>CM019831.1:78713844-81113844 GCA_009763385.1 Coix lacryma-jobi var. lacryma-jobi | reverse complement strand
AGGAAGAATCGGACCCTTGTAGAGATGGCCAGGACGATGCTCGATGAGCATAGGACTCCTAGGCGATATTGGGCCGAAGCTATGAGCACTGCATGCTACATTTCAAATTGCATTTTTCTCCGAGCTTTCTTGAAAAAGACATCTTATGAGTTGCGTTTTGGAAAACTAACCAAAGTGAGTTATTTTCGAGTTTTTGGTTGCCATTGTTTTATACTCAAAAAGGGCAACTTGGACAAGTTTGAGTCTCGTTCTTCTGACGGTGTGTTTTTGGGATATGGCACTCATACTCGAGCTTATCGTGTACTTAACCTTGACACTAACCGAGTCATGGAGACATCAGATGTCACCTTCGATGAGACCATGGTTTGTCCTTCTCGTTTTGAGCGTGCAGGTGATCATGAGGTTGGTGAACCTCTTTTTGATGACGAGGACGAGGGTGCTGAAGGTATGGATGATCCAGCACCCCCTCCACCTGTTTTGCCACAAGGAGCGGCTTCTACGATGACTCACGGCCCCGACACGTCTTCTTCCTGGGGGCCGTGGGATCCGCCACCCTGAGCGGTACCTTTTGTACCCGGGGAGGCACCAGCTGCTGTTGAGGGGGAAATCACATCTGCACGGGAGGCGCCACGACACATCCAGCACCAACGCCCCCCTCAGCAGATGATCGGCAACATTGACGAACGGGTCACTCGGTCCAGGTCTCAAATCTCTCACTTTGCTCATTCTGCTTTTGTTGCTGATTTTGAGCCCCGAGATGTTGGACACGCCTTGACGGATCCGGATTGGGTCAATGCCATGCATGAGGAGTTAGAGAACTTTGAGCGAAATCGGGTTTGGGTTTTAGTTCCACCTCCTCCAGACTGTAAGCCTATTGGGACAAAATGGGTTTTCAAAAACAAGCAAGGAGAGGATGGCCACGTTGAATCAAGGCCAGGCTTGTAGCAAAGGGCTATAGTTAGAAGGAGGGGATAGACTATGAGGAGACTTTTGCTCCTGTAGCTCATTTGGAGTCTATTAGGATACTCTTGGTTTTTGCAACATCCAAAGGTTTCAAACTTTTTCAAATGGATGTCAAGAGTGCCTTCTTAAACGGCTACATAGAAGAAGAGGTTTATGTTGAACAACCCCCCGGTTTTGAAAATCCCAAGTTTCCAAACCATGTTTTCAAACTCCACAAAGCTTTATATGGTTTGAAACAAGCCCCTAGAGCCTGGTATGATAGGTTGAAAACCTTTTTGCTTGCTAAGGGTTTTAAAATGGGATGTGTGGATAGAACGCTCTTTCTCCTCAAGCAAGGCAATGACACTCTCTTGGTCCAGATTTACGTGGATGATATCATTTTTGGTGGTTCTTCTCACGCTTTGGTTGCCAAGTTTGCAGATACTATGAGCAGGGAGTTCGAGATGAGTATGATGGGCGAGCTGACTTTCTTTCTCGGATTGCAAATTAAGCAATCCCGAGAAGGGACGTTTGTGCACCAGGGCAAGTATACCAAGGACTTGCTAAAGAGGTTCGATATGGGTGAGGCCAAGCCTCTTCCAACACCCATGTCAACCACGACGGCCCTGGATGCGGACAAGGATGGAGAAGCTGTGAGCCAGAAGGAGTACCGAAGCATGATCGGGTCGCTGCTCTACCTGACGGCGACATGCCCGGACATCCAGTTCGCGGTGTGTCTGTGTGCGTGCTTTTAGGCGTCGCCGCGCACTTCTCACCGTCAGGCGGTCAAGCGCATTTTCGGGTACCTTCGTTTCACACCTGAGTTTGGGATTTGGTATTCGGCTTCCTCCACCCTCTCCCTTTGCGGTTATTCCGATGCCGATTTGGCTGGTTGTCGCATTGAGCGCAAGTCCACTTCTGGCACTTGCCAATTTATTGGTTCTTCTCTTGTATCGTGGTCTTCTCGCAAGAAGTCTAGTGTCGCCCAGTCTACCACGGAGGCTGAGTATGTTGCTGCGGCTAGCTGCTGTTCCCAGTTGCTTTGGATGATGGCCACTTTGCGTGATTTTGGTCTGAGCTTTTCTCGTGTTCCTTTGCTTTGTGACAGCACGAGTGCGATTAGCGTTGCTGAGAACCCCGTGCTTCACTCGAAGACCAAACACATTGATGTGCGCTTTCACTTTTTGCGAGACCACTATGAGAAGGGTGATATCGACCTTCGCCATGTCGATACTCATCATCAGTTGGCTGATATTTTCACCAAGCCTTTGGACGAATCAACCTTTAATCGGTTGAGGGGTGAGCTTGGTGTGTGTTTCCCCTTTTAGATGGGGGAAACATTTTGGTTCTTTGTATCATAAACTGACTTTTTGTTTATCTTTGTTTCTTCAATTGGTATCTTCTTGCATCTTTTCTGCATTTCATTTTACATACGCTTTTACATTCTAAGCTTCATGGATATAATCGTTAGAGTGTGATTATGCTCTGTGTAGTGTATGCTTCGATGCTTTATGTTGATGCTTGTAGCTTATGCTCTTTCTGATCACTAATACATGTTATGAGCTGAGCTAATTTTGTATGGTGAACCTGCTTAATGAACTAAAACTTGAAAATGTTCACCATCGAGATGTGCAACTAGCCTGTGTAGAATATGTTGAAATCACACTCGTGCCTTTCATATATGCTAGGTTGCTATGTCTCTAGTTCTGAGTCTATCACTTGCTTGGTCTGTTCATATACTGTCTTTAATTTGAACCAAGTTAAGTGAATCAGAAAGATCGAGATGGGATTGCTTGTCAACACATCACAGTTTCGAGACTGTTTCTCATTGCACTTTGAGTTAAACTTGAGCTGTGAAGTGTATGACCGAAACTGTTGCTTTAAGCTTCTGATTGCTTCTGCATAGGCTTCGCACAATTGAAAAGTTAGGCAATGACAAGCTTTCAACCTCTCGCAATCACATACTGAAATTTGAACTTGTGTAATCTTAACCGCTGCAACTCCGATAAAATTTTGGATACACAAGTCTATGTTTCATTCTATAGCATGATGATTGAACTTTGCTAGGGGTAGTTCACCTTGTATACATGGGTAGCACTTGTCTGATTTCCTGTCTATACACGTGTAGTGCTATTTTGATGGTGACTCCTTTTTCGCTAAAAATGCTCACTTTGCTCATATGTTCATATTTCATATTTGGTGATCAGTTTGAGCCTTTGCTAGCATGTGTGCTTCAGTTGCGTCCTTGGACTTATACTGTGTAGAGCATCTTTGCATTCTCTTCACTATATTCCTGAAGTTGCTAACTTGCATCGTGACTCATATGCATTTTGGAAGGGGGAGCACTTCTCTTGTTGGCACTTTTGACGGTGCATTTTCTGAGGGGGAGAAAATTGCTTTCGGTTCCTTTTGCTTGATGGTGCATTTTCAACTAAGGGGGAGAAAATTTGGACAAATCATGCCTCCCAAGTTTCACTAAGAGGAGAGGAATCGGTTGTGTGCACCATGCAAGGGGGAGTTTGCTCGTGCTGAATTTTTGAAATTTCCAATTGGTTCGGAGCGTTTTGCTAGTTGTGTTGAGCCTTTGCCTCTTTCTTGAGGGACTAGCAGTCGCATCTTTGTTTCAGTTGGGTTCAGTTGATATCGAGTTTTTCAGTCGATGTTGAGCTTTCTTGCTAGTTGTGTTGAGCCTCTGTTCCTCTATCTTGAGGGACTAGCATTTTGCTTTGATTTTTCATTTGGTATTTGCTAGCGGTGTTGAGCCTGTTCTACCTCTTCTTGAGGGCTAGCTTTGCTTTGCTTGGTTGTGTCGAGCCGTTGCCCATGTCTTTGGGAACCAAGTTGTTTCGCTCTTTCCACTTGACCTTCTTCGGCTTTGCTATGCTTTTGGGTCATTTGGTCGAGTTCTCTCTCTTCTTCTTCCTCCATCTATTTCCATTATGATTTGTGTGAGTAGTTGACAATGCACTCATCAAGGGGGAGATTGCTGATATATGGGTGTATGCCGAGTCTCTGAGTGATGAGTGATTGTCAACAGGGATGATGCGCATGTTCTTTGCCTTGTGTTGTGCAGGTGTCGAGCACGAAGACAGTGATCGAAGGCAAGGTGAAGGTCAAGTAGAGACGTGCCGTGCCGACGGACCGAGAGCGGTGAAGGGCGGACGTGAGGCTTGGACTGAGGGACCGGTGACCTGAGGATCAGTTGTGGTGGCTGGCAGCCTGGGACAGCGATGAGCGAAGACTTGCGGGCACGGTGTTGCCTTGGTCGTGGACATGGGGACACGTGTCGGTGGACGGGGTGCACGAGCGGTGCATCCCCTCTACAGCTTCGGTTTGGTGGTAGAGCCAGAGAAAAACCATCGAGTGGATGGTTTCCAGGTTTGGGCCTCAAAACCTGGGCGCGGATGGTTTCCGAGTTTGGCCACAAAACTCGGGCTGAGGACGGTTTCCAGGTTTGGGCCTCATAACCTGGGTGCTGCGGGTTTGCTGAGTTTGGGCCACAAAACTCAGGCTACGGTGAGCTGGTTTCCCAGTTTGGGCCTCAAAACCGGGGGCTGATCGTGAAGGCCTGGTTTCCCGGTTTCGGCCACAAAACCGGGGGCGGAGTCCGCGAAGAGGACGCAGAGCGGTGGCGGCACGTGGCGGCAATCGGGAGGTTGCGTCGAGGCAACGCTACGAATTGTGCGGCCGTGGCCGTCGGATCCACCTACCATCGAGTTGGTCCAGAATAACCTTAGGGTTTAGCTGGTTCGCTCTGTAAGTAGTTAGGGGTAGAGTGGGAATTAGGAATAGTTAGAATTAGGATAAGTAAGAGGAGACACCCACCTCCCCATCTATCTCAGTCATTTGCTCTTTGCTTCTAGGGTTTCCTGCTCTCCCAATCCCCTGCTGTAGCTAGCTGAGATCCGCAGAGAACCATACCTCTGTGTACTGGAGATTTTGAGGAAGTGAGGCCGTAACCTCACTGTTGTAGCGTGTGGTAGCCACACGGTTGCAGATCGATGACTTGATTCGCGTTTTGGTTCGTGTTCTTCGCGTTCTTCGTTTCTCCATGATTTTCCCGTCACTCGATCTCCCTCTCTAGTGCGTCTTTGCGAAATCCGTTTGAATCAACTTGTTCTTTATAGTGAGGAGGTCATTTCGACCAAAGGAATTCATCTAACTCCTCACGAACAAGAAGATCGGGTTGATTTCGTTTTCATTGCGCTTTTTTGGTTCATACTCCTCCCCTTTCGATTTCCCCGTGTTTGAATTGTTTTGAGCGGATGATTTCTTGGGGATAGTCTCCTAACTACTCCGTGATCATCCTCTCCAAGTTTGGGAATGTGGGATTTTGGTTTGAATCAATTTGGAGAAGATTTGAGTTGAGGGCGACCAAAATCGCCCTCTCTGTTCATCCGCGGACAGTCCGCCGCTGGGGTCGCGGACAGTCCGCGCGTCGGGCCTCAACCGAGTCAGTGGTCGCGCGGCTCGGCTGCGTTGTTTCGGTTTGACCGGCGGACAGTCCGCCGCTGTCATCCGCGGATAGTCCGGGACTGTCCAGGGAGACTTCAGCAGCTTTGCGTTTTTGGGAGTTCTGCCGGCGGACAGTCCGCCACTCGCTCGCGGACAGTCCGGCAGTACCGCGGACAGTCCGGGACCCCAGGGCCGGACAGTCCAGGATTTGCCTGAAGGTTGCGTTTTGGTGCGTTTGCTCTCCCGGCTTCCTCGCTTGGTTTCCGGACCTCTCGTTTGGCCCTAGAGTTGATCAAGAAACCTCTCTAGGTATCTTTGCTAGGTATTTGGGAGTTTATCGACGTAGCCGTCTGTCTACGTTCGGGACTTGGTTTTTGAGGGTCGAACTTGTGCCGGAGCTTTTTGTGTTTGGTTTGCTATCGCTTTGTGGTGCCTCGCTGTGATCCTAGGGATCATCCACCCTCTTCCAAGGGTCGTGGGCATCACGGTTTCCGTCGTAGCTTTCGGGGGTTGATCTTGGGACATTTGGCCAAAGTTTCTTTAGTTTAAACACAACCTCTCTAGGTATGTTGGGACATTTGCACAGGTATCCTAGGTATAAATTCTTTAGTTTAAACACAACCTCTCTAGGTATCTGGTGCATTCTCGGTCCTTTTGGTGGAAGGATGTGTTTAAACTAAAGAATTTATACAGGGCTATTACTACTGTCAAGGTTAAAGATGGAGTGTCAACATTATTCTGGGCAGACAACTGGACTGTTGGTGCTCTTGAGGATCTCTTCCCTGACTTAGCAAGCTTTGCCAAGAATCCTGAAATTTCAGTCAGGGACTTTACAGAGACAGTCAGTCTTGATGAGCTTTTCGCCATCCCTATTTCTCAACAAGCCTTTTTGCAGCTTCAGAACATGGACCAATTAATCCAGGAGTATTCTATAACTGAAGGTGTCGATCAGAGAGTTTTCTGCTGGGGTAACAGTACTTTCAACACTTCGAAAGTATATAAATTTGCCTTCGCTGAACAGCATGTTAGTACGATGTTTTCTTGGGTCTGGAAAAGTCGGGTCACCCCATGGGTAAAATTTTTTATGTGGCTTTTTTTGCTTGATCGTCTCAACACCAGAGATATGCTGATCAGGAGAAGCTTTAATGTGCAGCCCATTGGCTTGTGTGTGCTCTGTACTGGGCAGTGCAATGAAACAATAGACCATTTATTTTTTCAGTGCACTTTCGCCAAAAGGTGTTGGGAGAAGGTTGACATTAGGTGGGTTCAGGATGTGGACATCACCAGGAGGATTCAGAGGACCAAACAAAGGAGCAACAGGCCTTTCTTTATGGAGATCTTCATGCTTGCTGCTTGGGAGCTGTGGAAAGTAAGAAATAGATACATCTTTGATGGAGTTGTAGCTACTTTTGCAAGATGGTTAGGCAACTTCAAAGAGGAAGCTTCACTTCAATCCTGTAGAATTAAGGAATCTGTTAGAGCTGCCGTTCTTCTGTGGCTCGATGCCTTGTAATTTTGCCTTATATCTCTTCTTCTTCTTAGTTCTCTCTCTAGCTCCTCTCATTCCACCCTCCCTCAGTCTGTTCTCCTTAGTTCTGGTTGCCTTTTGCTTAGGTAAGTTTTTGTACCCCCCCTTTTTACTTAATGAAAACTTGCAGCGCCGTGGGGATCTCCCCCACGGTACTTCTTTCCAAAAAAAAGGTAGCGGGAAGTGATCTTTCTTAGTTGCCTTGTTTAATTTTCTGTAATCAATACACATTCTCCAACCAGTAACAGTTCTTTGTGGAATTAATTCGTTCTTCTCATTCTTTACCACAGTCATGCCTCCCTTCTTAGGCACAACTTGGACAGGGCTCACCCACTCACAGTGTGGCACAGGATATCAATCGTGAATTTTTCGGTGCATCAGTGCTGAAAACGACCCTCCTGCACGAGTTTTGCGGCACCATTCCTCCAGAAATGAAAGTGCCAAAAACCCACCAAACATGAGTTTTGGGTCAAATGGGGATGATTGGGTGCGTTCGTTGTGAAAAAGTCAACCGTGAATTTTTCGGTGCATCAGTGGTGAAAACGGCCCTCCTGCGCGGGTTTTGCGGCACCGTTCCTCCGAAAATAAAAGTGCCAAAAACCCACGAAACATGAGATTTGGGTCAAACGAAGATGATTGGGTGCGTCTATTGCGAAAAATTCAACCGTGAGTTTTTCGGTGCATCAGTAGTTAAAACGGCCCTCGTGCGCGAGTTTTGCAGCACCGTTCCTCCAAAAATGACAGTGCCAAAAACCCACCAAACAAGAGTTTCGGGTCAGGGTCAAACGGAGATGATTGGGTGCGTCCGTTGTGAAAGATTGAACTGTTTGTTTTTCGGTGCATCCGTGGGTAAAATGGCCCTCCCGTACGTGTTTTGCGGCACCGTTCTTCCGGAAATGAAAGTGCCAAAAACCCACCAAACATGAGTTTTGGGTCAATCGGAGATAATTGGGTGCGTCCGTTGTGAAAAATTCAACCGTAAATTTTTCAGTGCATCAGTGCTGAAAAGGGCCCTCCTGCGCGAGTTTGGCGGCACCGTTCCTCCGGAAATGAAAATGCCAAAAACCCACCAAACATTTTGGGTCAAACGAAGATGATTGAGTGCGTCCGTTGCGAAAAATTCAACCGTGAGTTTTTCGGTGCATCAGTGGTTAAAACGGCCCTCCTGCGCGAGTTTTGCGGCACCGTTCCTCCGGAAATGAAAGTGCCAAAACCCACCAAACTTGAGTTTTGGGTCAAACAGAGATGATTGGGTGCGTCCGTTGTGAACAATTCAACCGTGAATTTTTCGGTGCATCAGTGGCGAAAACGGCCCTCTTGCGCGAGTTTTGCGGCACCGTTCCACTAAAAATGAAACTGCCAAAAACCCACCAAATACGAGTTTCAGGTGAAATGGAGATGATTGGGTGCATCCATTGTGAAAGATTGAACTATTTGTTTTTCGGTGCATCCATGGGTAAAACGGCCCTCCTGCGCGAGTTTTGCGGCTCCGTTCCTCCGGAAATAAAAGTGCCAAAAACCCACGAAACATGAGATTTGGGTCAAACGAAGATGATTGGGTGCGTCTGTTGCGAAAAATTCAACCATGAGTTTTTCGGTGCATCAGTGGTTAAAACGACCCTCCTACGCGAGTTTTGCGGCACCGTTCCTCCGGAAATAAAAGTGCCAAAACCCCACCAAACATGAGTTTTGGGTCAAACGGAGATTATTGGGTGCGTCCGTTGTGAAAGATTGAACTGTTTGTTTTTCGGTGCATCCGTGGGTAAGATGGCCCTCCCGTACGAGTTTTGCGGCACCGTTCCTCCGAAAATGAAAGTGCCAAAAACCCACCAAACATGAGTTTTGGGTCAAACGGAGATGATTGGGTGCGTCCGTTGTGAACAATTCAATCGTGAATTTTTCGGTGCATCAGTGGTAAAAACGGCCCTCCTGCGCGAATTTTGCGGCTCAGTTCCTCCGGAAATAAAAGTGCCAAAAACCAACGAAACATGAGATTTGGGTCAAACGAAGACGATTGAGTGCGTCCGTTGTGAAAAATTCAACCGTGAGTTTTTCGGTGCGTCAGAGGGTAAAACGGCTCTCTTGCGCGAGTTTTGCGGCACCGTTCCTCCGGAAATGAAAGTGCCAAAAGCCCACCAAACATGAGTTTTGGGTCAAATGGGAATGATTGGGTGCGTCCGTTGTGAAAAATTCAACCGTGAATTTTTCGGTGCATGAGTGGTGAAAATGGCCCTCCTGCGCGAGTTTTGCAGCCCCATTCCTCCGAAAACGAAAGTGCCAAAAACCCACCAAACATGAGTTTTGGGTCAAATGGGGATGATTGGGTGCGTCCGTTGTCAAAATTTCCACCGTGAGTTTTCCGGTGCATTAGTGGTTAAAACGGCCCTCGTACGCGAGTTTTGCGGCACAGTTCCTCCAAAAATGAAAGTGCCAAAAACCCACCAAACATGAGTTTTGGGCCAAACAGAGATGATTGGGTGCGTCCGTTGTGAACAATTCAACCGTGAATTTTTCGGTGCATCAGTGGTGAAAACGGCCCTCCTGCGCGAGTTTTGCAGCACCGTTCCTCCGAAAATGAAAGTGCCAAAAACCCACCAAACATGAGTTTTGGGTCAAACGGAGATGATTGGGTGCGTCCGTTGTGAACAATTCAACCGTAATTTTTCGGTGCATCAGCGGTGAAAACGGCCCTCCTGCGCGAGTTTTGGGGCTCCGTTCCTCCGGAAATAAAAGTGCCAAAAACCCACCAAACATGAGTTTTGGGTTAAATGGAGAAGATTGGGTGCGTTCGTTGTGATAAATTCAACCGTGAATTTTTCGGTGCAACAGTGGTGAAAACGGCCCTCCTGTGCGAGTTTTGCGGCACCGTTCCTCCGCAAATGAAAGTGCCAAAAACCCACCAAACATGAGTTTTGGGTCAAACGGAGATGATTGGGTGCGTCCGTTGTGAACAATTCAATCGTGAATTTTTCGGTGCATCAATGGTGAATATGGCACTCCTGCGCGAGTTTTGCGGCACCGTTCCTCCGGAAATGAAAGTTCCAAAAACCCACCAAACATGAGTTTTGGGTTAAATGGAGATGATTGGGTGCGTTCGTTGTGATAAATTCAACCGTGAATTTTTCGGTGCAACAGTGGTGAAAACGGCCCTCCTGTGCGAGTTTTGCGGCACCGTTCCTCCGCAAATGAAAGTGCCAAAAACCCACCAAACATGAGTTTTGGGTCAAACGGAGATGATTGGGTGCGTCCGTTGTGAACAATTCAATCGTGAATTTTTCGGTGCATCAGTGGTGAATATGGCACTCCTGCGCGAGTTTTGCGGCACCGTTCCTCCGGAAATGAAAGTGCCAAAAACCCACCAAACATGAGTTTTGGGTCAAATGGAGATGATTGGGTGCGTCCGTTGTGAAAGATTGAACTGTTTGTTTTTCGGTGCATCCGTGGGTAAGATGGCCCTCCCGTACGAGTTTTGCGGCACCGTTCCTCCGAAAATGAAAGTGCCAAAAACCCACCAAACATGAGTTTTGGGTCAAATGGAGATGATTGGGTGCGTCCGTTGTGAACAATTCAATCGTGAATTTTTCGGTGCATCAGTGGTGAATATGGCCCTCCTGCGCGAGTTTTGCGGCACCGTTCCTCCGGAAATGAAAGTGCCAAAAACCCACCAAACATGAGTTTTGGGTCAAACGGAGATGATTGGGTGCGTCCGTTGTGAAAGATTGAACTGTTTGTTTTTCGGTACATCCGTGGGTAAAATGGCCCTCCCGTACGTGTTTTGCGGCACCATTCCTCCAGAAATGAAACTGCCAAAAACCCACCAAACATGAGTTTCAGGTCAAACGGAGATGATTGGGTGCGTCCGTTGTGAAAGCTTGAACTGTTTGTTTTTCGGTGCATCCGTGGGTAAAATGGCCCTCGCATACGTGTTTTGCAGCACCGTTCCTCCGAAAATGAAAGTGCCAAAAACCCACCAAACATGAGTTTTGGGTCAAACGGAGATGATTGGGTGCGTCTGTTGTGTTCGGTGCATCAGTGCTGAAAACAACCCTCCTGCACGAGTTTTGCGGCACCATTCCTCCAGAAATGAAAGTGCCAAAAACCCACCAAACATGAGTTTTGGGTCAAATGGGGATGATTGGGTGCGTTCGTTGTGAAAAAGTCAACCGTGAATTTTTCGGTGCATCAGTGGTGAAAACGGCCCTCCTGCGCGGGTTTTGTGGCACCGTTCCTCCGGAAATAAAAGTGCCAAAAACCCACGAAACATGAGATTTGGGTCAAACGAAGATGATTGGGTGCGTCTGTTGCGAAAAATTCAACCGTGAGTTTTTCGGTGCTTCAGTGGTTAAAACGGCCCTCCCATACGAGTGTTGCGGCACCGTTCCTCCAGAAATGAAAGTGCCAAAAACCCACCAAACATGAGTTTTGGGTCAAATGGGGATGATTGGGTGCGTCCGTTGTGAAAAATTCAACCGTGAATTTTTCAGTGCATTAGTGGTGAAAATGGCCCTCCTGCGCGAGTTTTGCGGCACCGTTCCTCCTGAAATGAAAGTGCCAAAAACCCACCAAACATGAGTTTTGGGCCAAATGGGAATGATTGGGTGCGTCCGTTGTCAAAATTGAAACCATGAATTTTTCGGTGCATCAGTGGTGAAAACGGCCCTCCTGCGCGAGTTTTGCGGCTCCGTTCCTCCGGAAATAAAAGTGCCAAAAACCCACGAAACATGAGATTTGGGTCAAACGAAGATGATTGGGTGCGTCTGTTGCGAAAATTTCAACCATGAGTTTTTCTGTGCATCAGTGGTTAAAACGGCCCTCCTGCGCGAGTTTTGCGGCACCGTTCCTCCGGAAATAAAAGTGCGAAAAACCCACCAAACATGAGTTTTGAGTCAAACGGAGATTATTGGGTGCGTCCGTAGTGAAAGATTGAACTGTTTGTTTTTCGGTGCATCCGTGGGTAAGATGGCCCTCCCGTACGAGTTTTGCGGCACCGTTCCTCCGAAAATGAAAGTGCCAAAAACCCACCAAACATGAGTTTTGGGTCAAACGGAGATGATTGGGTGCGTCCGTTGTGAACAATTCAATCGTGAATTTTTCGGTGCATCAGTGGTAAAAACGGCCCTCCTGCGCGAATTTTGCGGCTCAGTTCCTCCGGAAATAAAAGTGCCAAAAACCAACGAAACATGAGATTTGGGTCAAACGAAGACGATTGAGTGCGTCCGTTGTGAAAAATTCAACCGTGAGTTTTTCGGTGCGTCAGAGGGTAAAACGGCCCTCTTGCGCGAGTTTTGCGGCACCGTTCCTCCGGAAATGAAAGTGCCAAAAACCCACGAAACATGAGTTTTGGGTCAAATGGGGATGATTGGGTGCGTCCGTTGTGAAAAATTCAACCGTGAATTTTTCGGTGCATGAGTGGTGAAAATGGCCCTCCTGCGCGAGTTTTGCGGCCCCATTCCTCCGAAAACGAAACTGCCAAAAACCCACCAAACATGAGTTTTGGGTCAAATGGGGATGATTGGGTGCGTCCGTTGTCAAAATTTCCACTGTGAGTTTTCCGGTGCATTAGTGGTTAAAACGGCCCTCGTACGCGAGTTTTGCGGCACAGTTCCTCCAAAAATGAAAGTGCCAAAAACCCACCAAACATGAGTTTTGGGCCAAACAGAGATGATTGGGTGCGTCCGTTGTGAACAATTCAACCGTGAATTTTTCGGTGCATCAGTGGTGAAAACGGCCCTCCTGCACGAGTTTTGCAGCACCGTTCCTCCGAAAATGAAAGTGCCAAAAACCCACCAAACATGAGTTTTGAGTCAAACGGAGATGATTGGGTGCGTCCGTTGTGAACAATTCAACCGTAATTTTTCGGTGCATCAGCGGTGAAAACGGCCCTCCTGCGCGAGTTTTGGGGCTCCGTTCCTCCGGAAATAAAAGTGCCAAAAACCCACCAAACATGAGTTTTGGGTTAAATGGAGATGATTGGGTGCGTTCGTTGTGATAAATTCAACCGTGAATTTTTCGGTGCAACAGTGGTGAAAACGGCCCTCCTGCGCGAGTTTTGCGGCACCGTTCCTCCGCAAATGAAAGTGCCAAAAACCCACCAAACATGAGTTTTGGGTCAAACGGAGATGATTGGGTGCGTCCGCTGTGAACAATTCAATCGTGAATTTTTCGGTGCATCAGTGGTGAATATGGCACTCCTGCGCGAGTTTTGCGGCACCGTTCCTCCGGAAATGAAAGTGCCAAAAACCCACCAAACATGAGTTTTGGGTCAATTGGAGATGATTGGGTGCGTCCGTTGTGAAAGATTGAACTGTTTGTTTTTCGGTGCATCCGTGGGTAAGATGGCCCTCCCGTACGAGTTTTGCGGCACCGTTCCTCCGAAAATGAAAGTGCCAAAAACCCACCAAACATGAGTTTTGGGTCAAACGGAGATGATTGGGTGCGTCCGTTGTGAACAATTCAATCGTGAATTTTTCGGTGCATCAGTGGTGAATATGGCCCTCCTGCGCGAGTTTTGCGGCACCGTTCCTCTGGAAATGAAAGTGCCAAAAACCCACCAAACATGAGTTTTGGGTCAAACGGAGATGATTGGGTGCGTCCGTTGTGAAAGATTGAACTGTTTGTTTTTCGGTACATCCGTGGGTAAAATGGCCCTCCCGTACGTGTTTTGCGGCACCGTTCCTCCAGAAATGAAACTGCCAAAAACCCACCAAACATGAGTTTCGGGTCAAACGGAGATGATTGGGTGCGTCCGTTGTGAAAGCTTGAACTGTTTGTTTTTCGGTGCATCCGTGGGTAAAATGGCCCTCGCATACGTGTTTTGCAGCACCGTTCCTCCGAAAATGAAAGTGCCAAAAACCCACCAAACATGAGTTTTGGGTCAAACGGAGATGATTGGGTGCGTCTGTTGTGTTCGGTGCATCAGTGCTGAAAACGACCCTCCTACACGAGTTTTGCGGCACCATTCCTCCAGAAATGAAAGTGCCAAAAACCCACCAAACATGAGTTTTGGGTCAAATGGGGATGATTGGGTGCGTTCGTTGTGAAAAAGTCAACCGTGAATTTTTCGGTGCATCAGTGGTGAAAACGGCCCTCCTGCGCGGGTTTTGCGGCACCGTTCCTCCGGAAATAAAAGTGCCAAAAACCCACGAAACATGAGATTTGGGTCAAACGAAGATGATTGGGTGCGTCTGTTGCGAAAAATTCAACCGTGAGTTTTTCGGTGCTTCAGTGGTTAAAACGGCCCTCCCATACGAGTGTTGCGGCACCGTTCCTCCGGAAATGAAAGTGCCAAAAACCCACCAAACATGAGTTTTGGGTCAAATGGGGATGATTGGGTGCGTCCGTTGTCAAAATTTAAACCATGAATTTTTCGGTGCATCAGTGGTAAAAACGGCCCTCCTGCGCGAGTTTTGCGGCTCAGTTCCTCCGGAAATAAAAGTGCCAAAAACCAACGAAACATGAGATTTGGGTCAAACGAAGACGATTGAGTGCGTCCGTTGCGAAAAATTCAACCGTGAGATTTTAGGTGCATCAGTGGTTAAAACGGCCCTCCTGCGCAAGTTTTGCAGCACCGTTCCTCCGGAAATAAAAGTGCCAAAAACCAACGAAACATGAGATTTGGGTCAAACGAAGACGATTGAGTGCGTCCGTTGCAAAAAATTCAACCGTGAGTTTTTAGGTGCATCAGTGGTTAAAACGGCCCTCCCATACGAGTGTTGAGGCACCGTTCCTCCGGAAATGAAAGTGCCAAAAACCCACCATACATGAGTTTTGGGTCAAACAGAGATGATTGGGTGCGTCCATTGTGAAAAATTCAACCGTGAGTTTTCCGGTGCCTCAGTGGTTAAAACGGCCCACCTACGCGAGTTTTGCGGCACCGTTCCTCCGAAAATGAAAGTGCCAAAAACCCACCAAACATGAGTTTTGGGTCAAACAGAGATGATTGGGTGCGTCCGTTGTGAACAATTCAACCGTGAATTTTTCGGTGCATCCGTGGTGAAAACGACCCTCCTGCGCGAGTTTTGCGGCACCGTTCCTCCGAAAATAAAAGTGCCAAAAACCAACCAAACATGAGTTTTGGGTCAAACGTAGATGATTGGGTGCGTCCGTTGCGAACAATTCAACCTTGAGTTTTTCGGTGCATCAGTGGTGAAAACGGCCCTCCTGCGCGAGTTTTGCGGCACCGTTCCACCAAAAATGAAAGTGCCAAAAACCCACCAAACATGAGTTTCGGGTCAAACGGAGATGATTGGGTGCATCTATTGTGAAAGATTGAACTGTTTGTTTTTCGGTGCATCCGTGGGTAAAATGACCCTCCCGTACGAGTTTTGCGGCACCGTTCCTCCAAAAATGAAAGTGCCAAAAACCCACCAAACATGAGTTTTGGGTCAAACGGAGATGATTGGGTGCGTCCGTTGTGAAAAATTCAACCGTGAGTTTTTCGGTGCAACAGTGGGTAAAACGGCCCTCATGCGTGAGTTTAGCGGCACCGTTCCTCCGGAAATGAAAGTGCCAAAAACCCACCAAACATGAGTTTTGGGTCAAACGGGGATGATTTGGTGCGTCCGTTGTGAAAAATTCAATCGTGAGTTTTTCGGTGCATCAGTGGTTAAAACCGCCCTCCTGCACGAGTTTTGCAGCACCGTTCCTCCAAAAATGAAAGTGCCAAAAGCCCACCAAACAGGAGTTTTGGGTCAAACGGAGATGATTGAGTGCGTCCATTGTGAAAAATTCAACCATGAGTTTTTCGGTGTATCAGTGGGTAAAACGGCCCTCCCATACGAGTGTTGCGGCACCGTTCCTCCAAAAATGAAAGTGCCAAAAACCCACCAAACACGAGTTTTGGGTCAAACGAAGATGATTGGGTGCATCCGTTGTGAAAGATTGAACGGTTTGTTTTTCGGTGCATCCGCGGGTAAAATGGCCCTCCCGTACGAGTTTTGCGGCACCGTTCCTCCGAAAATGAAAGTGCCAAAAACCCACCAAACATGAGTTTTGGGTCAAACGGAGATGATTAGGTGCGTTCGTTGTGAAAAATTCAACCCTGAGTTTTTCAGTGCGTCAGAGGGTAAAACGGCCCTCTTGCGCGAGTTTTGCGGCATCATTCCTCCGGAAACGAAAGTGCAAAAAACCCACCAAACATGAGTTTTGGGTCAAATGGGGATGATTGGGTGCATCCGTTGTGAAAAATTCAACCGTGAATTTTTCGGTGCATTAGTGGTGAAAATGGCCCTCCTGCGCGAGTTTTGCGGCACCGTTCCTCCGAAAATGAAAGTGCCAAAAACCCACCAAACATGAGTTTTGGGTCAAATGGGGATGATTGGGTGCGTCCGTTGTCAAAATTTAAACCATGAATTTTTCGGTGCATCAGTGGTGAAAACGGCCCTCCTGCGCGAGTTTTGCGGCTCTGTTCCTCCGGAAATAAAAGTGCCAAAAACCCATGAAACATGAGATTTGCGTCAAACGAAGATGATTGGGTGCGTCTGTTGCGAAAAATTCAACCATGAGTTTTTCGGTGCACCAGTGGTTAAAACGGCCCTCCTGCGCGAGTTTTGCAGCACCGTTCCTCTGGAAATAAAAGTGCCAAAAACCAACGAAACATGAGATTTGGGTCAAACGAAGATGATTGGGTGCGTCCGTTGTGAAAAATTCAACCGTGAGTTTTTCTGTGCATCAGTGGTTAAAACGGCCCTCCCATACGAGTGTTGAGGCACCGTTCCTCCGGAAATGAAAGTGCCAAAAACCCACCAAACATGAGTTTTGGGTCAAATGGGTATGATTGGGTGCGTCCGTTGTCAAAATTTAAACCATGAATTTTTAGGTGCATCAGTGGTGAAAACGGCCCTCCTGGGCGAGTTTTGCGGCTCCGTTCCTCCGGAAATAAAAGTGCCAAAAACCCAAGAAACATGAGATTTTGGTCAAACGAAGATGATTGGGTGCGTCTGTTGTGAAAAATTCAACTATGAGTTTTTCGGTGCATCAGTGGTTAAAACGGCCCTCCTGCGCGAGTTTTGCAGCATCGTTCCTCCGGAAATAAAAGTGCCAAAAACCCACGAAACTTGAGATTTGGGTCAAACGAAGATGATTGGGTGCGTCTATTGCGAAAAATTCAACCGTGAGTTTTTCGGTGCATCAGTGGTTAAAACGGCCCTCCCATACCAGTGTTGCGGCACCGTTCCTCCGGAAATAAAAGTGCCAAAAACTCAAGAAACATGAGATTTGGGTCAAACGAAGATGATTGGGTGCGTCTGTTGCGAAAAATTCAACCATGAGTTTTTCGGTGCATCAGTGGTTAAAACGGCCCTCCTGCTCGAGTTTTGCAGCACCGTTCCTCCGGAAATAAAAGTGCCAAAAACCCACGAAACTTGAGATTTGGGTCAAACAGAGATGATTGGGTGCGTCCGTTGTGAAAAATTCAACCGTGAGTTTTCCGGTAACTCAGTGGTTAAAAGGGCCCTCCTACACGAGTTTTGCGGCACCGTTCCTCCGAAAATGAAAGTGCCAAAAACCCACCAAACATGAGTTTTGGGTCAAATAGAGATGATTGGGTGCGTCTGTTGTGAACAATTCAACCGTGAGTTTTTCGATGCATCAGTGGTGAAAACGGCCCTCCTGCGCGAGTTTTGCAGCACCGTTACACCAAAAATGAAAGTGCCAAAAACCCACCAAACATGAGTTTCGGGTCAAACGGAGATGATTGGGTGCGTCTATTGTGAAAGATTGAACTATTTGTTTTTCGGTGCATCCGTGGGTAAAATGGCCCTCCCGTACGAGTTTTGCGGCACCGTTCCTCCAAAAATGAAAGTGCCAAAAACCCACCAAACTTGAGTTTTGGGTCAAACGGAGATGATTGGGTGCGTCCGTTGTGAAAAATTCAACCATGAGTTTTTCAGTGCAACAGTGGGTAAAACGGCCCTCATGCGTGACTTTTGCGGCACCGTTCCTCTAGAAATGAAAGTGCCAAAAACCCACCAAACATGAGTTTTGGGTCAAACGGGGATGATCTGGTGCGTCCGTTGTGAAAAATTCAATCGTGAGTTTTTCGGTGCATCAGTGGTTAAAACCGCCCTCCTGCGCGAGTTTTGCAGCACCGTTCCTCCAAAAATGAAAGTGCCAAAAACCCACCAAACAGGAGTTTTGGGTCAAACGGAGATGATTGAGTGCGTCCATTGTGAAAAATTCAACCATGAGTTTTTCGGTGCATCAGTGGGTAAAACGGCCCTCCCATACGAGTGTTGCGGCACCGTTCCTCCGGAAATGAAAGTGCCAAAAACCCACCAAACATGTGTTTTGGGTCAAACGGAGATGATTGGGTGCGTCCATTGTGAAAAATTCAACCGTGAGTTTTCCGGTGCATCAGTGGTTAAAACGGCCCTCCTGCGCGAGTTTTGCGCCACCGTTCCTCCGAAAATGAAAGTGCCAAAAACCAACCAAACATGAGTTTTGGGTCAAACGGAGATGATTGGGTGCGTCCGTTGTGAACAATTGAATCGTGAATTTTTCGGTGCATCAGTGGTGAAAAGGGCCCTCCTGCGTGAGTTTTGCGGCACCGTTCCTCCGGAAATGAAAGTGCCAAAAACCCACCAAACATGAGTTTTGGGTCAAACGAAGATGATTGGGTGCGTCTGTTGTGTTCGCTGCATCAGTGCTGAAAACGGGCCTCCAGCACGAGTTTTGCGGCACCATTCCTCCGGAAATGAAAGTGCCAAAAACCCACCAAACATGAGTTTTGGGTCAAATGGGGATGATTGGGTGCGTTCAGTGGTGAAAACGGCCCTCCTACGCGAGTTTTGCGGCACCGTTCCCCCGGAAATAAAAGTGCCAAAAACCCACGAAACATGAGATTTGGGTCAAACGAAGACGATTGAGTGCATCCGTTGCGAAAAATTCAACCGTGAGTTTTTAGGTGCATCAGTGGTTAAAACAGCCCTCCTGCGCGAGTTTTGCAGCACCGTTCCTCCGAAAATGAAAGTGCCAAAAACCCACCAAACATGAGTTTCGGGTCAAACGAAGATGATTGGGTGCGTCTGTTGCGAAAAATTCAACCGTGAGTTTTTCGGTGCATCAGTGGTTAAAACGGCCCTCCCATACGAGTGTTGCGGCAACATTCCTCCGGAAATGAAAGTGCCAAAAACCCACCAAACATGAGTTTTGGGTCAAATGGGGATGATTGGGTGCGCCCGTTGTCAAAATTTCCACCGTGAGTTTTCCGGTGCATTAGTGGTTAAAACGGCCCTCGTACGCGAGTTTTGCGGCACAGTTCCTCCGAAAATGAAAGTGCCAAAAACCCACCAAACATGAGTTTTGGGTCAAACAGAGATGATTGGGTGCGTCCGTTGTGAACAATTCAACCGTGAATTTTTCGGTGCATCAGTGGTGAAAACGGCCCTCCTGCGCGAGTTTTGCAGCACCGTTCCACCGAAAATGAAAGTGCCAAAACCCCACCAAATATGAGTTTCGGGTCAAATGGAGATGATTGGGTGCATCCATTGTGAAAGATTGAACTATTTGTTTTTCGGTGCATCCGTGGGTAACATGGCCCTCCCGTACGAGTTTTGCGGCACCATTCCTCCGGAAATGAAAGTACCAAAAACCCACCAAACATGAGTTTTGGGTCAAATGGAGATGATTGGGTGCGTTCGTTGTGATAAATTCAACCGTGAATTTTTCGGTGCATCAGTGGTGAAAACGGCCCTCCTGCGCGAGTTTTGCGGCACCGTTCCGCCGGAAATAAAAGTGCCAAAAACCCACCAAACAAGAGTTTTGGGTCAAACGGAGATTATTGAGTGCGTCCGTTGTGAAAGATTGAACTGTTTGTTTTTCGATGCATCCGTGGGTAAGATGGCCCTCCCGTACGAGTTTTGCAGCACCGTTCCTCCGAAAATGAAAGTGCCAAAAACCCACCAAACATGAGTTTTGGGTCAAACAGAGATGATTGGGTGCGTCCGTTGTGAACAATTCAACCGTGAATTTTTCAGTGCATCAGTGGTGAAAACGGCCCTCCTGCGCGAGTTTTGCGGCACCGTGCCTCCGGAAATAAAAGTGCCAAAAACCCACCAAACATGAGTTTTGGGTCAAACGGAGATTATTGGGTGCGTCCGTTGTGAAAGATTGAACTGTTTATTTTTCGGTGCATCCGTGGGTAAGATGGCCCTCCCGTACGAGTTTTGCGGCACCGTTCCTCCGAAAATGAAAGTGCCAAAAACCCACCAAACATGAGTTTTGGGTCAAACGGAGATGATTGGGTGCGTCCGTTGTGAAAAATTCAACCGTGAGTTTTTCGGTGCAACAGTGGTTAAAACGGCCCTCCCATACGAGTGTTGAGGCACCGTTCCTCCGGAAATGAAAGTGCCAAAAACCCACCAAACATGAGTTTTGGGTCAAATGGGGATGATTGGGTGCGTCCGTTCTCAAAATTTAAACCATGAATTTTTCGGTGCATCAGTGGTGAAAACGGCCCTCCTGCGCGAGTTTTGCGGCTCCGTTCCTCCGGAAATAAAAGTGCCAAAAACCCACGAAACATGAGATTTGGGTCAAACGAAGATGATTGGGTGCGTCTGTTGCGAAAAATTCAACCATGAGTTTTTCAGTGCATCAGTGGTTAAAACGGCCCTCCTGCGCGAGTTTTGCAGCATCGTGACTCTGGAAATAAAAGTGCCAAAAATCCACGGAACATGAGATTTGGGTCAAACGAAGATGATTGGGTGCGTCTGTTGCGAAAAATTCAACCGTGAGTTTTTCGGTGCATCAGTGGTTAAAACGGCCCTCCCATACGAGTGTTGAGGCACCGTTCCTCCGGAAATGAAAGTGCCAAAAACCCACCAAACATGAGTTTTGGGTCAAATGGGGATGATTGGGTGCGTCCGTTGTCAAAATTTAAACCATAAAATTTTCGGTGCATCAGTGGTGAAAACGGCCCTCCTGCGTGAGTTTTGCGGCTCTGTTCCTCCGGAAATAAAAGTGCCCAAAACCCACGAAACATGAGATTTGGGTCAAACGAAGACGATTGGGTGCGTCTGTTGCGAAAAATTCAACCACGAGTTTTTCGGTGCATCAGTGGTTAAAACGGCCCTCCTGCGCGAGTTTTGCCGCACCGTTCCTCCGGAAATAAAAGTGCCAAAAACCCACGAAACTTGAGATTTGGATCAAACGAAGATGATTGGGTGCATCTGTTGCGAAAAATTCAACCGTGAGTTTTTCGGTGCATCAGTGGTTAAAACGGCCCTCCCATACGAGTGTTGAGGCACCGTTCCTCCGGAAATGAAAGTGCCAAAAACCCACCAAACATGAGTTTTGGGTCAAATGGGGATGATTGGGTGCGTCCGTTGTCAAAATTTAAACCATGAATTTTTCAGTGCATCAGTGGTGAAAATGGCCCTCCTGCGCGAGTTTTGCGGCTCCGTTCCTCCGGAAATAAAAGTGCCAAAAACCCACGAAACATGAGATTTGGGTCAAACGAAGATGATTGGGTGCGTCTGTTGCGAAAAATTCAACCATGAGTTTTTCGGTGCATCTGTGGTTAAAACGGCCCTCCTGCGCGAGTTTTGCAGCACCGTTCCTCCGGAAATAAAAGTGCCAAAAACCCACGAAACTTGAGATTTGGGTCAAACGAAGATGATTGGGTGCGTCTGTTGCGAAAAATTCAACCGTGAGTTTTTCGGTGCATCAGTGGTTAAAACGGCCCTCCCATACGAGTGTTGCGACACCGTTCCTCCGGAAATGAAAGTGCCAAAAACCCACCAAACATGAGTTTTGGGTCAAACAGAGATGATTGGGTGCGTCCATTGTGAAAAATTCAACCGTGAGTTTTCCGGTGCCTCAGTGGTTAAAAGGGCCCTCCTACGCGAGTTTTGCGGCACCGTTCCTCCGAAAATGAAAGTGCCAAAAACCCACCAAATATTGAGTTTTGGGTCAAACAGAGATGATTGGGTGCGTCCATTGCGAACAATTCAACCGTGAGTTTTTCGGTGCATCAGTGGTGAAAACGGCCCTCCTGCGCGAGTTTTGCGGCACCGTTACACCAAAAATGAAAGTGCCAAAAACCCACCAAACATGAGTTTCAGGTCAAACGGAGATGATTGGGTGCATGTATTGTGAAAGATTGAACTATTTGTTTTTCGGTGCATCCGTGGGTAAAATGGCCCTCCCGGACGAGTTTTGCGGCACCGTTCCTCCAGAAATGAAAGTGCCAAAAACCCACCAAACATGAGTTTTGGGTCAAATGGGGATGATTGGGTGCGTCCGTTCTCAAAATTTAAACCATGAATTTTTCGGTGCATCAGTGGTGAAAACGGCCCTCCTGCGCGAGTTTTGCGGCTCCGTTCCTCCGGAAATAAAAGTGCCAAAAACCCACGAAACATGAGATTTGGGTCAAACGAAGATGATTGGGTGCGTCTGTTGCGAAAAATTCAACCATGAGTTTTTTAGTGCATCAGTGGTTAAAACGGCCCTCCTGCGCGAGTTTTGCAGCATCGTGACTCTGGAAATAAAAGTGCCAAAAATCCACGGAACATGAGATTTGGGTCAAACGAAGATGATTGGGTGCGTCTGTTGCGAAAAATTCAACCGTGAGTTTTTCGGTGCATCAGTGGTTAAAACGGCCCTCCCATACGAGTGTTGAGGCACCGTTCCTCCGGAAATGAAAGTGCCAAAAACCCACCAAACATGAGTTTTGGGTCAAATGGGGATGATTGGGTGCGTCCGTTGTCAAAATTTAAACCATGAAATTTTCGGTGCATCAGTGGTGAAAACGGCCCTCCTGCGTGAGTTTTGCGGCTCTGTTCCTCCGGAAATAAAAGTGCCCAAAACCCACGAAACATGAGATTTGGGTCAAACGAAGATGATTGGGTGCGTCTGTTGCGAAAAATTCAACCACGAGTTTTTCGGTGCATCAGTGGTTAAAACGGCCCTCCTGCGCGAGTTTTGCCGCACCGTTCCTCCGGAAATAAAAGTGCCAAAAACCCACGAAACTTGAGATTTGGATCAAACGAAGATGATTGGGTGCATCTGTTGCGAAAAATTCAACCGTGAGTTTTTCGGTGCATCAGTGGTTAAAACGGCCCTCCCATACGAGTGTTGAGGCACCGTTCCTCCGGAAATGAAAGTGCCAAAAACCCACCAAACATGAGTTTTGGGTCAAATGGGGATGATTGGGTGCGTCCGTTGTCAAAATTTAAACCATGAATTTTTCGGTGCATCAGTGGTGAAAACGGCCCTCCTGCGCGAGTTTTGCGGCTCCGTTCCTCCGGAAATAAAAGTGCCAAAAACCCACGAAACATGAGATTTGGGTCAAACGAAGATGATTGGGTGCGTCTGTTGCGAAAAATTCAACCATGAGTTTTTCGGTGCATCTGTGGTTAAAACGGCCCTCCTGCGCGAGTTTTGCAGCACCGTTCCTCCGGAAATAAAAGTGCCAAAAACCCACGAAACTTGAGATTTGGGTCAAACGAAGATGATTGGGTGCGTCTGTTGCGAAAAATTCAACCGTGAGTTTTTCGGTGCATCAGTGGTTAAAACGGCCCTCCCATACGAGTGTTGCGACACCGTTCCTCCGGAAATGAAAGTGCCAAAAACCCACCAAACATGAGTTTTGGGTCAAACAGAGATGATTGGGTGCGTCCATTGTGAAAAATTCAACCGTGAGTTTTCCGGTGCCTCAGTGGTTAAAAGGGCCCTCCTACACGAGTTTTGCGGCACCGTTCCTCCGAAAATGAAAGTGCCAAAAACCCACCAAATATTGAGTTTTGGGTCAAACAGAGATGATTGGGTGCGTCCATTGCGAACAATTCAACCGTGAGTTTTTCGGTGCATCAGTGGTGAAAACGGCCCTCCTGCGCGAGTTTTGCGGCACCGTTACACCAAAAATGAAAGTGCCAAAAACCCACCAAACATGAGTTTCAGGTCAAACGGAGATGATTGGGTGCATGTATTGTGAAAGATTGAACTATTTGTTTTTCGGTGCATCCGTGGGTAAAATGGCCCTCCCGGACGAGTTTTGCGGCACCGTTCCTCCAGAAATGAAAGTGCCAAAAACCCACCAAACATGAGTTTTGGGTCAAACGGAGATGATTGGGTGCGTCCGTTGTGAAAAATTCAACCGTGAGTTTTTCGGTGCAACAGTGGTTAAAACGGCCCTCCCATACGAGTGTTGAGGCACCGTTCCTCCGGAAATGAAAGTGCCAAAAACCCACCAAACATGAGTTTTGGGTCAAATGGGGATGATTGGGTGCGTCCGTTGTCAAAGTTTAAACCATGAATTTTTCGGTGCATCAGTGGTGAAAACGGCCCTCCTGCGAGAGTTTTGCGGCTCCGTTCCTCCGGAAATAAAAGTGCCAAAAACCCACGAAACATGAGATTTGGGTCAAACGAAGATGATTGGGTGCGTCTGTTGCGAAAAATTCAACCATGAGTTTTTCGGTGCATCAGTGGTTAAAACGGCCCTCCTGCGCGAGTTTTGCAGCATCGTTCCTCTGGAAATAAAAGTGCCAAAAATCCACGAAACATGAGATTTGGGTCAAACGAAGATGATTGGGTGCGTCTGTTGTGAAAAATTCAACCGTGAGTTTTTCGGTGCATCAGTGGTTAAAACGGCCCTCCCATACGAGTGTTGAGGCACCGTTCCTTCGGAAATGAAAGTGCCAAAAACCCACCAAACATGAGTTTTGGGTCAAATGGGGATGATTGGGTGCGTATGTTGTCAAAATTTAAACCATGAAATTTTCGGTGCATCAGTGGTGAAAACGGCCCTCCTGCGTGAGTTTTGCGGCTCCGTTCCTCCGGAAATAAAAGTGCCAAAAACCCACGAAACATGAGATTTGGGTCAAACGAAGATGATTGGGTGCGTCTGTTGCGAAAAATTCAACCATGAGTTTTTCGGTGCATCAGTGGTTAAAACGGCCCTCCTGCGCGAGTTTTGCCGCACCGTTCCTCCGGAAATAAAAGTGCCAAAAACCCACGAAACTTGAGATTTGGATCAAACGAAGATGATTGGGTGCATCTGTTGCGAAAAATTCAACCGTGAGTTTTTCGGTGCATCAGTGGTTAAAACGGCCCTCCCATACGAGTGTTGAGGCACCGTTCCTCCGGAAATGAAAGTGCCAAAAACCCACCAAACATGAGTTTTGGGTCAAATGGGGATGATTGGGTGCGTCCGTTGTCAAAATTTAAACCATGAATTTTTCGGTGCATCAGTGGTGAAAACGGCCCTCCTGCGCGAGTTTTGCGGCTCCGTTCCTCCGGAAATAAAAGTGCCAAAAACCCACGAAACATGAGATTTGGGTCAAACGAAGATGATTGGGTGCGTCTGTTGCGAAAAATTCAACCATGAGTTTTTCGGTGCATCAGTGGTTAAAACGGCCCTCCTGCGCGAGTTTTGCAGCACCGTTCCTCCGGAAATAAAAGTGCCAAAAACCCACGAAACTTGAGATTTGGGTCAAACGAAGATGATTGGGTGCGTCTGTTGCGAAAAATTCAACCGTGAGTTTTTCGGTGCATCAGTGGTTAAAACGGCCGTCCCATACGAGTGTTGCGACACCGTTCCTCCGGAAATGAAAGTGCCAAAAACCCACCAAACATGAGTTTTGGGTCAAACAGAGATGATTGGGTGCGTCCATTGTGAAAAATTCAACCGTGAGTTTTCCGGTGCCTCAGTGGTTAAAAGGGCCCTCCTACGCGAGTTTTGCGGCACCGTTCCTCCGAAAATGAAAGTGCCAAAAACCCACCAAATATTGAGTTTTGGGTCAAACAGAGATGATTGGGTGCGTCCATTGCGAACAATTCAACCGTGAGTTTTTCGGTGCATCAGTGGTGAAAACGGCCCTCCTGCGCGAGTTTTGCGGCACCGTTACACCAAAAATGAAAGTGCCAAAAACCCACCAAACATGAGTTTCAGGTCAAACGGAGATGATTGGGTGCATCTATTGTGAAAGATTGAACTATTTGTTTTTCGGTGCATCCGTGGGTAAAATAGCCCTCCCGTACGAGTTTTGCGGCACCGTTCCTCCAGAAATGAAAGTGCCAAAAACCCACCAAACATGAGTTTTGGGTCAAACGGAGATGATTGGGTGCGTCCGTTGTGAAAAATTCAACCGTGAGTTTTTCGGTGCAACAGTGGTTAAAACGGCCCTCCCATACGAGTGTTGAGGCACCGTTCCTCCGGAAATGAAAGTGCCAAAAACCCACCAAACATGAGTTTTGGGTCAAATGGGGATGATTGGGTGCGTCCGTTGTCAAAATTTAAACCATGAATTTTTCGGTGCATCAGTGGTGAAAACGGCCCTCCTGCGCGAGTTTTGCGGCTCCGTTCCTCCGGAAATAAAAGTGCCAAAAACCCACGAAACATGAGATTTGGGTCAAAAGGAGATGATTGGGTGCGTCTGTTGCGAAAAATTCAACCATGAGTTTTTCGGTGCATCAGTGCTTAAAATGGCCCTCCCATACGAGTGTTGAGGCACCGTTCCTCCGGAAATGAAAGTGCCAAAAACCCACCAAACATGAGTTTTGGGTCAAATGGGGATGATTGGGTGCGTCCGTTGTCAAAATTTAAACCATGAATTTTTCGGTGCATCAGTGGTGAAAACGGCCCTCCTGCGTGAGTTTTGCGGCTCCGTTCCTCCGGAAATAAAAGTGCCAAAAACCCACGAAACATGAGATTTGGGTCAAACGAAGATGATTGGGTGCGTCTGTTGCGAAAAATTCAACCATGAGTTTTTCGGCGCATCAGTGGTTAAAACGGCCCTCCTGCGCGAGTTTTGCAGCACTGTTCCTCCGGAAATAAAAGTGCCAAAAACCCACGAAACTTGAGATTTGGGTCAAACGAAGATGATTGGGTGCGTCTGTTGCGAAAAATTCAACCGTGAGTTTTTCGGTGCATCAGTGGTTAAAACGGCCCTCCCATACGAGTGTTGCGACACCGTTCCTCCGGAAATGAAAGTGCCAAAAACCCACCAAACATGAGTTTTGGGTCAAACAGAGATGATTGGGTGCGTCCATTGTGAAAAATTCAACCGTGAGTTTTCCGGTGCCTCAGTGGTTAAAAGGGCCCTCCTACGCGAGTTTTGCGGCACCGTTCCTCCGAAAATGAAAGTGCCAAAAACCCACCAAACATGAGTTTTGGGTCGAACAGAGATGATTGGGTGCGTCCATTGCGAACAATTCAACCGTGAGTTTTTCGGTGCATCAGTGGTGAAAACGGCCCTCCTACGCGAGTTTTGCGGCACCGTTACACCAAAAATGAAAGTGCCAAAAACCCACCAAACATGAGTTTCGGGTCAAACGGAGATGATTGGGTGCATCTATTGTGAAAGATTGAACTATTTGTTTTTCGGTGCATCCGTGGGTAAAATGGCCCTCCCGTACGAGTTTTGCGGCACCATTCCTCCGGAAATGAAAGTGCCAAAAACCCACCAAACATGAGTTTTGGGTCAAATGGAGATGATTGGGTGCATTCGTTGTGGTAAATTCAACCGTGAATTTTTCGGTGCATCAGTGGTGAAAACGGCCCTCCTGCGCGAGTTTTTCGGCACCGTTCCTCCGGAAATAAAAGTGCCAAAAACCCACCAAACAAGAGTTTTGGGTCAAACGGAGATTATTGGGTGCGTCCGTTGTGAAAGATTGAACTGTTTGTTTTTCGATGCATCCGTGGGTAAGATGGCCCTCCCGTACGAGCTTTGCGGCACCGTTCCTCCGAAAATGAAAGTGCCAAAAACCCACCAAACATGAGTTTTGGGTCAAACAGAGATGATTGGGTGCGTCCGTTGTGAACAATTCAACCGTGAATTTTTCGGTGCATCAGTGGTGAAAACGGCCCTCCTGCGCGAGTTTTGCAGCACCGTTCCACCGAAAATGAAAGTGCCAAAACCCCACCAAATATGAGTTTCGGGTCAAATGGAGATGATTGGGTGCATCCATTGTGAAAGATTGAACTATTTGTTTTTCGGTGCATCCGTGGGTAACATGGCCCTCCCGTACGAGTTTTGCGGCACCATTCCTCCGGAAATGAAAGTACCAAAAACCCACCAAACATGAGTTTTGGGTCAAATGGAGATGATTGGGTGCGTTCGTTGTGATAAATTCAACCGTGAATTTTTCGGTGCATCAGTGGTGAAAACGGCCCTCCTGCGCGAGTTTTGCGGCACCGTTCCGCCGGAAATAAAAGTGCCAAAAACCCACCAAACAAGAGTTTTGGGTCAAACGGAGATTATTGAGTGCGTCCGTTGTGAAAGATTGAACTGTTTGTTTTTCGATGCATCCGTGGGTAAGATGGCCCTCCCGTACGAGTTTTGCAGCACCGTTCCTCCGAAAATGAAAGTGCCAAAAACCCACCAAACATGAGTTTTGGGTCAAACAGAGATGATTGGGTGCGTCCGTTGTGAACAATTCAACCGTGAATTTTTCAGTGCATCAGTGGTGAAAACGGCCCTCCTGCGCGAGTTTTGCGGCACCGTGCCTCCGGAAATAAAAGTGCCAAAAACCCACCAAACATGAGTTTTGGGTCAAACGGAGATTATTGGGTGCGTCCGTTGTGAAAGATTGAACTGTTTATTTTTCGGTGCATCCGTGGGTAAGATGGCCCTCCCGTACGAGTTTTGCGGCACCGTTCCTCCGAAAATGAAAGTGCCAAAAACCCACCAAACTTTAGTTTTGGGGTCAAATGGGGATGATTGGGTGCGTCCGTTGTCAAAATTTAAACCATGAATTTTTCGGTGCATCAGTGGTGAAAACGGCCCTCCTGCGCGAGTTTTGCGGCTCCGTTCCTCCGGAAATAAAAGTGCCAAAAACCCACGAAACATGGGATTTGGGTCAAACGAAGATGATTGGGTGCGTCTGTTGCGAAAAATTCAACCATGAGTTTTTCGGTGCATCAGTGGTTAAAACGGCCCTCCCATACGAGTGTTGAGGCACCGTTCCTCCGGAAATGAAAGTGCCAAAAACCCACCAAACATGAGTTTTGGGTCAAATGGGGATGATTGGGTGCGTCCGTTGTCAAAATTTAAACCATGAAATTTTCGGTGCATCAGTGGTGAAAACGGCCCTCCTGCGTGAGTTTTGCGGCTCCGTTCCTCCGGAAATAAAAGTGCCAAAAACCCACGAAACATGAGATTTGGGTCAAACGAAGATCATTGGGTGCGTCTGTTGCGAAAAATTCAACCATGAGTTTTTCGGTGCATCAGTGGTTAAAACAGCCCTCCTGCGCGAGTTTTGCAGCATCGTTCCTCTGAAAATAAAAATGCCAAAAACCCACGAAACATGAGATTTGGGTCAAACGAAGATGATTGGGTGCGTCTGTTGCGAAAAATTGAACCGTGAGTTTTTCGGTGCATCAGTGGTTAAAACGGCCCTCCCATACGAGTGTTGAGGCACCGTTCCTCCGGAAATGAAAGTGCCAAAAACCCACCAAACATGAGTTTTGGGTCAAACGAAGATGATTGGGTGCGTCTGTTGCGAAAAATTCAACCGTGAGTTTTTCGGTGCATCAGTGGTTAAAACGGCCCTCCCATACGAGTGTTGCGGCACCATTCCTCCAGAAATGAAAGTGCCAAAAACCCACCAAACATGAGTTTTGGGTCAAACCGAGATGATTGGGTGCGTCCATTGTGAAAAATTCAACCGTGAGTTTTCTGGTGCATCAGTGGTTAAAACGGCCCTCCTACGCGAGTTTTGCGGCACCGTTCCTCCAAAAATGAAAGTGCCAAAAACCAACCAAACATGAGTTTTGGGTCAAACGAGATGATTGGGTGCGTCAGTTGCAAAAAATTCAACCGTGAGCTTTTCGGTGCCTCAGATGTTAAAACAGCTCTCCTGCGCGAGTTTTGCAGCACCGTTCCTCCAAAAATGAAAGTGCCAAAAACCAACCAAACAGGAGTTTTGGGTCAAACGGAGATGATTGAGTGCGTCCATTGTGAATAAATTCAACCATGAGTTTTTCGGTGCATCAGTGGGTAAAACGGCCCTCCTATACGAGTGTTGCGGCACCGTTCCTCCGGAAATGAAAGTGCCGAAAACCCACCAAACATGAGTTTTGGGTCAAACGGAGATGATTGGGTGCGTCCATTGTGAAAAATTCAATCGTGAGTTTTCCGGTGAATCAGCGGTTAAAACGGCCCTCCTGCGCGAGCTTTGCGGCACCGTTCCTCCGGAAATGAAAGTGCCAAAAAACCACCAAACATGAGTTTTGCGTCAAACGGAGATGATTGGGTGCATCTGTTGTGTTCGCTGCATCAGTGCTGAAAACGGGCCTGCTGCACGAGTTTTGCGGCACCATTCCTCCGGAAATGAAAGTGCCAAAACCCCACCAAACATGAGTTTTGGGTCAAATGGGGATGATTGGGTGCGTTCAATGGTGAAAACGACCCTCCTACGCGAGTTTTGCGGCACCGTTCCACCCGAAATAAAAGTGCCAAAAACCCACGAAACATGAGATTTGGGTCAAACGAAGACGATTGAGTGCATCCGTTGCGAAAAATTCAGCCGTCAGTTTTTAGGTGCATCAGTGGTTAAAACAGCCCTCCTGCGCGAGTTTTGCAGCACCGTTCCTCCGAAAATGAAAGTGCCAAAAACCCACCAAACATGAGTTTCGGGTCAAACGAAGATGATTGGGTGCGTCTGTTGCGAAAAATTCAACCGTGAGTTTTTCGGTGCATCAGTGGTTAAAACGGCCCTCCCATACGAGTGTTGCGGCACCATTCCTCCGGAAATGAAAGTGCCAAAAACCCACCAAACATGAGTTTTGGGTCAAATGGGGATGATTGGGTGCGTCCGTTGTCAAAATTTCCACCGTGAGTTTTCCGGTGCATCAGTGGTGAAAACGGCCCTCGTACGCGAGTTTTGCGGCACAGTTCCTCCAAAAATGAAAGTGCCAAAAACCCACCAAACATGAGTTTTGGGTCAAACGGAGATGATTGGGTGCATCTATTGTGAAAGATTGAACTATTTGTTTTTCGGTGCATCCGTGGGTAAAATGGCCCTCCCGTACGAGTTTTGCGGCACCGTTCCTCCAAAAATGAAAGTGCCAAAAACCCACCAAACATGAGTTTTGGGTCTAAAGGAGATGATTGGGTGCGTCCATTGCGAAAAATTCAACTGTGAGTTTTCCGGTGCATCAGTGGTTAAAACGGCCCTCGTACGCGAGTTTTGCGGCACAGTTCCTCCGAAAATGAAAGTGCCAAAAACCCACAAAACATGAGTTTTGGGTCAAACAGAGATGATTGGGTGCGTCCGTTGTGAACAATTCAACCGTGAATTTTTTGGTGCATCAGTGGTGAAAACGGCCCTCCTGCGCGAGTTTTGCGGCACCGTTCCACCAAAAATGAAAGTGCCAAAAACCCACCAAACATGAGTTTCGGGTCAAACGGAGATGATTGGGTGCATCTATTGTGAAAGATTGAACTGTTTGTTTTTCGGTGCATCCGTGGGTAAAATGGCCCTCCCGTACGAGTTTTGCGGCACCGTTCCTCCGAAAATGAAAGTGCCAAAAACCCACCAAACATGAGTTTTGGGTCAAAAGGAGATGATTGGGTGCGTCCATTGTGAAAAATTCAACCGTGAGTTTTTCGGTGCATCAGTGGTTAAAACGGCCCTCCCATACGAGTGTTGAGGCACCATTCCTCCAGAAATGAAAGTGCCAAAAACCCACCAAACTTGAGTTTTGGGTCAAATGGGGATGATTGGGTGCGTCCGTTGTCAAAATTTAAACCATGAATTTTTCGGTGCATCAGTGGTGAAAACGGCCCTCCTGCGCGAGTTTTGCGGCTCCGTTCCTCCGGAAATAAAAGTGCCAAAAACCCACGAAACATGAGATTTGGGTCAAACGAAGATGATTGGGTGCGTCTGTTGCGAAAAATTCAACCATGAGTTTTTCGGTGCATCAGTGGTTAAAACGGCCCTCCTGCGCGAGTTTTGCAGCATCGTTCCTCTGGAAATAAAAGTGCCAAAAATCCACGAAACATGAGATTTGGGTCAAACGAAGATGATTGGGTGCGTCTGTTGCGAAAAATTCAACCATGAGTTTTTCGGTGCATCAGTGGTTAAAACGGCCCTCCCATACGAGTGTTGAGGCACCGTTCCTCCGGAAATGAAAGTGCCAAAAACCCACCAAACATGAGTTTTGGGTCAAATGGGGATGATTGGGTGCGTCCGTTGTCAAAATTTAAACCATGAAATTTTCGGTGCATCAGTGGTGAAAACGGCCCTCCTGCGCGAGTTTTGCGGCACCGTTCCACCAAAAATGAAAGTGCCAAAAACCCACCAAACATGAGTTTTGGGTCAAAAGGAGATGATTGGGTGCGTCCATTGTGAAAAATTCAACCGTGAGTTTTTCGGTGCATCAGTTGTTAAAATGGCCCTCCCATACGAGTGTTGAGGCACCGTTCCTCCGGAAATGAAAGTGCCAAAAGCCCACCAAACATGAGTTTTGGGTCAAATGGGGATGATTGGGTGCGTCCGTTGTCAAAATTTAAACCATGAATTTTTCGGTGCATCAGTGGTGAAAACGGCCCTCCTGCGCGAGTTTTGCGGCTCCGTTCCTCCGGAAATAAAAGTGCCAAAAACCCACGAAACATGAGATTTGGGTCAAACGAAGATGATTGGGTGCGTCTGTTGCGAAAAATTCAACCATGAGTTTTTCGGTGCATCAGTGGTTAAAACGGCCCTCCTGCGCGAGTTTTGCAGCACCGTTCCTACGGAAATAAAAGTGCCAAAAACCCACGAAACTTGAGATTTGGGTCAAACGAAGATGATTGGGTGCGTCTGTTGCGAAAAATTCAACCGTGAGTTTTTCGGTGCATCAGTGGTTAAAACGGCCCTCCCATACGAGTGTTGCGACACCGTTCCTCCGGAAATGAAAGTGCCAAAAACCTACCAAACATGAGTTTTGGGTCAAACAGAGATGATTGGGTGCGTCCATTGTGAAAAATTCAACCGTGAGTTTTCCGGTGCCTCAGTGGTTAAAAGGGCCCTCCTACGCGAGTTTTGCGGCACCGTTCCTCCGAAAATGAAAGTGCCAAAAACCCACCAAACATGAGTTTTGGGTCAAACAGAGATGATTGGGTGCGTCCATTGCGAACAATTCAACCGTGAGTTTTTCGGTGCATCAGTGGTGAAAACGGCCCTCCTGCGCGAGTTTTGCGGCACCGTTACACCAAAAATGAAAGTGCCAAAAACCCACCAAACATGAGTTTCGGGTCAAACGGAGATGATTGGGTGCATCTATTGTGAAAGATTGAACTATTTGTTTTTCGGTGCATCCGTGGGTAAAATGGCCATCCCGTACGAGTTTTGCGGCACCGTTCCTCCAAAAATGAAAGTGTCAAAAACCCACCAAACATTAGTTTTGGGTCAAACGGAGATGATTGGGTGCGTCCGTTGTGAAAAATTCAACCGTGAGTTTTTCGGTGCAACAGTGGTTAAAACGGCCCTCCCATACGAGTGTTGAGGCACCGTTCCTCCGGAAATGAAAGTGCCAAAAACCCACCAAACATGAGTTTTGGGTCAAATGGGGATGATTGGGTGCGTCCGTTGTCAAAATTTAAACCATGAATTTTTCGGTGCATCAGTGGTGAAAACGGCCCTCCTGCGCGAGTTTTGCGGCTCCGTTCCTCCGGAAATAAAAGTGCCAAAAACCCACGAAACATGAGATTTGGGTCAAACGAAGATGATTGGGTGCGTCTGTTGCGAAAAATTCAACCGTGAGTTTTTTGGTGCATCAGTGGTTAAAACGGCCCTCCCATACGAGTGTTGCGACACCGTTCCTCCGGAAATGAAAGTGCCAAAAACCCACCAAACATGAGTTTTGGGTCAAACAAAGATGATTGGGTGCGTCCATTGTGAAAAATTCAACCGTGAGTTTTCCGGTGCCTCAGTGGTTAAAAGGGCCCTCCTACGCGAGTTTTGCGGCACCGTTCCTCCGAAAATGAAAGTGCCAAAAACCCACCAAACATGAGTTTTGGGTCAAACAGAGATGATTGGGTGCGTCCATTGCGAACAATTCAACCTTGAGTTTTTCGGTGCATCAGTGGTGAAAACGGCCCTCCTGCGCGAGTTTTGCGGCACCGTTACACCAAAAATGAAAGTGCCAAAAACCCACCAAACATGAGTTTCGGGTCAAACGGAGATGATTGGGTGCATCTATTGTGAAAGATTGAACTATTTGTTTTTCGGTGCATCCGTGGGTAAAATGGCCATCCCGTACGAGTTTTGCGGCACCGTTCCTCCAAAAATGAAAGTGCCAAAAACCCACCAAACATGAGTTTTAGGTCAAACGGAGATGATTAGGTGCGTCCGTTGTGAAAAATTTAACCGTGAGTTTTTCGGTGCAACAGTGGGTAAAACGGCCCTCATGCGTGAGTTTTGCGGCACCGTTCCTCCGGAAATGAAAGTGCCAAAAACCCATCAAACATGAGTTTTGGGTCAAACGGGGATGATCTGGTGCGTCCGTTGTGAAAAATTCAATCGTGAGTTTTTCGGTGCATCAGTGGTTAAAACCGCCCTCCTGCGCGAGTTTTGCAGCACTGTTCCTCCAAAAATGAAAGTGCCAAAACCCCACCAAACAGGAGTTTTGGGTCAAACGGAGATGATTGAGTGCGTCCATTGTGAAAAATTCAACCATGAGTTTTTCGGTGTATCAGTGGGTAAAACGGCCCTCCCATACGAGTGTTGCGGCACCGTTCCTCCGGAAATGAAAGTGCCAAAAACCCACCAAACATGAGTTTTGGGTCAAACGGAGATGATTGGGTGCGTCCATTGTGAAAAATTCAACCGTGAGTTTTCTGGTGCTTTAGTGGTTAAAACGGCCCTCCTGCGCGAGTTTTGCGCCACCGTTCCTCCGAAAATAAAAGTGCCATAAACCAACCAAACATGAGTTTTGGGTCAAACGGAGATGATTGTGTGCGTCCGTTGTGAACAATTGAATCGTGAATTTTTCGGTGCATCAGTGGTGAAAAGGGCCCTCCTGCGCGAGTTTTGCTGCACCGTTCCTCCGGAAATGAAAGTGCCTAAAACCCACCAAACATGAGTTTTGGGTCAAACGGAGATGATTGGGTGCGTCTGTTGTGTTTGCTGCATCAGTGCTGAAAACGGGCCTCCTGCACGAGTTTTGCGGCACCATTCCTCCGGAAATGAAAGTGCCAAAAACCCACCAAACATGAGTTTTGGGTCAAATGGGGATGATTGGGTGCGTTCAGTGGTGAAAACAGCCCTCCTACGCGAGTTTTGCGGCACCGTTCCACCGGAAATAAAAGTGTCAAAAACCCACGAAACATGAGATTTGGGTCAAACGAAGACGATTGAGTGCATCCGTTGCGAAAAATTCAGCCGTCAGTTTTTAGGTGCATCAGTGGTTAAAACAGCCCTCCTGCGCGAGTTTTGCAGCACCGTTCCTCCGAAAATGAAAGTGCCAAAAACCCACCAAACATTAGTTTCGGGTCAAACGAAGATGATTGGGTGCGTCTGTTGCGAAAAATTCAACCGTGAGTTTTTCGGTGCATCAGTGGTTAAAACGGCCCTCCCATACGAGTGTTGCGGCACCATTCCTCCGGAAATGAAAGTGCCAAAAACCCACCAAACATGAGTTTTGGGTCAAATGGGGATGATTGGGTGCGTCCGTTGTCAAAATTTCCACCGTGAGTTTTCCGGTGCATCAGTGGTGAAAACGGCCCTCGTACGCGAGTTTTGCGGCACAGTTCCTCCAAAAATGAAAGTGCCAAAAACCCACCAAACATGAGTTTTGGGTCAAACGGAGATGATTGGGTGCATCTATTGTGAAAGATTGAACTATTTGTTTTTCGGTGCATCCGTGGGTAAAATGGCCCTCCCGTACGAGTTTTGCGGCACCGTTCCTCCAAAAATGAAAGTGCCAAAAACCCACCAAACATGAGTTTTGGGTCTAAAGGAGATGATTGGGTGCGTCCATTGCGAAAAATTCAACTGTGAGTTTTCCGGTGCATCAGTGGTTAAAACGGCCCTCGTACGCGAGTTTTGCGGCACAGTTCCTCCGAAAATGAAAGTGCCAAAAACCCACAAAACATGAGTTTTGGGTCAAACAGAGATGATTGGGTGCGTCCGTTGTGAACAATTCAACCGTGAATTTTTTGGTGCATCAGTGGTGAAAACGGCCCTCCTGCGCGAGTTTTGCGGCACCGTTCCACCAAAAATGAAAGTGCCAAAAACCCACCAAACATGAGTTTCGGGTCAAACGGAGATGATTGGGTGCATCTATTGTGAAAGATTGAACTGTTTGTTTTTCGGTGCATCCGTGGGTAAAATGGCCCTCCCGTACGAGTTTTGCGGCACCGTTCCTCCGAAAATGAAAGTGCCAAAAACCCACCAAACATGAGTTTTGGGTCAAAAGGAGATGATTGGGTGCGTCCATTGTGAAAAATTCAACCGTGAGTTTTTCGGTGCATCAGTGGTTAAAACGGCCCTCCCATACGAGTGTTGAGGCACCATTCCTCCAGAAATGAAAGTGCCAAAAACCCACCAAACTTGAGTTTTGGGTCAAATGGGGATGATTGGGTGCGTCCGTTGTCAAAATTTAAACCATGAATTTTTCGGTGCATCAGTGGTGAAAACGGCCCTCCTGCGCGAGTTTTGCGGCTCCGTTCCTCCGGAAATAAAAGTGCCAAAAACCCACGAAACATGAGATTTGGGTCAAACGAAGATGATTGGGTGCGTCTGTTGCGAAAAATTCAACCATGAGTTTTTCGGTGCATCAGTGGTTAAAACGGCCCTCCTGCGCGAGTTTTGCAGCATCGTTCCTCTGGAAATAAAAGTGCCAAAAATCCACGAAACATGAGATTTGGGTCAAACGAAGATGATTGGGTGCGTCTGTTGCGAAAAATTCAACCATGAGTTTTTCGGTGCATCAGTGGTTAAAACGGCCCTCCCATACGAGTGTTGAGGCACCGTTCCTCCGGAAATGAAAGTGCCAAAAACCCACCAAACATGAGTTTTGGGTCAAATGGGGATGATTGGGTGCGTCCGTTGTCAAAATTTAAACCATGAAATTTTCGGTGCATCAGTGGTGAAAACGGCCCTCCTGCGCGAGTTTTGCGGCACCGTTCCACCAAAAATGAAAGTGCCAAAAACCCACCAAACATGAGTTTTGGGTCAAAAGGAGATGATTGGGTGCGTCCATTGTGAAAAATTCAACCGTGAGTTTTTCGGTGCATCAGTTGTTAAAATGGCCCTCCCATACGAGTGTTGAGGCACCGTTCCTCCGGAAATGAAAGTGCCAAAAACCCACCAAACATGAGTTTTGGGTCAAATGGGGATGATTGGGTGCGTCCGTTGTCAAAATTTAAACCATGAATTTTTCGGTGCATCAGTGGTGAAAACGGCCCTCCTGCGCGAGTTTTGCGGCTCCGTTCCTCCGGAAATAAAAGTGCCAAAAACCCACGAAACATGAGATTTGGGTCAAACGAAGATGATTGGGTGCGTCTGTTGCGAAAAATTCAACCATGAGTTTTTCGGTGCATCAGTGGTTAAAACGGCCCTCCTGCGCGAGTTTTGCAGCACCGTTCCTCCGGAAATAAAAGTGCCAAAAACCCACGAAACTTGAGATTTGGGTCAAACGAAGATGATTGGGTGCGTCTGTTGCGAAAAATTCAACCGTGAGTTTTTCGGTGCATCAGTGGTTAAAACGGCCCTCCCATACGAGTGTTGCGACACCGTTCCTCCGGAAATGAAAGTGCCAAAAACCTACCAAACATGAGTTTTGGGTCAAACAGAGATGATTGGGTGCGTCCATTGTGAAAAATTCAACCGTGAGTTTTCCGGTGCCTCAGTGGTTAAAAGGGCCCTCCTACGCGAGTTTTGCGGCACCGTTCCTCCGAAAATGAAAGTGCCAAAAACCCACCAAACATGAGTTTTGGGTCAAACAGAGATGATTGGGTGCGTCCATTGCGAACAATTCAACCGTGAGTTTTTCGGTGCATCAGTGGTGAAAACGGCCCTCCTGCGCGAGTTTTGCGGCACCGTTACACCAAAAATGAAAGTGCCAAAAACCCACCAAACATGAGTTTCGGGTCAAACGGAGATGATTGGGTGCATCTATTGTGAAAGATTGAACTATTTGTTTTTCGGTGCATCCGTGGGTAAAATGGCCATCCCGTACGAGTTTTGCGGCACCGTTCCTCCAAAAATGAAAGTGTCAAAAACCCACCAAACATTAGTTTTGGGTCAAACGGAGATGATTGGGTGCGTCCGTTGTGAAAAATTCAACCGTGAGTTTTTCGGTGCAACAGTGGTTAAAACGGCCCTCCCATACGAGTGTTGAGGCACCGTTCCTCCGGAAATGAAAGTGCCAAAAACCCACCAAACATGAGTTTTGGGTCAAATGGGGATGATTGGGTGCGTCCGTTGTCAAAATTTAAACCATGAATTTTTCGGTGCATCAGTGGTGAAAACGGCCCTCCTGCGCGAGTTTTGCGGCTCCGTTCCTCCGGAAATAAAAGTGCCAAAAACCCACGAAACATGAGATTTGGGTCAAACGAAGATGATTGGGTGCGTCTGTTGCGAAAAATTCAACCGTGAGTTTTTTGGTGCATCAGTGGTTAAAACGGCCCTCCCATACGAGTGTTGCGACACCGTTCCTCCGGAAATGAAAGTGCCAAAAACCCACCAAACATGAGTTTTGGGTCAAACAAAGATGATTGGGTGCGTCCATTGTGAAAAATTCAACCGTGAGTTTTCCGGTGCCTCAGTGGTTAAAAGGGCCCTCCTACGCGAGTTTTGCGGCACCGTTCCTCCGAAAATGAAAGTGCCAAAAACCCACCAAACATGAGTTTTGGGTCAAACAGAGATGATTGGGTGCGTCCATTGCGAACAATTCAACCTTGAGTTTTTCGGTGCATCAGTGGTGAAAACGGCCCTCCTGCGCGAGTTTTGCGGCACCGTTACACCAAAAATGAAAGTGCCAAAAACCCACCAAACATGAGTTTCGGGTCAAACGGAGATGATTGGGTGCATCTATTGTGAAAGATTGAACTATTTGTTTTTCGGTGCATCCGTGGGTAAAATGGCCATCCCGTACGAGTTTTGCGGCACCGTTCCTCCAAAAATGAAAGTGCCAAAAACCCACCAAACATGAGTTTTAGGTCAAACGGAGATGATTAGGTGCGTCCGTTGTGAAAAATTTAACCGTGAGTTTTTCGGTGCAACAGTGGGTAAAACGGCCCTCATGCGTGAGTTTTGCGGCACCGTTCCTCCGGAAATGAAAGTGCCAAAAACCCATCAAACATGAGTTTTGGGTCAAACGGGGATGATCTGGTGCGTCCGTTGTGAAAAATTCAATCGTGAGTTTTTCGGTGCATCAGTGGTTAAAACCGCCCTCCTGCGCGAGTTTTGCAGCACTGTTCCTCCAAAAATGAAAGTGCCAAAACCCCACCAAACAGGAGTTTTGGGTCAAACGGAGATGATTGAGTGCGTCCATTGTGAAAAATTCAACCATGAGTTTTTCGGTGTATCAGTGGGTAAAACGGCCCTCCCATACGAGTGTTGCGGCACCGTTCCTCCGGAAATGAAAGTGCCAAAAACCCACCAAACATGAGTTTTGGGTCAAACGGAGATGATTGGGTGCGTCCATTGTGAAAAATTCAACCGTGAGTTTTCTGGTGCTTTAGTGGTTAAAACGGCCCTCCTGCGCGAGTTTTGCGCCACCGTTCCTCCGAAAATAAAAGTGCCATAAACCAACCAAACATGAGTTTTGGGTCAAACGGAGATGATTGTGTGCGTCCGTTGTGAACAATTGAATCGTGAATTTTTCGGTGCATCAGTGGTGAAAAGGGCCCTCCTGCGCGAGTTTTGCTGCACCGTTCCTCCGGAAATGAAAGTGCCTAAAACCCACCAAACATGAGTTTTGGGTAAAACAGGTGTTTAAGGACCATCAACAAGCTCCCCCAAGCTAACCTGTTGCTCGTCCTCGAGCAACAATGCGGTTTAAGCATTGAGCATGAAATGGATAGCAACTTAAGATGTCTGCAAGTGCATATTGTATAGTGAGAAATAACTTAGCATATATCATTAATCATAGCAATGTGGGGCTTATAGCTTTTCACTTCAAACATGCAAGAGTGAAATAAAGCAGTAGATAGGAAACTTTTATCTTGCTTAGGTTTGACTAGGATTCTGTCTGGAGGTTTTTCAAGGTTTTCAAAAGATAACAACTTGCTTAAGTCCTCCAAGATTCACTCAATCACTCAATGGTGTTTAAATCCTCGGTTAGGCCAAAATGTAGCCTATCCTATTTCTAAAGAATGATATGTGGAGTTATAGGTAGGCTAAGAACCATGAGCAAATTGCCTGATGTTTATTGCTAAGCTAGACACTCAGATCATAAGGAGTAGCAAATCATAAAAATTGATCAAGATGTGCATGTGTGGTTATGTGGAAGTGTATAGAGAGATATTTCATAATCCTTCCTAGTTAATTTCTGGGGTCTAGAGCTAATGATAATTCTCTCTCTCCTTTTTTTGGATACATAGTGAGTAGACAAAAGATGTGCCCTCACATTTTCTTAGGACATAGTCCTCTTTTGAGCTACTTTGCTCACTTTTTTTTCTCTGTCTTTTTTAGCTCTAGATTTCCCCAGACATCTATATGAAAGGTTTTCAGAAATGAAAAAGGGGGAAGAGGGAGAAATGCTTATTCCCAGTGTAGGAATAAGCATAAGGCTAGCAATGGGAAGTTTTGCAGGGTATTGCATATCTCTGGTGTAGAGAATAAGCAATTTATTTGGTGTTTGCAAACTTCCAAAGTAGAGAGTAGGCAATTTATGGTGGGTGTGTGTGAATCTTGATTCAAAAGATATGATAAGCTTCTCTACTAAGATCTATGAGGTCTAACAAAGCTCAACACAAACAAAGCTCTTTGTGGTTTTGACTAATGACTAACAAACATTTGGCTGGTGGTGGGATGGGATAAAATCCAGGAGGAACTTTTAGCAAGGTTTTCATGATCTTTAAAAGAAATCCTCTAGATTAGGTCCTAATTTCACCTTAGCAAGTTTAAAGAATTACTCCATTTCTTACTAACTTTACTCACTAAGCATGATTTCAGTTAAAGCATGTGCAACCCACAAAAGCTACAACTTAGATAAGACTAGTCATTCAAACCATAACAATAGCATTTGCATGACATATTTCAAATCTTATTCAGGTTTCAACTTGTTTAAGCAGATTTTATCAATTTTATTCATGGAGTGGTTATTTAGGCAAGCATGTGACATTCAAAAGATATAGAATTTAAGAACTGAATGTAAAGTGTAGGCTTTGAGACATACCTTATTGGAGCGGGAGTCTCCCCCAAGCTGGCTTCTTGCTTGGTAAAGGGCCTTCATCTTTCTCGGTCAGAGCTCTTGTTCTCATTTTATTAAAAGGGAAACTATCTAATGTTGTGAAAAGGGAAATTATCCTATTTTGATATTTTATTGTTCTAACTAAGTTAACATGACATATGTTATTTATTCGAAAAAGGGAAAATTGAAGGAAAAAATTAAAAGTAAAACCATACCTTAGGTCCATGGAGTTTCATCCTTATCGGGTGGATCTTCTTCCTTGGGTGCTTCTTCTTTAAGTACTCCATCTGGTTCTTCTTCTTTTGGCACCTCTCCTTTGTTATGTGAATTACACAACTCAGGAGGAGGTGGTTCTTTCTTTATGTTCCACCTTGTTCTTGAGAGCCTCTTCTTGGTATGAACGGGTTTTGCTACCTGCATGTTAGCGGCATATGCGGGACCACAGGAAAAGGAGAATATTTCCTTCCTCCCTCCTAATGTCATTTGCATTTTACCACTTCCCACATATATGCAAGCATCAACAGTGTTCAAGAAGGGTCTACCTAAGATTAGAGGCACATCTTTCATATTTCCCATATCTAGTATTATGAAATCAGCAGGAACATAGGAACCTCTAATATGAATAGGTAAATCATTAACTATTCCTTCTACATAGCAAGTGGATTGATCAGCTAGCACAACATAGGCAGATGTGGATGACATGGGTGGAAAGAACGAGTTTTCATAGAAATCTTTAGATAAAATGTTCACACTCGATCCTAAATCACACATGGCATTTTTAAAGACATCACCAAAGATTGAGCATCTAATTATGGGACTACCAGGATCACCCTTTTTAACAGTCATGGTTTGATCATCATAATAGTTAAAATATTTTATTTCAACCATATTTGCAGTTTCCATGTCAGGTTTAGCAGGAATTTTGCCAATTTCAAAAGATGGTATGATAGCAGCAAGTTGAGCTAATTGGGTTTCTAACATCTTATTAAAGCTAAGTTGATTTTTCAGAGCAGATGAGAAATCTTCCAATGTAGCATTTATATTCTCAAGGGTTTTATCATTCGACATAAATTTCTTATTCAAAAATTCAGTAGTTCTACCTTGAGAGTAGACTAGATTCTTTAAGAACGAGAAATCATTAGAATTCTGAAAATTAGAGCGGGGGAATGAATTGTTACCTTGAGAATTTGCAGGTTGATTCCATTCTTGATTCTGTTGACAGAAACCGTTGTTGTTGATGATGAAGTTCAAATCTTCATGTAACTCGGGGAAGTGGCTCCCAGAATGTCTGGTTTCTCCACAGACTTCACAAGTCATGTAGGATTCCAGAGATTGGACACTCTCTTGTCGGTTCATCTTCTCATAGTTGTCCAGCTTCTTTGCCAGCAGGTCCATCTTGGCCACGATCATGTCGGCTTCCTTAAGGGAATACATACCTCGCTTACGAGGCTGTAGTCTCTCGTCATTCCATCCTTGGTTCGACACCATCTTCTCTATGAGAGCCTTAGCATCTGCAACATTCAGAGAAAAGAATGCACCGCCGGCGGCGGCATCCAAATGGCTTCTAGAGAGAGGGGTTAGGCCATGGTAGAAGTTCTGGATCAATAGCCAGTCCTCCATACCATGGTGCGGACAAGCAACGACATACTCTTGCAACCTCTCCCAAGCCTCGGGAATAGATTCCTCGGCTTGTTGCGTAAAGCTGGAGGTTTTGTTGCGCAGAGCATTCATCTTGCCCATAGGAAAGAATTTGGCGAGAAAAGCATTAGAACACTTGTCCCATGTGTCTACAGCGTTGCGATCGGTATAGAACCGTGGCTTCTTGGGTTATCCCCTTAATGGTGAAGGTGCCGCAAATCTCCACAAATTGTTGGAGATGAGCATTGGCATCCTCATGATCTTTGCCACAGAATGGGCTAGCTTGGATCATCGTGATCAGAGCCAGTTTCAACTCAAAATTGAGGTTGGCATCGATCACGTCTGGTCCTATCGCTACATTAGTGGCAGAAGGAGCAGAAAATTCACGAATGGTCTTGTTGGCCACCGTGAAGATAGAACGAGATAAGAAAGAAAGAAGTTGAAGAAGTTGAAGGAAAAAGATAAGAAGAACTAAAGAAAGAAAGAATGGGGTAAGATGGGATTCGCTAAGCGGGAGCTTAAGCGAAGATAAATTCGACACGGACTCAACCGATATACCGATTGCCTTCCCCGGCAACGGCGCCAGAAATGCTTGTTGGTAGTTCTTAGCTTCACTAAAGATAGAGCTAGGCAACTATCCCTGGTAACGGCCCACGAATGCTTGTTGGCACTTGCTAATGTCGTTACTAGGAGTAGACTATGGAGTCTATCCCCGGCAACGGCGTCAGAAATGCTTGAAGCAAGACCGGTCACTATACCTAAAGGAGTGCAGCTAAAGCAGCTATCTACTAATGCCAAGCGGGGTTGTCAGTCCTGACACTAGTAGGAGCTAGTTAGCGAGAATGCAATCTACCAGGAGGAGATTCTGCAAGCGCACAGAACTATAGTAGTAGCACTTCCCTGGGAGTACAAGGTATCGATTTATTTGATCCCAAGGGAAGGCTAGGGTGGTGTATGAGTCGAGTCAAGGAGGTGATGAGAGTCGAAGAAATAAGAAAAAGGAAAAGGGGAGAAGGGAATAGGATAACTAAGGGTAACTAAGATGACTAACTACTAACTAATAACTAATCCTAGATAACCACAGAGCAAGATAACTACGAAGCAAGATAGTTACGAAGCAGGGCAGGCAAAAGTCAATAAAGCAACTAAGTTGAGTAAAGTTTTATTCCTATCTTATCAAGAATCGAGGCGTACTAGCCTTTACCACTTACTTAGGTTGAACGCTAGCACAACGAGCCTTACTGTTAAACTAGGCCAACTACGTGGTGGAATTCAAGGCGCACAGTGCTGTCACCACCAGCTTGCTACCACAGCTATCCGGGGGTCCAGCCGTATCTGAAGGTAAGTCTATAACTAAGCACCACGGTTAACTATATTCTAACTATCTCTATCCTAGATTTGAATAGAGACACCCTTGCGGACGTCAGAGCAAATACTTGATTTAATAAGATAAACACTAAACTAACTAAGCAACCTATTGGCAAAGATCAATCACTAAGCACACTAGAGATTAACTACTATGGCTAAGTGAATTGAACTGTAGGATAGCTAGGTCACACTCAAGGTACTTGATAAAGTAATACTGTAAGTAATACTGAAAGTAATGCTTAAAGTAATACTGCGATAAAGATAAGTGTACCTAAGATACAAGAGAGCAAACCAGACCAGAGACGCCGGGAAATCAACCGACCTCCGATGCCAGTCGCTCGCACCCGCTTCTCTCTTAGCAAGCTCTACGCTCCTTTTACCAAGAACTTAGGCTGAGCTGTGCTAAACTAAGAGCCGCGCTGTAGCGAGGGTGTTGACTCTTGCTAACGTCGTTACTAGGAGTAGACTATGGAATCTATCCCTGGCAACGACGCCAGAAAGGTTTGTTGATACTTCTTAATGTAAGATGTATAACTAACTATTCATATGACTATTGGTAGGTTCCGCAAGCGCACAGAATAAGTCTATTGTAGCACTTCACCCGGGAGTAACCGAGTATCGTATTTATTTCCACAGGGAAGCTACTATGGCAGAACTAACACTAGGACCGCTATGAACAACTGGTGATTCGAGCAGGGTTGATCGAAATGTGTGAATGGGGGTTGGTTTCTACTACTACTAAAAAGAAAGAAATAAAGACTAACTACTACTAACTAAATCGGCGGGGTCTGGCCGATGAACAGATTAATGTTTTCCTACACACTTATGATCACAACTAACTTAGCAATAAAGAGTTTATCTAGTTCTTCGAACCGTACACACCCTCTGGACTATTTACCTCAGACGTGCACAACGAGGTTTATGATTTAAGAACTAACCCAACTACGTGGTGGAATTTAAGACCTAACCTCTAATCTTGCGTCCAAAACTAGAGCACTGATTACTCAGCGAAGAACCCAAACTAGACATAAACTAAATACTAAGTTATCTATGATCGAAAGCACTCAACAAAAACAATAAGTAAAGAACTTAAAGTAAATGCTGAAAGTAGAAGAACACTAAGATAAATGAAGGAAGACCTAGAATTATACCAGAGACTTGGAAGATCCTCTATTACATCTCTAGCTCTTCTCTTCTACACTCTCGCTCTCACTCTAAGTCTCTCAACTAGAGTGTTCCTTCACCAGAGCTTCGCTTACAAGAGAGTGGGACTAATGAGGTGAGGTCTGAGTACAAATGAGCTCGGGGGGTCCTATTTATAGCCTAAGGGACCTAGGGGGGTACTTATGGACCTAGGGTTAGGTCAGGGGGGTGAGTGTGGTGGCGGGCGCCAGCCCTAGGTGGCGGCCGCTACCCCCCTGGCCCTTGGATCCACCGCCTCTTCACCAACGGCATCCAGGAGGTCCTCCAAGTCAGTTTGGGGTCGGTTAGGGTTGTCCAATAACCGTCACATGGGCAATTAGGCCATGATCCATGTGACGCTGCTTCTTAGCCCTTGGATGAACCGACTTAGGTGAGCAATGGCTGCAAATGAGTGTGGGGTGCTTCCCCTGGATCAGTGACTTGGCAGGGGAGGAGTTTGGGCTTCTCCCCCCTAGCGGCCGCCAGCTAGGGGTGGCGGGCGCCACCCCTCCTTGGCCCAAAGTGAGCCCAGGCAAGTGGGCTTGCTTCCTGGTGGGTCCATTTGGTCATTTTGCTCAAAAACCCTGTAATTTCCTACATTCAAATAAAACTCAAGGACAAGTGGAAATCGTTAGTTTATAAAAGGTTTTTGGTTGATTTTAGGTCCTTGTGTTGCGTTATATGACCTTGTTGATGCTAAGAATATGACACTTAGTGAGCGTCAACAAGCTCCCCCAAGCTTACCTCTTGCTCGTCCTCGAGCAAGCATGGACTTGAAATAATCTTGGAAACTATGTGTTTTTGTTGTGTATGCCCATATTATTTTCATCATCATGGAATTGGTAGCCTTCCCTGCACTCAAGATTAGAACAAAAGACCAGCAAGAAAGAAGGTTTGTCTTTCCCTTGCCTATTTTGTTAATCAAGATATGTGGAGTTTTTTTGCAAGTTTTGTTCAAAAGAAAGCATGCTTAGTAACTTCTGTGGCTCACTCAATCACTCATATTTGTATGTGGAAATGGAAGAATTATCCTCTCACTAAGACTTTATGTGGGGTTTAATGGGTAGGATAAAAGTGAGCATGCAATGCTAGCATAATTTTGCCAAGTTAGACAAATGGAGCAAAGGAGCAACAAGTCATAGGTTCAGACCAGGAATGTGCAAGTGTGTGGTATTTATTGTGGCTACTACTTTCATGGCACTTCTCCTTTCTATCTCTTTTGTGGGATCATGGCTATGAATGAGAGCATTTGCTCTTTTCGATATTCTCTTCTTTCTAGAGCACTTGCTCTTTTGAATTTTCTTTCTAGAGCACTTGCTCTTTTGAATATTCTTTTCTTTCTAGAGCACTTGCTCTTTTTTTTTCTTAACTATTATAGCCATGACCCTGAGATTCCATTATGGAGCATGATATTTTGCCATGAAGTATTTCTAACAGTGAATGGAAATAAAGGCATGTTGTGTGCGTATTCTCAGTGTAAGAATAGCACTATATAGGTGGCTGCAAGTGAATTCCTTGGTCTAAAGATACGACAAGTTTCTCTACCATGACTATCAACAAAAGTCTAACCAGCTCAACACTAACATGCAGCAAGTGGAAGCTCCTACTCTAAGAGTAAAAAAAAAATTATTTGGCTTTGGTAGGACTTTCTTTGCCACAGAAGTACTTAGAGCAAGTTTTTAAATTTTTTTTTAAAAATAACAACTCCACAAACTTGACTCGCTCAAGTCAAAGTAGAAACTTACTTCCCCTTTACTTAGTCTAATGCTCATGCCTCAAGTTTAGTTCTAGCATACGTTCTCCCATGATAACTCTAATGCATGGCATACATTTTTTTATTAGAAAGACTTACGATGAGAGCGTCTCATTTATTTATTATTTATTTATTATATTTATATATATATATTTTTAAATGAAGATTAACTAAGATAAAACTCAAATTTAAATTACTGAAATAAAAATAAAATTGACATAAATAAAGATGGCAGTGATACTTACCTCGATGACGAGGGTCCTCCCCCAAGCTGGCTTTTGGCGTGGTTGGGTTACATCCATCCTTGACGACGGTACATGTCGTCCCAGTTCTGCTGGTTCTACTGCAGGAGAGAAGAAATATTACCCTGTTCTCCACCAGTTTCCTGGTGGAATTCTTGAAAATTTTGGTTCAAGTTGTTCATGTCGTGGCGGATTTCGGCAGTATCCATGGTGAGTCCATTCATTTGGTGCTGAAGATATCCCATATCGCGCATCCACTCGTCCTGATGAAAGGACAAATGGCGAGCGGCCTGTGGCGAGATTCCCCTATGGAAGAACTCATCACCACGGCCAGTGTACCGGGTGGATCCTCCCAAGGAATGGGTTGAACTCCCCAACTGGGATGAGTGAAAGGACGCCTCCTGGCCGTATTCCCACCGCAGATGTTGCGGTTGTTACCAATTTGATCCTCCTGGTTGGTGCGAGCCAGGGGGTGTCAAATGACCATAGTGTGCTGCTCCATCATACTACCCTGCATGGAAAGGGTCAAACTCCTGTGCTGCTGCTGCTGCTCTTGCGGCCTCTTCTGCTGCACGGGTCTGCGCTCGCGTCCTCCTCCTGGGAACCTGCATGATGTTCTCTCGGGCCAACCTGCGGTTTTGCTCTGCCTCGGTTTCCAGGGCCAAAAGTAACGTTGGTGCATTCACCAACCAAAGTGACAAGTCAGGAAGAGCGATTTTATTCACATAATCTTGGTAGATCATGTGAATCTCACCGGTCTCCTGGTTTTCACGCAAGAGGTGTCCTTGCGAGAAGTGCTCCATGGTCAAAATGTCTCGGTAACTAGGAATGTAGGAGTATATAGCGGTGTTCAGCAGACCCATGTTAAAAGCCATTCTAGTTATCCATGATGTCATTTCAATATTTCCAGTGCGTTGATTAAATTTAGACCAGTAGTCTGCCATGGCCTTGGCGGGTGATACTTTTATGTGGTTAACTAGAGCATAAAGCAGCAGCATCTCGGGCTTTTTAATTGGTCTCAAGTCAGGTCTTGGAAAGAGTGCGATACTAATATATTTGTCGAAAAACCTGAGCGTGGGGTTGTGGATATTACTTGTACGGAGCAAGCCTGGGTCTCTGTTCCCATCAATGCTTTTCCAAATATCATTTCTATTGAAACCCGTACAAGCAGATTCCAGGTTTAGTAAGCATGAATCATCAAAATTTAAATGCTTGCTAAACTGCCCCCACGAAAGAGTGTGCTCTTCATTAAGAAGCCGGAATGTTATGTGAGTAGCAGACAATTGCATGGTAGCTAGAAATTCCATTATGAGGGGAAGGATTCCCTCCTCATTAACCATCCATGCATCTTCCCATCCTAGGGTTCGAGAAATATAGAGAAACTCACTGTCCATACCAGTGCGACGTAGCAAGTCGTCGTCGATGCGGCGGGTGTGAACGAACTCCCTCTCACTGAGGATGTTCCGGGCCTGCCGTTCCCGATCACTTTGCCAGATGATATCATTAACGGAGTTCAGGATGCGGATGGTCGGTCCGGCCTGGTGTGAGAACGGAGAGTTCCGATCCACCGACATTTCGTTGGTGGATGGAGTACCCCACCCGGCGCTCTCCTCATCACTCCCAGCAAAGCGAATGTGGGTGTTTGCTCTCGACGAACTTCCCTCACCCTTACTCTTCTTCTTCTTGCCGGTGAAGAAGTTCTTGAGAGGGCCCATGACTTCCTTGCTAGTGCTCAAGATGCTGGTGTTTTTGTGTTTTGATTGAGTTGTGAGAACTTGCATGGGGTGTGGGTAGTATTTATAGGCTGAGGATGGAAGGGGGGAGGCTGTGAGCTCCTCCCACCTGGCGGGCGCCACCAATAAGTGGCGGGCGCCACCGCACATTGCCCATTTTTGCCTGCAACTGACACATGAGGTTTCCCTCGTAATGTCCACTGAAATTCCAAGTGGGGAATAAAGTAGTCGGGTCGGTGCAAAGTGAAAGAGTGTAACCTCCTAAATGGGGCAAGTGAGATGGAAATTTCAGAGATCAATTCTTCATCCTGGTCATACTTTATACCAAGGATGGTGGGAAACTTACTCGGGAGCAGTTTTGTACCGAAATGTGAAAATAGAGGTGGTGGGCGCCAGGAAAAAGTGGCGGGCGCCACCCTCCTTGGCTGAATTTCACTCCAACTCACCCCTCCTTTCACCTAGTGCTCTCCTTGTCATTCTCCATCACATGTGCACCAGAATTTTTGGTTGGAGATGTGTCCAAAAGGTGGAGTGAAGAGGGGGAGACATGGGAGTGAGTGATTGCTTTGAAATGAGCAAAGCCATGGGTCTCTCTTGGTGTTATTTGGGTCTAGGAGGTAGGTGTAATAGTCTAGAGATTGGCTAGTGCTCCCTAGTGCACCCTAGGGTGGCGGGCGCCAGCTTGGGGTGGCGGGCGCCACCCCTATGGCTGCCCTAAGCCCCCTAGGTGCCACCTAATCACTCTAGTAAACATCTACTTTGCAGGAAAATTAATTTGCTTAAGTAAAAACGAAAATTTAAATGGGGGATAAAGACTTACCTTAGCCTAACTTACCTTGGTTAGCCGCTTTGGATTCCCGATTAGTGTCGCCTTCACGGTGGTTGTGGTGGAATGTCGGCACCGATGAACTTTGATGACGGGTGTTTTTCCGGTCGCGGTGTGAACTCGAATTTCTCCAGCTCCTACATCAATGGTGGCTTTTGCAGTGCTCAGAAATGGCCGTCCCAAGATCAATGGCGTCCGGTGGTCGGGATTAATATCCAGAACCACGAAATCCACCGGGACAAAGAGATTCCAGATTTTCACCGGAATATTCTCTGCTATTCCCGCGGGATATCGGATCGATTGATCGGCTAGCTGCAAACACATAGAAGTAGGGGACAAGGTATGATGATTTAATTTATCATATATTACCTTGGGCATGACGCTGACGCTTGCTCCCAGATCACAGAGTGCATGCTCGAAGTGCTGTTCTCCAATTGAACATGCGATCGTTGGGTTTCCTGGGTCCTTCTTCTTTTCTGGGAGCTGGTTGGAAATGACCGCACTGCAATCTTCGGTCAATTTAACCACATCCCTATTTGGAATTGGTTTCTTCTTATTGAGCATGTCTCTCAAATATTTTGCATAAGTTGGAACCTGCATAGCGTCAATAAATGGCACATGCATATATAATTTTTGAATTACCTCGACGAATTTCTTGAATTGGTCATCTTCCGTCAGATTTCTGTTTTGATCTGGAAAAGGTAATACATGTGTATCATAGAATTCATGAGGAGCAGTTCGTACCTTGGATGAAGGTTCAGCTGGGGTCTCCTCTTCTTCGTCATCTTCAACATTAACAATATTTTTCTTTGCAGCAGCATTACTACTAGGAACTAAATTAGGATGTGGTGGATCACGAGTGGATTTACCACCTCTCGCGGTTACAGCTTTTACCTCTTCATAGTATTTAATTTGAGATTTAATGTTATCTACTGTTTGCTCTAATCTCTTATTAAAATTAATTTGTTCCTTAAATGCTTCAGAAAAATCCTTTAGTTTAGCATAAATTCCTTCTAACATTTTATCATGTTCAATTAATTTATTGTTTATGCTATCATTAATTCTACCTTGATTAGAAACTAATTTTCCAATAGGAGAATTAAATACGGAGGTTTGAGGCATACCTTTGTTATTCCATTGTTGGATCATTGGAATTGAAGGTTCTCCGTAGCCACCATTATTAAGAAAGGATTTGGCATCGTCTTTCTTAATTTCTGCTTGACCTTCACTTGATGAAGCGGCTCTTTGCTTGGCGTAGTACTCCTTTGCAGCACGATCTCTCTTCTCATTTATCCTTTGCTCTAGCAATTTTACCAAAGTTTGCAGGGTAACAGAATCAGCTTGCTTAATTTCAGACATACCTCTAGCACGTTTTTCTGTCCATCCATGATTCGCCACCATTGTCTCGATCAGTTTGGTTGCCTTCTCTACAGTGAGAGAGAGGTATGCACCTTCGGTGGCAGCATCCATGTGTTGTCGAGATTCTTGCTGGAGTCCATGGTAGAAGCTCTGGATCAAGTACCAGTCTTGCATACCATGGTGAGGACAGTATTCAACATACTCTTGTAGTCTCTCCCAAGCTTCAGTGATTGTTTCTTCGTCTCCCTGTCCAAAATTGGAAATCTTGCTACGGAAAAGAATAGTTCGACTTATCGGGCAGAACTTGTTGAGGAATTGATCCGCGCATCTCACCCACGTCAGCAGGTGTCCAGAGTTGAAGAGGAACCACTGCTTCGCTTTTTCCACTAATGAAAATGGAAAGAGACGAAGTCTGATGGCATCCTGCGAAACTCCCTGCACAGAAATTGTACTACATATCTCCAGAAAATTCCGGAGGTGAGCGTTGGCATCCTCGGAAGGTTTGCCATTAAATGCAATAGCTTGAGCCATATGTATTAAGTGAGGTCTAAGCTCAAAATCTACATTACTAGTAGAAGGTAACACTGGAATGTGAGCAAGAGTAGGCATGGAATACACATAGAGTGTTTTGGTCGACGTCGATGTTGATTGATCGTTGGAGCAGCTTGGTTCGTCAGTCACTTTTGACTGGGATTCTTGTCTCGACGAACTCCTCTCACGAAGCTCCAGGTTCTTCCTCGGAGGAGTGAGATTAGCTCTCGCTCTCCTAAGAATGGCCTCAGGATCTTCTTGATAGTCGCTCGGAAGATTGAATCCGGCCATGACTACTTGAACGATCACAAACAACGAACAATATATACCTGCTAGAACTACGGGGGTTAATTCAATAGAAATCACAAAGAATTAATTCTAGCCAATTGCTTGCCCGGCAACGGTGCCAAAAATGCTTGTTGACTCTTGCTAACGTCGTTACTAGGAGTAGACTATGGAATCTATCCCTGGCAACGGCGCCAGAAAGGTTTGTTGATACTTCTTAATGTAAGATGTATAACTAACTATTCGTATGACTATTGGTAAGTTCCGCAAGCGCACAGAATAAGTCTATTGTAGTACTTCACCCGGGAGTAACCGAGTATCGTATTTATTTCCATAGGGAAGCTACTATGGCAGAACTAACACTAGGACCGCTATGAACAACTGGTGATTCTAGCAGGGTTGATCGAAATGTGTGAATGGGGGTTGGTTTCTACTACTACTAAAAAGAAAGAAAGAAAGACTAACTAAATCAGCGGGGTCTGACCGATGAACAGATTAATGTTTTCCTACACACTTATGATCACAACTAACTTAGCAATAAAGAGTTTATCTAGTTCTTCGAACCGTACACACCCTCTGGACTATTTACCTCAGACGTGCACAACGAGGTTTATGATTTAAGAACTAACCCAACTACGTGGTGGAATTCAAGGCTCCTAGTGCTGTCACCACATGTTTGCTACCACAACTATCCGGGGGGCTAGCCACAAACTAAGGTATAACTAGTCTAAGCACCGCGCTTACACTAATATATACTACTCTAATCTTGTGTCCAAAACTAGAGCACTGATTACTCAGCGAAGAACCCAAACTAGATATAAACTAAATACTAAGTTATCTATGATCGAAAGCACTCAACAAGAACAATAAGTAAAGAACTTAAAGTAAATGCTGAAAGTAGAAGAACACTAAGATAAATGAAGGAAGACCTGGAATTATACCAGAGACTTGGAAGATCCTCTATTACAACTCCAGCTCTTCTCTTCTACACTCTCGCTCTCACTCTAAGTCTCTCAACTAGAGTGTTCCTTCACCAGAGCTTCGCTTACAAGAGAGTGGGACTAATGAGGTGAGGTATGAGTACAAATGAGCTCGGGGGTCCTATTTATAGCCTAAGGGACCTAGGGGGGTACTTATGGACCTAGGGTTAGGTCAGGGGGGTGAGTGTGGTGGCGGGCGCCAGCCCTAGGTGGCGGCCGCCACCCCCCTAGCCCTTGGATCCACCGCCTCTTCACCAACGGCATCCAGGAGGTCCTTCAATTCGGTTTGGGGTCGGTTAGGGTTGTCCAATAACCGTCACATGGGCAATTAGGTCATGATCCATGTGACGCTGCTTCTTAGCCCTTGGATGAACAGACTTAGGTGAGCAACGACTGCAAATGAGTGTGGGGTGCTTCCCCTGGATCAGTGACGTGGCTGGGGGGAGTTTGGGCTTCTCTCCCCTTGCGGCCGCCAGCTAGGGGTGGCGGGCGCCACCCCTCCTTGGCCCAAAGTGAGCCCAGGCAAGTGGGCTTGCTTCCTGGTGGGTCCATTTGGTCATTTTTCTCAAAAACCCTGCAATTTCCTACATTCAAATAAAACTCAAGGACAAGTGGAAATCGTTAGTTTATAAAAGGTTTTTGGTTGATTTTAGGTCCTTGTGTTGCGTTATATGACCTTGTTGATGCTAAGAATATGACACTTAGTGAGCGTCAACAGAGGGCACTAGAGCTATACTCTCTCTACTAGCTAACCTACTTGCCTAAGCTCTCTGAGCTTCTAACCTAACTCTCACTTGCTTCTCTTGCTTCTTGGTGTGGTATATGATGGTCTATCTGGGATATGAATGAAGTGATGCCTCAGGGGGGTATTTATAGCCTTGTGGATTGAGGGGGGTACTTATAGGGGGCAGCCAACCGTCCCAGGGTTAGGTCAGGTGGCGGGCGCCACCCCCTACTAGCGGCCCCCAGTCCCCTGGTCGTTGGATGCATCATCACTGATCCTACGGCCTTCAGGTGGTTGTCCAAGGCGGTTTGGAGGTCGGTTGCATGTCCTAGCAACCGACTTAGGTCATGATCCACGCCACTCCCCTCCGTAGCCCTCCGATCAAACCGACCTAGTGACCAAGGGCCAAGATTTGGCCTTGGGGTGGTCACATGGATCAGTGACGTGGCAGGGGGGATGGTTTGGGCCAACCCAAGTGGCGGGCGCCACCTAGGGGTGGCGGGCGCCACCCCCCTAAGGCCCAATTGGGCCCTGCTGAGTGCGTTTGGCCTCTGGTGGTTCAAATGTCCAAATTTGGTCCAAATTCCTGCATTCAAATAAAAATCTATGGACTTGTGTAATTTGGTTAGGTTGAAACCTATTTGACTACATTTCATGCCTTTTTGGTGAATTTTAGGGTAAAATGTTGATGGTAAAACAGGTGTTTAAGGACCATCAACACTCCATCGCCTTCGAATGCAGTGGCATAGCAATGTACTTCTCCGCCATTCTGTCCGGCAGCTGGAGATACACCAACCCGACGATGTTCGATGCTCTAGTGTCGTTGATCTTCAAGCGGAAGAAGTGGCAAAAGAGGTCGAAATGGGGCTCGATGCCTAGATATGCCTCGCAGTAGTGGATGAAGACCGAGATGTGTAGCATGGTGTTCGGCGTCAGGTTGCACAGTGCGACCTGATAGTACTCCAGCAGGCCATGGAGGAAGGGGTGGACCGGAATCCCGAACCCGCACCTGAAGAACGCCTCGAAGACGACGAGCTCCGAAGTGTTTGGCATCGGCCAATCCTCTAGGTACGCCTCCCTCCAGCCGCCGGTGACGCTATCAAGTAGCAGGCCGGCGAAGACGAGCTCTTCCAGATTCTCCCGGCGGAGAACACTCCGCGTCCACCCGCGTGCCTAGCTCGGCACTTCGACGCGGTCGTCAGATCCCTCCTTCGCCACCTTCTTCGCTTTCGTCGCGCCTCCACGAGTCCGCTTTCCGCCCGCCATTGACGACGATGAGGGGTGGATTCAGATCTGGATCTAGAGCTATAGTGTTTTGGTGCTTGGAATCGCTCGCGCGCTTGAAGGAAGCAGAGGAGACGAGGGCTACGAGGCGGGAGCTCAAGAGGCAAGTGAGGAACTGCAGCCGCCCGTTCCCCCTTTTATATGGTGCGGCCCGACCCTTGGCCTCCAAGGTTCCTCAGAGCAAGTGCCCACCATTCCCACGACCGCCACATCGCCTGCGGCAATCGCACGCGCGCACTCGACCCCGCATCCGCCTTAATGGGCCTTTGAACCATTAGTTTGACAAAACGGCCTGTCCGTTCGCCGTCTTTTATTTCTTCAATTTCACCTATTTTGCGCCAATTAACGTGATACTAATGCACGGGGACTGACTACCTCTGCTAGTTCTAATGTTCATTTCAGGCGAACAATAAGTTCTATAATTTCTGGTCGGCGCTACAGTAACTCCCGGGGACTGTAGATCTCCAACTTTACCCTCAGGGACTCTCCCCTCATATTTATACTAATGCATTTTCTTTGGCCCTGCTACAAGAACCATGCTGTTTCTTACAGCAGGCCCGGGGACTACGTGTACACACGTCATTTTTTCTCTTCCTCAAAAATGACTCTGTTTTGTGCAGAAAATTATAAGCTTGGCACCACGTGCCTACGACACCTACTACAAAGCTCGGGGACTAAGTGGATACACTTCACCTACTGGTGAATGTATTGTTTATCTTTTTTCTTCTACAGCTTGGTATGGACCAGCTTGGCCTTCAACCGGAACGCCGTCGACTGCTGGTGTCTAGCTGCGTCCAAAGTGGATACACTTCATCGGATGAAAGATCTTCAAAATTTTTCTTGCAGCACCTTGCATCCTTTCTTGCAGGACGACGCAGAATACTCCACCCGGCTGCACTTCGGCTACAGCTCAGGCTGTTACGTTCGCGATGAGCTTAACCTGGTCGGAAGGCTACTACAAGTGCAACCGCGGCCAGGCGACCTGGTCGCAGGACGTCTCCACCAACGTACGACCAGACTCGACCTACTCGGAAGACTTCACGACGCCCAGCACAATGGATGCAAAGTGCTCGGGGACTAGCTGTGGGGTTATTACACCCGTATACCCCCATGGCATAACTTGGGCTCTCCTACAGATATGGCCCAACCAGAAGGCCTTGCGGCCCGCGACCAGGCCGTCGCAGCCGCCAAGGACTCTCCTGATGACTTGCTCGACAAGGAAGATCCGAATAGATAGACCCGGATTCCTTGCCAAAAGGAACCGATTGTAATCTGTTAGGATTCGACAAGTTGTAACCCTGCTCCCCGGCTATATAAGGCGAGCAGGGACCCCCTCCAAAGTTACGCCATATTCCAATCCATCAATACAAACCAGCCACCAGAACACAGGACGTAAGGTATTACGGCGACTTGCCGGCCCGAACCTGTCTAAATCGCCGTCTCTCGTCCCTGTGTTTACGCTTTGCAGACGTCTCGCACGCCTCCGCCGCTCAATCTACTACCTTGGGCATACCCCTCGGTAGACTATCGACCATATTTCGTCGACAGTTGGCGCGCCAGGTAGGGGGTGTGTGCTACGACACCATGATCTGCCAAGCGGTTACTTTCCCTCGCTCCATGGTTCTTCCAAAATCGGGCACCACTTTTCAGATCGGATCTATGATCTGGACCATGGGCGACCACGCTCCTGCTCCGGAAATCATGGAATCTGCGCAACTTCCTGCGCCGGACGCTCTGCCGTCCATCCGTAGCGTCACCAAGCCGACACGCCATCCGCCAAGAATCGTCCCTTGCGACGACCTGATCGAAGCCATCGACCGAGCCAACCAAGGACTTGCAGAATGCATTGACGCCATCGAGGTACCTCGTATACAGCTTTCCGACCAATCTTGCCTTAAGCAATTTTCAGGTACACCATTGGGAGCTTCAAGCGCGCAACCCACCCGCTGGCCCAGATCGGATCGGCATCCGACTCACCGTCGCGCCTCGTCTCCAACGTCCATGCCATTCAGGCTACGTAGTGTGGCTCCTTCATATCAGCACCAGGCGCTGCGATGGCTCTACGACCAGCTCCAATCTCTCGGCTCCGACCAGATGGCTCCGACCAGCATGCGTGATCGACTGACTCCACCTCCACTCGTCGGCATGGTGACTCTACAAGAGATATCCGGTGACACTGTGCCGGAAAGTTCGGCGTCCCGATCTACCACGACAAACGGCTCCACCTCCACGCGGTCTACGACCGTCATCTCCACCGACTCAGGGGCTGACTTCCCGCCGTATCATGGCGGCTTCATCTTCAACGTCTCTGCCGATAGCCCCCCACCACCGAATGAAGCGGAAGGCGAACGCGCCAATATGGAGCAATGCAACATCGACCGGCAACGCCGGCGGGACGACGAACGACGTGACCAGGAGCGCCGCGACCAGGAGCATTGCGACAATGAGCGACGTCGGGAGCGCGACCAAGCTGGAAGCCGTGACCTCATCTATGAGTTCGACAGGGTCGATGATCAACCCTTCTACCCGACCCCAAGCGCCAAAGTCGCCGTCGTCAACAACGAACTCTCCAAGCTTCCGCTGACCCCGGAGCTACAGAAGGTCGTCGCCCATGTCAAAGCTGCCACCGTACAGTGCAACGAGAGAGGCCGTTATGCCTCACCCTCCGGATCGTCGTACAGCAGAATGCCTCCAAGCCCGCATCCTTCACACCGATGGAGATCACCGCCACGTCGCGACCAGGAAGTCTCCCATGGCAATCGCGCTCGCGATCAAGCTCCGGCTCCCGACGCCTCGACAGGGCCACGCCCTTTCACCTCCTGGCTCCGTGCCGTCCAATGGCCTCAGGGCTTCAGAGTCACCACGGTGGACAAGTACGATGGAAAGGGTAACCCAGAGCAGTGGTTTACCACGTACAAAATCGCCATTCAGGCAGCCGGCGGAGGACCCGACGTGATGGCCAAGTACCTCCCCGTAATGCTGTCGTCTTCGGCCAACAGCTGGCTCCACAAGCTCGCCGAGAATTCCATCGACACCTGGGAGCATGAGAACATATATGATGAATGATTGACTTTGATGAGGAAGGTTTGAGGCTTTTCCTTGTTGAGTCATTATTCACAATGCGCTTAATGTTTATGACTAACTGGTGGCGTTGAGTTGTGGTGTTTCTGTGTTGGTGTGCGTGTGCAACATGTGTCTCTTGGCTGTGTTGATGTGCAGGTGTTGAGCTCGGATACAGTGGTCGATGGCGAGGTGAAGGTCAAGTAGAGACGTGTTGTGCCGATGGACTGGGATCGGTGAAGGATGGGCGTGCCGTGCGGCGAACGTGCCATGCCGATGTACCTAGAGCGGTGAAGGGCGGACGTGTGGCTTGGACCGATGGACCAGAGGGCTAGAGGACCAGCTGTGGTAGCTGGCACATGGCATCGGCGAGCAGGAACACATGGGGATGTGCGATGCATCGGCCGAGTCGGGAGGAAGACGATGGCGTTGTGGCACTTGGCGGGAGGTCAGACACGGGCTTGCGTGCGGCGCAAGTGCCGTCGGCCAAGTCAAGAAGGAAGGCGAAGGCGTTGTGCCCGGCTTAGAGGCTGGACATGCATCGGCATCGGTGCCGGTGGTCGGGGTGTGCGAACCACATCCCGTCTACGGTGCGGGTTCGGTAGCTGAGCCTCCAAAAGCTACCCTCGACAGTTTCTGAGTTTGGGCCTCAAAACTTGGGATGGACGGTTTCCAGGTTTGGGCCTCAAAACCTGGGCTTGTGGGTTTCCGAGTTTGGGCCTCAAAACTCGGGGTGGATGGTTTCCAGGTCTGGGCCTCAAAACCTGGGCTGGCAGGTTTCCTGGTTTGGGCCTCAAAACCGGGGGAAGGTCCAAAAGGACGGTCGACGCGTGGCGGCGTGGAGAGGCAGGCGCGGTGGCGAAGCTATCCATGAGATAGGCGCGGTGGTCGACATGACGGCACGTGGCGGCATCAGGGAGGTCGTGTCGAGGCGAAGCTACCGGATGTGCGGGCGTGGCCGTCAGATGGAAACTGCCAGAGTTGGACGGTTTTACCCCTAGGGGGTATTTGGGTTAGTACTTCATGTTAGGGTGTTTGTGTCATTTGGACGTGCGCCTATATATAGATGAAGGGGCTATGTTGGACAGCCATCCTTGGAGGTGCCACTCTCATTTTGTTTAGGTGAGAGGAGGCTAGGGCTAGAGGAGAGACCGACTCTTGTTCTTGAGCTTTTCGCCATCCGCGTTTTGTACTGCGAGGAGTGGCTTGTAACCCAACACAGAGTGCTACACAATTCATCATCTAGTAGCAATCCAAGGATCAATTTCGCCCCTCTTTTTGTTGGCTGCAATTTGGATCGAATCACGTTTTTGTTCTTCGCGTTTTCGTTTTTCCCCTCTCGAAGATTTGCCTCGTTCTCCCTCTCCGAGCGACGATTTGTGATTCCGTTTGAATCAAATTGTTCTATGTCATGAGCTCCTTCTTTCCACTAAAGGATTTCCCCTCTAACATCATGAGCACATAGATCGGGTCGAAATCGGGTTCGTTCTTTGTTCTTCCCCCTTTTCTAGTGTTCTTCTGATTTCTCATGGATTAGTTGGTTTGGAGCGATGATATCCTAGGATTAGCTTCCCAACACGTAGAAGAACACTTGGGAGAAGTTTGGTTGCAGCCCCATTCGATTTGGTGAAGATCCATTCGATTTTGGTTTTGTCCCGAGCTGTTTTTGGGCTTTCTGGACAGTGGCGGACTGTCCGGGGGTCAGGGTTGTTCACGGGCAGCAAGGTCGCTGTTTTTATTTTTGAACGGCGGACTGTCCGGGACTCAGTCCCGGACTGTCCGGGGTTCAATAGCGGACAGTCCGCGGTTCACTAGCGGAAAGTCCGCGACTGCACAGTTTTGCTGATTTCATCCGTATCTTTTGCTTACGAGCTTCGATTTGTGATCCGTTTGTTGCATTGGTTTCCTAACTTCTTAAGGATCTTTCCAAAGTACTTTTGCCACCATTGGTCAAAGTATTTTTGGTCGGACACTTCCTTCTTCTCGATAGGAGTTAAGTGTTCCGCTTTCGGAGTTTCGTTTGTTCTAGCGGCCGTATCTTTTGCGTTCGAGCTTCGATTTGTGATCCGTTTGTTGCGTTGGTTTCCTAACTTCTTAAGGATCATTCCAAAGTACTTTTGACACCATTGGTGAAAGTATTTTTGTTCGGACACTTCCTTCTTCTCCATAGGAGTTAAGTGTTCCGCTTTCGGAGTTTCGTTGGTTCTAGAGGCCGTATCTTTTGCGTTCGAGCTCCGATTTGAGATCCGTCTGTTGCCTTAGTTTTCTAACTTCATAAGGATCTTTCCAAGGTGCTTTTTCCACTAGTTGTCCTAAGTAGTTTTGGTCGAACACTTTCCTCTTCTCCATAGGAGTGGGGTGTTTCGTTATCGGAGGTTCGATTGTTCTAGGAACTTGCTTGTGCAGTTTTTGCCTCGTTGCTTTGGCGCTTGGTTTTGGGGGTTTCTTCGGTAGTTCCACTATACCTCTAGGACATCTCCTAGGGTATCCACCTATTCGTAGGTCGTGAACTCACCAGTTGTTTGAGTCTTCGTTATTGGGTGATTTTCTGGGACAAGGGCCATCATTTCTCAAGAAGAAATTTGAGGCTCCCATTCACCCCCCCTCTGGTCACCAATTCGATCCTTCAATTGGTATCGAAGCCAGTTAAGGATCTCTCTACCTTAACCGGTTCCAGATCCGCGAAGGCGACCTTTTTGAGAACGGTTGTGTTTCCGACTTTGCTTGTCGAGGTGTTGGGCTTGTGTTTTGGCTAACACTAACGGTGCTTTTGGAGATGGAACCAAGTTCTTCTTTTAGTGTGTCTTTGTCCTTAGGTTTGATTGATGGACATGCAAACAAGGACGACAGTTTGGGAAGAAGGAGGAGTGCAATTGATGAGAGGGATCGCGAGGTGAATGAGTTGTTGAATCTTCTACGACATGATGAGCTTTCTCCAGAGGATCTCCTTTGTCAACTTGGCAAGGCCAAGAAAGGTACACTTGCTTGGGGTCTTGTAACCTTGCACAACCTTTATGAGGCTCGCTCTAGTTATGTTGAGCTTTGTAGTACCTTGCGTAGAAAGGTCGAAAAGTTGAAATGCTCCATTGCTAGTTTGAAGTCTAGTGCCTCTTTGCCTTGCACCTCTTGTAGTGACATGGTTAGGAAGAATGATGAGCTATGCTTTTCTCTTGATAGCTTAACATCTGAAATTGAATTGCTAAAATCCAATGCTTCCAAACCATGTTTAGCTTGCATTGACTTGCACAAGGATCTTGATTATGCTAAAACTGAAATAGCCTTGCTAAAGTCAAATGCTTTGTTACCATGTGTTTGTTGTGAGTCTTTGCATGCTGAAATAAATGAACTAAAATTGACTCACACCACATGTGTAGATGAAGTTGAGCATGCTAGGGCTGAAATTGATGAGATAAATGCTAGGCCTTGTAGTTCATGCTCTTTGAATAAAAGTGCTTGCCTTACTTCTTGTACTAATCATAATTCTTTTCTTGATGTGAATGGTGATGTTTCTTCCACTGATTTCATTTGCACATCATGCATTGATTTAGAAAAATAAGTTTTGGTTTTGAAGCAAATGCGCGATGATATGAGCGCTAAGTTGGTTGAGCACAATGATATGAGTGCCAACCTTGAGAAGTAGATTGAGCTCTTGCGTACCACATATGCCGAGTGCATTAGAGAGGAGATGGAGAATTTGAAAAATGCTCCTTGTGGTACTTGTGATCACCTCATGTTTGAAAATGAGGTTTTGACCAAAAGATGCAAGAGCCTTTGTGCTAAGTCATTTGAGTCACGCATTTCTTCCAACTCTGATGTTGATGTTTCCAAGTCTGCATGTTTGCAACCGGAGTTGAGTTCTTGTGTTGCGCGTGAGTCTCTTGACATTAGCACTAGTGTCAAGGTTTCAGATAGCTTTTTCATAGCTACTCCTAACCTTGCTGTTTCTTCGGATGATGTCCAAGGGACTTCTCTTGATAAGGGTGCTTCTAATATTTTTGGGACTCGTGCTCCCAATCCGGTTTTCCATTGCACCTTTTGCAAGAAGGATGGACACACATTCGATTTTTGTTTCCGCCGTGTCAAACACGAGCGACATATTCGAGCTAAGGCTTTTAGGAAGCCGCGTAGCCTTTCCCATGGCACGTGTGCTCCTAGTGTTGGCACCAAGTTGGTCGTTGATGCTTCTTGTTCTAAGTCCCAAGGGACTTCTCACTTGTCAGAGAATGGTGTGCCTTCCAATAGGCCTTTGTACCATTGCTCTTTTTGTGAGAAAGATGGGCATCAAGAAAGATTTTACTATCGGCATGTCAAACGTTTGCGCCAAGCTCGCTCTTCTAGGAAGATGGTGGTTCATAGCCCTTCTCATGGCATGAACGCTTGTGCTCCTAGTAAGAAGCCCCTCTTTGTTGATGGATTTTATGACTCCTTTTCTAGTGGGTTAGGTCATGGTCATGGACATGCCTCTAGTGCTTCTTCTCTTGGTCCACATCATGCTTTTCATGGTGCTTCTATTGGTTCTTCTACAAAAACCTTGAAAGATGTTTGCCTCATTTCTCGTGGTAGGACTCGTTCTTCTCCTCGAGTTGTCCTTTTGAGGAATGCTTCCAAGGGTGTTTTACAATTGCATTTGAACCAACATTTGCATCATTCTAATCCACAAGATAAGTTGAGTTTTGTGACCAAGTCTTCGGTTCCCAAGTATATGCTTGCTAACCCTTCGGGATCCAAGACTCGGGATACTTTGTCCTCTTGTGTGTAGATATGAGGACGCGGGGTGGAGAACATGTGACTGATGGGACTTGGTCTTTTAGACGTGACCAAGATTTGATGGTTCTCTATACCCCGCTTAGATTTGCCTCCAATGAGGCTTTTGCTACTCGGTGAGCATGCTTATACACTCATACCTTGTACATTCATGTTCTATTTCGTGTGGTATGAGATGGACTATCCTGTGCTCACTTGTATAGTTCTTGCATGTACATTTTGTTTTGTATCATGTTTTGTTTTAGTCTAGCATGTGCTATCTTGTATATCATGTCATGCTAGCTTTCTGTATAGTTTTGGTGGCTATTCCACTTTTCATGCTAGTCTGTGATCTTCATGAACATTATGCCATGCTTTACCTTATTTCTCCATGAGCTTTATTTGTAGAGGTATGATGTTCATTAGGTATCACTTTTCAGGTTCTAGTTTTGGTTAGCTACATGTACCCTGTTGACATGATTAGTTTGAGCACTAGCCTTTCCACAATTTTATCATGTTACATGCTTTTGGATCTATTGCTATAATTATTTTGCATTGTAGCATGTGTTGAGGTTTAGGCTGTGTTTGGGTTGATCATGTCTCTAGGTTGCATTTTGCTATATAGTGCTTTATCCTGTTGCATGGTAGTCTTGACTAGGTTGAGTTCAGATCTCCTTGCGGTATCATTCATAGGTAGATCTCTTTTTGTTGAGAATTAACCTTATGCTTATTATGTGACTAACCATTTTCGTGGAGACCTTGAGGTCACACTAGACGAGAAAATGTCTTGTGCTTTCTTCTGCTTTTTAGTGTGCAGGAGAACGGGAACCTGGAGAGAGCATTTTGGCTCACGAACCCGATCCCACTTCTTCCACAACTTGGGGTTCCGTTCGAGCAGCTCTCTAGCGAGCACTAGCTGCACCTGTGGGAGCGACAACATCAGGCGAGGGGGAGACGACTCTGGTGAGGCAGGCGCCCCGGAGTTCAGTAGATTCAGGCGTCCCCTCGGGTATCACACCAGCAAGCGGTCATGCGCTTCATGAGGTACCTCCGACACACTTCTGAGTTTGGGTTTTGGTACTCTTCTTCCTTGACCTCTTTTTGCTGTGTGGTCTTTTTGATGTGGATTTTAGCTGGCTGTCGCTTGAGCATTTCTTGGCTCTTCGCTTGTGAGTTTGGTGTGTGTTTCCCTTTTAGTTGGGGAAGCATTTTGCTTGTTGTATCTTAGTTTGACTTCTCTGATACCCTTTTGTTTTGGGTCCCTCAATAGGCTAGCTTTTGCTTCGTTCCTTATCGGCTACCTTTTGCATGCATTTCATCATGTATATCCTGCATTTTAGAGCTTCATGTATATAGAAATGAGAATGAGACTATGCTCTTTTTGGTATGCCCTATTGATTCATGATGATGCTTGTAGCTTAGGCTCTCTTTGATCACTTGATACATGTTATGAGCTAAGCTATTTTTGCAAATGGTGAACTTGACTAATCAACTATGAAACTTTTAATTTGTTCACCATTGAGATTGGCAACTAGCATGGGTAGGATGTGTTGAGATCACTTGTGCTATCTTTTGTATGCTAGGTTGCTATGTCTCTTGCATTGAGTCATTCACTTGCTTGGATTGTTCATATTTACCTTGTGCTAAAATTTGATCCAAGTCTAAGTGAATTGAAAAGATCGAGATGGGATTGCATGTGTCAGCACCTCATGGTATCGAGACTGTTTCTCATTGCACTTTTGAGTTAAACTTGAGCCGTGGAGTGTAAGACCGAAACCGGTGCTTTAAGCTTCTGATTGCTTTTCTTGCATAGGCTTAGCCCGGTTGAAAAGTTAGGCAATGACCATGCTTTCAACCTCTCGCAATCACATGCTTTAATATGAACTTGTGTTAATACCGCTGCAATCTCCGATAAAATTTGAAAATAACACAAGTCTATGCTTCATTCTATGGCATGATGATTGAACTTTGCTAGGGGTAGTTCACCTTTTATACTTGAGTTAGCACTTGGTTGATTTCCTGTCTATTCATGCTAAGTGCTATTTTAGTGGTGAACTCCGTTTCAAATGGCTTAAAACTGCTCATATGCTTAATTGTTCATATTTCGTATTCATTTGATCAGTTTGAGCCTTTGCTAGCATTTGTATTGGTTGCTAAAGTTTCAGGGCAGCACTCTTTTGAGCATCTTTTCATTCTTATTGCTATACACTTGAAGCTGTTGCATTGTGCATTTCATGCATGTTTAGCTTAGTGTACATACCCCCAGCTCCGATTCACTTTGTGGTCATTTTCGATGCTTTTCATCACCCCCATACGTTTTTTTGTTGATGACTTGTCTTGTGTTTATGTCAACTTTGTGGAGAAATGTCAAAACTGCTCAGCATGTTCCCTTTTGTCAAGGGGGAGAAGCTGTTTGCAAGGGGGGGCTTGAGTGTTGGCACAAAGGGGAGAGTCATGCATTTTTGGGAGAGCTTTGAGCAAGGGGGAGTTTAGCTCTTTTATGTTCTTCTTCAATTGGTATAGCTCTTTTATGTGTTTCAATTGGTATCCTTCATAGTGAGCGTTGGTGCATAGCCCTTGTGTGTAGGCTTGCTTTCAGGGGGAGTCGTTTTTGTCTTGCTGCTTCTCCGCGTGCTCCGAGTGTCTGTGCTCCATTTAGTGTTGAGCTTCTCTTTGTGTTTTTCTCAATCGGTATCGAGCCTGCTAGTTGTGTTGGGCCATTGTTGCCTCTCTCTTGAGAGACTAGCAGTTTTTGCTTGGTATTTTCGATTGATATGGAGCCTTCAGCTAGTTGTGTTGAGCCTTTTTGCCTCTGTCTTGAGAAACTAGTTGTTTTCACCAATTCTTGGCTGTTTGTGATTGGTATCGAGTTTTCTGCTAGTTGTGTTGAGCCTCTGTGCCTCTATCTTGAGGGACTAGCAGTTTTGCATTCTAATGCGTTGTTTCAGCCTCAATTGGTATCGAGCCTTGAGCTAGTGGTGTTGAGCCATTTTCTGCCTTTTCTTGAGGGCTAGCTCATTTTTGACTTGGTTGCGTCGAGCCGTTGCCCATGTCTTTGGGAACCAAGTCTTTTGCTCTGTGTGATTGAGTTTTGATCTTTTATGAGTTGTTGCTCCGATCCTTTGCTTGGTTGCGTTGAGCCGTTGCCCATATCTTTGGGGACCAAGTTTTCTGTTTTGGTATCTCAAACCATCTCTTTGTGTTTAATCTTTGTCAATTCAATCATCAAGGGGGAGAAATTTCGAAACCCAAGTTGATAAGAACCTTGGTTTCTTTTGTGAAGATTGTTTGACAATTTATTTGAGATTGGTTTTCGAGTACCTTCTGGGATTTCATGAAACTCTTGTTTCTCTTGACTCTTCAGTTGTGTGGAGGCTTTGCCCGCTTTTCCCATTTCTTTGGGACCGAGAGCTTTTATTTGGAGTTTTCATGATCCTTCCTCATATCAAGTGGCCTAGTGCTTGCTTTTGCTTGGCTTTTGGGCATTTGAATGAGGCTTGCCTTCAAACCCTTCCTTTGTGGTTTTATTTTTAGACAATGCATTCATCAAGGGGGAGATTGAGAACATATATGATGAATGATTGACTTTGATGAGGAAGGTTTGAGGCTTTTCCCGGTTGAGTCATTATTCACTATGCGCTTAACGTTTATGACTAACCGGTGGCGTTGAGTTGTGGTGTTTCTGTGTTCGTGTGCGTGTGCAACATGTGTCTCTTGGCTGTGTTGATGTGCAGGTGTTGTGCTCGGATACAGTGGTCGATGGCGAGGTGAAGGTCAAGTAGAGACATGCCGTGCCGACGGACCGGGATCGGTGAAGGATGGGCGTGCCGTGCGGCGGACGTGCCATGCCGATGTACCTAGAGCGGTGAAGGGCGGACGTGAGGCTTGGACCGACGGACCAGAGAGCCAGAGGACCAGTTGTGGTAGCTGGCACGTGGCATCGGCGAGCAGGAACACATGGGGATGTGCGATGCATCGGCCGAGTCGGGAGGAAGATGATGGCGTCGTGGCACTTGGCGGGAGGTCGGACACGGGCTTGCGTGCGGCCCAAGTGCCGTCGGCCAAGTCAAGAAGGAAGGCGAAGGCGTTGTGCCCGGCGTGGAGGCTGGACATGCATCGGCATCGGTGTCGGTGGTCGGGGTGTGCGAACCACATCCCGTCTATGGTGCGGGTTCGGTAGCTGAGCCTCAAAAAGCTACCCTCGACGGTTTCCGAGTTTGGGCCTCAAAACTCGGGATGGACGGTTTCCAGGTTTGGGCCTCAAAACCTGGGCTCGCGGGTTTCCGAGTTTGGGCCTCAAAACTCGGTGTGGACGGTTTCCAGGTTTGGGCCTCAAAACCTGGGCTGGCAGGTTTCCTGGTTTGGGCCTCAAAACCGGGCGAAGGTCCAAAGGACGGTCGACGCGTGGCGGCGTGGAGAGCCTGGCGCGGTGGCGAAGCTATCCACAAGATAGGCGCGGTGGTCAACATGACGGCACGTGGCGGCATCAGGGAGGTTGCATCGAGGCGAAGCTACCGGATGTGCGGGCGTGGCCGTCGGATGGAAACTGCTAGAGTCGGACAGTTTTACCCCTAGGGGGTATTTGGGTTAGTACTTCATGTTAGGGCGTTTGTGTCATTTGGACGTGCGCCTATATATAGATGAAGGGGCTGTGTTGGACAACCATCCTTGGTGGTGTCACTCTCATTTAGTTTAGGTGAGAGGAGGCTAGGGCTAGACGAGAGACCGGCTCTTGTTCTTGAGCTTTTCGCCTTCCGCGTTTTGTACTTCGAGGAGTGGCTTGTAACCCGACACAGAGTGCTACACAATTCATCATCTAGTAGCAATCCAAGGATCAATTTCGCCCCTCTTTTTGTTGGCTGCAATTTGGATCGAATCGCGTTTTCGTTTTTCCCCTCTCAGAGATTTGCCTCATTCTCCCTCTCCGAGCGACGATTTGCGATTCCATTTGAATCAAATTGTTCTATGTCGTGAGCTCCTTCTTTCCACCGAAGGATTTCCCCTCTAACCTCACGAGCACATAGATCGGGTCGAAATCGCGTTCGTTCTTCGTTCTTTCCCCTTTTCTAGTGTTCTTCCGATTTCTCATGGATTAGTTGGTTTGGAGCGCTGATGTCCTAAGATTAGCTTCCCAACACGTAGAAGAACACTTTGGAGAAGTTTGGTTGCAGCCCCGTTCGATTTGGTGAAGATCCATTCGATTTTGGTTTTGTCTCGAGCTATTTTGGGCTTTCTAGATAGTGGCGGACTATCCGGGACTCATCCCCGGACTGTCCGGGGGTGTGACGGAACCTCATGGATTAATAAGGCCCACGTGTACCTGTTCTTGTCCTACAGACCTCGGACAGCCATACACGGTGCCCAATAACCCAAAAGACCCACCACGTGTCATCGGGTAACCCGACTCATCCACGTTTCCTTATATTTCCCAGGATCATTGCAAGAGTCGTTGCAGTATTACAACATTTCACAAATAATATACATCAGAGATAAAGTGCGAAAGTATTACACCATACGTTTTACAAACCAGTTGTTCAAACTTGCGTCGTTATTACAAACCATAGTTTCAAACTTTATCCTAGGTAGTGGCGGCAACATTAATAAAACTGTAATTCACACAAACAACCCCGCCTAAGGGTTGCATTACTCCTCCCCGGACAAGTCCTCCTCAACGACTGTCACGCAACAAGCCTCAAAGCAAGGCTGCTCGTGAACGTCACCTGCAATAGGGGTTTAACAAACCCTGAGTACAAAGGTACTCAACAAGGCTGACCCGACAAGAGAAGAGAAGAAACAGGTATGCTGGCTTGGGATGGCTCAACAATATTTTTCATTTGCATAAAAGCTTACTAAAATAGTTCTAGATCCAAAATTTTACTTAATCAATTAAGTACTTGGTAAGAACTGAAAGTGAACATTAGGGAAAGATCATCATCAATCTTTCTTACACCAGTTCCATTTTTATTCTACGGTGCGGGTCGAAAGATTGAGTCTCCTTAACCGAGGAGCACGACGATTCGAATCGATTCAACCAGATCTGGGAGTTTTCCACGATCATACGATATATGTAGACCCGTGATCACACATATACCAACCCCAATCTCGGATCCTCCAAACAAGACCGGGTCCGCGCCACCCGAGAGTACTTGTACACCTCCAATCTGGGACTTTAACCCACGAGGGTAGCTAGTACTCCCGCCATCTCTCCACTCCCAGTGCGCGATTAGCCGTTCTCATTTAAGAACCACCAAGGCAGAGCTTACCGTAGCATATGATCGGTACTTCACAGTTTCTCAATCTAGCATGCCAACAACGGTTAACCCTAACCCGACACATCCAGGTCACCCTACACCAACCCAAGGTTCGATGCATGTGCCCGTCTGGTCTTAACCATCATTCTTTCTCATTATCATTCCAAAACAATAAGTATCGAAAACATTTATCAAAAGCTTCATAAAGAAAGGCTAAGCATTTCTATCATTTGCATAAAGCAGGTATCAAGGAATGATATATCGATAACAAGGTTGATCATGCATCAATAGGTTTAAAGTATTTATTTGATAAACATTTAATGCATCAGGTTATCGAAAGTAAGTGTAATTGTAAATCCAAGGAAATGGTTAAATGAACCGGGGCTTGCCTTCGTTGACCGAGAATGTCTCCTGGTATTCCGGATCAACAGGACACTCTGAACTCCCTGGACCAACCTCGTCCGGACAATCGACCACTTCGGAAACTACACGATAAAGGTGTGCATGCTTAATGAAATGTTCATGACATGATCATGGTAAATATGGAAATTTTCTAAGCTATAAACATTTATTTTGCAACAGCTTTCCGTCGGTACCGTTGCAAACCAACAAAGCCAACTTGTATAAACATACAAGGTTATATGAGTGAAGCTTATCTGCATCAAACAGCAGATCAAGATAATTCACTCAGCAGATCAAGATAAAATATCTAACTTAATCTTCAAGTTTAGCATAAAGAAACTTGGGTTCTTAATGTCTTACGACATTGTTTATGTATAAAGAAAGCAATTTAATTAGCATGAAATTAAGTTGTGAAGTAAACTGTGCTCAAATTAGCTCAAACTTGGTACACAGATTGATGATGATTCAAACAGTGCACAAAATAAATTTCAGCATTTTTAGAGTTAAACTTGATTTTATAAAAATCATTGAATCCTTATTCAAGAATTAAGAGGCATAATTTTTACTGCAAAACAAAATACAGAAACATGCCCATATAATATTTTTCATAAAAACTACACTTTTCATAGAACATGTACAAAATTTTTCATGATTTTTGGATTAACAGAATAATTCATACAAAAAAATAACAAAACCAGCATTAGTATGCTCAAAATAGAAAATACATTAAAACTTTAAAAAAACAAAAACCTCGTTGGGCCGAAACTGGCCTGCTCGGCCCAACTCGCACACAAGCTGGCCCAACTCGGGCCTGCCCGTGCCTGCACTGCCGGTTTTGCAGAAAAGCCCTCTGGCTTTAACAAAACTACAACCAAGCCCTTGACACTATTGAGCACTATTCCTCTGAGTCTAGGACTTTGCACTTAGGCCCTCGGGTTTAGTCGAATTCTCGTCGACACGTCCTCGACTCCATGGCTGACAGCGGCGAGCTTCGGCTTGCGCACGCCGGAGCAACGTGACCTTCTCCGGCCAAACCAACCAGCTCAGCACCTTCTCCTTGACCTCACGTCTCCGTTGAACCCTCAAACTCCCTCCCTCGACCTCTCCCTCCACTCCGACGACAACAGCGGCGGACGCGACGGCACGGCGGCGGCACGCCGGACAACTGGTAACTCTAACGACCTCGCAAATGTGCGCATCAGCATCAGGGGCTCACCACAACTCTAGCGGGCTCCAAACGGTGATGACGACGACGACGGCGGGTTCCAGCGGTGCGGCTCGACGGCGATGACCTGTTCCGGCTGAGACAGAGAGAGATAAGGTCAAAGACCGGGTGTTAGAGCATCAAGAACAGATACGGAAGAGAGAACGAGGCTCAGGTGAGGATGATAGGGCCCCGAGCTTGCTGACCACGGCGGCAGCGTCGATGGTGGTGCATGGAACCGGAGATGAAGAAGACGGCCACGCCGGGCGGCTGCAGGGGCGAGCGAGGCTACGACCTAGCTCTACAGCTCCGCAACGACGAGGCGAACACGGTGACGCAGTTGAACGGGATGACCGAGCGCTCACGTGGTCGGCGTAGCTGAGCAGAGGGACGGCGGCGACGGCGAGCGAGCAGAGGAGAAAGAAGGAACATGGCTCGTCTGGAGGGTGATAACGATGAAGAAGAGCGGCGCGAGGTATAGCACGCGCGCGCGAAGCTAGCAAGTAGCTCGCTGGTGCGGCGCATGCGCCCCAGCACGAGCGCAGCGCTGGCGAAGCAGCTCGCTGGTGAGCTCTGGACACTTCCCCCCTTGGCACTGTTCACTGCTCACCTCCCCCTCATCTGAAATTTCGAAATTACTTTTGAAATTTGAACTACACTTCAAATTTTGCCAAAATATGAAATGTAGAGTTTGAAAAGTTGTACAACTTTGCTTTAACACCTCAGGGCTGATTTCAAATGGAAATAAGTCAATTTGATCAAAACAGTTCAAATCCATTTCAAATTGGAAATTTGAAAAGGGGACAGAACTAGGGTTTTGCAGTAGAAGCAAAATTACTTTCGATTTTGCAATGACACTTGAAAAATGGTCAATGTATGAAATGTTACTTTTGAAATTCTCTACAACTTTGATGTAGATCTCAAACTCAGATCTCAACTAGTTTTTGAAATGCAAGTTTAAAGTCAAAAAGGGACCATTTTTAGGGTTTGAATAGATTCAAAATTACTTTAAATTTTGTACAGAAACTTTGAAAACTTTGAATACCAAAGTTGTACTTCTCCTCAAGATCTACCAAAAAGCTTTTAGGATCAGCCCCTAAATATGCACAGATTTTGAGTTAACTAGAAAGGGCTAATTAACTTATACAGGAAATTAAATGCTTTTCCCATATCTAGGCTACACAAATTTTATACCCTCTTGAATTGTTGAACTTTGATTCATGTCCTACCTGACTTTAGTCAACTGGGAATGAACACAAGTTAGTTCATAATGACATTCCAAATTAGGGTTTTGAGCTACCTCACAAGCAATAACAAAATGCTCACACATTAGGAATTAAACTCATTTTAGTGAATGCATCACAAGGTGAACTAGCATATGATGCTATGAAATGCTTATGATGGCATGACAACATTTTATTCATGTAAACACCTGAGGTGTTACAGGGGGTCAGGGCTGTTCATGGGCAGCAAGGTCGCTGTTTTTATTTTTGAATGACGGACTGTCCGGGACTCATTCCCGGACTGAACGGGGTTCAATAGCGGATAGTCCGCGGTTCACTAGCGGACAGTCCGCGACTGCACGGTTTTGCTGATTTCGTCCATATCTTTTGCATACGAGCTCCGATTTGTGATCCGTTTGTTGCGTTGGTTTCCTAACTTCTTAAGGATCATTCCAAAGTACTTTGTGCCATCTTTGGTCAAAGTATTTTTGGTCGGACACTTCCTTCTTCTCCATAGGAGTTAAGTGTTCCGCTTTCGGAGTTTCGTTTGTTCTAGCGGCCGTATCTTTTGCGTTCGAGCTCCGATTTGTGATTTGTTTGTTGCGTTGGTTTCCTAACTTCTTAAGGATCATTCCAATGTAATTTTGACACCATTGGTCAAAGTATTTTTGTTCAGACACTTCCTTCTTCTCCATAGGAGTTGAGTGTTCCGCTTTTGGAGTTTCGTTGGTTCTAGAGGCCGTATCTTTTGCGTTCGAGATCCGATTTGAGATCTGTCTGTTGCCTTAGTTTTCTAACTTCATAAGGATCTCTCCAAGGTGCTTTTGCCACTAGTTGGCCAAAGTATTTTTGGTCTAACACTTTCCTCTTCTCCATAGGAGTGGGGTGTTTCGTTATCGGAGGTTCGATTGTTCTAGGAACTTGCTTGTGCAGTTTTTGCCTCGTTGCTTTGGTGCTTGGTTTTGGGGGTTTCTTCGGTAGTTCTGTTGTACCTCTAAGACATCTCCTAGGGTATCCACCTATTCGTTGGTCGTGAACTCACCAGTTGTTTGAGTCTTCGTTATTCGGTGATTTTCTGGGACAAAGGCCATCATTTCTCGAGAAGAAATTTGAGGCTCCCATTCACCCCCCTCTGGTCCCCAATTCGGTCCTTCGGAGCAACTGAAGGAAGTCTTCATCAAGACTTACAGTGCCAGGAATGCGCTATGACCTCCAGAACATCCACCAGGAGCACAATGAAGGCCTCCGAAGCTACATCCGACGATTCTCCACCATGCGGCTCATGATTCCGGAGATCGCCGATGCTGAAGCCATCTCTATGTTCTCCAACGGTCTACACCATAAGGAGCTCCACGACAAGATCATCCGGAAAAAGGTCACCACGGTCACCGAACTAATGACGATCGCTAACTCCTACGCCGACGCCAACGACGCCCATCGCCATCATGAACGCCCACGTCGCCGATCACGGTCCCAGGAGCGTCGCCGTGAGGACGATCGTCGCAATGAACGACGCAATGAAGGACGCGACCAGCGCTCGAAGCAGCGCGACCACCGCGACTACCGAGATCGCCAGCACGATCGGCCAGAGTCTTCCCGTCCGAGAACAGACCACCGCCGACACGACCGCCGCTACATCGCCAACACCAATACTCGGCCAAGGCGCACCTACGACAACTACTACGAGAAACTTCTCAGTGGCCCGTGTCCTCTCCACAAAGGCACCAGACACTCCATGCGCGAGTGTGACACCATTGCCCGCAACATCCGCGGGAGCGACGACAAGCGGCCGCGAATCGACACCGACAAGGACAAGGACGCCGACAACAGCGAGCCTGCTTTTCGTGCACCAGCGAGGACCCTCACCATCTTCGGCGGTAACGTCGTCATCGAGACTGAGCAGAAGTGGCGCCAAGTACGACGCGAGATCGCCTCCATCGCGGCCATCACCGACGACCCCGCCAACGTTCAGCTACCTCGACTGGTCGGAGCTGCCCCATCACCTTCTCCAGGGAGGATCAATGGTCAGACGACAAGTATCCAGGGCGTTTTCCTCCCATCATCGACCCAGTGATCTCCAACTGCCGCTACCGTAATGTCCTCATCGACGGCGGAAGCGCCCTCAACATCATCTTCTCATCGGCTTTCCGCGAGCTCGACTACTCCAAGCGGGATTTGTTCCCGGCGAATTTCCCATTCTGGGGCATCATACCAAGTAAACCATCCATGCCCATTGGACAGATAACCCTCCCAGTGCAGTTCGGCACCTCCGACTACTTCCGCGAGGAGTACATCACCTTCATCGTCACCGACTTCGACACCGCCTACCACACCATCCTCGGTCGCCCGGCGCTCTCCAAGCTCATGGCTGTTCCACACTACGCCTACCTCGTGCTCAAGATGCCAACGAAGAAAGGCGTCCTCAGCATTCAAGCAAATCTCCAAGTGGCGTACGAGTGTGAATAGGAGACAATCAACTCCGCCAAGACACGCCAACAGCTCCAGGGTGCCCAAGACTGCATCACCGACGCTGCTAAGCTCCGACCCGACGATCTCGAGATCCCGGAGACCTCCGACCAGCGCTCCAGCAAGAAGTCGAAGGACACGAAGCAGGTGGCCCTGGTGGATAGCGCACCGGAGAAGACTGCCGTCATCGGCACCAACCTCGACCCCAAATAGGAAGACGCGCTTGTCAGCTTCCTACGGAGCAACGTTGACGTGTTCGCCTGGAAACCAGCGGACATGCCTGGAACGTCTCCTCAACGGCCAGGCCGGTTCACCAAAAGCTCCGTCGCTTCGCGCCAGATAGGAAGGAGGCAATTAGGGTAGACCTCACCCGGCTCCTAGCTGCTGGTTTTATAAAAGAGGTGTATCACCCGGATTGGCTTGCTAACCCGGTTCTTGTACTAAAAAAGAATAAAGAATGGCGTATGTGTGTTGACTACACCGATCTCAATAAGCACTGCCCTAAGGATCCCTTCCTCCTCCCTCGCATTGACGAGGTGGTCGACTCTACCGCCGGTTGCAAACTTCTCTCCTTTCTCGATTGCTATTCCGGTTACCATCAAATTGCCTTGAAGGTAGAAGACTAGATCAAAACGGCGTTCATCACGCCTTTCGGCACCTTCTGCTACACGACCATGTCGTTCGGGCTGAAGAACGCCGGCGCCACGTACCAACGTGCGATTCAGGATTGCCTGAAGGACCTCATCCCGGAGAAAGTCGAAGCTTACGTGGATGACGTCGTCGTCAAAACTCGCACCACCGACACGCTCATCTCCGACCTTGAAGCAACCTTTAAGGCCCCTCAACAGGTTCAAGTGGAAGCTCAATCCCAATAAGTGCATCTTCGGCGTATCATCCGGAAACCTGCTCGGCAACATCGTCAACCGTGATGGCATTCGCCCAAACCCCGACAAGACTTCGGTCGTTCTCCGCATGCGAGCTCCCTCCAACGTGAAGGACATCCAGAAGCTCACCGGGTGCATGGCGTCTGTTGATGGTCCTTAAACACCTGTTTTACCATCAACATTTGACCCTAAAGTCCACCAAAAAGACATGAAATGTAGTCAAATAGGTTTCAAACTAACCAAATTCCACATGTCCATAGAATTTTATTTGAATGCAGGATTTGAACCAAATTTGGACAAATGGACCCACCAGAGGCCAAGCCCACTTAGCAGGGCCCAAATGGGCCTAAGGGGGGTGGCGCCCGCCACCTCTAAGTGGCGCCCGCCACTTGGATTGGCCCAAGTGCCACTCCCTGCCACATCACCGATCCGTGTGACCTCCCCAAGGCCAAATCCTGGCCCTTGGTAACTAGGTCAGTGGCATCGGACAGCTCAGGGAGGAGTGGCGTGGATCAAGGTTGAATGTCGGTTGCTAGGACATGCAACTGATCTCCAAACCGCCTTGGACAACCACCTGGATGCCGTTGAAGCAGAGGCGGTTCATCCAACGGCCAGGGGACTGGCGGTCGCCAGTAGGGGTGGCGCCCGCCACCTGACCTAACCCTAGGTCGGTTGGCTGCCCACTATAAGAACCCCTCTCACTCATTTGGGCTATAAATACCCCCCTGGCGACACTACTTCATTCGTACCATCACACATTACCATCCAGTACCACAACACAACACCATCATATCCCACACAAGAGAAGCAAAGCAAGTAGAAGCAAGCAAGTGAGAGCTCAGAGAGCTTAGGCAAGTAGGTAGCTAGTAGAGCAAGGCATCTTCGCCCTCGCGGTAGCGCTGCTCAAGGGTTAGCTCAAGAGTAGAGGCATGCGAGTGATCGGTTCTGGAGCTGGGAAGAGTCTTCCTTCATCTCCAGTTCAGGTTTTGCTCTTGTTACTCAAGCACTTACTATATTCTAGTTCATCATTTCAAGTATTGCTTTATTCTACTTATCAGTATTGAGTGGTATACTTGATTGATTGCTTGAGTGCCTAGCTATCCTACAGTTCAATTCACTTAGCCATAGTAGTTAATCTCTAGTGAGCTTAGTATTTGATCTTTGCCAATAGGTTGCTTAGTTAGTTTAGTGTTTATCTTATTAAGTCAAGTGTTTGCTCTGACGTCCGCAAGGGTGTCTCTATTCAAAGCTAGGTTAGAGATAGTTAGAATATAGTTAAGCGTGGTGCTTAGTTATAGACTTACCTTCAGATACGGCTGGACCCCCGGATAGTTGTGGTAGCAAGCAGGTGGTGACAGCCCTGTACGCCTTGAATTCCACCACATAGTTGGCCCAGTTTAACAGTAAGGCTCGTTGTGCTAGCGTTCAACCTAAGTCAGTGGTAAAGGCTAGTACGCCTCGATACTTGATAAGATAGGAATAAAACTATACTCAACTTAGTTGCTCTATTGTCTTTTGCCTGCCTTGCTTCGTAACTAGCTTGCTTCGCAGTTATCTTGTTGGTAGTTATCTAGGAGTAGTTAGTAGTTAGTAATTAGTTAGTCATCCTTAGTTATCCTATTCTATCCACCTTACCTTAGCCATCCATTTCATCCTTACCTATCCACCCATATATTCTTTCTAGCCTTTCATCTCCTCTTTTCCCCTTTTCCCTTTTCTTATTCTTCGACTCTCATCCCCTCCTTGACTCGACTGATACACCACCCTAGCCTTTCCTTGGGATCAAATAAATCGACACCTGGTACTCCTAGGCGAAGTGCTACTACGATAGTTTTGTGCGCTTGCAGAATCTCCTCCTAGTAGATTGCATTCTCTCTAGCTAGCTCCTACTAGTGTTAGGATTGACAACCCCGCTTGGCATTAGTAGAAAGCTGCTTTAGCTCCACTCCTTTAGGTATAGTGACCGGTCTTGCTTCAAGCATTTCTGACGCTGTTGCCAGGGATAGACTCCATAGTCTACTCCTAGTAACAACGTTAGCAAGTGCCAACAAGCATTCCTGGGCCATTACCGGGGATAGTTGCCTAGCACTATCTTTAGTGAAGCTAAGAACTACCAACAAGCATTTCTGGCGCCATTGTCGGGGAAGGCAATCGGTGTATCGGTTGAGTCCGTGTCGAATTTATCTTCGCCTAAGCTCCCGCTTAGCGAATCCCATCTTACCCCATTCTTTCTTTCCTTAGTTCTTCTTATCTTTTTCCTTCATCTTCTTCAACTTCTTTCTTTCTTATCTCGTTCTATCTTCACAATGGCCAACAAAGCCATTCATGAATTTTCTGCTCCTTCTGCCGCTAATATAGCGATAGGACCAGACGTGATCGATGCCAACCTCAATTTTGAGTTGAAACCGACTCTGATCACGATGGTCCAAGCTAGCCCGTTCTGTGGCAAAGCTCATGAGGATGCCAATGCTCACCTCCAACAATTCTTGGAGATTTGCGGCACCTTCACCATTAAGGGGATAACCCAAGACGCCATCCGTCTTCGTCTCTTTCCTTTCTCTTTGCTAGGAAAAGCGAAGCAATGGTTCTATACCGATCGCAATGCTGTAGACACATGGGACAAGTGTTCCAATGCTTTTCTCGCCAAATTCTTTCCGATGGGCAAGACGAATGCTCTTCGCAACAAAATCTCCAGCTTCACGCAACAAGCCGAGGAATCTATTCCCGAGGCTTGGGAGAGGTTGCAAGAGTATGTCGCTGCTTGTCCACACCATGGTATCGAGGACTGGCTATTGATCCAGAACTTCTACCATGGCCTAACCCCTCTCTCTAGAAGCCATTTGGATGCCGCCGCCGGCGGTGCATTCTTTTCTCTGAATGTTGCAGATGCTAAGGCTCTCATAGAGAAGATGGTGTCAAACCAAGGATGGAATGACGAGAGACTGCAGCTCCATAAGCGAGGTATGCATTCCCTTTAGGAGGCCGACATGATCGTGGCCAAGATTCCCTTTAGGAGGCCGACATGATCGTGGCCAAGATGGACCTGCTGGCAAAGAAGCTAGACAGATGTGAGAAGATGAACCAACAAGAGAGTGTCCAATCTCTGGAATCCTACATGACTTGTGAAGTCTGTGGAGAAACCGGACATTCTGGGAGCCACTGCCCCGAGCTACATGAAGATCTGAACTTCATCAACAACAGTAACGGTTTCCATCAACAGAATCAAGGATGGAATCAGCCTGCAAACTCTCAAGGTAACAATTCATTACCCCGCTCTAATTTTCATAATTCTGATAGTCTCTCATTCCTGAAAAATTGAGTTTACTCACAAGGTAGAACTACTGATTTCTTGAATAAGAAATTAATGTCGAATGATAAAACCCTTGAGAATATAAATGCTAAATTGGAAGATTTCTCATCTATTCTGAAAAATCAACTTAGCTTTAATAAGATGTTAGAAACCCAATTAGCTCAACTTGCTGCTATCATACCATCTTTTGAAACTGGCAAAATTCCTGCTAAACCTGACATGGAAACTGCAAATATGGTTGAAATAAAGTATTTTAACTATTATGAAGATCAAACCATGACTGTTAAAAAGGGTGATCCTGGTAGTCCCATAATTAGATGCTCAATCTTTGGTGAAGTCTTTAAAAATGTCATGTGTGATTTAGGATCGAGTGTGAACATTTTATCTAAAGATTTAGGACCCACCTTATAATTAGATTAATCACACATGTAACCAACTAATCTCGAACAAGTCCAAGCCGCTCATTACCGTGAGCACGGCTGATATATCAGTTTTACACTCTGTAGAGGTTGCACATCGTTACCCATGAGTCGTGCAGTTCCCGTCACGCTAAACACTGCCGAGGTGCATAGCTGGTTGCACTGCAAGGCCTTTACAAAGCCCCTCCAAGCCTGTGTTACACGTAATCTAAGGTTTCTCCCTTGTCCATAAGTCAACGACCCCAAGGGACCCCTCTTGAGCCACTAAACAAACCCCGTGTAGCATAACTTGGAGGAAACTAATTGATTAGCCTGGTCCAGCCCATCCAGATCTTATGGCTGCGCTGTTAAGCCGGGTTACAGGCTTCGAGAATCGGGTCCTAGGGATCCAGGCAGGATAAGTCTAGCACAAGCCCAGAACCAAAACCAAAAGCAGCTGCCGAGTCCCACGACACAAAACCACCAATACGGTCTATCCTGCCGGATTTACCTACTCACCACACTACAACATTACATCTGGTTTAATAAATCCTTTTTCACCCAATAAAATATGCAACGACATGAATGCAACAAACATCTTGTTAGAATTTTCCTCCATCTAGAGTATTGGCCATTTTCTTATTAAATTCTAATTTATTTTAATTAATTAAACACCCGGGGTGTTACAGACATGTTCGCCGCAAAGCCAGCGCCCAGCCTTGACATCTCCATCCGCGGATAATGCGAACAAAGAATGGCGAGGCCATGAGCCACCACACTCTGCACCGCCGCCTTTTTGTACGCCTGGAAGCGCCCCCACAGGCCACGCGCCTTTTGGACGACATGGTCGCCGATTTGCCGCTCCTTCTCCGCCGGGAAGAAAGGCTCCTCATCGATGCACTGCACCAACGGGGCCACCTCTTCCGCCAACGACCAGAAGCGCTCATGGTAATCATCAATACGGCGCTGCAGATCTGCAAATTGCATTTTCACGTTTTCCCGGTAAACTGGAAACGCCAAAGCAAAGGGTAAGACGAAGGCCACCTCCGACCACGCTTCACCACGGAAACTTACCGGCGTGCATGGCCTGCCACTTCCGCAACTCCTCGTCGGACTTCGCCTTCTCCTTGGCCAGGAGACACTTCTCCTCACCCGCCTGCATCGGCTCTGCGAAGACAACACCAAGATTCAGGACTCCGACCAGATGGCGTACCAAGAAAAAGGGCGTATAGCATCGTCGACTTACGTGCGGCGAACTCATCGGCCTTATCAGCCCGCAGCTGAAGCTGGAAGTTCTCCTGCCCCTGCTGCTGGATGATCTCCTCAAGCTCCCGAGAACGTGCGTCGGCATCTTCCAGATGTGCCTCCAAGCTAGCGAACTGACCCTCGACGTGCTTTACATCCGCCCGGAGCCGCTCGTTCTCCTCGGCCATCGGCGCCATCCGGTCAAGGGCGAGCTTACGCTCCTCCCCAACCTTCAACAGGTACTGCAGGGCAACGATGACTGGCATGAAAAAAGGCCATCCGGGGAGACAACATGATGAGGTGAACGTACTCACCTGGATCTTCTCCAGCAGCTTCGAACGCGTCTCCGATCACGGCGTCCGTCGCCGCGCTCGCCGCCTTGTCATCAACTTCGACGACCTCGTCGCCATCAATGCGGAAACAACGGACAAGACGCCGATGCGGGTCCTCCTCTGGACGTTCGATCTCCTCGATCTCCAGCGAGGCAGGCGGCGCCACCTTCCTCTTCATCCCCCGGGCGTGACAACCCAGGGACCCAGCCATCGGAGCTACAGCACTTCCCGCCGCGACGCCTCCTCCAGAATTTCCCCTAGGCGTTGGGGACGCTCGCCATTCCGCCTCCTGCGGCTCGGGGACTCTAGACGCCTCTGGCCGCTCCGCCTCCCGAGGCTCGAGGACTTCCGATGCCTCTGGCTGCTCCGCCCCTCGAGGCTCGGGGACTGCAGACGCCTCGACGTCCACTGCCGCCTCTGACGCCTCCTCCGGCGCGGCCGACATCGCCGACCCGCCAATGTTCGCCTCTACCGTAGGGCTTGTCTCCCTCCGACCACCGCCCTCGGTGTCCGGCACCTTTGCGGTGTCCGCCGACCTACAAAGGGCATTGGACACATCAACAACACTCAGATCCGACCAGGGTAAGAACCATAAGATGAGTAGGGGATACTTACAGGTCCGACACTTTCTTCTCCCGAGAGAAGCAACAAGAGCGTGGACGTGCGCCACTACCTGCGAACTCCTCCCGTGGCTTGGGCACACCAGTCGCCCCGCCAAACGACCCCCGGGTCTCTGACGCCTGCTGCGGCACCTCCTTTTGCTTTGGCTTCGCCTTTGCTGCTCTGCGACTCGTTGAGGATCCCTGCCCGAAGCGGGCACTCAATGGGACCTCATCATCACTGTTAGACGCATCGTCCGACCAGTCTACAACCACGCGGTGACGCTTCGCCATCTCCTCGTCAATGGTGAAGGCGCCACCGGTCTCCAGCGACACCTTCTTTTTCTTTTTTGCAGGGGTGGCCTGGCGCTTTCCATGTGGGTCAGCGCGGGCTCGCCGCCTACCAGACCGGGGCTCAGGGACTCGGCTACCCTCATCCCCGCTGTCCTCGATCTCCTCCACGTCGACCTCCACCGCGCCACGACCATCATCGTCGACACTATCCCGCGGCGGGTCAACACCCTTCGGCCACGCCTTTGACGGCGCCTGCGACACGAACGTCGCCCGACCCTGCATTACACTTTTCAACATTGAGTATCTACTTATGCATTTTAACGAACACACATAGGGCAAAGATACTGACCTCCGACGAAGGGTACTCTAGGGAGTACGACTTCCGCAAGTACTCCAGTTTCTTCCTCTTCTGCAGGTCGAACAGTGCATCGACCCGCAGGAACACCTCCTTCGACGACAGGGCCTCCGGTGCCTCCCGCGTCTGGTCCTCTGCATCCCCGGCATACTCGTACGCCGGGTGCGCCCTTTCCTTGCAGGGCTGGCAGCATCTTTTGATGAAGTTCGACGCCACTGCCACCCCGTCGACGCACCGCTTGTCGACCAGCTTCAGGAGCTCCTCCACCTGCTCCATCGCCGTGGCGCTAGGACACTCCGACCACGACGGCAACACCTTCGGCTCAAAGGCTGGGTCGCACAGCGGCCTCGGTGCCTCCTTATGGATGTAGAACCACTTGGGCTTGTACTCCATTGCCTTCTAATGTAGTGGCATAGCAATGTACTTCTCCGCCATTCCGTCCCGCAGCTGGAGATACACCGACCTGATGATGTTCGATGCTCCAGTGCCATTGATCTTCATGCTGAAGAAGTGGCGGAAGAGGTCGAAATGGGGCTGGATGCCCAGATATGCCTCGCAGTAGTGGATGAAGACCGAGATGTGTAGCATGGTGTTCGGCGTCAGGTTGCACAGTGCGACCTGATAGTACTCCAACAGGCCATGGAGGAAGGGGTGGACCGGAATCCCGAACCCGCACCTGAAGAACACCTCGAAGACGACGAGCTCCGAAGTGTTTGGCGTCGGTCAATCCTCTAGGTACGCCACCCTCCAACCGCTAGTGACGCTATCAAGCAGCAGGCCGGCGAAGACGAGCTCTTCCAGATTCTCCCGGCGGAGAACACTCTGCGTCCACCCGCATGCCCAGCTCGGCACTTTGACGCGGTCGTCAGATCCCTCCTTCGCCACCTTCTTCGATTTCGTCGCGCCTCTGCGAGTCCGCTTTCCGCCCGCCATTGACGATGATGAGGGGTAGATTCAGATTTGGATCTGGAGCTACAGTGTTTTGGTGCTCGGAATCGCTCGCGCGCTTGAAGGAAGCAGAGGAGACGAGGGCTACGAGGCGAGAGCTCAAGAGGCAAGTGAGGAACCGCCGCTGCCCGTTCCCCCTTTTATACGGTGCGGGCCGACCCTTGGCCACCAGGGTTCCTCGGAGCAAGTGCCCACCATTCCCACGACCGCCACGTCGCCTGCGGCAATAGCACGCGCGCACTCGACCCCGCATCCGTCTTAATGGGCCTTTGAACCATTGGTTTGATAAAACGGCTTGTCCGTTCGCCGTCTTTTATTTCTTCAATTTCACCTATTTTGCGCCAATTAACGTGATACTAATGCACGGGGACTGACTACCCCTGCTAGTTCTAATGTTGATTTCAGGCGAACAGTAAGTTCTACAATTCCTGGACGGCGCTACAGTAACTCCCAGGGACGGTAGATCTCCAACTTTACCCTCGGGGACTCTCCCCTCATATTTATACTAATGCATTTTCTTTGGCCCTGCTACAAGAACCATGTTGCTTCTTACAGCAGGCCCAGGGACTACGTATACACACGTCATTTTTTCTCTTCCTCAAAAATGACTCTGTTTTGTGTAGAAAATTATAAGCTTGGCACCACGTGCCTACTGTTGACTCTTGCTAACGTCGTCACTAGAAGTAGACTATGAAATCTATCCCTGGCAACGGCGCCAGAAAGGTTTGTTCGTACTTCTTAATGTAAGAAGTATAACTAATTATTCGTATGACTATTGGTAGGTTCCGCAAGCGCACATAATAAGTCTATTGTAGCACTTCACCCGGGAGTAACCGAGTATCGTATTTATTTCCACAGGGAAGCTACTATGGCAGAACTAACACTAGGACCGCTATGAACAACTAGTGATTCTAGCAGGGTTGATTGAAATGTGTGAATGGGGTTGGTTTTTACTACTACTAAAAAGAAAGAAAGAAAGACTAACTACTACTAACCTAAATCGGCGGGGTCTGGCCGATGAACAGATTAATGTTTTCCTACACACTTACGATCACAACTAACTTAGCAATAAAGGTTTTATCTAGTTCTTCGAACCGTACACACCCTCTGGACTATTTACCTCAGACGTGCACAACATGGTTTATGATTTAAGAACTAACCTAACTACGTGGTGGAATTCAAGGCTCCCAGGGCTGTCACCACCTGTTTGCTACCACAGCTATCCGGGGGGCTAGCCACAAACTAAGGTATAACTAGTCTAAGCACCACGCTTACACTAATATATACAACTCTAATCTTGCGTCCAAAACTAGAGCACTGATTACTCAGCGAAGAACCCAAACTAGATATAAACTAAATACTAAGTTATCTATGATCGAAAGCACTCAACAAGAACAATATGTAAAGAACTTAAAGTAAATGCTGAAAGTAGAAGAACACTAAGATAAATGAAGGAAGACTTGGAATTATACCAGAGACTTGAAAGATCCTCTATTACAACTCCAGCTCTTCTCTTCTACACTCTCGCTCTCACTCTAAGTCTCTCAACTAGATTGTTCCTTCACCAGAGCTTCGCTTACAAGAGAGTGGGACTAATGAGGTGAGGTCTGAGTACAAATGAGCTTGGGGGTCCTATTTATAGCCTAAGGGACCTAGGGGGGTACTTATGGACCTAGGGTTAGGTCAGGGGGGTGAGTGTGGTGGCGGGCACCAGCCCTAGGTGGCGGCCGCCACTCTCCTGGCCCTTGGATCCACCGCCTCTTCACCAACGGCATCCAGGAGGTCCTCCAAGTCGGTTTAGGGTCAGTTAGGGTTGTCCAATAACCGTCACATGGGCAATTAGGCCATGATCCATGTGACACTGCTATGGCAGAACTAACACTAGGACCGCTATGAACAACTAGTGATTCTAGCAGGGTTGATTGAAATGTGTGAATGGGGTTGGTTTTTACTACTACTAAAAAGAAAGAAAGAAAGACTAACTACTACTAACCTAAATCGGCGGGGTCTGGCCGATGAACAGATTAATGTTTTCCTACACACGTAAGAAGTATAACTAATTATTCATATGACTATTGGTAGGTTCCGCAAGCGCACAGAATAAGTCTATTGTAGCACTTCACCCGGGAGTAACCGAGTATCGTATTTATTTCCACAGGGAAGCTACTATGGCAGAACTAACACTAGGACCGCTATGAACAACTAGTGATTCTAGCAGGGTTGATTGAAATGTGTGAATGGGGTTGGTTTTTACTACTACTAAAAAGAAAGAAAGAAAGACTAACTACTACTAACCTAAATCGGCGGGGTCTGGCCGATGAACAGATTAATGTTTTCCTACACACTTACGATCACAACTAACTTAGCAATAAAGGTTTTATCTAGTTCTTCGAACCGTACACACCCTCTGGACTATTTACCTCAGACGTGCACAACGTGGTTTATGATTTAAGAACTAACCTAACTACGTGGTGGAATTCACGGCTCCCAGGGCTGTCACCACCTGTTTGCTACCACAGCTATCCGGGGGGCTAGCCACAAACTAAGGTATAACTAGTCTAAGCACCACGCTTACACTAATATATACTACTCTAATCTTGCGTCCAAAACTAGAGCACTGATTACTCAGCGAAGAACCCAAACTAGATATAAACTAAATACTAAGTTATCTATGATCGAAAGCACTCAACAAGAACAATATGTAAAGAACTTAAAGTAAATGCTGAAAGTAGAAGAACACTAAGATAAATGAAGGAAGACTTGGAATTATACCAGAGACTTGAAAGATCCTCTATTACAACTCCAGCTCTTCTCTTCTACACTCTCGCTCTCACTCTAAGTCTCTCAACTAGATTGTTCCTTCACCAGAGCTTCGCTTACAAGAGAGTGGGACTAATGAGGTGAGGTCTGAGTACAAATGAGCTTGGGGGTCCTATTTATAGCCTAAGGGACCTAGGGGGGTACTTATGGACCTAGGGTTAGGTCAGGGGGGTGAGTGTGGTGGCGGGCACCAGCCCTAGGTGGCGGCCGCCACTCTCCTGGCCCTTGGATCCACCGCCTCTTCACCAACGGCATCCAGGAGGTCCTCCAAGTCGGTTTAGGGTCAGTTAGGGTTGTCCAATAACCGTCACATGGGCAATTAGGCCATGATCCATGTGACACTGCTTCTTAGCCCTTGGATGAACCGACTTAGGTGAGCAACGACTGCAAATGAGTGTGGGGTGCTTCCCCTGGATCAGTGACGTGGCAGGGGGGGAGTTTGGGCTTCTCCCCTCTGGCGGCCGCTGGCTAGGGGTGGCGAGCGCCACCCCTCCTTGGCCCAAAGTGAGCCTAGGCAAGTGGGCTTGCTTCCTGGTGGGTCCATTTGGTCATTTTGCTCAAAAACCCTGCAATTTCCTACATTCAAATAAAACTCAAGGACAAGTGGAAATCGTTAGTTTATAAAAGGTTTTTGGATGATTTTAGGCCCTTGTGTTGTGTTATATGACCTTGTTGATGCTAAGAATATGACACTTAGTGAGCGTCAACAAGCTCCCCCAAGCTTACCTCTTGCTCGTCCTCGAGCAAGCATGGACTTGAAATAATCTTGGAAACTATGTGTTTTTGTTGTGTATGCCCATATTATTTTCATCATCATGGAATTGGTAGCCTTCCCTGCACTCAAGATTAGAACAAAAGACCAGCAAGAAAGAAGGTTTGTCTTTCCCTTGCCTATTTTGCTAATCAAGATATGTGGAGTTTTTTTGCAAGTTTTGTTCAAAAGAAAGCATGCTTAGTAACTTCTGTGGCTCACTCAATCACTCATATTTGTATGTGGAAATGGAAGAATTATCCTCTCACTAAGACTTTATGTGGGGTTTAATGGGTAGGATAAAAGTGAGCATGCAATGCTAGCATAATTTTGCCAAGTTAGACAAATGGAGCAAAGGAGCAACAAGTCATAGGTTCAGACCAGGAATGTGCAAGTGTGTGGTATTTATTGTGGCTACTACTTTCATGGCACTTCTCCTTTCTATCTCTTTTGTGGGATCATGGCTATGAATGAGAGCATTTGCTCTTTTCGATATTCTCTTCTTTCTAGAGCACTTGCTCTTTTGAATTTTCTTTCTAGAGCACTTGCTCTTTTGAATATTCTTTTCTTTCTAGAGCACTTGCTCTTTTGAATTTTCTTTCTAGAGCACTTGCTCTCTCTCTCTCTTTTAAATGCTATAGCCATGTCCCTGAGATTTCATTATGGTGCATGATATGTTGCCATGGAGTATTCCTAACAGTGAATGGAAATAAAGGCATGTTGTGTGCGTATTCTCAGTGTAAGAATAGCACTATATAGGTGGGTGCAAGTGAATTCCTTGGTCTAAAAATATGACAAGTTTCTATACCATGACTATCAACAAAAGTCTAACTAGCTCAACACTAACATGCAGCAAGTGGAAGCTCCTACTCTAAGAGTAAAATTTATTTGCCTTTGGTAGGACTTTCTTTGCCACAGAAGTACTTAGAGCAAGTTTTTAAATTTTTCAAAATAACAACTCCACAAACTTGACTCGCTCAAGTCAAAGTAGAAACTTACTTCCCCTTTACTTAGTCTAATGCTCATGTCTCAAGTTTAGTTCTAGCATACGTTCTCCCATGATAACTCTAATGCATGGCATACATTTTTATTTATTAGAAAGACTTATGATGAGAGCATTTCATATTTATTATTATTATTATTTTTAACTGCAAATTAACTAAGATAAAACTCAAATTTAAATTACTGAAAATAAAAAAATAAAACTGACAGAAATAAAGACGGTGTTGATACTTACCTCGTTGACGGGGGTCCTCCCCCAAGCTAGCTTTTGGCGTGGTTGGGTCACATCCATCCCTGACGGCGGTACATGTCGTCCCAATTCTGCTGGTTCTGCTGTAGGAGAGAAGAAATATTACCCAGTTCTCCACCAGTTTCCTGGCGGAATTCCTGGAAATTTTGGTTCAAGTTGTTCAAGTCCTAGCGGATTTCGGCAGTATCCATGGTGAGTCCATTCATTTGGTGCTGAAGATATCCCATATCGCGCATCCACTCGTCCTGATGAAAGGACGAATGGCGAGTGGCCTGTGGTGAGATTCCCCTATGGAAGAACTCATCACCACAGCCAGTGTACCCGGTGGATCCTCCCAAGGAATGGGTTGAACTCCCCAACTGGGATGAGTGAAAGGACGCCTCCTGGCCGTATTCCTACCGTGGATGTTGAGGTTGTTGCCAATTCCATCCTCCTACTTGGTGCGAGCCAGGGGGTGTCAAATGACCATAGTGTGCTGCTCCTTCATACTGCCCTGCATGGAAAGGGTCAAACTCCTGTGCCGCTACTGCGGCTCTTGTGGCCTCTTCTGCTGCACGGGTCTGCGCTCGCGTCCTCCTCCTGGGAACCTGCATGATGTTCTCTCGGGCCAACCTGCGGTTTTGCTCTGCCTCGGTTTCCAGGGCCAAAAGTAATGTTGGTGCATTCACCAACCAAAGTGACATGTCAGGAAGAGTGATTTTATTCACATAATCTTGGTAGATCATGTGAATCTCACCGGTCTCCTGGTTGTCACGCAAGAGGTGTCCTTGCGAGAAGTGCTCCATGGTCAAAAGGTCTCGGTCACTAGGAATGTAGGAGTATATAGCGGTGTTCAGCAGACCCATGTTAAAAGCCAGTCTAGTTATCCATGATGTCATGTCAATATTTCCAGTGCATTGATTAAATTTAGACCAGTAGTCTGCCATGGCCTTGGTGGGTGATACTTTTATGTGGTTAACTAGAGCATAAAGCAACAGCATTTCGGGCTTTTTAATTGGTCTCAAGTCAGGTCTTGGAAAAAGTGTGATACTGATATACTTGTGAAAGAACCTGAGCGTGGGGTTGTGGATATTACTTGTACGGGGCAAGCCTGGGTCTCTGTTCCCAGCAATGCTTTTCCAAAAATCATTTCTATTAAAACTCGTACAAGCAGATTCCAGGTTTAGCAAGCATGTATCATCAAAATTTAAATGCTTTCTAAACTGCCCCCACGAAAGAGAGTGCTCTTCATTAAGAAGCCGGAATGTTATGTGAGTAGCAGACAATTGCATGGTAGCTAGAAATTCCATTGTGAGGGGAAGGATTCCCTCCTCATTAACCATCCATGCATCTTCCCATCCTAGGGTTCGAGAAATATAGAGAAACTCACCATCCATACCAGTGCGACGTAGTAAGTCGTCGTCGATGCGGCGAGTGTGAACGAACTCTCTCTCACTGAGGATGTTCTGGGCCTGTCGTTCCCGATCACTCTGCCAGATGATATCATTGACGGAGTTCAGGATGCGGAGGGTCGATCCGGCCTGGTGTGTGAACGGAGAGTTCCGATCCACCGACATTTCGTTGGTGGATGGAGTACCCCACCCGGCGCTCTCCTCATCACTCCCAGCAAAGCGAATGTGGGTGTTTGCTCTCGATGAACTTCCCTCACCCTTACTCTTCTTCTTCTTGCCGGTGAAGAAATTCTTGAGAGGGCCCATGACTTCCTTGCTAGTGCTCAAGATGGCTGATGTTTTTGTGTTTTGAGTGAGTTGTGAGAACTTGCATGGGGTGTGGGTAGTATTTATAGGCTGAGGATGGAAGGGGGAGGCTGTGAGCTCCTCCCACCTGGCGGGCGCCACCAATAAGTGGCGAGCGCCACACCACATTGCCCATTTTTGCCTACAACCGACACATGAGGTTTCCCTCGTAATGTCCACTGAAATTCCAAGTGGGGAATAAAGTAGTCGGGTCGGTGCAAAGTGAAAGAGTGTAACCTCCTAAATGGGGCAAGTGAGCTGGAAATTTCATAGATCAATTCTTCGTCCTGGTCATACTTTATACCAAGGATGGTGGGAAACTTACTCGGGAGTAGTTTTGTACCGAAATGTGGAAATAGAGGTGGCGGGCGTTAGGAAAAAGTGGCGGGCGCCACCCTCCTTGGCTGAATTTCACTCCAACTCACCCCTCCTTTCACCTAGTGCTCTCCTTGTCACTCTCCATCACATGTGCACCAGAATTTTTGGGTGGAGATGTGTCCAAAAGGTGGAGTGAAGAGGGGGAGACATGGGGAGACATGGGAGTGAGTGATTGCATTGAAATGAGCAAAGCCATGGGTCTCCCTTGGTGTTATTTGGGTCTAGGAGGTAGGTGTAATAGTCTAGAGATTGACTAGTGCTCCCTAGTGCACCCTAGGGTGGCGGGCGCCACCCCAATGGCTGCCCTAAGCCCCCTAGGTGCCACCTAATCACTCTAGTAAACATCTACTTTGCAGAAAATTAATTTGCTTAAGTAAAACGAAAAATTAAATGAGGGGATAAAGACTTACCTTAGCCTAACTTACCTTGGTTAGCCGCTTTGGATTCCTGATTAGTGTCGCCTTCACGGTGGTTGTGGTGGAATGTCGGCACCGACGAACTTTGATGACGGGTGTTTTTCCGGTCGCGGTTCGAACTCGAATTTCTCCTCCTTTCCACTGATGTGGAGCTGAATTTCTCCAAATCCTACATCAATGGTGGCTTTTGCAGTGCTCAGAAATGGCCGTCCCAAGATCAATGGCGTCCGGTGGTCGGGATTAATATCCAGAACCACGAAATCCACCGGGACAAAGAGATTCCGGATTTTCACCGGAATATTCTCTGCCATTCCCGCGGGATATTGGAGCGATTGATCGGCTAGCTACAAACACATAGAAGTAGGGGACAAGGTATGATGATTTAATTTATCATATATTACCTTGGGCATGACGCTGACGCTTGCTCCCAGATCACAGAGTGCATGCTCGAAGTGCTGCTCTCCAATTGAACATGCGATCGTTGGGTTTCCTGGGTCCTTCTTCTTTTCTAGTAGTTGGTTTAAAATGACCGCACTGCAATCTTCGGTCAATTTAACCACATCCCTACTTGGAATTGGATTCTTCTTATTGAGCATGTGTCTCAAATATTTTGCATATGTTGGAACCTGCATAGCGTCAATAAATGGCACATGTATATATAATTTTTGAATTACCTCGACGAATTTCTTGAATTGGTCGTCTTCCTTCGGATTTCTGTTTCGATCTGGAAAAGGTAATACATGTGTATCATAGAATTCATGAGGAGCAGTTCGTACCTTGGATGAAGGTTCAGCTGGGGTCTCCTCTTCTTCGTCATCTTCAACATTAACAATATTTTTCTTTGTAGAAGCATTACTACTGGGAACTAAATTAGGATGAGGGGGATCACGAGTGGATTTACCACCTCTCGTGGTTACAGCTTTTACCTCCTCATAGTATTTAATTTGAGATTTAATGTTATCTACTGTTTGCTCTAATCTCTTATTAAAATTAATTTGTTCCTTAAATGCTTCAGAAAAATCTTTCAGTTTAGCATAAATTCCTTCTAACATTTTATCATGTTCAATTAATTTATTATTTATGCTATCATTAATTCTACCTTGATTAGAAACTAATTTTCCAATAGGAGAATTAAATACGGAGGTTTGAGGCATACCTTTATTATTCCGTTGTTGGATCATTGGAATTGGAGGTTCTTCGTAGCCACCGTTATTAAGAAGGGATTTGGCATCCTCTTTCTTAATTTCTGCTTGACCTTCACTTGACGAAGCGGCTCTTTGCTTGGCGTAGTACTCCTTTGCAGCACGATCTCTCTTCTCATTTATCCTTTGCTCTAGCAATTTTACCAAAGTTTGCAGGGTAACATGATCAGCTTGCTTAATTTCAGACATACCTCTAGCACGTTTTTCTGTCCATCCTTGATTCGCCACCATTGTCTCGATTAGTTTGGTTGCCTTCTCTACAGCGAGAGAGAGGTATGCACCTCCGGCGACAGCATCAATGTGTTGTCAAGATTCTTGCTGGAGTCCATTGTAGAAGCTCTGGATCATGTACCAGTCTTGCATACCATGGTGAGGACAGTATTCAACATACTCCTGTAGTCTCTCCCAAGCTTCAGTGATTGTTTCTTCATCTCCCTGTCCAAAGATGGAAATCTTGCTACAGAAAAGAATAGTCTGACTTATCGGGCAGAACTTGTTGAGGAATTGACCCGCGCATCTCACCCACGTCAGCAGGTGTCCAGAGTTGAAGAGGAACCACTGCTTCGCTTTTTCCACTAATGAAAATGGAAAGAGACGAAGTCTAATGGCATCCTGCGAAACTCCCTGCACAGAAATTGTACTACATATCTCCAGAAAATTCCGGAGGTGAGCATTGGCATCCTCGGAAGGTTTGCCATTAAATGCAATAGCTTGAGCCATACGTATTAAGTGAGGTTTAAGCTCAAAATCTACATTACTAGTAGAAGGTAACACTGGAATGTGAGCAAGAGTAGGCATGGAATACTCACAGAGTGTTTTGGTCGACGTCGATGTTGATTGATCGTTGGAGCAGCTTGGTTCGTCAGTCACTTTTGACTATGATTCTTGTCTTGACGAACTCCTCTCACGAAGCTCCAGGTTCTTCCTCGGAGGAGTGAGATTAGCTCTCGCTCTCTTAAGAATGGCCTCAGGATCTTCTTGATAGTCGCTCGGAAGATTGAATGCGGCCATGACTATTTGAACGATCACCAACAACGAACAATATATATATACCCGCTAGAACTACGAGGGTTAATTCAATAGGAATCACAAAGAATTAATTCTAGCTAATTGCTTCCCCGGCAACAGCGCCAGAAATGCTTGTTGACTCTTGCTAACGTCGTCACTAGGAGTAGACTATGAAATCTATCCCTGACAACGGTGCGAGAAAGGTTTGTTCGTACTTCTTAATGTAAGAAGTATAACTAATTATTCGTATGACTATTGGTAGGTTCCGCAAGCGCACAGAATAAGTCTATTGTAGCACTTCACCCGGGAGTAACCGAGTATCGTATTTATTTCCACAGGGAAGCTACTATGGCTGAACTAACACTAGGACCGCTATGAACAACTAGTGATTCTAGCAGGGTTGATCGAAATGTGTGAATGGGGGTTGGTTTCTACTACTACTAAAAAGAAAGAAAGAAAGACTAACTACTACTAACCTAAATCGGCGGGGTCTGGCCGATGAACAGATTAATGTTTTCCTACACACTTACGATCACAACTAACTTAGCAATAAAGGTTTTATCTAGTTCTTCGAACCGTGCACACCCTCTGGACTATTTACCTCAGACGTGCACAACGTGGTTTATGATTGAAGAACTAACCCAACTACGTGGTGGAATTCAAGGCTCCTACGGCTGTCACCACCTGTTTGCTACCACAGCTATCCGAGGGGCTAGCCACAAACTAAGGTATAATTAGTCTAAGCACCGCGCTTACACTAATATATACTACTCTAATCTTGCGTCCAAAACTAGAGCACTGATTACTCAGCGAAGAACCCAAACTAGATATAAACTAAATACTAAGTTATCTATGATCGAAAGCACTCAACAAGAACAATAAGTAGAGAACTTAAAGTAAATGCTGAAAGTAGAAGAACACTAAGATAAATGAAGGAAGACTTGGAGTTATACCAGAGACTTGGAAGATCCTCTATTACAACTCCAGCTCTTCTCTTCTACACTCTCGCTCTCACTCTAAGTCTCTCCACTAGAGTGTTCCTTCAGCAGAGCTTCGCTTACAAGAGAGTGGGACTAATGAGGTGAGGTCTGAGTACAAATGAGCTCGGGGGGGGTCCTATTTATAGCCTAAGGGACCTAGGCGGGTACTTATGGACCTAGGGTTAGTTCAGGGGGATGAGTGTGGTGGCGGGCGCCTGCCCTAGGTGGCGGCCGCCACCCTCCTGGCCCTTGCATCCACTGCCTCTTCACCAACGGCATCCAGGAGGTCCTCCAAGTCGGTTTACGGTCGGTTAGGGTTGTCCAATAACCATCACATGGGCAATTAGGCCATGTTCCATGTGACACTGCTTCTTAGCCCTTGGATGAACCGACTTAGGTGAGCAACGGTTGCAAATGAGTGTGGGGTGCTTCCCCTGGATCAGTGACGTGGCAGGGGGGGAGTTTGGCCATCTCCCCCCTGGCGCCCGCCAGCTAGGGGTGGCGGGCGCCACCCCTCCTTGGCCCAAAGTGAGCCCAGGCAAGTCGGCTTGCTTCCTGGTGGGTCCATTTGGTCATTTTGCTCAAAACCCTGCAATTTCCTACATTCAAATAAAACTCAAGAACAAGTGGAAATCGTTAGTTTATAAAAGGTTTTTGGTTGATTTTAGGCCCTTGTGTTGTGTTATATGACCTTGTTGATGCTAAGAATATGACACTTAGTGAACGTCAACACCTACAACACCTACTACCAAGCTCGGGGACTAAGTGGATACACTTCACCTAGTGGTGAATGTATTGTTTATCTTTTTTCTTCTACAGCTTGGTATGGACCAGCATGGACTTCAACCGGAACGCCGTCGAATGCTGGTGTCTAGCTGCGTCCAAAGTGGATACACTTCACCGGATGAAAGATCTTCAAAATTTTTCTTGCAGCACCTTGCATCCTTTCTTGCAGGACGACGCAGAATACTCCACCCGGCTGCACTTCGGCTATAGCTCAGGCTGTTACATTCGCGATCAGCTTAACCTGGTCGGAAGCCTACTAGAAGTGCAACCGCGGCCAGGCGACCTGGTCGCAGGACGTCTCCACCAACGTACGACCAGACTCGACCTACTCGGAAGACTTCACGACGCCCAGCACAATGGATGCAAAGTGCTCGGGGACTCCCATGTGGGGATATTACACCCGTATACCCCCATGCCATGACTTGGGCTCTCCTACAGATACGGCCCAACCAGAAGGCCTTGCGGCCCGCGACCAGGCCGTCGCAGCCGCCAAGGACTCTCCTGATGACTTGCTCGACAAGGAAGATCCGAATAGATAGACCCGGATTCCTGGCCAAAAGGAACCGATTGTAATCTGTTTGGATTCGGCAAGTTGTAACCCTGCTCCCCGGCTATATGAGGCGAGCAGGGACCCCCTCCAAAGTCACGCCATATTCCAATCCATCAATACAAACCGGCCACCAGAACACAGGACGTAGGGTATTACAGCGACTTGCCGGCCCGAACCTGTCTAAATCGTCGTCTCTCGTCCCTGTGTTTACGCTTTGCAGACGTCTCGCACGCCTCCGCCGCTCAATCTACTACCTTGGGCATACCCCTCGGTAGACTATCGACCATATTTCATCGACAGTTGGCGCGCCAGGTAGGGGGTGTGTGCTACGACACCATGATCTGCCAAGCGGTTACTTTCCCTCGCTCCATGGTTCTTCCGGAATCAGGAACCACTTTTCAGATCAGATCTATGATCTGGACCATGGGCGACCACGCTCCTGCTCAGGAAATCATGGAATCTGCGCAACTTCCTGCACCGGATGCTTTGCCGTCCATCCGTAGCGTCACCAAGCCGACACGTCGTCCGCCAAGAATCGTCCCTTGCGATGACCTGATCGAAGCCATCGACCGAGCCAACCAAGGACTTGCAGAATGCTTGGACGCCATCGAGGTAGCTCGTATACAGCTTTCCAACCAATCTTGCCTTGAGCAATTTTCAGGTACACCATTGGGAGATTCAAGCGCGCGACCCACCTGTGACACCCCAATTTTAAGAACAAAATTGGAGCACAATATATGTATGCCAGGATCAATTTTCATACATATATCCACATCATAGTAAATATCAAAACAATGCTTTATTAATAATATCGAACTTTATTACAAAAATGACCCTCGGGTCTGAAAGAAAAGAGTACAGACTCTCATGAAACTAACTCTAAGGTAAACTCTGAGGAAGATGCGGAAGATCTGGACTCCATCTCCACAGGAAGGTCGACCGGGGGTAGCGCCATCCTAGTACAGGTCGTCAGGGTCGTAGCCTCCGTCTTCTGGATACTCCGGCTCCTCGTACGCGTAGTCTCCAGCGTCTGGGTGGGGTAGCAGGGGGACAAAGAGGAAGGGTGAGTACATCGAAATGTACTCCGCAAGTGTAGGAAATATATGCTTATGAGGTTAATAACAAAGGTAGGCTGACTTTGTTTGACTCAAGCGCCTAAAGCGACACACCCTATTAATCCTATTAATCCTATGCACCTATTTACTAAGTTATAGACAGACTCTGTAGAAAAGTAACAACACCCGGAGTCGCACCGAGCAAACCACACTCGGAGTCACACCGAGCAACCAACACCTGAAGTCCATCAGGCAACCGCACCTGAAGTCCATCAGATGACCCGATCCGGTAACCAGTAACCAACTAATCTCGAAGAAGTCCAAGCCCGCTCGTGACCGTGAGCACGGCTGATATATCAGTTTTACACTCTGCAGAGGTTGCACATCGTTACCCATGAGTCGTGCAGATCCCGTCACGCTAAACACTGCCGAGGTGCATAGCGGGTTGCACTGCAAGGCCTTTACAAAGTCCCTCCAAGCCTGTGTTACACGTACTCTAAGGTTTCTCCCCTGTCCATAAGTCAACGACCCCAAGGGACCCCTCTTGAGCCACTAAACAAACCCCGTGTAGCATAACTTAGAGGAAACTAATTAATTGGCCAGGTCCAGCCCATCCAGATCTCATGGCTGCGCTGTTTTGCCGGGTTACATGTCCAAGAACCGGGTCCTAGGGATCCAGGCAGGATATGTCTAGCACGAGCCCCGAACCAAAAACCAAAAGCAGCTGCCGAGTCCCACGGCACAAAAACCACCAATACGGGTCCATCCTGCCGGATTTACCTAATAACCATGTTACTACAAAATTACCCTGTCCACATTCGTTTCATAGTTCATTAATCAAGTTTATAAACATTATAACTCCCATCCCAAACATGACTGCAGGGCTAAGCAAAACACCTACCCGAACATCCAAAACAGGTGACAAGGATAACATATACAAATTCTAGTAAACTCTAACATGGGATTCAGATTAATGACAAGCATGCATCTACAAGATCTAACTACTCTAGTACCAAAAGTAGAATAAAAGTAGGTGCAAGATGTTCAAGGACACTTGCCTTTTAGCTGGGTCGAATCAACAAAGGTACGGACTTGATTCCGGGGTTCCGCATAGCTCGCACTCGCTGGATCAAACATCATCACATGGCCCAAACAAAGCAAATAAAAAACAGTACATCAACAGTAATAAAAATAGAACGTAAATAGATCTAACGCGTAGAGCTTGTCGATACGAATCTAACGCGACTTGAACGGGTCAAAACGGAGTTAAAATGAGAAAGTTAGGAGCATTTGAATAGAGTGTCAAAACTGTAAATCATTAGAAGTCATTTTCGCATTTAAATTAGATAAAATATATAAAAGAAAAGGCAGTGGACTGAGTTCGTGTGGGTTTGCGATGATGGTCCATCATGAACCAAGGCCATGCATGATTGAATAAATAGATCCACGTATTTTCATTGTATTTGTGGATTTATTTTTCTACATAAAAACGGCCACAAATGCATGTGCATGTCATCATGACATCATGCTGATATCATCAAGCTAGCTAGGAGGAACTCATTAACCAGCACGCACGAACTTGGCTCTCGGCCGATTCGTCTCAGCTGTGTGGCGTGCGTTGTGTGCAGTGCGAGGAGGGGTGCACATGTGCAGGGATGCTCATCGAGGCTTCCAAAGATGGCAACGGAGTGGTGGCTTGCCAGAGCAAGCCCATGCCCGGCAATGGCGGCCACAGCACAGCACGCCGAAGACACTGCGATGCGAGAGACGGAGCACTGGACGGAGAGGGCTACATCGTTCCCGAGGCCCGGTGGTTGCCTCTGCAGGGCTGGCGCTACGACGGAGAGCTGCCGCCGGAGCCTACACAGGATGACAGGACGCGGTGGCGCCATGAGAGGCTCGCTAGAGCTCGCTCTGCTCGGCGACATAGTGCACAACAGTCTATGGGGAAAGATGCAAAAAGGGAAGAGGAGCTCACCCGGATCTCAACGGTGGGGTTGGTGACGCCTGCCTCGGCTTGTAGGTGCCCGGCGACGGGTAGGGGTAGACAGCGGCGCTGTGGACTCCGGCGAAGTAGAGGTGGTGCAGCCGTGGGCCTAGGGCAGAGCAGCGAGGGGCGCTAGGAGGGTGGCGGCGGCATGGTGATGGGGACCCGCAGATGCCATCTTATAGGGTAGAGGGGGTGAATGAGAAAGGCCGCAGGGCTCGGTGTCGGTGTCCATGGCGGACGTGCAGGGACGCGGCTGTACGAGAAAACTCGGCGTCGCGGTCGTGCCTCGTGTGCGGTGGAACTTGGTCCTCGCGGCTGGGTGTGGTGGATGCATGGGGAGGCTTGGTCTGTGCGGCTCCCGTGGATCGAAGAAGACGCAGGGAAGGTGGCGGCGACGTCGCCATGGGGGGAGTGGGCCGGGGTGGAGTTGGGAAAGGCCACAGCGGGAGCGTGGGCCGGATCGGGGAGGGGGTTTCCTGGGCCGCGGAGAGGAGTGGAGAGGGTGAGGTGGGAATGGGCTGGACCGGCTGAGCGGGCCGGTGCGGGAGTGCAGGCCGGCGCGGGTGGGCCAAAAGGAGAAGGAGAGGGGAGCCCAAGGCCTTTCCCTTTTCTTTTCTTTTTAGTTTTCTTTTCAAATGCTTTTTGCAAACTCTTTTGAAATCTTTGAATTCCAAATCAAATTATTTTGAAATCAAAACTAGTTTTAAAACTTTGAAAATGTTTTCCCTAGATTTTGAAAATAAAATTTGAGTTTGATTTTGCAAAATTTTCATAAACCCTTTTTCTTATTTCTTAAATAGAATAAAATGCGATTCGCCCTATCCGGGTTTAATAAAAATTCTTTTTCACCCAATAAAAACTGTGCAACGGCATGAATGCAATAAACATCTGGTTAGATTTTTCCTCCATCTAGGATTTTGGCTATTTCCTTATTAAATTTTAATTTATTTTATTTATTTAAATACCCGGGGTGTTACAAACTTACCCCCTTAACTGGAATCTCGTCCCGAGATTCGGGGAGGCTACAGTCAATACAAAGAAGCAAATCAAACAAGAGCACAGGCACATATCAAACAACGTTCTACGAGTTCAACAATTTATGGTGGGCATCCTACTATTGGAGGATCTACTTTGAAACAGAGTTTGAATTTTCAGCAGAGAAAGGGTCTACAGAAGTGGGAAAAGAGATGGGGCTTTTAAAAATAGTTTTGTAAACTCGACGACTGACTAGGGTAGCGTCCTACGGTCAACAAAGCTCCGATACCACTCTGTGACACCCCAATTTTAAGAACAAAATTGGAGCACAATATATGTATGCCAGGATCAATTTTCATACATATATCCACATCATAGTAAATATCAAAACAATGCTTTATTAATAATATCGAACTTTATTACAAAAATGACCCTCGGGTCTGAAAGAAAAGAGTACAGACTCTCATGAAACTAACTCTAAGGTAAACTCTGACGAAGATGCGGAAGATCTGGACTCCATCTCCACAGGAAGGTCGACCGGGGGTAGCGCCATCCTAGTACAGGTCGTCAGGGTCGTAGCCTCCGTCTTCTGGATACTCCGGCTCCTCGTACGCGTAGTCTCCAGCGTCTGGGTGGGGTAGCAGGGGGACAAAGAGGAAGGGTGAGTACATCGAAATGTACTCCGCAAGTGTAGGAAATATATGCTTATGAGGTTAATAACAAAGGTAGGCTGACTTTGTTTGACTCAAGCGCCTAAAGCGACACACCCTATTAATCCTATTAATCCTATGCACCTATTTACTAAGTTATAGACAGACTCTGTAGAAAAGTAACAACACCCGGAGTCGCACCGAGCAAACCACACTCGGAGTCACACCGAGCAACCAACACCTGAAGTCCATCAGGCAACCGCACCTGAAGTCCATCAGATGACCCGATCCGGTAACCAGTAACCAACTAATCTCGAAGAAGTCCAAGCCCGCTCGTGACCGTGAGCACGGCTGATATATCAGTTTTACACTCTGCAGAGGTTGCACATCGTTACCCATGAGTCGTGCAGATCCCGTCACGCTAAACACTGCCGAGGTGCATAGCGGGTTGCACTGCAAGGCCTTTACAAAGTCCCTCCAAGCCTGTGTTACACGTACTCTAAGGTTTCTCCCCTGTCCATAAGTCAACGACCCCAAGGGACCCCTCTTGAGCCACTAAACAAACCCCGTGTAGCATAACTTAGAGGAAACTAATTAATTGGCCAGGTCCAGCCCATCCAGATCTCATGGCTGCGCTGTTTTGCCGGGTTACTTGTCCAAGAACCGGGTCCTAGGGATCCAGGCAGGATATGTCTAGCACGAGCCCCGAACCAAAAACCAAAAGCAGCTGCCGAGTCCCACGGCACAAAAACCACCAATACGGGTCCATCCTGCCGGATTTACCTAATAACCATGTTACTACAAAATTACCCTGTCCACATTCGTTTCATAGTTCATTAATCAAGTTTATAAACATTATAACTCCCATCCCAAACATGACTGCAGGGCTAAGCAAAACACCTACCCGAACATCCAAAACAGGTGACAAGGATAACATATACAAATTCTAGTAAACTCTAACATGGGATTCAGATTAATGACAAGCATGCATCTACAAGATCTAACTACTCTAGTACCAAAAGTAGAATAAAAGTAGGTGCAAGATGTTCAAGGACACTTGCCTTTTAGCTGGGTCGAATCAACAAAGGTACGGACTTGATTCCGGGGTTCCGCATAGCTCGCACTCGCTGGATCAAACATCATCACATGGCCCAAACAAAGCAAATAAAAAACAGTACATCAACAGTAATAAAAATAGAACGTAAATAGATCTAACGCGTAGAGCTTGTCGATACGAATCTAACGCGACTTGAACGGGTCAAAACGGAGTTAAAATGAGAAAGTTAGGAGCATTTGAATAGAGTGTCAAAACTGTAAATCATTAGAAGTCATTTTCGCATTTAAATTAGATAAAATATATAAAAGAAAAGGCAGTGGACTGAGTTCGTGTGGGTTTGCGATGATGGTCCATCGTGAACCAAGGCCATGCATGATTGAATAAATAGATCCACGTATTTTCATTGTATTTGTGGATTTATTTTTCTACATAAAAACGGCCACAAATGCATGTGCATGTCATCATGACATCATGCTGATATCATCAAGCTAGCTAGGAGGAACTCATTAACCAGCACGCACGAACTTGGCTCTCGGCCGATTCGTCTCAGCTGTGTGGCGTGCGTTGTGTGCAGTGCGAGGAGGGGTGCACATGTGCAGGGATGCTCATCGAGGCTTCCAAAGATGGCAACGGAGTGGTGGCTTGCCAGAGCAAGCCCATGCCCGGCAATGGCGGCCACAGCACAGCACGCCGAAGACACTGCGATGCGAGAGACGGAGCACTGGACGGAGAGGGCTACATCGTTCCCGAGGCCCGGTGGTTGCCTCTGCAGGGCTGGCGCTACGACGGAGAGCTGCCGCCGGAGCCTACACAGGATGACAGGACGCGGTGGCGCCATGAGAGGCTCGCTAGAGCTCGCTCTGCTCGGCGACATAGTGCACAACAGTCTATGGGGAAAGATGCAAAAAGGGAAGAGGAGCTCACCCGGATCTCAACGGTGGGGTTGGTGACGCCTGCCTCGGCTTGTAGGTGCCCGGCGACGGGTAGGGGTAGACAGCGGCGCTGTGGACTCCGGCGAAGTAGAGGTGGTGCAGCCGTGGGCCTAGGGCAGAGCAGCGAGGGGCGCTAGGAGGGTGGCGGCGGCATGGTGATGGGGACCCGCAGATGCCATCTTATAGGGTAGAGGGGGTGAATGAGAAAGGCCGCAGGGCTCGGTGTCGGTGTCCATGGCGGACGTGCAGGGACGCGGCTGTACGAGAAAACTCGGCGTCGCGGTCGTGCCTCGTGTGCGGTGGAACTTGGTCCTCGCGGCTGGGTGTGGTGGATGCATGGGGAGGCTTGGTCTGTGCGGCTCCCGTGGATCGAAGAAGACGCAGGGAAGGTGGCGGCGACGTCGCCATGGGGGGAGTGGGCCGGGGTGGAGTTGGGAAAGGCCACAGCGGGAGCGTGGGCCGGATCGGGGAGGGGGTTTCCTGGGCCGCGGAGAGGAGTGGAGAGGGTGAGGTGGGAATGGGCTGGACCGGCTGAGCGGGCCGGTGCGGGAGTGCAGGCCGGCGCGGGTGGGCCAAAAGGAGAAGGAGAGGGGAGCCCAAGGCCTTTCCCTTTTCTTTTCTTTTTAGTTTTCTTTTCAAATGCTTTTTGCAAACTCTTTTGAAATCTTTGAATTCCAAATCAAATTATTTTGAAATCAAAACTAGTTTTAAAACTTTGAAAATGTTTTCCCTAGATTTTGAAAATAAAATTTGAGTTTGATTTTGCAAAATTTTCATAAACCCTTTTTCTTATTTCTTAAATAGAATAAAATGCGATTCGCCCTATCCGGGTTTAATAAAAATTCTTTTTCACCCAATAAAAACTGTGCAACGGCATGAATGCAATAAACATCTGGTTAGATTTTTCCTCCATCTAGGATTTTGGCTATTTCCTTATTAAATTTTAATTTATTTTATTTATTTAAATACCCGGGGTGTTACAGCCGCCCCAGATCGAATCGGCATCCGACTCACCATCGGGCCTCGTCTCCAACGTCCATGCCATTCGGGCTACGCAGTGTGGCTCCTGCATATCAGCACCAGGCGCTGCGACGGCTCTCCCACCAGCTCCAATCTCTCGGCTCCGACTAGATGGCTCCAACCAGCACGCGCGATCGAATGACTCCACCTCCACTCATCGGCATGGTGACTCTACAAGAGATCTCCGGTGACACTGTGCCGTAAAGTTTGGCGTCCCGATCTACCACGACAAACGGCTCCACCTCCACGCAGTCTACGACCGTCATCTCCACCGACTCAGGGGCTGACTTCCCGCCGTATCGCGGCAGCTTCATCTTCAACGTCTCCGCCGATAGCCCTCCACCGCCGAATGAAGCGGAAGGTGAACGCGCCAATCGGGAGCAACGCAACATCGACCGGCAACACCGGCGGGACGACGAACGACGCGACCAGGAGCATCGCGACCGGGAGCATCGCAACAATGAGCGACGTCGGGAGCGCGACCAAGCCGGAGGCCGTGACCTCATCTACGAGTTCGACAGGGTCGATGATCAACCCATCTACCCGACCCCAAGCGCCAACTTCGCCGTCGTCTACAATGAACTCTCCAAGCTTCCGCTGACCCCGGAGCTAAAGAAGGTCGTCGCCCATGTCAAAGCTGCCACCGTATAGTGCAACGAGAGAGGCCGTTAGGCCTCACCCTCCGGATCGTCGTACAGCGGAACGCCTCCAAGCCCGCATCCTTCACGCCGATGGAGATCGCCGCCACGTCGCGACCAGGAAGTCTCCCAAGGCAATCGCGCTCGCGATCAAGCTCCGGCTCCCAATGCCTCGACTGGGCCACGCCCTTTCACCTCCCGGCTCCGTGCCGTCCAATGGCCTCAGGGCTTCAAAGTCACCACGGTGGACAAGTACGATGGAAAGGCTAACCCGGAGCAGTGGCTTACCATGTACGAAATTGCCATTCAGGCAGCCGGCGGAGGACCCGACGTGATGGCCAAGTACCTCCCCGTGATACTGTCGTCTTCGGCCAACAGCTGGCTCCCCAAGCTCGCCGAGAACTCCATCGACACCTCGGAGCAACTGAAGGAAGTCTTCATCAAGACTTACAGCGCCACCTGCGTTCAGCCAGCTTGTGCCCAAGGTAGTAGATTGAGCGGCGGAGGCGTGCGAGACGTCTGCAAAGCGTAAACACAGGGACGAGAGACGGCGATTTAGACAGGTTCGGGCCGGCAAGTCGCCGTAATACCCTACGTCCTGTGTTCTGGTGGCTGGTTTGTATTGATGGATTAGAATATGGTGTGACTTTGGAGGGTGTCCCTGCTCGCCTTATATAGCCGGGGAGCAGGGTTATAACTTGCCGAATCCTAACAGATTACAATTGGTTCCTTTTGGCAAGGAATCCGAGTCTATCTATTCGGATCTTCCTTGTTGAGCAAGTCATCAGGAGAGTCCTTGGCGGCTGCGACGGCCTGGTCGCGGGCCACAAGGCCTTCTGGTTGGGTCGTATCTGTAGGAGAGCGCAAGTCCTGCCATAGGGGTATACGGGTGTAATATCCCCACAGCTAGTCCCCGAGCACTTTGCATCCATTGTGCTGAGCGTCGTGAAGTCTTCCGAGTAGGTCGAGTCTGGTCGTACGTTGGTGGAGACGTCCTGCGACCAGGTCGCCAGGCCGCGGTTGCACTTGTAGTAGGCTTCCGACCAGGTTAAGCTGATCGCGAACATAACAGCCCGAGCTGTAGCCGAAGTGCACCCGGGAGGAGTATTCTGCGTCATCCTGCAAGAAAGGATGCAAGGTGCTGCAAGAAAAATTTTGAAGATCTTTCATCCGGTGATGTGTATCCACTTTGGACGCAGCTAGACACCAGCAGCCGACGACGTTCCGGTTGAAGTCCAAGCTGGTCCATACCAAGCTGTAGAAGAAAAAAAGATAAACAATACATTCACGACTAGGTGAAATGTATCCACTTAGTCCCAGAGCTTGGTAGTAGGTGTTGTAGGCATGTGGTGCCAAACTTATAATTTTCTACACAAAACAGAGTCATTTTTACGGAAGAGAAAAAATGGCGTGTGTACACGTAGTCCCCAGGCCTGCTGTAAGAAGCAGCATGGTTCTTGTAGCAGGGCCAAAGAAAATGCATTAGTATAAATATGAGGGGAGAGTCCCCGAGGGTAAAGTTGGAGATCTACAGTCCCCGGGAGTTACTGTAGCGCCGACCAGGAATTGTAGAACTTACTGTTCGCCTGAAATGAACATTAGAACTAGCAGGGGTAGTCAGTCCCCGTGCATTAGTATCACGTTAATTGGCGCAAAATAGGTGAAATTGAAGAAATAAAAGACGGCGAACGGACAGGCCGTTTTGTCAAACCAATGGTTCAAAGGCCCATTAAGGCGGATGCGAGGTCGAGTGCGCGCGTGCGATTGCCACAGGCGACGTGGCGGTCGTGGGAATGGTGGGCACTTGCTCCGAGGAACCCTGGAGGCCAAGGGTCGGGCCGCACCGTATAAAAGGGGGAACGGGCGGCGGCGGTTCCTCACTTGCCTCTTGAGCTCCCGTCTCGTAGCCCTCGTCTCCTCTGCTTCCTTCAAGCGCATGAGAGATTCCGAGCACCAAAACACTGTAGCCCCAGATCCAGATCTGAATCCACCCCTCATCGTCGTCAATGGCGGGCGGAAAGCAGACTCGCGAAGGCATGACGAAAGCGAAGAAGATGGCGAAGGAGGGATCTGACGACCGCGTCGAAGTGCCGAGCTGGGCACGCGGGTGGACGCGGAGTGTTCTCCGCCGGGAGAATCCGGAGGAGCTCGTCTTCGCCGGCCTGCTGCTTGATAGCGTCACCGGTGTTGATGCTCACTAAGTGTCATATTTTTTAGCATCAACAAGGACATATAACACAACACAAGGGCCTAAAATCAACCAAAAACCAAGGTGGGGTGGCGCCCGCCACCCCTCACTAGCGGCCACTAGGGGAGTGAGGCCCAAACTCCTCCCCTGCCACGTCACTGATCCAAGGGAGGCGTGCCACACTCATTTGGACCCATTGATCACTTAGGTCATTGCATCCAAGGGCCAACAAGGGATGTCGCATGGATCATGACCCAATTGCCCATGTGACGGATATTTGGACATCCAACTGACCTTGGAACCGCCTCCCTGGAGCTCCTGGATGCCGTTGAAGCAAAGGCGGTGGACCAACGGCCAGGGGGGTGGCAGTCGCCACCTAGGGCTGGCGCCCGCCACCACACTCGCCCCCCTGACCTAACCCTAGGTCCATAAGTACCCCCCTAGGTCCCTTAGGCTATAAATAGGACGCCCCGAGCTCATTTGTACTCAGACCTCACCTCATTAGTCCCACTCTCTTGTAAGCGAAGCTCTGGTGATGTAACACTCTAGTTGAGAGACTTAGAGTGAGAGCGAGAGTCAAGAAGAGAAGAGCTGGAGTTGTAATAGAGGATCTTCCAAGTCTCTGGTATAATTCCAAGTCTTTCTTCATTTATCTTAGTGTTCTTCTACATTCAGCATTTACTTTAAGTTCTTTACTTATTGTTCTTGTTGAGTGCTTTCGATCATAGATAACTTAGTATTTAGTTTGTATCTAGTTTGGGTTCTTCGCTGAGTAATCAGTGCTCTAGTTTTGGACGCAAGATTAGAGTAGTATATATTAGTGTAAGCACGGTGCTTAGACTAGTTATATCTTAGTTTATGGCTAGCCCCCCGGATAGCTGTGGTAGCAAATAGGTGGTGACAGCCCTGGGAGCCTTGAATTCCACCACGTAGTTGGGTTAGTTCTTAAATCATAAACCACGTTGTGCACGTCTGAGGTAAATAGTCCAGAGGGTTTGTACGGTTCGAAGAACTAGATACGACACTCGGTTACTCCTGGGTGAAGTGCTACAATAGACTTATTTTGTGCGCTTGCAGAACCTACCAATAGTCATACGAATAGTTAGTTATACTTCTTACATTAAGAAGTACCAACAAACCTTTCTGGCGCCATTGCCGGGAATAGATTCCATAGTCTACTCCTAGTGACGACGTTAGCAAGAGTCAACAAGCATTTCTGGCGCCGTTGCCGGGGAAGCAATTGGCTAGAATTAACTCTTTGTGATTTCTATTGAATTAACCCCCGTAGTTCTAGCGGGTATATATATATATTGTTCGTTGTTTGTGATCGTTCAAGTAGTCATGGCCGAATTCAATCTTCCGAGCGACTATCAAGAACATCCCGAGGCCATTCTTAGGAGAGCGAGAGATAATCTCACTCCTCCGAGGAAGAACCTGGAGCTTCGTGAGAGGAGTTCGTCGAGACAAGAATCCCAGTCAAAAGTGACTCACGAACCAAGCTGCTCCAACGATCAATCAACGTCGACGTCGACCAAAACACTCTGTGAGTATTCCATGCCTACCCTTGCTCACATTCCAGTGTTACCTTCTACTAGTAATGCAGATTTTGAGCTTAAACCTCATCTAATACGAATGGCTCAAGCTATTGCATTTAATGGCAAACCTTCCGAGTATGCCAATGCTCACCTCCGGAATTTTCTGGAGATATGTAGTACAATTTCTGTGCAGGGAGTTTCACAGGATGCCATTAGACTTCGCCTCTTCCCATTTTCATTAATGGAAAAGCGAAGCAGTGGTTACTCTTCAACTCTGGACACCTGCTGACATGGGTGAGATGCGCGGATCAATTCCTCAACAAGTTCTGCCCGATAAGTCGAACTATTCTTTTCCGTAGCAAGATTTCCAACTTTGGACACGGAGACGAAGAAACAATCACTGAAGCTTGGGAGAGACTACAAGAGTATGTTGAAAACTGTCCCCACCATGGTATGCAAGACTGGTACTTGATCCAGAGCTTCTACCATGGACTCCAGCAAGAATCTCGATAACACATTGATGCTGCCACCGGAGGTGCATACCTCTCTCTCACTGTAGAGAAGGCAACCAAACTGATCGAGACAATGGTGGCAAATCAAGGATGGACAGAAAAACGTGCTAGAGGTATGTCTGAAATTAAGCAAGGTGATTCTGTTACCCTGCAAACTTTGGTAAAATTGCTAGAACAAAGAATAAATGAGAAGAGAGATCGTGCTGCAAAAGAGTATTACGCCAAGCAAAGAGCCGCTTCGTCAAGTGAAGGCCAAGAAGAAATTAAGAAAGAGGATGCAAAATCCCTTCTTAATAATGGTGGCTACGGAGAACCTCCAATTCCAATGATCCAACAATGGAATAATAAAGGTATGCCTCAAACCTCCGTATTTAATTCTCCTATTGGAAAATTAGTTTCTAATCAAGGTAGAATTAATGATAGCATAAATAATAAATTAATTGAACATGATAAAATGTTAGAAGGAATTTATGCTAAACTGAAAGATTTTTCTGAAGCATTTAAGGAACAAATTAATTTTAATAAGAGATTAGAGCAAACAGTAGATAACATTAAATCTCAAATTAAATACTATGAGGAGGTAAAAGCTGTAACCATGAGAGGTGGTAAATCCACTCGTGATCCACCTCATCCTAATTTAGTTCCAAGTAGTAATGCTGCTACAAAGAAAATTATCGTTAATATTGAAAAAGACGAAGAAGAGGAGACCCCAGCGAAACCTTCATCCAAGGTACGAACTGCTCCTCATGAATTCTATCATACACATGTATTACCTTTTCCAGATCGAAACCAAAATCCGACGGAAGGCGACCAATTCAAGAAATTTGTCGAGGTAATTCAAAAATTATATATACATGTGCCATTTATTGACGCTATGCAAGTTCCAACTTATGCAAAATATTTGAGAGACATGCTCAATAAGAAGAAACCAATTCCAAGTAGGGATGTGGTTAAATTGACCGAAGATTGCAGTGCGGTCATTTTAAACCAACTCCCAGAAAAGAAGAAGGACCCAGGAAACCGAACGATCGCATGTTCAATTGGAGAGCAGCACTTCGAGCATGCACTCTGTGATCTGGGAGCAAGCGTCAGCGTCATGCCCAAGGTAATATATGATAAATTAAATCATCATACCTTGTCCCCTACTTCTATGTTTCTGCAGCTAGCCGATCAATCGCTCCGATATACCACGGGAATAGCAGAGAATATTTCGGTGAGAATCCAGAATCTCTTTGTCCCGGTGGATTTCTTGGTTCTGGATATTAATCCCGACCACCGGACGCCATTGATCTTGGGACGGCCATTTCTGAGCACTGCAAAAGCCACCATTGATGTAGGAGCTGGAGAAATTCAGCTCCACATCAGTGGAAAGGAGGAGAAATTCCAATTCACACCGCGACCGGAAAAAAAACCCGTCATCAAGGTTCATCGGTGCCTACATTCCACCACAACCACCGTGATGGCGACACTAATCGGGAATCCAAAGCGGCTAACCAAGGTAAGTTAGGCTAAGGTAAGTCTGTATCCCCCATTTAAATTTTCGTTTTTACTTAAGCAAATTAATTTTCTGCAAAATAGATGTTTAGTAGGGAGATTAGGTGAAGCCTAGGGGGCTTAGGGAAGCCTTAGGGGTGGCGCTCGCCACCGCATGCTGGCGCCCGCCACCCTTTTGGCTCTTTCTCACTTAGCCAATCAGCTAGACTATTATCCCTACCTCATAGACTCAATAACACCAGGAAAGACCCATGCCTTTGCTCTTTTCAATGCACTCATTCACTCCCATGTCTCCTCCTCTCTCTTCAACTTCACTCCAACTTTTGGACACTTCTCCACTCAAAAATTCTGGTGAGGAGTGATGAGGAGAGCACAAGTGAAAGAAGGAGTGGCTTTGAGTGGGAATTTCCCACAAAGGGGTGGCGCCCGCAACTTTTTCCTGGCGCCCGCCACCTCAATTTTCACATTTCTGCACGAAACTGCTCCCGAGTAAGTTTCCCACCATCCTTGGTATAAAGTATGACCAGGACGAAGAAGTGGTCTTTGAAGTTTTCAGCCCACTTGCCCCATTTAGGAGGTTACACTCTTTCCACTTTGCACCGACACGACCACTTTATTCCCCACTTGGAATTTCAGTGGACATTACAAGGGAAACCTCATGTGTCGGTTGCAGATAAATTTGGGCAAGGTGGGGTGGCGCCCGCCACTTATTCTTGGCGCCCGCCAGGTGGGAGGGGCTCTCAGCCTTCCCCCTTCCACCCTCAGCCTATAAATACTACCCACATCCCATGCAAGTTCTTACACCTCACTCAAAACACAAAAAAACACAACCACCTTGAGCACTAGCAAGGAAGTCATGGGCCCTCTCAAGAACTTCTTCACCGGCAAGAAGAAGAAGAGTAAGGGTGAGGGAAGTTCGTCCAGGGCAAACACTCACATTAGCTTTGCTGGGAGTGATGAGGAGAGCGCCGGGTGGGGTACTCCATCCACCAACGAAATGTCGGTGGATCGGGACTCTCCGCCCACACACCAGGCTGGACCGACCATCCGCGTCCTGAACTCCATCAATGATATCATCTGGCAGAGTGATCGGGAACGGCAGGCCCGGAACATCCTTAGTGAGAGGGAGTTCGTTCACACCTGCCACATCGACGACGACCTGCTAAGTCGCACTAGTATGGACAATGAGTTTCTCTATATTTTTCAAACCTTGGGATGGGAAGATGCATGGAAGGTTAATGAGGAGGGGATCATGCCCCTCACAATGGAATTTCTGGCCACAATGCAAATTTCTGCTAATCACATAAAATTTCGACTTTTTAATGAAGAACATACTTTAACATGGAAGCAGTTCAGCAAGAATTTAAACTTTGATGATTCATGCTTGCTGAGCTTGGAATCTGCCTATACGGGATTTAATAGAAATGAATTTTGGAAAAGTATTGCTGGGAACAGATACCTAGGCTTGCCCCGTACAAGTAATATCCACAACCCCACGCTCAGGTTCTTTCACAAATATATTAGTATCACACTCTTTCCAAGACCTGACTTGAGACCAATTAAAAAGCCTGAAATGTTGTTGCTTTATGCTCTAGTAAACCACATAAAAGTATCACCCGCCATGGCCATGGCGGACTACTGGTCTAAATTTAATCAACGCACTGGAAATATTGAAATGACATCATGGATAACTACACTGGCTTTTAACATGGGTCTACTGAACACCGCTATATACTCCTACATTCCTAGTGACCGAGACCTTTTGACCATGGAACACTTCTCGCAAGGACACCTCTTGCATGAGAACCAGGAGACCGGTGAGATTCACATGATCTACCAAGATTATGTGAATAAAATCGCTCTTCCTGACATGTCACTTTGGTTGGTGAATGCACCCACGTTATTTTTGGCCCTGGAGACCGAGGCAGAACAAAACCGCAGGTTGGCTCGAGAGAACACCATGCAGGTTCCCAGGAGGAGGACATAGGCGCAGACCCGTGCAGCAGAAGAGGCCGCAAGAGCTGCAGCGGCGACACAGGAGTTTGACCCTTTTCATGCAGGGCAGTATGGAGGAGCAGCACATTATGGTCATTTGACACCCCCTGGCTCGCACCAAGCAGGGGGGTCGAACTGGCAGCAACCGCAACATCCGCAGTGGGGATACAGCCATGAGGCGTTCATTCACTCATCCCAGTTGGGGAGTTCATCCCAATCTTTGGGAGGATCCACCCGGTACACTGGTCGTGGTGATGAGTTCTTCCATAGGGGAATCTCGCCACAGGCCGCTCGCCATTCGTCCTTTCGTCAGGACAAGTGGATGCACGATATGGGATATCTTCAACACCAAATGAATGGACTCACCATGGATACTGCTGAAATCCGTCAGGACTTGAGCGAACTGAACCAAAATTTCCAGGAATTCCGCCAGGAAACTGGTGGAGAACTGGGTAATATTTCTTCTCTCCTGTAGCAGAACAAGCAGAACTGGGACGACATGTACCGTCATCAGGAATGGATGTAGCCCAACCACGCCAAAAGCCAGCTTGGGGGAGGACCCCCGTCAAGGAGGTAAGTATCACTACCGTCTTTATTTCTGTCAGTTTTATTTTTATTTCAGTAATTTAAATTTGAGTTTTATCTTAGTTAATTTGCAGTTAAAAATATATATATATTAATAATAAATAAATAGTAATTAATGAAACGTTGTCATCGTAAGTCTTTCTAATAAATAAAAATGTATGCCATGCATTAGAGTTATCATGGGAGAACGTATGCTAGAACTGAACTTGGGACATGAGCATTAGACTAAGTAAAGGGGAAGTAAGTTTCTACTTTGACTTGAGCGAGTCAAGTTTGTGGAGTAGTTATTTTGAAAAATTTAAAAACTTGCTCTAAGTACTTCTGTGGCAAAGAAAGTCCTACCAAAGCCAAATAATTTTTACTCTTAGAGTAGGAGCTTCCACTTGCTGCATGTTAGTGTTGAGCTAGTTAGACTTTTGTTGATAGTCATGGTAGAGAAACTTGTCATATTTTTAGACCAGGGAATTCACTTGCACCCACCTATATAGTGCTATTCTTATACTGAGAATACGCACACAACATGCCTTTATTTCCATTCATTATTAGGAATACTCCATGGCAGAATATCATGCTCCATAATGAAATCTCAGGGACATGGCTATAGTAGTAAAAAAAAGCAAGTGCTCTAGAAAGAAAAGAATATTCAAAAGAGCAAGTGCTCTAGAAAGAAAACTCAAAAGAGCAAGTGCTCTAGAAAGAAGAGAATATCCAAAAGAGCAAATGCTCTCATTCATAGCCATGATCCCACAAATGAGATAATAAGGAGAAGTGCCATGAAAGTAGTAGCCACAATAAATACCACACACTTGCACATTCCTGGTCTGAACCTATGACTTGTTGCTCCTTTGCTCCATTGGTCTAACTTAGCAAAGTTATGCTAGCATTGCATGCTCATTTTTATCCTACCCATTAAACCCCACATAAAATCCTAGTGAGACGATAATTCTTCCACTTCCACATACAAGAGGTAAGCTTGGGGGAGCTTGTTGATGCTCACTAAGTGTCATATTTTTTAGCATCAACAAGGAAATATAACACAACACAAGGGCCTAAAATCAACCAAAAACCCTTTTATAAACTAACGATTTCCACTTGTCCTTGAAGTTTATTTGAATGTTGGAAATTATAGGGTTTTTGAGCAAAATGACCAAGAGGACCCACTAGGAGGCGAGCACACTCACCTGGGCTCACTTTGGGCCAAGGTGGGGTGGCGCGCGTCGCCCCTCACTGGCGGCCGCCAGGGGAGTGAGGCCCAAACTCCTCCCCTGCCACGTCACTGACCCAATTGCCCATGTGACGGTTATTTGGACATGCAACCAACCTTGGAACCGCCTCCCTGGAGCTCCTGGATGCCATTGAAGCAAAGGCGGTGGATCCAACGGCCAGGGGGGTGGCGGCCACCACATAGGGCTGGCACCCGCCACCACACTCACCCCCCTGACCTAACCCTAGGTCCATAAGTACCCCCTAGGTCCCTTAGGCTATAAATAGGACCCCCTGAGCTCATTTGTACTCAGACCTCACCTCATTAGTCCTACTCTCTTGTAAGCAAAGCTCTGGTGAAGTAACACTCCAGTTGAGAGACTTAGAGTGAGAGCGAGAGTGAAGAAGAGAAGAGCTGGAGTTGTAATAGAGGATCTTCCAAGTCTCTGGTATAATTCCAAGTCTTTCTTCATTTATCTTAGTGTTCTTCTACATTCAGCATTTACTTTAAGTTCTTTACTTATTGTTCTTGTTGAGTGCTTTCGATCATAGATAACTTAGTATTTAGTTTGTATCTAGTTTGGGTTCTTCGCTGAGTAATCAGTGCTCTAGTTTTGGACGCAAGATTAGAGTAGTATATATTAGTGTAAGCACGGTGCTTAGACTAGTTATATCTTAGTTTATGGCTAGCCCCCCGGATAGCTGTGGTAGCAAATAGGTGGTGACAGCCCTGGGAGCCTTGAATTCCACCACGTAGTTGGGTTAGTTCTTAAATCATAAACCTCGTTGTGCACGTCTGAGGTAAATAGTCCAGAGGGTGTGTACGGTTCGAAGAACTAGATAAACTCTTTATTGCTAAGTTAGTTGTGTTCGTAAGTGTGTAGGAAAACATTAATCTGTTCAACGGCCAAACCCCGCCGATTTAGTAGTAGTTAGTCTTTCTTTCTTTTCTTTTTAGTAGTAGTAGATACCAACCCCCATTCATACATTTCGATCAACCTTGCTAGAATCACAAGTTGTTCATAGCAGCCCTAGTGTTAGTTCTGCCATAGTAGCTTCCCTGTGGAAATAAATACGACACTCGGTTACTCCTGGGTGAAGTGCTACAATAGACTTATTCTATGCGCTTGCGGAACCTACCAATAGTCATACGAATAGTTAGTTATACTTCTTACATTAAGAAGTACCAACAAACCTTTCTGGCGCTGTTGCCGGGAATAGATTCCATAGTCTACTCCTAGTGATGACGTTAGCAAGAGTCAACAACCGGCGGCTGGAGGGAGGCGTACCTGGAGGATTGGCCGACGCCAAACACTTCGGAGCTCGTCGTCTTCGAGGCGTTCTTCAGGTGCGAGTTCGGGATTCCGGTCCACCCCTTCCTCCATGGCCTGCTGGAGTACTATCAGGTCACACTGTGCAACCTGACGCCGAAGACCATGCTACACATCTCGGTCTTCATCCACTACTGCGAGGCATATCTGGGCATCGAGCCCCATTTCGACCTCTTCCGCCACTTCTTCCGCTTGAAGATCAACAGCACTGGAGCATCGAACATCATCGGGTCGGTGTATCTCCAGCTGCGGGACGGAATGGCGGAGAAGTACATTGCTATGCCACTGCATTCGAAGGCGATGGAGTACAAGCCCAAGTGGTTCTACATCCATCAGGAGGCACCGAGGCCGCCGTGTGACCCAGCCTTCGAGCCGAAGGTGTTGCCGTCGTGGTCGGAGCGTCCTAGCGCCGCGGCGATGGAGCAGGTGGAGGAGCTCCTGAAGCTGGTCGACAAGCGGTGCGTCGACAGGGTGGCAGTGGCGTCGAACTTCATCAAGAGGCGCTGCCAGCCCTGCATGGAGAGGGCGCACCCGGCGTACGAGTATGCCGGGGATGCGGAGGACCAGACGCGGGAGGCACCGGAGGCCCTGTCGTCGAAGGAGGTGTTCCTGCGGGTCGATGCACTGCTCGACCTGCAGAAGAGGAAGAAATTGGAGTACTTGCGGAAGTCGTACTGCCTGGAGTACCCTCCTCCGGAGGTCAGTATCTTTGCCCTGTGTGTGTTCGTTAAAATGCATAAGTAGATACTCAGTGTTGAAAAAGTGTAACGCAGGGTCGGGCGACGTTCGTGTCGCAAGCGCCGTCAAAGGCGTGGCCGAAGGGTGTTGACCCGCCACGGGACGGTGTCGACGACGATGGTCGCGGCACGGCAGAAGTCGACGCGGAGGAAATCGAAGACAGCGGGGATGAGGGGAGCCGAGTCCCCGGGCCCTGGTATGGTGGGCGGCGGACAGTGATGATGAGGTCCCACTGAGTGCCCGCTTCGGGCAGGGATCCTCGGCGAGTCGCGGAGCGGCGAAGGCGAAGCCAAAGCCGGAGGAGGCGCCGCAGTAGGCGTCAGAGACCCGGGGGTCGTTTGGCGGGGCGGCTGGTGTGCCCAAGCCGCAGGAGGAGTTCGCAGGCAGTGGCGCACGTCCACGCTCTCGTCGCTTCTCTCGGGAGAAGAAAGTGTCGGACCTGTAAGTATCCCCTACTCATCATATGGGTCTTACCCTGGTCGCATCTAAGTGTTGACGACATATCCATGCCCTTTGCAGGTCGGCGGATGCCGCAAGGATGTCGGACACCGAGGGCGGTGGTCGGAGGGGGACAAGCCCTCTAGTGGAGGCGAACATTGGCGGGTCGGCAACATCGGCTGCGCCGGAGGTGGCATCAGAGGCGGCGGTGGACGTCGAAGCATCTGCAGGCCCCGAGCCTTGAGGGGCGGAGCAGCCAGAGGCGTCGGAAGTCCCAAAGCCTCGGGAGGCGGAGCGGCCGGAGGCGTCGGAAGTCCCCGAGCCTCAGGAGGCGGAGCGACGGGCGTCCCCAACCCCTGGGAGACGATCTGGAGGAGGCATCACAGCGGGAAGTGCTGCAGCTCTGGTGGCCGGGTCCCTGGGTCGTCACGCTCGGGGGACGAAGAGGAAGGTGGCGCCGCCTGCCTCGCCGGAGATTGAGCGTCCAGAGGAGGACCCGCATCGGCTTCCTGTCCGCCGTTTCCACGTTGATGGCTTTGAGGTCGTCGAAGTTGATGACGAGGCGGTGAGCGCGGCGATGGATGCCGTCATTGGAGATGCATCGAAGCTGCTGGAGAAGATCTAGGTGAGTACGTTCACCTCTTCATGTTGCCTCCCCGGATGGCATTTTGTTCGTGCTAGTCGTCGTTGTCCTGCAGTACCTGCTGAATGTCGGGGAAGAGCGTAAGCTCACCCTTGACTGGATGGCACCGATGGGCGAGGAGAACGAGCGGCTCCGGGCGGACGTAAAGCACATCGAGGGCCAATTTGCTGGCTTGGAGGCGCATCTTGAGGATGCCCACGCCCGTTCTCGGGAGCTTGAGGAGATCATCCAGCAGCAGGGGCAAGAGAACTTCCAGCTTCAGCTGCGGGCCGATAAGGCCGACGAGTTTGCCGCACGTAAGTTGATGATGCTACGCTCCCTTTTGCTTAGTACGTCATCTGGTCGGAGTCCTGAATCTTGGTGTTGTCTTCGCAGAGGCTATGCAGGCGGGCGAGGAGAAATGTCTCCTGGCCGAGGAGAAGGCGAAGTCCGACGAGGAGTTTCAGAAGTGGCAGGCCATGCACGCCGGTAAGTCTCTTTAGTGAAGTGTGGTCGGAGGTGGTCGTCGTCTTACCCTTTGCTTTGGCGTTTGCAGTTTACCGGGAAAATGTGAAAATGCAATTTGCAGATCTGCAGCGACGTATTGACGATTACCACGAGCGCTTCTGGTCGTTGGCGGAGGAGGTGGCCCCGTTGGTGCAGTGCATCGATGAGGAGCCTTTCTTCCCGGCGGAGAAGGAGCGGCGAATCGGTGACCATGTCGTCCAGAAGGCGCGCGGCCTGTGGGGGCGCTTCCAGGCGTACACCAAGGCGGCGGCGCAGAGTTTGGCGGCTCATGGCCTCACCATTCTTCATTCGCATTATCCGCGGATGGAGATGTCAAGGCTGGGCGCTGGCTTTGCGGTGAACACGTCAGAGGCCGAGATGGAGCGTCTGGAGGAGGAGGCCGAGCCTGCCGCCGAAGCCCTTGTCGGAGGTGTAGACTTGTTTGGTGCTTGGCACTAGTAGTATGTATATTAGGAGATAGTCTGTAAATAGACTCTTGGGCGAACTGAATCCAAACTTGAAGCAAGTCGGCGTGTTTCGTTCGTTCCCCGAATTCCGCAGACCCGATAGTCGTTAGCCGTAGCGATGAACGGTTCGGCCTTGGGTTATCCCAAGATCCGTAGCGTAGAGCGCGGAGCTCGTTTGCGCATTGGAGTCGAGGGTGTTGCCCAAGGAACCTCTGCTGGCATCCCATAGCGCAGAGGGCGGGCGCTCATGCACGCGTAGGGAGGTACCACGGCTAGGGTCTTTTTCGAGAGGCTCGATCATGGCATGACATGGGCGAATGGCGACCGTTGTCGAGCGCGTGGGTGGCGCGAACGCGAGGCACTGAGCTTATAACCTCAGAATTCTCAGCCCAAGTTAGCCTTTCCTCCATAGCGCAGAGGGCGGGCGCTCATGCGTAGAGAGGTCAGGATGTCACCTGGGAGAACTGTTGGCCACCGTAGCGCAGAGGGCGGGCGCTCATGCACACGTCCGATGGTGACAACAGCCCCGACTCTGAGTTTTCGTCGGTATGAGTCAGGCTACTTGAAGACCGAATGGAGACCGTGCGCATAACCGGCGCGTACAGGCACTGGGCGTATAGCCTCCGGAGGTCTCAGCCCAAGTTTAGCCCTCCCTTCGTAGCGCAGAGGACGGGCGCTCATGCACGTGTAGAGAGGTCGGGACATCACTTGGGAGGACTACTGGCCACAATAGCGCAGAGGGCGGGCGCTCATGCACGCGTCCGGTGGTTACAGTAGCCCCTGCTCTGAGTCTCCTTTGGCATCAGCTAGGCTGTTTGGAGAAAATGGCGAGTCATCCGGAGACGAGTTGGAGAGGTCGGCGAGCCGTCTGGAGACGGATGGAGAGGTCGGCGAGCCGTCCGGAGACGGATGGAGAGGTCGGCGAGCCGTCCGGAGACGGATGGAGAAGTCGGAGAGCCGTCGCTTAAGCGTAGAATTTGCTAAGGTGCTCGATACTCCAGGAGTTGGGCACGTCGGTGCCTTTGAGGTTGACGAGACGGTAGGCGCCTAGTCGGGTGACTTCCTTCACCGTGTAAGGTCCATCCCAATGGGAAGATAGTTTGTGCAGACCATCGGTTTTGAGTTTCCGCTTGAGGACGAGGTCGCCGATGATGAAGGATCGGTCTTTCACATTGCGGTTGTAGTAGCGGCGAACTCCTTCGAGGTACTTGGCTGTGCGGAGGCAAGATGCCAAGCGTTCTTCTTCTAGGCGGTCGAGGTCGTCGCAGCGAGTTTGGTTGGAGGCTTCCTCATCGTAGTTTTCGATTCGTGGAGAGCGGAAGACGACATCGGCGGGGATGACGGCTTCAGAGCCGAAGACCATGAAATACGGCGAAATGTTGGTGTTAGGGCTGGGTTTAGTCCAGAGACCCCAGAGTACGGAGGGGAGCTCGCTTATCCAGCGACCAGAGTGCTTTTTGTCTTTCTGGTAGAGGCGTTTCTTCAGGGCGTCGAGGATCATGCCGTTGGCGCGTTCGACCTGGCCGTTGGCTCGAGGATGGGCGACGGAGACATACTTGACGAGGATGCCGTGGCTTTCGCAGAAATCCCAGAAGACGTTGCCGGTGAAGTTGGAGCCGAGGTCGGTGATGATGGAGTTCGGGAGTCCGAAGCGATGGATTATTTCGTCGATGGAGACAGTGTTTTCGGCGGTCGCCTTGGTGATTGGCTTTGCTTCGATCCATTTGGAGAATTTGTCGATGGCGACGTATATCCACTTGAAGCTTCCCGGAGCTGGTCGGAAAGGGACGACGATGTCGAGTCCCCAGTAGGCGAAAGGCCACGAAGCCGGTATTGCTTGTAGCGACTGCGCAGGGACGTGGGTTTGTTTGGCGAAGAATTGGCACCCCTCGCAGGTGCGGACGAGCTGTTCGGCGTCAGCGACCGCTGATGGCCAGTAGAATCATGCACGAAAAGCCTTACGTACCAACGTCTTTGCATCCACGTGGTTCCCACATTCACCGGTGTGGATGTCGAAGAGAATTTCTAGGCCATCCTCCCTGGAGACGCATTTTTGGAGTACCTTGTTTCTGGAGTTTTTGCGCATGAGCGTGTCGTCGACCATGATGTAATTGTTGACGCGGCAAACGAGGCGCTCAGCTTCAGTCTTGTCAGCGGGGACAAGGTTCTCGGAGAGATATTTGATGAAGTCGTCGCACCAATCGAATGACGTCGAGGGCACGGTGGCGACCAGCGGTTCTGTCGGCGGAAGTGGAGGCGTGGCTTCCGTGGGTGAGCCAAAACCTGAGTGGTCGGCGATGGAGGGCTCTAGCAAATCGTGGACGAATACGCCAGCGGGGGCCGGAGATCTTGACGACGCCAACTTGGAGAGCTCGTCGGCCGCCTGGTTCTGATCACGCGGTAGATGATGGTATTCGATACCGAAGAATTTACCTTCAATTTTCCGGATGGCGGTGCAGTAGGCGTTCATCTTGTCGTTGGAGCAATTCCAGTCCTTGTTGAGCTAGTTGATGACGAGGGCGGAGTCACCGTAGACCATGAGGTGCTTGACGCCTAGCTCGCTGGCGATGCGTAAACTATGGAGGGCAGCTTTGTACTCGGCGGCGTTGTTGGAGGCTGGAAAGAGTAGCCGTAAAGCATAGCCGAGCTTTTCACCGGAGGGAGATGTGAAGAGGAGACCGGCGCCGGCGCCATGCAGGGTGTGGGAGCCGTCGAAGAAGAGGGTCCAATGTTCTGGCGCTTCCGGCGGTACTGGAGTTTGTAGATCCGTCCATTCGGCGAGGAAATCGGCGAGTGCTTGTGACTTGATTGTTTGGCGACCTTGAAAGGCGATGTCGTAGGAGCCAAGCTCGATGGCCCACTTGATGATGCGTCCCGTAGCGTCCTTGTTGCGGAGAATGTCCCCGAGAGGGAATTCTGTGACGACAGTGACCCGCTCGGAGCTTTGGAAATAGTGGCGGAGCTTGCGTGCGGTAATAAGGACCGCGTAGAGGAGTTTTTGTACCTGAGGGTATCGAGTTTTGGAGTCATTTAATACCTCACTGACGAAGTAGCAGGGTCGTTGGACGGTGTAGGAGTGGCCAGCTTCCTCGCGTTCGACGACAATGACGGAGCTGATGACCCGGTTCGTGGCAGCGATGTAGAGCAGCAGGGGCTCCTTCTCCTTAGGTGCGGCAAGCACAGGAGGCTGGGTGAGGTACTTCTTCATGTCAGAGAAAGCGCAATCGGCTTCGGCATCCCATACGAACTTTTTGCCAGCCTTGAGGAGCTTGAATAAGGGTAACCCTTTTTCGCCGAGCCTGGAGATGAAACGGCTAAGGGACGCCATGCACCCGGTGAGCTTCTGGATGTCCTTCACGTTGGAGGGAGCTCGCATGCGGAAAACGACCGAAGTCTTGTCGGGGTTTGGGCGAATGCCGTCGCGGCTAACGATGATGCCGAGCAGGTTTCCAGGTGATACGCCGAAGATGCACTTATTGGGATTGAGCTTCCACTTGAACCTGTTGAGGGCCTTAAAGGTTGCTTCAAGGTCAGAGATGAGCGTGTCGGTGGTGCGAGTTTTGACGATGACGTCATCCACGTAAGCTTCAACTTTCTCTGGGATGAGGTCCTTCAGGCAATCCTGAATCGCACGTTGGTACGTGGCGCCTGCGTTCTTCAGCCCGAACGACATGGTCGTGTAGCAGAAGGCGCCGAAAGGCGTGATGAACGCCGTTTTGATCTGGTCTTCTACCTTCAAGGCAATTTGATGGTATCCGGAATAGCAATCGAGAAAGAAGAGAAGTTCGCACCTGTAACGTCCCGCCTCCACGCGGTCGGGCCCACTTACATCTGGCAGCTTTTCTAGGACATAGACTTCCCTCACAGACCAACACCAGTCTTTTCTGCGCACTTTGTCCTCACTCGTGCACACCTGGGAAGAACTTCCCGGTCGGTCACCCATCCCTAAATTTCTCCAGGCCAAGCACGCTTAACTTTAGAGTTCTTTGGAGATGGGCTTCCGAAAAAGAAGTTGCAACTTGTTGGTATGAGTATCCTATTATTCCTATTAAGCCTTAGGCCGGGATGTTACATCCTCACCCCCTTAAGAGATCGACGTCCTCGTCGATCAATCCCAAGCCAGGAACGTCCTCTCTTGGCTCACCCCCTTAAGAGATCGACGTCCTCGTCGATCAATCCCAAGCCAGGAACGTCCTCTCTTGGCCACGTCCGTGTGTCCAGTGCCAGCACATGTGTCATGCTGTGTGACCACTCCGGGTCCACACCAGCCATGCGCACCATGCCTGACCAACTGCGACACACGTGCCCATGAAACCGCGAGAGTCGGCTCTGATACCAATATGTAACGTCCCGCCTCCACGCGGCCGGGCCCACTTACATCTGGCAGCTTTTCTAGGACATAGACTTCCCTCACAGACCAACACCAGTCTTTTCTGCGCACTTTGTCCTCACTCGTGCACACCCGGGAAGAACTTCCCGGTCGGTCACCCATCCCTAAATTTCTCCAGGCCAAGCACGCTTAACTTTAGAGTTCTTTGGAGATGGGCTTCCGAAAAAGAAGTTGCAACTTGTTGGTATGAGTATCCTATTATTCCTATTAAGCCTTAGGTCGGGATGTTACATCAGCCTGTAACAGACTCACCCAACAATGTGGCCCACTTACACCTGTCATTTGTCCAACGACCTCTGACTGCTATGTAAGTGTGCCACAAGACTGGATTAATCTGTTGGATACGATCGATGTATCCATGGGTCACAGGAATCATCGGAGTGTAATCATCACAGCAATATACATTTCATACAAAATACCAGATCGGAGAATTTAGCGGAAGTCTTACATAAACTGTATATTACAAACCAGTGTTCATTATTACAACATAGATGAAAAGGAGTTCGAGTTGCGATAGTACTAAGTGCTGGAATAAACGTCTGATAACATAACCATACTAATAAACCCTGCCCAAGGGCACATCACTTATCGTCCTCCACCGGGAAGATGGTCATACAACAAGGTCCAAAGCACAACTGCTCACCGGGCTCACCTGCAACAAGGGGTCATAGAACCCTGAGTACAGGAGTACTCAACAAGACTTACCCGACTAATAAATTGGGGAGAAGACTCAGGAATGCAGGCTGAGGGGGAAGTCAAGGTGAGGTTTTAGCAAGAATCCAAAAGTTTTCCTTTGCATAAGAGCTCCTGCAACTAATTAGTTGTGTCATTTCATACTTCTAATATTAACTAAGTAAATGAATGTACATCATAAAATCAACCCATTAATCCTCCTTTGTTTCATCATTAAACTACGCTGAGGGGGCGAGGACGAGTCTCCTTTTCTCGTGGAGCAAACGACGATTCGAACCGCTTGATCTACCCAGCTGGGGCTTCCTTATCACACGACATATGCGAGACCGAACTCGCATATATCAACCGTCCCGTGGATCCGCTCAAACCGGACCGGAGCCGCGCCACCCGGGAATACAGTACACCACCGCCCTACCTCGGCCTTGCTGAGTCCGTCCAACAGGGGACCGAGCAGGGTGGGTACACGCTACTCCCGCCATCTCTCCACTCCCAGTGCGCGGGTGCGCCGTTCCAGTAAGAGCATAGCCACAGTAGGGCTTACCGTAGCATGTGACCAGTACTAACAAATAGTTCTCGATCCAACGGGCCAATAGCGGACGGGTCCTAAGCGACACAGGCCGAAACACTACACCAGGACTCCCTTCCTGTGCAAGTTACCCGCCCGGTCTCAGTTTAATTATACCATCCCAACCGGGGAAGGGTTCCCAACAATAGCATCTCTCATTTCAAAAACCTACTCTAATGAGCAAGGCTAAGCAATCTAAGCATTTGTAAATAACCCAGTGACAAGGATAGTATAAGAAATAATCAAGGTAGTCAATGCATCAAGTAGGTAACATTCAACTCCTAAACTTAATGCACAAATTTTATCAACAAATATATTATTTGAAAATTTCAAGGTAGGGGCAAATGCACCGGGGCTTGCCTTGGGGTTCTTCTTCCGGCTCGCTGCCACAAATATCAAATCCCACTTCGTAGAATACCAGTGCCTCACGAGCTGCAATCTCCGGTTGCTCCTTGCTAACCTCGGTTTCTAAACGCAATACACGAACAAGTACATATAAGATGCATGCGATGCGAATATGAATGAATGCTTATGATGCTAGACATATGTAAGTAGAATAGTACAGCAGTAAACAATAATCCAAAACTGAATTCAAGAACAAACAACACAATTGGAACAAAATTTGTATAAACGATAACCCGAACAGATTTTATGTACCAACTTGTTCTAACCATAACTGGAGCTATCAAATAGCTATTCAGGTGATTCAGGACAATCTGGAAAGTTTAACAAATTCTCTACAACTTTCCTATAATACACAACAGCTGATTCCAGGATCTTATGGACCAAACAATTCATTTGGTTAAACCTGTCCAGATTCTGGACAGCACTGCACACCCAGTTTGTACAGAACATAACTCCCAGCATATACTTCCAATAATTACGAAATTTTAGGAGCAACTAGATATACAAAAGTGCTACAACTTTGCTATACAACATTTTGACAGAAAATCAAATTATTATGATGTTAACATGTTCCTATTCAAACTGGTTCACAGATCAAAATCAACTTAGCAATTGCCAAACTAAACTATCTAACTGATCACTAAGGGTCATATGTTTACCCAAACTTTTGGTGTAAATAGTCCCTAAATATAACAACAATGTTACATTGATTTATGGACAGCAGATAGGATAACAAAAATTATAAGACCTTATTAATAATTAACTAATCATTATTTAACTAATGGCTTAGTTATTAAGGTTTAAAATTTATTTTCACAAAAAGGGCTAAAAGTTTTACCAGGGATGTGTTATGTGTTACTAAGCACTACAAAATTTGTTTCTCAATTTTTGGACCACAGGAACAGCCTACAAAAATTGTTTAAGGAGTCTAAACCATTTATTTACTATTTTAATACTCCAATAAAACTTATCCAAACTTTCAGTTTCGTATTTTTAAAATTTTCTTCTCATGTCAGAGAGCTTACCCAAAAATTTTCATGATTTTAGGAGCTGTAAATTAATTGTGACAAAAATAACAAAATGCAGCACTATCCAAAAACGCTAAAATAGAAAACAACCCTAACACTAAGCCTCGGAGATGCGGGGCTCGGAGCGTAAGACTCCGCTTCGCCCGAGGCCTACGCGACGAACCTGTGCCGAGGCTCGCGCGCGCACCGGCGCTGACCGCTGCGGCGACGGCGTTGACTACCGGCCAACTCGCCGACGGCGAGGCCAGGGGTTCAGCCGAGGCTTCCAACCCGTTCGGGTTTGCCTCGCGAACTCGCCCGAGGTCTCGGTCGGGGCTAAGGACGGCCGCAAACGGAGCTAGCCAGGCCTCGGAAAATGGCGGCTTTTTCCGCCGTTCCCGACGGCTTGGCGGCGTCCGGCCGCTACGACAAAGAAATGACCAAACCGAGGCAAGCATCGGCATCAGAGGCCTCACCTAGGGCTCAACCTTGACCGCGGCGCGGGCGGCGTTGACCGTCGGCGTTCCTCGCCGACGGCAAGGCTAGTGACCCGACCAAGACTAGCTACACATGTTTCCCGACATCGCGAAGCCATTGGTGAGGTCGGTTAGGGTTAGGGTTGGCCGGAGCTACCTCGGCTACGAGAATGGCGGCTCGGCTCCGCCGTTCATGGCGGCGCGGTGGTGTTCCGGCGGCTTAAGCGCGGTGGAGTTCAAACGAAGAGAAGCAGGAGCACCAGCGAGCTCACCTAGGGTTAGAACTCAAGCTGTCACGGCCGGAGAAGCTCGGGAGTTTGGGGTCGACGGTGGCGGTGATGGCGTCGCGGCGGTTCCGGCGTCGCGGCGCTGTTTCGGTGAACCTGCGTGGTAGGGACTCGGATGTCGAGCCGACCAGAGAGAGTGAGGGAAGGCGGAACTATCGGTGCGGGTTAATTGTCGTGAGAGGAACAGAGCTCACCGTACGACAACGAATTCATTAATGGCGGCGCCTCACCGGAGTTGGAGGAGAAATGCTCGGACCGAGCAATGTGGGTGACTGAAGTTCGATTCAGTGGGTGGAGAAGTTCATGGGGTTATGGCGGAGCTCGGGAAAACGTTGTTTGCGATGGTGGAAGCTCGACGGTGGCGCTAGAGCTCGGCGGAGCTCCTCTACACCACGCCGGCGGAGACCGAGGAAAACGGAAAGAACGAGGGATGGAACGGGAAGCTGGTTTTGTGGACGGTGAGGAGCTCAGGCAGTGTGCCAATGAGTTACGCATGCAAAGGGAGAGAGTGGCGCGTGGATGTGAACGTGGCGATACAGGAAATGCAGTGGTGGACTAGATGGCTGCTGTGGAGGCCATGCAAGGTTCCATAAACTGTAGCTACAGTAGTTCCTGTCCCCTCTCAAAATGTGTCCAAATTTTGAACAGAAGTGCAAAATCTGTAAGAATGAATGTTGTTCAAAATTTTATGCTCCACAAACTTGCTTAAAGGATCATGTTCCAATTCGGCCTAGTTTTTGAATTATAGTTTGAATTCAAATCTGCCCCAAACTGAATTCTCAAATTACTTTAGAATTTTCTGAAGAAGTTCAAATTCTGTGAACATGAAAGTTGTCACATTTATGATTTCCTACAACTTTGATTTAAGGATCAAGGTCAGATTCTCAAGAGTTTGAAAGCTGTAGTTCAATGGTAGATTCTAGGGTTTAAACAAATTTGTTTCAATTCAAATCCTGTGCAGAATCCATGTTAACTTTATATACCAAAGTTGTTCCATTCATTAGTACCTACAACTTTGTTTTTAGGGCCATGTCCAGATTCCACTTGGATCATAGTCTCTATCATAGCGCCACTATAATGACGTGATTTCATGAACCATGTAACCCTATAATCTTATTCTTTCTAGAATTCAGCCACTATGATACCCTAAGCATCACACATCAAATGAGCAGAACAGAATTTAAACACACACATGATGCACTTGAGATCAAGTTCTAAGCAAATTGTAAATGCATCATTAGTGTTGCTACATGAATGCTTTCCATGCTCATGATGACATGTAAGGTTTTATTTAGCTTAAACACTAGAGGTGTTACAGCTCCTCCCCCTTAAAGAAATCTCGTCACGAGATTGGTTTGACTGACTAAGTAATGGAAAAGGAAATGTGTCAGAATCTAAATCTATGATCACACAAGTAACGGAAAAGGAAATGTGTCAGGTTTGTTAGATCCTGAATTCTCTTTAAAGTACCATCGTAAATTCTTCCTGGTTAGTGAAGTACGTACCTAACGAGAAGCAAGAAACTCCGGAAAATGTTCCAACAGAAAATCTTCGGATTCCCAAGTAGCTTCTTCTTCTGAGTGTCGATCCCATTGTACTTTATAAAACTTGATGGTTCTGTTTCGAGTAACTCGGTCCTTTTGATCAAGTATTTTGACTGGATACTCAGAGTAGGTCATGTCAGGCTTGATGTTTATACCTTCATAATCCATTACTTGATCGGGCACTCGCAAACATTGCTTCAGCTGAGACACATGAAATACATTATGTACGGCGGCAAGTTGTTCAGGCAGCTCTAGCTGGTAAGCTTGCTTTCCACATCGTTTTATAATCTTGAACGGTCCGATGTATCGAGGTGCTAACTTCCCTTTTACCCCAAACCGAACCACTCCCTTCATTGGTGATACTTTTAAGTACACGTAACTTCCTTTAGAAAATACTAACGGTCTACGTCTTCTGTCTGCGTAACTCTTTTGTCGGGTCTGAGCTACCTTCAGGTTGCTCTGTATTTGCTTTATTTTTTCTTCAGCTTCCTTTACTAAATCAATTCCGAAAAATCTTCTCTCGCCAGGCTCTGACCAGTTTAGCGGGGTTCGACATCTTTGTCCATAAAGTGCTTCAAATGGTGCCATCTTGATACTCTCTTGATAGCTATTATTATAGGAAAATTCTGCTAATGGAAGACATTCATCCCATTGATCAGGGTAGGTGAGCACACAGGATCTCAACATATCCTCTAAGATTTGATTTACCCTCTCAGTTTGACCTCCAGTCTGAGGATGGTATGCTGTGCTAAAAAGGAGTTTGGTTCCTAATGATTCATGTAAATGCTTCCAGAACTGAGAGACAAACTGCGTTCCTCTATCAGAGACTATGGTCTTTGGCACCCCATGGAGACTTAAAATTCTGGCAATATAGATTCGGGCATAGACAGGAGTTCTAAATTTAGCTTTTACTGGAATAAAATGAGCTGATTTTGTCAGACGGTCAACAATTACCCAAATTGAATCAAATCCGTTGGAGGTTTTGGGAAGACCCACGATGAAATCCATGCTAATATCCTTCCATTTCCAAGCTGGAATAGGCAAAGGCTGTAACTCACCGGCTGGCTTCAAACGTACTGCCTTTACTTTTTGACAAGTGTCACACTGAGCCACGTAGCGAGCTATTTCAATCTTCATCTTTGTCCACCAAAACCTTTGCTTCAAATCTTGATACATTTTATTACTTCCAGGGTGGATGGCTAACCTAGTAAGATGAGCTTCATCAAGAATCTTCTGTCTGAGCTTGGGTACCTTGGGAACAACCAATCGGTCTTTAAACCATAGTACACCTGCTTCATCAACTCTGAAACAAGTTGTTTCTCCTGCTTTGATTTTTGCTATAATGTGACTTATTCCCTTATTCACTTTCTGAGCTGCTATAATTTCTTCTCGTATGGTAGGTTTGACCCTAATATTATTCAAACTTCCTTGCAAAACTATCTCTATACCCAACTTTTCTAGCTCTTGACACAAACTAAGATGCATGGGTGCTACTGACAAGCAACTGCAGTGAGGGTTCCGACTGAGAGCATCAGCTACTACATTTGCCTTACCTGGATGGTAATGTATTTCTAGATCGTAATCCTTGATTAATTCCAGACATCTCCTTTGTCGCATATTCAAGTCTTCCTGAGTAAAAATGTACTTCAAACTCTTGTGATCAGTGTACATATGGCACTTGTTTCCCAACAAGTAGTGCTGCCATATCTTCAGTGCATGTACAACTGCAGCTAACTCTAGGTCATGAGTAGGATAATGTTCTTCGTGCCGCTTGAGCTGTCTTGATGCATAGGAAATGACCCTACCTTCTTGCATCAACACACAGCCAAGACCAATTCTGGAGGCGTCACAGTATACATCAAAAGGCTTCTCAATATCTGGTTGAGCTAAAATTGGTGCTGTGGTAAGCAGCTTCTTTAGGGTTTGAAAAGCCTGCTCACACTCAGGAGTCCATTTAAACTTGACTTGGTTCTTGAGCAACTCGGTAATAGGTTTGGCTATTTTTGAAAAACCAAGGATGAAACGGCGATAATAACCAGCCATTCCGAGGAAACTGCGGACTTGGTGAACTGTGGTTGGCGACTTCCATTTCAGAATATCCTGCACTTTTCTGGGATCCACTGCGATTCCTTTAGCTGATAACACATGACCTAGGAACTGCACTTCTTCTAACCAGAAAGCACACTTGCTGAATTTAGCATATAACTGATGCTCACGCAGACGAGTCAGTACTATCCGCAGATGCTCAGCATGCTCTTCTTTGGTTTTGGAATATACCAAGATGTCATCAATAAATACTACTACGAACTTGTCGAGCTCAGGCATGAACACGGAGTTCATGAGATACATGAAATGGGCTGAAGCATTGGTTAGACCAAAGGACATGACAAGGTATTCATATAGACCATATCGAGTGGTGAAGGCTGTTTTAGGGATATCTTCGGGTCTAATTTTTATCTGGTGGTACCCTGATCTAAGATCTATCTTGGAGAAGACTTTGGCTCCGGCAAGCTGGTCAAAGAGAAGATCAATGCGTGGAAGGGGATATTTGTTTTTGATGGTTACATCATTGAGAGGACGATAATCTACGCACATTCTCAGAGTCTTGTCTTTCTTCTTCACAAAGATAGCGGGACATCCCCAGGGAGAAGAACTAGGTCGGATAAAACCTTTCTCCAAAAGTTCTTGTAACTGAGTCTTCAACTCGGCTAACTCCTTTGGAGCCATTCTATAAGCTCTCCGCGATACAGGTGCTGTTCCTGGTTGCAGCTCAATCACAAACTCCACGTTTCTGTCTGGTGGCAGACCAGGTAATTCTTCCGGGAACACATCAGGGAATTCTCGGACCACTGGGACATTCTCAACTCATTCACTAACCATGGCATATATTTTCGGGCTGATTAGTTTGGGTTTTGGAAGCTGGATAAGAAGTTGGGATTTTCGGTCTGGTGAATTTAGACGAACAGTCCTATTCAAAGTATCTAAAACAGCCCCATAACGCTACATCCAGTTCATTCCCAAAATCACATCTAAGGTTTGATGGTTCAGCACAATCATAGAAGTGGGATAAACATGTCGTCCCATCTCTATAGGAACTTGATGTACTATCTCATTGGCAAACAGTCGACCCCCAGGCGACAGTATAGATATTTTCCCTTTGGATTCACATATTGGAATTGCATGCTTCCTGACAAACTCTCTATTGATGAATGAATGCGATGCACCAGAGTCAAAGAGTGTAACTGCTAATTGGTTGGCAACAGGGAACGTACCCAGCATAACCGGTTCGCCTTCTGGAATAGTCTCAACTTGAGTATGATGAACCTGTCCAGTCTTGGGTACCACATAGATCTTCCGTGTGCCTGGTCGAGAGCCAGATTGGTTGCCTTGCTGCTGCTTATTAGCTTGATTACCTTGCTGGCGAGGGACATTTGAGTTATAATTCTTCGGTGAAGGACAACTCTTAGCAAAGTGTCCTGACCCGCCACAGTTGTAACAGGGGTTACTGGTCTTAGGAGCATTTGTGGATTGGGAGCTAGGTGCATTGGCTTGACGTGGGTACTGGAACTGAGAAGAGGCCTTGGCATTAGCTTGAGGTTGGTAATATTGCTGGGGTGGGCGAGCAGGTACATGTGCATGAGGAACAGGGTGGTATAGGAACTTGGGACGTTTCGGCACACTCCCAGATGCGCCAGCTTGAGCAGTCTTCCTCCTTTTTGCTTCCTTGTGCACACGATTCTTCTCTTCAAGAGTAATGGCAATGCTCACAATGTCATTGAAGGTGGAGTTGGCACAGGTGGTCATCATGGTTTGCAGCTTGGTGCTCAGCCCTCGCATGAAGCACTGCTTCTTCTTAGCATCAGTGTTGACATGATCAGGAGCATATTGGGAGAGATGGTTGAACTTGCTCACATACTGCATCACGGATTGAGTACCCTGCTGCAGCTTGAGAAACTCCTCTAGCTTCATTTGCATGACACCCGCTGGGATATGATGTGCTCTAAATACTTCACAAAACTCAGCCCAAGTAACTTGGTGTCCAGGAACTTGTGCGGCCAGATAATTTGCCCACCAAGTGCCTGCCGGTCCTCTAAACTGTTGTGCGGCAAATAAGGGCTTCTGAATGTCGGTGCACCGGATTAACTCAAATTTTTGCTCAATAGTATGCAGCCACTCATTTGCTTCCAAAGGCTCTTCAGCTTTGGTGAAGAGCGGAGGGCGAGTTTCCATGAAATCTGAGTACGTGCTGTTGGCATTCGGATTTCCTTGCTCGCGGTGTCCTGGCCCGCGACCTTGAGCCATAGCTTGTAACAGCCTAGTGTTATCAGCTGTCACAGTGGCTAATGCAGCAATTGCGTCGGCCAATGTCGGGGGTAGCCGTGGTGGTGGTGGAGGGTTTTCCCCCCCTGGGATGTACCAGCCCCGGAAGCACGCGTATTCACCGGCATCTGTAATATACAGCAAGTATTGCACAACATCCATAAGTACTCATAATTAACTTAGTCATAAACTTCCATTACATTAGCAAAAGCAGTTGCATGAACATCACAAGGTCTGATTTATTTATTACATAAGTCCGCTCCTAGCAGGACTATCTAGTGCAACTATCCTCCCATACTACTAGTTAGAACTACCCGAACTACGATCACTCCTCATGGTCAGTGTCGAGGCCGGAGACGTGACCACCCTCGTCGTCACTATCGTCGATCTCAATCACCAACTCGGGCTCGTCCTCCTCCTCGTCGGGCTCTCGTTCGTCAGCCAGGACCACACCGTCCTCCATCTCGGCTGCCCCTGGAGCATGGTGAGGATGGAGTTGGTTATGCAGGGCGTGAATCTCCTCATGGAGATTGTTGGCATACACCTCCATATCCTCTATCTGAAACTCAAGCTCAAAGACTCGTGCGCGGGCTTGGTTTTCTCGGATCCAGGCTTCATCCCTCTAAGCACGGAACTGCTCATTCTCACTCTCCAAATCAGCTTCTACCTTGGATGCCTCACTAAGCTGCGCGCGCAAGACAGCCTCCAGTTCAGCTGCCTCCTTCAGCTGCTCGCGCTGAGAACTAATGATCATGGCGTCCAGAGCTCTATCCCTGGTGGACTCTGCTAGGGTAGTAGTGAGCCTCCGGATCTCTGCAAGGAGCTCTGCCTCAGGACGACGGGTGCTATGGCTGCTGCTAGCCTCCCCTGAACGCGGCGCGAGCTGGCGACGCGGGACTCCCCTTGGCCCCGTGCTCTTGCGCGCAGTCTGCTTAGCGCGAGCCATCCTGGAATAATTTTAAACTAAGGTCAGTTTCGTGCCCCTATAAGTTAGCATAATTATACCCATGACCCGATATCTATTAAAGGAGGAGAATTTTATAATTTAATTGATGCAAGATGAAATGATGCAAACTTACGATTCTACGCATACGACATTATTTGCTTACTTACATACCTACCAAAATAATTTTTGTAACCTTTTTAAACATAGGGCAATACTTTCCAGCACACCTCCTAGTAAGCAAGAAGTAAGTTGAGGAAAGCGATAGATAAGATTAGAAAGAGTCTTTTTAGATTTTTCTTAGAAAATAAATTTTGAAGGTTTTTCAAAGTACCATAATGATTGCCACAGGGATCCTGCTCCGATACCAAGCCTGTAACAGACTCACCCAACAATGTGGCCCACTTACACCTGTCATTTGTCCAACGACCTCTGACTGCTATGTAAGTGTGCCACAAGACTGGATTAATCTGTTGGATACGATCGATGTATCCATGGGTCATAGGAATCATCCGAGTGTAATCATCACAGCAATATACATTTCATACAAAATACCAGATCGGAGAATTTAGCGGAAGTCTTACATAAACTGTATATTACAAACCAGTGTTCATTATTACAACATAGATGAAAAGGAGTTCAAGTTGCGATAGTACTAAGTGCTGGAATAAACGTCTGATAACATAACCATACTAATAAACCCTGCCCAAGGGCACATCACTTATCGTCCTCCACCGGGAAGATGGTCATACAACAAGGTCCAAAGCACAACTGCTCACCGGGCTCACCTGCAACAAGGGGTCATAGAACCCTGAGTACAGGAGTACTCAACAAGACTTACCCGACTAATAAATTGGGGAGAAGACTCAGGAATGCAGGCTGAGGGGGAAGTCAAGGTGAGGTTTTAGCAAGAATCCAAAAGTTTTCCTTTGCATAAGAGCTCCTGCAACTAATTAGTTGTGTCATTTCATACTTCTAATATTAACTAAGTAAATGAATGTACATCATAAAATCAACCCATTAATCCTCCTTTGTTTCATCATTAAACTACGCTGAGGGGGCGAGGACGAGTCTCCTTTTCTCGTGGAGCAAACGACGATTCGAACCGCTTGATCTACCCAGCTGGGGCTTCCTTATCACACGACATATGCGAGACCGAACTCGCATATATCAACCGTCCCGTGGATCCGCTCAAACCGGACCGGAGCCGCGCCACCCGGGAATACAGTACACCACCGCCCTACCTCGGCCTTGCTGAGTCCGTCCAACAGGGGACCGAGCAGGGTGGGTACACGCTACTCCCGCCATCTCTCCACTCCCAGTGCGCGGGTGCGCCGTTCCAGTAAGAGCATAGCCACAGTAGGGCTTACCGTAGCATGTGACCAGTACTAACAAATAGTTCTCGATCCAACGGGCCAACAGCGGACGGGTCCTAAGCGACACAGGCGGAAACACTACACCAGGACTCCCTTCCTGTGCAAGTTACCCGCCCGGTCTCAGTTTAATTATACCATCCCAACCGGGGAAGGGTTCCCAACAATAGCATCTCTCATTTCAAAAACCTACTCTAATGAGCAAGGCTAAGCAATCTAAGCATTTGTAAATAACCCAGTGACAAGGATAGTATAAGAAATAATCAAGGTAGTCAATGCATCAAGTAGGTAACATTCAACTCCTAAACTTAATGCACAAATTTTATCAACAAATATATTATTTGAAAATTTCAAGGTAGGGGCAAATGCACCGGGGCTTGCCTTGGGGTTCTTCTTCCGGCTCGCTGCCACAAATATCAAATCCCACTTCGTAGAATACCGGTGCCTCACGAGCTGCAATCTCCGGTTGCTCCTTGCTAACCTCGGTTTCTAAACGCAATACACGAACAAGTACATATAAGATGCATGCGATGCGAATATGAATGAATGCTTATGATGCTAGACATATGTAAGTAGAATAGTACAGCAGTAAACAATAATCCAAAACTGAATTCAAGAACAAACAACACAATTGGAACAAAATTTGTATAAACGATAACCCGAACAGATTTCATGTACCAACTTGTTCTAACCATAACTGGAGCTATCAAATAGCTATTCAGGTGATTCAGGACAATCTGGAAAGTTTAACAAATTCTCTACAACTTTCCTATAATACACAACAGCTGATTCCAGGATCTTATGGACCAAACAATTCATTTGGTTAAACCTGTCCAGATTCTGGACAGCACTGCACACCCAGTTTGTACAGAACATAACTCCCAGCATATACTTCCAATAATTACGAAATTTTAGGAGCAACTAGATATACAAAAGTGCTACAACTTTGCTATACAACATTTTGACAGAAAATCAAATTATTATGATGTTAACATGTTCCCATTCAAACTGGTTCACAGATCAAAATCAACTTAGCAATTGTCAAACTAAACTATCTAATTGATCACTAAGGGTCATATGTTTACCCAAACTTTTGGTGTAAATAGTCCCTAAATATAACAACAATGTTACATTGATTTATGGACAGCAGATAGGATAACAAAAATTATAAGACCTTATTAATAATTAACTAATCATTATTTAACTAATGGCTTAGTTATTAAGGTTTAAAATTTATTTTCACAAAAAGGGCTAAAAGTTTTACAGGTGCTCCTGAATTATAGTCCCTAAATATAACAACAATGTTACATTGAGAAGGTCTTTTGTATACTTCTCTTGAGATATGAAAGTCCCCTCCTTCAATTGCTTGACTTGGAAGCCTAGGAAGAATGTGAGCTCACCAATCATGGACATTTCAAACTCCTTCGACACCAAGTCACCAAATTCCTTGAAATAGGCTTCATTTGTTGACCCGAAGATGATATCATCAACGTAGACTTGACAAATGAAGATCTCTCCATCAAGCTTCTTGGTGAATAGTGTGGTGTCGACCTTCCCAATGGTGAAGCCCTTCTCAATGAGGAAGTCCCGAAGGCGCTCGTACCATGCTCTTGGGGCTTGCTTGAGCCCATATAGTGCCTTGGACAACCTATAAACATGATTAGGATATCTAGGGTCTTCAAACCTGGGAGGTTGATCAACATAGACTAGTTCATTTATGAAGCAATTTAAAAATGCACTTTTCACATCCATTTGATATAATTTAATGTCATGATGTGATGCATATGCAAGGAGGATACGAATGGCTTCGAGTCTTGCAACTGGTGCAAAGGTCTCTCCAAAATGGACTAAAAAAAGGTCTCTCCAAAATCCAAACCGTCAACTTGAGAGAACCCCTTTGCAACTAGCCTTGCCTTGTTTCTAACAAACTTGCCTTGATCTTCTTGCTTGTTTGTAAACACCCATTTTGTTCCAATGACTCTTGCACCTTTAGGTCGCTCTTCAAGTGTCCAAACTTGGTTGTGGGTGAAGTTGTTTAATTCTTCATGCATAGCATTCACCCAATCCGGATCACCTAGAGCTTCATCTACAATGGTAGGCTCAACAAGAGACACAAAGGAGTGATGTTCAATAAATAAAGCAAGTTTTTGAGATCGAGTCATTACACCCCTTGTTGGACTCCCTATGATGAGTGTTCTTGAGGATGAGCTTGTAGTAGAGGAGTAGTCCTTTGATCAACCACTTGAGGGGCCGCTTGTGGAGCATCAACATCTTGAGCTTGTACCACCATTTGATCATGGGAGATATGAGTATCTTCAAATGGATCTCTACCATCTTTGTCATCATCTTGTGGTACATTGGATGAAGATGGTTTGTCAATGACTTTCACATCATCATCATCATCTTTAGGCTTGATGGCTCCAACCGGCATGTTCTTCATTGCTTCCCTCAATGGTTCATCACCTACATCATCAAGATTTTCATGCTCTCCTTGAGAGCCATTAGATTCATCGAATTCCACATCATATGTTTCTTCTACCATCCTGGTGGCATGGTTGAATACTCGATATGCTTTGGACTTCAATGAGTAACCAACAAGAAAACCAATATCACATCGGCGTTGGAACTTCCCTAGGTGTTGGCGCTTCTTGTAGATGTAGCATTTGCACCCAAACACTCTAAAGAATGATATATCCGGCTTCTTGTTGTTGAGTAGCTCATAGGGGGTCTTGCCAAGGAGACACGATGGGGGAACAACCGGTTTGAAGCATAGCAAGCGGTGTTGATTGCTTCCGCCCAAAATCTTTCCGTTGTAGTGTACTCATCTAACATTGTCCTTGCTAGGGTGATTAGAGTCCAGTTCTTCCTCTCAACTACCCCATTTTGTTGTGGTGTATAGGTTGCGGAGACTTCATGCTTGATCCCAACTTCATCACAATATTCCGCAATATGGGTGTTGTCGAACTCTCTTCCATTATCACTTCTTATCTTCTTGATTTTCATGTCAAACTCATCTTGGGCTCTCTTGGCAAACTTCTTGAATGAAGGGGTTGCTTCGGATTTGTCATGAAGAAAGAGTACCCCAGTGTATCTAGAATAGTCATCAACAATCACTAGGCAATAGACATTTCCACCCAAACTAGCATATGTTGTTGGCCCAAATAGATTCATGTGAAGTAGCTCTAACTCTCTTGATGTTGATACAAAGGCTTTGGTTGGATGAGTATTTGCAACTTGCTTGCCAGCTTGACTTGCACTACACAATTTGTCCTTCTCAAATTTGACATCCTTCAAGCCTCTAACCAAATCCTTCTTCAATAGCTTGTTGAGAGTGTTCATTCCCACATGAGCCAATCTTCTATGCCAAAGCCAACCAAGTGATTGCTTAGTGAACAAACATGTCTTCAAGTTGGCATCTTCGGAGGTGAAATCTACTAGATAGAGATTGTTGTATCTAAAGCCTTTGAATATTACTTGTGTATCATCTTTCTTGGTCACAACCACTTCTTTATCGGTGAACAAACATTGAAAGCCAAGATCACATAGTTGCCCAACGGATAGCAAGTTGAAGCTCAATGATGCAACTAGAAGAACATTGGAGATGGTATGATCATTTGATATTGCCACTTTGCCCAATCCCTTTACATTGCCCTTTGAGTTGTCACCAAATGTTATCTTTTCTTGGTCATCGACATTCTCTTCTAGTGTGGTGAACATCCGGGGATCACTGGTCATATGTTGTGTGCAACCACTATCAATCACCCAATGAGATCCACCGGTCTTGTAGTTCACCTACACACACAAGAAATCAAGCTTGAGCTTTTGGGACCCAAACTTGTTGAGGTCCCTTAACCTTCTCAACTAGTGACTTTGCAACCCATATTTGCTTTGGCCTATTCTTGTTAGGAGGCCCCATGAACATAACTTTCATCTTGCCACTAGAGTCTTGTCTAAGCATGTAGTGAGCATTGAAAGCAAAGGGCCTAGCATGCTTGGGCAAGGGTGTTGGTTTTGGCTCTTCACAATCATGAGCAAAGTGTCCTTCCTTTCCACACTCATAGCATGTCCCAATATTCTTCTTCTTTGGCTTTGTGATGCTCTTGCGTTGCTTCATCTTCTCTTCAAGAAAGCCAATGCCATTTCTATTGGTCTTCATTACGGTGTTCATGAGAAGCTCACTTTGAAGACATTGACCCTTGGTGAATTTCTTTAACCTGGTGGTGAGGTGCTCCATCTCTTTCTTGAGTTGTCATTCTCTTGTTGGAGCTCTAATTGAGATGGTGTCATTTTGTAGTCCCTCTCCATCTTCAATCTTTTGTTCTCTTCTTTTAGCATGTCTAGCTCAAGAGTCATGCTATAGTCATCATCATGAGATTCAATGACAACTTGCTTGGTGGTTGTAAGCTTCTCTAGATCAACCTTGAGCTTTGCATTCTCATTCTTGATCTTGACATAGTCATCATAGTGATCGGCCACAACCACATTCTTGCCCTTGCCACTAGCTCTTTGCTCATCATGCTCACTAACCAAGTCCTCACAAGATGTTGCTATGTCACACTTAACAACAAGGTTAGGGGCATCATGTAACACCCCTGGTGTTAAGCAACCCTAAATGCATAACTTGGCATCTCATAAGCGTAAAAGCATCATCACATGTTTCATTCTTTTTGTGAAGTGTCATTTCATGTGATGGTGGTTACTGTTGTGCATAGTGTGATGCTTGTTTGACTTGTTTTTGGAGTGGTTGAGTTTCCTTAGTAGTTTAACCTTGTTGAGGAGTTAAAATGAGGCTAGGTCTATGTTGATCATTTTGGCTAACCAAGCCTCTAACCCTAGTTGCCTTAATAGAGCCCTAGGAGTCCTTTTGTTTGACTAACTAAGACCTCCTTGATAGAAGCTTTGCATGGCTGAGGGCCCTTAACCAAAAGTGTGTAGCATTTAGAGTAGAACAAAAGTTGTTTTAGGACCAACTCATGAAAATGGGTTTAACAAGGTGTTTTAGGACCCACAAGGCAGAAAAAGAAGGGTTTTGACTTAGAAAAATTCTTCTAAGTCCTAATCTGCTAACCAGTGACGTTGGACGATCTTTGGAGCCATTTTCATGGGTGATCCAGGCCAAACCAGTGTGTAGTCTTTTAACCAAACTTGTAGTCGGCACATAGCTCTACTCAATGGAACAAGTGGTTTAGTGTTTCATCGAGTGGATTAAGAGATAATCGCGTTTGAAATCCGGCTGTCAGTCGGCCAGGGCTTAACTGAATCGCCCGATTCAGTTTGAATCAGCGAGCTCAGTGGCCGACCGTGTCGGGCATCTCCCGACGTGTGGCTCGCGTTGGCCAGCTGTGAAGCGCCCGCGCGCGGCGTGGCGAGCACAAGGCCCACCCACTCGCCCTCGCTTTGCCAGAAGCCACTCCCTCCGCTTTGCGTGCCTCCTCTGCTCTCGTCGTCGCCCGGGGGAAAAAGGGGGGAAAGCAGAGCGCTCGTCGCCGTTCGCCGCCGTCCCGCCGCACCACCGCTAACCCAACCACCCAACCCGCACCTTTTGCCGCCGTTAGCGCTTCGTGAGAGGCCCTAGGTAAGCCACGGGGTGAGTTCCTGCCATGGCCACCATGACCGTCGAGCTCGGTCCGCCGTGGTCGACCCTCCCTCCGTGCGAATCCTTCCGTCCTAGCCCCCGTTCGAGGGTCAGAGAGGCTCGTGGAAGAAGTAGGGGGTGATGGTTTAGTCGATTAGGGTTTGGTTGAGGCGATACGCCACCGTCCGCCGCTCGCCATAGTCGCCGGAGTTGGCATGGTCGTGGTCGGGGTTGTTCGGGGTGGAAACCCTAGCTCCCAAGCCTTGCGCTAGGTCCGTGGAGGTCTGGGGAGTAGGATTCGGGAGTTGGTTTAGCTCGTCGTGGTCGGAGTCGGCCGGCGTGGCGAGTCCGCGCCACCGTGCCCGCCATTTGCGGCGGCAAGCTCGATCCGTCACAATGCTGGGCCAGTGAGGGGCATCAATCGATGCGGTTTGATGAGAGGAGTCGAGTGGTGGTGGTGGTTTCGCCGGAGGGGCCCCCGACGGCGAGCTTCGCCGCGGTCAACTCTTCCCCTGTTTCTGTGCAGGTGACAGGTGGGGTCGGGTTGACTCGGGGGCCCGCTGGTCAGTCGCTTGGGTACAACAGTGTTGGATGCGTGTAGCAGTTTAGGCCGAGAGGTTTTCAGGGTTTTTGTTTAAATAATTTTCAGAAATGCTTGTATAGTTTGTTTAATTCATATCTTGAGTTTTGTAGATGCTAAAAAGGTGAAATAAGTTTTGTTAAGTTTGTTTTGATGAGCTCTATGCATGAAAAATATGATATGTCCAGTTTGTGATAATTTTCTATGTAGTTGTATTTAATTTATGTTTAGGCTAAAATCTTGTTAAATGCATAATAAACTGTGGGTTGCTCAGAAAAATGTGTTTCTTTTTTTGTTAAGTTTGTGTTGATGAGTAGTTTCTGGGAAAAATATAATATGAGGATGTTCTATGGAATATTTTGGTAGTAGCAATTAAAATGATTAAATGTTGTTTTCTTGTATAAATTGTAGTAATTAAAATATGAAGAATATGAACCTGGAAATTTTTGTATACTGCTCTTGTACTAAGAAGTTCAGTAGAAAAATAGGAAATCTGTTGTTTGACACTTTTTACTAGGGTGTGTAGTTCAAAGCACCTTTTCATGGTAATGTTTGTCTTTTTCATAGAGGATAGAGTTTAAGTCCAAATGGCTTGAAATTTGGACAGGGGACTAGATTGCATGCTGTCAACCTCCAGTAATTTCTGTAGATGTTTCTGAAGTTGTTATCTGGGGGTAGCTGTTCTAGGCTAAATTAAATGATTAAGTGATAGCAAGTGGTTAAGTGATAATAGCATGATGTTGACTACCTTGTTGAAGAAAATGAAGTAGATGACATGTGTTTATCTCCTGAATTACTTGTTCCATGTTGCATCACCAATGCATCCCATGTGCATTCGTTTTATTCATACATGCTATGCATCATACAGGATCAGTAGTGGAGGTCCAGAACCCGCAGCTGTAACACTCTGGTGTTAAGCAAGACTAAAACTTGACATGTCATCATATGCACTGGCATTTTATTTGAGTGATAACCGGGATATGCATTCACTAAAACAAGTTTATTATTTTATGCTTGTGTTTAGTTGATAAAAGAGTGCTTAAGTTAAATCCTAGTTTATGCTTTCTTGTTAAGAATAATGCTTTTATGCTTTTATAAGGGTATTATGGTAATCTTATGTTTAGTAGTTGAATTTTATACCCAACCCTGGTATTATGTCTCAAAGGTGTAGTGAGAACATGTTTCAAGCTACCTTGGAGGTGTAATTCCAGATTGGAATGAAATTCAAATAAATAGTTTAAATAATTCAAAAACCCTATTTTATCCCCTTTGCTATAAATCAAAATTTTGAAAGAATTTGGGTATGCTTTAAAAAGCAAAGTTGCTCTATTTCTGATTAGGAACAACTTTGGTGTTTAAAGTTTTTCAAGTGTTTTAGTGAAATCAAAAGTAATTGTAAAAGTCCTCTTTTGTCCTTTTTGTCCTCTTTTGTATTTCAAATCCTAATTCAAAATCTGAGCATATTTTGGGTATCTTGCAAAAATGAAAGATGTTCAGTATTGAATTCTGAGCATTTACTATTTTGGCATATTTTCAGCTTATATTCAAAAATCCTTAGTAATTTCAAAGTTTGGAAAGGGTAGATTTGGGAAAGGGGGGGGATAAGTTCTTGCTCCTGTTCATGGCGGCAGCAAGGCCGATCTTTTGATCGCCTGCTCTCGTGCGTGGACGGCGACTTCTCCCGAAGGAACGAGCGACCGAGTTCGTGGCCAAGTGAAGCTGCTGCTGGCACTCTTCCTCGCGTCGTGGCGTCACCTCTGAGCTCGCCGTCGCCATGTTTGCCACCAAGGTACCGACGGGAACAATCCGGTCAAACCTCCAGATTCACCGTCTCCAGTCATTCCCATCCTTTTTCACCGCGCCTATAAGTACTTCACTTCTTTGCGCATCTCCCAGACCTATCCTCTCCATCTCTTTTGCACCAGAGAGCTCATACTCGCCGGTTTTCTTCCCGCCGAGCAGAAAGCGCCGCCGAGCTCGACCTCTTCGTGGTCAGCTCAACGGAGCACTTCTCCACTCTCTCTTTCTCGTGTTTGTGTTTCGTCTTGATCCCAAAGGGCTCATCGGCTCGATGGTTCCTTGTCTGGTGCTCAGGTTTTACCGGAACAGCATCGTCTTCGCCGGAGTTCACCGCCGAAGGCCACTGCTCCGTGGACGCCTACTCTCCGAGCAACCTCCGCTCGAACCGGCTTCTCCATCAGCACCAGGGTGAGCTTCTAGACCTTCCTAGCCTCTCCGTTTGCTTCCTACCGGTCTAGGATCGCCGGAACAGGGCTAGCCGAGATCCAATCCGCTGCCATGCGTGGCCAGGCTCAACCCGAGTGGTAGAGTGTAGGGTTGAGAGCTCTATCGACTGCGGCTGTCTTGCCGGTGTTGATGCTCGCGTCAGCTGAGTCTCTTCTGGCCAGAGTCGGCCGGCGTAAGGCCCGTCGGCGCTCGGTTCGCCGTCGTGCACACCGGCCATGGTCGGGGACCTTGTGTTTGTAAAGATGAGAAGTTCCAGGGTGTTGTTTGCAAAGTCGCAGACTCAGATGAATAGCGCCATGGACTGCGGGTTGTTTTAGCGTAAGCCGAAGGGCTTTTCTGCAAAGCTGTCAGGCTTACCGCTTCGCTCGAGCCAAGCCTCGGGCGAACGCGTTCACCGTCCCGCCCGAGCTAGGCCTCGGACGGACGAGCGTTTTTCCGTCTCGCCCGAGCCTCGAGCTAAGTCTCGAGCTGAGCCTCGAGCGGACACATGCGCAGCGTATCGCCCGAGCTAGGCCTCGGACGGACGAGCGTTTTTCCGTATCGCCCGAGCCCAGAGTCAGGCCTCGGGTAGACGTTTATCTCGTTGTCTCGCTGGAGCCAGGCCTCGAGCGGACCCTCGGGCGCTGTCTCGCTCGCGCCGAGCCTCGAGCGAACGCACCCGCACTCACCGTCGTGCGCTCGCGCCGCGCTGGGCTGAGTTAGCTTGGGCCGAAAGCCCAGTTTGGGTTCGTTCAAGTTTTTCTTTTTCTGGCTTTATGCACAGTAATCAGTTTTGTTGTTTTTGCTATAGTTAATCTATAACGCTGTTATTTATGAAATTTGACATGATAGATGATAGCATATCTGTGCTAATATAAAAATTATAAAATTTGTGTTTTAAGTACTTTTGATATGACAATTAAATCTGTGCTTTAATTAATAAATGTACCGTTGTTGATTTATGTAATTTTCTGTGTTTCTCCAAAAATCATAAAATTTGACATGGGAGTTTATATATTTGATATACACCTTCAGGTTTAATTTCATCTCTGTTTGACAAAGTATGCTTGGTGTATAAATAAAAGGCTAATTAAAATAATTAATAAAATAAATAGAAATAGTTGATCTTTGTAGATTTGTGTGACTTTTGGAATTTGTTTGACAACCAATGGGAAACTAGCAAGATTTGCTCCCTGGTTATGGGTTTCCTTTATACAAATACCTTTTTGTTACTTGTAAGTTGCTTTATCAGAAAATAATAAAACTTGTTTAATGTTTATTATAACTAAAGTAGGTTTGTTGGTTTGCAACTTTACCGTGAGGGAATTTGTACTCTGTAAAGGGTATAGTTAAGAAAATTTCCATCTTTACCATGATCACATCATAAGCATCTCATTATTCATGCATATGCACTTTTACGTGTAGATCCCGCTTCGGAAGGCCCTAACTCTCAGTGGATTTTTCCTGAGGGTGCAGACCTTTCTTGTTTTTCAGAATCTTCGGACTTCACCGATCCTCAAGGCAAGCCCCGGTGCATTTAACCCTTTCCTTGAATTTATAAAATAATTTCTTTAAATGCTTTTGAGTTAAATTATTGCATTAGGTTTATAGGAGTTGTGTGCTATCCTAATTGATGCACTATCCACCTTGACCACTGATACACCCGATACCTGCTTTTCAAAAGTATTTGAAAAATGCTTAGCAATGCTTATTGAATTAGACTTTGCAATAAAATGCCAATTTCAAAAGTGTGATCACTTAAGGAAAGTTTATGGGAATTTGGTTTTACTCCCGACTGTTGGCTAAGTATCTGATCCGTACCTAGTCAATGGCTAGGAGAGGTTGTCCTAGCGTACGGTGCCGTCATGTTGTAGTCCGGGACTCAACAGTTGACACCGACCGGGACCGGTTTGAAAAACTGACAGGACTGTTACGCTTGGGTGAAATATAACCAAGGTACAGTTCTGGCGGAAAAATTAGGGACCATCCGTGTGGAAGCCTGCTGGCCAAGACTTGCAACTATTCACATACTTCGGAAAGCTCTGGCTCCGAGAAATCCTTGATTGGGACCGACAACCGCGCACTGGGAGTGGAGAGATGGCGGAAGTAGCATGTACCCACGTGGTCGTCGTACCTGGAAAGGAGTGGTGTACTGTACTTCTGGGTGGCGTAGGACCGGGTCCAATCTTGGAGGAATCGTGGTAGACGAGTTGGCATATGCAAGCTTGGGTGCTACATATGCAGTGTGGATAGGGATCCTCAGCTGAGTATTATTTATCCGGATTAACGTTGCTCCTCGGTTATGGAGACTTGGTCCACTGACTGTCAACGGAGAGTGGTTCTCAACTAGGAATGTTTTGAAATGTAAAATGAATCATGAACGATGAAGAATTGAGGATTACTGAATCTTTCAAAAATAAAATAAGGTTTACAAAAATGCTTTTCTGCAAAATACTTGATTTTGCTTAAGCCTTACCTTGACTACCCTAAGCCTCTTATTCCTGAGTCTTCTCCTCTTTTCTAATCGGTTAAGTCTTGTTGAGTACTTTTGTACTCAGGGTTTGTTAACCCTTGTTGCAGGTGAGTACATGAATCCACCTTTTGATGGACAATGCTACTTTACTCTAGTAGAAGAAAGTGATAACGATTCTGATGTGTGACCTTGGGCAAGTAATCTCTTTTGAATGAGTTTTGTAATATAAAGTTCCGAACAAGTTTTGTAATAAGTATTTTGGTGATGTAAACTTTAAACCTAAGTTTTAATCTATGTATATTAATCTTTCCGCTTTTACTCTGATTTATCTTATCTATTAAACTGTTGTAATACTGTGATGCTTGATGAGGGATTATCCTGGAAAGAATATAACGTGGATGATTCGGGTTTCCCGAGGACACCCGACAGACCTCTTGAATCATTTGGAACTCGTGCACGCTGATCAAAGGTCCTTAGGACAATGATGGGTGCATGTGGGCCACTTAATTTAGGAGGTTCTGCCACAGCAGCCGCCGAAGGTGCCGAGCCCGGAGGAGACCCTGGACGAGAGGACCGAAGAAGGAGACGTCGAGGACCTACCTGAGTGCCGCGACCACCGACCCTCCGACTTCGAAAGAGGCAAGCCCCGGAGCATCCCACTCCTATGGTTTGCAAATTAATTACCAAATTAACCTGATGTGTTGTTGCATTGAGTTATAGGAGTTGAATGACACCGTTGATGCATTACTTACTTATCCTTGTCCACCTACAATTATTATCTTGATATCCCTGTTAAGTCTAGGCCGTCATATGCTTAGTCTGCTTAGACCAGTAAAAGTCGGGTGATTTCCTGTCTCCCGCATATAGGTGGATACTGATCGTGACTAGCCTCGTGCTATCATGAAGATAACCATGTGATAATTAATTTGAGACCGGGCGGGATGTAGGAGCAGCAGGACATGGGTTCTGTGTGCTAGTAGTCTCCCGTCTGTGTCGATTAGGACCCGACGAAGGCACACCTCAGTCATTTTCAACGCGTCGATCACTTAACGGAGTAGGTCTGAGTACCTCCCGTGAAGCCGAGTAAGGCTATTCGAGCCGGTGAAGGAGATGTTGACGCCTGACACCCAGGGCCTTATATGTACCGTGGGCAACTATTCTAAGCAACCTGGCATGGTCCGTGGACAGGCGGGGCCTGATTGACTTGGCATGACCGTGGGCAGCTATAGCTTGAGTGACCTGGCATTGAGATAACCCCCGGTGTAGAAGGGCCCATGACCGTCCCGCGCGTTGTGTTCTCGAATTTCCTGAAGTGGCAGCCGACGGCTACCTGGCAGGGTGTGATCGGGCGAGTGTGCGACATTTTTATCCCCAGCTGGTAGGAATCGATTATAATCGCCATCGCTCCTGGACAGTGAGTAACTTGACTAAGCATGTGTTACCGTAGTAACTTATGGAATTAAAGATGGTTATGGTACTGAATCTGAAAGGCTATTGATAAAATAGTCACTCTTGCTTGATTAATTAGCCAAGTGATTGCTCTAGGTCAGGTGCAAATCTAGTTAATCAGGTTGATTATATAAAATTGACTGCTAATACTCTAATGATGATTATTTAATAGTAAAAATGCTTTTATGCAAAAGGTAAGTATGGCCAACCCAGATACAGCCTTGGAAACTCCTTGGTGTCACCTTATTTCTGGTTTATGACGGGTAAGTCTAGCTGAGTACCTTCTTGTACTCAGGGTTTTATCCCTTGTTGTTGCAGATGGACAGTGCTTCTTTGGCTACTGTGAGAATTGCCTGTACCCAGTTACGGGCGATGAATAGACCATGGGCATGGTCATCTCTTATCCTCACCTGATGCTTTTGTGGACTGATCTGGCAATGGCACCGTATTGTGAACTGTGAACTTATGTTTAAAACTATGTTGCTTCCGCTACGAATTCCATGAGTTAGCGTCCATACGGGGGTTCGGTGCTTAATCTGGTATAAATTGGTCGGTTCTGTCACAGCTGGCATCGAAGCATGGTTAGCGTTACTGTCCATGAGTGTATTTGAAAAATTGTATTTTCAAATCAGAATTTTATTTGCCAAAACTTATAGCTATAATAGGATTTGAAAATCTTATTGATAAAGATTAAGGTGTGCAAGTGATCAAGTCCTTATGCCCAGTTGGTTTTTAGGTGGCTATTTAAGTGCTAACTTGGGGGTCGTGCATCATATTTAAATTCTGTTGTTTTCTGTCGTCCATACAGCAAGGGTGAAATTGTATGGGTGCTATTCTTCGGAATAGTAATGTATGGATCAATTGCCTCTACGCCAAGGTAATAATTGAGTTGTGAGAGCATGATTGGACAACCGCCAATCTATGGGTGTGCTTGAATGGTACCGGAATGTATACCTGTTACACACAAGTATATGTGAAAGTATTTGATTGTGGGAGTATTTAAATTTTATGGGTGCATATACTACTTACGCGTATACTGGGTGTGCGCATAAGTTAGTATTAGATTTACTTTTAGCAATGCATGATATTCATACTGTGGGCAGGGTTGAAATGGTCTTTTGCAGGTACGCTAACTTGCGAACGTATAGTACGTTTAGTTAGCGCTACGAGTGAACGTGTATGCCACCGTCTAGCCGTTAGATTGTTAGACAGTGAGGATGTATGTTGCGCACATGCATCATGATCATATAACTTTGCATTAATCTTACTTCCTTCCTTATGTTATCCGTCCCGTTTTCCTTAATAAAAGTTGTTCTCAAAGTAATGAAAACCTGTGTGGATAAAGTTCTTACAGATGGCCCGTACCAAGCGCACAACTCGTAAGTCAACTAGAGGCAAGAGGCCTAATTACATGTTGGGACCATGGACTGCCGAGGGGTCGGAGGACTTCTTAGATGAGTTCGGCATGCCTACCATCCTTTGGAGGGTGTTGCACTTGGTGGGATACCAGGAGGGTCAGGAGCCACAGTATGATTGGCATCGCATGCAGATTTCTGAGGACCGCCATATGTACACGGTGGAGGTAGATGTGCCTAGCCGTGAAGAGCAGGATCACGTTTGGTGCTGCCGAGTGTTCGCGTTGCAGGGGAGGACCCCATGGGATGGAGCTAATAGAGTTGCTTACACCGTTCTCCAGGACATTATGGAGGACCATCCGGAAGTGGTTGCCCAGGCTACAGCCAACATCTTCCTGACAGCAGATCCCTATCAGTCAGTGTGGCGTCAGCCAGGAGCCGCTGTACTCGAGGCCAGTTCTCTTGAGAGGGAGCATTGTGCTGGACCAGCCGGGAGTGCTATGGCGGCACTCATGGCTACCTATGTGGATGTCTATCATGTAGCTATGATCAGTTGGACCACATCCTTAGTGAGGAGATAGCTGCATAGCACCGGAGGCAGCAGAAGCATAGCGCTGAGATAGATCGCCTCACTGCAGAGTTGGCACGTATGACAGTGGAGAGGGACCAGGAACTTCAGAGAGAGCAGGAGACTGCCCATCAGCTCAGCATTCAGCAGGAGTCTGGTACCTTCTTGGCTTTGATCATGAGGGAGACCGAGGAGTCGCTCCGAGGTGTTTGTCTTGAGGGCATACGCGCTTCAGAGGAGAACAGGCTGTTGAGGTTGCTAGTGGGAGACCTAGAGCTACAACTTCACTACCTGCAGGATTACAATGACCGCTGTTGACACTTGCTAACGTCGTTACTAGGAGTAGACTATGGAGTCTATCCCCGGCAACGGCGCCAGAAATGCTTGTTGGTAGTTCTTAGCTACACCTAGGATAGGGTAACTAAAGTAGCTATCTACTAATGCCAAGCGGGGTTGTCAATCCCGACACTAGTAGGAGCTAGTTAGAGAGATTGCAATCTACCAAGAGGAGATTCTGCAAGCGCACAGAACTATCGTAGTAGCACTTCGCCTGGGAGTACCGGGTGTCGATTTATTTGATCCCAAGGGAAGGCTAGGGTGGTGTATGAGTCGAGTCAAGGAGGGGATGAGAGTCAAAGAAATAAGAAAAGGGGAAAGGGAAGAGAAAGGATGGAAGGCTAGAAAGAATTGTATGGGTGGATAGGTAAGGATGATATGGATGGCTAAGGTAAGGAGGATGGATAGGTAGATAAAATGTGATAACTAAGGATAACTAGCTACTAACTACTCCTAGATAACCACAGAGCAAGATAACTACGAAGCAAGACAGTTACGAACCAAAGCAGGCAAAAGTCAATAAAGCAACTAAGTTGAGTATAGTTTTATTCCTATCTTGTCAAGAATCGAGGCGTACTAGCCTTTACCACTTACTTAGGTTGAACGCTAGCACAACGAGCCTTACTGTTAAACTGGGCCAACTACGTGGTGGAATTCAAGGCGCACAGGGCTGTCACCACCTGCTTGCTACCACAACTATCCGGGGTTCCAGCCGTATCTGAAGGTAAGTCTATAACTAAGCACCACGCTTAACTATATTCTAACTATCTCTATCCTAGCTTTGAATAGAGAAACCCTTGCGGACGTCAGAGCAAATACTTGACTTAATAAGATAAACACTAAACTAACTAAGCAACCTATTGGCAAAGATCAATCACTAAGCACACTAAAGATTAACTACTATGGCTAAGTGAATTGAACTGTAGGATAGCTAGGTCACACTCAAGGTACTTGATAAAGTAATACTGTAAGTAATACTGAAAGTAAGGCTTAAAGTAATACTGAGATAAAGATAAATGTACCTGAGATACAAGAGAGCAAACCAGACCAGAGACGCCGGAAAATCAACCGACCTCCGATGCCAGTCGCTCGCACCCGCTTCTCTCTTAGCAAGCTCTATGCTCCTTTTACCAAGAACATAGGCTGAGCTGTGCTAAACTAAGAGCCGCACTGTAGCGAGGGCACTAGAGCTATACTCTCTCTACTAGCTAACCTACTTGCCTATGCTCTCTGAGCTTCTAACCTAACTCTCACTTGCTTCTCTTGCTTCTTGGTGTGGTATATGATGGTACAAATGAAGTGGTGTCACTAGGGGGGTATTTATAGCCTTGTGGAGTGAGGGGGGTACTTATAGGGGGCAGCCAACCGACCTAGGGTTAGGTCAGGTGGCGGGCGCCACCCCCAACTAGCAGCCGCCAGTCCCCTGGCCGTTGGATGCATCATCACTGATCCTACGGCCTCCAGTTGGTTGTCCAAGGCGGTTTGGAGGTCGGTTGCATGTCCTAGCAACCGACTTAGGTCATGATACACGCCACTCCCCTCCGTAGCCCTCCAATCAAACCGACCTAGTGACCAAGGGCCAAGATTTGGCCTTGGGGTGGTCACATGGATCAGTGACGTGGCAGGGGGGATGGTTTGGGCCAACCCAAGTGGCGAGCGCCACCTAGGGGTGGCGGGCGCCACCCCCCTAAGGCCCAATTGGGCCCTGCTGAGTGGGTTTAGCCTCTGGTGGTTCAAATGTCCAAATTTGGTCCAAATTCCTGCATTCAAATAAAAATCTATGGACATGTGGAATTTGGTTAGTTTGAAACCTATTTGACTACATTTCATGCCTTTTTGGTGAATTTTAGGGTAAAATGTTGATGGTAAAATAGGTGTTTAAGGACCATCAACAAGCTCCCCCAAGCTAACCTGTTGCTCGTCCTTGAGCAACAATGCAGTTTAAGCATTGAGCATGAAATGGATAGCAACTTAAGATGTCTGCAAGTGCATATTGTATAGTGAGAAATAACTTAGCATATATCATTAATCATAGCAATGTGGGGCTTATAGCTTTTCACTTCAAACATGCAAGAGTGAAATAAAGCAGTAGATAGGAAACTTTTATCTTGCTTAGGTTTGACTAGGATTCTGTCTGGAGGTTTTTCAAGGTTTTCAAAAGATAACAACTTGCTTAAGTCCTCCAAGATTCACTCAATCACTCAATGGTGTTTAAATCCTCACTTAGGCCAAAATGTAGCCTCTCCTATTTCTAAAGAACGATATGTGGAGTTATAGGTAGGCTAAGAACCATGATCAAATTGCCTGATGTTTCTTGCTAAGCTAGACACTCAGATCATAAGGAGCAGCAAATCATAAAAATTGATCAAGATGTGCATGTGTGGTTATGTGGAAGTGTATAGAGACATATTTCATAATCCTTCCTAGTTAATTTCTTGGGTCTAGAGCTAATGATAATTCTCTCTCTCCTTTTTTTGGATACATGGTGAGTAGACAAAAGATGTGTCCTCACATTTTCTTAGGACATAGTCCTCTTTTGAGCTACTTTGCTCACTTTTTTTTAGGACATAGTCCTTTCTTGAGCTACTTTGCTCATTTTTCTCTCTATCTCTCTTTAGCTCTAGATTTCCCCAGATATCTATAGGAAAGGATTTCAGAAATGAAAAAGGGGGAAGAGGGAGAAATGCTTATTCCCAGTGTAGGAATAGCATAAGGCTTGAAATGGGATGTTTGGCAAGGTTTTGAATATCTCTGGTGTAGAGAATAAGCAATTTATTTGGTGGTTGCAAACTTCCAAAGTGGAAAGTAGGCAATTTATGGTGGGTGTGTGAATCTTGATTCAAAATATATGATAAGCTTCTCTACTAAGATCTATGAGGTCTAACAAAGCTCAACACAAACAAAGCTCTTTGTGGTTTTGACTAATGACTAACAAATATTTGGCTGGTGGTGGGATGGGATAAAAATCTAGGAGGAACTTTTAGCAAGGTTTTCATAATTTTTAAAAGAAATCCTCCAGATTAGGTCCTAATTTCACTTTAGCAAGTTTAAAGAATTACTCCATTTCTTACTAACTTTACTCACTAAGCATGATTTCAGTTAAAATATGTGCAACCCACAAAAGCTACAACTTAGATAAGACTAGTCATTCAAACCATAACAATAGCATTTGCTTGACATATTTCAAATCTTATTCAGGTTTCAACTTGTTTAAGCAGATTTTATCAATTTTATTCATGGAGTGGTTATTTAGGCAAGCATGTGACATTCAAAAGATATAAAATTTAAGAACTGAATGTAAAGTGTAGGATTGAGACATACCTTATGAGCGGAAGTCTCCCCCAAGCTGGCTTCTTGCTTGGTGAAGGGCCTTCTTCTTTCTCGGTCGGAGCTCTTGTTCTCATTTTATTAAAAAGGGCAACTATCTAAAGTTGTGAAAAGGGAAACTATCCTATTTTATTATTCTAGCTAAGTTAACATATACCTATGCATATAACTAATGATAACTGGTGATATTTTTTTTAGTTGCATGCATGACATATGTTATTTATTTGAAAAAAGGAAAATTGAAGGGAAAAATTAAAAGGAAAACCATACCTTAGGTCCATGGAGTTTCATCCTTATCGGGTGGATGTTCTTCCTTGGGTGCTTCTTCTCTTAGTACTCCATCAGGTTCTTCTTCTTTTGGCACCTCTCCTTTGTCATGTGAATCACACAACTCAGGAGGTGGCTCTTTCTTTCTGCTCCACCTTGTTCTTCGGCGCCTCTTCTTGGTACGAATGGATTTTGCTTCCTGCATGTTAGCGGCATATGCGGCGCCTCGGGAGAAGGAGAATATTTCCTTCCTCCCTCCTAATGTCATTTGCATTTTACCACTTCCCACATATATGCAAGCATCAACAGTGTTCAAGAAGGGTCTACCTAAGATTAGAGGCACATCTTTCCTATTTCCCATATCTAGTATTATGAAATCAGTAGAAACATAGGAACCTCTAATATGAACAGGTAAATCATTAACTATTCCTTCTACATAGCAAGTGGATTGATCAGCTAGCACGACATAGGCAGATGTGGATGACATGGGTGGAAAGAACGAGTTTTCATAAAAATCTTTAGATAGAATGTTCACACTCGATCCTAAATCACACATGGCATTTTTAAAGACTTCACCAAAGATTGAGCATCTAATTATGGGACTACCAGGATCACCCTTTTTAACAGTCATGGTTTGATCTTCATAATAGTTAAAATATTTTATTTCAACCATATTTGCAGTTTCCATGTCAGGTTTAGCAGGAATTTTGCCAGTTTCAAAAGATGGTATGATAGCAGCAAGTTGAGCTAATTGGGTTTCTAAGATCTTATTAAAGCTTAATTGATTTTTCAGAGCAGATGAGAAATCTTCCAATGTAGCATTTATATTCTCAAGGGTTTTATCATTCGACATTAATTTCTTATTCAAAAATTCAGTAGTTCTACCTTGAGAGTAGACTAGATTATTTAAGAACGAGAAATCATTAGAATTCTGAAAATTAGAGCGGGGGAATGAATTGTTACCTTGAGAATTTGCAGGTTGATTCCATCCTTGATTCTGTTGACGGAAACCGTTGTTGTTGTTGATGAAGTTCAAATCTTCATGTAACTCGGTGCAGTGGCTCCCAGAATGTCCGGTTTCTCCACAGACTTCACAAGTCATGTAGGATTCCAGAGATTGGACACTCTCTTGTCAGTTCATCTTCTCACAGCTGTCCAGCTTCTTTGCCAGCAGGTCCATCTTGGCCACGATCATGTCGGCTTCCTTAAGGGAATACATACCTCGCTTATGGGGCTGTAGTCTCTCGTCATTCCATCCTTGGTTCGACACCATCTTCTCTATGAGAGCCTTAGCATCTGCAACATTCAGAGAAAAGAATGCACCGCCGGTGGCGGCATCCAAATGGCTTCTAGAGAGAGGGGTTAGGCCATGGTAGAAGTTCTGGATCAATAGCCAGTCCTCCATACCATGGTGCGGACAAGCAGCGACATACTCTTGCAACCTCTCCCAAGCCTCGGGAATAGATTCCTCAGCTTGTTGCGTAAAGCTGGAGATTTTGTTGCGCAGAGCATTCGTCTTGCCCATAGGGAAGAATTTGGCGAGAGAAGCATTGGAACCCTTGTCCCATGTGTCTACAGCATTGCGATCGGTATAGAACCATTGCTTCGCTTTTTCTAGCAAAGAGAAAGGAAAGAGACGAAGACGGATGGCTTCTTGGGTTATCCCCTTAATGGTGAAGGTGCCACAAATCTCCAAAAATTGTTGGAGGTGAGCATTGGCATCCTCATGAGCTTTACCACAGAATGGGCTAGCTTGGACCATCGTGATCGGAGCCGGTTTCAACTCAAAATTGAGGTTGGCATCGATCACGTCTGGTCTTATCGCTACATTAGCGGCAGAAGGAGCAGAAAACTCACGAATGGTCTTATTGGCAATCATGAAGATAGAATGAGATAAGAAAGAAAGAAGTTGAAGAAGATGAAGGAAAAAGATAAGAAGGACTAAGGAAAGAAAGAATGGGGTAAGATGGGATTCGCTAAGCGGGAGCTTAAGCGAAGATAAATTCGACACAGACTCAACCGATATACCGATTGCCTTCCTCGGCAACGGTGCCAGAAATGCTTGTTGACACTTGCTAACGTCGTTACTAGGAGTAGACTATGGAGTCTATCCCTGGCAACGGTGCCAGAAATGCTTGTTGGTAGTTCTTAGCTACACCTAGGATAGGGTAACTAAAGTAGCTATCTACTAATTCCAAGCGGGGTTGTCAATCCCGACACTAGTAGGAGCTAGCTAGAGAGATTGCATTCTACCAAGAGGAGATTCTGCAAGCGCACAGAACTATCGTAGTAGCACTTCGTCTGGGAGTACCAGGTGTCGATTTATTTGATCCCAAGGGAAGGCTAGGGTGGTTTATGAGTTGAGTCAAGGAGGGGATGAGAGTCGAAGAAATAAGAAAAGGGGAAAGGGAAGAGAAAGGATGGAAGGCTAGAAAGAATTGTATGGGTGGATAGGTAAGGATGATATGGATGGCTAAGGTAAGGAGGATGGATAGGTAGATAAAATGTGATAACTAAGGATAACTAGCTACTAACTACTCCTAGATAACCACAGAGCAAGATAACTACGAAGCAAGACAGTTACGAAGCAAGGTAGGCAAAAGTCAATAAAGCAACTAAGTTGAGTATAGTTTTATTCCTATCTTGTCAAGAATCGAGGCGTACTAGCCTTTACCACTTACTTAGGTTGAACGCTAGCACAACGAGCCTTACTGTTAAACTGGGCCAACTACGTGGTGGAATTCAAGGCGCACAGGGCTGTCACCACCTGCTTGCTACCACAGCTATCCGGGGGTCCAGCCGTATCTGAAGGTAGGTCTATAACTAAGCACCACGCTTAACTATATTCTAACTATCTCTATCCTAGCTTTGAATAGAGAAACCCTTGCGGACGTCAGAGCAAATACTTGACTTAATAAGATAAACCCTAAACTAACTAAGCAACCTATTGGCAAAGATCAATCACTAAGCACACTAGATATTAACTACTATGGCTAAGTAAATTGAACTGTAGGATAGCTAGGTCACACTCAAGGTACTTGATAAAGTAATACTGTAAGTAATACTGAAAGTAATGCTTAAAGTAATACTGAGATAAAGATAAATGTACCTGAGATACAAGAGAGCAAACCAGACTAGAGACGCCGGGAAATCAACCGACCTCCGATGCCAGTCGCTCGCACCCGCTTCTCTCTTAGCAAGCTCTACGCTCCTTTTACCAAGAACTTAGGCTGAGCTGTGCTAAACTAAGAGCCGCGCTGTAGCGAGGGCACTAGTGCTATAGTCTCTCTACTAGTTAACCAACTTGCCTAAGCTCTCTGAGTTTCTAACCTAACTCTCACTTGCTTCTCTTGCTTCTTGGTGTGGTATATGATGGTACAAATGAAGTGGTGTCCCCAGGGGGGTATTTATAGCCTTGTGGAGTGAGGGGGGTACTTATAGGGGGCAGCCAACCGACCTAGTGTTAGGTCAGGTGGCGGGCGCCACCCCCTACTAGCGGCCGCCAGTCCCCTGGCCGTTGGATGCATCATCACTGATCCTACGGCCTCCAGGTGGTTGTCCAAGGCAGTTTGGAGGTCGATTGCATGTCCTAGCAACCGACTTAGGTCATGATCCACGCCACTCCCGTCCATAGCCCTCTGATCAAACCGACCTAGTGACCAAGGGCCAAGATTTGGCCTTGGGGTGGTCACATGGATCAATGACGTGGCAGGGGGGATGGTTTGGGCCAACCCAAGTGGCGGGCGCCACCCCCATAAGGCCCAATTGGGCCCTGCTGAGTGGGTTTGGCCTCTGGTGGTTCAAATGTCAAAATTTGGTCCAAATTCCTGCATTCAAATAAAAATCTATGGACATGTGGAATTTCGTTAGTTTGAAACCTATTTGACTACATTTCATGCCTTTTTGGTGAATTTTAGGGTAAAATGTTGATGGTAAAACAGGTGTTTAAGGACCATCAACAACCGCTTGCATGAGGAGATCCACCGCAGGGAAAATGAGAGGAATCCCATCATTCCTCAGGAAGACCCGGGTCCGTGTAGCTCTTCTAGTGGTTCTTTGGATGTGTCTAGTGATGATGATGATGATGATGGCGATGTCGCTAGAGAGTAGTTGAGTCCGTATGTTTAGAGCTTAGCGTTCTTTTGTGTATGTTGGCAAGCCCGATCTTTTGCTTTTGTTTTGGGCTGGATGTAAGAACGAGTCGTAAACTTATGTGCATGCGGTGCGAGACCTTTGGAAAGTCCCATATGTATGGGCAAAACTATGGATGTTTGTGTTGGCTTTTGCATGTTATGTACTAAGCAATCTTATTATGTGATGTTGCGATGTGGATTGAAATTTATTATGCCTCTGTGATTGTTTGGCAAATTTGTTTTCCAAATAAATTCAGTTGGCATGGTTTATTGTTCTCTACAATGATTGCAACTTCGCCTAATGATCACTTGCTATTAATACATGCAGATGACGACAACTCGTAGTGGAGCTGGCTGTAATGGAGATGATTGGGTGCGTCTGTTGCGAAAAACCCACAAATCATGAAGATAACCATGTGATAATTAATTTGAGACCGGGCGGGATGTAGGAGCAGCAGGACATGGGCTATGTGTGCTAGTAGTCTCCCGTCTGTTTCGATTAGGACCTGACGAAGGCAGACCTCAGTCATTTTGAATGCGTCAATCACTTAACAGAGTAGGTCTGAGTACCTCCCGTGAAGCCGAGTAAGGCTATTCGAGCCGTGATGGAGATGTTGATGCCTAACACCTAGGGCCTTATATGTACTGTGGGCAACTATTCTGAGCAACCTGGCATGGTCTGTGGATAGGCGGGGCCTGATTGACGTGGCATGACCGTGGGCAGTTATAGCTTGAGTGACCTGGCATTGAGATAACTCCCGGTGTAGAAGGGCCCATGACCATCCCGCGCGTTGTGTTCTCGAATTTCCTGATGTGGCAGCCGACGGCTACCTGGCAGGGTGTGATCGGGCGAATGAGCGACATTTTTATCCCCAGCTGGTAAGAATCGATTATAATCGCCATCGCTCCTGGACAATGAGTAACTTCACTGAGCATGTGTTACTGTAGTAACTTATGGAATTAAAGATGGTCATGGTACAGAATCTGAAAGGCTATTGATGAAATAGTCACTCTTTCTTGATTAATTAGCCAAGTGATTACTCTAGATCAGGTGCAAATCTAGTTAATCAGGTTGATTATATAAAACTGACTGCTAATACCCTATGATGATTATTTAATAGTAAAAATGCTTTTATGCAAAAGGTAAGTATGGCCAACCCAGATACAGCCTTGCATACTCCTTGGTGTCACCTTATTTCTGGTTTATGACGGGTAAGTCTAGCTGAGTACCTTCTTGTACTCAGGGTTTTATCCCTTGTTGTTGCAGATGGACAGTGCTTCTTTGGCTACTGTGAGAATTTCCTGTACCCAGTTACGGGCGATGAATAGACCATGGGCATGGTCATCTCTTATCCTCACCTGATGCTTTTATGGACTGATCAGGCAATGGCACCGTATTGTGAACTGTGAACTTATGTTTAAAACTATGTTGCTTCCGCTACGAATTCCAAACTATGGTTTGTAATAATTGTCGAACTCGGATGTATTTGAACTATGTGCGAATTGAATGTACCTTGTGGACATGTACGCTAATCTATTACGATCTTGGCTAAAGTTGAATGTTTGAAATCCTTCGAGATTTCCAGACTACCGGGTTTGTACGAGCTTAAGTTCCTGTCAATCTCTGTGAAAACGGGGGTTCGGTGCTTAATCTGGTATAAATTGGTCGGTTCTGTCACACATCATGTGTCTCATGTGAAAGTATATCATAAGCAACGGTGAGAGTATCATAATCAACTTTCACTTGAGTGTATTGTTCTTTGAGCAAAGCATAACTAGTGGTAACGTCACTATGCATCTTATCAAGTTTTTCATTTTTAGCTTTGAGCTCCTTGTTAGAGGACTTGAGCTCCTTGATAGATGATGACATAGTAGCAAGTTCATCTTTTAGCTCATCACTAGCATGTATAGCATGATCATATTTCTCAACAAGAGATTCATTTTCATCAACAAGCTTTTCATTTTTAGTTCTAGTCTTTCTTATGATTTTAGAGTAGTTGTTTAGCAATTTAACAAGCTCATCATAAGAAGGTGCCTCAAATTCACCATCACTATCACTATCACTAGAGTCATCATCGCTTTGTACCTTTCGATCACCTTTAGCCATGAGGCATAGGTGTGTAGATGATGATGGTGACGGTGGTGGTGGTGGTGTAGAGGAGCCAATGACTAGAGCGGCCACCTTCTCCTTCTCATCATCACTATCCTCATTTGATGAGCCACCAGAGGAGTCAATGTCGGTGAGCCAATCACCAACGATGTAAGCTTTACCACCTTTCTTGTGGCATTGCTTCTTCTTGCCATCCTTCTTCTTGTAGGGCTTCTCATTCTTCTTCTCATCTTCGCTAGATGAGTCATACTTCTTGCCCTTGTTCTTGTTCTTGTAGCTCTCTTTCTTGGGCTTGGTGCATTGGTGAGCAAGATGGCCAAGCTCACCGCAATTGTAGCAATCCATTTCGGAGATTGGTCTCCTCTTGCTACTTGTGAAGAACTTCTTCTTTATTGAGTCAATGTTGACTCCATTCTTGTGAAGCTTCTTCAACATCTTGGTGGTTCTTCTCACCATGAGAGCGATGTTGGAATCATCCTCTTCATCACTTGAGCTCTCATGATGCACCTCAATAGCCTTGGACTTGCCCTTCTTGTCATGGCTTGCTTTGAAGGCCAAGTCCTTCTTCTTGTCGGTGGAAGAGCCACCACTTGGTGTGATGTGCATGTACATCTCATGCGCATTTATCTTTCCCAAGATTTGAGTTGGTGTAGCAGTGGAAAGATCGCCTTGATGTAGCACCATCACAATGTGTCCATACTTCTCAATTGGGAGGACACAAAGGATCTTCCTCACAACATCCGATGGTTGCATTTGTGTGAGGCCAAGTCCATTGAGTTCTTCTACAAGAACATTCAAGCGTGAGTACATTTCATTTGCACTTTCATTAGCATGCATATCAAAGGAATGAAGCTTTTGCATAACTAAATGATAGCGTTCCTCACGCTCACTCTTAGTTCCCTCATGGAGTGCACAAATGTTATACCATAGATCATGGGCATTTTTGTGGTTCCGGACACGGTTGAACACATCCTTGCAAATGCCTCTAAAAACGATGTTTTTGGCTTTTGCATTCCATTTCTCATTTTCCTCCTCATTAGGAGTAAGGCTTGTGCCTTCCTTGGGCATGGCAAAGCCGGTGATTGCGGCATCGCGGCATTTAACATCAAACGCTTCTAGGTACGACTCCATACGGATTTTCCAATATGGGAAGTCGTCTCCCTCGAACATGGTAGGTGGTCCATCACCTCCGGACATCTTAACTGTAGGCGGTTAAGCCTAAATCGAGAGCATGAGGCTCTGATACCAATTGAAAGGATCAAGAAGCCCAAGAGGGGGGGTGAATTGGGCTTTTCTAAAACTTCTTGCAAGAATTACAACCTATCAAGCTCCAATTAATCCCCTAGTGCCTAGAAGTGTGTTTGACTAGAATCAACCGCACAAAAGACTATCGGTAAACCAATTCTACTCTAGCATGGCAATTCAACTTATGAAAGAACAACAAGTAAATGCAGAATTGAATTGCTCAAAGGTAAATGCGTAGTAAAGAGAGTAGAGATGACACAATGATCTTTTTGCCGAGGTATCGAGGTGTCAGCACACCCCCTAGTCCTCATTGGAGCACCCGCGTAAGGGTATCGCTCCCCCTTGATCCACGCAAGGATCAAGTGCTCACTATGAGCTGAATCTTCGCCACTCTGGCCCGGTGAATCGCTCGCTACCAGTCACAACTTGGCTTGGGTCATCCACAATGCCTCCGGATGATCACCAAGCTCTCCGATCGCCACCGAGACGTCTAGGTGATGCCGATCACCAAGAGTAACAAGCAAGAACTCTCACTTGACCAACGCAAGGCTAATGAGATGGATGGATGCACACTTGCTACTCTCTATTCACTAATGAGGTGTTTGATCACTCAATTATCAAATCTCTCAACCTCACTAGGCCTCTTGCACTCACTTGCAATCACAATGTGTTTGGCAACCTTTCAAATGAGCAAGAGACACAACATGAATGAGGGGGAGGCATATTTATACCCCCCAACTCAAAACATGCATGAAGGGGTAAGTCCAGCCAGTTACACACTGACCGGACGCACCTGTCGGGGTGACCGGACGCGTCCGGTCAGTGTCTAACGGCTACATGACGTTAGGCCTGACACCTGTACGAAGTGCTGATCAGACGCACCCATGCGTCCGATCGCCTCTGATCGGACGCGTCCGATCGCGAAAACTCCTGTCTGGAACCTCTCTGGATGCGACCGGACTCACCCCCCTGGTGCGTCCGATCAACTGCTGAGGGAGCGTCCGGTCAGAGCTTGACCCGCCCCTCAGCGAACACCACTGACCGGACGCATGCCCCAACGTCCGGTCACTAGGGTTCGAGCGTCCGGTCACCAAATGAAGTCCAAAACGACTTCGGTTTGCAACGCTCCCTTCACGAAGTTTCTTCCTTATGATCTTAGGGACCTTTCTAAGCTACCTAGGGCTTTGGTTAACAAGTGTGCACCACACCTAACTCAAAAGTCTCACCTAGGTCAAGCTACCCATTCAAACTCCCCTTAATAGTACGACCAAAGATAAAACAAAGACCTAAGCTACTCTAAGTGTCCTTTAACACCAAATGACACTTAGAACTAGCCTATCATCGTCTTCGTCGTCCATCCTTTGAAAACCGAACGAATTCCATCAATAAGGGGACATGAATACCATAGTGTCCTTACGATCATCATTACCATGACCTAACTCAATTGTTTCTGCAAAACACACGTTAGTCATAGTAATTTGCCGTTGTCATCCAATCACCGAAACCCACTGGGGGCCTAGATGCTCATAGGATAGGCTTAGCAGATTTGGGCAACTCTAAGTCTACGACAGTGCGATAGGTATACTGGTTCAGTGGAATGGAATCTGTGGAGCTTGTGATTGGCTCTGAGAAATCCATGGTGAAAAGATAAAAGATAAAAGAAAAAAGTATAAAACAAGGTTAAACTAAGACTTAAAATGATCTACCATTCCTCGGCAACGGCGCCAGAAATGTTTGTTGGTATAAATTAACACACACTCTACTTTATCCGCAAGCGAACAGATAAAATCTACCGATGTAGCACTTCACCGGAGGAACCCAGTTTTAATATCGAACCCAAAGGAACGGATAGCGTTAAGCCTTAAAGTCTAACCCCTAAGTAGCTAACAAGGACGGAGAATCTAGAAGTATAAAGGGGATCACTAAGGTTGTCTAAATCCAATTGAAGAGTGATATGTTTATATTATTCATAGTGGGGAAGTTGCCATAAAAGGTCACAAACAGAGTATGAATCTTTTATGCAAATGTATAATCCTACCGAGCCTACACACGGGTAAGTGGACTATAGAAGAATCAACAAGGCTACAAGAGTCACCCTTGGGAACAACCACGACTACTGGCGTTATAGGAGGCAATTATGAGCTATCAAGTCTAAGCACCACGCTTACACTATCCAACTACTTTAACTCTAGAGCGACTTACAATTAAAGTACTCAAAAGAGAGTCATAAACCATAAGAATAATAAGAACAATGGCTCAAACTTAAATATAGACGTTGATTACCGAAACAATCGCTGAAGCAAGTTGACGATGAACTTGAATCCGCAGGTACAAGATGAAGAAGTTGATCCGGCAGGCCGGAGCTCCTTCTTGACCTCTTCCTCTCTCTCTCTCTCTCTCTCTCTCTCTTTCTCTCTCTCTTCCAGATCTAATATAAGACTAGGTTCTAAACCTAAACTAGAGGGGTAACTAGTCTTCTACTTGAAAGCTGGCTCTTGAAGTCTCTTCTAGGGTTTCTGAATGAGGCGTAGTCTTTTCTGAAGAGGGACCTTGTTCTTCCCTGGGGCCTAGGGGCCTATTTATATAGCCCTGAGGGATCAACCGCAGTCGTTGGATCAAACCGACTTCACGTAGGGCTGAGATGGATTCTCAAAGGCGGTAGAGGTAGGTTCCAGAAGGGGGAGGCCGGCGGCGCCCTGGGCCGACCGACCGGTGGGGCCACCAGACCAGTCAGTCCCACCTGTCAGGGTCTCGGGGTGCCCCGCCTCATGGAGTCTTCACGTGTTCTCTAGAGTCTTCTGGAGTATTCTTGACTTGGCGGTTGCGCCATCTCCCGTCGGTTTCCTTCTAGGGGAAGCAATCGAGGGTTGTTTTCCTGATTAATCCCTGCAGATTCATAATTCACCAAAACTCATGGAATTCATTAGTTTTAAACCCTATGCTAAGGTGGAGTTTATGTATTTATCCATTTTCATGTTTATTTGACCTTTAATAATATGAGATAATTAATGTCAACAACCGGCCCCCATGTAGTGGAAGAAGATGGGCCGGGGCCGCGAGTAGTCGTGGTCGAAGTCGATCCCAAAGGAACAACAGGTGGAGGAAGATCTGTTTCATCTATCTATTCAGCTCCATCTTCCTCATCATCAAAAAGAGGTTCGTCGACCTCACGATCACCTGCACGCTCAAACCTAGAAGAAGGACAATGCATGGTCTCATCGAAGGTGACATCGGATGTCTCCATGACTCGGTTAGTATCAAGGTTAAGTACACGATATGCATGAGTATGACTACCATAACCCAAAAAGACACTGTCAGAAGAGCGAGACTCAAACTTATCCAAGTTGCCTTTCTTGAGTATAAAACAATCGCAACCAAAAACTCTAAAATAACTCACTTTGGGCTGCCTCCCAAAACGCAAATCATAAGAGGTCTTCTTCAAGAAAGCACGAAGAAAAATACGATTGGAAATATAGCATGCAGTGTTTATAGCCTCGGCCCAATACCGCCTAGGAGTCCTATGCTCATCGGCATTGTCCTAGCCATCTCAACAAGGGTCCGATTTTTCCTCTCTAAAACACAATTTTGTGGTGGTGTGTAGGGGGAAGAAAACTGATGCTCCAAACCAAGAGAGTTACAAAACTTTTCAAAGTCCGAGTTCTTAAACTCGATACCATTATCGCTACGAATAGCTCTCATCGAGTTCTTAGGGAACTCATTCTGAAGATGCAAAATCAAATTGCGAGTGAAAGAGAAAGTCTCAGTTTTCTCAGCTAGAAAGAAAACCCATGAATATCTCGAGAAGTTGTCAACAACAACAAGCACATACCACTTCCCACCAACCGAGCTCTGCGGATACATGGGTGTATGCCGGATCTTCAGATGATGAGTGATTGTCAACTGGGATGATGCGCATGTTCTTTGGCTTGTGTTGTGCAGGTGTTGAGCATGGATACGGTGATTAAAGGCAAGGTGAAGGTCAAGTAGAGACGTGTCGTGCCGATGGACCCGGAGCGGTGAAGGGCGAACGTGAGGCTTGGACTGACGGACCGGTGGCCTGAGGATTGGCCGTGGTGGCTGATAGCATGGGACAACGGCAAGTGAAGACTTGCGTGTGGACGGGGTGCACGGGCGGTTTGGTGGTTGAGCCACAAAAAAACCACCGAGTGGACGGTTTCCAGGTTTGGGCCTCAAAACCTGGGTGCGACCGGTTTTAGAGTTTGGGCCACAAAACTCGGGCTGATGACAGTTTACAGGTTTGGGCCTCAAAACATAGGCGCTGGCGGGTTTTTGAGTTTGGGCCACAAAACTCAGGCGACGGACGACAGGTTTCCCGGTTTCAGCCTCAAAACCGGGGGATGGCCCAGGTTTCCCGGTTTCGACCTCAAAACCGGGGGGGAGGTCCATGAAAACGACGAGCAGAGTGGTGGCGGCACGTGGCGGCAATCGGTGAGGTCGCGTCGAGGCGAAGCTACCAGTTGTGCGGGCGTGGTCATCGGATCACCATCTACCTCGAGTTGGTCAGGAATACCCTTAGGGTTAGCCTGCTTGCTCATTAGCTGTAAGGGTAGAAGGGGAATAATTGTATTAGGCTATATAAGGAGAGGCCACCCCTCCCTCCAGACGATCTCAGCCATTGCTATTTTTCATTCTTGGGTTTCCTTCTCTCCCAGTCCCTGCTATAGCTACTGAGATCCACAGAGACAGTTTGATTATACCTCTGTGTATTTGGATTTTGCGGAAACGGGACCGGATTCCCGTTGTCTCCTCGTGGGGACGAATTTCGGCTGGCAATCGTGATTGTGATTCGCGTTTTGAACTTGTTCTTCACGTTCTTCTTTTCTTCATGTTTTCCCGTTGCTCGATCTCCCTCTACGTTGCTCCATTTGCAATAACATTTGAATCAACTTGTTCTTTACTGTGAGGGGATAATCACCACCGAAGGAATTCAACTCAATCCTCACGAACAAGTAGGTCGATTGGTTTTCGTTTTGGATCAACATTTTTCATACTTTCTCCCGAACTTCTTCGATTCATCGATTTGGAGATAGGTTCGAGCCATGATCTCCTAGGAGTAGCTCACTATCCTCATTGTGACTTTTTTCACCAAGTTTGATCCTTAGAGGATTCGTTTTGGGTGAGATCCAGTTGAATCGGTGGACGATCAGTCCTGCGTCGGGGTGACCAGACGCTGTGTACGGGGTGACCGGACGCTCCCCTGTGAGTCCGGTCGTTGAAAGTTTTGAACTGCTGGTTCTTTGATGTATTGACAGGACGCATCAAGGTTGTTTGACCGGACGCGACCCTTCTACTGTTCATCGCTGTTCGCTCTGACCGGACGCTCGTAGGGCTATGACCGGACGCTCCTTCCTGTGAGTCCGGTCAAACTCAGAGAGGTCCCAAATTGGGTTTTGCCAGACCGGACGCGTCCGATCCTTACTGACCGGACGCTCCAGTGAGTTGGGTCAGTACAAATTAGCACACTTTTGTTCGAGGTTCGTTCGTTCGTTGTTGGTTTTGATTTCCAGTTTTTTTGCGTTGAGTTTGTAGAGCTATAGAGTGTCCCGCTATGCTTCTTGGAAGCATCCACCCTACATCTAGGGTCGTGGACACTATCAAGCTCGAAGTTTGCCTTTGGGGTTGATTCTCGGGACAGTGGCGATAAGTTTCTGAGAAGAAATTTAAAGCTCCAATTCACCCCCCTCTGGTCTCCTTGCTTTAGCACTTTCGGTCCTTCAATTGGTATCGGAGCGGGTTAAGGATCTTCCACCTTAGCCGGTTCCAGATCCACAGAAGGCGACTTGGATCGCGGCGTGGGCAAACCGCCGTTTTTTAATGGGACAAACTATGCGTATTGGAAGATACGCATGTCGGCCTATCTTCAGAGTATGGGTGCTTCTGTCTGGGAGATTTGCAACAAGGCTGATTATGTGGTCTTGGCTGCTCGTGTGACTCAATTGTAAATTGACGAGCACGATGCCAATAGTCGAGCCCATAATGCTCTTTTCTCATGTTTGAGCATGTCTGAGTTTGATCGTGTTTCGTACCTCCCCACGGCTCAGGAGATTTGGGCGACCCTCATGCGCTTCCATGAGGGAACCACTCAAATCAAATCCCGTCTCTACGAGTCGCACAAGCGGGAGTATGAGAACTTTTGACACATGCCAGGCGAGAGCATAGAAAGTTTATTCGCTCGCTTTCAGGTGATTGTCAACAGGATGAGGGCTAACAAGGAATTGTTGCCTTTCGACAATCATGAGAGGGATCTAAAACTTTTACACACTCTCGATCGGTCGGTGTGGGACTCCAAAGTTTAGGCGATCATTGAATCGCCTAACTATGAGACTCTCACGTGTGACGAGCTCTTTAGTAAGCTCAAGTCAAGTGAGATTGATGCCATGGCAAGGGCTTCTTATGAAAATCCTTCTGGCCTGTTGATGGCTTTGGTTTCTGGCTCTTCTGCTAACACCTATGGAGGCTTTGCTTTGTCTTCTCTTCTTTCTGTCACAGAGGAGCAGCTGGAGTTCATGGCGGACGACGAGTTGGCCCTGCTTGCCAACTAGTTCTCGCGGTTCCATAACAACCGCATGAACCGTCGCCGCGGAGGAGGACGAGGTGGCTGCTACGAGTGTGGAGGCTCGGACCACTTCATCGCCAATTGCCCGAAGAAGAACAAGCAAGTCTTCGACAAGGCGGATCATGGCCACAAGTACGACTCCGGCAAGCGCAAGGAGAAGTACGTCCCCGCCAAGCACAAGTGGAGGGGCGGCTTCAACAAGGAGTACATCAAGGAGAAGTACTTGGAGAAGGCCCAGGCCGAGCAGCGTGCCTTCTTCGCCACTCTCAGCGACGTCGATGACTCGGATGATGACTCCGCTGCATCAAGCGATGACGAGTCCGAGAAGAAGAAGAAGATCTAGGACAAGATGAACGGTCTTTGCTTCTTCGCCGACAACGAGGGCTTCTGCACCATGGCCCTCGACGATGAAGTCAATGGCGAGCTGGAGGAGATCCCTCGAAACGACAACGACGATGACGACACCTCCCAGGTATCTCAAACTCCTAACGAACTCTCTGCTGAGGTTGACAAGCTTACTACTGCTCTCCTTAGTCAAGATAAACTGCTTAGGCTTGCCGCTAGAGAAAGAAAAGAGTTTAGGAGGAAGTGGGAGGATGCGGTGAAGGAACTTGAATCTGTCAAGTCCACCATTGTCGTGTCTGAGGAGGATGAGTGTGAGATGTGCTCCAAGCACAAGACTGACCTTCTCACTTTGAGGGGGAAGTATGTTGCTTTGGTTGGAGAGGTGGATGAGCTTAGAGCTAGATCCTCCGTGCTTGGTGCGTGCAAGTCTTGCGCAGGCTTGAAATCCGAGTTGGCAGAGAAGAATGCCAAGATTGTGTCTCTTTAGAAGGCCAGCTCGGATAGCACTTGTGTGTCTAGGTGTGCTTTGTGTGAGCGTTTGGAGATGGAGATTGCAAACGCGAAGCATGACAAGATGCAAACCGAGGAAGAAAACACATACCTTCGGACCATCTTGTTATTGGTGTCTAGTGGTGAGCCGCAGCTTGGGATGATGATAGCTCAATTCAAACGTGCTGCTGGAGGTCTTGGTGTTGGTTTTGCTCAGTGGATGGAAAGTGCTTCTTCCTTTGGTAAGATTGGAGAGTCTAGTGGTCTTAACCCGAGTGAGAAGCTCAACTCCACCACTACTCCCAAACTTACCAAGATACCACCCAAAGAGCCTCTAAAGCCTAACACCAAAGATGGAGTGTATAAGGAACCTCTGAGAGCTCCACCAAAGAAACAAGTATGGTCTCCTAAACCCAACCACCTAAGGAAAAAGCTTGACACAATGCCACGTATCCAAGAGGAGCTCATACCACAAAAAGGCCAAGTGAATCACACCCACTACCGTGAGTACCAACAACCCCCTATGAGAGTGGTGACGTACCACTGTGAGCACTGTGGGAGAGATGGACACTTGAGGGAGTTTTGCTTTCGGCGCAAGAGAGAGTAGCGCCTTGCAAAGGAGATGAAAAACTCGGACATGTACCATCCTTTCCGTGATATACATGTGTCGAAGGTTCGGAGGAGAGCTGCTAGGCCTAGAGGTTCAATGTCTCAAGGTCCTAGGCCGCAAGGAGGACGTGATCGGCGGGAGCCTACTTTTGTTGGCTATGGACCCCGTGGCGGTGGCTTTGTAGTTGAGCGTTACCCTCCACCGTGTTTTGACTATCGCGATGGATGCTCTTCCCTTAGCGGACCACGCTTTCCTCAGCGTGGTGATCACTTTCCCCGTAGGCATGCTAGGAATGGTTTTTCTACTAACCGTTCTTTTGAGCAGCCGGCCCAACACTGGTACACTTCCCATTTTACTCACCCCAGTGTTGGACCGTATGCTCATCCTATGTCTTTTTATTGATGTAGGTAAGACGATTGGAGAATGTTTGGTTGGTGGATTCCGGGTGTTCAAGGCATATGGCCGGAAACGCTAAGTGGTTCTCCAGTCTTAGTCCAGTTGCCGGAAAGGAGTTTATCACCTTCGGCGACAATAGCAAAGGTATAGTATTGTCTCGTGTGTTTGTGTGTGTTAATGAGCACTTTGTGTTGCATGATGTTGCTCTTGTTTCTAACTTACATTTTAATCTTCCTTCTATTTCGCAACTCGTTGATGATGACTATGAGATTCGTTTTAAGCCGAATCTCAGTCGTATTTTGGACCCTCAGGGCAATCTTGTATGTTTGATTTCGCCCTTTGGGAAAGCCTTTCGTCCGAATTTCTCGGAGTCATTTGGAATTTCTCGGTGTCTTTTGGCTGGATCTTCTTCCTCTGATCTTTGGAAGTGGCATATGAGACTAGGTCATCTGAGCTTCGACTTGCTTGCAAGGCTTAGTTCACATGGCTTAATCCGAGGATTGCCCAAGTTGTGCATGGAGAAGGATCTTGTTTGCCATTCTTGTAGACATGGGAAAATGGTAGCCGCTCCCCACCATCCGGTGAATCAGGTTATGAATAAGCGCCCTGGAGAGCTTTTGCATATGGACCTTGTTGGTCCAGCTCGGGTGAGCTCGGTTTGGGGGAAGTGGTATGTGCTTGTTGTTGTTGATGACTTTTCGAGATATTCGTGGGTTTTCTTTTTAGCTGAGAAAACTGAGACTTTCATCTTTGTTCGCAATTTGATCTTGCATAGAACGAGTTCTCGAAGAACTCGATGGGAGCTATTCGTAGTGATAATGGTTCCGAGTTTAAGAACTCGGATTTTTGAGAAGTTTTGTAACTCTTTGGGTTTGGAGCATCAGTTTTCTTCCCCCTACACTCTGCCACAAAATGGTGTTGTAGAGAGGAAAAATCAGACCCTTGTAGAGATGGCCAGGACGATGCTCGATGAGCATAGGACTCCTAGGCGATATTGCGTAGAGGCTATAAACACTGCATGCTATATTTCCAATCGCATTTTTCTCCGTGCTTTCTTGAAGAAAACTTCTTATGAGTTGCGATTTTGGGAAGCAACCCAAAGTGAGTTATTTTAGAGTTTTTGGTTGCCACTGTTTTATACTCAAGAAAGGCAACTTGGATAAGTTTGAGTCTCGCTCTTCTGACGGTGTATTTTTGGGTTATGGTAATCATACACGTGCATATCATGTACTTAACCTTGATACTAACCAAGTCATCGAGACATCCGATGTCACCTTCGACGAGACCATGCATTGTCCTTCTTCTAGATTTGAGCGTGCAAGTGATCACGAGGTTGGCGAACCTCTTTTTGATGATGAGGAAGAAGGTGCTGAAGGGATTGATGATCTAGCACTTCCTCCACCTGCTATGCCGATTGGGTCAACTTCGACCACGACTACACGTGGCCCCGACCCTTCTTCCTCTACTACATGGGGGTCGTGTGATCCACCACCTCGGGCTGTACCACCTGTACCCAAGGAGGCACCAGCTACTGTTGAGGAGGAGGTCACTTCAGCAAGGGAGGCGCCACGACACATTCAGCACTAACACCCTCCTCAACAGATGATCGGCGACATCTATGAACGCGTCACTCGGTCTAGGTCACAACAAATCTCTCACTTTGCTCATTCTGCATTTGTTGCTGATTTTGAACCCCGAGATGTTGGACACGCTCTATCTGATCTAGATTGGGTCAATGCCATGCATGAGGAGCTCGAAAATTTTGAGAGAAATCGGGTTTGGGTTTTTCTTCCTCTTCCTCCTAAGTGTGACCCTATTGGGACAAAATGGGTTTTCAAAAACAAACAAGTAGAAGATGGACATGTTGTGAGAAACAAGGCCAGACTTGTAGCCTAGGGGTATAGTCAGAAGGAGGGGATAGACTATGAGGAGACTTTTGCTCTTATAGCTCGTTTGGAGGCAATTAGGATTCTCTTGGCTTTTGATGCATCCAAAGGTTTCAAACTTTTTCAAACGGATGTCAAGAGTGCCTTCCTAAATGGCTACATAGAAGAAGAGGTGTATGTGAAACAACCTCCCAATTTCGAAAATCCCAAGTTTCCAAACCATGTTTTTAAACTTCACAAAGCTTTGTATGGTTTGAAACAAGCCCCAAGAGCCTGGTATGATAGGTTGAAAACCTTTTTGCTTGCTAAGGGTTTTAAAATGGGATGTGTAGATAAAACGCTTTTTCTCCTCAAGTAAGGCAATGACACTTTGTTGGTTCAGATTTACGTGGATGATATCATCTTTGGTGGTTCTTCTCATGCTTTGGTTGCCAAGTTTGCAGATACTATGAGCAGGGAATTTGAGATGAGCATGATGGGCAAGTTGACGTGTTTCCTCGGGTTGCAAATCAAGCAATCCCGAGAGGGGACGTTCGTGCACCACGGCAAGTACACCAAGGGCATATTGAAGAAGTTCGATATGGGTGAGACCAAGCGTCTTCCAACACCCATGTCGACCACGACGGCCCTGGATGCGGACAAGGATGGAGAAGCTGTGGACCAGAAGGAGTACCGGAGTATGATCAGGTCGCTGCTGTACTTGACGGCAACACGTCCGGACATGCAGTTCGCGGTGTGTCTTTGCGTGCGATTTCAGTCGTCGCCGTGCACCTCTCACCGTCAGACGGTCAAGCGCATTATGAGGTACGTATGCTTCACACCCGAGTTTGGGATTTGGTATTCTGCTTCTTCTACCCTCTCCCTTTGCGATTACTCAGATGCTGATTTTGCTGGTTGCCGACTTGAGCGCAAGTCCACTTCTGGGACTTGTTAGTTTTTGGGTTCTTCTCTAGTATCTTGGTCTTCTCGCAAGCAGTCTAGTGTCGCTCAGTCTACCACAGAGGCTACATATGTTGCTACGGCTAGCTGTTGTTCCCAGTTATTATGGATGATGGCCACTTTGCGTGATTTTGGTCTGAGTTTTTCTCGAGTTCCATTGCTTTGTGACAGCATGAGTGCGATTAGCGTTGCTAAGAACCCCGTGCTGCATTCTAAGACCAAACACATTGATGTGCGCTTTCATTTTTTGCGAGACCGCTATGAGAAGGGTGATATCGACCTTCACCATGTCGATACTCATCTTTAGTTGGCAGATATTTTCACCAAGCCTTTGGACCAATCAACCTTTGCTAGGTTGAGAGGTGAGCTTGGTGTGTGTTTTCCCTTTTAGTTGGGGGAAACATTTTGGTTCTTGTAATATAGACTGACTACTTTTATTTTGTTCTTGTTTAATTTTTGCATTTCATCATGTTTTCATTTTTATCTTTCCGAGCTTCATGTCTATAATCTGTAGAATGAATTTATGCTCTGATTAGTGTATGCTCCGATGATACATAATGATGCTAGTAGCTTAGGCTCTTTTTGATCACTGATACATGTTTTGAGCTGAGCTACTTTTCAGAATTGTGAATATGCTTAATTCAACATAAAATTTTAAACATGTTCACCATTGAGTCTAGCAACTAGCATGTGTAGAAGGTGTTGTAGTCACTTGTGCTTTACATATATGCTAGGTTGCTATGTCTCTAGTTATGTGTCCTTCACTTGCTTGGTGTGCTCATATTCTGTTAAAATTTGAACCAAGTCTAAGTGAATTGAAAAGATCGAGATGGGATTACTTGATAGCACATCACGTTATCGAGACTATTTCTCATTGCACTTTGAGTCAAACTTGAGCCGTGTAGTGTACGACCGAAACCGTTGCTTCAAGCTCCTGATTGCTTATGCATAGGCTTAGCTCGGTTGAAAAGTTAGGCAATGTCAAGTTTTCAACCTCTCGCAATGACATGCTAAAAATTTAAACTTGTGAAACCACCGTTGCAACTCCGATAAAATTTTGAAAACACAAGTCTATGTCTCATTCTACAGCATGATGATTGAACTTTGCTAGGGGTAGTTCACCTTGTATACATGTTTAGCACTTGTGTAGCTTCCTGTCTATACATGTCTGATGCTACTTTGATGGTGAAACCCTTTCTGAATGGATTAAAACTGCTCACTTTGCTCATATGTTCATATTTCATATTTTGTGATCAGTTTGAGCCTTTGCTGGCATTTGTGCATGTTGTTGAGTAGTTGGACCAGCACTCTTTAGAGCATCTGTTCATTCTATAGATTCTATACCTGAAGCTGCTAACCTGCATTTGTGACTAATATGCATCATGCCTTGTTGTGTGCATTTTCAACTAATGGGGAGAAATTTTAACAAATCATGTCCCTAGTTGTATGCACTATTGAAGGGGGCGTTTACTCGATTTCTGCTTTGACGAGCTGTTCAATTGGTTTGGAGCGACTTTCAGCCTATATGGTTTTTCAATAGGTTTGGAGCGGTTTTGGCTAGTTGTGTTGAGCCTTTGCCTCTCTCTGGAGGAACTAGCTTGTCTTTGCTTTCCTTGCTCTGACCTTCTCGCTAGTGGTGTTGAGCCTGTTCTACCTCTTCTTGAGGGCTAGCTTTGCTTTACTTGGTTGCGTCGAGCCGTTGCCCATGTCTTTGGGAACCAAGCTATCTCGCTCACTCCATCCATTCGACTCTTCCTGGCTTTGCTTCGCTTTTAGTCGACTGGTTGAGTTCACTTACTTCTTCTTCCTTCTTCTTCTACCTTCATATGATTTGTGTTGGTAGTTGACAATGCGCTCATCAAGGGGGAGATTGCGGATACATGGGTGTATGCCGGATCTTGAGATGATGAGTGATTGTCAACTGGGATGATGCGCATGTTCTTTGGCTTGTGTTGTGCAGGTGTTGAGCACGGATACGGTGATCAAAGGCAAGGTGAAGGTCAAGTAGAGAGGTGTCATGCCGATGGACCCGGAGCGGTGAAGGGCGAACGTGAGGCTTGGACTGACGGACCGGTGGCCTGAGGATCGGCCGTGGTGGCTGACAGCCTGGGACAGCGACAAGTGAAGACTTGCGTGTGGACGGGGTGCACGGGTAGTGCATCCCCTCTATGGTTCGGTTTGGTGGTTGAGCCACAGAAGAACCACCAAGTGGAGGGTTTCCAGGTTTGGGCCTCAAAACCTGGGTGCGACCGGTTTTCGACTTTGGGCCACAAAACTCGGGCTGAGGACAGTTTCCAGGTTTGGGCCTCAAAACCTGGGCACTGGCGAGTTTCTGAGTTTGGGCCACAAAACTCAGGCGACGGACGATAGGTTTCCCGATTTCGGCCTCAAAACCGGGGGGGGGTCCGTGAAAAGGACGAGTAGAGCGGTGGTGGCAATCGGTGAGGTCGCGTCGAGGCGAAGCTACCAGTTGTGCGGCGTGGTCGTCGGATCACCATCTACCTTGAGTTGGTCAGGAATAACCTTTGGGTTAGCCTGCTCGCTCATTAGCTGTAAGGGTAGAAGGGGAATAATTGTATTAGGCTATATAAGGAGAGGCCACCCCTCCCTCCAGATGATCTCAGTCATTGCTATTTTTCATTCTAGGGTTTCCTTCTCTCCCAGTCCCTGCTATAGCTATTGAGATCCGCAGACAGTTTGATTATACCTATGTGTATTTGGATTTTCCGGAAACGGGACCAGATTCTTGTTGTCTCCTCGTGGGGACGAATTTCGGCTGGCAATCGTGATTTTGATTCGCGTTTTGAACTTGTTCTTCGCGTTCTTCTTTTCTTCATGTTTTCCCATTGCTCGATCTCCCTCTACGTTGCTCCATTTGCAATACCATTTGAATCAACTTGTTCTTTACTGTGAGGGTATCATCACCACCGAAGGAATTCAACTCAATCCTCACGAACAAGTAGATCGATTGGTTTTCGTTTTGGATCAATGTTTTTCATATACTTTCTCCCGAACTTCTTCGATTCATCGATTTGGAGATAGGTTTGAGCCATGATCTCCTAGGAGTACCTCACTATCCTCCTTGTGACTCTTTTCACCAAGTTTGATCCTTAGAGGATTCGTTTTGGGTGAGATCAAGTCGAATCGGTGGACGATCAGTCCTGCGTCGGGGTGACCAGACGCTGTGTACGGGGTGACCGGACGCTCCCTGTGAGTCCGGTCGTTGAAAGTTTTGAACTGCTGGTTCTTTGCTGTATCGACCGAACGCATCAAGGTTGTTTGACCGGACGCGACGCTTCTACTGTTCATCGTTGTTCGCTCTCACCGGACGCTCGTAGGGCTATGACCGGACGCTCCTTCCTGTGAGTCCGGTCCAACTCAGAGAGGTCCCAAATTGGGTTTTCCCAGACTAGACGCGTCCGATCCTTACTGACCGGACGCTCCAGTGAGTCCGGTCAGTACAAATCAGCACGCTTTCGTCCGAGGTTCGTTCATTCGTTGTTGGTTTTGATTTCCGTTTTTTTTTGCGTTGAGTTTGTAGAGCTATAGAGTGTCCCACTGTGCTTCTTGGAAGCATCCACCCTACATCTAGGGTCGTGGACACTATCAAGCTCGAAGTTTTCCTTTGGGGTTGATTCTCGGGACAGTGGTGATAAGTTTCTGAGAAGAAATTTAAAGCTCCCATTCACCCCTCTCTGGTCGCCTTGCTTTAGCACTTTCGGTCCTTCAAGCTCACCTGAGCCGGACCTACAAGGTCCATATGCAAAAGCTCTCCAGGGCGCTTGATCATAACTTGATTTACTGGATGGTGGGGAGCGGTAACCATTTTTCCATGTCTACATGAATGGCAAACAAGATCCTTCTCCATGTGTAACTCAGGCAATCCTCGGATTAAGCCAAGTGAACTAAGCCTTATGTTGGCACTTCTTAGCATCGCTACTAAGAATAGAGTTTGAATCTATCCCCGGCAACGGCGCCAGAAATGCTTGTTGACATTTCTTAGCGTCGCTACTAAGAATAGGGGGTAGGTCTATCCTCAGCAACGGCACCAGAAGTGTCTTGTGGGTAAGTTCTTATGTCTATTGGATAATTCCGCAAGCGCACAGAATATACCACTGTAGCACTTCACCTGGGAGTATTCCAAAGTATCGTTATTTATTTTATCCCATGGGAAAGCGATAGCTAGAAATGATAAGAAAGCAAGAGATCCACAGAGAAACAACAACTTAGTACCAACTACCAGAGATAGGTAAATGACTTTGGGTAAATGGGTGATGATGTAACAAACTCAGTGAAAGATAAAAGATAACTAGTAAGTATAGCTAGGTGGGAGGACAACGAGAGAGTATGAGACTACTATGACTTTACTTCTACTCCTATGCGCTCATTTTAATCACACCAAGGTTTAACTAGATTAAGCCCTCACGACAAGTGTGCTAGGCGACGAGCGGACAGGGAGCACAGAGACTCTTACTATCGGAATGTCATGCTCAGCCTTATCCTTTAAATCCTGCCTATAAACACGTGGTGGACTTTAGAGACCAGATTCAGGGCTGTCACCACCTGCTGGCTACCACTATCCATCCGTGCGACAGGCGACAACCAAAGGTCAGATAATGTCTAAGCACCACGCTTAAACTATCTCTTACTGCTCTAATCATGTGCACAACCAACTGGAGCACCCTATAATAGACAATGATCGCACACAGGCATGTTCCAGGTAACCCAACTAGTATAAACGAAGATATGACAAACTAAGAGCACAACAATACTATATTGAATATAATATTACACAAAGTAAGGACTAAGTAAAGTAGAGTAAAGTAATACTATAAGGTAATGTGTTACGAAAATAATGAGAAAGATACAAGAGCTATACCAGACTCCTCAGAAGACAGCTCCGGAAGACCCGAGCACAGCTCACTACTCAACTCTAACTCCCACACTAGACTACACTACTAAGAAGTGGACTAACTACTCTTCACTTGAGCTTGTAGGCTTCCATCATGCACACCTCAAATGAGAGGGGGAGGGCCTCTATTTATACGTGGAGGTGGAGTAGGGGCTACTTCACCGCCACGTCATCGATCCGCGTGACGTCGATCCTCCTCTGTTGGATTGTAACCACCTCAAGATGAAGGGTTGCCGTGACTTGGGCTTGATTCACCGTGAAGGCACCTTAGCTTCCACGAGAGAGCACCTAGGGGAGCACCCCTAGATCGGCCGACCCATGGGGGGTCGGGCGACCCTCCCTATGACACCTTGGCCCCAACTTGGTATGTGTAGATGATGTCCCCACTTGTCATTTGGTGTTTGGCACGTTGTAATGTGTCATGATCACTTTGGATGCTTCGTTGTTGGCCCATTGATCCATGTGACTTCATCTTCCACCGTTGAGAGAAAACACAATTGTGATCCAAGGGTGGAGAAGCACTTTGAGAGGCTTGACATGGATCATGACATGTGGCAGAACCCTGGTGGGCCCACAGGGGGGTCGGGCGACCCCCTTATGTGTGTCCCACCAGATTTCCTTGGCACATTTCTTCATATTGGAGCTTAGCAAGGTTGATCCCACCTGGTAGGGTCCTGGTGGGGCCATAAGGGGGTCGGGCGACTCCCTTATGTAGGGCCCACCAGCTCACTTTGCCTCATTTCTTCATTATCTGCATAAACACGCTTCCATATACAAGTGGAGCTAGTTATTGGTGAAAGTATGTTCATGCCATGTTATTCTTCCTTAATACCCGGCTTGTTGACGGGGTTTTAGGTGTATGAGTTTGGTAATATTCCACCGTCAACAAGAATCCCCCAAGCTTAACCTTAGCTCGTCCCGAGCAAATAGTAAACTTAGCCTCGGTGGATCAGGAGTTTCTGCTATGTTTCACATTTCAAAAGTATCATGTATACAACAGAGTACATCTCTTTTGAATGGAAAAGTTAGCAATATTGAAAACTGACCCATATTACCTTAGTCCTTCATGGGGCTAGTAGCCTTTTCCTTTGTCTTGAGCGGTTGAGAGATAGAACAACTTTTGATTTGAGTACCATTTTTCTTGCTTCACACATGTTTGCATACCGAAGGTTTTGTATTTTTCCAAGAAAACTTATTGTTCCTCATTTGGTTCTCTCATTGTCACTGTTATGGTGTATGATTCCTTACCAAGGTATATGTATAGGTTGCCTTCATTTTCATCCTACTTCTAATAAGGTCTATGTAGAGCTTGGTAGGGGTAAAAGATGTAGCATACTTACCTTGCATGTGTTGTCAAGTCAAAGCTTGGATCGAAGGAGAGAAGTGTCATACTCTTAGATCAAGATGTGCATGTGTGTGGTATATGGTACTTATACTCCTTTAGTTGATATGATCTCTTCGTAACACTTATTCTTTTGAGACATGGCTATCATAACTCTTTTTATTCATGAGCTCTACATGCTCATCTTTTTCTCTTTTTCTTCTTTTTATTTTTCAGTACTTTGGACCTTCATGTGTCCATTTTTTTATATACTTTTGCATAGCCTTTGTCTCTTTTAATATATTAAACTAGAGAGATCATTCTTTTAGAACATGGAGTTTTTATTTGGTGGACATGAAAGACGTATTTTTGCGCACTTCCAGTGTAGAAGCGGCATGTATATGTGCAGTGTACGTGATCTTGATCTTGGGAGCATGATAAGTCTCTCAACAAGGGTCAACAAGACTTGACAAGACTCAACACAAAGCAAGTTGCTTTTATATGAAAGGCTCATGTCATGAAAGGGTATATATGGTTGTGGTAGTAATTTCATTACCATTGAGGAATATAAAGGTTTTTCACCATTTTAAAGTAAAAACTCCGATAATTCAATAGGTGGAAACAATATTACACTAACTCTTATCTTAGCTATATCTTGTCTCACAACAACTTAGACTTAGTTACAGCTTTTTGCTTCCCACAAAGTTTTAGGTTCATGATGGTTTCATGTGAGCTAAGTTATCCATGCTTGGAGAAATATTAAGTTGCAAACTATATACTAGAGAAACATTTAACAGAGCAACTATTCATCATTTCCAGAAAGGATAGAAATACCTAAAGCATATATGAAGGGATTTTTTTATATGGGAGTTTATTTAATTATTTACTAAAATTTTAGCAAAGAAACTAGAAAAGAAATAAATGCTAAAAAATAAAACCTACCTTGGTGGGGGAGGGAACCTCCCCCAAGCTTGTTCTTCTCATTGTCCTGGTGGTGGGTATGGTGGTGGATAGACACCCTGTTGTGCCCAAAGTGCCTCCCACTGCCGCCTGTGGTACTCCTGCATGTTGGCCAACATTTCTCTATTCTGTGCTACGTCTGCATTGATGAGTCCTTGGTCCATGCGGAGCTCACCGACCTGGGTGGTGAGTTGGGCCAAGTCCCGCTACATATTGCGCCTATCTTGGCGTTCCCTCTCTCGTGAGGACGAGAAGGAGAACCTCGCACTTTGAGTGTGTGAATGGGGCGGCTGTCGTCTCCCTCCTGAGCTAGAGATTTGCATCTCGCTGGTAGCATCATCATCATCTTCTTCTTCTTCTTCTTCAATTCCTCTAGATGGGCTTCCTTGCTCGAATCGTGCCGTGTTGGCCATGCTACGCATCATACGTCTAGGTCCTGCACCTAAAACACTTCTCCTTCTCACCTCCAGGTCTATCTCAAAAGTGAGCTCACGGACTCGGTAAAGCCAAAGCCTCTCGCAAGGGAGTGGGACTCTGACTATGTGGTCAAGATACATCATGGCAACTGTGTTGTTTGGACCGGTCACTAGCATGTGGGCTTGGACGAAGTGATCTATCATGAGAATGGTCCGTGGTGTGTTTAGGTAGAGGAAGGAGGGATCAAGTGCACACACTGTGTCGGCGATGCGTGTAACAAGGGAGGTACAGTCCACAGGCCCCTTTCTGTTAACTATGGTTTGCCAGTGGGCGACTAGGGCTTTGACTGGTGAGACGTGAATCCTTCTCTGCATAGCAAAGAGGATTCGCAGGTCATTGTCTCTAACGACCCTGACATCGTCTTGGGGAAACAACGTGATCCCTATCCAGCGGTGCATGAAGTGCAGAGTGGGGTTGTGGATGTGGTTCGTCCTAGGATATTCACACTCCGACAGGCTAGTGATTGAGAGCCAAAACTCAGCTTTGTTGAAAGCGCGCGTGCTTTGTGGCAGGTAAGGGAGCAGTTAGCAGCAAACCCAAGGGCAGCGCTCAATCCACCCCAAGTGAGGTTGTATTCCTGGTTGATCAGGCGAAAATATACCCCCTTATCTGTGGTTCGTAGCGTGCTTAGGAATTCTAAAGTGAGAGGTTTGCTACCGCGGTCATCCTGGATGTGCCAGAAATGCTTCCAGCCAATGGCAGAAAAGATATTGTCAAATTCTTCATCCATACCTGTCTTTTCCAGCAGGGTTTGATCATACACCTTTGTGTGTTCAAAGGTGCGGTGAAGAAATTTGTTGTGCGTCTAGAGCTCATGTGGGTACAGCATAATCCCTGTGTCTGGAGCTCTTGCCATGACAGGAGGTGGAGAGTGTGTTTGGCTGCCAGAGGGCATGTTGCTCTCACTGTGATGACGACTGCCACCAAAACTATGGCTCTCACTTGCTGTAGTGTGGGCGACAGGTGAGGGATAGTTATCCCACTGCTCATCGCATGACATAGAAGAGAGTATTTCTGTGTCATGGGAGGATGCTCGGCCTGAGTCGTCGGAGTGACGACTGTGGCGAGATGAGGAGCTCCCACTACCGACCTTTCGGAGGGCTTTTGCAAACTTCTTCATTTCGGCTAACCCAAGGGGTGCACTAGGCTTGGCGCTACTGGCTATGTGTTAGTGAACTTTGTAAGGCCGGTGAGCTCCTACAAAACCACTCTATAAACTATGAAATGCTGAACTCGAATTGAGTGAGTAGAATGCTCCTTCGGGGGTGTATTTATAGGTAAAGTGAAGGAGGAGAGGAGAGGAGAGGATCATGGCCAGGTCGGCCGACCCCATGGTGCACCATTTGCACCAAAATGCATGGCTAAAATTTAAAGTGGTAGAGAGTAGAGGTGGACAGTAGGTATGGATGGGACATTAGGGGTCATGACCAGGTCGGCCGACCCCATGGTGCACCATTTGCATCAAAATGTGTGGCTGAAATTTAAAGTGGTAAAGAGTAGAGGTGGAGGGCAGGTATGGATGGGACATTAGGGGTCATAGCCAGGTCGGGCGACCCCCCTTTGGGTCGGCCAACCCTAGGGTGTACCTCCCTTGCTCCCACTTTCGTCAATATTTCACCTCCACGCTTCAAAACTCCATGTACATGTGGAACCAAGTTATTTGTATAAAATAAGGTCATGTTAAACTCATTTCCTTTCAAAGGTGACACTTTGTTGACGGGTTTGGCCATGCAAAACATCTTAGCTCTTTGCTGGTCCTCGAGTAAAGATTAGGATTAAAGTAAGCATGAGCATAACATCTTAAGATATTCAACTAGCATAAAAGTCATTCCAAAACATTCCTTAAGAAAGTGGGGTATGTGGTGTTAGCTAACATATATTTTTGAGTAGTTGAAAAGTGGAACAGTTCTTGAAGCAAAGTCATCTTACCGTTTTCACATCTTAGTAACTTGGAGTTTTTTTACAATAAAAAGCATAGGTCACTTATACTCCTCGAATGGTAATCTTATAACTCTCAAAGGTGTATGATTCCTTACCAAGGCATTGCAAGAATTGCCTTCTTTTGTTTCATCCTACTTCGAAAAAGCTTATTTGGAGCTCAGGTAGGGATAAACATAATAGCATACTTCCATTGCATGTATTGCAAAGTCAAAACAAGGATCCAAGGAGAAAAATGTCATACTCTTAGATCAAGATGTGCATGTGTGTGGAACATGATATAAATATACTCCTTTTGTAGGTTTGGCCTCTCTCTAGGACTTATTGTTTTGAGACATGACTATCTTTTTTTCCCTTTTCTTTTACCTAGTATGAGCCTTCATGTGCTCACATTTTTTTCCTATTTTTATACTCGGACCTTCATGTGTCCATATTATTTTTCTCATACTTTTGCATAGTTCATGTTTCTTCTACAACATATTTAGAGAGAGATCACACTTTTAAAACATGGAGCATATATTTGGTGGAAATAAAAGGCATGTTTTTTTATGTACTTATAGTGTAGAAGTAGCATGTATGAGTGCCATGTACGTGATCTTGATCTTGGGAGCATGATGAATTTCTCACCAAGGGTCACAAGGTTTGACAAAACTCAACACAATAGCTAGTAGCATATGTAGAAGGTTGTAAACATGTAAGATCATAGCATATGGTTTTGGTAGGAATTTCTCACCATTGAGGACTATGTGACACTATGGTTTTATGACACTTTTATCAAAAGAAAAATCTCCAAGTACTTTGAATGGAAAAGGTATGATTTCTAAGCCAGAACAATATCACACTTCATAACAACTTAATCAATATGAGTTTCCTATCAAGATATTTTCCCACAAGCTTAAGTATATGTGTATGGAACAAACTTTATGCAAGATTCTTATCTCAAATTGTCATAATCATGTCACTTCTCAAAATTTTAATCTAAGTGTGCATTTGGTTCATTTTAGTTCCATGGAAAGCATGTTAAAGTATTGCACATGTATCAAAAAGATGAGAGGAAGGATCAAACCGAGGTCCTAGAGCAGAGGAAGGGCATTGGAGGTTTGCAAGGGGCCGACCAACTCTATGGTGGGGTCGGCCGACTCCACAAGCAGGCCTATACCTCCCCATCTTTTTATGGTTGCGTCCTTCCATGAATACTCAAGACTTTTGTGTTCTCTAGTGCATTTGTGCAACTTGGGGTCACAGACCCCCCACACTTCATCGAAGTTGTACCTGGCTTTTATTCATAGACAACAAAGGTGAAAATATAAAGGACTCTTCTAGTGGGAAACACCAGAGAGTCAAAATTTATTCAAATAGAGCAATGCATAAAACAAACATTGAGGGGAAAGTAAACAAGTTAAAGAGAAAGGATAGGCATGTGAACAAGAAACAACATGATGAATGTTTTTTAAATGGATCATGGAATAGATTGAATTCAATCATGTCTATTTCCTCATCTAGTTTGTCTAGTTCAAAGAAAACTTTTAAACATTGACCATTTACCTTAAAGATTTTACCTTCATCATCTTGAAGTGTGATAGCTCCATGAGATGAAGTGTCGATGACTTGAAATGCCCCTTCCCATTTGCTTCGAAGCTTTCCATGTCCAAATAGCTTAACTCTTGAGTTGAACATAAGTACCTTGTCTCCTAGCTTGAACTCCTTCTTCTTTATTCTCTCGTCTTGCCATCTCTTTGTTTTCTCCTTGTAGATTTTGGCATTGTGGTATGCTTTCTTCCTCCATTCTTCTAACTCTGAAATTTGCATTTTTCAATGCCTCCCAGCAGCTTGTAGGTCCATATTCTATTTCTTTATGGCCCAATGTGATCGAAATTCCAACTCGATTGGGAGGTGACAAGTCTTCCCATATACGATCTGGTATGGTGACATGCCAATGGGTGTCTTGAATGTTGTCCTATACGCCCAAAGTGCATCAGGTAGCTTGTCTCTCCATCCTTTCCCCATCTCATTTACTGTCTTTTGCAGGATGTTCTTGATCTATTTGTTTGATGTTTCTGCTTGTCCACTTATTTGGGGATGGTATGGAGTTGCAACATTATGTTGGATGCCTTGCTCTTCTAGGAACCGTCGAAAACTCCCATCAATGAAGTGAGAGCCCCCATCACTTATCACCAACCTTGGGGTTCCAAATCGTGGAAATATGGTTTGTTCAAACATCCTTCTTGAGCTCTTGGCATCTGCTGCTTTGCATGGCATTACTTCAACCCATTTGGACACATAGTCCACGGCCACCAGAATGTACTCGCAGCCATGAGACTTGGGAAAAGGTCCCATGTAGTCAATGCCCCATGCATCAAAGAGCTCCACTTGAAGGTTGTTTGTCAGCGGCATGGCATCTTGGGCATTGATGTTCCCATGCTTTTGGCACCTCACACATCTCTTGATGAAGTTCTTTGTCTCCGCATACATGGTTGGCCAAAAGAACCCACTTTGCCAAATCTTTGCATGGGCTCTGAATGCCCCATAGTGCCCTCCATATGGTGCGGCATGACAACTCTCAATGATCTTGATTGATTCTGCTTTAGGGGCACATTTCCTCAAAAGACCATCATTGCAGACTCTATAAAGGTATGGCTCATCCCAAAGATGTACCTAACTCTCTTGTATGAGTTTCTTTTTGTTTGCTCCTGGTGGTACATGTCCTACAACCATAAAATTCACAATATTCGCATACCAGGGGTTGGAGTCCCTGATCTTGAGAAGTGTGTCGTCCCTGAGGCAGTCATTGATTGGCAGATCCTGTGCGTCTTGGAATTGCATTCTGGACAAGTGATCGGCAACAAAATTTTCTACTCCTTTTTATCTTTTATTTCCAAGTCAAATTCTTGGAGTAACAAGATCCATCTTATTAAACGTGGTTTAGCATCTTTCTTAGTGAGCAAGTATTTCAAAGCAGCATGATCGATATAAACAATTACTTTTGCTCCAACTAAGTAAGATGCAAACTTATCAATAGCAAAAACAACAACTAAGAGCTCTTTTTCAGTTGTTGCATAATTAAGTTGAGGTCCAGCCAAAGTTTTGCTAGCATAAGAAATTGCATGATGGTTTTTATCTTTTGTTTGACCAAGAATGGCACCAACAACAGAATCACTTGCATCACACATTATTTGAAAAGGAAGCATCCAATCAGGGGATTGGATGATTGGCGCAGAGACAAGTGCTTTCTTGAGAATGTAAAAAGCATTTAAGCACTCATCATTAAAATCAAAGGGTGCATCTTTAGCAAGCAGGTTTGTTAAAGGACGAGCAATTTGAGAAAAGTCTTTTATAAAACGCCTATAAAAACCAGCATGCCCGAGAAAACTTCTAACACCCTTGACATTCGTGGGAGGTGGAAGGTGTTCTATGACATTATCTTAGCTCTATCCACCTCGATCCCACGCTCGAACACTCTATGTCCTAGCACTATGCCTTCCCGAACCATGAAATGGCATTTTCCCCAATTTAGGACTAATTGCTTTTCCTCGCATCTTTGTAAGACCTTGTCCAAATTTTTTAGACAACCATCAAAGGTTTTTCCATAGACAGAGAAATCATCCATGAATACCTCCATGATTTGCTCAATCATGTCAGAGAAGATGGACATCATGCACCTTTGGAAAGAAGCGGGAGCATTGCATAAACCAAAAGACATACGGCGATATGCATATGTCCCATAAGGGCATGTGAAGGTGGTCTTACTTTGGTCGTCGGGATGGATGGGGATTTGATGATAACCCGAATAACCATCAAGGAAACAAAAGAAAGAGTGTTTTGCTAACCGTTCCAACATTTCATCAATGAAGGGCAACGAAAAGTGATCTTTCTTTGTAGCCTTGTTAAGCCTTCGGTAATCTATGCACATCCTCCAACCCGTAACGGTTCGTTGAGGGATCAACTCATTTTTATCATTTTGAATAACTGTCAAGCCTCCCTTCTTAGGCACGACTTGCACTGGGCTAACCCACTCACTATTTGGAACAGGGTAGATTATGCCCGCGTGTAAGAGTTTTAAGACTTCTTTCTTCACAACTTCTCTCATCGCATTGTTCAACCTTGTTTGAGGCTCCCTAGAAGGTATGGATTCAGGATCGATAGGATGCGATGTGTACAAAGAGTGGGACTAATCCCTTTGAGATCTTGAAGAGAGTAGCCTAATACAAATCGATATTTCTCCAAAACAGTGATGAGTTTAAAGTTCTCCTCAGTAGAAAGTTTATCACTAATGATTACAGGAGATTCTCGATCACCATTGAGGAACACATAGTTGAGACCTGAGGGGAGGGGTTTGAGTTCAATGGGAGGTTTTGATGGTGGTTCGGACTCCTTCAAATCTATGGGTTCATCCGAGTTGTCTTCTTCTTGGACAAAATGTTGAACATCATCGTCAAGATTTGGTTCAAAAGATTCTAGAAGAGAGGTTGTCATCACTTCCTCCATTGGAATACGCTCGGGATTCGACTCTTCTTTTGAATTTGCAGATCGTGTTAAGGGAACAGAAAGGTTCACACTTTTCCCAAGGTTGACATGAAGGCTCCCCGAATGTTGACCTTCTTGTAGGAGTTTTTCAAGGGGATGCCCAATCAAAAGATCAAAATCAGAAATCCCAAAGATATAGAAGTTTAAGAGAATTGAGATTTCATTGATTGTGATTGGGACCATGCGTGCAATTCCATTACACTTTATGACTACTCCAGATGGAATTTTGAGAAGTTTGTCAGTCGGAGTCAGAGGTTCATCACCAGCAAAGAGGGCACATGCTAGAGAATAAGAGATGATGCTCACTCTGACGGTGGGATTATAAAAAGAGTCTAATGCAACATCTTTCATGAAACAACGAATGGTTGTGGAAGGAGAAATGATTCGAATTACATCGGATGGAGTTTCAGCCTCCATAAGCCACTCATTGCTCATGATGGATGTTAGCTCTATGATTGTATCTTTGAGATAGCTTGGCGAATAAAGGTTTGGAGTAGATGATGCAGAAGATCTCTTTTGCACGGGGAAATTCGAGGTATTTCCATAATCAGAATCTGAGAAAAGATCATCCTCGATTTCAAAAGGGAATTCCAAAGGTTGAATTTCTTCTTTCTTTGGAAGAGTTAGTGAAGGACCGAGAATGCAATAGCAAGGCGACCAGAGGGGGGTGAATGGGAGCTCAAAAATTTCTCTTGAAACTTTGGCCTTTGTCCCCAAAATCAACCCCCAAAAGCTTCGACCAACACCATGATGCCCACGACCCTTGGAAGAGGGTGGATGACCCCTAGGATCACAGCGAGGCACCACCAAGCGATAGCAAACCAAACGCTAAAAGCACCGGCACAAGTTTGACCCCTAAAACCTAGCCCCGAACGTAGATTGAACCCTACGTTGAGAAATCCCTAAATACCAGTGCTAACAAGTAGCAAAGATACCTAGAGAGGTACCTAGGTGAACTATAGGGCCAACCGAGAATTCCGGAAGCCAAGCGAAGAAGCCGAGAGAGCAAATGCACTAAAACTCAACAAGCAGCCAACTCGCGGACTGTCCGGGGATCAGACCGCGGACTGTCTGCCCAACGGCGGACTATCCAGGCTCACGTGGCGGACTGTCCGCCAGCCAAAAGAGCAAAACAACAACATTGCTGAACAGCTGCTGGACGCCTCCCGGATTGTCCGTGACTCGGTACGACGGACTGTCCGCCGGTCGAACCAAGTCAGCACAGCCGAGCCACGCGACCACTACTCGGTCGGAGCCCGATGCGCGTTCTGTTCGCGCCCCCAACGGCGGACTGTCCGTGGGTACCCAGTGAGGGCGATTTTGGTCGCCCTCGACTCAAATCTCCCCAAATCCAATTCAACTCAAAATCCCTAGTTCCCAAACTTGGAGAAGATGATCACGAGGTAGTTAGGAGACTATGCCCAAGAAATCATTCGCTCAAATCAACTCAATCACCGGGAAATCAAAATGGAAGGAGTATGAACGAAAAAGCGCCACGAAAATGAAATCAACCCGATCTACTTGTTCATGAGGAGTTAGATGAATTCCATCGGTGGAAATGATCTCCTCACTATAAAGAACAAGTTGATTCAAATGGATTTTGAAAAGACGCAGTAGAGAGGGAGATCGAGTGATGGGAAAATTGCGGAGAAACGAAGAATGCGAAGAACACGAACAAAATGTGAATCAACACATCGATCTGCAACCGTGTGGCAACCACATGCTACAACAGTGAGATTACGATCTCACTTCCTCAAAATCTCCAGTACACAGAGGTATGGTTCTCTACGGATCTCAATTGCTACAGCAAAGGATTGGGACAGCAGGAAAACCTAGAAGGCAAAGAGCAAATGACTAAGATAGGATGGGAGGTGGGTGTCTCCCTCTACTTATCCTAATTCTAGTTCCCACTCTACCCCTAACTAATTACAGAGTGAACCAGCTAAACCCTAAGGTTATTCTAGACTAACTCGTGGTAGGTGGTGATCCGACGACCACGCCCGTACAACTGGTAGCGTTGCCTCGACGCAACCTCACCGATTGCCGCCACCGCTCTGCTCGTCCTTTCCCTAGACCTCGCCCCCGGTTTTGAGGCCCAAACCGGGAAACCAGCCGTCCATCGCCTCAGTTTTGTGGCCCAAACTCAGGAACCTACCAGCGCCCAGGTTTTGAGGCCCAAACCTGGAAACTATCCTCTGGCCGAGTTTTGTGGCCCAAACTCGAAAACCGTAGCGCCCAAGTTTTGTGGCCCAAACCTGGAAACCGTCCACTCGATGGTTTTTCTGTGGCTCAACTATCAAACCGACGCTGTAGAGGGGATGCACCGCCCGTGCACCCTGTCCACCGACACGTGTCCCCAGGTCCTCAACCCAAGCAACACCGTGCCCGCAAGTCTTCGCTCATTGCTGTCCCAAGCTGTCAGCCACCACAGCTGATCCTCAGGCCACCAGTCCCTTAGTCCAAGCCTCACGTCCGCCCTTCACCGCTCCCGGTCCGTCGGCACGGCACGTCTCTACTTGACCTTCACCTTGCCTTCGATCACTGTATCCGTGCTCGACACCTGCACAACACAAGCCAAAGAACATGCGCATTATCCCAGTTGACAATCACTCATCACTCGAGACTCAGCATACACTCATGTATCCGCAATCTCCCCCTTGATGAGTGCATTGTCAACTACCAACACAAATCATAATGGAATAGAAGAAAGAAGAACAAGGAGAAGAGAGAGCTCGTCCAAATGACCCAAAAACATATCAAAGCCAGAAGAAGGTCAAGTGAAAGAGCAAAACAACTTGGTCCCCAAAGACATGGGCAACGGCTCGACGCAACCAAGCAAAGCAAAGCTAGCCCTCAAGAAGAGGTAGAACAGGCTCAACATCGCTAGCGAGAAAGCTCGACACCAACTGAAATCACTAAAATCCACCTGGAATTGTGACAGCTGAAATGCAATAGAGCTCGATATCAAATGAGACAAAAACAACTGAATAGCACAATCAGCTGAACACTCATCGAAAAACAGAACTGCTAGTCCCTCAAGACAGAGGCACAGAGGCTCAACACAACTAGCAGAAAAACTCCGAACCAATTGGAAAATTCAAAATCCAAAAAATCCGAGCCCCCAGCTCAAACTCCCCCTCCAATAGTGCACACAACTAGGATATGATTCCTCCACCTTATGATTTGACAAAATTCTCCCCCTTAGTTGATAATGCACTATCAGGAATCTCCCCACAAAAAGTATATGGGTAAAAATGCAAGTTAGCAGCTTCAGGAATATAGTTGATAGAGTGAGAAGATGCTCTCCCAAGTGCTGATCCGATGACCCAACAGTATACACAGAATGCTAGCAAAGGCTCAAACTGATCACCAAATACGAAATTTTAACATTGGAGCAAAAACAACAGTTTTTAGCCAAAAAGGTATTCACCATCAAAATAGCACTAAACATGTATAGACAGGAAATCACACAAGTGCTAAACATGTATACAAAGTGAACTACCCCTAGCAAGGTTCAATCATCATGCTATAGAATGAAACATAGACTTGTGTATTGAAAATTTTATCAGAGTTGCAGCGGTTAAATTACACAAGTTCAAATTTCAGCATGTGATTGCGAGAGGTTGAAAGCTTGTCATTGCCTAACTTTTCAACTGTGCGAAGCCTATGCAGAAGCAATCAGAAGCTTAAAGCAACAGTTTCGGTCATACACTACACGGCTCAAGTTTAACTCAATGTGCAATGAGAAACAGTCTTGATACCATGATGTGTTGACAAGCAATCCCAACTAGATCTTTCCAATTCACTTAACTTGGTTCAAATTTAAAGCAGAATATGAACATACCAAGCAAGTGAATGACTCAGAACTAGAGACATAGCAACCTAGCATATATGAAAAGCACAAGTGATTTCAACACATTTTACACATGCTAGTTGCATATCTCAATGGTGAACAAATTCAATTTTTATGTTCATTAAGTAGGTTCACCATTTACAAAATAGCTCAGCTCACAACATATATCAGTGATCAGAAAGAGCATAAGCTACAAGCATCATTATATAGCATCAGAGCAAAACTAGATAGAGCATAATCACATTCTAAGGATTATATACATGAAGCTCAGAAGGTAATGATGCATGATGAAATGCACAAGCTAAAAGAGAGGAGTCAGTCTATGATACACAAGAACCAAAATGTTTCCCCCAACTAAAAGGGGAAACACACACCAAGCTCACCTCTCAACCTAGCAAAAGTTGATTGGTCCAAAGGCTTGGTGAAAATATCAGCCAACTGATGATGAGTATCGACATGGCGAAGGTCGATATCACCCTTCTCATAATGGTCTCGCAGAAAATGAAAGCGCACATCAATGTGTTTGGTCTTAGAATGCAGCACGGGGTTCTTAGCAATGCTAATCGCACTCGTGCTTTCACAGAGCAAAGGGACGCGCGAAAAGCTCAGACCAAAATCACACAAAGTGGCCATCATCCAAAGCAACTGGGAACAACAGCTAGCCGCAACAACATACTCAGCCTCTGTGGTAGACTGGGCGACGCTAGACTGCTTGTGAGAGGACCACAATACAAGAGAAGAACCAATAAACTGACAAGTCCCAGAAGTGGACTTGCGATCAATTCGGCAACCAGCAAAATCAGCATTAGAATAACCGCAAAGGGAGAGGGTGGAGGAAGCAGAATACCAAATCCCAAACTCCGGAGTGAAGCATAAGTACCTCATAATGCGCTTGACCACCTGACGGTGAGAAGTCCATGGCGACGATTGAAATCACGCGCATAGACACACCGCGAACTGGATGTCCGGGCGTGTCGCCGTCAAGTACAGCAGCGATCCGATCATACTCCGGTACTCCTTCTGGTCCACAGCTTCTCCATCCACATCCGCATCCAGGGCCGTCGTGGTCGACATGGGTGTTGGAAGTGGCTTGGCCTCACCCATATGGCCATATTGAACTTCTTCAGAATGTCCTTGGTGTACTTGCCTTGGTGCACAAACGTTCCTTCTCGAGATTGCTTGATTTGCAATCCGACAAAGAATGTCAACTCACCCATCATGCTCATCTCAAACTCCCTGCTCATAGTGTGTGCAAACTTGGCAACCAAAGTGTGAGAAGAACCACAGAAAATGATATCATCCACGTAAATCTGGACCAAGAGAGTGTCATTGCCTTGCTTGAGGAGAAAAAGCGTTTTATCCACACATCCCATTTTGAAACCCTTAGCAAGCAAAAAGGTTTTCAACCTATCATACCAGGCTCTAGGGGCTTGTTTCAAACCATACAAAGCTTTGTGAAGTTTAAAAAGATGGTTTGGGAACTTGGGATTTTCGAAATCGGGGGGTTGTTTTACATAAACCTCTTCTTCTATGTAGCCGTTTAAGAAGGCACTCTTGACATCCATTTCAAAAAGTTTAAACTCCTTGGATGCAGCAAAAGCCAAGAGTATCCTAATTGCCTCCAAATGAGCTACGGGAGCAAACGTCTCCTCATAGTCTATCCCCTCCTTCTGACTATACCCCTGGGCTACAAGTCTGGCCTTATTTCTCACAACATGGCCATCCTCTCCTTGTTTGTTTTTGAAAACCCATTTTGTACCAATAGGATGACACTCAGGAGGTGGAACCAAAACTCAAACCCGATTTCTCTCAAAAAATTTTAACTCCTCATGCATGGCATTGACCCAATCCGGATCAGATAAAGCATGTCCAACATCTCGGGGTTCAAATACAGGAACAAATGCAGAATGAGCAAAGTGAGAAATTTGTTGTGACCTTGACCGAGTGACACGTTCGCCGATGCTACCGATCATCTGTTGAGGCGGGTGTTGGCGCTGGATGTGTCGTGGCGCCTCCCGAGCTGAAGAGATCTCCCCCTCAATAGCAGCTGGTGCCTCCTCGGGTACTAAAGGTACAGCCCGCGGTGGCGGATCCCACGGCCCCCATGTAGTCAACGAAGAGGGGTTGGGGCCGTGAGTCATTGTAGTAGAAGCCGACGCATGTGGCACAGCAGGTGGAGGTAGTGCTGGATCTTCCATCCCTTCAGCACCCTCGTCCTCGTCATCAAAAAGAGGCTCACCAACCTCATGATCACTTGCACGCTCAAAACGAGAAGAAGGACAAACCATGGTCTCGTCGAAGGTGACATCGGATGTCTCCATGACTCGGTTAGTATCAAGGTTAAGTACACGATATGCACGAGTATGAGTGCCATAACCCAAAAATACACCGTCGAAAGAATGAGACTCAAACTTGTCCAAATTGCCTTTCTTGAGTATAAAACAATGGCAACCAAAAACTCTAAAATAACTCACTTTGGGTTGTTTTCCAAAACGCAACTCATAAGAAGTCTTTTTCAAGAAAGCTCGGAGAAAAATGCGATTGGAAATATAGCATGCAGTGTTCATAGCTTCGGCCCAATATCGCCTAGGAGTCCTATGCTCATCGAGCATCGTCCTGGCCATCTCTACAAGGGTCCGATTCTTCCTCTCTACAACACCATTTTGTGGCGGTGTGTAGGGGGAAGAAAATTGATGCTCTAAATCCAAGGAGTTACAAAACTTCTCAAAGTCCGAATTCTTGAATTCGGAACCATTATCACTGCGAATAGCTCGCATTGAGTTCAATGGGAACTCATTCTGAAGACACAAAATCAGATTGCGAGCAAAAGAGAAAGTCTCGGTCTTCTCAGCTAAAAAGAAGACCCACGAATACCTCGAAAAATCATCAAAAACAACAAGCACGTACCACTTCCCTCCAACCGAGCTAACCCAAGCCGAACCAACAAGGTCCATGTGTAAAAGCTCTCCAGGGCGCTTAGTCATGACCTGAGTCACTGGATGGTGGGGAGCAGCGACCATCTTCCCATGTCTACAAGAATGGCAAACAAGATCCTTCTCCACGGAGAGCATGGGCAATCCTCGGATTAAGCCAAGTGAGCTAAGTCCTGCAAGCAAGTCGAAGCTCAGGTGACCTAGTCTCCTATGCCACTTCCAAAGATGAGAGGAGGAAGGTCCAGCCAAAAGACAACGAGAAACTCCAAACGATTTCGAGAAATTCGCACGAATGACTTTTCCAAAGGGCAAAATCAAACATACAAGATTGCCCTGAGGATCCAAAATGCGACTGAGATTCGGTTTAAAATGAATCTCATAGTCATCATCGAAAAGTTGCGAAACAAAAAGAAGGTTAAAATGCAAGTTAGAAACAAGAGCAACATCGCGCAACACAAAGTGCTCATTAACTCACACCGACCCACGAGACAACACTTTACCTTTGCTATTGTTCCCGAAGGTGATAAACTACTTTCCGGCGACCGGACTAAGACTGGAGAACCACTTGGCATTTCCGGTTATGTGCCTCGAACAACCGGAATCCACCAACCAAACGTTCTCCAATCGTTTTACCTACATCAATAAAAAGACATAGGGTGAGCATACAGTCCAACACTAGGGTGAGTAGAATGGGAATTATACCAGTGTTGGGCCGGCTGCTTAAAAGAACGGTTAGTAGAAAAATGATTCCTAGCACGCCTACGGGAGGAGCGATCACCATGTAGAGGAAAACGTGGTCCGCTAAGGGAAGAGAATCCATCGCGATACTCAAAACACGATGGGGGAAAACGCTCAACTACAAAGCCACCGCCACGGGATCCATAGCCCACAACTGCAGGCTCCCGCCGGGCACGACCTCCTCGTGGCCTAGGCCTAGGAACTTGAGGTTTTGGACCTCAAGGCCTAGCAGCAAGCCTCTGAACATTCGGCACATGTACATCATGGAAACGATGGTACATGTCCGTGTTGTTCATCTCCTTTGCACGACGCTCATCTCTCTTGCGCCGAAAGCAAAACTCCCTCAAGTGTCCATCTCTCCCACAATGCTCACAATGGTACCTCACCGCCCTCATAGGGGGTTGTTGGTACTCACGGTAGTGGGTATGGATCACCTTGCCCTTCTGTGGCATAAGCTCCTTTTGGATAGGTGGCATTGTGTCTAGCTTGTTCTTCAGGTGGTTTGGTTTTGGAGCCCACGACTGTTTCTTGGGTGGAGCTCTTGGAGGTTCAACAAATACCCCATCCTTGGTGTTAGGCTTTAGAGCCTCTCTGGGTGGAATCTTGGTAAGCTTGGGAGTAGTGGTGGAGTTGGGCTTCTCACTCGGGTTAAGACCACTAGACTCTCCAATCTTGCCAAAAGATGAAGCGCACTCACCACCCTGAGCAAAGCCTACACCTGGACCTCCAGCAGCACGCTTGAATTGGGAGATCATCATCCCAAGCTGCGGCTCACCACTAGACACCCATGACAAGATGGTCCGAAGGTATGTGTTTTCCTCCTCGGTTTGCATCTTGTCATGCTTCACGTTCGCAATCTCCATCTCCAAACCTTCACACAAGGCACACCTAGTCACACAAGTGCCACCCGAGCTGGCCTTCTCAAGAGATACAATCTTGGCATTCTTCTCTGCCAACTCGGATTGCAAGCCCGCACAGGACTTGCATGCACCCAACAGCGAGGATCTAGCCTTAAGCTCATCCACCTCTCGTACCAACACAGCATACTTACTTCTCAAAGTGAGAAGATCAGTCATGTGTGTGGAGCACATCTCACACTCCTTCTCCTCGGTGACAACAACGGTGGACTTGACAGATTCAAGTTCCTTCACCGTATCCTCTCACTTCTGCCTAAACTCCTTCCGCTCTCTAGCAGCACGCCTAAGCAACTTATCTTGACTCAAAAGGGCGGCAGTAAGTTTCTCGACCTCAGCCGAAAGCTCGTCGGGGGTCTGAGATACCTGGGAGGTGTCGTCGTCATCGTCATTCTGAGGGATCTCCTCCAGCTGACTATCGACCTCCTTACCGAGGGCCATGGTGCAGAAACCCTCATTGTCGGCGAAGAAGCAGAGGCCGTTTAGCTTGTCCTCGATCTTCTTTTTCTTCTCGGACTCATCGTCGCTTGAAGAAGCGGAGTCGTCATCCGAGTCGTCGACGTCGCTGAGCGTGGCGAAGAAAGCACGCTGCTCGGCTTGGGCTGTCTCCATGTACTTCTTCTTGATGTACTCCTTGTTGAAGCCGCCCTTCCGCTTGTGCTTGGGAGGGACGTGCTTCTCCTTGTGCCAGCCAGAGTCGTACTTGTGGCCACGATCGCCCTTGCCTGCCACTTGCTTGTTCTTCTTGGGGCAGTTGGTGATGAAGTGGTCCGGGTCACCGCACTCAAAGCACCCAGCGCGTCCTCCTCCACAACGACGGTTCATGCGGTTGTTGTGAAACTGCGAGAACCGGTTGGCGAGCAAAGCCAACTCGTCGTCTCCCATGAACTCCAACTGCTCCTCTGTGACAGAAAGAAGAGAAGACAAAGCAAAGCCTCCAGAGGGGTTAGCAGAAGAGCCAGAAAGCAAAGCCATCGACAGGCCAGAAGGATTTTCATAAGAAGCCCTCAACATGGCATCAATCTCATAGTTAGACGATTCGATGATCGCCTGGACCTTTGAGTCCCACACTGACCGATCAAGAGTATGCAAAAGCTTCAAAGCTCTCTCATGATCATCAAAAGGCAACAGCTCCTTGTTAGCCCTCATCCTGTTGACAATCACCAGAAAGCGAGCGAATAAACTCTTTATGCTCTCGCCAGGCATGTGTCGAAAGTTCTCATACTCCCGCTTGTGCGACTCGTAGAGATAGGATTTGACTTGAGAGGTTCCCTCATGAAAGTGCATGAGGGTCGCCCAAATCTCACGAGCCATGGGGAGATGAGAAACATGATCAAACTCAGAAACACTCAGACAAGAGAAAAGAGCATTACGGGCTCGGCTATTGGCATCGTGTTCATCAATCTGCAGTTGAGTAACACGAGCAGCCAAGACCACATAATCATCCTTATTGCAAATCTCCCGGACAGAAGCACCCATGCTCTGAAGATAGGCCGACATGCGTATCATCCAAGACGCATAGTTCATCCCATCGAAAAACGGCGGTTTGCCCACGCCGTGATCCATGTCGCCTTCTGTGGATCTGGAACCGGCTAAGGTGGAAGATCCTTAACCTGCTACGATACCAATTGGAGGACCAAGAATGCAATAGCAAGGCGACCAAAGGGGGCGTGAATGGGAGCTCAAAAATTTATCTCGAAACTTTGGCCTTTGTCCCCAAAATCAACCCCCAAAAGCTTCGACCAACACCGTGATGCCCACGACCCTTGGAAGAGGGTGGATGATCCCTAGGATCACAGCGAGGCACCGCCAAGCGATAGCAAACCAAACTCTAAAAGCACCGGCACAAGTTGACCCCTAAAACCTAGCCCCGAACGTAGATTGAAGCCTACGTTGAGAAATCCCAAAATACCAATGCTAACAAGTAGCAAAGATACCTAGAGAGGTTCCTAGGTGAACTATAGGGCCAACCGAGAAGTCCGGAAGCCAAGCGAAGAAGCCGGGAGAGCAAACACACTAAAACTCAACAAGCAGCCAACTCGCGGACTGTCCGGGGTTCAGACCACGGACTGTCTGCCCAACGGCGGACTGTCCGGGCTCAGGTGGCGGACTGTCCGCCGGCCAAAAGAGCAAAACAGCAACGTTGCTGAATAGCTGCTGGACGCCTCCCGGACTGTCCGTGACTCGGTACGGCGGACTGTCCGCCGGTCAAACCAAGTCAGCACAGCCGAGCCACGCGACCACTGCTCGGTCGGAGCCCAACGCGCGGACTGTCCGCGGGTGCCCAGTGAGGGCGATTTTGGTCGCCCTCAACTCAAATCTCCCCAAATCCAATTCAACTCAAAATCCCTAGTTCCCAAACTTGGAGAAGATGATCACGAGGTAGTTAGGAGACTATCCCCAAGAAATGATCCGCTCAAATCAACTCAATCACCGGGAAATCGAAAGGGAAGGAGTATGAACGAAAAAGCGCCACGAAAACGAAATCAACCCGATCTACTTGTTCGTGAGGAGTTAGATGAATTCCTTCAGTGGAAATGATCTCCTCACTATAAAGAACAAGTTGATTCAAATGGATTTCGAAAAGACACAGTAGAGAGGGAGATCGAGTGACGGGAAAATCGCGGAGAAACGAAGAACGCGAAGAACACGAACAAAACGTGAATCAACACAGCGATCTACAACCGTGTGTCTACCACACGCTACAACAGTGAGATTACGGTCTCACTTCCTCAAAATCTCCAGTACACAGAGGTATGGTTCTGTTGGCGCAAAACGTGACACATCGTGCCTAACACACGGCAAGCCGAAAAGCGTGGCTTCAATTGGGTGCCCGGACGATTTGAAATCCGGAGACGTGCCAGTCGGTTTGAACTGAAAACCAACAAGGGATAAAACTTGTGAGAATAAAACGGGAACATGCCGGGTGAGACTAGACAGTTCCATATTTACGGCCCTGAAGCCACTCACAACGGCATACAGCTATAGAAGATGTCTGCCGAACATGTTTATAGAGTCATTTGGTAAGTATAAAAAGAAAGCATGTAAACACGTTGATTGCCGAACGCATATGTAAGAAAAGATATGCTTGAATATACCATCAAGACATGGAGAATTATAAACAGGTAACTTGTCAATATAAATCTATTCAAACAAAACATGCATAGGCTAATCCAACTAATCTGCCGCACGTTTAGTCTTCATAAAACCCGTCAAGCATAAACTAAGTCCACACCACTCCTTATAATTAGATTAATCCACCGCATGATACAATCTAATGATAAGAAGCTAAAAGCATGCATATATCCAAACAGATCTATAAAAACTCATTACTCCCGTAAGCTTAACCAGGATCGGCAAACTAGCCGAGTTGGGGTCCATGAGGAAGGAACATGCAAACAAGCATGATTAAACCAATCTAAAACTTGCATCTGCCGCACGATACCTAGTTTCATCGGAGTCTAATCGTAAATGACATGCATGAACCCACAACATGTGACAATCTAGATTGAAAGTTAATTCGGCCGTCATGATCTTTCGATTATTAAGACGCAAGCGAACTTGTGATGCAGGGCCGAACAAGATCATTCTAGATTGGGCAAGAAAGTGTTACAAAATTAAATAAACAATGCAACACATGATAACTTAATGAATCTATTAGATTTGCCGGGTCTAACAGAGCTGATAACTATCTCGCTTTTGCTAAACATACGAATAAATGCCTGCCGCATGGTATCTATCCATAAGCAAAGCACAGGAAAAGACTTCTTGATCACTAACAAGGGTCCGCCGCATGACCATTGAAAACAAACAAGACTACTTGCATCACATCTAAATCCACCGCATGATACTAGACATGATAACAAGGTTCCCGGGACTTACGGAGGTCGACTGATCGATGATTCCTCTCGAACAACTCGACGACACGACTAAGGACTCGAAGGTGGCACGAGGCCGGTTTGTATTGATATGGTTGAGAACTCTCTTTAAAATGGTCGAGGGTCTATATTTATACCCTGGACGAAATATGAGTCCTAGACGATTACGACTTACACAATGAAATTTGGGAAGATACAAATCCTATTCCGATTCTTCTCGGCGTCCTCCATTGTCATGTGTCTTCTCATGCAAGCCGGTTTTACTTGCTATATCCATTTCCTGAATGGAGCCACCGCTTTGCAAAACAGCCGACCGCACAGGCATTCACCGAAACTCTGAGGACCAAATAGTCACCCGATCGTTTGCCGAATCCTTTCTTCACTGCTGGCTGGGTCCACTTTTCATACCCTCGTGCGTGCGAAAATCTGGTGTTAACACATGCCCCCTAATTTTGGGATAAATATTTATTCCAAAATTCCTTTCCCTTGTATACTGACGTGGAACCTCCGGAAGCATCCACCTTCACACGCCATAATTGCTGTACTTGCCGATTCATCTCCCGATGCACCTTTGGGATTCTTTAAAGTCTCCTTTCACCCTGTTTCGGCTTGTGCATTTCTGAACTCTCCTGCTTCGATCTCAAAACCAGAAAACCCTTCTTTCTCCCGTCATCTCCCAATCCAACCAGAAGATGTCTTCCGAGGCGAGCCGACATAGCTCTGAGCTTGGGGCTCCCAGCACTTCCAAGAAGAGGTTGTTCTTCATTGTTTTTGTTTCAAAAATCAAGTAGCTCTTCTCATACTGTTGTTTCTGTTTTAGGAGGATCGGCGATGACCTCCCCGTGGACTTGACTCAGAAGGTCATAGACCTTCAATTTGATCTAGAGGGGAAGGATCGGGAGATTACCCGAATTTCACGGGAGCGTGACGTCGCTCGGAATCGGGCCACCGGTAAATATTTTTCATCACTTCCTTCCTTGTTCTCCCCTCCCGCTTTTACTTACTCTTCCTTTTTTAGCTCTGGCGGCCAAACTTCATGCCCTCGAAGCCGCCGTCGCCAAGCTTGCCATCACACTAGATGTGACAGGCACGACGCCTCTAAAGCGGGTGAATGAGGTCAACCGAATCCTCCCTGACATCTCTAGGGCCGACATGGGGTACGGTGCGGCACTCGCCTTCAATGCCGTGCGGATTCATTCTGACGCTGATTACCGCAGATTTGATATCTGTGAGCGAGAGCTAGAAGATAGGGTAGAACACTCTGTAGACGATATGAAGGAAGCCGGAACAGATCTGGCCGACTCTTTTGATCATTTTCTCCCGATTAGGTGTAGGATGGGGTGGACGAACTGACCATCCTTATTGTAATCTTGCATCCCCTTTCTTTGTAAATAAAAAGTCTTTCAGTTTGATCCCAAAATCAATCTGTGACTGATCCCTCTAAATCAATGTGTGTTCTACTTTATGCATCAACCACTAATTTTATCCTTACCCCAGTGGCGATGTACATTACATCGGCTATTGTTGATAATCATGCTGATCATCTCCGTTTCATAGGCAATCGCTGTAATCGGTTATTTTCAGACCAAAGTCTCAGTCTTTCCTCAATCTTTCAACATATGATGATGTCAGAATGGTATTTATTAAGGGATTTTCCATTTCTTCAGCTTCCTGTCCTCAGCGCCAAAAGGTAACATGAGTTCCCAAACCATCAGCCGAAACTGAACAACTCTAAGCCGAATCCTATCAGCTTCTCGATTCTGGAGTCATGACATCCTCTAATCGTTAAAAATCCAGCCTGGTCCAATAATGGCCCATAAGATGTGAAAACCCTATTCTGATGCTTGGTCTTCCAGTGTGCAAGCTATGTGTTGGCGCAAAACGTGACACACCGCACCTAACACACGGCAAGCCGAAAAGCGTGGCTTCAATTGGGTGCCCGGACGGTTTGAAATCCGGAGACGTGCCAGTCAGTTTGACCTGGAAACCAACAAGGGATAAAACTTGTGAGAATAAAACGGGAACATGCTGGGTGAGACCAGACAGTTCCATATTTACGTCCCTGAAGCCACTCACAACGGCATACAGCTATAGAAGCTGTCTGCCGAACATGTTTATAGTCATTCGGCAAGTATAAAAAGAAAGCATGTAGACACGTTGATTGCCGAACGCATATGTAAGAAAAGATATGCTTCAATATACCATCAAGACATGGAGAATTATAAACAGGTAACTTGTGAATATAAATCTATTCAAACAATACATGCATAGGCTAATCCAACTAATCTGCCGCACGTTTAGTCTTCATAAAACCCATCAAGCATAAACTAAGTCTACACCACTCCTTATAATTAGATTAATCCACCACATGATACAATCTAATGATAAGAAGCTAAAAGCATGCATATATCCAAACAAATCTATAAAAACTCATTACTCACATAAGCTTAACCATGATCGGCAAACTAGCCGAGTTGGGGTCCATGAGGAAGGAACATGCAAACAAGCATGATTAAACCAATCTAAAACTTGCATCTGACACACGATACCTAGTTTCATCGGGGTCTAATCGTAAATGACATGCATGAACCCACAACATGTGACAATCTAGATTGAAAGTTAATTCGGCCATCATGATCTTTCGATTATTAAGACGCAAGCGAACTTGCGATGCAGGGCTGAACAAGATCAATCTAGATTGGGCAAGAGAGTGTTACAAAATTAAATAAACAATGGAACACATGATAAATTGATGAATCTATTAGATTTGCCGGGTCCAACAGAGCCGATAACTATCTCGCTTTTGCTAAACATACGACTAAACGCCTGCCGCATGGTATCTATCCATAAGCAAAGCATAGGCAAAGACTTCTTGATCGCTAACAAGGGTCTGCCGCACGACCATTAAAAGCAAACAAGACTACTTGCATCACATCTAAATCCACCGCATGATACTAGACATGATAACAAGGTTGCCGGGACTTACGGAGGTCGATGGATCGATGATTCCACTTGAAGAACTCGACGACAAGACAAAGGACTTGAAGGTGGCACGGGGCCGGTTTGTATTGATATAGTTGTGAACTCTCTTTACAATGGTCGAGGGTCTATATTTATACCCTGGACGAAATATGAGTCCTAGACGATTACGACTTACACAATGAAATTTGGGAAGATACAAATCCTATTCCTATTATTCTCGGCGTCCTCCATTGTCACGTGTCTTCTCGTGCAAGCCGGTTTTACTTGCTATATCCATTTCCCGAATGGAGCCTTCGCTTTGCAAAACAGCTGACCGCACAGGCATTCAACGAAACTCTAAGGACCAAATAGTCGCCCGATCGATTGCCGAATCCTTTCTTCACTGCTAGCTGGGTCCACTTGACATACCCTCGTGCGTGCGAAAATCTGGTGTTAACACATGCCCCCTAATTTTGGGATAAATATTTATTCCAAAGTTCCTTTCACTTGTATATTGACGTGGAACCTCCGGAAGCATCCACCTTCACACGCCATAATTGCTGTACTTGCCGATTCATCTCCCGATGCACCTTTGGGATTCTTTAAAGTCTCCTTTCACCCTGTTTTGGCTTGTGCATTTCTGAACTCCCCTTCTTCGATCTCAAAAGTAGAAAACCTTCTTTCTCCCGTCATCTCCCTATCCAACCAGAAGATGTCTTCCAAGGCGAGCCGACATAGCTCTGAGCTTGGGGCTTCCAGCACATCCAAGAAGAGGTTGTTATTCATTGTTTTTGTTTCGAAAATGAAGCAGTTGTTCTCATACTGTTGTTTCTGTTTTAGGAGGATCAGCGATGACCTCCCCGAGGACTTGACTCAAAAGGTCATAGACCTTCAATTTGATCTAGAGGGGAAGGATCGAAAGATTACCTGAATTTATCGGGAGCGTGACGTCGCTCGGAATCGGGCCGCCGGTAAATATTTTTCATCACTTCCTTCCTTGTTCAACCCTCCCGCTTTTTCTTACTCTTCCTTTTTTTAGCTCTGGCGGCCAAACTTCATGCCCTCGAAGCCGCTGTCGCCATGCTTGCCATCACAGCTGATGTGACGGGCACGAGGCCTCTGAAGCGGGTGAATGAGGTCAACCGAATCCTCCCTAACATCTCTAGGGCCGGCATGGGGTACGGTGCGGCACTCGCCTTCAATGCCGTGCGGATTCATTCTAGCACTGATTACCGCAGATTTGATATCTGGGAGCGAGAGCTGGAAGATAGGGTAGAACACTCTGTAGACGATATGAAGGAAGCCGGAACAGATTTGGCCGACTCTTTTGATCATTTTCTCCCGATTAGGTGTAGGATGGGGTGGACGAACTGACCGTACTTATTGTAATCATGCATCCCCTTTCTTTGTAAATAAAAAGTCTTTCGGTTTGATCCCATAATCAATCTTTGACTGATCCCTCTAAATCAATGTGTGTTCTGCTTTGTGCATCAGCCACTAATTTTATCCTTACCCAGTGGCGATGTACATTACATCGGCTATTGCTGATAATCATGCTGATCATCTCCGTTTCATAGGCAATCACTGTAATCGGTTATTTTCAGACCCAAAGTCTCAGTCTTTCCTCAATCTTTCAACCTATGATGATGTCAGGATGGTATTTCATAAGGGATTTTCCATTTCTTTAGCTTCCTGTCCTCAGTGCCAAACGGTAACATGAGTTCCCAAACAATTAGCCAAAACTGAACAACTCTTAGCCGAATCCTATTAGCTTCCTGATTCTGGAGTCATGACCTCCTCTAATCGTTAAAAATCCGGCCTGGTCCAATAACGGCCCATAAGCTGTGAAAACCCTATTCTGATGCTTGGTCTTCCAGTGTCCAAGCTATGGTTCTATAAATATGACCCTACACAAGCTGTCACTCATCTTTTTCCTTTAAATTTAGTATAAGGGCCGATCCTACTGTAAGGCTATCGACCACCACGTACAACTTGAAACGATTACCAAGTTATGGAAGTGCCTTCACATAATCTTCAATCTCATCAAAAGCTTTCCGTTGTACGTCACCTTACGTGAATTCCTGATCTTTCTTTAGCTTTGGCAACGGAGAAATAGGTAGAACCCTTTCAAAGGTTTATCAATTTCAATCTATAATCTAGATCAAACTCGCATATATTGGTCTTCTTTTAGCTTCATCACCAATACTTTATTCCCTATCAGCCGACACGAAACTTGGTCTCAACTTTTCTCCATTACCACCAGCCTGTTTATTTATTCAAAAATTGCTCTGAGAGCCGATTGTTTGAATCGGTTGTTGGTCCTTGTTAAAAACGTTCACAGGACCTACTTCCCAAACTCTTCCAGAGAAGCACTCAACACCATCGTATTCCTAGTAGATAGGTTCTGCATTAGCAACACTTACCGAATCATCAGCATGGACAATTTCGATGTCATCTCCAACCCACTGGATGAGGAACTGGTGCATAGTTGACAGTACACAGCAGTTTGCATGTATCCAATCCCTTCCTAAGAGCAAACTGTATGCCCCTTGCCATCGATGACGAAGAAAGTAGTAATCAAAGTCTTTGACCCAATTGTTAACTCAACATGAACTGCTCCTCGAGTATCAGAAGAATTACCAGCAAAGTCTCTCAATACCATGTCGGTCTTCAATAGTTCCTCACTTGCCATCCCAAGCTTTCTGAAGGTGGTATATGGCATGATATTTATAGCAGCTCCTCCATCAATAAACATTTTGGTTAGTGGCTTGCCATTAACATACCCCCTCATATAAAGTGGCTTCAGGTGTCGATGCTTAGCTGGTTTATCAAAAACCGCCCGTTCCGCCAAAACAAGATGAGCCAGTAAATCTTGGTATTCATCTTCGTCAAAATCTGAATATACCTCTTCTTGGACATCCTGATCTTCGGGAGCTATGAATTCCGATGGAAGAAAGAATGCCATGCATGCATCAGCTGAATGATCACCCCTATCAAGCTTCTCTTTAGGGCGCCAAATTTGTTTTGTCTTGGCGCTTGCTTGTGCCAAAACTCTGTTCGTCAGGCGCTGCACTCTTCTTTTCGGGCTCTTTCTTAATCCTGGTGGGCACCACTGTCCTCTCTGCCAGACATATTCGCGATATTCTTCTTCTCCAGTGCGAGCCCAATTTCGATCGGCAAATCCTCTTCCTTGCCGATTCTCAGAGTTACTTATTTTTAAGCGCTGATCGTCCTCAGGGATTCGTGCCCCAAGCCTTTCATGAACCGAACGGCGGTTGACTCGAGACTGCCTATATTCAGAGTATTGATCACTGCATTCAGGGCAATTGTTCTTAGCAGGCAGCTTCAAGCCTTCATTCCAACAATACTTAAAGAATGAGCACTCCCAATGAGACTGCTCTTGCTCCCTCATATATTCTTGTTCCTCGTGGTATATCTCCTCTTCGTACCTCTGTTGCTTCTTTATGAATTTATGTTCTTCATAAAATCTTTGCTTCTAGTATCATTCCTGCTCCCGACGCCATTTGTTCAATAAAATATGCGTCGTGACCCTAGGCCTAGAGGTTCCACCTCCTTCGGTTCGGCTATTCTGGAAACGAGCCTGTTGCTGAAATTCTTCATTTGTGATTTGTCGATCAGGGTCAACAGCACCTGCTTCTCTCGCTCTATCAGAGGTTAACACCTTCATCTTGCTTTTGCCCCTGGGGTCAGCTGCATTAACCATACTAACAGAGAAAGATACAGTATTCTATCCAAAAGGGTTATCATCAACCTTCATCTTTCCATCGAACCTCAGATGTCCCTCCTGGATAGCTTTCTGGATCCGTACTCTGAACACTCGGCAATCGTTTATAGAATGAGACCTGGTATTATGGAAACCACAATACTTCTTGTCCTGGAACCCCTCAGGGTGCAGCATGGGATGACCTTCCGGCAACTTGATGCGTCCTTCCTTCAATAAGTATTCAAATAATCTATCTGATTTGGAAACATCAAAGTCATAAGTACCTTTTTGCTGCCTCAGCCATCGCTGGTTGACTTGAGTCGGCTCTTTAGCCCAGACTATCTCGGCTGCGGCCACGTCATCTTCATCATCATACTCGGCTGCTTCTTCTAAGAAAGCCTGATACATCTCGGCAGCCACATCACCCTTCTGGAATTGATTATTCCTCCTAAACCCTTGGACTTGACTACTCATCATAGCCAACCGTTGTGATAATTGTCCGAGATCATCAAACTCCATGTCGAATAGCTTCTCCTTGATATTCGGCAGCATGCCAGCTATGGCTATCCCTGGCAATTGATCATCTGGTAAATTCAAGGAATAGCAAAGGTTTTTGGTCTCCCTGAATCTGTGCAAATATTCTTGCGGCGTCTCGTTAGGTTTCATCTTCAGACCCATGAGATCGACCAACTTCTTCTCAGTGGTGCCCGTAAAGAAATACGCGTGGAACTTCTGTTCTAGCTCTGCCCATGTATTAATAGAATTTGCTGGCAGTGAGGTGAACCATGAGAAGGCCGGTCCTGTTAATGACAACGGGAAGTACCGAATCCTCCAAGCTTCATCCGCAGATGCCTCCCCGAGTTGCATTAAGTAACGGCTGATGTGTTCTATAGTACTGGTGTCATCTTGGCCTAAAAACTTGGTAAAATCAGTAGGAGGCTTCACCCTTGGAGGAAGCGCTACCTGGTTGTACCACTCCTGGTAGGGAGACTTGTAAGCGTAAGACTGATTCTTTAGTTTTAGGCCGAATTGATTTTGCATCATATCGGCCATCCTATGAATGATGAGAGCAACACTTGAATCTGGAGCCGCTTGTGCTTGTCCCCCAATATGTGCTCCTACTGAACTTTTATAGCCTGGGTTTGGAAAAGCATTAATTGCATTATAATCAATGAACTCTTGATATCCATCTCCAAACATGTTCTTTTGTATCCTGTTCGTTGCGGGAGACACCCTGAAAGCAGATTGTGGGACGTTTCCTGTTGTGCCGAACGTAAGCTGGCCATAAGTTGTGGGAGGTTGTTGTGTCTCATGCGGGATCATCCCACCTGCACTTGTACCACACTACTAGAAAACAGGCCTTTCGACGATCGGCAACTGAGCTTTAGTCTCGGCAAAAATTTGTGTCAGGGGCTAAAGGTGAATCTTTAGTCTAGGTTGGTAATACCAACCGGAACTAAAGGTCCTGGACCTTTAGCCCCGGTTGGTAATACCAACCGGGACTAAAGGCTGACCCTTTAGCCCCGGTTGGTGGTACCAACCGGGGCTAAAGCTCCTTTTAGCCCCGGTTGGTGTTACCAACCGGGGCTAAAGGTCCTTCCCGAGTGGATTCAAAAGGAAAACGTCCAGAACTACATCACGTGAGTTGCGTATCTCAGTTGGTAAGCGTGCCTGAGGCGAGAGGTGCTGAGTTCGAATCACACACAATACATATTTATTTTTCGTCCGTGGACCTTTAGCCCCGGTAGGAAGGACCCGGGACTAAAGGCCGGAACCTTTAGTCCCGAATTCCTAGTCCCGGTTGGGATACCCAGGACTAAAGGACCGGTTCCACCGGGGCTAAAGGCCTGATCTGTAGTAGTGCCAGCTCCGCCGTCTTCAGCATTTTTCCACTGAGACTGAGGCACAGGGAATAACAGTGGCCCTTGCATCGGGCCATCCGCCTCTTCAAAGCGTTTATCCACTGCTTGGCAGAAAATACCAACCATAACGGCGCGAAAGGTATTCAAGAAAGCTGATTGATGATTGGTCATGGCCTCTGATACAGCTTTGTACACTATTTGGGTCATTTTCTGAATATCTTCCTCATCAGCGCTGTCAGATTGGTGAGGAAGGAGAACCCTTGGGAATGGTTGTTTCTGGAAGATCTTGCCGCTCTTGTTCTTGGAGAAAGTCATCTAGCACTTGCGCTGAAACTCATCACAAGCTTGCTGTACGAAAAGCTTCGAGTCTGATGGCAACTCATCCATGGTCACTTCCAGAATTTGATCATCGTTGATCTCAGGCATATTGAAATAGAAGGGTCCCACCGGGCGTGCCAAAAAGTGTGTTGGCACAAAACGTGACACACCGCGCCTAACACACGGCAAGCCAAAAAGCGTCGCTTCAATTGGGTGCCCGGACGGTTTGAAATCCGGAGACGTGCCAGTCGGTTTGACCTGGAAACCAACAAGGGATAAAACATGTAAGAATAAAACGGGAACATGCCGGGTGAGACCAGACAGTTCCATATTTACGGCCCTGAAGCCACTCACAACGGCATACAGCTATAGAAGCTGTCTGCCGAACATGTTTATAGAGTCATTCGGCAAGTATATAAAGAAAGCATGTAAACATGTTGATTGCCGAACGCATATGTAAGAAAAGATATGCTTGAATATACCATCAAGACATGGAGAATTATAAACAGGTAACTTGTCAATATAAATCTATTCAAACAAAACATGCATAGGCTAATCCAACTAATCTGCCGCACGTTTAGTCTTCATAAAACCCGTCAAGCATAAACTAAGTCCACACCACTCCTTATAATTAGATTAATCCACCGCATGATACAATCTAATGATAAGAAGCTAAAAGCATGCATATATCCAAACAGATCTATAAAAACTCATTACTCCCGTAAGCTTAACCAGGATCGGCAAACTAGCCGAGTTGGGGTCCATGAGGAAGGAACATGCAAACAAGCATGATTAAACCAATCTAAAACTTGCATCTGCCGCACGATACCTAGTTTCATCGGAGTCTAATCGTAAATGACATGCATGAACCCACAACATGTGACAATCTAGATTGAAAGTTAATTCGGCCGTCATGATCTTTCGATTATTAAGATGCAAGCGAACTTGCGATGCAGGGCCGAACAAGATCAATCTAGATTGGGCAAGAGAGTGTTACAAAATTAAATAAACAATGCAACACATGATAACTTAATGAATCTATTAGATTTGCCGGGTCTAACAGAGCCGATAACTATCTCGCTTTTGCTAAACATACGAATAAACGTCTGCCGCACGGTATCTATCCATAAGCAAAGCATAGGCAAAGACTTCTTGATCGCTAACAAGGGTTCGCCGCACGACCATTGAAAACAAACAAGATTACTTGCATCACATCTAAATCCACCGCATGATACTAGACATGATAACAAGGTTGCCGGGACTTACGGAGGTCGACGGATCGATGATTCCTCTCGAGGAACTCGACGACACGACTAAGGACTCGAAGGTTGCACGGGGCCGGTTTGTATTGATATAGTTGTGAACTCTCTTTACAATGGTCGAGGGTCTATATTTATACCCTGGACGAAATATGAGTCCTAGATGATTACGACTTACACAATGAAATTTGGGAAGATACAAATCCTATTCCTACTCTTCTCGGCGTCCTCCATTGTCACGTGTCTTCTCGTGCAAGTCGGTTTTACTTGCTATATCCATTTCCCGAATGGATCCACCGCTTTGCAAAACAGCCGACCGCACAGGCATTCACCGAAACTCTGAGGACCAAATAGTCGCCCGATCGTTTGCCGAATCCTTTCTTCACTGCTGGCTGGGTCCACTTGTCATACCCTCGTGCGTGCAAAAATCTGGTGTTAACAGGTTCTCTGTGGATCTCAGTTGCTGCAGCAGGGAATTGGGAGAGCAGGAAAACCTAGAAGGCAAAGAGCAAATGACTGAGATAGGATGGGAGGTGGGTGTCTCCCTCTACTTATCCTAATTCTAGTTCACACTCTACCCCTAACTAATTACAGAGCGAACCAGCTAAACCCTAAGGTTATTCTGGTCCAACTTGTGGTAGGTGGTGATCCGACGACCACGCCCGCACAACTGTTAGCGTTGCCTCGACGCAACCACACCGATTGCCGCCACGTGCCGCCACCGCTCTGCTCGTCCTTTTCCTGGACCTCGCCCCCGGTTTTGAGGCCCAAACCGGGAAACCAGCCTTCACGACCAACCCCCGGTTTTGAGGCCCAAACCGGGAAATCAGCCGTCCATCGCCTGAGTTTTGTGGCCCAAACTCAGAAACCTGCCAGCACCTAGGTTTTGAGGCCCAAACCTGGAAACCGTCCTCAGCTCGAGTTTTGAGGCCCAAACTCGGAAACCGTAGCGCCCAGGTTTTGTGGCCCAAACCTGGAAACCGTCCACTCGATGGTTTTTCTGTGGCTCAACCATCAAACCGACGCTGTAGAGGGGATGCACTGCCGTTGCACCCTGTCCACCGACACGTGTCCCCAGGTCCTCGACCCAAGCAACACCGTGCCCGCAAGTCTTCACTCGTCGCTGTCCCAAGCTGTTAGCCAGCACAGCGGATCCTCAGGCCACCGGTCCCTCAGTCCAAGCCTCACGTCCGCCCTTCACCGCTCCCGGTCCGTCGGCACGGCACGTCTCTACTTGACCTTCACCTTGCCTTCGATCACTGTATCTGTGCTCAACACCTGCACAACACAAGCCAAAGAACATGCGCATTATCCCTGTTGACAATCACTCATCACTCGAGACTCAGCATACACCCATGTATCCGCAGTTAGGTTTTGTGGTGTTTGTGGTTCAGGGGCGATAGCTAAATCATGGAATTGGAGTGGTTGTGATTTAGCTATTTGGACCTCTTCTTCTTGCTTGGGAGATGTTTCCTTTTCTTCCTCTGGGAGCTCCTCATGAATGTCGGTGTAGGAAGTGTTTTCAAGGATTTTATCAAGAATGGACCTCGCTTCACTCATAGGCAGATGAACGAAAGCTCCTCCAGAGGCTATATTAAGGAATTGTGCAGAGTCCTTGCAAAGACCCATATAAAAATGTTGTAGAAGCATTGGGTCACGTATAGCAAGGTTAGGGTCTGAAGAGACAAGATCTGTAAAACGGACCCATGATGCACCTAGAGGTTCCTTCTCTTTTTGCTTAAAGGTTAGGACCTCTGTTCGAAGATGGACAACACGCGAAATGGGAAAGAAGGCTACACAAAATTTTGTTTGAAGTGTTTCCCATTCTCCTTGTACACTCTCTACGTGGTGAGCATACCAATGTGTAGCTATCCCTGTCAGAGAAAATGGGAATAGCTTCCATTTCAAGGTATCTCGTGTCATGCCTTGAATATGAAGACATGAGCACAATTGCTCAAATTCACGCAGATGAGTATATGGACTCTCATCTTCGCTCCTAGAAAAGGGATTTGCCTGAACCATCGCTATGAAACCAGGGCGAAGCTCATAGCGAACAGCCAAGATGGCTTTGGATGATTTAGGTGGCTCCAAACTAGCACCCTTTGGAGCACCATATTGAAAGAGAGGCGTTTGATCCATGATGTAAAAAGGTAAATGAAAAAGATAAATAGGCGACTCAATTCTATATTAAGAACAACTACTGTTCCCCGGCAACGGCGCCAAAAATGTTTGTTGGCACTTCTTAGCGTCGCTACTAAGAATTGAGTTTGAATCAATCCCCGACAACGGCGTCAGAAATGCTTGTTGACACTTCTTAGCGTCGCTACTAAGAATAGGGGGTAGGTCTATCCTCAGCAACGGCGCCAGAAGTGTCTTGTGGGTAAGTTCTTATGTCTATTGGATAATTTCGCAAGCGCACAGAATATACCGTTGTAGCACTTCACCCGGGAGTATTCCAAGGTATCGTTATTTATTTTATCCCAATGGAAAGCGATAGCTAGAAACGATAAGCAAGCAAGATATCCACAGAGACACAACAACTTAGTACCAACTACCAGAGATAGGTAAATGACTTTGGGTAAATGGGTGATGATGTAACAAACTCAGTGAAAGATAAAAGATAACTAGTAAGTATAGCTAGGTGGGAGGACAATGAGAGAGTATGTGACTCCTATGACTTTACTTCTACTCCTATGCGCTCAGTTTAATCACACCAAGGTTTAACTAGATTAAGCCCTCACGACAAGTGTGCTAGGCGACGAGCGGACAGGGAGCACAGAGACTCTTACTGTCGGAACGTCATGCTCAGCCTTATCCTTTAAATCCTGCCTATAAACACGTGGTGGACTCTAGAGACCAGATTTAGGGCTGTCACCACCTGCTGGCTACCACTATCTATCCGTGCGACAGGCGACAACCGAAGGTAAGATAATGTCTAAGCACCACGCTTAAACCGTCTCTTCTGCTCTAATCATGTGCACAACCAACTAGAGCACCCTATAACAGACAATGATCGCACACAGGCATGTTCCAGGTAACCCAACTAGTATGAACTAAGATATGACAAACTAAGAGCACAACAATACTATATTGAATATAATATTGCACAAAGTAAGGACTAAGTAAAGTAGAGTAAAGTAATACTATAAGGTAAAGTCTTACGAAAATAAAGAGAAAGATACAAGAGCTATACCAGACTCCTCAAAAGACAGCTCCAGAAGACCCGAGCATAGCTCACTACTCAACTCTAACTCCCACACTAGACTACACTACTAAGAAGTGGACTAACTACTCTTCACTTGAGCTTGTAGGCTTCCATCATGCACACCTCAAATGAGAGGGGGAGGGCCTCTATTTATAGGTGGAGGTGGAGTAGGGGCTACTCCACCGCCACGTCATCAATCCGCGTGACGTCGATCCTCCTCCGTTGGATTGTAACCACCTCATGATGAAGGGCTGCCGTGACTTGGGCTTGATTCACCATGAAGGCACCTTAGCTTCCACGAGAAGGCACCTTGGGGGGGGGCGCCCCTAGGTCGGCCGACCCATGGGGGGGTCGGGCGACCCCCCTATGACACCTTGGCCCCACCTTGGTATGTGTAGATGATGTCCCCACTTGTCATTTGGTGTTTGGCACGTTGGAATATGTCATGATCACTTTGGATGCTTCGTTGTGGGCACATTGATCCATGTGACTTCATCTTCCACCGTTGAGAGAAAACACAATTGTGATCCAATGGTGGAGAAGTACTTTGGTAGGCTTGACATGGATCATGACACATGGCAGAACCCTGGTGGGCCCATAGGGGGGTCGGGCGACCCCCTTATGTGTGTCCCACCAGATTTCCTTGGCACATTTCTTCATATTGGAGCTTAGCAAGGTTGATCCCACCTAGTAGGGTCCTGGTGGGGCCATAAGGGGGTCGGCCGACCCCTTTATGTACGGCCCACCAGCTCACTTTGCCTCATTTCTTCATTATCTGCATAAAGACGCTTCCATATACATGTGGAGCTGGTTATTGGTAAAAGTATGTTCATGCCATGTTATTCTTCCTTAATACCGGGCATGTTGACGGGGTTTAAGGTGTATGAGTTTGGTAATATTCCACCGTCAACACCTTGCAAGCAAGTCGAAGCTCAAATGACCAAGTCTCCTATGCCGTTTCCAAAGATCGGAGGAGGATCTGGCCAAAAGACAACAAGAAATGCCAAAAGACTCCGAAAAATTCGCACGAAAGACTTTCCCAAAGGGCGAAATCAAACATACAAGATTTCCCTGAGGATCCAAAATACGACTGTGATTCGGCTTAAAACAAATCTCATAGTCATCCTAAAAAAGTTGAGAAACAGAGAGAAGATTAAAGTGCAAGTTTGAAACAAGAGGAACATCACGCAACACAAAATGCTCATTAACTCGCGCAGAACCACGGGATAGCACTTTACCTTTGCTATTGTCACTGAAGGTGATAAACTCCTTGCCGGTGACTGGACTAAGACTAGAGAACCACTTGGAGTTTCTGGTCATATGCCTTGAGCATCCGGAATCCACCAACCAAACGTTCTCCAATCGACTTACCTACAAAAATAAAAAGACATAGGGTGAGCATACAGTCCAACACTGGGGTGAGTAAAATGGGAAGTGTACCAGTGTTGTCTCGGCTGCTCAAAAGAATGGTTAGTAGAAAAACCATTCCTAGCATACCTACGGGGAAAGCGATCACCACGTATAGGAAAACATGGTCCGCTTGGAGGAGAGCGCTCATCACGATAGCCAAAACACGGTGGGGGTAACGCTCAACAATAAAGCCACTGCCACGAGGTCCATAGTTTACAAAACTAGGATCCCACCGGGCAAAACCTCCTTGTGGCCTAGGACCTTGAGGCATTTCACCTCTAGGCCTAGCAACCCTCCTTTGAACATTCAGCACATGTACATCATGGAAAGGATGGTACATGTCTGTGTTGTTCATCTCCTTTGCACGATACTCCTCTCTCTTCCGCTGAAAGCAAAACTCCCTCAAGTGTCCATCTCAACCACAGTGCTCCCAATGGTACCTCACCGCTCTCATAGGGGGTTGTTGGTACTCACGGTATTGGGTGTGGATCACTTGGTTCTTTTGTGGCATGAGCTCCTCTTAGATTGGTGGCATGGTATCTAGCTTGTTCCTCAAGTGGTTTGGTTTTGGAGCCCATGCTTGTTTCTTGGGTGGAGCTCTTGGAGGTTCCACAAACACTCCATCTTTGGTATTAGGCTTGAGAGGCTCTTTGGGTGGAATCTTGGTTAATTTGGGAGTAGTGGTGGAGTTGGGCTTCTCACTCGGCTTAAGACCACTAGACGCACCAATCTTCTCGAAAAAGGTAGCACTCTCCATACCCTGAGCAAAGCCAACACCTGGACCTCTAGCAGCACGCTTGAATTGGGCAATCATCATGCCAAGCTGTGGCTCTCCACTAGAAACCCATGACAAGATGGTCCGAAGGTATGTGTTTTCTTCCTCGGTTTGCATCTTGCCATGCTTCACATTTGCCATTTCCATCTCCAATACCTCACACAAAGCACACCTAGACACACTAGTGCTACCTGAGTTGCCTTCTCAAGAGATTCAATCTTGATATCCTTCTCTGCCAACTCAGATTGCAAGCCTGCACAAGACTTGCATGCACCGAGCAAAATGGGTCTAGCTCTAAGCTCATCCACCTCTCCAACCAAAGCAACATACTTCCCCCTCAAAGTGAGAAGGTCAGTCATGTGCTTGGAGAACATCTCACACTCATCTTCCTCAGTGACTACAATGGTGGACTTGACAGACTCAAGTTCCTTCACTGCATCCTCCCACTTGTCTTGACTAATAAGAGCAACAGTAAGTTTCTCGACCTCAGCAGAGAGTTCGTCGGGAGTTTGAGATACCTGGGAGGTGTCGTCGTCATCGTTCTGATGGATCTCCTCCAGCTCGCTGTTGACCTCATCTCCAAGGGCCATGGTACAGAAGCCCTCTTTGTCGGTGAAGAAACAAAGGCCGTCAGCTTGTCCTCGATCTTCTTCTTCTCCGACTCATCATCGCTTGAAGCAATGGAGTCGCTGTCCGAGTTGTCGACATCACTGAGTGTGGCGAAGAAAGCACGCTGGTCGGCCTGGGCTTTCTCCAGGTACTTCTTCTTGATGTAGTCCTTGTTGAAGCCTCCCTTCCGCTTATGCTTGGTGGGGATGTACTTCTCCTTGTGCTTGCTGGAGTCGTACTTGAATCCATGATCGCCCTTGCCAAAAGCTTGGTTGTTCTTCTTCGGGCAGTTGGCGATGAAGTGGTTGGAGTCGCCGCACTCGTAGCATCCAGCTCGTCCACCTCCGTGGCGATGGTTCATGCAGTTCGTAGCAAGCAAAGCCAACTCGTCATCTCCCATGAACTCTAGCTACTCCTCTATAATAGACAAGAGAGAAGAAAGTGCAAAGCATCCAGAGGGGTTAGTAGATGAACCAGAAACCAAAGCCATAGATGGGCCAGAAGGATTCTCGAGAAAAGCTCAGACCAAAATCACGCAAAGTGGCCATCATCCAGAGTAACTGGGAACAACAGCTAGCCGCAACAACATACTCAGCCTCCATGGTAGACTGGGCGACACTAGACTGCTTCTGAGAAGACCACGAAACAAGAGAAGAACCAATAAACTGGCAAGTCCCAGAAGTGGACTTGCGCTCAATGCGGTAACCAGCAAAATCGGCATCGGAATAACCACAAAGGGAAAGGTTGGAGGAAGCAGAATACCAAATCCAAAACTCAGGAGTGAAGCATGAGTACCTCATAATGCGCTTGACTGCCTGACGGTGAGAGGTGCGCGGTGAAGACTGAAACCGCGTGCAAAGACACACCGCGAACTGAATGTCCGGGCATGTCACCGTCAGGTACAGCAGCGACCCGATCATACTCCGGTACTCCTTCTGATCCACTGCTTCTCCCTCCTTGTCCGCATCCAGGGCCGTCGTGGTCGACTTGGGTGTTGGAAGAGGCTTGGCCTCACCCATATCGAATTTCTTCAGAATGTCCCGGGTGTACTTGCCGTGGTGCACGAACGTCCCTTCCCGGGATTGCTTGATTTGCAACCCGAGGAAAAACGTCAACTCGCCCATCATGCTCATCTCAAATTCCCTGCTCATAGTATCTGCAAACTTGGCAACCAAAGCGTGAGAAGAACCACCGAAAATGATATCATCCACGTAAATTTGGACCAAGAGAGTATCAGTGCCTTGCTTGAGGAGAAAGAGCGTTTTATCTACACATCCCATTTTAAAACCCTTAGCAAGCAAAAAGGTTTTCAACCTATCATACCAGGCTCTAGGGGCTTGTTTCAAACCATACAAAGCTTTCTGGAGTTTAAAGACATGGTTTGGAAACTTGGGATTTTCAAAACCGGGGGGTTGTCTAACATACACCTCCTCTTCTATGTAGCCATTTAAGAAGGCACTCTTGACATCCATTTGAAAAAGTTTAAACCCTTTGGATGCAGCAAAAGCCAAGAGTATCCTAATCGCCTCCAAACGTGCTACAGGAGCAAACGTCTCCTCTTAGTCTATCCCCTCCTTCTGACTATATGCCTGGGCTACGAGTCTGGCCTTGTTTCTCACAACATGGCCATCTTCTCCCTGTTTGTTTTTGAAAACCCAATTTTGTCCCAATTGGGTGACACTCAGAAGGTGGAGACACTAGAACCCAAACCCGATTTCTCTCAAAGTTCTCAAGCTCCTCATGCATGGCATTGACCCAATCCGGATCCGTCAAAGCGTGTCCAATATCTCGGGGTTCAAAATCAGCAACAAATGCATAATGAGCAAAGTGAGAGATTTGCCTTGACCGGGTGACGCGTTCGTCGATGCTGCCGATCATCTGCTGAGGCGGGTGCTGGCGCTGAATGTGTCGTGGCGCCTCCCTTGCCGAAGTGGCCTCCCCCTCAACAGCAGCTGGTGCCTCCTCGGGTACAAGGGGTACCGCTCGAGGTGGCGGATCCCACAGCCCCCAGGAAGAAGACGTGTCGGGGCCGTGAGTCATCGTAGAAGCCGCTCTTTGCGGCACAGCATGTGGAGGAGGTGCTGGGTCATCTATCCCTTCAGCACCCTCGTCCTCGTCATCGAAAAGAGGCTCGCCAACCTCATGATCACCTGCACACTCAAAGCGAGAAGAAGGACAAAGCATGGTCTCGTCGAAGGTGACATCTGATGTCTCCATGACTCGGTTAGTGTCAAGGTTAAGTACACGATAAGCGCGAGTATGAGTGCCATAACCCAAAAACACACCGTCAGAAGAACGAGACTCAAACTTGTCCAAGTTGCCCTTTTTGAGTATAAAACAATGGCAACCAAAAACTCTAAAATAACTCACGTTGGGCAGTTTTCCAAAACGCAACTCATAAGAGGTCTTTTTCATGAAACCTCAAAGAAAAATGCAATTTGAAATGTAGCATGCAGTGCTCATAGCTTCGGCCCAATATCGCCTAGGAGTCCTATGCTGATCGAGCATCGTCTTGGCCATCTCTACAAGGGTCTGATTCTTCCTTTCTACAACACCATTCTGAGGTGGTGTGTAGGGGGAATAAAACTGATGCTCTAAACCCAAAGAGTTACAAAACTTCTCAAAATCCGAATTCTTGAATTTGGAACCATTATCACTCCTAATAGCTCGCATCGAGTTCAAAGGGAACTCGTTCTGAAGACGCAAAATCAGATTGCGAGCAACGGAGAAAGTCTCGGTCTTCTCAGCTAAAAAGAAGACCCACGAATATCTCGAAAAGTCGTCAACAACAACAAGCACATACCACTTCCCCCCAACCGAGCTCACCCGAGCCAGACCAACAAGGTCCATGTGCAAAAGCTCTCCAGGGCGCTTGGTCATGACCTGAGTCACTGGATGGTGGGGAGCGGCAACCATCTTCCCATGTCTACAAGAGTGGCAAATAAGATCCTTCTCCATCGACAACTTGGGCAATCCTCGGATTAGGCCAAGTGAGCTAAGTCTTGCAAGCAAGTCGAAGCTCAAATGTCCTAGTCTCCTATGCCACTTCCAAAGATCAGAGGAGGAAGGTCCAGCCAAAAGACAATGACGAATTCCAAACAACTCCAAGAAATCCGCACGAAAGACTTTCCCAAAGGGCGAAATCACACAAACAAGATTGCCCTGAGGGTCCAAAATACGACTGAGATTCGGTTTAAAACGAATCTCATAGTCGTCGTAAAAGAGTTGCGAAACAGAAAGAAGGATAAAATGCAAGTTAGAAACAAGAGCAACATCGCGCAACACAAAGTGCTCATTAACTCGCACTGACCCACGAGACAGCACCTTACCTTTGCTGTTGTCGCCGAAGGTGATATACTCCTTTCCGGTGACTGGACTAAGACTGGAGAACCACTTGGCGTTTCCGGTCATGTGCCTCGAACACCCGGAATCCACCAACCAAACGTTCTCCAATCGTTTTACCTACATCAATAAAAAGACATAGGGTAAGCATACGAGCCAACACTGGGGTTAGTGAAGTAAGGGGAATACCAGTGTTGGGCCGGCTGCTCAAAAGAACGGTTAGCAGAAAAACCATTCCTAGCATGCCTACGAGAGGAGCGATCACCACATTGAGGAAAACATGGTCCGCCAAGGAAGGAGCGTCCATCGCGATACTCAAAACGCGGTGGGGGAAAACGCTCAACTACAAAGCCACCGCCACGGGGTCCATAGCCTACAACTGCAGGCTCCCGCCGGGCACGTCCTCTCCGCTGCCTAGGCCTGGGAACTTGAGGTTCTGGACCTCTAGGCCTAGCAGCTCTCCTTGGAGCTCTCCTCTGAACATTCGGCACATGTACATCATGGAAAGGATGGTACATGTCCGGATTGTTCATCTCCCTAGCACGAAGCGCCTCTCTCTTGCGCCGAAAGCAAAACTCGCACAAGTGTCCATCTCTCCCACAATGCTCACAGTGGTAAATCACCGCTCTCAAAGGGGGTTGTTGGTACTCACGGTAGTGGGTGTGGATCACTTTGCCCTTCTGTGGCATAAGCTCCTCCTGGATGGGTGGCATGGTGTCAAGCTTGTTCTTGAGGTGGTTTAGTTTTGGAGCCCATGATTGTTTCTTTGGTGGAGCTTTCGGAGGTTCAACAAAGACCCCATCCTTGGTGTTAGGCTTGAGAGGCTCTTTGGGTGGAATCTTGGTAAGCTTCGGAGTAGTGGTGGAGTTGGGCTTCTCACATGGCTTAAGACCACTCGACTCTCCAATCTTCCCAAAAGATGAAACATCAACACCCAGAACAAAACCTACACCAGGACCTCCAGCAGCTCGCTTGAATTGGGAGATCATCATCCCGAGCTGTGGCTCACCACTAGACACCCATGACAAGATGGTCCGAAGGTATGTGTTTTCCTCCTCGGTTTGCATCTTGTCATGCTACACGTTTGCGATCTCCATCTCCAAACCCTCACAAAGAACACACCTAGCCACACATGTGCTACCTGAGTTGGCCTCTTCAAGAGACACAATCTTGGCATTCTTCTCTGCCAACTCAGATTGCAAGACAGGACAAGTCTTGCATGCACCCAACAGCATGGGTCTAGCCTGGAGCTCATCCACCTCTCCAAACAATGCAGCATACTTACCTCTCAAGGTGAGAAGGTCAGTCATGTGCGTGGTGCACATCTCGCACTCCTCCTCCTCGGTGACAACAACGGTGGACTTGACAGATTCAAGTTCCTTCACCGTATCCTCCCACTTCAGCCTAAACTCCTTGCGCTCTCTAGCGGCACGCCTAAGCAACTTATCCTGACTAGGGAGCGCGGCAGTAAGCTTCTCGACCTCAGCAGAAAGCTCATCGGGGGTCAGAGATACCTGGGAGGTGTCGTCGTCGTCGTCGTCGTCGTTCTGAGGGGTCTCCTCCAGCTCGCCGTCGACCTCCTTGCCGAGGGCCATGGTGCAGAAGTCGTCATCATCGGCGAAGAAGCAGAGACCATTTAGCTTGTCCTCGATCTTCTTCTTCTTCTCAGACTCGTCATCGCTTGAGAAAGCGGAGTCGTCGTCCGAGTCATCGACGTCGCTGAGCGTGGCGTAGAAAGCACGCTGCTCAGCCTAGGCCTTCTCCAAGTACTTCGTCTTGATGTACTCCTTGTTGAAGCCGCCCTTCTGCTTGTGCCTTGCGGGGACGTACTTCTCCTTGCGCTTGCCGGAGTCGTACTTGTGCCCATGATCGCCCTTCCCAGATGAGTGCTTCTTCTTAGGACAGTTGGCGATGAAGTGGTTGGGGTCGCCACACTCGTAGCATCCCGAGCGTCCTCCTCCGCGGTGACGGTTCATGCGGTTGTTGTGGAACCACGAGAACCGGTTGGCGGGCATAGCTAGCTCGTCATCCCCCAAAGACTCCAGCTGCTCCTCTATGACAGAAAAGAGAGTGCAAAACCTCCAGAGGAGTTAGCAGAAGAGCCAGAAAGCAAAGCCATCGACGGGCCAGAAGGATTTTCATAAGAAGCCCTAGCCATGGCATCGATCTCACTGGACTTGAGCTTACTGAAGAGCTCGTCGCACGTGAGGGCCTCATAGTTAGGCGATTCGATGATCGCCTGAAGCTTGGAATCCCACACCGATCGATCAAGAGTATGCAAAAGCTTCAAAGCCCTCTCATGATCGTCGAAAGGCAACAGCTCCTTGTTAGCCCTCATCCTGTTGACAATCACCTAAAAGCGAGCGAATAAACTTTCTATGCTCTCACCAGGCATATGTCGAAAGTTCTCATACTCTCGCTTGAACAACTCGTAGAGACGGGTTTTGACTTGAGAGGTTCCCTCATGGAAACGCATGAGGGTAGCCCAAATCTCCAGAGCTGTAGCGAGGTGAGAAACGCGATCAAACTCACTCATGCTCAGGAATGAGAAAAGAGCATTACAGGCTCGGCTATTGGCATCGTGCTCATTGATCTGAAGCTGAGAGACACGAGCAGCCAAGACCACGTAATCGGCAGAGTTGCAAATATCCCAGATGGAAGCACCCAAACTCTGCAGATAGGCCGACATGCGTATCTTCCAATATGCATAGTTCATCCCATCGAAAAACAGCGGTTTGCCCACACCGCGATCCATGTCGCCTTCTGTGGATCTGGAACCGGCTAAGGTGGAAGATCCTTAACCCGCTCCGATACCAATTGAAGGACCGAGAATGCACTAGCAAGGCGACCAGAGGGGGGGTGAATGGGAGCTCAAAAAATTTCTTTTGAAACTTTGGCCGATTGTCCCAAAATCAACCGCCAAAAGCTACGACCGAGAACGTGATGCCCATGACCCTTGGAAGAGGGTGGATGATCCCGTGGATCACAGCGAGGCACCACAAAGCGATAGCAAACCAAATGCTTAAGGTACCGGCTCAAGTTCAACCCTCAAAAACCATGTCTCGTACGTAGATAGACAGCTACGTCGAGAAATCCCCAAATACCGATGCTAACAAGTAGCAAAGATACCTATAGAGGTTCCTTGGTCAACTACAAGGCCAAACGAAAAGTCCGAAAACCAAGCGAAGAAGCCGGGAGAGCAAACGCACAAAACCGGAAGCTTCAGGCGATTCCTGGACTGTCCGGACCTGGGGTCCCGGACTGTCCGCACCTACTACGGACTGCCCGCACTCTGGTGGTGGACTGTCTGCCGCTCAAGTGTCCAAAAACACAAGGCTGCTGAAGTCCCCCTGCTCGATCCTGGACTGTCCGCGCTTTAGCACGGCGGACTGTCCGCCGGTGTCCCGAGCCAAAATAGCAGAGGTAGCCAGCGGCTGGACTGGACCAGCCCCGATGCGCGGACTGTCCGCGCCTGGGGTGGCGGACTGTCCGCCGACACCCAGTGCAGGCGATTTCGGTCGCCCTTCACCCAAATCTCCTCCAAATCGATCCAACCCAAAAACCCTTGATCCCAAACTTAGAGAGGATGATCACGAGGTAGTTAGGAGACTATCCCCAAGAAATCATCCGCTCAAATCAACTCAATCAACGGGAAATCGAAGGGGAAGGTGTATGAAATGAAAAAGCACCACGAAAATGAAATCAACCCGATCTACTTGTTCGTGAGGAGTTATATGAATTCCTTCGGTGGAAATGATCTCCTTTCAAAAACGAACAAGTTGATTCAAACGGATTTCGCAAAGACGCAGTAGGGAGAGAGATCAAGTGATGGGAAAATCGCGGTAAAACGAAGAACGCGAAGAACACGAACAAAACGTGAATCAACACATCGATCTGCAACCGTGTGGCTACCGCACGCTACAATAGTGAGGTTACGGCCTCACTTCCTCAAAATCTCCAGTACACAGAGGTATGGTTCTCTGCGGATCTCAGATAGCTACAGCAGGGGATTGGGAGAGCAGGAAACCCTAGAAGCAAAGAGCAAATGACTGAGATAGATGGGGAGGTGGGTGTCTCCCCATACTTATCCTAATTCTAACTATTCCTAATTCCCATTCTACCCCTAACTACTTACAGAGCGAACCAGCTAAACCCTAAGGTTATTCTAGACCAACTTGATGGTAGGTGGATCCAACGGCCACGCCCGCACAACTGGTAGCGTTGCCTTGACGCAACCTCACTGATTGCTGCCACGTGCCGCCACCGCTCTGCTTGTCCTTTTCCCGGACGTCGCACCCCCGGTTTTGTGGCCCAAACCGGGAAACCAGCCTTCACAGCCAACCCCCGGTTTTAAGGCCCAAACCGGGAAACCAGCCCATCGAAGCCTAAGTTTTGTGGCCCAAACTCAGCAAACCCGCAGCACCCAGGTTTTGAGGCCCAAACCTGGAAACCGTCCTCAGCCCGAGTTTTGTGGCCAAACTCGGAAACCCTCAGCACCCAGGTTTTGAGGCCCAAACCTAGAAGCCGTCCACTCGATGGTTTTTCTCTGGCTCTACCACCAAACCGACGCCGTAGATGGGATGCACCGCCCGTGCACCCCGTCCACCGACACGTGTCCCCAAGTCCATGACTCAGGCAACACAAGACCACAAGTCTTTGCTCGTTGCTGTCCCAGGCTGCCAGCCACCACAGCTGATCCTCGGGCCACCGGTCCCTCAGTCCAAGCCTCACATCCGCCCTTCGCCACTCTCGGTCCCTTGGCACGACACGTCTCTACTTGACCTTCACATTGCCTTTGATTACTGTATCCGTGCTGGACACCTGCACAACACAAGCCAAAGAATATGCGCATTATCCCAGTTGACAATCACTCATCACTCAGAGACTCGGCATACACCCATGTATCCGCAACCATTCATGTGGTCCGGCCGATTCTGGCCAAACCATCTCGAACCAAGCACCGTTCTAGCCCTTCTCACCTCCGCTAAAGCCTAGGTTTAGATGGAGATTCCCCAAGTGCCATAGTGTGGGACAGAGTCCCCGAGTACTCCGCAAGGAAGGGCGAAGACCTAGTCCAACTAGGACTCTCCATGTAATCCTAGTAGTATTGCTACCTTGTAATCCTACTAGGACTCCTAAGATGTAACCGACTAGGACTCTTGCCTCCTGGACTATATAAAGAGAGGCAGAGCTCCCTAGATCGGGAAAAAGAGATAGAGACAGGGGTCATGTTACATCACCAGACACCCATAAGCGCAGGACGCATGATACTTTTCCCCCAAACTAGACGTAGGGATGCTATTCAGCAGACCGAACAAGTATACATCGATCCCCACCAAACAATCGTCCGGGTACAACCGAGACGAGTTGCCGGTTAACAAACACTGACAGCTGGCATGCCAGGTAGGGGTCTTTCGGCGCAATTGCGATCAAGAGCTTGGTGGACCTGAAGAACATCTATCGTGAATCGACGTTCAAGCACAACGGTGAGCTTACTGAAGAGCTCGTCGCAAGTGAGAGTCTCATAGTTAGGTGATTCTATGATCGCCTGAACTTTGGAGTCCCACACCGACCGATCAATAGTATGAAGAAGCTTGAGAGCTCTCTCATGATTGTCGTACGACAAAAGCTCTCTGTTAGCCCTCATCCTGTTGACAATTACCTGAAGGCGAGCGAATAAACTTTCTATGCTCTAGCCAGGCATGTGTCGAAAGTTCTCATACTCACGGTTGTGCGACTCGTAGAGACGGGTTTTGACTTGAGTGGTTCCCTCATGAAAGCGCATGAGAGTCGCCCAAATCTCTCGAGCCGTGGTGAGATGAGAAACATGATCATACTCAGTCATGCTCAAACAAAAGAAAAGAGCATTACGGGCTCGGATATTGGCATCATGCTCATCGATTTGTTGTTGAGTCACACGAGCAGCCAAGACCACATAATTGGCAGAGTTGCAAATCTCCCAAACCGAAGCACTCATGCTTTGAAGATAGGCCGACATACGTATCTTCCAATACGCATAGTTCGTCCCATCGAAAAACGACGGTTTGCCCACGCCGCGATCCATGTCGCCTTCTCTGGATCTGGAACTGGCTAAGGTGGAAGATCCTTAACCCCCTCTGATATCAATTTAAGGACCAAAGGTGTCACACAAAGGTGACCAGAGGGGGTGAATGGGAGCTTCAAATTTCCTTTCAGAAACTTATAGCCACTATCCCAAGAATCAATCCCAAATGCAAACCCAAAGCTTGATAGTGTCCATGACCCTAGATGTAGGGTGGATGCTTCAAAGAAGCACAACAGGACTCTACACAACTCTAGAAACCCAACACAAAGACCCGAAACCAAATCCGAAGTCGGACGAACGAACTTGTGACGTAACGGCCCTAATCCCATGGCCCACGTGTCCCTGTCAACTTCTGACAGCCGAACCCATGTTCCATGTGATTAAGACCTGTTCGCCACCGGGCTACATCAGTGCCCAATGTCCGCAGGATCATCTCACAATTCGGTTACAGCATTTCATACTTTTATAAATAACATCGGAATAAAGAGCGGAAGACTTAAATAACATTAGTTTTGCAAACCGAGGTTTCAAATGAGGTAAGGAGTACGATTATTACAAACCATTGTTCGGGAAATTCAAAGTAGACAACGCAGCGGGAACAATAACATAAAGATACATGTAACACCCAGCCCGAGGGTGCACATTTACTCATCGGCCTCATCGGCCTCTTCCTGGACGAAGGTCACGCAACAGGGTGCGAGACACATCGGGGTCTCTGTCATACCTGCAGCATGGGTAACAAAACCCTGAGTACTGGGGTACTCAACAAGACTTACCCGACTAAAGAAAAAGGGAGAAGACTCAGGAATGAGAGGCTTAGGGTAGTCAAGGTAAGGCTTAAACAAGATCAAGTATTTTGCAGAAAAGCATTTTTGTAAACCTTATTTTATTTTTGAAAGATTCAGTATTTCTCAATTCTTCATTATTCATGATTCATTTTACATTTCAAAACATTCCTAGTTGAGAACCACTCTCCGTTGACAGTCAGTGGACCAAGTCTCCATAACCGAGGAGCAACGTTAATCCGGATAAATAATACTCAGCTGAGGATCCCTATCCACACTGCATATGTAGCACCCAAGCTTGCATATGCCAACTCGTCTACCACGATTCCTCCAAGATTGGGCCCGGTCCTACGCCACCCGGAAGTACAGTACACCACTCCAATTCGGGACTTTAACCCTCCAATCCGGGACTTTAACCCAGTGGGTACATGTGTAACACCCCTGGTGTTTAAATGTAATTAACTTGACATGTCATCATCTTAAGCATTAATCATTTCCTGTGATGCATTTGATTTGCCTAATTGCTATGCCTTGTTTCCCTTTTCAAAACCCTAAAAGCCCTAACCTTCCTATTAGGGCAAAAATGGTAATTTCACCTCTGTGCCTAGCTTTGTGTAATTCTTGTTCAGTTGCATGTCTTGAAGTTTTGTTGTGACTGGCCAAGTTCAAAAATCAAAATCAGATTCCAAATCCCTTTGCAAAACCCTGATTTCCAAACCCTGGATTTTATTCCTCTTTTTGTAGTTCAAAAATTATTCAAAATTTTGAGTTGATTCAAAAAACAAAGTTGTGGATCTGATCAAGAGGAACAACTTTGGTGTTTACAGAATTCAAAGTTTCTATATAAAATTTGGAGTAATTTCAAATTCATTCAAATTCCAGTTTTTGTCCCCTTTTCAGTTTTAAAAATTTATTCAAAACTATTGAGTTTCAGAAAAAGTGGATATTAGCAAAGTTATAGGTTTTGATAAAAGGAACAACTTTCATATTTGCAGATTTCCAACTTTCAGTGAAAAATCAAAAGTAATTTTGAATTTATTCAAATCCCAAAAGTATTCCCTTTCCTGTTTTCAAATGTGGTTCAAAAACTATTTGGATTTGGAAAATGTTCATTTTGACAAAGTTGTAGGTCTCTTTTTTCTGAACAACTTTGGTGTTTTGAGTTTTTCCTGTGCAGTTCAATTTTGGAGAGTAATTTGCAAAATACAGAGATCAGCCAAAAGTCAAACCCTAGGCCTACCTACTGTTCCTCTTCTTCCTAGGGTCAGGGGGGGGCCCGGCCATGGCGCCCCGCCGGCGTCGCGCGTGCCGCACGCCTGGCTGCTCCCCACGCGCCACCAACCTGCCACCGCTGTTCCCTTGTCCCCTCCGCGCCCGCACGCGAGCGCTGACTCTCTCTCCCGTCCCCTACCGAGCCAGCGCGCCGCCGCCGCGTGGCCATCGCCGGCCGAGCTTGCGCCCGAGCCCCGGCTGCACGCCCGCGTATCCGCCAGAGTGCAATCGAGTGCGCACGCCCCCGCAAACCTCATCCACACCACCCCGAGGTCCCTACCGGCCCTAGCCGTGCCTATAAAAGCCCCGCCGGAGCCCGACCTCCCTCACTCACCTCCGCCACCGTGGCCAGGCCAGTTCAGTGTCTCCGCCGCTCCACCACCTAGCTCAAAAGCTCCGCCGTGTTCTTGTGCTGCTTCACCATCCTTCAATTTCATCTCTACCGCCTCCAATCGCCCGGCGTAACCTCGCCGTTCCCATCTCCGGCAGAAACCGGCGAGCTCGGGTTCGTGGAATTCGTCGCCTCCGGCCACGACCATCCCTCACCGACCCCCGTGTCGTGTTCCTTGGTCCCGTGCGACTCTGACCAGACCCTTGCGGTCCCGTGTGTTGCGCAGGGTCGCCGGAGCGCCGCTCGCCGCTCGCCGCCGAAGGAACTCCACCGAACCTCACCCTCGAGCACGTGTCGAGCCTCACCCTCGAGCGCGTGTCGAGCCTCACCCTCGAGCACGTGTCGAGCCTCACCCTCGAGCCCTGCCTCCGATCCGTGGTAAGTACCCGAGGCCTCCGGCCTCTGCTTCCACTCCGTCTCGCCCGAGCCCAAGCCTCGAGCACGCGTTCCGTCTCGCCCGAGCCCGAGCCTCGAGCGGACAGACCCTCCGCTTCGCTCGAGCCAGGCCTCGAGCGAACCCGTGCACCCTCCGCCTCGTCGAGCCAGGCCTCGGACGAAGCACCCAGTTTCCGTCTCGCCCGAGCCCGTCTCGCCCGAGCCTTCTTAGAAGGAGCACAGTGCTCTTTTCTTTTTCTGAGATTTGTGAATAGTGTTCTGTTTTCTCTTTTTTGTATGATTTTCTGTGTGCATCCAAAAATTTTGAAATTTTTGTGGTAGGCTTTTTATGCTCTGGAGTATTTTTATAAAAATATGAAACCTGACTTTTCTGCAAGATTTCAAAAATATAAAATTCCTCTTTTAATTAATAAATGGATGGTTTTGGATTTTTAGAAAATCATTTATAACTCCAAAAATCTTTTGATGAATTTTTGTGAGCTTCCTATGCCATGTTCAGTCTCTGGTGAAATTTTGAAGTCTTCTGGAACAAGTTGATTTTTGAGCATTTATCTTTAATTGTTAAATAGTGCCTTCTGTTAATTAATGTCTGGATTTATTTGAGCACCTTAATGAACTCCAAAAATTATGAAATTTGTTTTGCCATCTATTTAAGTCATAATGAACTTATGTGATTAATTTGGTAATTTTGGAGCAACTTCTTAAAATGACCTTTTTGAATAATTAAGAAAAATAGAAAGAAATGATTAGGGTTCATGTGTATGCCCTGTTTTGCATTGTTCATGCTAGCATACTCATGTGCATGCATCATTGCATTCGTATAGTCACCGAAGAAGGAGTCAAGATCGAGGCAGCCGCCGACGAACCTGTCCCTGAGGCTACCCCGAGCTCCGACAACTGCCCTGCCGCCTTCGAGCCTGCCCTCTTTGCTCTTCAAGGCAAGCCCCGGTGCATTTAACCCTTCCTTGAATTTATAAAATGTTTTCCTTAAATGCTTTTGAGTTAAACTACTGCATTAGGTTATAGGAGTTGTGTGATGACCTATTACCTGCATTATTTACCTCCACCAGAAGATCCACCAGCCCTGCTTTAAAAACTATTTGCAAAATGCTTAGTGATGCTATACTATAGATTTGCAATAAAATGCCATTTTCAAAAGTGTGATCACTGAAAGAATCTTTATGGGAATTTGGCTTTACTTCCCGTTCAATGACTGCTTGCCTGGCTAGCATGTGGTCATTGTCGAGAAGAGGTTGTCCGCGCGTACGGTGCCGTCATGTTGTAGTCCGGGACTCAACAGTTGACACCGACCGGGACAGGGTTGAAAAACTGACAGGACTATTACGCTTGGGTGAGATATAACCAAGGTGTAGTTCTGGCTGGAAAATTAGGGACCATCCGTATGGGGGCCTGCTGGCCAAGACTTGCAACTATTCACATACTACGGAAAGCTCTGGCTCCGAGGAATCCTTTATTGGACCGACAACCGCGCACTGGGAGTGGAGAGATGGCGGAAGTAGCATGTACCCACGTGGGTTAGAGTCCCGGATTGGAGTGGTGTACTGTACTTCCGGGTGGCGTAGGACCGGGCCCAATATTGGAGGAATCGTGGTAGACGAGTTGGCATATGCAAGCTTGGGTGCTACATATGCAGTGTGGATAGGGATCCTCAGCTGAGTATTATTTATCCGGATTAACGTTGCTCCTCGGTTATGGAGACTTGGTCACTGACTGTCAACGGAGAGTGGTTCTCAACTAGGTGTTTTGAAATGTAAAATGAATCATGGACAATGAAGAATTGAGAAATGCTTGAATCTTTCCAAAATAAAACAAGGTTTGCAAAATGCTTTTTCTGCAAAATACTTAAGCCTTACCTTGACTACCCTAAGCCTTTCATTCCTGAGTCTTCTCCCTTTTTCTTTAGTCGGGTAAGTCTTGTTGAGTACCCCAGTACTCAGGGTTTGTTAATCCCCTGTTGCAGGTTTCTATTAGGTGGTGTTGATCATGATCATGTCAGTGGGCTTGACGTGATCTGGTTGTTCCTCTTCTCCAACTTAGGTACTCCGCCTAAGTGTGGTTCTGTCATACTACTCTACTTCCGCAATACCAGTTATTTTTATGTAAAAAGTAACATCTTCATAATTTGTAAAGTTTATCTATCTTGCTTCCGCACTCCGATGGTATTTTGTATCAACTGTTGTAATGTTGTAATTATTCCAACCTTCATGATGATGGTCCTGTGGCTCGTGAGTAATTCGGGGTCCTCTCGGGGACACCCGACGGATCTTTCCAGTAACGTGTTTCATTTGCACAGTCATTGGGCTCCCTATGACGATGACGTGTGCAAGTGGGCCACATTATTGGGCGGTTCCGTCACAGAATGGTATCGGAGCAGGATTGTCATCAAGGGAAGACTGGTTACAACATTACTTTTGAAAAACTTCAAAATGGTTTCTTAATCTAAAAGTTTTTTTTTTTTGAAGTAACAAATTAAAAATGATCCTTCCCTAAGTTTCTTGCTTTGCTGGAAGACTTCGTGAAGACTATACTAGTGATTCCGACAGAAGGTACCAAGTCAGTGAAGCTAGTATATAAAGTATAGCCCTATGTCTAACTAACAGGTGGAGACAGAGATCTCCTGTCAGTGAGAGGTCGTATAGGACGAGCATGCATCATATCATGCATATTAATAAAATGTGCTTCTTCTCAAAAATATAAAAGCAGCTATGATCCCCGATAGTTGATCGTCCCTAGATTCTGTTGCTCTTGCTACTTTCCTTCCATATGTTCCTAATCCTTGGGAATTTTTGGATATCTTTCATACACTCTACCACATAAAGTCAGAATCATGGTAAAGTCCTTGGTTCTTCTGGAAAGCGCGTGTCATGCCTTGAATTGGCACGTGCTGGTTGCTTGGTGTCGTGAAAACGACGAATGGTGGTTGAAAGTTATTGAAATTGTGTTCTTTGAAAGGACCCTGATCTATGGACCGGATAAAAGCGTGGGAACCTGAAGTCGCCTATGGATGGCCACCATAGAGCGTTACGGCCAGGTGCTCGCTAATATCCAGGCCTATAGTCATAATTCCTTCTAGTCCACTATGAAAGTGCTTTCATCTCTGAATGCCCGAAAGGGAGTTCAAAGCCACTTTCCTTGTAGTTATAACCAACCTTGTTCTGGTTATAATTTCCTTCTTATTGAAATGAGGGATATAGAAGTTGTGCTCTATTATGGTGCCATGATTGGCGACCACGGTGCCGCGACGGAACCCAAAGAATCCTGTGTGCCGGATTGCACAAGTTTCCATTGGGTGCGCGCAGGTATCGAGGTCTACAGTTATGATCCATTATAACCCACAGCTAATGTACGCTCTCTCTGGTTCTTGATAATTTTTCTTGCTCCACTCAAATGTCTTCTACCTTGCTACCTTGCAACCGCGATCTGATCCCAGTTGTAATCCCAACCGCAACTCAGTTGCCTTGTGAACTCCTTGCGAGAAACAAGTGTGACACATTTCCTTTTTCATTACTCAACCCCAGCCTTTAAGCACTCCTTAAATCTCGGGACGAGATTTCTTTTAGGGGGAAGGCTGTAACACCCCTGGTGTTTAAATGTAATTAACTTGACATGTCATCATCTTAAGCATTAATCATTTCCTGTGATGCATTTGATTTGCCTAATTGCTATGCCTTGTTTCCCTTTTCAAAACCCTAAAAGCCCTAACCTTCCTATTAGGGCAAAAATGGTAATTTCACCTCTGTGCCTAGCTTTGTGTAATTCTTTTCAGTTGCATGTCTTGAAGTTTTGTTGTGACTGGCCAAGTTCAAAAATCAAAATCAGATTCCAAATCCCTTTGCAAACCCTGATTTCCAAACCCTGGATTTTATTCCTCTTTTTGTAGTTCAAAAATTATTCAAAATTTTGAGTTGATTCAAAAAACAAAGTTGTGGATCTGATCAAGAGGAACAACTTTGGTGTTTACAGAATTCAAAGTTTCTATATAAAATTTGGAGTAATTTCAAATTCATTCAAATTCCAGTTTTTGTCCCCTTTTCAGTTTTAAAAATTTATTCAAAACTATTGAGTTTCAGAAAAAGTGGGATATTAGCAAAGTTATAGGTTTTGATAAAAGGAACAACTTTCATATTTGCAGATTTCCACTTTCAGTGAAAAATCAAAAGTAATTTTGAATTTATTCAAATCCCAAAAGTATTCCCTTTCCTGTTTTCAAATGTGGTTCAAAAACTATTTGGATTTGGAAAATGTTCATTTTGACAAAGTTGTAGGTCTCTTTTTTCTGAACAACTTTGGTGTTTTGAGTTTTTCCTGTGCAGTTCAATTTTGGAGAGTAATTTGCAAAATACAGAGATCAGCCAAAAGTCAAACCCTAGGCCTACCTACTGTTCCTCTTCTTCCTAGGGTCAGGGGGGGGCCCGGCCATGGCGCCCCGCCGGCGTCGCGCGTGCCGCACGCCTGGCTGCTCCCCACGCGCCACCAACCTGCCACCGCTGTTCCCTTGTCCCCTCCGCGCCCGCACGCGAGCGCTGACTCTCTCTCCCGTCCCCTACCGAGCCAGCGCGCCGCCGCCGGCGTGGCCATCGCCGGCCGAGCTTGCGCCCGAGCCCCGCTGCACGCCCGCGTATCCGCCAGAGCGCAATCGAGTGCGCACGCCCCCGCAAAACCTCATCCACACCACCCCGAGGTCCCTACCGGGCCCTAGGCCGTAGCCTATAAAAGCCCCGCCGGAGCCCGACCTCCCTCACTCACCTCCGCCACCGTGGCCAGGCCAGTTCAGTGTCTCCGCCGCTCCACCACCTAGCTCAAAAGCTCGCCGTGTCTTGTGCTGCTTCACCATCCTTCAATTTCATCTCTACCGCCTCCAATCGCCCGGCGTAACCTCGCCGTTCCCATCTCCGGCAGAAACCCGGCGAGCTCGGGTTCGTGGAATTCGTCGCCTCCGGCCACGACCATCCCTCACCGACCCCCGTGTCGTGTTCCTTGGTCCCAGTGCGACTCTGACCAGACCCTTGCGGTCCCGTGTGTTGCGCAGGGTCGCCGGAGCGCCGCTCGCCGCTCGCCGCCGAAGGAACTCCACCGAACCTCACCCTCGAGCACGTGTCGAGCCTCACCCTCGAGCGCGTGTCGAGCCTCACCCTCGAGCACGTGTCGAGCCTCACCCTCGAGCCCTGCCTCCGATCCGTGGTAAGTACCCGAGGCCTCCGGCCTCTGCTTCCACTCCGTCTCGCCCGAGCCCAAGCCTCGAGCACGCGTTCCGTCTCGCCCGAGCCCGAGCCTCGAGCGGACAGACCCTCCGCTTCGCTCGAGCCAGGCCTCGAGCGAACCCGTGCACCCTCCGCCTCGTCGAGCCAGGCCTCGGACGAAGCACCCAGTTTCCGTCTCGCCCGAGCCCGTCTCGCCCGAGCCTTCTTAGAAGGAGCACAGTGCTCTTTTCTTTTTCTGAGATTTGTGAATAGTGTTCTGTTTTCTCTTTTTTGTATGATTTTCTGTGTGCATCCAAAATTTTGAAATTTTTGTGGTAGGCTTTTTATGCTCTGGAGTATTTTATAAAAATATGAAACCTGACTTTTCTGCAAGATTTCAAAAATATAAAATTCCTCTTTTAATTAATAAATGGATGGTTTTGGATTTTAGAAAATCATTTATAACTCCAAAAATCTTTTGATGAATTTTTGTGAGCTTCCTATGCCATGTTCAGTCTCTGGTGAAATTTTGAAGTCTTCTGGAACAAGTTGATTTTTGAGCATTTATCTTTAATTGTTAAATAGTGCCTTCTGTTAATTAATGTCTGGATTTATTTGAGCACCTTAATGAACTCCAAAAATTATGAAATTTGTTTTGCCATCTATTTAAGTCATAATGAACTTATGTGATTAATTTGGTAATTTGGAGCAACTTCTTAAAATGACCTTTTTGAATAATTAAGAAAAATAGAAAGAAATGATTAGGGTTCATGTGTATGCCCTGTTTTGCATTGTTCATGCTAGCATACTCATGTGCATGCATCATTGCATTCGTATAGTCACCGAAGAAGGAGTCAAGATCGAGGCAAGCCGCCGACGAACCTGTCCCTGAGGCTACCCGAGCTCCGACAACTGCCCTGCCGCCTTCGAGCCTGCCCTCTTTGCTCTTCAAGGCAAGCCCCGGTGCATTTAACCCTTCCTTGAATTATAAAATGTTTTCCTTAAATGCTTTTGAGTTAAACTACTGCATTAGGTTATAGGAGTTGTGTGATGACCTATTACCTGCATTATTTACCTCCACCAGAAGATCCACCAGCCCTGCTTTAAAACTATTTGCAAATGCTTAGTGATGCTATACTATAGATTGCAATAAAATGCCATTTTCAAAAGTGTGATCACTGAAAGAATCTTATGGGAATTTGGCTTTACTTCCCGTTCAATGACTGCTTGCCTGGCTAGCATGTGGTCATTGTCGAGGAAGAGGTCTGTCCGCGCGTACGGTGCCGTCATGTTGTAGTCCGGCGACTCAACAGTTGACACCGACGGGACAGGGTTGAAAAACTGACCGGACTATTACGCTTGGGTGAGATATAACCAAGGTTGTAGTTCTGGCTGGAAAATTAGGGACCATCCGTATGGGGGCCTGCTGGCCAAGACTTGCAACTATTCACATACTACGGAAAGCTCTGGCCGAGGAATCCTTTATTGGACCGACAACCGCGCACTGGGAGTGGAGAGATGGCGGAAGTAGCATGTACCCACGTGGGTTAGAGTCCCGGATTGGAGTGGTGTACTGTACTTCCGGGGGCGGTAGGACCGGGCCCAATATTGGAGGAATCGTGGTAGACGAGTTGGCATATGCAAGCTTGGGTGCTACATATGCAGTGTGGATAGGGATCCTCAGCTGAGTATTATTTATTCCGGATTAACGTGCTCCCTCGGTTATGGAGACTTGGTCACTGACTGTCAACGGAGAGTGGTTCTCAACTAGGTGTTTTGAAATGTAAATGAATCATGGACAATGAAGAATTGAGAATGCTTGAATCTTTCCAAAATAAAACAAGGTTTGCAAAATGCTTTTCTGCAAAATACTTAAGCCTTACCTTGACTACCTAAGCCTTTCATTCCTGAGTCTTCTCCCTTTTTCTTTAGTCGGGTAAGTCTTGTTGAGTACCCCAGTACTCAGGGTTTGTTAATCCCCTGTTGCAGGTTTCTATTAGGTGGTGTTGATCATGATCATGTCAGTGGGCTTGACGTGATCTGGTTGTTCCTCTTCTCCAACTTAGGTACTCCGCCTAAGTGTGGTTCTGTCATACTACTCTTCTTCCGCAATACCAGTTATTTTTATGTAAAAAGTAACATCTTCATAATTTGTAAAGTTTATCTATCTTGCTTCCGCACTCCGATGGTATTTTGTATCAACTGTTGTAATGTTGTAATTATTCCAACCTTCATGATGATGGTCCTGTGGCTCGTGAGTAATTCGGGGTCCTCTCGGGGACACCCGACGGATCTTTCCAGTAACGTGTTTCATTTGCACAGTCATTGGGCTCCCTATGACGATGACGTGTGCAAGTGGGCCACATTATTGGGCGGTTCCGTCAAAATGCTACTTCCGCCATCTCTCCACTCCAGTGCGCGGTTGTCGGTCCAATAAAGGATTCCTCGGAGCCAGAGCTTCAAAATGGTTTCTTAATCTAAAAGTTTTTTTTTGAAGTAACAAATTAAAAATGATCCTTCCCTAAGTTTCTTGCTTTGCTGGAAGACTTCGTGAAGACTATACTAGTGATTCCGACAGAAGGTACCAAGTCAGTGAAGCTAGTATATAAAGTATAGCCCTATGTCTAACTAACAGGTGGAGACAGAGATCTCCTGTCAGTGAGAGGTCGTATAGGACGAGCATGCATCATATCATGCATATAATAAAATGTGCTTCTTCTCAAAAATATAAAAGCAGCTATGATCCCCGATAGTTGATCGTCCCTAGATTCTGTTGCTCTTGCTACTTTCCTTCCATATGTTCCTAATCCTTGGGAATTTTTGGATATTTTCATACACTCTACCACATAAAGTCAGAATCATGGTAAAGTCCTTGGTTCTTCTGGAAAGCGCGTGTCATGCTTGAATTGGCCGTGCTGGTTGCTTGGTGTCGTGAAAACGACGAATGGTGGTTGAAAGTTATTGAAATTGTGTTCTTTGAAAGGACCCTGATCTATGGACGGATAAAGGTGGGAACCTGAAGTCGCCTATGGATGGCCACCATAGAGCGTTACGGCCAGGTGCTCGCTAATATCCAGGCCTATAGTCATAATTCCTTCTAGTCCACTATGAAAGTGCTTTTCATCTCTGAATGCCCGAAAGGGAGTTCAAAGCCACTTTCCTTGTAGTTATAACAAACCTTGTTCTGGTTATAATTCCTTCTTATTGAAATGAGGGATATAGAAGTTGTGCTTCTATTATGTGCCATGATTGGCGACCACGGGTGCCGCGACGGAACCCAAAGAATCCTGTGTGCCGGATTGCACAAGTTTCCATTGGGTGCGCGCAGGTATCGAGGTCTACAGTTATGATCCATTATAACCCACAGCTAATGTACGCTCTCTCTTGGTTCTTGATAATTTTTCTTTGCTCCACTCAAATGTCTTCTACCTTGCTACTTGCAACCGCGATCTGATCCCCAGTTGTAATCCCAACCGCACTCAGTGCCCTTGTGAACTCCTTGCGAGAAACAAGTGTGACACATTTCCTTTTTCATTACTCAACCCCAGCCTTTAAGCACTCCTTTAAATCTCGGGACGAGATTTCTTTTAGGGGGGAAGGCTGTAACACCCCTGGTGTTTAAATGTAATTAACTTGACATGTCATCATCTTAAGCATTAATCATTTCCTGTGATGCATTTGATTTGCCTAATTGCTATGCCTTGTTTCCCTTTTCAAAACCCTAAAAGCCCTAACCTTCCTATTAGGGCAAAAATGGTAATTTCACCTCTGTGCCTAGCTTTGTGTAATTCTTGTTCAGTTGCATGTCTTGAAGTTTTGTTGTGACTGGCCAAGTTCAAAAATCAAAATCAGATTCCAAATCCCTTTGCAAAACCCTGATTTCCAAACCCTAGATTTTATTCCTCTTTTTGTAGTTCAAAAATTATTCAAAATTTTGAGTTGATTCAAAAAACAAAGTTGTGGATCTGATCAAGAGGAACAACTTTGGTGTTTACAGATTTCAAAGTTTCTATATAAAATTTGGAGTAATTTCAAATTCATTCAAATTCCAGTTTTTGTCCCCTTTTCAGTTTTAAAAATTTATTCAAAACTATTGAGTTTCAGAAAAAGTGGATATTAGCAAAGTTATAGGTTTTGATAAAAGGAACAACTTTCATATTTGCAGATTTCCAACTTTCAGTGAAAAATCAAAAGTAATTTTGAATTTATTCAAATCCCAAAAGTATTCCCTTTCCTGTTTTCAAATGTGGTTCAAAAACTATTTGGATTTGGAAAATGTTCATTTTGACAAAGTTGTAGGTCTCTTTTTTCTGAACAACTTTGGTGTTTTGAGTTTTTCCTGTGCAGTTCAATTTTGGAGAGTAATTTGCAAAATACAGAGATCAGCCAAAAGTCAAACCCTAGGCCTACCTACTGTTCCTCTTCTTCCTAGGGTCAGGGGGGGCCCGGCCATGGCGCCCCGCCGGCGTCGCGCGTGCCGCACGCCTGGCTGCTCCCCACGCGCCACCAACCTGCCACCGCTGTTCCCTTGTCCCCTCCGCGCCCGCACGCGAGCGCTGACTCTCTCTCCCGTCCCCTACCGAGCCAGCGCGCCGCCGCCGCGTGGCCATCGCCGGCCGAGCTTGCGCCCGAGCCCCGGCTGCACGCCCGCGTATCCGCCAGAGCGCAATCGAGTGCGCACGCCCCCGCAAACCTCATCCACACCACCCCGAGGTCCCTACCGGCCCTGGCCGTGCCTATAAAAGCCCCGCCGGAGCCCGACCTCCCTCACTCACCTCCGCCACCGTGGCCAGGCCAGTTCAGTGTCTCCGCCGCTCCACCACCTAGCTCAAAAGCTCCGCCGTGTTCTTGTGCTGCTTCACCATCCTTCAATTTCATCTCTACCGCCTCCAATCGCCCGGCGTAACCTCGCCGTTCCCATCTCCGGCAGAAACCCGGCGAGCTCGGGTTCGTGGAATTCGTCGCCTCCGGCCACGACCATCCCTCACCGACCCCCGTGTCGTGTTCCTTGGTCCCGTGCGACTCTGACCAGACCCTTGCGGTCCCGTGTGTTGCGCAGGGTCGCCGGAGCGCCGCTCGCCGCTCGCCGCCGAAGGAACTCCACCGAACCTCACCCTCGAGCACGTGTCGAGCCTCACCCTCGAGCGCGTGTCGAGCCTCACCCTCGAGCACGTGTCGAGCCTCACCCTCGAGCCCTGCCTCCGATCCGTGGTAAGTACCCGAGGCCTCCGGCCTCTGCTTCCACTCCGTCTCGCCCGAGCCCAAGCCTCGAGCACGCGTTCCGTCTCGCCCGAGCCCGAGCCTCGAGCGGACAGACCCTCCGCTTCGCTCGAGCCAGGCCTCGAGCGAACCCGTGCACCCTCCGCCTCGTCGAGCCAGGCCTCGGACGAAGCACCCAGTTTCCGTCTCGCCCGAGCCCGTCTCGCCCGAGCCTTCTTAGAAGGAGCACAGTGCTCTTTTCTTTTTCTGAGATTTGTGAATAGTGTTCTGTTTTCTCTTTTTTGTATGATTTTCTGTGTGCATCCAAAAATTTTGAAATTTTTGTGGTAGGCTTTTTATGCTCTGGAGTATTTTATAAAAATATGAAACCTGACTTTTCTGCAAGATTTCAAAAATATAAAATTCCTCTTTTAATTAATAAATGGATGGTTTTGGATTTTTAGAAAATCATTTATAACTCCAAAAATCTTTTGATGAATTTTTGTGAGCTTCCTATGCCATGTTCAGTCTCTGGTGAAATTTTGAAGTCTTCTGGAACAAGTTGATTTTTGAGCATTTATCTTTAATTGTTAAATAGTGCCTTCTGTTAATTAATGTCTGGATTTATTTGAGCACCTTAATGAACTCCAAAAATTATGAAATTTGTTTTGCCATCTATTTAAGTCATAATGAACTTATGTGATTAATTTGGTAATTTTTGGAGCAACTTCTTAAAATGACCTTTTTGAATAATTAAGAAAAATAGAAAGAAATGATTAGGGTTCATGTGTATGCCCTGTTTTGCATTGTTCATGCTAGCATACTCATGTGCATGCATCATTGCATTCGTATAGTCACCGAAGAAGGAGTCAAGATCGAGGCAGCCGCCGACGAACCTGTCCCTGAGGCTACCCCGAGCTCCGACAACTGCCCTGCCGCCTTCGAGCCTGCCCTCTTTGCTCTTCAAGGCAAGCCCCGGTGCATTTAACCCTTCCTTGGATTTATAAAATGTTTTCCTTAAATGCTTTTGAGTTAAACTACTGCATTAGGTTATAGGAGTTGTGTGATGACCTATTACCTGCATTATTTACCTCCACCAGAAGATCCACCAGCCCTGCTTTAAAAACTATTTGCAAAATGCTTAGTGATGCTATACTATAGATTTGCAATAAAATGCCATTTTCAAAAGTGTGATCACTGAAAGAATCTTTATGGGAATTTGGCTTTACTTCCCGTTCAATGACTGCTTGCCTGGCTAGCATGTGGTCATTGTCGAGAAGAGGTTGTCCGCGCGTACGGTGCCGTCATGTTGTAGTCCGGGACTCAACAGTTGACACCGACCGGGACAGGGTTGAAAAACTGACAGGACTATTACGCTTGGGTGAGATATAACCAAGGTGTAGTTCTGGCTGGAAAATTAGGGACCATCCGTATGGGGGCCTGCTGGCCAAGACTTGCAACTATTCACATACTACGGAAAGCTCTGGCTCAGAGGAATCCTTTATTGGACCGACAACCGCGCACTGGGAGTGGAGAGATGGCGGAAGTAGCATGTACCCACGTGGGTTAGAGTCCCGGATTGGAGTGGTGTACTGTACTTCCGGGTGGCGTAGGACCGGGCCCAATATTGGAGGAATCGTGGTAGACGAGTTGGCATATGCAAGCTTGGGTGCTACATATGCAGTGTGGATAGGGATCCTCAGCTGAGTATTATTTATCCGGATTAACGTTGCTCCTCGGTTATGGAGACTTGGTCACTGACTGTCAACGGAGAGTGGTTCTCAACTAGGTGTTTTGAAATGTAAAATGAATCATGGACAATGAAGAATTGAGAAATGCTTGAATCTTTCCAAAATAAAACAAGGTTTGCAAAATGCTTTTTCTGCAAAATACTTAAGCCTTACCTTGACTACCCTAAGCCTTTCATTCCTGAGTCTTCTCCCTTTTTCTTTAGTCGGGTAAGTCTTGTTGAGTACCCCAGTACTCAGGGTTTGTTAATCCCCTGTTGCAGGTTTCTATTAGGTGGTGTTGATCATGATCATGTCAGTGGGCTTGACGTGATCTGGTTGTTCCTCTTCTCCAACTTAGGTACTCCGCCTAAGCGTGGTTCTGTCATACTACTCTTCTTCCGCAATACCAGTTATTTTTATGTAAAAAGTAACATCTTCATAATTTGTAAAGTTTATCTATCTTGCTTCCGCACTCCGATGGTATTTTGTATCAACTGTTGTAATGTTGTAATTATTCCAACCTTCATGATGATGGTCCTGTGGCTCGTGAGTAATTCGGGGTCCTCTCGGGGACACCCGACGGATCTTTCCAGTAACGTGTTTCATTTGCACAGTCATTGGGCTCCCTATGACGATGACGTGTGCAAGTGGGCCACATTATTGGGCGGTTCCGTCACAGAATGGTATCGGAGCAGGATTGTCATCAAGGGAAGACTGGTTACAACATTACTTTTGAAAAACTTCAAAATGGTTTCTTAATCTAAAAGTTTTTTTTTTTGAAGTAACAAATTAAAAATGATCCTTCCCTAAGTTTCTTGCTTTGCTGGAAGACTTCGTGAAGACTATACTAGTGATTCCGACAGAAGGTACCAAGTCAGTGAAGCTAGTATATAAAGTATAGCCCTATGTCTAACTAACAGGTGGAGACAGAGATCTCCTGTCAGTGAGAGGTCGTATAGGACGAGCATGCATCATATCATGCATATTAATAAAATGTGCTTCTTCTCAAAAATATAAAAGCAGCTATGATCCCCGATAGTTGATCGTCCCTAGATTCTGTTGCTCTTGCTACTTTCCTTCCATATGTTCCTAATCCTTGGGAATTTTTGGATATTTTTCATACACTCTACCACATAAAGTCAGAATCATGGTAAAGTCCTTGGTTCTTCTGGAAAGCGCGTGTCATGCCTTGAATTGGCACGTGCTGGTTGCTTGGTGTCGTGAAAACGACGAATGGTGGTTGAAAGTTATTGAAATTGTGTTCTTTGAAAGGACCCTGATCTATGGACCGGATAAAAGCGTGGGAACCTGAAGTCGCCTATGGATGGCCACCATAGAGCGTTACGGCCAGGTGCTCGCTAATATCCAGGCCTATAGTCATAATTCCTTCTAGTCCACTATGAAAGTGCTTTCATCTCTGAATGCCCGAAAGGGAGTTCAAAGCCACTTTCCTTGTAGTTATAACCAACCTTGTTCTGGTTATAATTTCCTTCTTATTGAAATGAGGGATATAGAAGTTGTGCTCTATTATGGTGCCATGATTGGCGACCACGGTGCCGCGACGGAACCCAAAGAATCCTGTGTGCCGGATTGCACAAGTTTCCATTGGGTGCGCGCAGGTATCGAGGTCTACAGTTATGATCCATTATAACCCACAGCTAATGTACGCTCTCTCTTGGTTCTTGATAATTTTTCTTGCTCCACTCAAATGTCTTCTACCTTGCTACTTGCAACCGCGATCTGATCCCAGTTGTAATCCCAACCGCAACTCAGTTGCCTTGTGAACTCCTTGCGAGAAACAAGTGTGACACATTTCCTTTTTCATTACTCAACCCCAGCCTTTAAGCACTCCTTAAATCTCGGGACGAGATTTCTTTTAGGGGGGAAGGCTGTAACACCCCTGGTGTTTAAATGTAATTAACTTGACATGTCATCATCTTAAGCATTAATCATTTCCTGTGATGCATTTGATTTGCCTAATTGCTATGCCTTGTTTCCCTTTTCAAAACCCTAAAAGCCCTAACCTTCCTATTAGGGCAAAAATGGTAATTTCACCTCTGTGCCTAGCTTTGTGTAATTCTTGTTCAGTTGCATGTCTTGAAGTTTTGTTGTGACTGGCCAAGTTCAAAAATCAAAATCAGATTCCAAATCCCTTTGCAAAACCCTGATTTCCAAACCCTGGATTTTATTCCTCTTTTTGTAGTTCAAAAATTATTCAAAATTTTGAGTTGATTCAAAAAACAAAGTTGTGGATCTGATCAAGAGGAACAACTTTGGTGTTTACAGATTTCAAAGTTTCTATATAAAATTTGGAGTAATTTCAAATTCATTCAAATTCCAGTTTTTGTCCCCTTTTCAGTTTTAAAAATTTATTCAAAACTATTGAGTTTCAGAAAAAGTGGATATTAGCAAAGTTATAGGTTTTGATAAAAGGAACAACTTTCATATTTGCAGATTTCCAACTTTCAGTGAAAAATCAAAAGTAATTTTGAATTTATTCAAATCCCAAAAGTATTCCCTTTCCTGTTTTCAAATGTGGTTCAAAAACTATTTGGATTTGGAAAATGTTCATTTTGACAAAGTTGTAGGTCTCTTTTTTCTGAACAACTTTGGTGTTTTGAGTTTTTCCTGTGCAGTTCAATTTTGGAGAGTAATTTGCAAAATACAGAGATCAGCCAAAAGTCAAACCCTAGGCCTACCTACTGTTCCTCTTCTTCCTAGGGTCAGGGGGGGGCCCGGCCATGGCGCCCCGCCGGCGTCGCGCGTGCCGCACGCCTGGCTGCTCCCCACGCGCCACCAACCTGCCACCGCTGTTCCCTTGTCCCCTCCGCGCCCGCACGCGAGCGCTGACTCTCTCTCCCGTCCCCTACCGAGCCAGCGCGCCGCCGCCGCGTGGCCATCGCCGGCCGAGCTTGCGCCCGAGCCCCGGCTGCACGCCCGCGTATCCGCCAGAGCGCAATCGAGTGCGCACGCCCCCGCAAACCTCATCCACACCACCCTAAGGTCCCTACCGGCCCTGGCCGTGCCTATAAAAGCCCCGCCGGAGCCCGACCTCCCTCACTCACCTCCGCCACCGTGGCCAGGCCAGTTCAGTGTCTCCGCCGCTCCACCACCTAGCTCAAAAGCTCCGCCGTGTTCTTGTGCTGCTTCACCATCCTTCAATTTCATCTCTACCGCCTCCAATCGCCCGGCGTAACCTCGCCGTTCCCATCTCCGGCAGAAACCCGGCGAGCTCGGGTTCGTGGAATTCGTCGCCTCCGGCCACGACCATCCCTCACCGACCCCCGTGTCGTGTTCCTTGGTCCCGTGCGACTCTGACCAGACCCTTGCGGTCCCGTGTGTTGCGCAGGGTCGCCGGAGCGCCGCTCGCCGCTCGCCGCCGAAGGAACTCCACCGAACCTCACCCTCGAGCACGTGTCGAACCTCACCCTCGAGCGCGTGTCGAGCCTCACCCTCGAGCACGTGTCGAGCCTCACCCTCGAGCCCTGCCTCCGATCCGTGGTAAGTACCCGAGGCCTCCGGCCTCTGCTTCCACTCCGTCTCGCCCGAGCCCAAGCCTCGAGCACGCGTTCCGTCTCGCCCGAGCCCGAGCCTCGAGCGGACAGACCCTCCGCTTCGCTCGAGCCAGGCCTCGAGCGAACCCGTGCACCCTCCGCCTCGTCGAGCCAGGCCTCGGACGAAGCACCCAGTTTCCGTCTCGCCCGAGCCCGTCTCGCCCGAGCCTTCTTAGAAGGAGCACAGTGCTCTTTTCTTTTTCTGAGATTTGTGAATAGTGTTCTGTTTTCTCTTTTTTGTATGATTTTCTGTGTGCATCCAAAAATTTTGAAATTTTTGTGGTAGGCTTTTTATGCTCTGGAGTATTTTATAAAAATATGAAACCTGACTTTTCTGCAAGATTTCAAAAATATAAAATTCCTCTTTTAATTAATAAATGGATGGTTTTGGATTTTTAGAAAATCATTTATAACTCCAAAAATCTTTTGATGAATTTTTGTGAGCTTCCTATGCCATGTTCAGTCTCTGGTGAAATTTTGAAGTCTTCTGGAACAAGTTGATTTTTGAGCATTTATCTTTAATTGTTAAATAGTGCCTTCTGTTAATTAATGTCTGGATTTATTTGAGCACCTTAATGAACTCCAAAAATTATGAAATTTGTTTTGCCATCTATTTAAGTCATAATGAACTTATGTGATTAATTTGGTAATTTTTGGAGCAACTTCTTAAAATGACCTTTTTGAATAATTAAGAAAAATAGAAAGAAATGATTAGGGTTCATGTGTATGCCCTGTTTTGCATTGTTCATGCTAGCATACTCATGTGCATGCATCATTGCATTCGTATAGTCACCGAAGAAGGAGTCAAGATCGAGGCAGCCGCCGACGAACCTGTCCCTGAGGCTACCCCGAGCTCCGACAACTGCCCTGCCGCCTTCGAGCCTGCCCTCTTTGCTCTTCAAGGCAAGCCCCGGTGCATTTAACCCTTCCTTGGATTTATAAAATGTTTTCCTTAAATGCTTTTGAGTTAAACTACTGCATTAGGTTATAGGAGTTGTGTGATGACCTATTACCTGCATTATTTACCTCCACCAGAAGATCCACCAGCCCTGCTTTAAAAACTATTTGCAAAATGCTTAGTGATGCTATACTATAGATTTGCAATAAAATGCCATTTTCAAAAGTGTGATCACTGAAAGAATCTTTATGGGAATTTGGCTTTACTTCCCGTTCAATGACTGCTTGCCTGGCTAGCATGTGGTCATTGTCGAGAAGAGGTTGTCCGCGCGTACGGTGCCGTCATGTTGTAGTCCGGGACTCAACAGTTGACACCGACCGGGACAGGGTTGAAAAACTGACAGGACTATTACGCTTGGGTGAGATATAACCAAGGTGTAGTTCTGGCTGGAAAATTAGGGACCATCCGTATGGGGGCCTGCTGGCCAAGACTTGCAACTATTCACATACTACGGAAAGCTCTGGCTCCGAGGAATCCTTTATTGGACCGACAACCGCGCACTGGGAGTGGAGAGATGGCGGAAGTAGCATGTACCCACGTGGGTTAGAGTCCCGGATTGGAGTGGTGTACTGTACTTCCGGGTGGCGTAGGACCGGCCCAATATTGGAGGAATCGTGGTAGACGAGTTGGCATATGCAAGCTTGGGTGCTACATATGCAGTGTGGATAGGGATCCTCAGCTGAGTATTATTTATCCGGATTAACGTTGCTCCTCGGTTATGGAGACTTGGTCACTGACTGTCAACGGAGAGTGGTTCTCAACTAGGTGTTTTGAAATGTAAAATGAATCATGGACAATGAAGAATTGAGAAATGCTTGAATCTTTCCAAAATAAAACAAGGTTTGCAAAATGCTTTTTCTGCAAAATACTTAAGCCTTACCTTGACTACCCTAAGCCTTTCATTCCTGAGTCTTCTCCCTTTTTCTTTAGTCGGGTAAGTCTTGTTGAGTACCCCAGTACTCAGGGTTTGTTAATCCCCTGTTGCAGGTTTCTATTAGGTGGTGTTGATCATGATCATGTCAGTGGGCTTGACGTGATCTGGTTGTTCCTCTTCTCCAACTTAGGTACTCCGCCTAAGCGTGGTTCTGTCATACTACTCTTCTTCCGCAATACCAGTTATTTTTATGTAAAAAGTAACATCTTCATAATTTGTAAAGTTTATCTATCTTGCTTCCGCACTCCGATGGTATTTTGTATCAACTGTTGTAATGTTGTAATTATTCCAACCTTCATGATGATGGTCCTGTGGCTCGTGAGTAATTCGGGGTCCTCTCGGGGACACCCGACGGATCTTTCCAGTAACGTGTTTCATTTGCACAGTCATTGGGCTCCCTATGACGATGACGTGTGCAAGTGGGCCACATTATTGGGCGGTTCCGTCACAGAATGGTATCGGAGCAGGATTGTCATCAAGGGAAGACTGGTTACAACATTACTTTTGAAAAACTTCAAAATGGTTTCTTAATCTAAAAGTTTTTTTTTTTTGAAGTAACAAATTAAAAATGATCCTTCCCTAAGTTTCTTGCTTTGCTGGAAGACTTCGTGAAGACTATACTAGTGATTCCGACAGAAGGTACCAAGTCAGTGAAGCTAGTATATAAAGTATAGCCCTATGTCTAACTAACAGGTGGAGACAGAGATCTCCTGTCAGTGAGAGGTCGTATAGGACGAGCATGCATCATATCATGCATATTAATAAAATGTGCTTCTTCTCAAAAATATAAAAGCAGCTATGATCCCCGATAGTTGATCGTCCCTAGATTCTGTTGCTCTTGCTACTTTCCTTCCATATGTTCCTAATCCTTGGGAATTTTTGGATATTTTTCATACACTCTACCACATAAAGTCAGAATCATGGTAAAGTCCTTGGTTCTTCTGGAAAGCGCGTGTCATGCCTTGAATTGGCACGTGCTGGTTGCTTGGTGTCGTGAAAACGACGAATGGTGGTTGAAAGTTATTGAAATTGTGTTCTTTGAAAGGACCCTGATCTATGGACCGGATAAAAGCGTGGGAACCTGAAGTCGCCTATGGATGGCCACCATAGAGCGTTACGGCCAGGTGCTCGCTAATATCCAGGCCTATAGTCATAATTCCTTCTAGTCCACTATGAAAGTGCTTTCATCTCTGAATGCCCGAAAGGGAGTTCAAAGCCACTTTCCTTGTAGTTATAACCAACCTTGTTCTGGTTATAATTTCCTTCTTATTGAAATGAGGGATATAGAAGTTGTGCTCTATTATGGTGCCATGATTGGCGACCACGGTGCCGCGACGGAACCCAAAGAATCCTGTGTGCCGGATTGCACAAGTTTCCATTGGGTGCGCGCAGGTATCGAGGTCTACAGTTATGATCCATTATACCCACAGCTAATGTACGCTCTCTCTTGGTTCTTGATAATTTTTCTTGCTCCACTCAAATGTCTTCTACCTTGCTACTTGCAACCGCGATCTGATCCCAGTTGTAATCCCAACCGCAACTCAGTTGCCTTGTGAACTCCTTGCGAGAAACAAGTGTGGACACATTTCCTTTTTCATTACTCAACCCCAGCCTTTAAGCACTCCTTAAATCTCGGGACGAGATTTCTTTTAGGGGGGAAGGCTGTAACACCCCTGGTGTTTAAATGTAATTAACTTGACATGTCATCATCTTAAGCATTAATCATTTCCTGTGATGCATTTGATTTGCCTAATTGCTATGCCTTGTTTCCCTTTTCAAAACCCTAAAAGCCCTAACCTTCCTATTAGGGCAAAAATGGTAATTTCACCTCTGTGCCTAGCTTTGTGTAATTCTTGTTCAGTTGCATGTCTTGAAGTTTTGTTGTGACTGGCCAAGTTCAAAAATCAAAATCAGATTCCAAATCCCTTTGCAAAACCCTGATTTCCAAACCCTGGATTTTATTCCTCTTTTTGTAGTTCAAAAATTATTCAAAATTTTGAGTTGATTCAAAAAACAAAGTTGTGGATCTGATCAAGAGGAACAACTTTGGTGTTTACAGATTTCAAAGTTTCTATATAAAATTTGGAGTAATTCAAATTCATTCAAATTCCAGTTTTTGTCCCCTTTTCAGTTTTAAAAATTTATTCAAAACTATTGAGTTTTAGAAAAAGTGGATATTAGCAAAGTTATAGGTTTTGATAAAAGGAACAACTTTCATATTTGCAGATTTCCAACTTTCAGTGAAAAATCAAAAGTAATTTTGAATTTATTCAAATCCCAAAAGTATTCCCTTTCCTGTTTTCAAATGTGGTTCAAAAACTATTTGGATTTGGAAAATGTTCATTTTGACAAAGTTGTAGGTCTCTTTTTTCTGAACAACTTTGGTGTTTTTGAGTTTTTCCTGTGCAGTTCAATTTTGGAGAGTAATTTGCAAAATACAGAGATCAGCCAAAGTCAAACCCTAGGCCTACCTACTGTTCCTCTTCTTCCTAGGGTCAGGGGGGGGCACGGCCATGGCGCCCCGCCGGCGTCGCGCGTGCCGCACGCCTGGCTGCTCCCCACGCGCCACCCAACCTGCCACCGCTGTTCCCTTGTCCCCTCCGCGCCCGCACGCGAGCGCTGACTCTCTCTCCCGTCCCTACCGAGCCCAGCGCTGCCGCCGCCGCGTGGCCATCGCCGGCCGAGCTTGCGCCCGAGCCCCGGCTGCACGCCCGCGTATCCGCCAGAGCCGCAATCGAGTGCGCACGCCCCCCGCAAACCTCATCCACACCACCCTAAGGTCCCTACCGGCCCTGGCCGTGCCTATAAAAGCCCGCCGGAGCCCCGACCTCCCTCACTCACCTCCGCCACCGTGGCCAGGCCAGTTCAGTGTCTCCGCCGCTCCACCACCTAGCTCAAAAGCTCCCGCCGTGTTCTTGTGCTGCTTCACCATCCTTCAATTTCATCTCTACCGCCTCCAATCGCCCGGCGTAACCTCGCCGTTCCCATCTCCGGCAGAAACCCGGCGAGCTCGGGTTCGTGGAATTCGTCGCCTCCGGCCACGACCATCCCTCACCGACCCCCGTGTCGTGTTCCTTGGTCCCGTGCGACTCTGACCAGACCCTTGCGGTCCCGTGTGTTGCGCAGGGTCGCCGGAGCGCCGCTCGCCGCTCGCCGCCGAAGGAACTCCACCGAACCTCACCCTCGAGCACGTGTCGAACCTCACCCTCGAGCGCGTGTCGAGCCTCACCCTCGAGCACGTGTCGAGCCTCACCCTCGAGCCCTGCCTCCGATCCGTGGTAAGTACCCGAGGCCTCCGGCCTCTGCTTCCACTCCGTCTCGCCCGAGCCCAAGCCTCGAGCACGCGTTCCGTCTCGCCCGAGCCCGAGCCTCGAGCGGACAGACCCTCCGCTTCGCTCGAGCCAGGCCTCGAGCGAACCCGTGCACCCTCCGCCTCGTCGAGCCAGGCCTCGGACGAAGCACCCAGTTTCCGTCTCGCCCGAGCCCGTCTCGCCCGAGCCTTCTTAGAAGGAGCACAGTGCTCTTTTCTTTTTCTGAGATTTGTGAATAGTGTTTCTGTTTTCTCTTTTTTGTATGATTTTCTGTGTGCATCCAAAAATTTTGAAATTTTTGTGGTAGGCTTTTTATGCTCTGGAGTATTTTATAAAAATATGAAACCTGACTTTTCTGCAAGATTTCCAAAAATATAAAATTCCTCTTTAATTAATAAATGGATGGTTTTGGATTTTTAGAAAATCATTTATAACTCCAAAAATCTTTTGATGAATTTTTGTGAGCTTCCTATGCCATGTTCAGTCTCTGGTGAAATTTTGAAGTCTTCTGGAACAAGTTGATTTTTTGAGCATTTATCTTTAATTGTTAAATAGTTGCCTTCTGTTAATTAATGTCTGGATTTATTTGAGCACCTTAATGAACTCCAAAAATTATGAAATTTGTTTTGCCATCTATTTAAGTCATAATGAACTTATGTGATTAATTTGGTAATTTTTGGGAGCAACTTCTTAAAATGACCTTTTGAATAATTAAGAAAAATAGAAAGAAATGATTAGGGTTCATGTGTATGCCCTGTTTTGCATTGTTCATGCTAGCATACTCATGTGCATGCATCATTGCATTCGTATATAGTCACCGAAGAAGGAGTCAAGATCGAGGCAGCCGCCGACGAACCTGTCCCTGAGGCTACCCCGAGCTCCGACAACTGCCCTGCCGCCTTCGAGCCTGCCCTCTTTGCTCTTCAAGGCAAGCCCCGGTGCATTTAACCCTTCCTTGGATTATAAAATGTTTTCCTTAAATGCTTTTGAGTTAAACTACTGCATTAGGTTATAGGAGTTGTGTGATGACCTATTACCTGCATTATTTACCTCCACCAGAAGATCCACCAGCCCTGCTTTAAAAACTATTTGCAAAATGCTTAGTGATGCTATACTATAGATTTGCAATAAAATGCCATTTTCAAAAGTGTGATCACTGAAAGAATCTTTATTGGGAATTTGGCTTTACTTCCCGTTCAATGACTGCTTTGCCTGGCTAGCATGTGGTCATTGTCGAGAAGAGGTTGTCCGCGCGTACGGTGCCGTCATGGTTGTAGTCCGGGACTCAACAGTTGACACCGACCGGGACAGGGTTGAAAAACTGACAGGACTATTACGCTTGGGTGAGATATAACCAAGGTGTAGTTTCTGGCTGGAAATTAGGGACCATCCGTATGGGGGGCCTGCTGGCCAAGACTTGCAACTATTCACATACTACCGGAAAGCTCTGGCTCCGAGGAATCCTTTATTGGACCGACACCGCGCACTGGGAGTGGAGAGATGGCGGAGTAGCATGTACCCACGTGGGTTTAGAGTCCCGGATTGGAGTGGTGTACTGTACTTCCGGGTGGCGTAGGACCGGGCCCAATATTGGAGGAATCGTGGTAGACGAGTTGGCATATGCAAGCTTGGGTGCTACATATGCAGTGTGGATAGGGATCCTCAGCTGAGTATTATTTATCCGGATTAACGTTGCTCCTCGGTTATGGAGACTTGGTCACTGACTGTCAACGGAGAGTGGTTCTCAACTAGGTGTTTTGAAATGTAAATGAATCATGGACAATGAAGAATTGAGAAATGCTTGAATCTTTCCAAAATAAAACAAGGTTTGCAAAATGCTTTTTCTGCAAAATACTTAAGCCTTACCTTGACTACCCTAAGCCTTTCATTCCTGAGTCTTCTCCCTTTTTCTTTAGTCGGGTAAGTCTTGTTGAGTACCCCAGTACTCAGGGTTTGTTAATCCCCTGTTGCAGGTTTCTATTAGGTGGTGTTGATCATGATCATGTCAGTGGGCTTGACGTGATCTGGTTGTTCCTCTTCTCCAACTTAGGTACTCCGCCTAAGCGTGGTTCTGTCATACTACTCTTCTTCCGCAATACCAGTTATTTTTATGTAAAAAGTAACATCTTCATAATTTGTAAAGTTTATCTATCTTGCTTCCGCACTCCGATGGTATTTTGTATCAACTGTTGTAATGTTGTAATTATTCCAACCTTCATGATGATGGTCCTGTGGCTCGTGAGTAATTCGGGGTCCTCTCGGGGGACACCCGACGGATCTTTCCAGTAACGTGTTTCATTTGCACAGTCATTGGGCTCCCTATGACGATGACGTGTGCAAGGGGCCACATTATTGGGCGGGTTCCGTCACAGAATGGTATCGGAGCAGGATTGTCATCAAGGGAAGACTGGTTACAACATTACTTTTGAAAAACTTCAAAATGGTTTCTTAATCTAAAAGTTTTTTTTTTTTGAAGTAACAAATTAAAAATGATCCTCCCTAAGTTTCTTGCTTTGCTGGAAGACTTCGTGAAGACTATACTAGTGATTCCGACAGAAGGTACCAAGTCAGTGAAGCTAGTATATAAAGTATAGCCCTATGTCTAACTAACAGGTGGAGACAGAGATCTCCTGTCAGTGAGAGGTCGTATAGGACGAGCATGCATCATATCATGCATATTAATAAAATGTGCTTCTTCTCAAAAATATAAAAGCAGCTATGATCCCCGATAGTTGATCGTCCCTAGATTCTGTTGCTCTTGCTACTTTCCTTCCATATGTTCCTAATCCTTGGGAATTTTTGGATATTTTCATACACTCTACCACATAAAGTCAGAATCATGGTAAAGTCCTTGGTTCTTCTGGAAAGCGCGTGTCATGCCTTGAATTGGCACGTGCTGGTTGCTTGGTGTCGTGAAAACGACGAATGGTGGTTGAAAGTTATTGAAATTGTGTTCTTTGAAAGGACCCTGATCTATGGACCGGATAAAAGCGTGGGAACCTGAAGTCGCCTATGGATGGCCACCATAGAGCGTTACGGCCAGGTGCTCGCTAATATCCAGGCCTATAGTCATAATTCCTTCTAGTCCACTATGAAAGTGCTTTCATCTCTGAATGCCCGAAAGGGAGTTCAAAGCCACTTTCCTTGTAGTTATAACCAACCTTGTTCTGGTTATAATTTCCTTCTTATTGAAATGAGGGATATAGAAGTTGTGCTCTATTATGGTGCCATGATTGGCGACCACGGTGCCGCGACGGAACCCAAAGAATCCTGTGTGCCGGATTGCACAAGTTTCCATTGGGTGCGCGCAGGTATCGAGGTCTACAGTTATGATCCATTATAACCCACAGCTAATGTACGCTCTCTCTTGGTTCTTGATAATTTTTCTTGCTCCACTCAAATGTCTTCTACCTTGCTACTTGCAACCGCGATCTGATCCCAGTTGTAATCCCAACCGCACTCAGTTGCCTTGTGAACTCCTTGCGAGAAACAAGTGTGACACATTTCCTTTTTCATTACTCAACCCCAGCCTTTAAGCACTCCTTAAATCTCGGGACGAGATTTCTTTTAGGGGGGAAGGCTGTAACACCCCTGGTGTTTAAATGTAATTAACTTGACATGTCATCATCTTAAGCATTAATCATTTCCTGTGATGCATTTTGATTTGCCTAATTGCTATGCCTTGTTTCCCTTTTCAAAACCCTAAAAGCCCTAACCTTCCTATTAGGGCAAAAATGGTAATTTCACCTCTGTGCCTAGCTTTGTGTAATTCTTGTTCAGTTGCATGTCTTGAAGTTTTGTTGTGACTGGCCAAGTTCAAAAATCAAAATCAGATTCCAAATCCCTTTGCAAAACCCTGATTTCCAAACCCTGGATTTTATTCCTCTTTTTGTAGTTCAAAAATTATTCAAAATTTTGAGTTGATTCAAAAACAAAGTTGTGGATCTGATCAAGAGGAACAACTTTGGTGTTTACAGATTTCAAAGTTTCTATATAAAATTTGGAGTAATTTCAAATTCATTCAAATTCCAGTTTTTGTCCCCTTTTCAGTTTTAAAAATTTATTCAAAACTATTGAGTTTCAGAAAAAGTGGATATTAGCAAAGTTATAGGTTTTGATAAAAGGAACAACTTTCATATTTGCAGATTTCCAACTTTCAGTGAAAAATCAAAAGTAATTTTGAATTTATTCAAATCCCAAAAGTATTCCCTTTCCTGTTTTCAATGTGGTTCAAAAACTATTTGGATTTGGAAAATGTTCATTTTGACAAAGTTGTAGGTCTCTTTTTTCTGAACAACTTTGGTGTTTTGAGTTTTTCCTGTGCAGTTCAATTTTGGAGAGTAATTTGCAAAATACAGAGATCAGCCAAAAGTCAAACCTAGGCCTACCTACTGTTCCTCTTCTTCCTAGGGTCAGGGGGGGCCCGGCCATGGCGCCCCGCCGGCGTCGCGCGTGCCGCACGCCTGGCTGCTCCCCACGCGCCACCAACCTGCCACCGCTGTTCCCTTGTCCCCTCCGCGCCCGCACGCGAGCGCTGACTCTCTCTCCCGTCCCTACCGAGCCAGCGCGCCGCCGCCGCGTGGCCATCGCCGGCCGAGCTTGCGCCCGAGCCCCGGCTGCACGCCCGCGTATCCGCCAGAGCGCAATCGAGTGCGCACGCCCCCGCAAACCTCATCCACACCACCCTAAGGTCCCTACCGGCCCTGGCCGTGCCTATAAAAGCCCCGCCGGAGCCCGACCTCCCTCACTCACCTCCGCCACCGTGGCCAGGCCAGTTCAGTGTCTCCGCCGCTCCACCACCTAGCTCAAAAGCTCCGCCGTGTTCTTGTGCTGCTTCACCATCCTTCAATTTCATCTCTACCGCCTCCAATCGCCCGGCGTAACCTCGCCGTTCCCATCTCCGGCAGAAACCCGGCGAGCTCGGGTTCGTGGAATTCGTCGCCTCCGGCCACGACCATCCCTCACCGACCCCCGTGTCGTGTTCCTTGGTCCCGTGCGACTCTGACCAGACCTTGCGGTCCCGTGTGTTGCGCAGGGTCGCCGGAGCGCCGCTCGCCGCTCGCCGCCGAAGGAACTCCACCGAACCTCACCCTCGAGCACGTGTCGAGCCTCACCCTCGAGCGCGTGTCGAGCCTCACCCTCGAGCACGTGTCGAGCCTCACCCTCGAGCCCTGCCTCCGATCCGTGGTAAGTACCCGAGGCCTCCGGCCTCTGCTTCCACTCCGTCTCGCCCGAGCCCAAGCCTCGAGCACGCGTTCCGTCTCGCCCGAGCCCGAGCCTCGAGCGGACAGACCCTCCGCTTCGCTCGAGCCAGGCCTCGAGCGAACCCGTGCACCCTCCGCCTCGTCGAGCCAGGCCTCGGACGAAGCACCCAGTTTCCGTCTCGCCCGAGCCCGTCTCGCCCGAGCCTTCTTAGAAGGAGCACAGTGCTCTTTTCTTTTTCTGAGATTTGTGAATAGTGTTCTGTTTTCTCTTTTTTGTATGATTTTCTGTGTGCATCCAAAATTTTGAAATTTTTGTGGTAGGCTTTTTATGCTCTGGAGTATTTTATAAAAATATGAAACCTGACTTTTCTGCAAGATTTCAAAAATATAAAATTCCTCTTTTAATTAATAAATGGATGGTTTTGGATTTTTAGAAAATCATTTATAACTCCAAAAATCTTTTGATGAATTTTTGTGAGCTTCCTATGCCATGTTCAGTCTCTGGTGAAATTTTGAAGTCTTCTGGAACAAGTTGATTTTTGAGCATTTATCTTTAATTGTTAAATAGTGCCTTCTGTTAATTAATGTCTGGATTATTTGAGCACCTTAATGAACTCCAAAATTATGAAATTTGTTTGCCATCTATTTAAGTCATAATGAACTTATGTGATTAATTTGGTAATTTTTGGAGCAACTTCTTAAAATGACCTTTTTGAATAATTAAGAAAAATAGAAAGAAATGATTAGGGTTCATGTGTATGCCCTGTTTTGCATTGTTCATGCTAGCATACTCATGTGCATGCATCATTGCATTCGTATAGTCACCGAAGAAGGAGTCAAGATCGAGGCAGCCGCCGACGAACCTGTCCCTGAGGCTACCCCGAGCTCCGACAACTGCCCTGCCGCCTTCGAGCCTGCCCTCTTTGCTCTTCAAGGCAAGCCCCGGTGCATTTAACCCTTCCTTGGATTTATAAAATGTTTTCCTTAAATGCTTTTGAGTTAAACTACTGCATTAGGTTATAGGAGTTGTGTGATGACCTATTACCTGCATTATTTACCTCCACCAGAAGATCCACCAGCCCTGCTTTAAAAACTATTTGCAAAATGCTTAGTGATGCTATACTATAGATTTGCAATAAAATGCCATTTTCAAAAGTGTGATCACTGAAAGAATCTTTATGGGAATTTGGCTTTACTTCCCGTTCAATGACTGCTTGCCTGGCTAGCATGTGGTCATTGTCGAGAAGAGGTTGTCCGCGCGTACGGTGCCGTCATGTTGTAGTCCGGGACTCAACAGTTGACACCGACCGGGACAGGGTTGAAAACTGACAGGACTATTACGCTTGGGTGAGATATAACCAAGGTGTAGTTCTGGCTGGAAAATTAGGGACCATCCGTATGGGGGCCTGCTGGCCAAGACTTGCAACTATTCACATACTACGGAAAGCTCTGGCTCCGAGGAATCCTTTATTGGACCGACAACCGCGCACTGGGAGTGGAGAGATGGCGGAAGTAGCATGTACCCACGTGGGTTAGAGTCCCGGATTGGAGTGGTGTACTGTACTTCCGGGTGGCGTAGGACCGGGCCCAATATTGGAGGAATCGTGGTAGACGAGTTGGCATATGCAAGCTTGGGTGCTACATATGCAGTGTGGATAGGGATCCTCAGCTGAGTATTATTTATCCGGATTAACGTTGCTCCTCGGTTATGGAGACTTGGTCACTGACTGTCAACGGAGAGTGGTTCTCAACTAGGTGTTTTGAAATGTAAAATGAATCATGGACAATGAAGAATTGAGAAATGCTTGAATCTTTCCAAATAAAACAAGGTTTGCAAAATGCTTTTTCTGCAAATACTTAAGCCTTACCTTGACTACCCTAAGCCTTTCATTCCTGAGTCTTCTCCCTTTTCTTTAGTCGGGTAAGTCTTGTTGAGTACCCCAGTACTCAGGGTTTGTTAATCCCCTGTTGCAGGTTTCTATTAGGTGGTGGTGATCATGATCATGTCAGTGGGCTTGACGTGATCTGGTTGTTCCTCTTCTCCAACTTAGGTACTCCGCCTAAGCTGTGGTTCTGTCATACTACTCTTCTTCCGCAATACCAGTTATTTTTATGTAAAAGTAACATCTTCATAATTGTAAAGTTTATCTATCTTGCTTCCGCACTCCGATGGTATTTTGTATCAATGTTGTAATGTTGTAATTATTCCAACCTTCATGATGATGGTCCTGTGGCTCGTGAGTAATTCGGGGTCCTCTCGGGGACACCCGACGGATCTTTCCAGTAACGTGTTTCATTTGCACAGTCATTGGGCTCCCTATGACGATGAAGTGTGCAAGTGGGCCACATTATTGGGCGGTTCCGTCACAACATGCTACTTCCGCCATCTCTCCACTCCCAGTGCGCGGTTGTCGGTCCAATAAAGGATTCCTCGGAGCCAGAGCTTTCCGTAGTATGTGAATAGTTACAAGTCTTGACCAGCAGGCCCCCATACGGATGGTCCCTAATTTTCCAGCCAGAACTACACCTTGGTTATATCTCACCCAAGCGTAATAGTCCTGTCAGTTTTTCAACCCTGTCCCGGTCGGTGTCAACTATTGAGTCCCGGACTACAACATGACGGCACCGTACGCGCGGACAACCTCTTCTCGACAATGACCACATGCTAGCTAGGCAAGCAGTCATCGAACGGGAAGTAAAGCCAAATTCCCATAAAGATTCTTAAGTGATCACACTTTTGAAAATGACATTTTATTGCAAGTCTAATTCAATAAGCATTGCTAAGCATTTTTCAAATACTTTTGAAAGGCAGGTATCAGGTGTATCAGTGGTCAAGGTGGATAGTGCATCAATTAGGGTAGCACACAACTCCTATAAACCTAATGCAATAATTTAACTCAAAAGCATTTAAGGAAAACATTTTATAAATTCAAGGAAAGGGTTAAATGCACCGGGGCTTGCCTTGGATGGCAAAGAGAGCAGACTCGGGGTAGGTATAGGTGTTGGAGCTCGGGGTCGCCTCGGGAGTTGGTTCGTCAACAGCGGCCTCGACTCTGGTACCCTTCTTCGTCAACTATACGGATGCAATGATGAATGCTCATGAGAATGATGATATGGACTTAAGTGTGCAAGATAATACCACTGATTCTAGATTACTCTTAGGCAAGGCATAAACGAAATCTAGGGTGAGCATAAAAGGTAACCATTTCTCCCTTAAGCAATATTGATTAAACTAGACCTTATTATAATTATCTTAAGCATCATCTAAACATAGCATCACAAACATCATAGACCAAAGGGTAGGGGTCTATGAACATCAAGCAATCCAGAAGTCACATCACAGGACATTCAACGCTAACCCTAATCACATTTTTTTCTAATTTCTTAATTATTTAAAACAAATCATTTTATGAAGGTGCTCCAAAAATTACCAAATTAATCACACAAGTTCATTAGGGTACAAGTATATGGCAAAACAAATTTCATAATTTTTGGAGGTCATTAAGGTGCTCAATTAAATCTAGACATTTAATTAACAAAAGGCACTATTCCTTAATTAAAATAAAGCTCAAAAATCAACTTGCTCCAAATGACTTCAAAATTTTACCAGAGACTTGTCATGGCATAACTAGCTCACAAAAAGTGATCTCATAAATTTTGGAGTTATAAATCATTTTCTAAAATCCAAAACCATCATTTATTAATTAAAAGGGGGATTTTTCATTTTCAAATTTTTGCAGAAAAGTCAAGTTTTATATTTTTATAAAATACTACACTGTTCAAGGAGCATACCATAATTTTCTCAGCATTTAAGGAACAACAGATTAATTCACACAAAAAAGAGAAAACAGAACACTATTCCAAACTCTCAAAAAAAAGGAAAGAGCACTGTGCTCCTTCTAAGAAAGGCTCGGGCGAGACGGGCTCGGGCGAGACGGAAATTGGGTGCTCCGTCCGAGGCCTGGCTCGACGAGCGGAGGGTGCACGGGTCCGCTCGAGGCCTGGCTCGAGCGAAGTGGTGAGGGTCTGTCCGCCGAGGCTCGGGCTCGGGCGAGACGGAACGCGTGCTCGAGGCTTCGGCTCGGGCGAGACGGAGTGGAAGCAGAGGCCGGAGGCCTCGGGTGCTTACCACGGATCGGAGGCAGGGCTCGAGGGTGAGGCTCGACACGCGCTCGAGGGTGAGGCTCGACACGCGCTCGAGGGTGAGGCTCGAGACGTGCTCGAGGGGCGGTGGTTCGGTGGAGCTCCTTCGGCGGCGGCGAGCGGCGGACGGCGCTCCGGCGACCCTGCGCAACACACGAGACCGCAAGGGTCTGGTCAGAGTTGCACGGACCAAGGAACACGACACGGGGGTCGGTGAGGGATGGTCGTGGCCGGAGGCGACGAATTTCACGAACCCGAGCTCGCCGGGTTTCTGTCGGAGTTTGGGAAGATGGAGCTACGCCGGGCGATTGAGGGCGGGGAAGGTGAAATTGGAGGGTGGGAAAGCTTCACGAGTTCAAGGCGGAGCTTCTGAGCTAGGTGGTGGAGCGGCGGAGGCCGAGGACTGTGCTGGCGACGGTGGCGGAGTGAGTGCGGAGGTCGGAGCTCCGGCGGGCTTATATAGCCGCGGCCAGGGGCCGGTAGAGAGCTTGAGGTGGGGTGGATAAGCTCGGCGGGAGCGTGCGCACTCGATTGCGCTAAGGCGGAGGACGGGCGTGCAGCCGGGGCTCGGGCGCAAGCTCGGCCGGCGATGGCCACGCGGCGGCGGCGCGGAGAGGACTGTAGGGGACGGGAGAGAGAGTCAGCGCTCGCGTGCGGGCGCGGAGGGGACAAGGGAACAGCGGTGGCAGGTTGGTGGCGCGTGGGGAGCAGCCAGGCGTGCGGCACGCGCGACGCCGGCGGGGCGCCATGGCCGGGCCCCCCCCTGACCCTAGGAAGAAGAGGAACAGTAGGTAGGCCTAGGGTTTGACTTTGGCTGATCTCTGTATTTTGCAAATTACTTCCAAAATTTGAACTGTGCGACAAAAACTCAAAACACCAAAGTTGCTCAGAAAAACGAGATCTACAACTTTGTCAATATGAACATTTTCAAAATCCAAATAGTTTTTGAACAATATTTGAAATCAGAAAAGGGGACACTTTTGAAATTTGCATCACTTCAAAATTACTTTGGATTTTATACCGAAACTTGAAAATCTTAAAACATGAAAGTTGTTCCTTTTATCAAAACCTACAACTTTGCTATAATACACTTTTCCTGAAACTCATTAGTTTTTGAACTAATTTTGAAAACTAAAAAGGAAGCAAAAGTTAAGGTTTGAATGAATTTGAAATAACTCAAAACTTTGTACTGCAACTTGAAAATTTGTAAACACCAAAGTTGTTTCTCTTTGCCAGACCTACAACTTTGCTTTTTGGACCAATCCCAAATTTTGAATAATTTTGAATAACAAAAAGAGGGATAAAATCCAGGGTTTGGAAATCAGGGTTTGCAAAGGGATTTGAAATCAAATTCTGATTTTTGAACTTTGGTCAATGCAGCAAACATCAGGGCACTAAATTTGAACAAGAATTAAATATAACTAGGCACAGAGGTGAAATTACCATTTTGCCCTTATAGAGAGAATTGGGCTTTTAGGGTTTTTGAAAAGGGAAACAAGGCATAGCAATTAGGCAAATCAAATGCATCACAGGAAATGATAATGCTTAAGATGATGACATGTCAAGTTAATTACATTTAAACACCAGGGGTGTTACAGCCTTCCCCTAAAAGAAATCTTGCCCCGAGATTCCACGTCTTAAGAAGGAAAAGGCAAAACCTTACACCTACAAAGATTCGAGAAAGTCGGGATAGTTCTTTGCTAAGAAGTCTTCGGATTCCCAGGTGGCTTCTTCTTCAGAGTGCTGGTTCCACTGGATCTTGTACCATCTTGTGGTGGTTCTTCGGGTAAACACCATCCTTGTGATCCAACACGCGAACTGGATGCTCAGTGTATGACAGATCTGGTTCTAGCTCAACGCCTTAACTTCAACCACATGTTCAGGTACTCGGAGGCACTTCTTGAGTTGGGAGACATGAAACACATTATGAACTGCTGAAAGATGGTCGGGCAACTTAACTTGTAAGCAACCTTGCCACAACGATCCAGAATCTCGAACGGACCAATGTAGCGGGGTGCTAATTTTCCCTTGACTCCAAAACGAGTGACTCCTTTGGTGGTGAGACCTTTAGATACACATCCCCGATCTCGAACTGCAAAGGTCGACGTCTCTTGTCAGCATAACTTTTCTGTCGAGACTGTGCGATCTTCATGTTCTCTTGTATTTGCTTGACTTTCTCTTCCATATCCTGTACTAGGTCAACTCCAAAGAATTCCCTTTCTCCGGGTTCAGACCAACTGAGAGGGGTACGACAACGACGGCCGTACAGTGCTTCAAAGGGTGCCATTTGATGCTCTCTTGGTAACTGTTATTATAAGAGAATTCTGCCAAGGGCAAACACTGATCCCAAGTATCTGCGAAGGTAAGCACACAGGCTCTCAACATATCTTCTAACACTTGGTTGACTCTCTCAGTCTGTCCATCAGTCTGCGGATGATAAGCCGTGCTATACAATAGCTTGGTTCCAAGTGAGGCATGGAACGCTTTCCAGAACTTAGCGACAAACTGAGTGCCACGATCTGAGATGATGGTCTTGGGGATGCCATGGAGCTTCACTATGTTGTTCTTGTATAAGGTGGCATAAGTTGGGGCGGTATAACTTGTTTTGACTGGTAGGAAGTGAGCTTGCTTCGTGAGACGGTCCACTATCACCCAAATGGAATCGAATCCCTTTTGAGTCTTGGGTAACCCATTGATAAAATCCATGCTGATATCCTCCCATTTCCAACCAGGTACTGACAAAGGTTGCAGCTCTCCTCCGGGCTTCATATGCACAGCCTTGACTTTCTGACATGTATCGCAACGAGCGACATGTCGAGCGATTTCGATCTTCATCTTTGTCCACCAGAATTTTTGCTTCAAGTCTTGGTACATTTTTGTTGCTGCCAGGATGGATGGCAAATCTGGTTGAGTGTGCTTCATCAAGGATTATCTGTCTCAGCTCAGGTACCTTGGGAACTACCAGACGGTTCTTGAACCATACCACTCCTTCATCATCAATCCTGAAACAGTCAGTCTTTCCAACTTGAACCTTTTCGATGATGTGCTTGATTCCGGGGTTATCTTTCTGTGCAGCTATGATCTGTTCTCTGATAGAGGTTTCTACTCTGACATTGCCTAGACTTCCTTGTGGAACCAATTCATAGGATTTCATAACCAGGCAGTTACAGTATGACTTGCGACTGAGTGCATCGGCGACCACATTCGCCTTACCCGGATGGTAATGCACTTCGATATCATAGTCCTTGATTAACTCAAGCCATCTTCACTGCCTCATGTTCAGCTCTTCTTGGGTGAAGATATACTTCAGACTCTTATGATCTGTGTACACATTGCAGGTACTGCCCAACAGATAATGACGCCATATCTTCAAGGCATGAACCACTGCTGCTAACTCAAGATCATGAGTTGGATAATTTTCCTCATGTCGCTTAAGCTGCCGCGAGGCATAAGCGATCACTCTTCCTTCTTGCATCAACACGCAACCCAAACCAGTACCAGATGCATCACAGTAGACATCAAAGGGCTTTTCGACGTTCGGCTGAGCTAGCACTGGTGACGTGGTTAGCAACTTCTTCAAAGTCTGAAAAGCTTGTTCACAAGCTGGTGACCAAAAGAACTTCACAGAGTTCTTCAGCAACTCGGAACTCAGCATATATGGACAAAGGTTCTGAAACAACTTGATTGATAACTTCACTGATACAAAGATAGCCGGCTTGATAAAGATGACAACAGACTGATAAGGGGAAAAGGTACGAAAAGAACGATACATGCCAGACTTGGCAACAGACAGACTAACGCCCCCAAACCTAGTCTAAGGTTTTAGGTAAGCAGATGGTACAGACACAAGGAGTCTAGTCGTCATCGATGAAGATCAACTCTTCGTCATCATCATCATCCTCGATGATAAGCTCAGGCTCTTCCTCCTCATCTTCATCTTCAACGTGGACATCTTCCGCAGGTTCCACTTCCCCATTCTTATCGGGCTCGTGTTCCACTTCAGGTTCCTCCACGACTCCGTCTTCGGGGTCCTCAACAACTGGTGGAATCACGGGGTGAAGCTGGTTGTGCAGCTGGTGTACTTCCTCATGAAGCATATCATTGAACTGCTCGATCTGGGCGGTATAACTGCTGCAGTCCATGGAGCTGGGCTCTGGTGACATCCTCTCGGATCCATGTTGCATCACGCTGCTGGATAGCGCGAACCACATTCCGGTTAGCTTCCTCAAGAGCGGCTCGTGCCTCGTAGAACTCTAGGCGGGAAAGGTAGAAGTCATGCTCCATGTTCTCTATCTCAGCCTTCAGATTCTTGATTTCCTCCTTCAGCTGCTTGCGGTTGCGGCGGGGAAAGCGACGTCCATTGGAGGATTCTCCAGTCTCTTCTCCGGTGCGTGGCGCCAGCTGGTGACGCGGCACACCGTTCGGTCCAGTCGACTTGCGGCGGTCAGCTTGATGCGAGCCATTTCTGGACAAGAGGTTATAGATGAGAAAGGCTAGCAAGAAAAGGTATAGGTACACTATCCCAACGAACTCATTTATTAACTTAAGTGAATATGACATGATGCACGAATCGTTCCTACGGAACAAGGCAATGCAATACTTAACATATATAGGGCTTAAAACATGTTGTTCCACTAGCTAGTGTTGCCATAAGAGGGACAAGATGAGAGAAGCAATTTGGACTCAAAATAGTCAAATTTAAATTTTGTTTGGACTCAAAAGAACTTTTGAAGTTTTCGCAAAAGAAACACTGCAACGTTAAAGTGAGATGCTCCGATACCACTCTGTGACGTAACGGCCCTAATCCCATGGCCCACGTGTCCCTGTCAACTTCTGACAGCCGAACCATGTTCCATGTGATTAAGACCTGTTCGCCACCGGGCTACATCAGTGCCCAATGTCCGCAGGATCATCTCACAATTCGGTTACAGCATTTCATACTTTTATAAATAACATCGGAATAAAGAGCGGAAGACTTAAATAACATTAGTTTTGCAAACCGAGGTTTCAAATGAGGTAAGGAGTACGATTATTACAAACCATTGTTCGGGAAATTCAAAGTAGACAACGCAGCGGGAACAATAACATAAAGATACATGTAACACCCAGCCCGAGGGTGCACATTTACTCATCGGCCTCATCGGCCTCTTCCTGGACGAAGGTCACGCAACAGGGTGCGAGACACATCGGGGTCTCTGTCATACCTGCAGCATGGGTAACAAAACCCTGAGTACTGGGGTACTCCACAAGACTTACCCGACTAAAGAAAAAGGGAGAAGACTCAGGAATGAGAGGCTTAGGGTAGTCAAGGTAAGGCTTAAACAAGATCAAGTATTTTGCAGAAAAGCATTTTTGTAAACCTTATTTTATTTTTGAAAGATTCAGTATTTCTCAATTCTTCATTATTCATGATTCATTTTACATTTCAAAACATTCCTAGTTGAGAACCACTCTCCGTTGACAGTCAGTGGACCAAGTCTCCATAACCGAGGAGCAACGTTAATCCGGATAAATAATACTCAGTTGAGGATCCCTATCCACACTGCATATGTAGCACCCAAGCTTGCATATGCCAACTCGTCTACCACGATTCCTCCAAGATTGGGCCCGGTCCTACGCCACCCGGAAGTACAGTACACCACTCCAATTCGGGACTTTAACCCTCCAATCCGGGACTTTAACCCAGTGGGTACATGCTACTTCCGCCATCTCTCCACTCCCAGTGCGCGGTTGTCGGTCCAATAAAGGATTCCTCGGAGCCAGAGCTTTCCGTAGTATGTGAATAGTTACAAGTCTTGACCAGCAGGCCCCCATACGGATGGTCCCTAATTTTCCAGCCAGAACTACACCTTGGTTATATCTCACCCAAGCGTAATAGTCCTGTCAGTTTTTCAACCCTGTCCCGGTCGGTGTCAACTGTTGAGTCCCGGACTACAACATGACGGCACCGTACGCGCGGACAACCTCTTCTCGACAATGACCACATGCTAGCTAGGCAAGCAGTCATCGAACGGGAAGTAAAGCCAAATTCCCATAAAGATTCTTAAGTGATCACACTTTTGAAAATGACATTTTATTGCAAGTCTAATTCAATAAGCATTGCTAAGCATTTTTCAAATACTTTTGAAAGGCAGGTATCAGGTGTATCAGTGGTCAAGGTGGATAGTGCATCAATTAGGGTAGCACACAACTCCTATAAACCTAATGCAATAATTTAACTCAAAAGCATTTAAGGAAAACATTTTATAAATTCAAGGAAGGGTTAAATGCACCGGGGCTTGCCTTGGATGGCAAAGAGAGCAGACTCGGGGTAGGTATAGGTGTTGGAGCTCGGGGTCGCCTCGGGAGTTGGTTCGTCAAAGCGGCCTCGACTCTGGTACCTTCTTCGTCAACTATACGGATGCAATGATGAATGCTCATGAGAATGATGATATGGACTTAAGGTGCAAGATAATACCACTGATTCTAGATTACTCTTAGGCAAGGCATAAACGAAATCTAGGGTGAGCATAAAAGGTAACCATTTCTCCCTTAAGCAATATTGATTAAACTAGACCTTATTATAATTATCTTAAGCATCATCTAAACATAGCATCACAAACATCATAGACCAAAGGGTAGGGGTCTATGAACATCAAGCAATCCAGAAGTCACATCACAGGACATTCAACGCTAACCCTAATCACATTTTTTTTCTAATTTCTTAATTATTTAAAACAAATCATTTTATGAAGGTGCTCCAAAATTACCAAATTAATCACACAAGTTCATTAGGGTACAAGTATATGGCAAAACAAATTTCATAATTTTTGGAGGTCATTAAGGTGCTCAATTAAATCTAGACATTTAATTAACAAAAGGCACTATTCCTTAATTAAAATAAAGCTCAAAAATCAACTTGCTCCAAATGACTTCAAAATTTTACCAGAGACTTGTCATGGCATAACTAGCTCACAAAAAGTGATCTCATAAATTTTGGAGTTATAAATCATTTTCTAAAAATCCAAAACCATCATTTATTAATTAAAAGGGGGATTTTTCATTTTCAAATTTTTGCAGAAAAGTCAAGTTTTATATTTTTATAAAATACTACACTGTTCAAGGAGCATACCATAATTTTCTCAGCATTTAAGGAACAACAGATTAATTCACACAAAAAAGAGAAAACAGAACACTATTCCAAACTCTCAAAAAAAGGAAAGAGCACTGTGCTCCTTCTAAGAAAGGCTCGGGCGAGACGGGCTCGGGCGAGACGGAAATTGGGTGCTCCGTCCGAGGCCTGGCTCGACGAGCGGAGGGTGCACGGGTCCGCTCGAGGCCTGGCTCGAGCGAAGTGGTGAGGGTCTGTCCGCCGAGGCTCGGGCTCGGGCGAGACGGAACGCGTGCTCGAGGCTTCGGCTCGGGCGAGACGGAGTGGAAGCAGAGGCCGGAGGCCTCGGGTGCTTACCACGGATCGGAGGCAGGGCTCGAGGGTGAGGCTCGACACGCGCTCGAGGGTGAGGCTCGACACGCGCTCGAGGGTGAGGCTCGAGACGTGCTCGAGGGCGGTGGTTCGGTGGAGCTCCTTCGGCGGCGAGCGGCGGACGGCGCTCCGGCGACCCTGCGCAACACACGAGACCGCAAGGGTCTGGTCAGAGTCGCACGGGACCAAGGAACACGACACGGGGGTCGGTGAGGGATGGTCGTGGCCGGAGGCGACGAATTTCACGAACCCGAGCTCGCCGGGTTTCTGTCGGAGTTTGGGAAGATGGAGCTACGCCGGGCGATTGAGGGCGGGGAAGGTGAAATTGGAGGGTGGGAAAGCTTCACGAGTTCAAGGCGGAGCTTCTGAGCTAGGTGGTGGAGCGGCGGAGGCCGAGGACTGTGCTGGCGACGGTGGCGGAGTGAGTGCGGAGGTCGGAGCTCCGGCGGGCTTATATAGCCGCGGCCAGGGGCCGGTAGAGAGCTTGAGGTGGGGTGGATAAGCTCGGCGGGAGCGTGCGCACTCGATTGCGCTAAGGCGGAGGACGGGCGTGCAGCCGGGGCTCGGGCGCAAGCTCGGCCGGCGATGGCCACGCGGCGGCGGCGCGGAGAGGACTGTAGGGGACGGGAGAGAGAGTCAGCGCTCGCGTGCGGGCGCGGAGGGGACAAGGGAACAGCGGTGGCAGGTTGGTGGCGCGTGGGAGCAGCCAGGCGTGCGGCACGCGCGACGCCGGCGGGGCGCCATGGCCGGGCCCCCCTGACCCTAGGAAGAAGAGGAACAGTAGGTAGGCCTAGGGTTTGACTTTGGCTGATCTCTGTATTTTGCAAATTACTTCCAAAATTTGAACTGTGCGACAAAAACTCAAAACACCAAAGTTGCTCAGAAAAACGAGATCTACAACTTTGTCAATATGAACATTTTCAAAATCCAAATAGTTTTTGAACAATATTTGAAATCAGAAAAGGGGACACTTTTGAAATTTGCATCACTTCAAAATTACTTTGGATTTTATACCGAAACTTGAAAATCTTAAAATGAAAGTTGTTCCTTTTATCAAAACCTACAACTTTGCTATAATACACTTTTCCTGAAACTCATTAGTTTTGAACTAATTTTGAAAACTAAAAAGGAAGCAAAAGTTAAGGTTTGAATGAATTTGAAATAACTCAAAACTTTGTACTGCAACTTGAAAATTTGTAAACACCAAAGTTGTTTCTCTTTGCCAGACCTACAACTTTGCTTTTTGGACCAATCCCAAATTTTGAATAATTTTTGAATAACAAAAAGAGGGATAAATCCAGGGTTTGGAAATCAGGGTTTTGCAAAGGGATTTGAAATCAAATTCTGATTTTTGAACTTTGGTCAATGCAGCAAACATCAGGGCACTAAATTTGAACAAGAATTAAATATAACTAGGCACAGAGGTGAAATTACCATTTTGCCCTTATAGAGAGAATTGGGCTTTTAGGGTTTTTGAAAAGGGAAACAAGGCATAGCAATTAGGCAAATCAAATGCATCACAGGAAATGATTAATGCTTAAGATGATGACATGTCAAGTTAATTACATTTAAACACCAGGGGTGTTACAGAACTGCGGATGAAAACATGTTGAACTGCACTGACCGAACTCTAGTGAGCGTCCGATCAGTTGGGATCAGACGCGTCCAGTCAAAGCAAAGTCGTTTCGAAAGCTCTCTGTGTTGGACCGGACTCACAGGGGTGGAGCGTCCGGTCACAACACTCCCAGCGTCCGATCAACGCAAAATTGAGTGAACAGTAACAACTATGCATCCGGTCAGACTGAAATGGTGAGTCCGGTCAAGTTCGCGCAGAGAGTACTTGCTCGTCAACGATCAGACTCACCAGGGAGCGTCCGGTCGTTGAACGGGCAGAGTCCGGTCACCCCGAATTTCCTCTGTTCATTCACTGATTCGACTCGATCTCACCCAAAATGAAACCTCTAGGTCTCAAACTTGGTGAGATGATTCTCAAGGAGGATAGTGAGCTACTCCCAGGAGATCATGGCTCGAACCTATCTCCAAATCGATGAATCGAAGATGTTCGGGGGAAAGAAGAGAAGAACACGAGCCCAAACGAAAATTGATCGATCTACTTGTTCGTGAGGTTTGAGTTGAAATCCATAGGTGGAAATGATCCCCTCACAACAAAGAACAAGTTATTTCAAGTGATTTTGAAAACGAGGCAACATAGATGGAGATTGAACGATGGGAAAAACATGGAGAAAAGATGACCGTGAAGAACAACTCAAGAACGTGAATCACAACCACGAATTCCAGCCAAAAATCGTCCCCACGAGGAGACAACAGGAATCCGGTCCCGTTTCCGCAAAATTTCCAAATACACGGAGGTATTGTGCCGCTATGCAAATCTCAGTAGCTACAGCAGAGGTATGGGAAGACAGGAAGCCCTAGGATGAAATACCAAATGACTGAGATGGATGGAGAGGTGGGTGTCTCCCCCTACTTATCCTAAACATTATTCCCACTCTACCCCTAATGATACATAGAGCGAACCAGCTAAACCATAAGGCTATTCTGGACCAGCTCAAGGTAGATGTTGATTCGACGGCCACACCCGCACAACTAGTAGCTTCACCTCGACGCGACCTCACCCGATGCTGCCACGTGCCGCCACTCGTCCACCGTACATTTTCTTGGACCTCCCCCCGGTTTTGAGGCTGAAACCGGGAAACCTATTCTCAGGCTAAGTTTTGTGGCCCAAACTCAGAAACCCACCATCGCCCAAGTTTTGAGGCCCAAACCTAGAAACCGTCCTCAGCCCGGGTTTTGAGGCCCAAACTCGGAAACCGGCCAGCACCCAGGTTTTGAGGCCGAAACCTGGAAACCATCCAGAAAGTGGTTTTTCTTGGGCTCTACCACCAAACCGAAGCCGTAGAGGGATGCACCGCCCGTGCACCCCGTCCACCCGCAAGTCTTCACTTGTCGCTATCCTAGGCTGTCAGCCACCACAGCTAATCCTCAGGCCACCGGTCCATCAGTCCAAGCCTCACGTCCGCCCTTCACCGCTTTGGGTCCATCGGCACGACATGTTTCTACTTGACCTTCACCTTGCCTTTGATCACCGTCTCCGAGCTCGACACCTGCACAACACAAGCCAAAGAACATGCGCATCAAACCAGTTGACAATCACTCATCATCACAAGACCCGGAATACACCCATGTATTCACAGTTAATCCAAGCTCTGAAGATCTCGTAACGAAGCAGATCAAGAAGTTCTGAAAAGGGAATAAGGAAGGCTTTAGAAAGGAAAGGGAAGTGACGAGACTTGGGGGACACATGCCCAGGTCGGCCGGCCTAGGGGTGGGGCCGACCGGCCCCCCTTCCCATTGGAAGGTGGCCCGCTTTTTTTGGATCTCTCTAGCACTTTCCTAAACTTTAATTACTACCTTTTTTGTTATGAAACCTTTCAGAGGCAGTAGAGGATCAAATTAATGAAAAGGGAGGAACTGGATCACATCCAATTCCTCAGAACTCTTTTCAGGTTCTAGAAAAATCTTAAGGCGATGACCATTTACCTTAAATAACGTACCTTCATCATTTTGAAGTGTCACCGCTCCATGGGATGAAGTGCTAATCACCATGAATGGTCCTTCCCATTTGCTTCATACTTTTCCATGTCCGAATAGCTTAACCCTAGAATTCAAGAGTAGTACCTTGTCTTCTAGAGTGAAGTTCTTCATCTTGATCCTCTTGTCATGCCACCTTTTGGTTCTTGTTGACACTCAAAAATGTCACATATAAAGATGAATTTAAAAGGGTATTCGGCTTGTAATATTAGGGTCGAATTTGTCTCTTGAGAGATCGGATGTTCTAAGTTAAATGGGCCTGATCATTTTGGGTTTCCAATCGCTCAGTTTATGTCCGACCAGGTGACCCTAGTCGGAGGCCTCATGGTTGCGATGAATGTTGAGTCCGGCGTTGAATATGTGGATCCTTCTCTTGTAAGGACGATTTGTTGATCAGTATAGGTTGATAAAGCCCATTAGACCGATCTGGTCGATCCAAGGATCAGCGAGATCAGGGTTACCTTGTCACGTCTGGATTGGATTCTATATGTTGATAGAGTCTGGATAGGAAACTTGGAGATCGTCTGAAGATGTTTCCTATTGGGATAAGACCAACCCCCTCTATATATCTGAAAGGATCATGGCCGATTGAGGCATCCAACCCTAATCGATCAAAATCAATCTACTACCCTTTTACCCCTTTTTTCCTCTCTACTTTGTTGTTCGGCGCGTCTCCCGGCGAGACCTGACAGCGTTCTAGGCGGCCTTGCTGGTCCTAGGACAACCTCTACGTGCTTCTCCCCGACGGGTCTTTCCGGTAGGAGTGCTAGAGTTATCAACACAGGAGCTCAAACCCTAGATCGATCTAAACCGGTCTCTACATCGGTTTTCATCGATGTAGTCAGTGTTCCTGCTGTCTCAGGTTGAACTGCAGCCTGTCCAGGCGTTCTAGCCCTGTTGGTGTTTGATTCGGATCACTTCCGACGTCAACACACTTTTTGGTGACTCCGCTGGGGAAGATTGAAACTTCATCTACTACCAACATGGGCGGCAAAGACGGTGCTAGATAAGATAACGTCCGTTCTACGGGCATTGACGAACTCCCCGACGAGTTGAAGCAACAAGCGCAAGCCAAGCTCGACGCTGTATTGAAGGCTTTCCTTGAAAGCTGCTCGAAGGATCGGCGCGGCAGAGTCACTCAAGACAAGCAGCCAGACTTCAGCGAGATCGTCCCTACCACGTCAACTACAACCGCTGAAGATGCTACTAACAAGGTAAATGCTAAGGTACCTGAAGATCCTTATCCTACCCACGCTGATTATTCCGCAATGCTGGTTGATTCTTCAAAAACTCTTACCAATACTATTCAGCATTCGTTTAAACTACTTAGTGATCGCATGGATAAATTAGAAGGTAAAACCGTCGAACCCGAACTTTCAATCGGGCAGCCACAGTTCGGCATGCCTTTTAATTCTTTTAGAGGACAGACTTCACATATCAATTATAGGCAATCAGGGTTTGTTGAGACCAGACACGTTGAAGCCGGTACCTCGGCGAATGTCAATAGCGCCCATCATAACTCTGGTCGGACTACACAGACCGACCAGGAAACAACAACTAACAAAACTTCAGGAGGACAGGGAACAGTGTTGCCCAATCCACCGAAGTCACCAAACCATAATCCCATGCATAGTGGCACTCCTAATCTTGCTGACACCGATTTTGGACGAGCCATAAATCGGTTCAAGGAAGAGATAACTAGGTCTCTCGAGACCAATTTGGGGGTCCAGTTCAAGCCTACCAGGACCACTTATTCTAAACCGTACCCTTCATGTTTTGATTTTATGAAAGCATCTGACGGTTGGAAGGTACCCGATTTTTATAAGTTTAGTGGTGATGGTAGTAAAACAACTATGGAACATGTCAGCATGTTCCTCGCACAAATGGGCGAATCTAGTACTTTGGATTTTATGAATATACGACATTTTTCTTTATCTCTTACTGGTACAGCTTTCGCCTGGTTTACATCACTACCAGAGTGTACCATAGGTTCTTGGGCCGAGTTAGAAGAAAAATTTCATAATCACTTTTATGACGGGGTTCAAGAAACTAGGTTGTCACACCTCACATCGGTTCGACAAGGGCGTAGCGAATCTGTGGTCGACTTCTTTAAGCACTTTAAAGAAATTAAGAACCGATGTTTCCATTTGATGATCTTCGATAGAGATCTAACAAATCAATGTCTAGCTGGTCTACGTCGAGAGATCAAGGATAAACTTGAGCATCATGAGTTCTTTAATGTAAATCAATTGTTGCAAAGGGCCATTTCGATAGAATCGCGCCTTAAAGAACCTTACGATCCTCATAAGACTCATCGATCGGGCGTGCATATTGCCGATGTAAATTCTGATAGTTCCGATGATGAGTCTAAGGATTGTTACGCTGCCGAAGTTTTATGGCCAGCGCAGAATAAACTAGTCACTTGTCCTTCCCTTAAACTGATTCAAAAGAATCGGGGTGAGGAGGTGAAGTTTACCTTCGATTTTTCAAAATGTGACCGAATATTTGATGAATTACATAAATTCGGTTACCTCAAAATTAATTATACTTTGCCATCACCCAACGAATTAAAAACGAGGGCTTACTGCAAATACCATAATTCTTTCTCTCACGCCACTAACGACTGTAATGTTTTCCGTCGACAGGTCCAATCGGCCCTCAACGAAGGACGATTGAGTCTAACTGAGATGCAGATCAGTACTACCCCTTTCCCAGTTCACATGGTGGAAGCAGGGAACCCTGCTGTTCTAATTCGTCCAGAGCAAGCCGATATGACCAGAGGCAAAGAATGTTGTTATCGGCGAACCACGGGTTGTACCGAATACTGAGAACGATTCAGGGCGCAAGGTGATGCTCGAGAAAGGTAATGATGGCAAGAGCAAGCTCACAATTACTGCAGGGTCAACACGACACTTGCATAAACAAAGATATTTCAAGACCAGGGCAGCACAATAGAGACCGACCAGGTTGGGTCCTCAAATCGACCAGTCTGGTTCATCTTCAAAGCAACCAGTGCAGTTGGGACAGAAAGCCGACCAGGTCAAGCAGGTTCTTCCTGACCCTAGTGGAAGCAATAAGCCAACTGATGTCGTCGGTCTAGTTGGTTCTAAAGGCCCTACCCCTTCCGGAGTACATGCCTTACGCACGTTTGTCCCACAGGAGCCCAAAGTTGGCATTTGGAAGACTAATGTGGAAAAGAGCAAGGGGAAAGTTGCTAGGGAGTCATGCACCTTTGATAAGCTCATGGCCAAGTACAAGCAGCAAAAGACCGATTCCCAGAATCGGCCATTAAAAAAGAGAGAGTCTACTCCTCCAAAGCGTGAGGATGAAAGGTCCAAGGAAATGATGGTGTCTCGGGCAGCATCTCCAGCACCGAAGACCAGCCCTTATTGGCATCAGTGGGCCCCTCCTATTTCTCCACCGCCACAATGGGGTCCTCAAGGAGTATGGGTACCTTACCCCATGCCAGCTCATATGTACTATCAACTAGGATGGGGAACGCCTGCCAACCGGCCTACCAGGGTCTCGGTGTTCGATCGTTTAGGTGATCGGCCAAGTTCTAGTAACGCAAACCAGAATCGGCTGATCACGTCAAGGACCTTAAATTCCCAGGAAACGGGGAAGGCGTAAGCTCGACAGATCTATGTACCTAAGAAGGTGCAAAGTGTCCCCGTTATTTCTCCGACCAGGCCCGATCCCGTGCCCACTATTACGATAGGGTCTATGGAGGTCCCTCTTGCCAATGAACCCGAGCCGATGGTGGTTGAGGAACCAACTGTAGAAAAGGTTCCAGAAGCTCAAAATACTTCAACCGAGGCAGAGGTAGAAAAGCCTGATGAGTGTGATACCAAGTACATGCAGCTCAGGTGGTGCCCTCCTGGTTTAACCAAGACTCATCGAAGGAAGCTGCAGAGGGCCCGCTGCAACAAACAGAGGCAGGAACGACTCGAGAAAATGAGGGAAGATATATTTAACTCGATACATCCTGTTTTCCATCAGGGCAAGCGAGGGGGTGAAGAGTCAGCTTGTAACCAAAAGCTGACCTTGACAATTGTAGAGCTAGACAGGTCGGATCTTGAGCCGACCAGTATGGGTACCGGGTCTACTGAAGTGGCTTCGGAACCAATCAGGTCGGACTCCAATCCGACCACCTCGGGTCAGGTGCCGACCAGTTTAGGGGTTGAGCAAGTTGAATCAGCTACTGCTGAATTAGGAATTAAGCCGACCCAACCAAATCCCATGGCCGAATGGGTTCCTAGTACTCCGATGGAATCCGACATGTGTCTTAATGACCCTGTTTCCTCCGCTGGTATTGTTGCGACCAGTGAAGAATTACCTGAAGAACAAGATGAGGAGATGGTGAATTATGAGCCTTCCCCAGAGAGGGCGGAGGTCAACGTGGTTTACTTGTCGGCCGACTACTACGTGGTCGGAGATGATTCAACAGCGACGGAATTCAACTTTGCTACGCAGACTGCCATGTTCCAGAAGCTGGAGGAATCTGTCAATCATCTTAAGCCGTTGCATATAAAGGGCCACATCAATGGCACACCAGTTCACAAAATGCTGGTCGACATCGAGGCGATCGTGAACTTGATGCCATACTCGCTTTATCAGAAGCTTGGTGGCACTGATGAAAAGCTGATCAAGACCAATATGACTATCACTGGAGTCGGAGGGGGAGATCCTATTCCGGCCAAAGGAGTTGCGTCCGTGGAGCTGACCGTTGGGAGCAAGACTTTGGCCACTGCTTTCTTCGTCGCTGACATACAAGGTAGCTATAACCTTATACTTGGGCATGACTAGATTCATGCTAATCGGTGTATACCTTCTAGCTTACATCAGTTTCTCATTCAGTGGGTGGGGGACGATGTTGAGGTGGTACACTCAGATTCATCGGCCTATGTAGCTATGGCCGATGCTCCTTTGCTCGGGGGGCATGATACTATTGCTTGTTTATCTGGTCAGGACCTTTCTGATTTCCAGTTTGTTAGTGTTACTAGGGAAGGTTTCGTACCAGTGTCTTTAAAGCCGACCGACAATCGGTTCAACATTATCATGTAATTTAATGGATGCTAATGTTGATTGGTTAAAACATCGTGTTGAGCAGTATCAGACCTATAAAGTCGATACTTGTGAAGCTATTGGTGATTTCGATAAGCTCAATAAGTTGGGCCAAGGTTTCACGTCGGCCGACCCTTTAGAACAAGTAGATATTGGAGATGTGTTGGCGCAAAATGTGGTGCACCGCGCCTCACACACAGCAAGCCGGAAAGCGTGGCTTCAATCGGGTGCCCGGACGGTTTGAAATCTGGAAACGTGGCAGACGGTTTGACCTGAAAACCAACAAGGGATAAAACTGTGAGAATAAAACTGGAACATGCTGGGTGAGAACAGACAGTTCCATATTTACGGTCTTGAAGCCAATCACAATGGCACACAGCTATAGAAGCTGTCTGTCAACAGGTTTAAGGGTCATTCGGCTAACTCTGAACATAAACGTACATAAGCAGTTGGTTGCCGAATGCACATACATGAAAAAGACATGCTTGGATGAATAAAGATAAATTATGAATCAACGTGTAACCAAGCTCGGCAAGTTAGTCGAGTTGGGGTCCATGAGGAAGGAACATACAAACAAACATGATCAAACCAATCTAAAACCTGCATCTGCCACAGGATACCTAGTTTTATCTAAACTTGAACATGATTGATATGCATGAACCCACAACATGTAACAATCTAGATTAGAAATTAATTCGGCCATCATAATCATGCAATGAAGAACCACAATTATTGAAAGGTATAAATAAACTTGTAAAGCAAGGCCGAACAAAGATTAATCTAGATTGGGCAAAAAAGTGTGTTACAGAATTAATTAAAACATATAACACAATGATAACTTAATGAATCTATTAGATCTGCCAAATCTAATAGAGCCGATAACTATCTCGCTTTTGCTAAACATATGAATAAACGTCTGCCGCACGGTATTTACCCATAAGCAAAGCATAAGAAAAGACTTCTTTATCATTAACAAAGATCCGCCGCACGACCTTTGGAAACAAACAAGACTACTTGCATCATATCTAAATCCACCGCATGATACTAGACATGATAACAAGGTTGCCGGAACTTACGGAGGTCGACGGATCGATGATTCCTCTCGAAGAACTCGATGACACGACTAAGGACTTGAAGGTGGCACGGGGCCGGTTTGTATTGATATGGTTGTGAACCCTTTACAATTGTCGTGACCCCTCATATTTATAGGTGAGGGTGCCTGGTCTTTGGCCAATACAAGATAGGACTCTCGTGCGTACATATACGGAAGGATCCTTCTTATACAAGTACAACTCTATAATAAAAATAGGAATATAATCTTACAATCTAGGTCCGAGTCCCACGCATATCTACACGTGTCAGATGACTTCCGTAGACTTTATCGGCACGATTGGCTTGGAGAACAAATATGTCACCGACAGTGTCTTGAAAAACATCCTAATCGGTTGCTACTTTTGTGTTTAAATCATCCCATGGCCGGACTGTACGCTAGACGCATACGCACGTGACCTTTGATCCGATCTTGGTTTCCATGTTTCCTTCCATGAACCAACCTCTGCATGTTAGGACTCGTCTTCTTGTCGGACTCAGATGACTACCTTTGCTCCTCTAATCCCTTTAATCCTTTCATTATTCTTTCATTTACGTGAGGAATATTTTTGATATCATTGGTCAACCCCTTTCCATTCCCGGGTAAGCATTACCAAATGACATGCCCAAAAATATATTAATTGGCCATATGTGCATGAAGTCTCAAATAGTCGAACATGCAAGTCTGGGATTATGTGTTGCCTTTGTTCTTCTAGCTTCTCTTGTCTTCCCTTCTATTTACGTGATGTGCTCCTGTGTCCATCCTTGGAACATTAAATAACCATTTTCTTATCAGCAACTGACACAATTTAGCTTTCAACTTATGCGGCAAATGGACTTGATAGCTCCCGGACGTCATGCTTCTTTCAAATGTATTAAAGAGCATGTTCTTGCACGCATATGATGCATTTGTATCAGGCAGGTACTCTAAGAGATTTTTCTTATCTTTGTGCCATCAGCCAATTCTCTTCTGTCTCCCGAGCTTACCAAATTTTGGTGTAAACACAGGCCCCTCGAATTCGGAGTATGAATTCTTCATACTTCGAATTATTTCAGTCTGATGGTCATCTTTTCCCGATGACATTTGATCGCAATACTTGAGGGCCCCGTCGACTTCTTTTGAAATATATAGAGCCGCATCGGCTTTCAAATAATTTCCAGCCGATCCTCCTCTTCCAAGAAACTGAGTAACTTTACTGGCAGCAATATTATGTTATTCCCAGCCTTACCTTCACATGTGAACTTTAAAGTGTCTATCACACCATCTTGGGCGGTTGAGGAATAGAACGGATTAGAATCCAGTCAGCCTTACTTCTCTAGCTCAGAAAACTTGGGGTTTCGAAAGATTTTTAATTGAAAACATAGCTTTGCTCCTCAAATGATTCTCTCAGATCGCTCAATGTGTATAGTTCGTCACCGAGACACTGTTCATTTTTTATCCTATCTCTAAAAGCCTATGTAGAGTTTAGGCAGGAATAAAATATGTCACATATTTACCTTGCATATATCATAAAGTCAAACCCCGGATCCACAAAGAGAAGTGTCATACTCTTAGACCAAGATGTGCATGTGTGTGGAATATATATATATATATATATATATATATATATTTACCTCCTTGATCATGACCCTCTCTTTCTTTTAAAATGCTTCTGAGAGTATAGGCTATTTCATTCTCACTGGCGAGTATCTAAGTACCCATTGTTTTCTCTCTTTTTGGCGGGTATCGGAGTACCCATTGTTTTCTCTCTCTTTTATCATGCTCTTTGGCATGCTTTCTTTTTCTCAAGCACTTTGGCACTTTTAATATAGCCCACACTCTCTTTGGCATATGAATATCTCTAGAGAGAGTCAAGATACAAACTGGAGCATTTTTAGTGGATGGAAAGGACATGTATTGCGTAACTCTTAGTGTAAGAATTAGCACTTTATAGGTGGGTGTACGTGAGTCTTGATTATGAGAATATGATAAATCTCTCACAAGGGTAACAACGGTTTGATAAAACTCAATGCAAAAGCAAGTAGCATATCTGTAAGGTTTCTAATGAGATTAAAATATGGCCTTGGTAGGAAAATCAACATCATTGAGGAGACAAGCTATTGATTTTAAGTTTTTATAAGAAAAATTCCAAAGTACTTTGCAAAAGAAGTAAGGTTCCTTTTATCATACCATATCACATTCATCAACTACTTAGACGGTATGCTTTCCTTATGATAAATTGTTCACAAGTGGTAGGAAAAAGCAAGGAATAAAGAATATATGAGCCAAGCATAGAGGGGTATGTACCTCGTTACCGTATGCATGCTTCTCTACTCTGAGCTTGGTCATCCCAGCGTGCCCCATGACCTTCTTGGTGATCTTTGACAGCCCGTGGCATCTCTGGTTGTCGCCGATGATGTTGGGAATGACGATGGTCTTCTAATACTCGAAGCCAATTTCATACTCCTTCGACGTCCCAATATAATTCTCTTGACACTTTGAGCTAGTCTAATGCTAGTACAGCTTCTTTTTCTTTGGTCTGGCCAAATAAGTGATATATCAAATATTTCCTCCTCCAAGCCATGAAGCAAACAGAGTAATATGAGCTTTCATCGTTTAAAGCACGACCGAATCCCCCTCGACAAGATGTCGGTGCATACTGTTTTTCTGGCTCCATTAATATTTCCATCGGCTCTATCTACCTAATTGGCTGCTGTAGTTGTGGAGTCAACGGTAACACACCCATGTGTCTTTTCCTTCATTAGCTCTATGGTCTAGCCGATCGGCTATTGGACAACAGCATGCATGGCCCTGACTAGCTGATCAGCGGCGCGATTCATCACTGGTACACGTAGTATTTGCTGTCCGTCACCTCCTGACGGTCGAAGTTCCATTCACGGCCAAACTTCACTATTTTCCATGAAACTAGTCGAGCGAGATACTAAACCTCACATAAGAGTTATCCTGAGATCTCCAACGCCACCTTCTATGCATGTAATTTTCCATAATTTCTTGATTATAATAACATGTGCATGCAGCAGATGTGTAGCTCTTGGACGTACTAACTCTTGATCGGCACTTGTAGTATATCGGCTCTCAGAGTAAACATGTCATACTAAACTGTCGATAGAGTCGGAGTATCGGTCCCCATAAAAAGACGATCGACTGATGTCAAGTCCACATGATCAGCTAGTATTGGATTCACCCGAATAGTCTATGTGCCTTTTAAACACCATATGAGCCGATTCCTTTGAATAGCCGATTTCACCTTTTAATAGCCGATTTGTGTAACTACAGTCCTGATGCTCGTTTGCTTGTATCTTCTCCATGTTGGAAACCAGAACATAACTGATTTTTTTTCTTCTTTATTTAACTAGAATTTATCGGCTAACCAACAACCGATGGACCCATATCGGCATACCAGCTGAATAATCTACACCATGTAACCTGAATGTGATCATGTCGGAAAGGCTAACTGCCCCATCGGCTGTACTGTAGCCGAAGATTCTCTACCAGATGTATTCATCACCTCCGACCAATTTAATTCTGATCAAAATACATGTAATCGGCAAACCTCATCGGCTCTTTGACCACCATATTTTAATATGCCTTCAAGCCGAGGAGATACTAGCTAGTCGATGAGACACTTCTCTAATCTTTCTTGCTCTGCTTGGCTCTGCATGGTTGGAAATAATGGCGTGGCTACCCCAAAATCATCAGAAAGAACACTGGATACATAATACAACACGTGTAGTCAGATGAACGACCGAAGTTGGCATGATAACACTTGATATCCGTGCACCATCAGGAGTAGATGCTGATCTAGAATTGTCCATTGCTCAAGAATCCACAACATGATCAGTTCCTTTCTCTTTCGTATTTGTACTTTAATATCTGATTAACTCATTATGTTGGTACAATAGTGGCCACTATTATTTTAAATCAGCTGATGGAACCGAAGTGAAGAAACAACCGATTCAATTTTCAATAATAGTATATTCTGAGTCTCCGAGCATTTTATCGGCTACTGACTTTATACCCTTGTTCCTGGCTTCTTTCTTGAACTTTCCTTGTATATTGGATCATACACGCATATGCTTAATGAATTTGGATTCCTCGTCATCTCCAATTTCTAGACTCCAAAATGTTTGTGAGTTGTCTTCTGTTTGTACAAGATGCATCACGTATACCTGCAACTCGCATTTTGATGTTAATTAATACATCGGCTCCAAACCTTCAGAATATATGTCCTGAATTCTTTTATAGCCAATTCTGTGTGCTTCTGATCTTGAAGCTGAAGGAAGTAAAGTAGTTGATATCCAAACAGATCATGTACATGTACTTTCTAGAATCATCATACATGCCTTGTATGCATATGCATCAACTTTTCACCTGCATCTTTCTGATAAACACGATATGCATGTTGCTTTCATAACATCGTTTTTTAGCTGATGCTATATTCTGAGCAGTCAAGTACAATGCATACTTGACCCTAATCAGCTGACGTTTAAGAAGACAAACCTCGTTGTGATTCGTAACCCTAATGTGTCAGCACCAAGAGAGTCCAAAATATAATTCAGCCACAACATCAATCCTTTCGTCATGGATAAAAATAAGTCTCTCCTTGAATGATCTTCGTTCTTTTAGTTCTTGAATATCAAATGCCTTCCTTTTAACATGTACCAATAGCTAACGTTTGCATGTTTGACACTAAATATAGAAGCTTCAACTTTTCAATCTGATCCAGTACACCTTGGCCGAATAAATAATTGATGCAGAATTTTCTTGATCGCCTGGCTGCTATTCCTTTGCTTGATCGGCTCTTGACTTCTTAAGTACTCACAATCGGCTAACTATTGTCCAATATACTGCTTTGCCGATACTACTTGAATCGGCTATTCTACGGCTCGATGTGCTCTTAGTCGGCTCATGTACGTGACCATTGAAAGCAAGGAAGCACTGATCACACATCTCTCTCTCTTTCCTAAAATGGTCGATTGAATATATCCTTGGAATCAAATCGGCTCTTATGGTATGGCCATGCAGATTAGCTTTTAGAATAGCCGATTTCCATCAATAAGTTTTCATGAATATTATATTCTCTCTACTGCTTGCCGAATGAAAGATTCCGTATACATATATAAGTATATTTCCATATTTATTCTGATGTATACTTCTTGCTTGTCTCTTCATTGGCATTTTAAACCACAAGGAGCCAATATATCTCTCTTTCACGGATGTCAACCAGGCTGTTATCCAATTTGCTCACGATAAATATGCCTCGTAGAATGAAATCTTGACTGATCTCTATATATCATACTTCCAATCAGGAGATCAGCTTGACGTCTTAGAACCGATGCCATTAAGAAAAATATCAGAATAATCTTATATTGCAAAATCACCGGCCATGTATAGAATATTGTTATATTTGCTTTTCATGACTTTTTCTTGGCCGATCCTTGTTGATGAAATATAAGCCAATAGGCATCTGACTTCTGATCAAATGATTGTGGTCCCACCAGGCGTGCCAAAAAGTGTGTTGGCGCAAAATATGGTGCACCGCGCCTCACACACAGCAAGCTGGAAAGCATGGCTTCAATCGGGTGCCCGGACGGTTTGAAATCCGGAAATGTGCCAGTCGATTTGACCTGAAAACCAACAAGGGATAAAACTGTGAGAATAAAACTGGAACATGCCGGGTCAGACCAGACAGTTCCATATTTACGGCCTTGAAGCCAATCATAATGGCACAAAGTTATAGAAGTTGTCTGTCAACAGGTTTAAGGGTCATTCGGCTAACTCTGAACATAAATGTACATAAGCGGTTGGTTGCCGAATGCACATACATGAAAAAGACATGCTTGGATGAATAAAGATAAATTATGAATTAACGTGTAACCAAGCTCAGCAAGTTAGCCTAGTTGGGGTCCATGAGGAAGGAACATACAAACAAACATGATCAAACCAATCTAAAACCTGCATCTACCGCACGATACCTAGTTTTATCTAAACTTGAACATGATTGATATGCATGAACCCACAACATGTAACAATCTAGATTAGAAATTAATTCGGCCATCATAATCATGCAATGAAGAACCACAATTATTGAAAGGTATAAATAACTTGTAAAGCAAGGCCGAACAAATATCAATCTAGATTGGGCAATAATGTGTGTTACAGAATTAATTAAAACATATAACACAATGATAACTTAATGAATCTATTAGATCTGCCAAATCTAATAGAGCCGATAACTATCTCGCTTTTGCTAAACATATGAATAAACGCCTGCCGCACGATATTTACCCATAAGCAAAGCATAAGCAAAGACTTCTTGATCATTAACAAAGATCCACCGCACGACCTTTGGAAACAAACAAGACTAGTTGCATCATATCTAAATCCACCGCATGATACTATTCATGATAACAAGGTTGCCGGAACTTACGGAGGTCGACGGATCGATGATTCCTCTCGAAGAACTCGACGACTCGACTAAGGACTCGAAGGTGGCACGGGGCCGGTTTGTATTGATATGGTTGTGAACCCTTTACAATTGCCGTGACCCGTCATATTTATTGGTGAGGGTGCCTGGTCTTTGGCCAATACAAGATAGGACTCTCGTGCGTACATACACGGAAGGATCCTTCGTATACAAGTACAACAATATAATAAAAATAGGAATATAATCTTACAATCCAGGTCCGAGTCCCACGCATATCTGCACGTGCCTGATGACTTCCGTAGACTTTATTGGCACGATTGGCTTGGAGAACAAATATGGTACTGATAGTGTCTTGAAAAACATCCTAATCGGCTGCTACTTTTGTGTTTAAATCATCCCATGGCCGGACTGTACGCTAGACGCATACGCACGTGACCTTTGATCCGATCTTGGTTTCCATGTTTCCTTCCATGAAACAACCTCTACATGTTAGGACTCGTCTTCTTGTCGGACTCAGATGATTACCTTTGCTCCTCTAATCCCTTTAATCTTTTCATTATTCATTCCATTTACGTTAGGAATATTTTTGATATCATTGGTCAACCCCTTTCCATTCCCGGGTAAGCATTACCAAATGACATGCCCAAATATATTAATTGGCCATATGTGCATGAAGTCTCAAATAGTCGAACATGCAAGTCTGGGATTACGTGTTGCCTTCGTTCTTCTAGCTTCTCTTGTCTTCCCTTCTATTTACGTGATGTTCTCCTGTGTCCATCCTTGGAACATTAAATAACCATTTTCTTATCAGCAACTGACACAATTTAGCTTTCAACTTATGCGGCAAATGGACCTGATAGCTCCCGGACGTCATGCTTCTTTCAAATGAATTAAAGAGCATGTTCTTGCACGCATATGATGCATTTGTATCAGGCAGGTACTCTGAGAGATTTTTCTTATCTTTGTGCCATCAGCCAATTCTCTTCTTTCTCCTGAGCTTACCAAATTTTGGTGTAAACACGATGGTTTTGTACCTAGGCCGACCTTTGTGAATCAAAATCTTGAAGCCAATTATAAAATAAAATTAATCGTGCTTCTGAAGGAGTATGTTGATTGCTTTGCATGGAGTTATACGGAGATGCCCGGGTTGAGCCGAGAACTTGTTGAGCATCGGCTTCCTATTAAGCTGGGGTTCCGACCATTCAAGGAACATCCTCGCCATTTTAATTCTACAATATATGACCGGATTAAAGAGGAAATTAATTGGTTATTACAAGCAGGGTTTATCCAGCCATGCAGGTATGCGAAGTGGGTCTCTAATATCGTGCCTGTGGAGAAGAAAGACACTGGGAAAATTAGGGTTTGCATTGATTTTAGAGATTTAAATAGAGCCACTGCCAAAGATGAGTATCCTATGCCTATAGCTGATATGTTGATCAATGATGCTTCGGGACACCAGGTTGTCAGTTTTCTTGACGGCAACGCTAGTTATAATCAGATATTCATGGCCGAGGAGGATATGTCTAAAACGGCCTTTATTTGTCCGGGGTTTGTTGGTCTTTTTGAGTGGGTTGTGATGACATTCGGTTTAAAGAACGCAGGTGCTACCTATCAAAGAAATATGAATCTGATCTTTCATGATTTGATTGGGATAATCATGGAAGTATATATTGATGATATTGTAATCAAATCGGCTGCTCATATGTCTCACTTAGCCGATCTGCGTTTAGCGTTTGAGAGAATGCGCCGCTATGGTTTGAAGATGAACCCACTTAAATGTGCTTTTGGTGTATCGGCAGGGATGTTTTTAGGGTTCATCATTCACAACAAAGGCATAGAGATTGATCCTAAAAGGATAGAGAAGATCAAGAAAGTTCAAGCGCCTACATGCAAAAAGGACTTGCTCAAGTTCTTGGAAAAAGTGAACTACTTGAGGAGATTTATTGCAAATTTGTGCGGGAAAATTATTTCTTTTACCCCTATATTAAAGCTAATGGATGAAGCTGAGTTCACTTGGGGGGCAGAGCAACAAGAAGCATTTGAGAAGATAAAGGAATATTTGTCATCTCCACCAGTTCTTCGGGCGCCTAAGAGAGGAGTCCCCTTCAGATTATATGTCGCTGCCGAAGAGAAAGTCATTGGAGCTGTCTTAACACAAGAAGATGGAGGTAAAGAGTACGTGATTGCTTATATTGGTCGTCGTGTTCTTTATCCCTAGACAAGGTACGCCCATGTTGAAAAATCATGTTTATCCTTGTACTACGCTTGTACTAAAATGAGACACTATTTGTTATCTAGTACATGTGTTGTTGCATTCCAGGCCGATGTAATTAAGCACATGTTATATCGGCCAATCCTTAGAGGAAGGATTGGTAAATGGGCGTACGCGTTGATTGAGTTTGACTTGACTTATGAACCATTAAAAACTTTAAAGGGTCAACTTCTTACTGATTTCATTGTTGAGCATAGTATTAATTTAGAAGATGAGATCAGTTATTTTACTTTTACTCCATGGAAACTTTATTTTGATGGATCGGCTTGTAAGGAGGGCCAACATGTTGGTGTGGTCATCATTTCTCCTAATGGTGCTGAGTTTGAAATGCTGAGCCGGTTAGATTACCCTACTTGAGGAGATTTATTGCAAATTTGTCCGGGAAAATTATTCCTTTTACCCCTATATTAAAGCTAAAGGATGAAGCTGAGTTCACTTGGGGGGCAGAGCAACAAGAAGCATTTGAGAAGATAAAGAAATATTTGTCATCTCCACCAGTTCTTCGGGTGCCTAAGAGAGGAGTCCCCTTCAGATTATATGTCGCTGCCGAAGAGAAGGTCATTGGAGCTGTCTTAACACAAGAAGATGGAGGTAAGGAGTACGTGATTGCTTATATTGGTCGTCGTGTTCTTAATCCCGAGACAAGGTACGCCCATGTTGAAAAATTATGCTTATCCTTGTACTACACTTGTACTAAAATGAGACACTATTTGTTATCTAGTAGATGTGTTGTTGCATGCCAGGCCGATGTAATTAAGCACATGTTATATCGGCCAATCCTTAGAGGAAGGATTGGTAAATGGGCGTACGTGTAGATTGAGTTTGACTTGACTTATGAACCATTAAAAACTTTAAAGGGTCAAGTTCTTGCTGATTTCATTGTTGAGCATAGTATTAATTTAGAAGATGAGATCAGTTATTTTACTTTTACTCAATGGAAACTTTATTTTGATGGATCGGCTTGTAAGGAGGGCCAAGGTGTTGGTGTGGTCATCATTTCTCCTAATGGTGCTGAGTTTAAAATGCTGAGCCGGTTAGATTACCTGTGCACTAATAATCAAGCCGAATATGAAGCTCTTTTATTCGGTTTAGAAATGTTATGTTCCATGGAGGTTAAGCATGTTGAAGCTTATGGTGATTCCTTGCTAGTAGTGCAACAAGTTGCTGGTAAATTACAATGTTTAGAGGGATCGTTAAATGTTTATCTTGACATGTGCCTTGACATCATTACTCGTTTTACCGAATTCCAGATTCGGCATATACCAAGGCATGAAAATCATAAAGCCAACATGTTAGCTCAACAAGCATCTGGCTATTATGTTAGTAGATGCAATTTTCACATAAAGCCGATGCAACAGCATGCAGAAGTATTGTTGGCTCCTATGGCCGACCAGTTTGTTTTAGAACTAGTTCGGCCACCTTACCTTGGAGACCAGGTACATGTTAAGCATACTTGGGTAGACACTATGGCCGACCAGGTTGTTTTTGAATCAAGTCAGTTAATTCATCCGATTGACGTGGTCGATCTTGGAACGATTAATTTGTCTAAAAGGACTCTAAATCGGTCCGAATCGAGTGGAACTGATTTAGAAGATTGGAGAACTCCACTGTTTAAATATCTTAATGATCCGAGTACTAAGGTTGATCAAAGTGTTCGGCGGAGTGTATTTAAATATGTACTGCGCAATGATGAGCTTTATCGAAGGACTACCGAAGACTTGTTGCTTAAGTGTTTGGGATCTGATCAAGCAAAGGTGGCTATGGGGGAATTTCATGAAGGTATTTGTGGTACACATCAATCGGCACCAAAGATGAAATGGCTATTACGCAGAGCTGGGTTTTATTGGCCCACGATGATGGCTGATTGTTTTCGTTACTACAAAGGATGTGAAGAGTGTCAACGGTTTGGAAATATACAGCTATCACCTGCTGCTATGCTTCATCCTATTATCAAACCGTGGCCTTTTCGTCGTTGGGGGTTAGACTTCATTGGCCAAATTCACCCCCCATCTTCAAAGGGACATCATTTTGTTCTGGTCGCTACAGATTACTTCACTAAGTGGACTGAAGCGGTGCCTTTGAAGAATATGACACATAAGGAGGTAATTGAGTTTATTACTGAGCATATTATACATAGATTTGGCATACCTCAAACGTTAACTACAGATCAAGGGACATCTTTTATTTCTAAAGAGGTACAAGATTTTGCTGAATTATACAAAATAAAAATGCTCAACTCATCTCCATACCATGCTCAAGCTAATGGTCAGGTTGAGTCTAGTAATAAGACTTTGATCAAGCTTATCAAAAAGAAGATTGAGGATAACCCGAGGAGGTGGCATGAGGTTTTGTCTGAAGCTTTATGGGCTCATCGTGCGTCAAGACATGGTGCTACAAAAGTTACTCCTTTCGAGCTGGTATATGGATAAGAAGCAGTGTTGCCCGTCGAGGTAAATCTAGATGCATATAGACTGGCTAAACAGAATGATTTATCCGCTGTTATGTATCATGATGCCATGATGATCAACATTGATGAAGTGACCGATAAGAGATTAAAAGCTTTTAAGGAGATGGAGAAAGACAAAGCTCGGGTTGCCAGAGCTTACAACAAAAGGGTGAGAAGCAAATCATTCCAAGTAGGAGAATTGGTGTGGAAGACTGTATTACCGCTTGGATCAAAGAGCAATAAGTTTGGCAAGTGGTCGCCGAGCTGGGAGGGTCCTTATAAAGTGATCAAAGTGATATTTGGAAATGCATATATGCTGGAGACATTGCAAGGTGGAAGTCTCCCAAGAGCAATAAATGGGAGGTATTTGAAAAAATACTTTCCGAGTGTTTGGCAAGAAGCCTAAGTGCTTTCCAAGCAATCGCTGATACATGTATCGCCCTTAGAACAAAAATAGTCAGAAAATTTATCCTTAATTATCGAATAGCCGATGAGTTGGACATCGTTGTTATTCGGTTTGTTTTCAGGTTCTGCTAAAGATCACCTAAAAACAGGGGGGCATATGTTGACACTCAAAAATGTCACAGATAAAGATGAATTTAAAAGGGTATTTGACCTGTAATATTATGGTCGAATTTGTCTCTTGAGATATCGGATGTTCTATGTTAAATGGGCCTGATCATTCTGGGTTTCCAATCGCTCTTATGTCCGACCAGGTGACCCTGGTCGGAGGCCTCATGGTCGCGATGAATGTTGAGTCCGGCATTGAATATGTGGATCCTTCTCTTGTAAGGACGATTTGTTGATCAGTATAGGTTGATAAAGCCCATTAGACCGATCTGGTCGATCCAAGGATCAGCGAGATCAGGGTTACCTTGTCACGTTCGGATTGGATTCTATATGTTGATAGAGTCCGGATTGGAAACTTGGAGATCGTCTGAAGATGTTTCCTATTGGGATAAGACCAACCCCCTCTATATATATGAGAAGATCATGGTCGATTGAGGCATCCAACCCTAATCGATCAAAATCAATCTACTACCCTTTTACCCCTTTTTTCCTCTCTACTTTGTTGTTCGGCGCGTCTCCTGGCGAGACCCGATGGCGTTCTAGGCGGCCTTGCTGGTCCTAGGACAACCTCTACGTGCTTCTCCCCGACGGGTCTTCCTGGGAGGAGTTCTAGAGTTATCAACACAGGAGCTCAAACCCTAGATCGATCTAAACCAGTCCCTAGATCGGTTTTCGTCGGTGTAGTCAGGGTTCCTGCTATCTCAGGTTGAACTGCAATCTCTCCGGGCGTTCTAGCCCTGTTGGTGTTTGATTCGGATCACTTCCGACGTCAACAGTTCTCTCTTTATAGATCTTGGTGTTATGATATGCTTTCTCATGCCATTCATCTAGTTCTGAGAGTTGCATTTTCCTTTTGATTCCTGCTGCTTCCAAGTCCATGTTCCATCTTTTTTTGCCTGGTGAGCTTTGAACTCTAGCTCTACAGGCAAGCGACAAGTCTTCCCGTAGATGAGTTGATATGGTGACATTCCCAGCAATGTCTTGTAAGCCTCGTGTGTTAGGCCGCCGCCGCCCCTAGGGGCTTAGGGCGCGTACTGCCGCCGCCGCCGTCTCCATCTTCTTCACCGTTGGTCCCCCTCCCTCCCCTCCGGTATTTCACCAGAGGTCGGAGGGAGTGGGGATCCATCGTTTTTAATAACTTTTTCTAGTAGATCGAGTCATCTATAGTTAGTGTTTCTCCGTGCCAAGTATCTTGGTATTGGGGGTGTATTTCCTCCTCCTCCTTCCCGGCTACGGCGATGAGCTAGGGTGGATCCGGTCTCTCCATGGTGGCTCTGTTGAAGATGAGGGCGACAACTTCGGCATCAACATCTACATCGACAAGACAACATGGAGACTTTTGTTTCCGGGCTTCGGCATCAAGACGGCGATGATGTCGCCGTCATGGAATAATTTTCTCCGGTCCCTTCTTCGTTTTGTTGTGGTTGGATCTGGCCACGATGAACGACTAGGGAGAATAATTTTTCGATCAGTCTTCCTCATTCTTCAGTGGCAGAAAGAAGAAGAAGGAAGACACAAGGACGAAGAAGAAGTTTCTCAACTCCACCTGCAGGAATGTTGGCTGTCCGTTGGGCCTCTGTTCTCAGGCCGAAAACAATTGTTGCCGAGTATTTGCCTGTGCGGTCATCTATACGAAGCGTCAAACAGGTTTGGATTTGAGAGTTTGAGCCTTTCATAGCTTGGGTATAATATAGATGAGAATCAATTTCTAGATACATGTTTTTTCCAGAGTACTTGTAATACAATGATATACCCAGCTATTATTTAATACAATTCCTCTTTCGTCTCAAAAAAAAGCAATGTCTTGTAAGCTATACGGTAGGCCCACAATGCATCCGGTAGCTTGTCTCTCCATTTTGTTCCCATCTCGTCGACTGTCTTCTGTAGAATATTCTTGATTTGCTTGTTCAATGTTTCTGATTGGCCACTTCTCTATGGGTGATAGGGGGTAGCGATGTTGTGACGGATCCCATGTTTTGATAAGTACTTGCAAAAGTCCTTGTCAATGAAATGAGAACCACCATCACTAATCACCATTCTTGGAACTCCAAATCTTAGAAATATCACTTCCTTGAACATCTTCTTGGAGCTTCTGGCATCTTCAACTTTACATGGTAGGGCTTTGACCCATTTGCAAACACAGTCGACTGCCATTAAGATGTACTCACTGTTCTTGGATCTTGGAAATGGTCCCATGAAATCAATTCCCCAATAGTCAAAGAGCTCGATCTGGAGATTGTTAGTGAGTGGCATGGCATCTCTAGAATTGATATTGTCATGCCTCTGACATGCTCCAAATCTCTGGATGAAATCTTTTGTGTCGTCATACATGGTTGGCCAGAAAAATCCACTTTGCCAGATCTTGGAATGTGTGCGGAATCCTCCATAGTGTCCTCCGTAGGTTGATGAGTGGCATCTTTCAATGATCTTGATTCCTTCTTCAGATGGTACACATCTTCTGAGTAGCCCATCTGAGCACACTCTAAAGAGCTACGGATCATCCCACAGGTGAACACGACTCTCATAGAGGAGCTTTCTCTTATCTTTGTCGGGTGGTACATACCCTAAAACCATAAAATTGACAATATCTGCATACCAGGGGTCAAACCTAGAGACTAGATAGAGTGTATCGTCCCTGAGTGAATCATTGATAGGTAGTTCCTGTGGATTCTCAAATTGCATTCTTGACAAGTGATCAGAATTCTCTACTCCCTTTTATCTTTTATTTCTAAATAAAATTCTTGGATTAACAGAATCCATCTTATCTAGCGGGGTTTAGCATCTTTCTTAGTGAGCAAGTATTTAAGAGAAGCATGATCAGTGTAAACAATTACTTTAGCTCCAACTAAGTAGATCTAAATTTATCAATGGCAAAAACAACAGCTAGCAGTTCTTTTTCAGTTGTTGCGTAATTAAGTTGTGGTCCACTCAAAGTTTTACTAGCATATGCAATTGTGTGATGCTTCTTATCTTTACATTGTCCTAACACAGCACCTACTGCATAATCACTTGCATCACACATGATCTCAAAAGGTAAAGACTAATGAGGTGGATGAATGATCGGTGCAGAAATTAGTGCTTTCTTTAGGGTTTCAAAAGCTTTTAAGCATGCATCATCAAATTCAAAGGGAACATCCTTAGCCAAAAGATTAGTAAGTGGTCTAGCAATTGTGTGAAAAATCTCTTATAAACAGACGATAAAAACCAGCATGGCCAAGAAAACTTCGTACCAGTTAATATTAATAGGAGGAGGTAGTTGTTCAATTACTTCGATTTTAGCTTTGTCTACGTCAATTCCACGTTAAGAAATTAAATGACCAAGCACTATGCCTTTTCTAACCATGAAATGACATTTTCCCAATTAAGGACTAAGTGCTTTTCCTCACATTTTTGCAAAACCTTGTCTAAATTTTCAAGACAGCCATCAAAAGTTTTTCCATAAATAGAAAAGTCATCCATGAAAACTTCCATGATTTCTTCAATCATATCAGAAAATATAGACATCATGCATCTTTGAAAAGAGGCAAGGGCATTAGATAATCCAAAAGACATTCTACGATAAGCATAAGTTCCATATGGACATCTAAAACTGGTTTTGTTTTGATCATTAGGATGGATTGGAATCTGATGATATCCAGAATATCCATCAAGAAAACAAAAGGAGTGATTAGCCAACCGCTCTAACATTTCATCAATGAAGAGCAGTGGAAAATGATTTTTCTTTGTTCCGTTGTTGAGTTTTTTGTAATCAATACACAATCGCCATCCAGTCACAGTTCTTTATGGAATTAAGTCATTCTTTTCATTTCTAACAACAGTCATGCCACCCTTCTTAGGCACAACTTGCACAGGGCTCACCCACTCACTGTGTGGCACAAGATAAATAATCCCAGCGTGTAACAACTTTAAGACCTTTTTCTTAACTACTTCTCTCATCGCATTATTAAGCTTACATTGGGGTTCTCTAGAAGGTAAAGCATCGAGATCTGTAGGAATGTGATGGGTGCAAAGAGCAGGGTTAATCCAATTGAGATCTTGAAGTGAATAGCCAAAGGCAGTTCTATGATTCTGTAGAACAGTGATCAAGCGTAGTGTTTCTTCTTGAGAAAGTTTATCGCTTATAATCACAGGAGTGTATGAATCATTGTTAAGAAAAGCGTAGCGAAGACCAGAAGGCAGAGGCTTTAACTCTATAAGAGGCTTAGGAGGCTCTTCGAAAGGATCTAGAGGTGTTGGAATCTTAGATTGGTCATCCTCTTCTTCTATGAAAAACTTAGCATCGTCTTCAAGATTGAGTTCTATGAAGGTTTCAAGAGATGCTGCCTTGACCTCTTCTACAGCGTCTAACTCTAGACAGGGTTCACTTTCAGTGTTTAGGGTATGAGTGATCGATATGGGTAGTGAAAGGTTTTTACCTAGACAAATGTTTAATTTCCACGTCTTTCCTTCTTGAATAAGTCTTTCGATTGGTTGCCCTATCAACAGGTCAAACACATGGATATCAAAGATATATAAGCTTAAGTGCACCAGAGTTTCTTTTACCCGGATAGGCAGGACATACAAGATTCCCAAACTAGGAAGAACATGTCCTGAAGGGTTTTTAAGGCATTTAGTTGTTGGGGTTAGTGGCATGTCTTGTAAAAAGTCACGTGCAAAGGTTGCAGACATGATATAAACACCGACAACAGGATTATAAAGAGCATGGAAAGGGTCTCTATGGATTTGGCAGAGGATAGAAGTAGAGGGTGAATCTAAGCGAATTATATCATAGGAGGACTCTGACTCTTCTAACCACTCATGGCTTACCACAGACACTAACTCTTCTATAGTCTTTTTAAAGAAAGCTTTATCAGTCAAATCTGGAGGTTTTTTTGGAAGTTTGGGATTATGAGGCTTTCTTGTTGTATTGTAATTCGAGGTATCACCAAACTCGGTGAAATACTCATCCTTGAATTTGAAGAAGATATCTGAGATTGGAGTTTCCTCCTTATTAGGATCTGAGATAATTGATGATAAAAAAATGGGCAGAGTTTCGGGTTCAACTATCTGGGTTTGTTTCTCTTCTAAGAACTCTATGGACTTAGCTTCAGGAGCGGATTGAGCTATCTTTTGTAGAATCTCTCTTGCCATAGGAGCAGATGTGCAAAGAAATGATCCATTTGCAGCTAAGTTAAGAAAAGAAGAAGTTTTCCTATTCAGACCCATATAAAAATGTTGAAGAAGAACAGGGTGTGGTATTGATAGAGATGGACCAGAGTGAACAAGATTTTCAAAACGTTCCCAGGCAGTTATTAGAGATTCATCGTCATCTTGTATAAAAGATAAGACTTCTAATCTAAGACAGACAATTTTGGAAATTGGGAAGAAATTTAAGCAAAAGCTAGAGCAAAGATCTTTCCAATCCTCTTCCTTACTTGGTGTGGTTCTACTATACTAGGTTTTAGCTTTCCCTTCCAAAGAGAAAGGAAAAAGCTTCCATCTAAGGGGTTCCAATCGGACATGCCTTTCATATGAAGACATGAACAGGTCTATTCAAACTCGTTAAGGTGGGTGTAAGGATTCTCATCTTCCTTGCCTGAAAAGGATTCTTTTTGGACCATCTGTATCAAACACGGACGTAGTTCATAGCCATCAGATAGGATAGGTCTAGATGATTCTGGTGGTTCTAAGGCTACTACTTTAGGAAAATGGCAGAGGCTAATAGGAATGGAATCTTTGGAACCTAGAGGAGATTCTAAGAAATCCATGGATAAGAAAAGATAAAAGATAAAAGAATGATTACAAGTTTAAGCAGACTTAAGATCAACTCTCGACCGTTCCCTGGCAACAGCGCCAGAAATGCTTGTTGACACTTACTAACGTCGCTACCAAGAATAGAGATAAACCCTAACCTTGGCAACGGCACCAGAAAGGCCTAGGTATGTTATCAGGACACACGAGATAAATCTGCAAGCGCACCGATTAGATACCCGCACTTCACCAGATGTAGACCCAGTTTTAATATCAAACCCAAAGGAACAGCGTGATTGTCTTAAGTCTATTGCTTAAACCCTGAGCACTAAGAAAGATGAGAACACAAAAGATAAAAGAGATAACTAGGGTTTCCAGCTTTATTCTTAGGAAGCTATGAGATTATTATTTAACTAGGGATTACGTTGGGAGACCACAGCTAGAGTATGGTTGTTCCCAAGTAATATACTCCTGCTCGGCCTATAGACGGGAGGTGGACTATTGAAGATTCAACAAGGCTATAAGAGTCACCCTTACGAGCTACCACCGGTCCGGAATATAGGGTACACTATGCAAGTAATCGAGTGTAAGCACCACGCTTACACGACAACGACTCCTCTAATCCTAGAGTGACTAGAATTAGAGTACTCTAATTACAGATGCAAGCCAAAATAATAATAAGAACAATAATGCTTACTGATAATTAAAAGTTGAAGACTGAAGAATATCCTAATCCAAGCTCTTGATGAACTTGAATCCGTAGATACAAGCTAAAGAAGTAGATCCGATAGGTCGGAGCTCATTCTAATCCTCCTCTTCTACCTCTCTCTGTGTTCTAATTCTAGAGAAGACTAGATCTAATCCCTAATTAGAGGGGTACTAGGCTTCTAATTGCTAGATAGGTTCTGATCCTCTCTTGAAGAATATGAACTAGGGTTTTTGTATTGGATTTGTTGCTTTGCCTCAGGGGGTATGGGGTTTCTTATATAGCCATGTGGGATGAACCGTGACCCTCGGATCAAACCGACCTTGAACAATGGTTGAGATGCGTCGAGGAGGTCGATTAGGGCACGCTCCACGAAGATGGGCCATGGGAAGACCTGGCCTAGGCTAGCCGGCCTGGTGTTGACGCTCACTAATGCTCATAATTAACCATCAATTATTGTATGAAATGACACTAAATGAATCACAAAGCATAGTTGTAGGGTTTGAAACTAACAAGTTCCACTAGTTTTGGTGCTCTCACTTGTTTTGTAGGACATCCATGTTTTTACCATATAAAAGTATCTCAAGTGATCAAATAGAGCACACCATTGCGAAGAGCTCATCCAGACGATCGAAATAGACATATGATTTGCTATATTTGGAGTCCCGGAGCGAGAGTCCTCGATGGATACGACTTGGAAGATTCTAGAACATTCCAGAACATTCTAGAAGACACGAGAAGGCAACCCACGGAAGGCAGGGCCCACCTGTCATAGATGTAGACCGACCGGTCTCCCCCTTGGGTCGACCGGTCTGCTATAGGGCCCAATCTCGCCCCCTTCGCGTGACGCACTCCAACCGACCTCTCCGACGCGTTTTGGCCCATTAAGGCCCATGTGCATATGACGAAGGATTTAGTACCACATCGCTTGCCCAAGGTGGAGGGGAGGCTAGGAGCCCCTATATAATAAACTCAGGACCCCCATGAGGCAACACAACATCATCTGGGAGTTTTTGTAGAGGCGTCCCTCGAAGGAGAACCTCTCCTCTCTAGATAATTAGGTTTAGATTTTCCAATGTAATAGATTAGGTCTAGTTGGGAGTTAGGGAGAGCGGAGCCGCGCTTCGGTTCTGGAGGAGTCTTCAGAGTTTTGGTATGTCTTGTATCTTTTCTTTGTAAGACTTATGCTTTAATATATTTATCTTCTCTATTTACTTTATGCTTTATTATATGATTAGTATAGTTGTTATATCTTGGCTTGGGATCTTTGTTCGTATTGAGTGCTCTAGTTATCCTAGGTAATTAGGGTAGTAATCGATAAATTATACATGGTGTTTAGTCTATAGGTTACCTGAGGTTGCGCTCAATCCCACGGAATAGTTGTGGTAGCCCTAGGGGTGACAGCTCTGTTAGGCCATCGTAGTCCACCACGTTCGGATTGCTGTTTCGTAGAGCTTTTGGCAGCCTTCCCCTGACTACTTTATTCCCAGTCTTTTTCGAGAGTCAGAAAGGTACTGTTGCTACAAAGTGCCAATGTTTATGACTGCTATATTTTTACATCTTTGTTGCCTTAGAACACAAGTAATAGAGAAGTACATAAGAACCTTGAACTCTCCCGTTGTCCTCCCACTATAGTTATCTATACATTTATCATGAATTCTCTTTGATGTGCTTTCATTATTATATCATATATCATTTACTCCTGGTTTAGTCTATTTAGTACTTTGAGTTAGTAGATGCATGATAGTGAGTTATCAGATTCTTGACCCTAGCTTCCCAGTGCTAAAATATAAATAACGATCCGGGAATACTATCGGTAAAATGCTACAATGATGTTCTGCGCGCTTGCGGAATCTTTCATATTCTTTTTGCACTAACAAACGTCAACAAGCATTTTTGGCGCCGTTGCCGGGGAAGCAATTGGTGTAAAGATTTTGATAATGATCCTGATGTCTGCTAATTTAGTGTACCGCTAGCTTTAGTAGGATTACCCCTTATTCTGTTGAGTGTGGAATAGACAGGACATCAAATGTCATTTCGACATTATGGCAAGCTTCCACAAGATTGAAGAACCCAGGGTGCCTGAACATTGAAGATCCATCATTAATCCTGGAACTCTGCCATCTCACAAGTTTGTGTACACATATATATTATTTATTCTAACCATGTGTAGATTGGAGAAAAGGTCGTTGTCACAACAACTCAACTCTCATCCCATGTGATGGATATTTACGTTGCACCACTCACAAATCTCAGTTGTGAGTCATGATAAGTATGATCAAGGTGAGACAGTCTTGCTCATGGACTTTAAACTTTATGAGTAGTTATCTTTTTAATTTCTTGCATTACACTGCATGTTTACTTTTAATCATTCATCCACCTCATTTAGTTTATGTTTTCTCATATCAAGTGCATAACATGTTTAGTCCCTTGCATGCATTCATCTAAACGAAAAAATATTAAAAAAAGGAAAAAAAAATAAAAAAATAAGATACTCCTCACTGTGATCATACTCTTTCGTCTCTTTCTGAATAAATCTCTGATATGCTTTCATGCTACCTTTGTTTATGCTAGTATATTTTGGTTTGAAGGTACTTCCCTTGGGTACTTTCATAGGCTTTTTAAATTAAGCGTGGTTCTTAGGTTAAATAGTCTACCTTAATCAAATTAGACACGAAGTTTGGTTTGATTATTGATCTAAATTTAGCTTGGGTAGACATTGGTTATTCTATTGGACTAACCCCTGCAGAAAACTCTAAATACAATTTGGCAAAGTCCTAAGATGAATTCACATCAGAGATGAAGTGAGGCATACGATGAACTGCATAATGAAGACTCAGCTCATTCATCATGGATGAAAGAACTGTGAGTATTAAAGTTTATTTCAATTTATCTTCTATTGCAAGTTATCTTTTACCTTAAACCATGTTAAAATGCAGTCAACACATAAAACGCTAGTCTATGCTAAAGTAATCCAAAAATTATCTTTTCATTAGCATGGATGAATAACATATAAGTTGTGGATAACAACCCATGTTCCAAATTCAGTGCAATCCTTTGTGTATGTGTCCACTAACATTTTTTAGGAGATGAGATTTGCTTGTTCATGGTGTGAACTTAAAGATCCAAAAACCCAACCTATGGATAGACAAAACTCATCATCAGAAAAGTCACTAGTCATGTCGAAGGCAGCCAAGCCTTGAGCCATCCTAAGGCCTAAGCCAGGACACTGATGACGAGTAGGATGCAACTCACCCCGTATGGGTCAATCTATGCCTACACTCATCATTGTCGAAGATATCAACACCGACGCCAAGAACAAATATCAGGGTGACGATATGCCACTACATCATAACATTTATGTGTCGTCCGAAGGAAGTCTGTTGGTGGTTCACTATGAAGACAAGCAGTGGAAGTTCTCCTCACTTCTAATCATTGCAACACAAGAGCTAGTTTGGGGGATGAGGTGGAACAACTTCAACAACAACAAGGTCTACAATTTCAACTCATGAACATGTTGTTGAAGAAATTTGGGCATCCACCTACCAGACTAGCCAGCTTGGGGGAGACACAATTCTGTTGTCTAGATCTACTTCACGGTCAAGGGTAGGAAGGAGAAATCCAGTTGGAAGACACTTTGATCTCCTACTCATCACTTTGATCAGTACAAGCCATTAGACGCTGCACAAGCCAAGAAGAAGAATATGATCCATCACTCATTCTTGGAAGATCGTTTTTGAACACTACCAATGTTGTCATCTATGCCAGACTTGGAGACGTCCACTTTTGGATCTTCAATCAAAAGGTTCGCTACGTCTTCAACAACTGCACTACTTATGAGCAACCGAAGAAAACCAAGAGAAAACGTTGACTCAACCGACAAATGAAGAACCAACTACCAGGAATTGAGAAAGACATCATGAAGGATGAAGCCACTACATTGCAAGAATTAGAAAATGGAGAGATAGTACTTGAACCTACAAATCAAGAGAATAGTTGACAAAGTCTCCATCGTCTGAACCTGTTGAGAGCAAGACTCATCTGGCCCACTGTGAGATAAGCAAGAGAAGACAAGCCACTCATGAACAACAGCTAGCTAGACAAGAGAAGCTTCCACAAGAAGGTTTGACACAATCACTCTTTAATGATAAAGTAACATTTCAAGGTAAGTGACCATCACTTTAAAAGCTTCTCTTTAATTCTGGTATGCGCATAAATAAGGAACCAAACATGTTTAAGTTGCACCTCACTTGATCCAACCAAATCAACTCAACATGTTCAGCTCTTTACTCTTTATTCATGGCTTTACTCTATTGAATCTCACTATCTCACTATCTAAATAAGCTAAAATGTTGTGCATCTAACCTTTGGAAGATGATATATCACAATCATGAAAAGATCGACACACTATACATAGATTATCCTTCCTTGGGTTAAGTAATCTGATCTGTTAAATATTTTACGATGCTACTTTCATGCTCATCTTTTGATCCTATCACTCATGTTAAGTTTTAATAGAACACATAAATAACACGTTTATCATGTGCAATGTGCATAAGGTTAGAGAGTAATATACAAAACTTTTGGTTCTGTTGGTGTTTTTCCACCAACAGAGCCCATGCACTTGATCTCTACCTTGTCTTTATGAGCAGGACACACTCTTGAGCAAAATAAGGAGGAGATTGTCAACTCCCAAATTCTACAAAGTGAAGGTTCTGGATCTACAAGAACATACACACTAAGCAAGATGCTACCAGCTTCCATAACTAATGCTTCACTTCAAATTGTTGGGCGAACGAAGAACATGAGTGACACCATATCAAGAGGTGCAGTTATCAAGGTCTACATATCGAGATCAAATGATACACCTCAGGAATGAACATGGTGAGAAGTCTTGTTCAGAGGACTTAAAACATTGAACCCTCGCCGAAAGGTAAAATCGGTAGTTATCCATATTTATCTTTTCTGCATTAGTTTCTATTTTTGCATATTTACTTTCCATCATTATTTCTCCATAGCATATTTACTTTTCCGCATTAGCATTGCATAAAAAAAAGAAAATAAAAATATTTTACTTATTGCACTTCATCATAAAATCTAAAGCCTCATGTGAATAATTTTGTGGTGTGTAAAAACCCACATGAAATATTTACCGTGGTGGCATAAAAATAAAAATAAAAATGCATTCATTTTATTAAATTATCATTGCATCAAAAATATTAAGAAACAGATCTTACTGAAACTCTGGACAACTAAGGCTTGAGTGGCCAACCACTAATGCTTAATCTGTTCCACAAGTTTTGTTGTCTATTTGAGTTTCACAGGATTGAAGACCAAGAAAAGCTGACGAGCAAGTGGATGTTCCATCCACTGTTGGAGCACTATTTCAACAACCATCAACATCAATTAATGCTCTGATAGAGGAAGAACATTTTTACTGTCAGTCCGCTAAATTGCAAGATCGAACGACTACGTCAACATTCAGCTTAGGGGAAAGCACCCCGTGTATCCAAGTAAGTATCTTTATCCTTTTAAGTTTTTCTTTCTATAAATAAATTCAAAATAGAAAAAAGTAAAAAAAAGATGTGAGCACATGAAGGCTCACCCTTAAAAAAGAAAAAGAACAAAAATATTCGGGCACATGAAGGCTCGATGCGATCGAAGGGATTTGCTTGGGGGAGATGCACCCCCGTTATCTTCGTAATCCAGGTATGCATTATTCACTATCTTAGTTATTATAATAAGAGTGTGTTAGGTTAAATAAATAGTGTGTTAAGTTTGCTTAATTTGTTTTAAAAGTTAATAATAAAAGAAGAACTCTCTCTCTAATCTTTTACATGGAAATGATGAATAGTTGCTCTATTTAATTTCTTCCAAGTACCAAGCCTTTAAAACATAAGTTCTCCTAATTAATAATGATGTCTTGAAATGAAATTAAATGCATGGATAGCAAATGCTTGATCTAAAGTCTAGGTAATTGACAGATATGATATGTGATGATCTGAGCTACTGTTATCTTGTTCTGAAACAACACTAGTGGTATCAGAGAAGAGAAGCTTCCACAAGGAGGTTTGACACAATCACTCTTCAATGACAAAGTAACATTTCAAGGTAAGTGACCATCACTTTAAAAGTTTCTCTTTGATTATGGTATGAACACAAATAAAGAACCAAACATGTTTAAGTTGCACATCACTTGATCCAACCTAATCAACTCAACATGTTTAGTCCTTTGATCTTTGTTCCTAGATTTACTCTCTTGAATCTCACTGTCTTAACTAAATGAGCTAAAATATTGTGCATCTAACCTTTGGAAGATGATATATCTCAATCATGAAAAGATCGACACTTTATGCATAGATTATCCTTCCTTGGGTTAAGTAATTTGATCTGTTAAATATTTTAAGATGCTACTTTTATGCTCATCCTTTGATCCTATCACTCATGTTAAGATTGAATAGAACACATAAACAACAAGTTTGACTTGTGCAATGTGCCTAAGGTTAGAGGGGAATAAACAAAACTTTTGGTTATGTTGGTGTTTTTCCACCAACAGAGCCCATGCACTTGATCTCTATCTTGTCTTGATGAGCAGGACACACTCTTGAGCAAAACATGGAGAAGTTTTTTACTCCCAAATTCTACAGAGTGAAGGTCCTTGTTCTACAAGAACATGCACACTGAGCAAGATGCTACGAGCATCCATAATTTACGCTTCACTTCAAACTGTTGGAGGAACAAATGACATGAGTGACACCATATCAAGAGGCATAAACAAGAAGGAATGATGGAAGACGTCGTAATCAGAATTACAGGTCATGAAGTCCTCACAGACTTGTTGATCCTCGACATGAGAAGACGATGACGTCCACGTCATCCTAGGAAGACCATTCCTCTACGCTACAAGTACAATCATTTACAAGAGGAAATGCATTTTCACTTTCCTGGAGAAAAGGCACGATGCAACTTCATCAACTAAATGCCTAATAAAGCACCCAAGAAGAATAGAAGTGAAAGACGCCGCTCTCAAAGCCAAAGAAGATGAGATATCGAGAATAGAGAGACCAATCACGAAGAAGTTATCGACACTATCCCAAAAAAAGAAAGGATAGAAACGTCAAGACAGTGAACCACAGGAAGTGAAGACTCAGACCGAGAAAGTATGGAAGAAAATGTCTGCACCTAAGAGGTACAATCAATAACAACTTTCCAAACGTCTGACAACCTTGGGAGGTCTGAACCAAGGGAAGGTCCGGTTCGTCGGACCTAAATATCCGAACCTTCGCCAAAAGGTAAAAATCGGTAGTTATCTTTATATTTACTTTGCTGCATATTTCTCATATCCATTTCTTGCATCATCATATTTAATTCACAAACATTGTAATTTCTGCATTGCATTAGAAAAGAAAATAAAAATATTGCATTTGTTACACTACATCATAAACTATGAAGCCCCATGTGAATAATTCTATGGTGTGTAAAAACCCATGGGAATGTTCATCGTGGTGGCATAAAAATAATAAAAATAAATATGCATGCATTCATCCTGTGCATTTTCTCTTGCATCATAAAAATATAAAATACAAAAATATTAAGAGATCTTACTGAAATTCTAGACAACTAAGGCTTAAGTGGCCAACCACTAACGCTTAATCTGTTCCACAAGTTTTGTTGTCTATTTGAGTTTCACAGGATTTGAAAGGCCAAGAAAAGCTGACGAGCAAGTGAATGCTCCATCCACTGTTGGAACACTGTCTCAGCAAACATCAACATCTATCAAAGCTCTAATAAAGGAAGGACATATCCACTGCCAGTCTGCTACATTACAAGATCGAACGACTACGTCAACATTCAGCTTGGGGGAAGGCACCCCCATGTATCCACGTAAGTATCTTTATCCTCTTAAGTTTTTCATTATAAAAAAATAAAAATGTGAGCACATGAAGGCTCACCCCTAAAAAGAAAAGAACAAAAATATGTGGGCACATGAAGGCTCACCATTAATTAAAAAAGAACAAAAAAATTGTGAGCACATGAAGGCTCACCATTAATTAAAAAAGAGACAAAAATGAAAGGATGGCATACATGACTAATGGGTACCCAACTACTTACATGATGGTTTCCGACTCAAAGGAGGTTTAATTCGTTTTTCATTACGAATATGAGTTTAGGAATGTCGTACTATTAAGAGGGATTCTAGCACCTACAGTCAAGTTGTGTTACCAATGCTCAATCTTTGCCAAAAAGATATACTCCCAGCCACCTTACTAACCCCACAGGTTTTATCTCATTTTGATCCATTTGAAGTGGTCGGCAGTGCCGATCATAATCGGACCGTTTGGACTCAGACTTTATATACCTTTCAAGAAAGCCCAAAACGGCCCAGTTACACCAGTGCTTCTTCTAGCTCGCATTCTGACCATTTGAAAGGCTCTCCTCTCTCTCTCTCTCACTCCTCCATTGTTGCCCCCAAAGATTTCAAGTGGATCTCCCATTCCAACCATCAACACTTGAAAGAAAAGGTAGCAAAACACTATTAGAGAGCAGATCCATTGATTCCCAAAGTTTCAAGAGCATTGGTTCACATTTGGCCGGAGGTTCTAGGGTTTATTACTCTTGGAGCTTGATCCTAGCTGGCTAGGCGTCGCCCTTGAGCTTGCCAACGGTTGTGGTAGCCTAGCGAGGTTTGTAACCATCTTCTTGCAGCTAAGAAATTAGCCCTCATCTCAAGAGTTAGCTCTCTTGACTTGAGAACGAGGAAAGGGCAAACCTAAGTGGTGAGCGTGAGCCTTGGTGGCATACCTCAACAACATGGAGTAGGTTACCCTTTGTGGTGAACTGAACCATGGGATGAATCCTTGTGTCACCTTGTGTTTTGGTTAACTTTCCTTTTGTGAAGTGATTTCTAGGGTTTGGGTTCACACTTGTGTTTTCTATATCTGGTATATCTGTGAACTGTCTAACCCTGCAGGAAGCTTATCCTCTCTGTGTGCAACATTCTGCCTTATACTCACGAAGTTCAATTTCTCACTTACCCAGGTTAGCAGTGTCGACCATAGGATCGGCAGTGTCGATCAGGCTACTAATCGAATTAAGTCTTGAGTTTTGGCAGGCCTATTCAACCCCCCCCCCCTCTAGGCCTCCAGAGACCCTACAAGTGGTATCAGAGCAGTTTACCTTATATACGCTTCACTGCGTGAGGTATGGAGACCGGAGACGGTTCAGGAGGTGCCAAGAAGGCTGATGTACTCCTCGAGGATGAGAGCAGCGAGCTCAGCGCTTCCACAGCACATGACCATCCTCTTCCTCCAGCCCCAACCGACATCAACAAGCATGTCGATTCGGTTGAGAAAGAGAGGAGGAAGGAAGAGAAGAGATTGAGAAGACAAGCACGAGAAAAGCAAAGAGAAATGCATAGGCTGCTCAAAGAAAACAGAGAAAGTAAAGAGTTGAGAAGAGAGATTCGAGCAACAAGAGAAGAAGAGAAGGAGAAGGCTAAAACAAAAACCAAGAGGAAAGTCGATCCTCCACCAAGTGAGTCATCAAGTAGCTTCGACGATGGAGATGATGATGAGTCCTATCACAAGAAGAAAAACAAGAAGAAGGAGAAGGATGAGGACAGCAACAACAACAAGAAGAAATACTCTGCCATATCCTTCAACTATTCTTATTTTACTAACCATGATCGCAAGTCTTTCATCAACGTGCCCATGGGAAAGTTTCCTCATTTCGATGGGACCAACTTTGCCAAGTGGAAGCACTTGATGATGGCTTATCTTATTGGTCTTTGCCCTGGTCTTTGGGAGATTGTGTGCAGGGGATTCGAGCCACCAGTTGATCCCGAAGACCCCATGAATTAAGAAATGGTGGTTGTCCATCTCAACGGACAAGCTACAAGTGTGCTTGTAAGTGCACCAGATGGTGAGGAGTACAATAGAGTGATTGGTGTTGATATTGCCAAAAAGATTTGGGACACCTTGCACATTGCACATGAAGGGGTGGACAAGGTGAGGAAGGCTAGAGTTGACTTGCTGATGGCCAAGCTCAACCGGTTTGTGATTTTGGAGAATGAAGGGCCACAAGAGATGTTTGATAGGTGTTGACGCTGGTTATCTATCAAAATTAAAGGATAAATAAATATGAAAGGGCATGAATTCAATCACCAATAAAGGTTTAGGGTTTTAACTGACAATATTCCACGCGTTTTGGTGGATTTTGATTCTATAGGGACTAAATAGGAAAACCAGTACTGATTACTTCTCCTAGAAGGAAACTGACAGAAGATTACGGAACCGGCATGTCAGGAATACTCCAGAAGGACCTAGAGCACACCAAAGGACACCACGAGGCAGGACACCCCGAGAGGCCGCCAGGTGGGACCGACCGGTCCCACCCTTAGACCCGTCGGTCTCCCCCTGGGCCCGCTGGACTCCGTCTTCTAGAAGCTTCCTCCACCGCCTTTGAGGATCCATCTCAGCCCTACGTGAAGTCGGTTTGATCTAACGGTCGCGGTTGATCCCTCAGGGCTATAGAAACAGGCCCCCAGGCCCTAGGGAAGATCAAGTCTCTCTTCAGAAAAGTCTACGCCTCATTCAGAAACCCTAGAAGAAGACTTCAAGAGCCAACTTTCAAGTAGAAGACTAGTTACCCCTCTAGTTTAGGTTGAGAACCTAGTCTTATACTAGAACTAGAAGAGAGAGAGAGCGAGAGAGGAAGAGATCAAGAAGGAGCTCTGGCCTGTCGGATCAACTTCTTCATCTTGTACTTGCAGATTCAAGTTTACCTACAACTTGCTTTAGCGATTGTTTCGGTAATCAACGTCTATATTTAAGTTTGAGCCATTGTTCTTGTTATTCTTAAGGTTTATGACTCTCTTTTGAGTACTTTAATTCTAGTCAATCTAGAGTTGGAGTAGTTGGATAGTGTAAGCGTGGTGCTTAGACTTGATAGCTCATAAATGCCTCCTATAACGCCGGTAGTAGTTGTTGTTCGCAAGGGTGACTCTTATAGCCTTGTTGATTCTTCTATAGTCCACTTACCCGTGTGTAGGCTCGGTAGGATTATACATTTGCATAAAAGACTCATACTCTGTTTGTGACCTTTTATGGCAACTTCCCCACTAAGAATAATATAAACACATCACTCTTAAATTGGATTTAGACAACCTTAGTGATCCCCTTTATATTTCTAGATTCTCCGTCCTTGTTAGCTAATCAGGGGTTAGACTTTAAGACTTAACACTATCCGTTCCTTTGGGTTCGATATTAAAACTGGGTTACTCCGTGAAGTGCTACATTGGTAGATTTTATCTGTGCGCTTATGGATAAAGAAGAGTGTGCGTTATTTTATACCAACAATAGGTTGATGACCATAGTTGGAAAGATTATAGGCTATGGCTGTGATGAGTTGGATGACCACAAGGTAGTCAAAGTCATGTTAGAGTCATACCTACCAAGAAATGAGACTGTGGTCACATTAATTACAGACAAAAAGAAGTTTGAGAAATTCACTCCAAATGATGTGCTTGGAAGAATATTGACTCATGACATGCAAAAAGAAGAAGCAAATGAGAGAAAGAAACTTGGTGAGTTGCAAGCCAAGTTAGATGACATCAAGATCAAAGATGTAGCTCTAAAGGCAAAGAAGACAAGCAAGCCAACCACCATGAACAAGAGTAAGGACAGCAGCCAAGAAACTACAAGCAAGCCAAAGGCACCCAAGCAAGTCCAAGTTCAAGAAGCCACAACATCATCATCAAGTGAAGATGTATGTGATGGTGAAGATTGTGAAGAGATTGGTGACATGGCACTTTTCATAAAGAGATACAGCAAGAGCTTGAGAAAGCAAGGTTACAAGTTCACTAGAAGGAAGTTTCCAAACTAGAAAAAGAGGCTTTGCTACAATTGTGGTAGCACCGAGCACTTCATTGCAAAGTGCCCACATGAGCTCAATGATGGAAAATACAAGAAGGAAAAGAAAGAGAGCAAGCATGAGTACAAGAGAGGTCATAGGGACATGGGAGAAGCTCACATTGGCCATGAATGGGATTCAACAAATGAAGCATCAAGTGAGGAGGATGAGAAGATTGCAACCATGGCCATACAACTTTCATCCTCCACACCAAGGCTATTTGATAACTTGACCGATGATGAGCACCACAACTCTCACATTTGTCTTATGGGCAAAAGTGAGAAGGTAAAATCAACCCCACTCCCTCTCTAACTCTAAATGATATCTCTAGTAGTGATCTTAGGGATACCTCTAGTGATGATGAATCTAGTGATGAAGAGATGGACAATCTAACTAAAAACTTGGACAAAAAGACCAAACTCTATATCACTAAGCTATTGGAGGAATGTCACACCTAATTTAAAGAACAAAATTGGAGCACAATATATGTATGCCAGGATCAATTTTCATACATATATCGACATCATTGTAAATATCAAAACAATGCTTTTATTAATATTATCGAACTTTATTACAAAAATGACCCTCGGGTCCAAAAGAAAAGTATAGACTCTCAGTCTAACTCTAATGTAGACTCGCGGAAACTAGACGCCATCTCCACAGGAAGGTCGACCGGGGGCTGCGCCATCCTAGTACAAGTCGTCTAGGTCGTATCCACCGTCTTCTTGGTACTCCTACTCCGCATACGCGTAGTCTCCAGCGTCTAGGTGTGGTAGCAGGGGGTTCAAAGAGGAAGGGTGAGTATATCGAAATGTACTTGTTGACGCTCACTATTGCTCATAATTAACCATCAACTATTGCATGAAATGACACTAAATGAATCACAAAGCATAGTTGTAGGGTTTGAAACTAACAAGTTCCATGAGTTTTGGTGCTCTCACTTGTTTTGTAGGACATCCATATTTTTACCATATAAAAATATCTCAAGTGATGAAACAAAGCACACCATTGCGAAGACCTCATCGAGACGATCGAAACGGATATATGAGTTGCTATATTTAGAGTCCCGGAGCGAGAGTCCTCGATGGATACGACTTGGAAGATTCTAGAACATTCCAGAACATTCCAGAAGACACGAGAAGGCGACCCACGGAAGGCGGGGACCACCTGTCATAGAGGCAGACCGACTGGTCTCCCCCCTGGACTGACCGGTCTGGTGTAGGGCCCAAACTCGCCCCCCTTCGAGCGACGCATTCCAACCGATCTCTCCAACGCGTTTTGTCCCATTAAGGCCCATGTGCATATGGCGAAGGATTTAGTCCCACATCGCTTGCCCAAGGTGGAGGGGTGGCCAGGAGCCCCTATATAATAAACCCAGGACCCCCCTGAGGCAACAACATCATTAGGGAGTATTTATAGAGGCGTCCCTCGAAAGACAACCTCTCCTCTCTATGTAATTAGGTTTATATTTTCCAATGTAATAGCTTAGCTCTAGTCGGGAGTTAGGGAGAGCGGAGCTGCGCTCCGGTTCCGGAGGAGTCTTTAGAGTTTCAGTATGTCTTTGTATCTTTCCTTTGTAAGACTTATACTTTAATATATTTATCTTCTCTATTTACTTTATGCCTTTCATATTATGATTAGTATAGTTGTTATGTTCTAGCATAGGATCTTTGCTCGTATCGAGTGCTCTAGTTATAGGCCATAATTAGAGTAGTAATCGATAGATTAGACTTGGTGTTTAGTCTATAGGTTACCTGAGGTTGCACTCAACCCCACAGATAGTTGTGGTAGCCTTAGGTGGTGACAGCCCTGATGGCCGACGTATTCCACCACGTTCGCGTTGATGTTCGTAGGACCATAGTCAGAGCTTCCCAACCCCCTTCTCATCCCTTTCTGTGGTTGGTGTTCTGTTGTCCCGAAGTGTTATTATATGACTGCTATATCTTTTCATCCTTGTTACCTTAGAACCTAAGTAATAGAGAAGTGCATAGGAACCTTGATCTCTCCCGTTGTCCTCCCACTATAGTTATCTAGTTATCATTGAATTATCTTTTATGTGCTTCCATTTATTATCATATCATATATCATTCACTCCTGCTCTAGTCTAATTAGTACTCTGAGTTAGTAGATGCATGATAGTGAGTTATCGGATTCTTGACCCTAGCTTCCAAGTGGTAAAATATAAATAATGATCCTGGAATACTCCTAGTAAAATGCTACAATGGTGTTATGTGCGCTTGCGGAATCTTTCATATTCTATTTGCGTTAACAAACGGTCAACAAGCTTTTTTGGCGCCATTGCCGGGGAAGCAACTGGCGTAAAGATTTTGATAATGATCTTGATGTCTGCTAATTTAGTGTACCACTAGCTTTAGTAGGATTACCCCTTGTTCTGTTGAGTGTGGAATAGACAGGACATCAGATGTCATTTTGATCTTATGGCAAGCTTCCACAAGAATGAAGAAACCAGGGTGCCTGAACATTCAAGATCCATCATTAATTCTGGAGCCCTGCCATCTCACAGGTTTGTGTATACATATATATTATTTATTCTAACCATGTGTAGATTGGAGAAAAGGTCGTCGTCACAAAAAAAAATTCAACTCTCATCCCATGTGATGGATATTTACGCTGCGCCACTCACAAATCCCAGTTGTGATTCATGGTAAGTATGATCAAGGTGAGACAGTCTTGCTCATGGACTTTAAATTTTATGAGTAGTTATCTTTTTATTTTCTTGCATTCCACTGCATGTTTACTTTGAATCATTCATCCACTTCATTTAGTTTAGGTTTTCTTTTATCAAATCCTCATCATTTTTAGTTCCTTGCATGCATTCATGTCATCTGCATCTAAATCAACAAAAATATTAAAAAAAAGAGAAAGAGAAAAATATTCCTCACTGTGATCATACTCTGTCATCTCCTTTTTGAATAAATCTCTGATATGCTCACATGCTTCCTTTGTTTACCATAGTATGTTTTGGTTTGAAAGTACTTAAATTGAGTACTTTTATAGGCTTTTTAAATTAAGCGTGGTGCTTAGGTTAAATAGTCTATCTTAATCAAATTAGACAGGGAGTTTGGTTTGATTATTGATCTGAAATTAGCTTGTGTAGACATTGGTTATTCTATTGGACTAACCCATGCAGAGAACTCTAAATACACTTTGGGAAACTCTTGAGATGAATTCACATCAGAGATGATGCAAGGCATAAAGTGAACTACAAATGAAGACTCAACTCATTCATCATGGATGAAAGAACTGTGAGTATTAAAGTTTATTTCAATTTATCTTCTACTGCAAGTACCTTTTGCCTTGAACCATGTTAAAATGCAGCCAACATATAAAATGCTACTCTATGGCAAAGTAATTCAAAAATCATCTTTTCATTAGCATGGATGAATAACACATAAGTTGTGGATAACAACCCATGTTTCAAATTCAGTGCAATCCTTCGGTTATACGTCCACTAACATTTTGTAGGACATGAGATTTGCTTGTTCATGGTGTGAACTTAAAGATCCAAAACCCAACCCCTGGATAGACAAAGCTCATCATCAGACAAGTCACCAGTGATGACGAGGCCAGCCAAGCTTTGAGCCATCCCAAGGCCTAAGCCAGGACATTGATGACGAGCAGGATGCAACTCAGCTTGTATTGGTCAATCTATGCCTACGCTCATCATTGTCGAAGGCATCAACACCGACACCGACTACAAATATCAGGGTGACGATATGCCATTACATTATAACATACATCTATGTGTCATCCAAAGGAAGTCTGTTGGTGGTTCACTATGAAGACAAGCAGTGGAAGTTCTCCTCACTTCTAATCATTGCAACACAAGAGCTAGTTTGGTGGACGAGGTGGTACGACTTCAACAACAACAAGGTCTACAAATTCAACACATGAACATGTTGTTGAACAAATTTGGGCATCCACCTACTTCACAAGCCAGCTTGGGGGAGACACAATTCCGTTGTCTAGATTTGTTTCATGATCAAGGGAAGGAAGGAGAAACTCAACTTCAAGACACTTTGACCTCCTACTCACCACTTTGATCAGTAGAAGCCACTAGACACTGCCCCGACCAAGAAGAAGAATATGAACCATCACTCATTCTTGGAAGATCGTTCTTGAACACTACCAATGTTGTCATCTATGTCAGACCTAGAGACGTCCACTTTTGGATCCTCGATCAAGAGGTTCGCTGCTTCATCAACAAGCATAGAAATATAATTATGAAAATATTCCTTCGGGTATTCTTGTCACTAACCTTTCTAGGTCTGGAGCAGAAAAGAACGAAGGAACAACAAACACAAGGTATGCCCAACCAATCACCATGTAACATTGAATTACATTCATCCAATCTTGATTTGCAAAATCCAAGCTTGGGGAATAGACTTTCTAAGAGCATCTCTTGCCGTGTTGCTATGTTGGTTATCCCTACCTTTAAGATATGCTCATATACTAATCATGCTCTTTCATCACCATCTGAATAAATCTCTATAATACTTCCATGCTACCCTCATTCGCTATATTATATGTTTAGGTTTGGAGTACTTTCATACATCTCTTAAATTAAGCATGGTGCCTAGTTTAGGAGTGGTGATCCTGCTTTCAAAGCCTTTTAATTTAAGCAATTAAGTTAAAATGCCTTCCTAGATCAAATTAGACGTGGTGTCTAGGTTGATTTTTGAGCCGATAGTATGCTATAGTGGATGTTGGATATTTTGTTAGACTAACCCGTATAGGAAACTTTCAATATTAATTTGGGGAAGTCCGAAGATGAACTCACACTAGAGATGAAGCAAGGCGTACAATGAACTTCAACAACTTTTGCACAATGAAGACTCAGCTCATTCACCATGGATGAAAGAACTGTGAGTATCAAAGTTTATTTATTTTGTCTTCTACTGCAAGTTATCTTTTGCCTTGAATCATGTTAAAGTGCAGCCAACACATAAAATACTAGTCTATGCTAAAATAATCCTAAAAATATCTTTTTATTACCATAGAAGCAAAATACATAAGTTTTGGATAATATCCCATGCTTCAAATTCTTGCAATCCTTCGGAACATTGAAGATCCAAAATATTACGTAGCAGAGAGATTTTGTTCATCCATGGTTTGGTCAGAACATTGAAGATCCAAAACTTAAACCATAGACACACAAACCTACTCTCAGATCACAAATAGTGCTAGCATAGCTTTGAGTCTTGCTTGGGCACTGATGACAAACAGGATGCAACTTACCTCGTATGAGACAACCTATGCCTGCAACCATCATTGTCCAAGACATCAAGACAAGAAGTGGGGAGTTATCTTCTCTTCTAATCAAGACCTAGCTTCGAAGACAAGATGGTACGACTACAACAAGATCTACAAATCCAACACATGAACATGTTGTTTGGGAATCCATCTACATCACAAGCCAGCCTAGGAGAGAATTCCGTTATCTAGATGTGTTTCACAATCAAAGGGAGGAAGGAGAAACTTAGCTTCAAGACATATTGATCTCTTACTCAGCACTTTGATCAGTACAAACCACTGGATGCTACCCCAGACAAGAAGAGGAGTATGATCCACCACTCATTCTTGGAAGATCGTTCTTCAACATCACCAATATTATCATCTTTGCCGGACCTGGAGAAGTCAACTTTTGGATCTTTTGCTGCATCTTCAACATCTACATCACTTATGAGCAGCCAAAAAGAACCAAGAGAAGACGTCGAAGGGAGAACCAACTGCCAAGAATTGAGGGCATCTGGAAGGATGAAGCCACTGCACCACATGAGTTAGAAGATGGAGAGATAATACCTGAGCCAGCAAATCAGGAAGAACAACCGATAAGATCTCCATCATCTAGACACTGTTGAGAGGACAAGTCTCAGTTGTGACACTAAAAGACAAAGATTATCATGGAGGCACTCGAGTAACAGTTCTAACTTCAAGTCTCGTATCAACACAATAATTAAAGAAAAAACAAGAAAGGTTGACAAGAGAAGAATACGGAACTGTCCCTACATCCTCATAGTACAAAATTGATACAAGAAAGAGAGAGGATCCTAGACAGCATACTCGAGGAACAATGTGCCTTCACTGATAAGTCAACACATAGAGAAGGAAGGTCGATACCTATAAAGATGATTCCACCGTGATCTTCTTCCTCTCAAGCACACTATGAGACGAGCAAGAGAAGACAAGCTAGCTAGACAAGAGAAGCTTCCACAAGGTGGTTCGACACATCACTCTTCAATCACAAAGTAACATTTCAAGATAAGTAACCATCACTTTAAAAGCTTCTTCTGTATTCTAGTATGAACATAAATAAAGAACAAAACATGTTTAAGTTGCACCTCACTTAATCCAACCTAATCAATTCAACATGTTTAGTCCTTTGATCTTTGTTCCTAGCTTTACTCTCTTGAATCTCACTGTCTTAACTAAATGAACTAAAATGTTGTGCATCTAACCTTTGTAAAACAATATATCTCAATCATGAAAAGATCGACACTTTATGCATAGATTATCCTTCCTTGGGTTAAGTAATTTGACCTGTTAAATATTTTAAGATGCTACTTTCATGCTCATCCTTTGATCCTATCACTCATTTTAAGATTGAATAGGACACATAAACAACAAGTTTGTCTTGTCCAATGTGCCTAAGGTTAGAGCGGAATAAACAAAACTTTTGGTTATGTTGGTGTTTTTCCACCAACAGAGCCCATGCACTTGATCTCTACCTTGTCTTTATGAGCAGGACACACTCTTGAGAAAAACATGGAGAAGTTTGTCACTCCTAAATTTTACAGAGTGAAGGTCCTAGATCTACAAGAACATGCACACTGAGCAAGATGCTACCAGCGTCCATAATTAACGTTTCACTTCAAACTGCTGGACGAACAAATGACATAAGTGACACCATATCAAGAGGCATAAACAAGAAGGAATGATGGAAGACATCGTAGTCAGAATTAGAGGTCATGAAGTCCCCACAGACTTCTTGATCCTCGACATGAGAAGACGATGATCTCCACCTCATCCTTGGAAGACCATTCCTCTACGCTACAAGTACAATCTTTTACAAGAGGAAATCCATTTTCACTTTCCTAGAGAAAAGACACGATGCAACTTCATCAACAACATGCCTAATGAAGCACCCAAGAAGAATAGAAGTGAAAGACGCCACTCTCAAAGCCACAGAAGACAAGCTATCGAGAATAGAGAGGCCAATCATGAAGAAGCTATCGACACTGTCCTAGAAAAGAAAGGAGAGAAAACTCAAGACAGTGAACCACAGGAAGTGAAGTCTCAAACCAAGGAAGTATGGGAGAAAATGTCTGCACCTAAGAGGTACAATCAATAACAACTTTCCAAACGTCTGACATACCTTGGGAGGTCTGAACCAAGGGAAGGTCCGGTTCGTCGGACCTAAATATCCGAACCTTCGCCAAAAGGTAAAAATCGGTAGTTACCTTTATAATTACTTTGCTGCATATTCTCATATTTAATCCATAACCATTTCTTGCATCATCATATTTAATTCACAACACATTTTAATTTCTACATTACATTAGAAAACAAAATAAAAATATTTCACTGCATCATAAAGCCCCATGTGAATAATTCTATGGCATGTAAAAACTCGCAGGAATGTTCACCGTGGTGGCATAAAAATAAATAATAATAAAAATAAATATGCATGGGTTCATCTTGTTGCATTTTCTCTTGCATCATAAAAATAATAAAAATACAAAAATATTGAGAAAGAGATCTTACTAAAATTCTAGACAACTAAGGCCTATGTGGCCAACCACTAACGCTTAATCTGTTCCACAAGTTTTGTTGTCTATTTAAGTTTCATAGGATTTGAAAGGCCAAGAAAAACTGATGAGCAAGTGAATGCTCCATCCACTGTTGGAGCACTGTCTCAACAAACATCAGCATCAATCAAAGCTCTAATAGAGGAAGGACATATCCACTGCCAGTCTGCTACATTGCAAGATCGAACGACTACGTCAACATTCAGCTTGGGGGAAGGCATCCCCATGTATCCACGTAAGTATCTTTATCCTCTTAAGTTTTTCATTCTACACACAAATTCAAAAAAAAATGTGAGCACATGAAGGCTCACCCCTAAAAAGAGAAGAACAAAACTATGTGGGCACATGAAGGATCACCATTAATTAAAAAAGAACAAAAAAATGTGAGCACATGAAGGCTCACCATTAATTAAAAAAGAGACAAAAGTATATGGGCACATGAAGGCTCAACGCTATTAAGGGAACCAACTTGGGGGAGACGCACCCCCATTATCTTCGCGATTCAGGTATGTCTTTATTACTACTACTACTACTATTATTAGCTTTTATATTATATCTTAAAGTGTGTTAGATTAAATAAATAAAATAGTGTGTTTAAAAAGTTGATGACTAAAAGAGAACCCTCTCTCTCTAATCTTTTGCATGGAAATGATGAATAGTTGCTCTATCTAATTTCTTTCAAGTACCTAGTCTTCAAAGCATGAGTTCTCCTAATTAATAATGATGCCTTAAAATAAATATAAATGCATGGTTGGCAAATACTTAATCTAAGGTCTAGGTATTTGGGATATGACATGTGGTGATCTAAGCTGCTATTATCTTGTTCTAAACAACACTAGAGTTCCGAAAATTTCTAAATATAAACATGACTAATAATTGCATTGAGTTAAATTAAGTTTTGTGACCCTATGAGTAGTTTATATTATCATGCCATTAAATTGAGATCACTTACACATTTCATCCATCTTCCGCATAAATGCTCATAATTATCTGTTGCTACCCTCTCAGAAGTTTGTTGGAAGCATGTGGCTATTAAAAAAAAGAAAAAAAGAGAGAAAGATCCGAGGAAATAAAAAGGGACAAGTGTCCGAAACCTCAAAAAGATAGATTCCGAAGAAATAAAAAGGGACAAGTGTCCGGAACCTCGAAGAAAAAAATGTTAGAAAAAAATGGGCACGTGCCTGATAGTAGAATTAGCCTAATGGCCATATGTCTCTGATAAACAGAAGAGAGTGAATATATTCAAAAGAGCATCAGACTCCATTTTTCCATACACATGCACTTCTTTATTCAATGGTTGGTTGACTTTCTCTTTGGATCCATTGTTGAATTTGACAACATATGTATTAAAGCTTTAAAAAAATTAATTAAAACTCCGGGATAAAGGTGAAGTGAAAGAACTGGAGACATAGTGCTTGATTTGATCATTCAATCTTTCAACTACTCAAGATCTAAGGTAAAAGTAATAAGCCCCATGAAGAATAACATAATATATTTTGGAGCAGGTATATTTGTTGGAAGTGAAGATATTGTAGCAACTCCTGATCCATTGTTAATTTTTGGTTTTGCTAAGGGACTAGCAAAAGGTAAGCTTGGGGGAGTTGTTGACACTAGTTATCTATCAAAATTAAAGGATAAATAAATATGAGAAGGGCATGAATTCAATCACCAAGAAAGGTTTAGGGTTTTAATTGACAATATTCCATGAGTTTTGGTGAATTGTGATTCTGTAGGGACTAAACAGGAAAATCAGCACTGATTACTTCTCCTAGAAGGAAACCGATGGAAGATTACAGAACCGGCATGTCAGGAATACTCCAGAAGGACCTAGAGGACACCACGAGGCGGGACACCCTGAGAGGCCGCCAGGTGGGACCGACAGGTCCCACCCTATGACCGGTCGGTCACCTCCTAGGCCCGATGGCCTCCTTCTTCTGGAACGTTCCTCCACCGCCTATGAGTATCCATCTCAGCCCTACGTGGAGTCGGTTTGATCTAACGGCCACGGTTGATCCCTCAGGGCTATATATATACATGTCCCCAGGCCCTAGGGAAGAACAAGTCTCTCTTCAGAAAAGTCTACGCCTCATTCAGAAACCCTAGAAGAAGACTTCAAGAGCCAGCTTTCAAGTAGAAGACTAGTTACCCCTCTAGTTTAGGTTTAGAACCTAGTCTTATACTAGAACTAGAAGAGAGAGAGAGAGAGGAAGAGATCAAGAAGGAGCTCCGGTCTGTCGGATCAACTTCTTCATCTTGTACCTACGGATTCAAGTTCATCTTCAACTTGCTTCAGCGATTGTTTCGGTAATCAACGTCTATACTTAAGTTTGAGCCATTTTTCTTATTATTCTTAAGGTTTATGACACTCTTTTGAGTACTTTAATTCTAGATGAGCTAGAGTTAGAGTAGTTGGATAGTGTAAGGGTGGTGCTTAGACTTGATAGCTCATAAATGCCTCCTATAACATCGGTAGTAGTGGTTGTTCGCAAGGGTGACTCTTATAGCCTTGTTCATTCTTCTATAGTCCACTTACCCATGTGTAGGCTCGGTAGGATTATACATTTGCATAAAAGACACATACTATGTTTGTGACCTTTTATGGCAACTTCCCCACTAAGAATAATATAAACATATCACTCTTAAATTGGAATTAGATAGCCTTAGTGATCCCCTCTATACTTCTAGATTCTCCGTCCTTGTTAGCTACTCATGGGTTAGACTTTAAAGACTTAACACTATCCATTCCTTTGGGTTCGATATTAAAACTTGGTTATTCCGGTGAAGTGCTACATCGGTAGATTTTATCTGTGCGCTTGCGGATAAAGTAGAGTGTGCGTTAATTTATACCAACAATTTTTGTTCCATAGTGGACCACCTTTTTAGTTTGGTGGTGATCGCTATCCACCCATGGGACGAGGACAGTTTGGTGTTCATCCTAACACTTTTTTCCGGGCCTATGACACAACACTGGTATCCTTCTCATTATATAATAACCCCAGTGTTGTGTCATATTTTCATTTCCTGCCTTTCTATTGATGCAGGAACTTCGGCTGGAAAACATGTGGCTCATGGATTTCGGGTGCTCGCGCCACATGACCGGAAGGAAGGAATGGTTCTCCAGCCTAGACCCCGTGGTGCACAAGGAGTACATCACTTTCGGGGATAGTGTTAGAGGTAAGGTTGTTTCTCATGGAGCTATTTGGTTCAATGAGAATTTCGTTCCCAAGGATGTTGCTTTGGTTTCTAACTTGCATTTTAATTTGCTCTCTGTTTCGCAACTCCTTGAAGACGATTTTGAGGTGCGCTTTAAGATAGGCCTTAGTTGAGTTTTGGATTGTCGGGGAGACCTTGTTTGGGGGTTGTCCCATTTAACAATGTTTTCAGATCTGATTTTTCTCGTTCTTTTGGCTCTGCTAGATGTTTGATGGCTGGTCCTTCTTCTGATTTGTGGAAGTGGCATAGGAGGCTCGGTCATTTGATTTTTGACTTGCTAGCAAGACTTAGCTCACTTGGCCTAATCCAAGGATTGCCTAAACTTAAGTTTCAGAAGGACCTTGTTTGCCATCCTTGTCGTCACGGGAAAATGGTTCCTGCTTCTCACCCACCTGTTAATCAGGTGATGACTAAGCAACCCGGCAAGCTTTTACACATCGACACTGTTGGTCCAGCTCGGGTTTGCTCAGCGGGTGAGAAGTGGTACGTTCTAGTGATATATCGTTGACGATTTTTCGAGGTACTCCTGGTGTTCTTTATGGTGGATAAGGATGAAGCTTTTTCTTTTGCTCGAGATCTTATTTTGAGGTTGAAAACTGAGTTTTCCCCTGAAGGACCGAATTGGCGACCAGATGGGGGGGTGAATGGGAGCCTCAAATTTCTTCTCGAGAAACGATGGCCCTTGTCCCAGAAAATCACCCCAAAAGCAAAGACTCAAACAACCGGTGAGTTCACGACCTACGAATAGGTGGATACCCTAGGAGATGTCATAGAGGTACAGCAGAACTACCGAAGAATCCCCAAAACCAAGCGCCAAAGCAATGGGGCAAAACTGCACAAGCAAGCTCCAAGAACAATCGAACCTCCGATAACGGAACACCCCACTCCTACGGAGAAGAGGAAAGTGTTTGACCAAAACTACTTAGGACAACTAGTTGCAAAAGCACCTTGGAAAGATCCTTATGAAGTTATGAAACTAACGCAACAGATGGATCTCAAATCGGAGCTCGAACGCAAAAGATACGGACGCTAGAACCAACGAAACACCGAAAGCGGAACACTTAACTCCTATAGAGAAAAAGGAAGTGTCCGACCAAAAATACTTTGACCAATGGTGACAAAAGTACTTTGGAATGATCCTTAAGAAGTTAGGAAACAAACGCAACAAACGAATCACAAATCGGAGCTCGTACGCAAAAGATACGGACGAAATCAGCAAAACTGTGCAGTGGCGGACTGTGCGCTATTGAACCGTGGACAGTCCGCTATTGAACCCCGTACAGTCCGGGAATGAGTCCCGGACAGTCCGCCGTTCAAAAATGAAAACAGCGACCTCGCTCCCCGTGAACAGCACTGACCCTCGGACAGTCCGGGGATGAGTCCCGGACAGTCCGCCACTATCTAGAAAGCCCAAAAACAGCTCGGGACAAAACCAAAATCGATTGGATCTTCACCAAATCAAACGGGGCTGCAACCAAACTTCTCCCAAGTGTTCTTCTTCGTGTTGGGAAGCTAATCCTATGATATCATCGCTCCAAACCAACTAATCCCTGAGAAATCGGAAGAACACTAGAAAAGGGAAAAGAACCAAGAACGAACGCGATTTCGACCCGATCTATGTGCTCGTGAGGTTAGAGAAGAAATCCTTCGGTGGAAAGAAGGAGCTCACGACATAGAACAATTTGATTCAAACGGAATCGCAAATCATTGCTCGGAGTAGGAGAACGAGGCAAATCTCCGGGAGGGGAAAAACCAAGACGCGAAGAACAAAAACGCGAATCGATCCAAATTGCAGCCAACACAAGAGGAGTAAGAAATTGATCCTTGGATTGCTACGGGATGATGAATTGTGTAGCACACTGTGTCGGGTTACAAAGCCACTCCTCGCAAAAAGAAAGCGTGGATGGCGAAAAGCTCAAGAACAAGAGCCACTCCTCTCTCTAACCCTAGCCTCCTCTCAAATGAACAAAATGAGAGTGACACCTCCAAGGATCGCTGTCCAACACAGCCCCTTCACATATATATAGGCGCACGTCCGAAGACACAAACGCCGTAACATGAAGCACTAACCACAAATACCCCCTAGGGGTAAAACCGTCCAAACTGGTCAGTTTTCATCCGACGGCCACACGCCTTCTCATCCTTCGCTTCGCCTCGACGCATGCTCCAGGATGCCGCCACGTGCCGTCACATCGACCACCGCGCCTTCCTCACCGATAGCTTCGCCGCAACGCAAGCCTCTCGGTGCTGCCACACGTCGACCATTCCGCATAGGAACCTCCGCCCGGCTTGGAGGCCCAAACTGGTAAACCCACCAGCCCAGGTTTTGAGGACCAAACCTGGAAACCGTCCACCCCGAGTTTTGAGGCCCAAACTCGGAAACCCGAGAGCCCAGGTTTTGAGGCCCAAACCTGGAAACCGTCCATCCCGAGTTTTGAGGCCCAAACTCGGAAACCGGCCACCCCGAGATTTGAGGCTCAAACTCGAAAACCATCGAGGATAGCTTTTTGAGGCTCAGCTACCGAACCCGCACCGTAGACGGGATGTGGTTCGCACACCCCGACCACCGGCACCGATGCCGATGCATTTCCAGCCTCCACGCCGGGCCCAATGCCTTCGCCTTCCTTCTTGACTCGGCCGACGGCATTTGCGCCGCACGCAAGCCCGTGTCCGACCTCCCGCCAAGTGCCACGACGCGCCATCGTCTTCCTCCCGACTCGGTCGATGCATCGCACATCCCCATGTGCTCTTGCTCGTCGATGCCATGTGCCAGCTACCACAGCTGGTCCTCTGGCCCTCTGGTCCGTCAGTCGAAGCCTCACGTCCGCCCTTCACCGCTCTGGGTACATCGGCATGGCACGTCCGCTGCACGGCACGCCCATCCTTCACCGCTCCCGGTCCGTCGGCACGGCACGTCTCTACTTGACCTTCAGCTCGCCATCGACCACTGTATCCGAGCTCCACACCTGCACATGAACACAGCCAAGAGACACATGTTGCACAGCACACCAACACATGAAACACCACGACTCAACGCCACCGGTTAGTCATAAACATTAAGCGCATAGCGAGATAATGACTCAACCGGGAAAAGCCTCAAACCTTCCTCCCAAAAGTCAATCATTCATCATATATGTTCTCAATCTCCCCCTTGATGAATGCATTGACTAAAAATAAAACCACAAAGGAAGGGTTTGAAGGCAAGCCTCACTCAAGTGCCCAAAAGCCAAGTAAAAGCAAACACAAGGCCACTTGAGATGAGGAAGGATCATGAAAACTCCAAATAAAAGCTCTCGGCCCCGAAAGAAATGGGAAAAGCGGGCAAAGCCTCCACACAACCGAAGAGTCAAGAGAAACAAGAGTTTCATGAAACTCAAAAGGCACTCAAAAACCATTCTCAAATAAATTGTCAAACAATCATCACAAAGTAAACCAAGGTACTTATCCACTTGGGTTTTGAAATTTCTCCCCCTTGATGATTGAATTGACAAAAACTAGGCACAAGAGATGGTTTGAGATACCAAAACCGAAAACTTGGTCCCCAAAGGTATGGGCAACGACTCAACGCAACCAAGCAAAATCTGAGCAAAACTCCACAAAAGAGCGAAAACTCAGACAAGGAGCGAAAGACTTGGTTCCCAAAGACATGGGCAATGGCTCGACGCAACCAAGTCAAAAATAAGCTAGCCCTCAAGAAAAGGCAGAAAAGGGCTCAACACCACTTAGCTCAAGGCTCGATACCAATTGAGGCTGAAACAGCGCATTAGAATGCAAAACTGCTAGTCTCTCAAGATAGAGGCACAGAGGCTCAACACAACTAGCAGACTCGATACCAATCACAAATAGCCAAAAATTGGTGAAGACAGCTAGTTCCTCAAGATAGAGGCAAAGAGGCTCGACACAACTAGCTGAAGGCTCCATACCAATAAAAAATACCAAGCAAAAAGTGCTAGTCCCTCAAGACAGAGGCAAAGCGGCTCAACACGACTAGCAGGCTCGATAGCAACTGAGAAAACACAAAAATAAGCTCAAAAGCAAATGGAGCACTAACATTCGGAGCACGCAGAGAAGTTGCAAAACAAAACAACTCCCCCTGAAAGCAAGCCTATACACAAAAGCTATGCAACAAAGCTCACTACGAAGAATACCAATTGAGACACATAAAAGAGCTAAACTCCCCTAGCTCAAAGCTCTCCCCAAAATGCACGACTCTCCCCTTTGTGCCAACACTCAAGCTCCCCCTTGCAAACAGCTTCTCCGCCTTGACAAAAGGGAACATGCTGAGGGGTTTTGACATTTTTCCACAAAGTTGACACAAACACAAGACAAGTCATCAACCAAAAGCATATGGGGGTTGAAAAGCATTGAAAGTGACCACAAAGTGTATCGGAGCTGGGGGTATGTACACTATGCTAAAAATGCATGATATGCACAATGCAACAGCTTCAAGTGTATAGCAATCAGAATGAAAAGATGCTCAAAAGGGTGCTGCCCTGAAAGTGTAGCAACCAAACCAAATGCTAGCAAAGGCTCCAACTGATCAAATGAATACAAAATATGAACAATTAAGCATATGAGCAGTTTTAAGCCATTTGAAAAGGAGTTCACCACTAAAATAGCACTAAGCATGAATAGACAGGAAATCAAACAAGTGCTAACTCAAGTATACAAGGTGAACTACCCCTAGCAAAGTTCAATCATCATGCCATAGAATGAAGCTTAAACTTGTGTTATTTTCAAATTTTATCGAAGATTGCAGCGGTATTAACACAAGTTCATATTAAAGCATGCGATTGCGAGAGGTTGAAAGCATGGTCATTGCCTAACTTTTCAACGGGGCTAAGTCTATGCAAGAAAAGCAATCAGAAGCTTAAAGCACCGGTTTCGGTCTTGCACTACACAGCTCAAGTTTAACTCAAAAGTGCAATGAGAAACAATCTCGATACCATGAGGTGCTGACACATGCAATCCCATCTCGATCTTTTCATTTCACTTAGACTTGGATCAATTTTTAAGCACATAGTAAATATGAACAATCCAAGCAAGTGAATGACTCAGTGCAACAGACATAGCAACCTAGCATACAAAAGATAGCTCAAGTGATCTCAACACATCCTACCCATGCTAGTTGCCAATCTCAATGGTGAACAAATTAAAGGTTTCATAGTTGATTAATCAAGTTCACCATTTGCAAAAATAGCTTAGCTCATAACATGTATCAAGTGATCAAAAAGAGCCTAAGCTACAAGCATCATCATGAATAAACAGGGCATACCAAAAAGAGCATAATCTCATTCTCATCACTATATACATGAAGCTCTAAAATGCTCTAAAAACACGATGAAATGCATGCAAAAACTAGTCTATCAAGACAAAGCAAAAACTAGCCTAAGAAAGAAGACCCAAAACAAAAAGGGTATCGGAGAAGTCAAACTATGATACAACAAGCAAAATGCTTCCCCATCTAAAAGGGAAGCACACACCAAACTCACAAGAGAAGAGTCAAGAAACGCTCAAGCAAACAACCAGCAGAATCCACATCGAAAAGACCACACAGCAGAAAGAGGTCGAAGAAGAGGAGTACCAAAATCCGAACTCAGAAGTGTGTCGGAGGTACTTCATGAAGTGCATCACCGCCTATTGGCGTGATACTCGAGGGGATGCCTGAATCTGCTAAAATCTTCGGGGCGCCTGCCTCGCCGAAGTCGTCTCCCCCTCGCCTGATGCTGTCGCTCCCACTGGTGCAGCTAGTGCTCACTGGAGAGCTGCTCGAACAGAACCCCAAGTCGTGGAAGAAGTGGGATCGGGTCCATGAGACGAAATGCTCTCTCCAGGTTCCTGTTCTCCTGCACACTCAAACAAAGAAGAAAACACAAGGCATTGTCTCGTCCAGTGTGACCTCAAGGTCTCCACGAAAATGGTTAGTCACATAATAAGCATAAGGTGAACTCTCGACAAAAAGAGATCTACCTATGAATGATACTGCAAGGAGATCTGAACTCAAACTAGTCAAGACTACCATGCAACAGGATAAAGCACTGTATAGCAAAATGCAGCCTAAAGACATGATCAACCCAAACATAGCCTAAGCCTCAACACATGCTACAATGCAAGATAATGATAGCAATAGATCCAAAAACATGTAACATGATAAATTGTGGAAAGGCTAGTGCTCAAACTAATCATATCAACAGGGTACATGTAGCTAACCAAAACTAGCACCTGACAAGTGACACCAAATGATCATCATACCTCTACAAGAAAAGCTCATGGAGAAATATGATAAAACATGGCATAATGTTCATGAGGATCACCAACTAGCATGAAAAGTGGAATAGCCACCAAAGCTGTACACAAGGCTAGCATGACATGATATACAAGATAGCACATGCTAGTCTACATCAAAGCATGATACAAAGAAAAATGTACATGTAAGAACTATACAAGTGAGCACATGATAGTCCATCTCATAACACAAGAAAATAGAACATGAATGTACAAGGTATGAGTGTATAAGAATGCTCACCGAGTAGCAAAAACCTCTTTGGAGGCAAATCTAAGCAGGATGCAGAGAACCATCAAAAACTTGATCACATCTAAAAGACCAAGTTCCATTCGGTGCATGTTCTCCACCCCGCGTCCACATATCTACACAAAAGAGGACAAAGTAACCCGAGTCTTGGATCCCGAAGGGTTAGCAAGCATGTACTTGGGAACCCAAGACTTGGTCACAAAACTCAACTTATCTTTTGGGTTAACATGATGCAAATGTTGGTTCAAATGCAATTGTGAAACACCCTTGGAAGCATTCCTCAAAAGGACAACTCGAGGAGAAGAACGAGTCGTACCACGGGAAAAGAGGCAAACATCTTCCAAGGTTTTTGTAGAAGAACCAATAGAAGCACCATGAAAAGCATGACATGGGCCAAGAGAAGAAGCACTAGAAGCATGTCCACGACCATGACCTATCCCACTAGAAAAGGAGTCATAAAACCCATCAACAAACAGGGGCTTCTTACTAGGAGCACAAGTATTCATGCCATGAGAAGGGCTATGAACCACCAAGTTCCTAGAAGAGCGAGCTTGGCGCAAGCGTTTGGCACGTCGATAGCAAAAGCTTTCTTGATGCCCATCTTTCTCACAAAAAGAGCAATGGTACAAAGGCCTATTGGAAGGCACACCATTCTCAGACAAGTGAGAAGTCCCTTGGGACTTAGAACAAGAAGCATCAACAACCAACTTGGTGCCAACGCTAGGAGCACATGTGCCATGGGAAAGGCTACGCGGCTTCCTAAAAGCCTTAGCTCGAATACGCCGCTCATGCTTGACACGGCGAAAACAAAAATCGAATGAATGTGCATCCTTCTTGCAAAAAGTGCAATGGAATATCGGATTGGGAGCATGAGTCCCAAAAATATGAGAAGCACCGTTGTCATGAGAAGTCCCTTGGACACCACTCGAAGAAATCGCAAGGTTAGGAGTAGCTATGAAAGAGCTATCTGAAACCTTGGCACAAGTGCTATTGTCAAAAGACTCACGCGCAGCACAAGAACTCAACTCCGGTTGCAAAGTTGCAAACTTGGAAACACCAACATCGGAGTTGCAAGAAATGCATGAATCAAATGACTTAGCACAAAGACTCTTGATCTTGTAGCTAAAACCTCATTCTCAAACATGAGGCGATCACAAGTACCACAAGGAGTGTTTTTCAGATTTTCCATCTCCTCTCTAATGCACTCGACATATGTGGTACGCAAGAGTTCAATCTCTTTTTCAAGGTTGGCACTCATATCATTGTGCTCAACCAACTTGGCGCTCATATCATCGCGCAAAGCTTTCAAAGCCAAAACTTCTTTCTCTAAATCAATGCATGATGTGCACATGAAATTGGTGGAAGAAACATCACCATTCACATCAAACAAAGAATCATGAATAGCACAAGAAGTAAGACAAGCATTTTTATTCAAAGAGCATGAGCTACAAGGCTTAGAATTTAATTCAACAATTTTAGCCCTAGCATGCTCAAGTTCATCTACACATGTCCTGTGAATCAAACATAATTCTCTAAGTCTAGCAACAAAAGATTCACAAGAATCACATGGTGACAAAACATTTGACTTTAGCAAGGCTATTTCATTTTTAGCACAATCAAGGTCCTTGCGCAAGTCAATGCAAACTAGACATGGTTTGGAAGCATTAGATTTCAACATTTTATTTTCAGATTTTAAGCTAGCAAGAGAAAAGCGTAGCTCATCAATACCCTGCCAAACGTTCCATTGCTAGCCTTATGCTATTCCTACACTGGGAATAAGCATTTCTCACTCTTCCCCTTTTCATTTCTAAAATCCTTTCCTATAGACAATCTGGGGAAATCTAGAGCTAAAAAAGAGAGATATGAAAAAAAAGTGAGCAAAGTAGCTCAAGAGAGGACTATGTCCTAAGAAAATGTGAGGACACATTTTTGTCTACTCACTATGTATCGAGTAAAAAAAAGAGAGTTACCATTAGCTCTAGACCCCAGAAATTAACTAGGAAGGATTATGAAATATCTCTCTATACACTTCCACATAACCACACATGCACATCTTGATCAATATTTATGATTTGCTGGTCCTTATGATCTGAGTGTCTAGCTTAGCAATAAACATTATGCAATTTGCTCATGATTCTTAGCCTACCTATAACTCCACATATCATTCTTTAGAAATAGGAGAGGCTACATTTTGGCCTAAGTGAGGATTTAAACACCATTGAGTGATTGAGTGAATCTTGGAGGACTTAAGCAAGTTTTTATCTTTTGAAAACCTTAAAAAACCTCCAGACAGAATCTTAGTCAAACCTAAGCAAGATAAAAGTTTCCTATCTACTACTTTATTTCACTCTTGCTTGTTTGAAGTGAAAAGCTATTAGCCCCACATTGCTATGATGAATGATATACACTAAGTTATTTCTCACTATACAATATGCACTTGTATACATCTTAAGTTCTATCTATTTCATGCTCAATGCTTAAACCGCATTGTTGCTCGAGGACGAGCAATAGGTTAGCTTGAGGGAGCTTGTTGATTGTCCTTAAACACTTGTTTTACCATCAACATTTTACCCAAAAATTCAACAAAAAGGCATGAAAAGTAGTCAAATAGGTTTCAAACTAACCAAATCCCACATGTCCACAGATTTTTATTTGAATGCAGGATTTGGACCAAATTTGGAGAATGAACCCACCAGGGGCCGAGCCCACTCACCAAGGCCCATTTGGGCCCTAGTGGGGTGGCGCCCGCCACCAAGGAGAGGCCCAAACTCTCCCCTGCCACGTCACTGATCCATGTGACCACCCCAGGGCCAAATCTTAGCCATTGGTCACTAGGTCAGTGGCATCGGAGGGCTGAGAAGAGATGTCATGTGGATCATGACCTAATGATGGTTATCTGGACATGCAACCGACCTTGGAACCGCCTTGGAGGAGTCCGTATAGACCGTAGAATCAATGACGGTGCATCCAAGGGCCAGGGGGTGGCGGCCGCCACCTAGGGTTGGCGCCCGCCACTAGGGTTTGCCCTAGGTCGGTTGGCTGCCCCCTATAAGTACCCCCTCACTCACTTGGGCTATAAATACCCCCTGGAGGCGTCAATTCATTTCAAGCAAGGAAGAAAGAAAGCAAGGAAAGCTAGGAAGAAGCAAAGAAGAAAGCAAGGCTAAAGCTAGAGAGCTAATAGCTTCGGATGTAGCCAAGCCAAGGCAAGTATTTAGCTAGTAGAGCAAGGCATCCTTGCCTCATTGCCCTCGCGGAAGCACTGCTCAAGGCTTAGCTCAGGAGTAGAAGCGTGCGAGTGATCGGTCCTGGAGTTGGGAAGAGTCTTCATCCATCTCCAGTTCAGGTTTTGCTCTTGTAACTCAAGCACTTTACTATATTCTAGTTCATCATTTGAAGTATTACTTTATTCTACTTACCAGTATTGAGTAGTATACTTGATTGATTGCTTGAGTACCTAGCTATCCTACAGTTCAATTCACTTAGCCATAGTAGTTAATCTCTAGTGTGCTTAGTGTTTGATCTTTGCCAATAGGTTGCTTAGTTAGTTTAGTGTTTATATTATTAAGTCAAGTATTTGCTCTGACGTCCGCAAGGGTGTCTCTATTCTAGGCCAGGATAGAGATAGTTAGAATATAATTAGGCGTGGTGCTTAGTTATAGACTTACCTTCAGATACGGCTGGACCCCAGGATAGTTGTGGTAGCAAGCAGGTGGTGATAGCCCTGTGCGCCTTGAATTCCACCACGTAGTTGGTCTAGTTTAACAGTAAGGCTCGTTGTGCTAGCGTTCAACCTAAGTCAGTGGTAAAGGCTAGTACGCCTCGGTACTTGACAAGAGATGAATAAAACTTTACTTAACTTGGTTGCTTATTTGGCATTTGCCTATCTTGCTTCGTAGTTATCTAGGAGTAGTTATTAGTTATTAGTTAGTTATATTAGTTATCCTTAGTTATCTTTTCCCCCTACCTACCTATCCATCCACCTTACCTTAACCATTCATTTCATCCTTACCTATCCACTCATAAATTCTTTCTAGCCTTTCATCTCCTCTCTTCTCTTCTCTACTTTTCCCTTTCTTATTCTTCGACTCTCATCCCCTCCTGGACTCGACACATACACCACCCTAGCCTTCCTATGGGATCAAATAAATAGACACCTGGTACTCCCAGGCGAAGTGCTACTACGATAGTTCTGTGCGCTTGCAGAATCTCCTCTAGGTAGATTGCAATCTCTCTAGCTAGCTCCTACTAGTGTCAGGATTGACAACCCCATTTGACATTAGTAGATAGCTGCTTTAGCTTCACTCCTTTAGGTATAGTGACTGGACTTGCTACAAGTATTTCTGGCGCCGTTGCCAGGGATAGATTCCATAGTCTACTCCTAGTAACGACGTTAACAAGTGTCAACAAGCATTTCTGGGCCGTTACCGGGGATAGTTGCCTAGCTCTATCTTTAGTCAAGTTAAGAACTACCAACACTAACCATGTCACTACTAGAGGCGCAAGGTAAAAAAGCCCTAGACTTGAAATTTGAAAGACCACATTTCAACCTAGCAATAGAGCATTTCAACTTCTTGATCTTTCTACGCAACGTATCACAAAGCACTTTATTTCTAGAGTTATCATCATAGCAAGCATCATACCGGTCATGCAAAGTCACAACACTACCGGCGAGTGTACCTTTCTTGGCCTTGCCAAGTTCACGTAGAAGATCCTCCATTGAAACCTCATCACCATCCAGGAAGTCCAGCAAAGCATCCACCTCACGTTCCGTCTCAAAGAGCCGCACTCCTCCTTCTTGCCAAAATGTCGTCCTTGATCATATGTCCAAGACTCAAACCTGAGGACAAAGACACACTGGAAGAAGAATTTGGTGCCATCTACAAAAGCACCGTTAGTGTTAGCCAAAACACAAGATCAACACCTCGACAAGCAAAGTCGGAAACAAAACCACTCTAAAAAGGTCGCCTTCGTGGATCCGGAACTGGGTAAGGTAGAGAGATCCTTAACTGGCTCCGATACCAATTGAAGGACCGAATTGGCGACCAGAGGGGGGGTGAATGGGAGCCTCAAATTTCTTCTCGAGAAACGATGGCCCATGTCCCAGAAAATCACCCCAAAAGCGAAGACTCAAATAACCGGTGAGTTCACGACCTACGAATAGGTGGATACCCTAGAAGATGTCCTCGAGGTACAGCGGAACTACCGAAGAATCCCCAAAACCAAGCGCCAAAGCAATGAGGTAAAACTGCACAAGCAAGCTCCAAGAACAATCGAACCTCCGATAACGGAACACCCCACTCCAATGGAGAAGAGGAAAGTATTCGACCAAAACTACTTAGGCCAACTAGTGCCAAAAGCACCTTGGAAAGATTCTTATGAAGTTAGGAAACTAATGCAACATACGGATCTCAAATCAGAGCTCGAACGCAAAAGATACGGACACTAGAACCAACGAAACTCCGAAAGCGGAACACTTAACTCCTATGGAGAAAAAAGAAGTGTCCGACCAAAAATACTTTGAACAATGGTGACAAAATTACTTTGGAATGATCCTTAAGAAGTTAGGAAACAAACGCAACAAACGGATCACAAATCAGAGCTCGTACGCAAAAGATACGGACGAAATCAGCAAAACTGTGCAGTGGCGGAATGTCCGCTAGTGAACCGCGGACAGTCCGCTATTGAACCCCGGATAGTCCGGGAATGAGTCCCAGACAGTCCGCCATTCAAAAATGAAAACAGCGACCTCGCTGCCCGTGAACAGCCTCGACCCCCGGACAGTACGGGAATGAGTCCCAGACAGTCCGCCACTGTCCAGAAAGCCCAAAAACAGCTCGGGACAAAACCAAAATCGATTGGATCTTCACCAAATCAAACGGGGCTGCAACCAAACTTCTCCCAAGTGTTCTTCTACGTGTTGGGAAGCTAATCCTATGATATCATCGCTCCGAACCGAATAATCCATGAGAAATCGGAAGAACACTAGAAAAGGGGATAGAACGAAGAACGAACGCGATTTCGACCCGATCTATGTGCTCGTGAGGTTAGAGAAGAAATCCTTCAGTGGAAAGAAGGAGCTCACGACATAGAACAATTGGATTCAAACGGAATCGCAAATCATCGCTCGGAGAGGGAGAACGAGGCAAATCTCCGGGAGGGGAAAAACCAAAACGCGAAGAACAAAAACGCGAATCGATCCAAATTTCAGCCAACACAAGAGGAGTAAGAAATTGATCCTTGGAATGCTATGGGATGACGAAATGTGTAGCACACTATGTCGGGTTACAAGCCACTCCTCGCAAAAACAAAGCGTGGATGGCGAAAAGCTCAAGAACAAGAGCCACTCCTCTCTCTAACCCTAGCCTCCTCTCAAATGAACAAAATAAGAGTGACACCTCCAAGGATGGCTGTCCAACACAGCCCCTTCACATATATATAGGCGCACGTTCGAAGACACAAATGCCCTAACATGAAGCACTAACCCCAAATACCCCCTAGGGGTAAAACCGTCCAAACCGGTCAGTTTTCATCCGACGGCCACGCGCCTTCTCATCCTTCGCTTCGCCTCGACGCAAGCTCCAGGATGCAGCCACGTGCCGTCACATTGACCACCGCGCCTTCCTCACCGATAGCTTCGCCGCAACGCAAGCCTCTCGGTGCCGCCACGCGTCGACCATTCCGCATAGGAACCTCCGCCCGGTTTTGAGGCCCAAACCGGTAAACCCGCCAGCCCAGGTTTTGAGGCCCAAACCTAGAAACCATCCACCTCGAGTTTTGAGGCCCAAACTCAGAAACCCGCGAGCCCAGGTTTTGAGGCCCAAACCTGGAAACCGTCCAACCGAAATTTTGAGGCCCAAACTCGGAAACCGGCCACCCCGAGTTTTGAGGCTCAAACTTGGAAACCGTCGAGGGTAGCTTTTTGAGGCTCAGCTACCGACCCCGCACCGTTGACGGGATGTGGTTCGCACACCCCGACCAACGGCACCGATGCCGATGCATGTCCAGCCTCCACGCCGGGCCCAATGCCTTCGCCTTCCTTCTTGACTCGGCCGACGGCACTTGCGCCGCACGCAAGCCCGTGTCCGACCTCCCACCAAGTGCCACGACGCGCCATCATCTTCCTCCCGACTCAGCCAATGCATCGCACATCCCCATGTGCTCTTGCTCGTCGATGCCATGTGCCAGCTACCACAGCTGGTCCTCTGACCCTCTGGTCCGTCAGTCCAAGCCTCACGTCCGCCCTTCACCGCTCTGGGTACATCGGCATGGCACGTCCGCCGCACGGCACACCCATCCTTCACCACTCCCAGTCCGTCGGCACGACACGTCTCTACTTGACCTTCACCTCGCCATCGACCACTGTATCCGAGCTCCACTCCTGCACATCAACACAGCCAAGAGACACATGTTGCACACGCACACCAACACATCAAAACACCACAACTCAACGCCACCGGTTAGTCATAAACATTAAGCACATAGCGAGATAATGACTCAACCGGGAAAAGCCTCAAACCTTCCTCCCAAATGTCAATCATTCATCATATATGTTCTCATCCCCTAATACATCTTATGAGTTGTGTTTTGGACGGGTACCCAAGGTGTCTCATTTTCAGGTGTTTGGGTGCAAGTGTTTCATCCTGAAGCAAGGCAATTTGGACAAATTTGAATCTCGTTCTGCTGATAGTGTGTTTCTTGGTTATGCTTTGCATTCTCGTGCTTATCGTGTCCTTAACCTTGAGACTAACCGGATAGTGGAGACTTGCGAGGTCACATTCGACGAGACTATGCCTTGTGTTTCTTGTACTTTTGATGTTGCAGGAGATCAGGAGATGGGAGAGACGATCTTTGTGGAGGAGGAGCAGGAAGACGCCAATTGGGATGATCCCGAGTCAACTCCACTGGCTGCCCGATTCAACCGTGCGACGACGACGTCTGCTCGAGGACCCGATCCAACTACTTCCACTACTTGGGGTCCTCTTGAGCCACCTCTCCTGCGAACACTAGCTGCACCTGAGGGAGCGACAGCATCTGGCGAGGGGGAGGCGACTTCGGCGAGGCAAGCCCCTGAAGGGTCCAGCAGATCTACCCTCCACAGCAGATGATCGGCGACATCGACCAATGAGTCACGTGGTCGCGAGCATACAATGAGCAGGGAGTCTGAGATGAGTATGATGGGTGAGTTGACCTTCTTCCTCGTGTTGCAAATCAAGCAAACCTAAGACAGTACGTTCGTGCATCAAGGCAACTACACGAAGGACATCTTGAAGAAGTTCGACATGGGCAAGGCCAAGCCTCTTACGATGCCCATGGTGACGACGATCGCGATGGATGCGGACCAGGACAGAGAGGCAGTTGACCAGAAGGAGTATAGGAGAATGATCGGCTCGCTCCTGTACCTGACGGCTACAGGGCCAGACATACACTTCTCAGTGTGTCTGTGCGCTCGTTTTTAGGCATCCCCTCGGACTTCCCACAAGCAAGTAGTCAAGCGCATCATGAGGTACCTCCGATTCACTCCTGAATTCGGGCTTTGGTATTCTTCCTCTTTGACTCTTTTGCTTTGTGGTTACTCCAATGCGGATTTTGCTGGCTGTGGACTTGAGCGCAAGTCTACTTCTGGGACTTGTCAATTTCTTGGCTCTTCACTGGTTTTGTAGTCTTATCGCAAGCAGTCTAGCGTTGCCTAGTCTACTACTGTAGCCGAGTACGTTGCCGCTGCCTTTTGCGCTTCGTAGCTTTTATGGATGGTTGCTACTTTGCATGATTTTGGTCTAGAATTCAGTCGGGTTCCTTTACTTTGCGATAGCAGTTCTGCCATTAGTGTAGCAAAGAACCCTGTTCTTCACTCCAAGACCAAGCACATCGATGTTCGCTTTCACTTTCTTTGTGATCATTACGAGAAAGGCGACATTGATCTTAGGAACGTAGACACCCATAACTAGGTTACGGATATTTTTACCAAGCCTTTGGATCTCTCAACCTTTGCTAGGTTGAGAGTTGAGCTTGGTGTGTGTTTCCCCTTTTAGTTGGGGAAGCATTTTGTTGTATCATAGACTAACTTTTTGTTTTGGTCTTTAAGTTTGTTTTAGTTGTGTCTTTGCTCCAATACTGATCTTTGCATGCATCTCATCATGTATACACTTTGCATTTTCAAGCTTCATGTCTATAGTCTCTAGAATGATCTTATGCTTTGATTAGTGTATGCTCCGATGTTTTATGATGCCGTATATAGCTTAAGCTCTCCTTGATCACTGATACATGTTTTAGAATGGTGAATATGCTTAATTGAACATAAAATTTGTTCACCATTGAGATTGGCAACTAGCATGTTTAGTATGTGTTGAGGTCACTTGTGCTATTTCATATATGCTAGGTTTCTATGTCTCTGGTTCTGAGTCTTTCACTTGCTTGGTATGCTCATAATCTATTTCAAATGAACCAAGTTTTAAGTGAATTGAAAAGATCGTGATGGGATTGCTTGTTAGCACATCACGGTATCGAGACTGTTTCTCATTTCACTTTGAGTTAAACTTGAGCCATGTAGTGCAAGACCGAAATCGATGCTTCAAGCTTCTGATTGCTTATGCTAGGCTTAGCTCGGTTGGAAAGTTAGGCTTTGACAAGCTCTCAATCTCTCGCAATCATTTGCTAAGATCTGAACTTGTGTAATAAACGCTGCAATTCTCTGATAAAATCTGAAAAACACAAGTCTATGGTTCATTCTATAGCATGATGATAGAACTTTGCTAGGGGTAGTTCACCTTGTATACATGTTTAGCACTTGTTTGATTTCCTGTCTATACATGTCCAGTGCTATTTTTGATGGTGAAACCCTTTCTGAAACGGCTAAAACTGCTCACTAAGCTTATATGCTCATTTTGCATATTCGGTGATCAGTTTGAGCCTTTGCTAGCACTTTTGATTGTTGTTTGATGATCGGATCAGCACTCTTTAGAGCTTTCTTTCACTCTATTGACTATATACCTGAAGCTGCTGACATGCATTTTAGACTCATTTGCATTAGCTTGCTCCGATAGGCATGGCCTAGCTCCGTTTCGCTTGTTTGAGTTCCTTACCCTTCTGTTTTGATTTCAAATTTTTTTTTACGCAAGAACCGTGGGGGAGTTCCCCACGGTGAGAAAAAAGACTTTAATTAAATAAACGAAGGACAAACCTATACAACGAGGAGCTTACCTCAGAGAAGGAGGGAGAAGGGGGAGGGGACAAGACTAAACAGAACTTACATCAGGGGAAGGAAAGCAGAAGAAAAGAGAGATAAAGAATTACAAAGCATCTAACCACAAACAAGCTAATCTTCTATCATTTTCTTGAAACCTATTTGATTGCAAAGAAGCTTGAATTTTAAAGTTTCCAAGCCACCTTGAAAAGGTAGCCTGAACGCCATCAAACACCAAACGGTTTCTGATTTTCCATAACTCCCAAGCTGGAATCAGAAAAACCTCAGTGAAAAATGGCATCCCTACTTGCTGCCTTGTGCTCATAATTTTCCTATGAATTTCATCATCCTGAGCCCAAACAATTCCAAGCTTGTCCCAGCATCTTTTGGCAAAATTACAGTCAAAAAAGAGGTGAGCAATTGTTTCTTCTTCTCTAGCTGAACAAAGTACACAAAGGCAATTAGGCTGCACGTTGAAGTGTCTTCTGGATAACATGTTTTTCATGTTCAGTCTGTCCATAAGAACTAGCCAAGCAAAAAACTTAACTCTTGGAGTCACCTTGGATTTCCAAACAATTCTGAAGCCTAGAGCTGCAGGCATGGTCATGAAAGCCAACATGTATAGTTTCTTAGCCTCGTACTTATCATTTCCCCAATAGAATAGTCTCTTGTCAGATTCATTATTCAGATTAAAGGCCTGAATTAATTCTCTAATATTTTCCAACTCTTGGGCAGCAGCTTGTGAGATAGGAATAGTGAGAATCTCCTCAAGACAGGAAGCTTCACAGACTTCTTTTACAGACATTGCAGGATCCTTTGCAAAATAAGCAAGATTAGGGAATAAATCCTCAAGACATTCTCCTGCCCAATTGTCCCTCCAAAAAAGAACAGAAGAGCCATCCCCAAGTTGACAGGTGGTAATGAGACCATATAATTTTTTTAATTTGAAAACATCTCTCCACCAGAATGACCCCAATTCCCTTTGCACATGTGGAACTTTTCCATCATAGTATTTAAACCATAGCTGGTTGACCCAAGGAATGTCAGATTTGAAAACATTAAGTTTTTTATGCCAAGGCCTCCTTTCTTTTTTGGCCTTTGGACATAATGTCATGCCACTAAATTTCCCCCTCATTTTCTTTCCGAATTACCTCTCCACAAACATTGCTTTCTTATTCTGTCGATGTCATGAATAACCCCCTTGTGCAATTTGAAAGTGCACATAGCATAAGTGACAGTAGGGGTGATGACAGTGTTGATATATTCCATTCTCCCGGAGTAGGATAGAAGAGAGGAGCAAGCAGAGAGTTTCCTTTCCACCCTATCCAAGATAGGAGCAAAATCCTCCATTTTTGGCTTGGTCGTGCCCAAGGGAAGTCCCAAGTATGTAAAAAGGAAACAACCAATCTAACATCCCAAGGTGCCAGCCAAGATCTTCATTTTTCCAGCAGAGACATTAATGGGTACAATCAGAGATTTGCTAAAATTCACACTTAGACCAGTAGACATGGCGAAGGAGTTGAGAATGGCTTTAAGACAAAATAGTTGCTTAGCATCAGCTGGCATTATGAGCAAAGTGTCATCGGCATATTGCCCCTAAGGGGGAGAATTTTTGCTATAATGGTGTCAATTTGCAAATTGTGCTTCACTTGTTGAGGGGAGTTCTCTTACTAAGGGGGAGATTTTATGCTTTGCTCTAATTTGAATTGATTGGAGTTTTTCAGCTAGTTGTGTCGAGCCTCTGTGCCTCTGTCTTGAGGGACTAGTTGTTTTCGCTGGTTTTTGAGCAATTTTGATTGGTATGGAGCTATTCTTGATTGGTATGGGGCTTCTAGTAGTTTTTGCATCCTTATGCATTCTTCAGTTGGTATCGAGCTTTAGCTAGTGTTGTTGAGCCCTTTCTGCCTCTTCTTGAGGACTAGCTTGTTCTTGACTTGGTTGTGTCGAACCATTGCCCATGTCTGAGATCAAGTTTTTCTCTTTGATGAGTTCTTGCTCCGATCCTTTGCTTGGTTGTGTCGAACCGTTGCCCATGTCTTTGGGGACCAAGCTCTGCTTATCTTGACTTGTCCTTCTTCGCCTTTTATCTTGGCTTTTGGACATTTCAAGTTAGTCTTCTTCTCTATCTACTTCTATTTTCTTTTCTTATTTGATCTCGATTATGATGTGTTGACGATGCACTCATCAAGGAGGAGACTGCAAACACAAGGTTGATATGTGCCCTTGTGGTTCCCTTCCTGAGTGATGAGCGATCAGTCAACAGTCTCACCGGAAGGGGTGAGAGGCAACATGTCTCTTGGCTGTGTTGATGTGCAGGTGTGAAGCTCGGAGACAGTGGTCGAAGGTGAGGTGAAGGTCAAGTAGTGATGTGCTGTGTCGACGGACCGAGAGCGGTGAAGGGCGGACCTGAGGCTTGGACCGATGGACCGGGAGACTTGAGGACCAGCTGTGGTAGCTGGCACATAGCATCGACAAGCGAGAGCACATGGGGATGTGCAGTGCATCGGCCGAGTTGGGAGGAAGGTGATGGCGTCGTGACACTTGGTGGGAGGCCGTGAAGGAAGGCGAATGCACTATGCCCGGCGTGGAGGCTGCACATACATCGACATCAGTGCTGATGGTCGGGGTGTGAGAACCACATCCTGTTTACGGCGCGAGTTTGGTAGTTGAGCCTCAAAAAACTACCCACGACGGTTTCTGAGTTTCGGCCACGAAACTTGGGGTGGTGGGTTTCCGAGTTTGGGCCTCAAAACTCGGCGAGGATGGTTTCCAGGTTTGGGCCTCAAAACCTGGGCTCGCGGGTTCTGAGTTTGGGCCAAAAAACTCAGTCGGAGGATAGGTTTCCCGGTTTTAGCCTCAAAACTGGGGGGAGGTCCATAAAGGACGGTCGATGCGTGGCAGCATGGAGAGGCTAGCGCGGCGGCGTAACTATCCATGTGGAAGGCGCGGCGGTCGATAGGACGGCACGTGGCGGCATCCTGAGGCTTGCGTAGAGGCGAAGCTAAGGATGAGGAAGGCGCGTGACCGTCAGATCGTGACTCTTCAGAGTTGGACCGGGATACCCCTAGGGTTGGCCGCTTCACTCTTTTATCTAAGGGTAGAAGGGGACTATTGTTATTAGGCTATAAATAAGAGAGGCGCCCCTCCTCTCTCCCTATCCTTGCAGCCATTTGTTCCTAAGCTCGTGAGGCGCATCTTTTCACCGAAGCAATTCTTCCCTAACCTCACAAGCTAGTAGATCCGTCGGTTTTTGTGTTGGATCAAGTTCCTTCTCCCTTGCCCCGAAATTCTTTGATTCACCGATTTGGGATTAGATTTGAGACATGATCTCTTAGGAGTAGTGTAACATCCCGGCCCAAGGCTTAATAGGAATAATAGGATACTCATACCAACAAGTTGCAACTTCTTTTTTGGAAGCCCATCTCCAAAGAACTCTAAAGTTAAGCATGCTTGGCCTAGAGAAATTTAGGGATGGGTGACCGACCGGGAAGTTCTTCCCGGGTGCGCACGAGTGAGGACAAAGTGCGCAGAAAAGACTGGTGTTGGTCTGTGAGGGAAGTCTATGTCCTAGAAAAGCTGCCAAATGTAAGTGGGCCCGGCCGCATGGAGGCGGGACGTTACAAGTAGTTCACTAATACCCTTGTGACCTCTCAGATTGAGTCTTTGCCTTAGAGCTTTTGATTCAGAGGAGATCGGGTTGAATCGCCAAAAAACTACACAGTTTTCGGGGGCATCAGACGCTGGTGTTCTAGGTATCGGACGCTGACCCGAGTAGCATCTGACGCGCCATCGCCACGTGTCTGTTTCTGTGTTTTTGAGTGAGCATCGGACGCAGGGCATCGGACGCGCCGGGGCCTGAGTGTCGGACGCTGAGCTGGTACTGTAGCAGCGTTCGATGGTCATGCAGTAAGGTTCCAGAACCGCTCTGTTCACATCGGACGCGTCCGCCACTGAGGCATCGGACGCTGCCAACGTCCGATGCACTAACTTGTTCGTTGTTTTGTCCACAGTTCGTTCGTCCGACTTCGGATTTGGTTTTCGGCTTTTGCGTTGGACTTCTTTGGTTTGTAGGGTCCCGCTGTGCTTCTCAGAAGCATCCACCCTACATCTAGGATCGTGGACACTAGCAAGCCCGACTCTTGCTTTTAGGGTGACTTTCTGGGACGAGGGCCATCTATTTCACGAGTTGAAATTTGAGGCTCCCATTCACCCCCCTGTGGTCGCCAACTCGGGCCGTCAGTCACCTAGTTGAGTTTTGCTTTCGGAGGAAGAGAGTCGGAAGGAAGGAGTTGGAGCTGAACGGCTAGGCCAGGCACCACCCTTTCCATGGTGTGCATGGTCAGGGAGTTCAGAGGCAGGGCGCTAGGCCTGGAGGTGCAACCCTCAGGCGGCTAGGCCCCAGGCAGCTAGACCACGGGGTGGTGGTCATGCTCGTCGCGGTTCCGGTCGTCCTCAATACGATCATGAGCTAGGTGTAAGAGGCTTTGCTGCTCTATCCCATAGCGGACCACCTTTTCAGCATGGTGGTGATCTCTTTGCTCAAATGGAACATGGAGGTGAGTTTGGAGGATTTCTGTTCCATAGCGGACCACCCTTTCAGTTTGGTGGTGATCGCTATCCACCCATGGGACGAGGATAGTTTGGTGTTCCTTCTAACACCTTTTCTGGGCCTATGACACAACACTGGTATCCTTCTCAGTATACTAACCCCAGTGTTGTGCCATACGCTCATTTTCTGCCTTTCTATTGATGCCGGAACTTTGGCTGGAGAACATGTGGCTCATGGATTCCGGGTGTTCGCGCCACATGACAGGAAAGAAGGAATGGTTCTCCAGCCCTAGACCCCGTTGTGCATAAGGAGTACATCACCTTCGGGGATAGTGGTAGAGGTAAGGTTGTCTCTCGTGGGTCGATCCGACTTAACGAGAGCTTTGTTCTTGTGACGGAACGACCCTAATCCCATGGCCCACGTGTCCCTGTCAACTTCTGACAGCCGAACCCATGTTCCATGTGATTAAGACCTGTTCGCCACCGGGCTACATCAGTGCCCAATGTCCGCAGGATCATCTCACAATTCGGTTACAGCATTTCATACTTTTATAAATAACATCGGAATAAAGAGCGGAAGACTTAAATAACATTAGTTTTACAAACCGAGGTTTCAAATGAGGTAAGGAGTACGATTATTACAAACCATTGTTCGGGAAATTCAAAGTAGACAACGTAGCGGAAGCAATAACATAAAGATACATGTAACACCCAGCCCGAGGGTGCACATTTACTCATCGGCCTCATCGGCCTCCTCCTGGACGAAGGTCACGCAACAGGGTGCGAGACACATCGGGGTCTCAGGCATACCTGCAACATGGGTAACAAACCCTGAGTACGGGGTACTCAACAAGACTTACCCGACTAAAGAAAAAGGGAGAAGACTCAGGAATGAAGGCTTAGGGTAGTCAAGGTAAGGCTTAAGCAAGATCAAGTATTTTGCAGAAAAGCATTTTTGTAAACCTTATTTTATTTTTGAAAGATTCGGTATTCCTCAAATCTTCATCGTTCATGATTCATTTTACATTTCAAAACATTCCTAGTTGAGAACCACTCTCCGTTGACAGTCAGTGGACCAAGTCTCCATAACCGAGGAGCAACGTTAATCCGGATAAATAATACTCAGCTGAGGATCCCTATCCACACTGCATATGTAGCACCCAAGCTTGCATATGCCAACTCGTCTACCACGATTCCTCCAAGATTGGGCCCGGTCCTACGCCACCCGGAAGTACAGTACACCACTCCAATCCGGGACTTTAACCCACGTGGGTACATGCTACTTCCGCCATCTCTCCACTCCCAGTGCGCGGTTGTCGGTCCAATAAAGGATTCCTCGGAGCCAGAGCTTTCCGTAGTATGTGAATAGTTACAAGTCTTGACCAGCAGGCCCCCATACGGATGGTCCCTAATTTTCCAGCCAGAACTATACCTTGGTTATATCTCACCCAAGCGTAATAGTCCTGTCAGTTTTTCAACCCTGTCCCGGTCGGTGTCAACTGTTGAGTCCCGGACTACAACATGACGGCACCGTACGCTCGGACAACCTCTCCACGCTATTGACTAGGTACGGATCAGGTAACTAGCCAGTAGACAGGAGTAAAGCCAAATTCCCATAAACATTCTTAAAGTGATCACACTTTTGAAATTGGCATTTTTATTGCAAATCTCTTGAATAGCATTGCTAAGCATTTTGCAAATAGTTTTGAAACAAGGGTATGTGTATCTTTTGGTGGGGGTAGATTATGCAAGTAATAGGTCATCACACAACTCCTATTACCTAATGCAATAGTTTAACTCAAAACATTTAAAGAAAACATTTATAAAAGCAAGGTAGGGTTAAATGCACCGGGGCTTGCCTTGGATGGCAAAAAGAGCAGACTCGGGGTAGGTATAGGTGTCGGAGCTCGGGGTCGCCTCGGGAGTTGGTTCGTCAACAGCGGCCTCGACTCTGGTACCTTCTTCGTCAACTATACGGATGCAAAGATGAATGCTCATGAGAATGATGATATGGACTTAAGGTGCAAGACAATTCTACTGATTCTAGATTACTCTTAAACAAGGCATAATCGAAATCTAGGTTGAGCATAAAAGGTAACCATTTCTTCCTTAAGCAATATTGATTAAACTAGCCCTTATTATACTTATCCTAAGCATCATCAAATCATAGCATCACAACCATCATAGACCAAAGGGTAGGGGTCTATGAACATCAATCAATCCAAAGATCACATCATCAAACACTTATTACCAACCCTAATCCACCTTTTCTATTTTCTTAATTTATTTAAAAGGTCATTTTATGAAGTTGCTCCAAAAATTACCAAATTAATTCCATAAGTTCATTATGGCATAAACAGATGGCAAAACAAATTTCATAATTTTTGGAGGTCATTAAGGTGCTTAATTAAATCTAGACATTTAATTAACAAAAGGCACTATTCAACTATTTAAATAAAAGCTCAAAAATCAACTTGTTCCAAAAGACTTCAAAATTTTACCAGAGACTCAGAAAGGCATAACTAGCACATAAAAATTTGTCTCCAGATTTTTGGAGTTATAGATCACTCCCCAAAAATACCAAAACCTCCATTTTTCAATTAAAAGGGGAATTTTACATTTTTAAATCTTTGCACAAAACTCAAGTTTCATATTTTTATAAAATACTCCAGAGCATAAAGAGTCTACCACAAAAATTTCAGAATTTTTGGATGCACACAGAAAATCATACAAAAAAGAGAAAACAGAACACTATTCACATCTCTCAGAAAAAGAGAAGAGCACTGTGCTCCTTCTAGGCCGGGCTCGGCGAATCGCGGGGCTCGGGCGAATCGCGCGGGGCTCGGTCGAGACGGGCTCGGTTGAGACGGAAGCGACAGCTTCGTCTGAGGCCTGGCCCGGAGGCTCGGGCGAGACGGAGAAGTAAGCCTCCGTCCGAGGCCTGACTCGGGCGAAGCGGAGAGCATGCGCTCGCCGAGGCTTGGGCTCGGGCGAAGCGGAAAAACAAGCCTCCGTCCGAGGCGTGACTTGGAGGCTCGGGCGAAACGGAGTGGAAGCAGAGGCCGGAGGCTTCGGATGCTTACCACGGGTCGGAGGCAGGGCTCGAGGGTGAGGCTCGACACGCGCTCGAGGGTGAGGCTCGAGGAAGAGACGACCGCGGCGGCGCTCCGGCGATCCGGCGATCCTGCTCAACACACGAGACCGCAAGGGCCGGGTTAGAGTCGCACGGAACCGAGGAAGCTGACACAGGGGTCGGGAGAAGGTATCCGTGACCGGAGGGGAAGTATTTGACGAACCCGAGATCACCGGGGTTCCGTCGGAGTTTGGGAAGATGGGGTTACGCCGGGCGATTGGAGGCGGGGAAGGTGAAATTGGGGGGTGGGAAAGCTTCACGAGCTCAAGGCGGAGCTTTCGGGCTAGGTGGTTGAGCGGCGGGAGCTCCGGAGAGGTCTGGCCACGGTGGCGGAGGTGAGTGCGGAGGTCGGAGCTCCGGCGGGCTTATATAGCCGCGGCCAGGGGCCGGTAGAGAGCTCGAGGTGGGGTGGATAAGCTCGGCGGACGCGTGCGCTCTCGATTGCGCGCAGGCGGAGGACGGGCGTGCAGCCGGGGCTCGGGCGCAGACAGCGCCGGCGATGGCCACGTGGCGGCGACGCGCTGGAGCAGTAGGGGACGGGGCGGAAGTCAGCGCTTCGCGCGTGCGGGTGCGGAAAGATGTCGCGGGCGCGGGTGACAAGTCGGGGGCAGACGAGCGGCTGCCAAACACGTGGCGCGCGCAACGCCGGAGGCTCGGCCACGGCCGGGGCCCCCTAGCTGTAGGTGGAAGATGAACAGGGCTAGGTCTTAGGGTTTGACTTTTGGCTGATCTCTGTATTTTGCAAATTACTTCCAAAACTTGAACTGGGCAACAAAAACTCAAAATACCAAAGTTGCTCAGAAAAATGAGATCTACAACTTTGTCAATATGAACATTTTCAAATTCCAAATAGTTTCTGAACCATATACAAAAACAGAAAAGGGGACACTTTTCAAATTTGATTCAAATCAAAATTACTTTGGATTTCAAACTGAAACTTGAAAATCCTTATATATGAAAGTTGTTCCATTTGTCAAAACCTACAACTTTGCTAATATACACTTTTTCTGAAACTCAATAGTTTTTGAATAAATTTTTAAAACTGAAAAGGGGACAAAAACTGGAATTTGAATGAATTTGAAATTACTTCAAATTTTATATAGAAACATGGAAATCTGTAAATACCAAAGTTGTTCCTCTAGGTCAGATTCACAACTTTGCTTTTTGAACCAACTCAAAATTTTGAATTATGAAAAAGTTATCAGAAAGGGAATAAATCCAGGATTTGGGAATTTAGGGTTTTGCAAAAGGACAATCAAATCAAATCTGATTTTAGAACTTTGATCAATGCAACAAACATCAGGGCATCAAATTCAAACAAGAACTACATAGAACTAGGCACAGAGGTGAAATTACCATTTTGCCCTTAGAGGAAGAATTGGGCTTTTAGGGTTTTTGAAAAGGGACTAAAGCATAGCAATTAAGCAATTCAAATGCATCACAGGAAATGATTAATGCTTAAGATGATGACATGTCAAGTTAATTACATTAGTAACACCAGGTGAACTCCCACCGCCTTGCTGTTGCCGGTTATGGTGGTGACCGTCCATGTTCACTGCACCTTGAAGGCGGTTGGGCCTTTCCAAATGAGGAGGAGAGGTCCTCCACTCCCCCAAGTCACCTCCACCTATAAAAGGAGGCCTCCACCCTCCTCACAAAGCATATAATAGCTCATCAACACATATCTCAAGAGGGATCCATGGAAGAAAGAGTAGTGCCTCATATGTCTTAGCTCTAGTGAAAGCCCTAGTTTGGTTTTGGATAATTGATGAAACCTATTCGGACTAACCCTATGCTTGAGTATGTATGAGATAGGTTGGTCCAACACCAAGTGATGGAGCTAGATGGATGGTGATGTTCACATGGTGGTGATCAAAGGCTCAAATGATTGGATAAGAAGAAAGAGAAAAACAAAATGGGCTAGAGGCAAAGGTATATGCATAGGGCCATTTTGTTTTGGTGATCAAGACATTATAGAGAGTGTGATCACATTTAGGATTGATAGTCGTACTATCAAGAGGAGCCAAACTCATTTTTGAAATGCGGTTATCAAAGTGCCACTAGATGATCTCACTTTTGAGAACACAAGGTTGATATGTGCCCTTGTGGTTCCCTTCCTGAGTGATGAGTGATCGATCAACGGGCAACATGTCTCTTGGCTGTGTTGATGTGCAGATGCGGAGCTCGGGTAGTGATCAAAGGTGAGGTGAAGGTCAAGTAGGGACGTGCCGTGCCGATGGAACGGGAGCGGTGAAGGGCGGACGTGGAGCTTGGACCGACGGACCAGGAGACCTGAGGATCAGCTGTGGTAGCTGGCACGTGGCGTTGACAAGCAAGAGTACATGGGGATGTGCGGTGCATCGGCCGAGTCGGGAGGTTGCCCGGCGTGGAGGCTGGACATGCACCGGCATTGGTGCTGGAATTCGGGGTGTGCGAACCACATCCCGTCTACGGCACGGGTTCGGTAGCTGAGCCTCGAAAAGCTGCCCTCGATGGTTTCCGAGTTTGGGCCTCAAAACTCGGGGTGGCCGGTTTCTGAGTTTGGGCCTCAAAACTTGGCAAGGACGGTTTCTGAGTTTGGGCCACAAAACTCAGCCTGAGGACAGGTTTCCCGGTTTCGGCCTCAAAACCGGGGGAAGACACAGGTTTCCCGGTTTCGGCCTCAAAACCGAGGGGAGGTCCGCAAAAAGGACGGTCGACGCGTGGCGGCATGGAGAGGCTGGCGCGGAGGCGAGGCTATCCACGAGGTAGGCACGGCGGTCGATTGGGCGGCACGTGGCGGCATCCTGAGGCTTGCGTCGAGGCGAAGCTACGGATGAGGAAGGCGCGTGGCCGTCAGATCAACTATCAGCAGAGTTGGATCAGGATACCCCTAGGGTTGGCCGTTTCGCTCAAGTATCTAGGGGTAGTAAGGGGATTATTGTTTTAGGCTATAAATAAGAGAGGCACCCCTCCTCTCCCTCTATCCTTGCAGTCATTTGTTCCTGAGCTCTCTCTCTCTCTAGCCCTCGCTTAGGTTCTAATCATACCTCGCTGCAAGCGATCGGTAGAGACGGCAATCATACCTCTGTGTATTTGGATCTTTGAGGAAACGAGACTGTATTCTCGTTGTCTCCTCGTGTGGAGGAATTTCGGCTGAAATCGAATCGTGCTTTGTGTTCTTCACGTTTTGGTTTTTCTTCTCTTGGAGATTTGCTTCGTTCTCTCTCTCTTCACGAGATGATTTTCGATTCGACTTGAATCAATTTGTTCTTGGTCGTGAGCCCCTTCTTTGTACCGAAGGATTTCTCTCCTAACCTCATGAATCCATAGATCGGGTTGATTTCGTGTTCGTTCTTCCTTCTTTCCCCTTTCCGGTGATCCTCGGATTTCTATCAATTGACTTGGATTGGTGCGATGATTTCTTAGGATTAGCACCCCAATACATAGAGGAACACCTGGGAGGAGTTTGATCGAAGCCCCTTTTGGTTTGGTGAAGTTTCGATTGATTTGGAGTTTGTCCCGAGCGTTTTTCCTGTGTTCTGCTCATCCGTGGACAGTCCGCCCCTTCAGTGGCTGACAGTCCGGGACTCGGGGCTTGGCTAGGTCAGAACTGCGTAGAGCGATACTGTTCTCAGTCTAGAGACCGGCGGACAGTCCGCCAGTGACCCGCGGACAGTCCGGGGTCACATCGGACGCAGCACAGGGTCAGCATCGGACGCTCGACGGTCATGGTTCACTTGTACCGCGGACTGTTCGGCGTGCAAACCGCGGACAGTCCGGGAGTCATCCAGAACTTGATCAGAACAGTTCTGTTTCCGTCCTTTTGCCGGCGGACAGTCCGCACCTCCAGTGGCGGACAGTCCGGCGTTGGGCGGACAGTCCGGGACCCTGACCCCGGACATTCCGTGAACCTGCTGGTTGTGCTGTTTTGTTCCGTGGATTTGGTAGTTGGTTTTGGGGTTTCTCCGGAGGTTCCGCTGTACCACTAGGACATCTCCTAGGGTATCCACCTACTCGTAGGTCGTGAACACTCCGGTCGTTTCAAGTCTTCGCTTTTGGGGTGACTTTCTGGGACAAGGGCTATATAATTCACAAGTTGAATTTGAAGCTCCCATTCACCCCCCCTCTGGTCGCTAATCCGGTCCTTCAATTGGTATCGGAGCCAGTTAAGGATCTCTCCTACCTTAATCGGTTTCGGATACTAAGGGCAACATGGAACGAGGGAATAGCAAGGCTCCTTGGTTCGATGGAACGAACTATCCCTATTGGAAGATTCGGATGCGTGCTTATCTCAACAGCATCGGATCTTCTGTCTGGGAGATATGTGAGAACGCTGAGTACGTGGTCCTTGCGGCTTGTGTGGGTCAGATCCAGATTGACCAACACGAGGCCAACTCCAAGGCTCGTAATGCTCTTCTGGCCAGCCTCTCCCTTCCTGAGTTCGAACGTATCTCAGAGCTTGAGACGGCATGAGAGATCTGGTTGAAGCTTCAAAGCTATCACGAGGGAACCGCTCATGTTAAGACCAGACTCTTCGAGACCTACAAGCGAGAGTACGAGAACTTTGTTCAGTTGGAGGGAGAGACGATTGACGCCATGTTCGCACGTTTCCAAACGATTGTGAAGAAGATGCGTGCCAATCGGGCCAACCTACCCTATGACGATCATGAGAGGGCTCTCAAGTTGCTATACGCCCTGGATCAGAGGGTATGGGAGGTGAAGGTGTCGACCATCATTGAGTCTCCTACTTACGACACCCTAACTGTGGACGAGCTGTTCAGCAAGCTCAAGTCCACTGAGATCGATCACCTAACTCAGGCCAAGCTGAAGAACCCATCTTCACACATCATGGCTTTGGTCTCAGGCACAGGTGGATCGACCTTCTCTACTGACGCTTCACCTCCTCTTGTCGCGTTGTCTTCTTTGCATACAGTCACGGAGGAGCAGTTGGAGGCACTGGGAGACAATGAGCTCGCCCTCGCCATCACCCGGTTCTCACGGTTTCACAATAACCGCCTGAATCGCCGGCGTGGTGGCGCACGCGAGGGCTGCTACAAGTGTGGTGATCTAGACCACTTCATGGCGAACTGCCCCAAGAACGTCAAGAACTTCCCCGACAAGAACCGCAACTTCAGGGGCAAGGGCAAGCCAGAGAACAAGGCCGAGAAGAATAACAAGAACGGCTTCTTCCGCTTGGAGGACATGGAGAAGGCTTTTGACGCCGGCAAGCATGCTTTCCTCGCCACCATCGGCGATGGCGGGAAAACCTCCGACGGTGGTTCCAGCGACGACGAGTCCGAGCACAAGATGGAGGATCGCTTCAACGGACTCTGCTTCTTCGGCAACTCCTCCAAGGGCTTTTGCACCATGGCCTTGGATGAAGAGGACCACAAGCACCAGGCAGAGGACACCGATGATGCTCACAACGACGACGACGACGACAATGCTTCTGAGGTACCAAATTCTTCTGAAGTCGATCATCTCACTGAGGAGCGGGATAGGTTTGTGGATTTGGTCGGTGTCTTGGAGAAGAGGCTTACGGAAGTGTTCCAAGAGCGCGTTGAGTTTAAGGCTAAGTTGAAAGAGGCGCGTAAGGAACTTGAGATTGCTAGGTCCGAGGTGAAGGTGGTCGATGTGGAGGAGTGTGAGGAGTGCACGATGCATATGACAAGCTTTGCCACCCTGCAAACCAAGTATGCCTCTTTGATTGAGGTGTATGATGAGCTGAAGAGTAGGCTAGACTTGGTGGGTGATTGCAAAGAGTGTCCCTCCCTAAAGGTAGAGCTGGAGGAAGTGAAGGCTAGGCCTTCTTTGCTGGGTGCGTGCAAGCTTTGTCCTAGCTTGCGAACTGAGTTGGTAGGAGTTAATGCCAAGCTTGCTGAAGCCTTGAAGGCCTGCTCAGTTAGCACTTTGTCCGCTCCATGTGAGCGATGCGTGGGGATGGAGCTAGAGATTGCCAACTGTCGGCATGACAGGATGCAAACCGAGGAGGAAAACACATACCTTCGGTCCATCCTGAGTTGGGTGTCATGCATTGAGCCGCAGTTGGGCCTGATGATCAGTCAGTTCAAAAGGGGAACTGATTGCTCGGGAGTAGGCTTTACCTTAGGTGAGAAGGGCGCTAGTACCTTTGGTAAGATCGGTGAGTTTAGCGGAGTGAACCCGAGTGAGAAACCATCCGCTATCACTAAGCTTACCAAGATCACCCCACCTGAGCCTTCCAAGCCTATCACCAAGGATGGCATCCTTGATGAACCTCCCAAGGCTCCACCTCGCAAGCAAGTGTGGATTCCAAAACCTAACCATCTTAGGAACACACTTGACACCCTTCCTAACATCTCAAGTGATCCCCTTCCGAAGGGCAAGCAGCCAGCCAGAGTGAACAACCCTCGCAACAATAGGAACCAACAACCCAAGAGAGTGGTGAGTTTGAGTGCGAGTACTGTCACCGTGAGGGTCACCTAGCTGAGTTTTGCTTTCGGAGGAAGAGAGATGCTAGGAAGGAGATGGAGCTGAACAACCAGGCCAGTCACCACCCTTTCCATTGTGTGCAAGGTCGGGGAGTTCAGAGGCAGGGCGCTAGACCTGGAGGAGCACTCCTCAGGTTGCTAGGCCCCAGGCAGCTAGACCACAGGGTGGTGGTCGTGCCCGTCGCGGTTCCGGTCGTCCTCTATACGATCGTGAGCCGAGTGTAAGAGGTTTTGCTGCTCAGTCCCATAGCGGACCACCTTTTCAGTATGGTGGTGATCGCTTTGCTCAGATGGGACAGGTAGGTCAGTTTGTAGGTTTTTCGTTCCATAGCGGACCACCCTTTCAGGTTGGTGGTGATCGCTATCCACCCATGGGACGAGTTCAGTTTGGTGTTGCTGCTAACACTTTTTCTGGGCCTATGACACAGCACTGGTATCCTTCTCAGTATACTAACCCTAGTGTTGTGCCATATGCTCACTTCCTGCCTTTCTATTGATGCAGGAACTTCGGTTCGAGAACATGTGGCTCATGGATTCCGGGTGTTCGCGCCACATGACCGGAAAGAAGGAATGGTTCTCTAGCCTTAGCCCCGTGATGCACAAGGAGTACATCACTTTCGGGGATAATAGTAGAGGTAAGGTTGTTTCTCAGAGAGCCATTCGGCTCAATGAGAATTTTGTCCTGAAGAATGTTGCCTTGGTTTCTAATTTGCATTTCAACTTGCTTTCTGTTTCGCAACTTCTTGAGGATGATTGTGAAGTGCGCTTTAAGAAGGGTTTGAGTCGCGTTTTAGACCCTCGGGGAGATCTTGTTTGTCGGATCGTCCCTTTTGGCCGTGTTTTCACAGCTGACTTTTCTCAGTCTTTCGGCTCTGCTAGGTGTTTGATGGCTGGTCCTTCTTCTGATTTTTGGAAGTGGAATAGGAGGCTCGGCCACTTGAGTTTTGACTTGCTTGCAAGGCTTAGCTCACTTGGCCTAATCCAAGGATTGCCCAAGCTTAAGTTTTAGAAGGACCTTGCTGGCCATCCATGTCGTCACGGGAAGATGGTTGCTGCTTCTCACCCACCTGTTACTCAGGTGATGACAAAGCGACCCGGCGAGCTTTTTCACATGGACACAGTCGGTCCAGCTCGGGTTTGCTCAGCGGGTGGGAAGTGGTACGTTCTAGTGATCGTTGATGATTTTTCAAGGTATTCTTGGGTATTTTTCATGGAGGGTAAAGATGAAGCGTTTTCGTTTGCTCGTGACTTAATCTTGAAGTTGAAAACTGAGTTTCCCCCTGATACCATTAGAGCTATTCGTAGCGATAATGGTACTGAGTTTGATAACTCTCAGTTTGCCTCTTTCTGTTCTTCTAATGGAATCGAGCATCAGTTCTCTTCTCCTTATGTCCCTCAGCAGAACGGTGTTGTTGAGCGCAAGAACCGGACCCTTGTTGAGATGGCCAGGACGATGCTCGATGAGCATAGGACTCCTAGGCGTTTTTGGGCCGAGGCGATCAACACTGCTTGCCATGTTTCAAATCGCATCTTTCTTCGTGCTTTAATGAAAAAGACTTCTTATGAGTTGCGTTTTGGATGAGTACCCAAGGTGTCTCATTTTCGGGTGTTTGGGTGTAAGTGTTTTATCCTGAAACAAGGCAATTTAGACAAATTTGAATCTCGCTCTGCTGATGGGGTGTTTCTTGGTTATGCTTCTTATTCACGTGCTTATCGAGTTCTTAACCTTGAAACTAACCGGATAGTGGAGACCTGCGAGGTCACATTCGACGAAACTATGCATTGTGTTTCTTCTGCTTTTGATGTTGCAGGAGAACAGGAGATGGGAGAGACCATCTTTGTGGAGGAGGAGCAGGAGAATGCCGATTGGGGTGATCCCGAGCCAACTCCACTGGCTGCCCCCATCGACCCTGCGACGTCTACTTCAGCTCGAGGACCAGATCCCACTACGTCTTCTTCTTGGGGTCCTCTAGAGCCACCTCTCCTGCGAGCACCCGCTGCACCTGAAGGAGCGACAGCATCTGGCGAAGGGGAGGCAACTTCGGCGAGCCAGGCGCTCCGAAGCGTTCAGCAAGTTCACCCCCCACGACAGATGATCGGCGGCATCGACCAGCGAGTCACACGGTCGCGAGCGTATGAAATCTCCCACTTTGCTCATTCTGCTTTCGTTGCGTCTTTTGGGCCCAAAGATGTTGGACACGCACTTTTTGATTCTAACTGGGTCAATGCCATGCATGAGGAGCTAGAAAACTTTGAGCGAAACAAAGTCTGGACCTTACTTCCACCTCCACCACAATGCCACCCTATAGGTACCAAATGGGTTTTCAAAAACAAAGAGGGTGAGGATGGGATGGTAGTGAGGAACAAGGCTAGGCTAGTAGCCTAGGGTTTCTGCCAGAAAGAGGGTATAGACTATGATGAAACCTTTGCCCCTGTAGCCCGTTTAGAAGCCATTAGAATCCTTCTAGCCTTTGCTGCTTCGAAGGGTTTTAAGCTTTACCAGATGGATGTCAAGAGTGCCTTCTTGAATGGGTATATAGAGGAAGAGGTTTATGTTAGGCAACCCCCTGGCTTTGAGGATCCCAAGTTTCCAAACCATGTTTATAAACTTTCAAAAGCGTTGTATGGTTTGAAACAAGCCCCAAGAGCATGGTATGATCGTTTGAAAAAAAATTTACTCTCCAAGGGTTTCAAAATGGGACGGGTTGATAGAACTTTGTTTCTCCTCAAGCAAGGCAACGATACCCTGTTAGTCCAGATTTACGTGGATGACATCATCTTTGGTGGCTCTTCTCTTGCGCTTGTTGCAAAGTTTTCAGATACTATGAGCAGGGAGTTCGAGATGAGTATGATGGGCGAGTTGACTTTCTTCCTCGGGTTGCAAATTAAGCAAACCCGAGACGGGACTTTTGTGCATCAAGGAAAGTACACGAAGGATATCCTGAAGAAATTCGACATGGGCGAGGCCAAGCCTCTTACGACGCCCATGCCGATGACTGCGGCAATGGACACGGACCAGGACAGAGAGCCGGTTGACCAGAAGGAGTACAGAAGCATGATTTGCTCGCTTCTGTACCTGACGGCAACGAGGCCAGATATACAGTTCTCTGTGTGTCTGTGCGCTCGTTTTCAGGCGTCCCCTCGGACTTCTTACAAGCAAGTAGTCAAACGCATCATGAGGTACCTCCGATACACTCCTGAGTTCGGACTTTGGTACTCTTCTTCTTCGACTCTTTCGCTCTGTGGTTATTCCGATGCGGATTTTGCCGGCTGTCGGCTTGAGCGCAAGTCTACTTCTGGAACTTGTCCGTTTCTTGGCTCTTCTTTTGTTTCGTGGTCTTCTCGCAAGCAGTCGAACGTAGCCCAGTCTACTACTGAAGCTGAGTATGTTGCCGCTGCTTCTTGTGCTTCGCAGCTTTTATGGATGGTTGCTATGTTGCGTGATTTTGGTCTAGATTTCAGTCGGGTTCCTTTACTTTGCGACAGCACTTCTGCCATTAGTGTAGCAAAGAACCCTATTCTTCACTCCAAGACCAAGCACATCGATGTTCGCTTTCACTTTCTTCGTGATCACTATGAGAAAGGCGACATTGATCTTAGGCATGTAGACACCCATAACCAGGTTGCGGATATTTTCACCAAGCCTTTGGATCTCTCAACTTTTGCTAGGTTGAGAGGTGAGCTTGGTGTATGTTTCCCCTTTTAGATGGGGGAAACATTTTGCCTATTGTACTATAATCTGACTTTCTGATCCTTTTTTGTTTTTGGGTCTTGAGTCTTTCTGTTTTTGCTTTGGCTCCGATTCTGACTTCATCATACATACATCTTTTTATTTCAAGCTTCATGTCTATATTCCTTAAAATGAATTTATGCTATGATTAGTGTATGCTTCGATGATATCTGGTGATGCTTGTCGCTTAGGCTCTCTTTGATCACTATTATTTCTTGTGAGCTAAGCTAATTTTTCAGAATGATGAACATGCTTAATGAACTTAAAACTGGAAACATGTTCACCATTGAGATTTGCAACTAGCATGTGTAGGATGTGTTGAGGTCACTTGAGGTACTTCATATATGCTAGGTTGCTATGTCTCTAGTTCTGAGTCAGTCAATTGCTTGAATTGTTCATATTCTGCTTAAAATAAACCAAGTTTTAGTGAATTGAAAAGATCGAGATGGGATTGCTTTGTCAGCACATCACGGTATCGAGACTGTTTCTCATAGCACCTTGAGTTAAACTTGAGCCGTGTAGTGTAAGACCGAAACCGATGCTTTAAGCTCCTGATTGCATATGCATAGGCTTAGCACGGTTGGAAAGTTAGGCAATGACAAGCTTTCAACCTCTCACAATCACATGCTGAATTTAAACTTGTGTAAAAACCGCTGCAAATATCTTCGATAAAATCTAATAACACAAGTTTATGTTTCACTCTATAGCATGATGGTTGAACTTTGCTAGGGGTAGTTCACCTTACATACATGTTTAGCACTTGTTTGACTTCCTGTCTATATATGCTTAGTGCTAATTTGATGGTGAACCCCCTTTCTGAAAGGCTTTAAACTGCTCACTAGGCTTATGCATTCATATCTTGTATTCAGTGATCAGTTTGAGCCTTTGCTAGCATTTGTGTATGATGCTTTGTAGTCGGGTCAGCACTCATTAGAGCATTCTTTCACTCTTTCAAGTATATACTTGAAGCTGCTAACATGCATTTTTAACTCAGGTGCATGTGCTTAACTCCGATAGGCATGACCTAGCTCCGTTTGTCTTTCTTGAGCTCCCTTCCTTCTCTCTTTTGTTTGCAAATTGCCCCCAAGGGGGAGAATGTTTTCGAAGATGAGATTTCGATTTTCTGTGGTGACAATTTGCAACTTATGCTTCACTTGCTGAGGGGGAGTTCTTTGTTTGCAACTTATGCTTCACTTGCTGAGGGGGAGTTCTTTGAGTGAGGGGGAGTTTTTCTGCCTATTTTGAGTTATTGGCTTACTGCTGGTTGGGTTGAGCCTCTATGCCTCTATCTTGAGGGACTAGCAGTAGTTGCTTCTTATGCAGTCTTCTTGTAGTTTCGAGCTTTCAGCTAGTGGTGTTCAGCTCTTTCTGCCTCTTCTTGAGGACTAGCTTGTTTCTGACTTGGTTGCGTCGAGTCGTTGCCCATGTCTTTGGGAACCAAGTTTTGTGCTCTGATTTTGATCGAGTTTTGCTTCTTGATGAGATGTTGCTCCGATCTCTTGCTTGGTTGTGTCGAACCGTTGCCCATGTCTTTGGGGACCAAGCTTCGCTTATCTCTCAAAACTCGGCAAGGACGGTTTCTGAGTTTGGGCCACAAAACTCAGCCTGAGGACAGGTTTCCCGGTTTTGGCCTCAAAACCGGGGGAAGGCCCAGGTTTCCCGGTTTCGGCATCAAAACCGGGGGGAGGTCCACAAAAAGGACGATCGACGCGTGGCGGTGTGGAGTGGCTAGCGCGGAGGCGAGGCTATCCACGAGGTAGGCGCGGCGGTCGATTGGGCGGCACGTGGCGGCATCCTAAGGCTTGCGTCGAGGCGAAGCTACGGATCAGGAAGGCGCGTGGCCGTCAGATCAACTATCAGCAGAGTTGGATCGGGATACCCCTAGGGTTGGCCGTTTCGCTCAAGTATCTAGGGGTAGTAAGGGGATTATTGTTTTAGGCTATAAATAAGAGAGGCACCCCTCCTCTCCCTCTATCCTTGCAGTCATTTGTTCCTGAGCTCTCTCTCTCTAGCCCTCGCTTAGGTTCTAATCATACCTCGCTGCAAGCGATCCGCAGAGACGACAATCATACCTCTGTGTATTTGGATCTTTGAGGAAACGAGACCGTATTCTCGTTGTCTCCTCGTGTGGAGGAATTTCGGCTGAAATCGAATCGTCCTTTGTGTTCTTCATGTTTTGGTTTTTCTTCTCTTGGAGATTTCCTTCGTTCTCTCTCTTCACGAGATGATTTTCGATTCGACTTGAATCAATTTGTTCTTGGTCGTGAGCCCCTTCTTTCTACCGAAGGATTTCTCTCCTAACCTCACGAATCCATAGATCGGGTTGATTTCGTGTTCGTTCTTCCTTCTTTCCCTTTCCGGTGATCCTCAGATTTCTATCAATTGACTTGGATTGGTGCGATGATTTCTTAGGATTAGCACCCCAATACATAGAGGAACACCAGGGAGGAGTTTGATCGAAGCCCCTTTTGGTTTGGTGAAGTTTTGATTGATTTGGAGTTTGTCCCGAGCGTTTTTCCTGTGTTCTGCTCATCCGCGGACAGTCCGCCCCTTCAGTGGCGGACAGTCCGGGACTCGGGGCTTGCCTAGGTCAGAACTGCGTAGAGCGATACTGTTCTCGGTCTAGTGACCCGCAGACAGTCCGGGGTCACATCGGACGCAGCACAGGGTCAGCATCGGACGCTCGACGGTCACTGTTCACTTGTACCGCGGACTGTTCGGTGTGCAAACCACGGACAGTCCAGGAGTCATCTAGAACTTGATCAGAACAGTTCTATTTCTGTCCTTTTGCTGGCGGACAGTGCGCACCTCCAGTGGCGGACAGTCTGGCGTTGGGCGGACAGTCCGGGACCCTGACCCCGGACATTCCGCGAACCTGCTGGTTGTGTTGTTTTGTTCCGTGGCTTTGGTAGTTGGTTTTGGGGTTTCTTTGGAGGTTCCGCTGTACCACTAGGACATCTCCTAGGGTATCCACCTACTCGCAGGTCGTGAACACTCCGGTCGTTTCAAGTCTTCGCTTTTAGGGTGACTTTCTGGGACAAGGGCTATATAATTCACAAGTTGAATTTGAAGCTCCCATTCACCCCCCTCTGGTCGCTAATCTGGTCCTTCAACTTTGCATATGCATTTAGAATCTAGTGTGTGTGCTAACATCCCTTGAAAATGTGCTTGATAAATGCTAACTCACGTGCACAAGTAGTGGAAACTTGGTGGAGTTAACACTTTTGCACAAGGGATGAAGTGGAGATTGATTCCATGCTCTCTGAGGAGCATCAGACGCTGGGGGTAGCATCCGATGGTAAACCCTAGTGAAGCTGAGCTCCCTGAGTAGCATCGTACGCAGGCAACGGACGTTGCGAAAGCACTGTTGCTGAGTCCGATGCTGATGACGTGTGCTAGGTTTGTTCTCAGGGGAGCATCGGACGCTGGGCAGCTGCAGATACATGGGTGTATGCCGGATCGTGAGATGATCAGCGATTGTCAACTTGGATGATGCACGTGTTCTTTGGCTTGTGTTGTGCAGGTGTTGAGCACGGATACGGTGATCAAAGGCAAGGTGAAGGTCAAGTAGAGTCGTGTCGTGCCGATGGACCCGCAGCGGTGAAGGGCGAACATGAGGCTTGGACTGACGGACCAGTGGCCTGAGGATCGGCCGTGGTGGCTGACAGCCTGGGACAGCGACAAGTGAATTCTTGCGTGTGGACGGGGTGCACGGGCGGTGCATCCCCTCTACGGCTCGGTTTGGTGGTTGAGCCACAGAAAAACCACCGAGTGGATGGTTTCTAGGTTTGGGCCTCAAAACCTGGGTGCGGCCGGTTTCCGAGTTTGGGCCACAAAACTCGGGCTAAGGACGGTTTCCAGGTTTGGGCCTCAAAACCTGGGCGCTGGCGGGTTTCTGAGTTTAGGCCACAAAACTCAGGAGACGGATGACAGGTTTCCCGGTTTTGGCCTCAAAACCGGGGGATGGCCTAGGTTTCCCGGTTTTGGCCTCAAAACCGGGGGATGTCCCATGTTTCCCGGTTTCGGCCTCAAAACTTGGGGGAGGTCCTTGAAAAGTACGAGCAGAGCGGTGGCGGCATGTGGCGGCAATCGATGAGGTCGCGTCGAGGCGAAGCTACCAGTTGTGTGGGCCTGGCCGTCGGATCACCATCAACTTCGAGTTGGTTACCCTTAGGGTTAGCCTGCTCGCTCATTAGCAGTAGGGGTAGAAGGGGAATAATTGTATTAGACTATATAAGGAGAGGCAAGCCCTCCCTCCAAACTATCTCAGCCATTGCTATTTTCATTCTAGGGTTTCCTGCTCTCCCACATCCCTGATGTAGCTACTGAGATCTCGCAGAGACGGTGAATCATACCTCTGTGTATTTGCTTTTTGAGGAAACGAGACCGTAATCTTGTTATCTCCTCGTGTGGAGGAGTTTCGGCTGGAAACGGAGATCGAATCGCGTTCTTGATTGTGTGTTCTTTGCGTTTTCGTTTTTGGCCCTCACGGATATTTGCCTCGGTCTTTCTCTCCGGGAGTTGGTTGTCAATTTTGTTTGAACCACTTTGTGCACGAACGGGTTTGTGATCTTTTGACCGAAGGAATTGCACTCTAATCACTTATACCAACAGATCGGTCAAGTTTTGTTTTGAATCGAGTTTCTCCTTCCTTTTCCCTAATCCCTTCGATTCATCAATTTGAAGATAGGTTAGAGCTATGATCTCCTAGGAGTAGCTCACTATCCTCCTTGGGACTCCTCTCTCCAAGTTTGAGCCCTAGAGGTTTCGTTTTGGGAGAGATCGAGTCGAATCGGTGGACGAACAGCTTAGTTTCGGGGTGATCGGACGCACGACACGGGATGACTGGACTCTGACCAGTGAGTCGGGTCGTTGAATGAGTTTTCTGTACACCGTACTGTTTCTGACTGGACGAGACTCTGGTACTGTTCATCGTCTTCATTTGATTTGACCGGACAGTCGTGCTGTGACCGGACGCTCAGACTCAGTGAGTCCGGTCCAGCACAGAGAGGTCCCAAATCTGGTTTTGCCAGACCGGACGCGTCCGATCCCTACTGACCGGACACTCCATTGAGTCCGGTCAGTGCAGTTTCGCACGTTTTCGTCTATGGTTCGTTCGTTCATTTTTGGTTTTGGTTTCGGTTTTTTGCGTTGGATTCCCGACTTTGTGCCCTACCGAAATCAGGCTTCCAGCTTTGCAAAATAACTTGAATCCCTGTCGAGTTGCTCGGGGAAGGTTAAGGTTACCCAAAGTTCTTCCTGTCACTAGTTGACTTGCGTGAATTTGGGTGAGGGAGTTTTTGTGGTGTCCCGCTGTGTTCCTAGGAAAACTCCACCCATTCTCTTGGGTCAAGGACATCACACGTGTCGGCTTTGCTTTTGGGGTTGATTTTGTTGAGACAGAGGCTGGAATTTCGAGAGAAATTTTTAGCCTCCCATTCACCCCCTCTGGTCACCTTGCTTTAGCATTTTTGGTTCTTCAATTGGTATCGGAGCGGGTTAAGGATCTTTCACCTTAGCCGGTTCCAGATCCACAGAAGGCGACATGGATCGCGGTGTGGGCAAACCGCTGTCTTTTGATGGGACGAACTATGCGTATTGGAAGATACGCATGTCGGCCTATATTCAGAGTATGGGTGCTTCTGTCTAGGAGATTTGCAATAAAGCTGATTACGTGGTCTTGGCTGCTCGTGTGACTCAGCTGCAGATCGACAAGCACGATGCCAATAGCCGAGCCCGTAATGCTCTTTTCTCATGTTTGAGCATGTCTGATTTTGATCGCGTTTCTCACCTCCCCACGGCTCAGGAGATTTGGGTGACCCTCATGCGCTTCCATGAGGGAACCACTCAAGTCAAATCCTGTCTCTATGAGTCGCACAAGCGGGAGTATGAAAACTTTCGACATATGCCTGGCGAGAGCATAGAAAGTTTATTCGCTCACTTTCAGGTCATTGTCAATAGGATGAGGGCTAACAAGGAGTTGTTGCCTTTCGACGATCATGAGAGGGCTCTCAAGCTTTTACACACTCTCAATCGGTCGGTGTTTGATTCCAAGGTTCGGGCTATCATAGAATCGCCTAACTATGAAACTCTCACGTGCGACGAGCTCTTTAGTAAGCTCAAGTCCAGTGAGATTGACGCCATGGCGAGGGCTTCTTATGAAAATTCTTCTGGCCCGTCGATAACTTTGGTTTCTGGTTCTTCTGCTAACATCTCTAGAGGATTTGCTTTGTCATCTCTTCTTTCTGTCACAGAGGAGGAGCTGGAGTTCATGGCGGACGACGAGTTGGCCCTGCTTGCCAACCGGTTCTCGCGGTTCCACAACAACCGCATGAACCGTTGTCGCGGAGGAGGACGTGGTGGCTGCTACGAGTGTGGAGGCTCAGACCACTTCATCGCCAATTGCCCGAAGAAGAACAAGCAAGCTTTCAGCAAGGCGGATCATGGCCACAAGTACGATTCCGGTAAGTGAAAGGAGAAGTACGTCCCCACCAAACACAAGCGGAGGGGCGGCTTCAACAAGGAGTACATCAAGGAGAAGTACTTGGAGAAGTCCCAGGCTGAGCAGCGTGCCTTCTTCGCCACGCTCAGCGACGTCGACGACTCGGATGACGACTCCGCTGCATCAAGCGATGATGAGTTCGAGAAGAAGAAGAAGATCGAGGACAAGCAGAACGGTCTTTGCTTCTTCGCCGACAACGAGGGCTTCTGCACCATGGCTCTCGGTGATGAGGTCAACGGCGAGCTGGAGGAGATCCCTCGGGACGACGACGACACCTCCCAGGTATCTGAAACTCCTAATGAACTCTCTGCTGAGGTTGACAACCTTACTACTGCTCTTCTCAGTCAAGATAAACTACTTAGGCTTGCCACTAGAGAGAGAAAGGAGTTTAGGAGGAAGTGGGAGGACGCAGTGAAAGAGCTTGAGTGTGTCAAGTCCACCGTTGTCGTGACTGAGGAGGATGAGTGTGAGATGTGCTCCAAGCACATGACTAACCTTCTCACTTTGAGGGGGAAGTATGTTGCTTTGGTTGGAGAGGTGGATGAACTTAGAGCTAGATCCTCCGTGCTTGGTGCGTGCAAGTCTTGCGCAGGCTTGCAATCCGAGTTGGCAGAGAAGAATGCTGTTGGTGAGCACACTTGCCGAACCCCCGCACTTGTGCGGAGAGAACAGCGAAGGTGGCCAAGCGTCGAACGTTAAAGTGGAAGTGAAGGTTTTGAACTCGATTAATGCTGTAGTGCACTAATCCCAAAAAGTCCCCCCTTCACGCTGTTCACTCCCTGGTATTTATAGTGAATACCAAGGAGTGCAGGTCAAATTACAAAAGGGTAGAACAAAGATTCCTTGCCTCCACGCAGGGAGGAGGGGTAAAAAGGGTAAGTACAAGTAGAGGCTGAAACCCTAGCCAGCTTTCCCCCTGTGCGCCGCCACCTGACTCAGACCGCCTTCGGGAATGGGATGGTGAGGCGTTGACCTTCGATTCGTGCTCGCCTTCGGACCCGCGACCTTCGCTGCTCGCCGGACCTTCGACTTGTTCGTCTACCTTCGACTTCGGTCGCCCTTTCCCCGCGACCTTCGCCGCTTGCTTGGCCCGCTCTGAGTAGAGCGACCTTGGGACACGGCGAGGGTCGTCTGCCGTGCCGCGAAGCCTTAACCTGCAGGGAGTGCAAAAGGGAGCACCGAGGGTCGAACTCACGTCCGAAGGTTAGGAAATCGATCCCGAAAGGAGGGGGACCTCGCGAGGACACAAAGACCAAGCGAAGGTTGTTCTTGGCACCATATCGGGCGGCGTTTTTGCCGAGGGTCCTTTTCCCCAACAGTAGCCCCTCGTTGCCTTGGATCTAAAGAACGGAGTTTTAGGCCCAAGCAGCGCATTTTGGACGGGAAAACGTAAAGGGACCCTTGGCAGCGACGCCCGCGGCTGCTCTGGGCCGTATCGTTGTACTGTAGTTCGTACTGTTGAGGTCCGTTTCGTTTTTTGCGCTGCGTTTTTCGATTGTCGTGCCGATACTATCGCGGGAGTGTCGGCCGCTTGGTCTATAAATAGGAGGGGTAGGTGAGCGGTAAAGGATGTACCCTCATTCGCCCTAGCCACCCTGCTGTTGCAATTTGCCTGTAGCGAAGGTTTGTTTTAGTTTGACTGCGAGGGTCGAGGCAAGCATTCGCTGCGCGAAGGTGTTAGCGATTAGAGAGATGGCTAGGCTGAAACAGATTGTTCGTGCTGCTTCCCCTGTTTCGGCGGAAGAGGGGATTACCTTCGAGTTTGGACTCAGCCGAGTGTGCGCATCGGAGATTGCGTCTTATGTTAGGTGGGGTTGGATCGAGGAGGGCAAGGCGAGGACCAGCGAAGGGGAGACGGTGCCGAAGGCGGGTGCGGAAGAAGTTGTAGTGTTTGAAGAATTTTTTTCGGCTGGCCTTCGCTTCCCGGCCCACTCCTTCGTGGCCTTTGTGCTGCGAAGGTTCAACCTGAAGTTTCATCAGCTGACACCTTCATGTTTTACGAAGATGTCGGTGTATGTGTGGGCGTGCCGTTCCCAAGGTATTGCTCCAAATGTCGAAGGTTTTGTTCGCACTCATCGGGTGCACATGCAGCCTCGGAAGATTGATTGTGGCGAGGGTAAAAGCTGTCTGGGTCAATTTGCTGTGTACACATTTTGCCACCGCGCTGGGTCGGAGTTGCCAGTGCAAGCTCAGAAGAACAAGTGAACCAGCGGGTGGCAGGAATTTTGGTTTTACTATAAGCTCAGTGATGTGGCGGAGCTGTGCGGTGAGCTCCCGCCTCTTGGGGATGTAAGCGCGGTGGCCAAGATGGACGACGAAGCACACGCGGCTGTTGATTGTTTGAGGGTTATCTCGCGCTCTCAGTGCGCCCGCGACCTGGTTGAAGAGTACTGTTGCGCCAAGATCTGGCCTCTTTGCGAGAAACAAGTATGGTTTGAGGTTGAGGATGACCCTCGCTACCAGGGCAAGGGGTTGAAGAGACCGAAGGTTGATTTGAACAAGGTCTGGGCGAATGTTTTCAAGAAATTTCCTAGGCGAGAGGATGGGCTCGATGTTATATATAAACGCGTGCAGCAGTGGGTGGAGGAGTTAGTTGGCAAATTGTCAACGTTGGAAAATAAAGCTATACACAGCGCGATAGGCGCCGAAGGTCGAGTTAACAGACTGTTTGACATTCTTGGCATTCAGTATCCAAACTGGCCCGTTCCGTCGAGCGAAGATGCTCCGAAGAAGAGGAAGCGTGCCGCTGCGGGAGATGAGGAAATTGTCTCTCGGCCGAAGAGGGGTCGTGGCCGTGGGCGCGGCGGTCCCGGCGGCCGGGCGAAGGATTTGGCGACGAGGGTCGTAGCTGTTGTTGGTGCTTCGGGCACTTCCACATCCTCGGCCGTTGCCTCGAGCGGCCGAGGCTTTGATAAGGTTGGAGGAGTGGTGCCCCGCGTGGGCGGTATCGGAGCTTTAATTCAGGCCTCGGATGACGAAGGCGTCTCCAAAGACACCGACAAGGAAGAGAGAGAAAAGGAAAAGGAAAGGGGGGGAGAGGAGTCATCTAGCGAGGGCAGCGATTCATCCAGCAGCGAGGATGACTCCGATAAAGATGTTTCTATTGGGGACACCCGAGGAAAAAGGATAGCTTCGTCCAGTGCTGTTGCTGCGGCTGCCAAAGATGTTGAAGAAGTGTTGCGGGAACTGGAGGGAGAGAGCCCTCGACGAGGGTCACTGCCCGATTACGCCGGCACGCATATTTGGGTCGAGCAGCGTGCCTTCTTCGCCACGCTCAGCGACGTCGACGACTCGGATGACGACTCCGCTGCATCAAGCGATGATGAGTTCGAGAAGAAGAAGAAGATCGAGGACAAGCAGAACGGTCTTTGCTTCTTCGCCGACAACGAGGGCTTCTGCACCATGGCTCTCGGTGATGAGGTCAACGGCGAGCTGGAGGAGATCCCTCGGGACGACGACGACACCTCCCAGGTATCTGAAACTCCTAATGAACTCTCTGCTGAGGTTGACAACCATACTACTGCTCTTCTCAGTCAAGATAAACTACTTAGGCTTGCCACTAGGGAGAGAAAGGAGTTTAGGACGAAGTGGGAGGACGCAGTGAAAGAGCTTGAGTGTGTCAAGTCCACCGTTGTCGTGACTGAGGAGGATGAGTGTGAGATGTGCTCCAAGCACATGACTAACCTTCTCACTTTGAGGGGGAAGTATGTTGCTTTGGTTGGAGAGGTGGATGAACTTAGAGCTAGATCCTCCGTGCTTGGTGCGTGCAAGTCTTGCGCAGGCTTGCAATCCGAGTTGGCAGAGAAGAATGCTGTTGGTGAGCACACTTGCCGAACCCCCGCACTTGTGCGGAGAGAACAGCGAAGGTGGCCAAGCGTCGGAAGTTAAAGTGGAAGTGAAGGTTTTGAACTCGATTAATGCTGTAGTGCACTAATCCCAAAAAGTCCCCCCTTCACACTGTTCACTCCCTGGTATTTATAGTGAATACCAAGGAGTGCAGGTCAAATTACAAAAGGGTACAACAAAGATTCCTTGCCTCCACGCAGGGAGGAGGGGTAAAAAGGGTAAGTACATAGTAGAGGTTGAAACCCTAGCCAGCTTTCCCCCTGTGCGCCGCCACCTGACTCAGACCGCCTTCGGGAATGGGATGGTGAGGCGTTGACCTTGGATTCGTGCTCGCCTTCGGACCCGCGACCTTCGCTGCTCGCCGGGCCTTCGACTTGTTCGTCTACCTTCGACTTCGGTCGCCCTTTGCCCGCGACCTTCGCCGCTTTCTTGGCCCGCTCTGAGTAGAGCGACCTTGGGACCCGGCGAGGGTCGCCTGCCGTGCCGCGAAGCCTTAACCTGCAGGGAGTGCAAAAGGGAGCACCGAGGGTCAAACTCACGTCCGAAGGTTAGGAAATCGATCCCGAAAGGAGGGGGACCTCGCGAGGACACAAAGACCAAGCGAAGGTTGTTCTTGGCACCATATCGGGCGTCGTTTTTGCCGAGGGTCCTTTTCCCCAACAAATGCCAAGATTGTGTCTCTTGAGAAGACTAGCTCGGGTAGCACTTGTGTGTCTAGGTGTGCTTTGTGTGAGGGTTTGGAGATGGAGATTGCAAATGTGAAGCATGACAAGATGCAAACTGAGGAAGAAAATACATTCCTTCGGACCATCTTGTCATGGGTGTCTAGTGGTGAGCCGCAACTTGGGATGATGATTGCCCAATTCAAGCGTGCTGCTGGAGGTCCAGGTGTAGGCTTTGCTCAGGGGATGGAGAGTGTTGCGTCTTTTGGCAAGATTGGAGGGTCTAGTGGTCTTAACCCGAGTGAGAAGCCCAACTCCACCACTACTCCCAAACTTACCAAGATACCACCTAAAGAGCCTCTTAAACCTAAAACCAAAGATGGAGTGTATGAGGAACCTCCGAGAGTACCACCAAAGAAACAAGCGTGGTCTCCTAAACCCAACCACCTAAGAAACAAGTAGACACAATGCCACCTATCAAAGAGGACATCATGCCACAAAAAGTCCAAGTGATCCACACCCACTACCGTGAGTACCAACAACTCCCTATGAGAGCGGTGAGGTACCACTGTGAGCACGGTGGGAGAGATGGACATTCGAGGGAGTTTTGCTTTCGACGCAAGAGAGAGGAGTGTCGTGCAAAGGAAATGAACAACACAGACATGTACCATCCTTTCCATGATGTACATGTGCCGAAGGTTCAAAGGAGAGCTGCTAGGCCTAGAGGTCCAATGCCTCAAGGTCCTATGATGCAAGGAGGTCGTGCCCGGTGGGAGCCTACTTTTGTAGGTTACGGACCCCGTGGCGGTGGCTTTGCTATTGAGCATTACCCCCCACGCGTTTTGAGTATCATGATGGATGTTCTTCCTTTAGCGGACCACGTTTTCCTATACGTGGTGATCGCTTTCCCCATAGGCGTGCTAGGAATGGTTTTGCTACTAACCGTTCTTTTGAGCAGCCGGCCCAACACTGGTACACTTCTCATTTTACTCACCCCAGTGTTGGACCGTATGCTCACCCTATGTCTTTTTATTGATGTAGGTAAAATGATTGGAGGACATTTGGTTGGTGGATTCCGGGTGCTCAAGGCATATGACCGGAAACGCCAAGTTTTCTCTAGTCTTAGTCCAGTTGCCGGAAAGGAGTTTATCACCTTTGGTGACAATAGCAAAGGTAAAGTGTTGTCTCGAGGGTCTGTGCGAGTTAATGAGCACTTTGTGTTGCGAGATGTTGCTCTTGTTTCTAACTTGCATTTTAATCTTCTTTCTATTTTGCAACTCTTTGATGATTGACGGACCAGGATGTTAGAGATGTCATCAGAAGATGATTACTCCGACTAATCCCGGACAGAACGGGAGATCCGAAGACTTGATACGAAGCGTACTTGGATTAGGACTCTCATTGTAAATTTGTAGAGTTCTTAAAGGAAGTCTTGTAATTAGAATAGGACTCCTCCATTTTAACCGACTAGGACTCGGTCTGCGCTATGCTTCACCGAGATATATAAGGGGAAGCAAGTGCGGGCTCCAATCAATTGAATCATAATCATACACAAGGCATACGCCGCACTGGACATAAGGTATTACACTATTTAGCGGCCTGAACCAGTATAAATCGCTATCTCTGTGTACTCGTCGAGTCCTACGAACGCCGATCCCCATCGAACAAATCGTCTGAGATTACTCAAGACGAGTTGCCGGTTAACAAACACCGACAGCTGGTGCGCCAGGTAGGGGCTTTCGGCGATTCGACGACCAAGAGCCCGGCGAACCTTGACAACATGTTCTCGGCGGGATCAATTTTCGTTTTTGGCTCATGGACTTGCATCGCGGATGATCGAGGAAAGCTGCATTGACAACTTCACACTGAATCAGAAGCACAAGCCACGCCAAAGATGAATGATCTCACCCAGAACCTAGCAAATCTTGCAATCCAAGATCCGCAAGATTCTGGAGACCAACCTGAAACACCCGACTCCTACTCGAACTCAAATTCTGAGAACGAAAAGGACTCGGAGACCAAACATGGTATCACCTTCGGACTGCGAAACTTGGCTGAAGACTTCCAAGACCTAATTGGCGCAAAATTCAAAGAGTATCAACAAATACCTTTGACCGGAGCTCAAGATGGACTGGTGTTCAGCTCTACCAAGGAGGGTAACATTGTCCATTGGCCAATACAGCCAGCTCCAGCTAGGCTGATTGGCACAATTGACCAGCAAGATCCATATCAACATGGACATCAGCTCCCCTTTGAAGAACTCGACACCTCAATAGAACTAATCTCCAGCACTTCTACTTTGGAGTCGGTTACGCCAGGATCGACAAACCAGGGCTACACCTGTGAAGTTTTCATGGCGGGGCATCAGTCATCTCTACGACCACTAACCCCTCCAGATGTCTTCCAGGATGACGAAACTCTGAGTATGATATCTGACAATGACCCACAAGGATCCGAAGAAACTGAGTCAATAAAGGCTGAGAGAATCAGAAGGAATCAAGCTAAAGAAGCTCACAGAAGGCGCGCAAATCATCGCAAGGAAGCGGTAGACCACTACAATGTGCGACTGGAAGAATATAATACTCGGAGGTGCCTAGAAGAGGACGCGGAAAATCATGCTCGCGCCCAACGTGATCAGGAGCATCAATCACAAAATGATCACAATCGCCGACGAGCTGATTGCTCCCACAACCTCGAGCCTGAGTTTATGAGAGTCGCTGGTCACAAGGTATTCCAGACACCCTACCAGAACATCATGGCCCTAGCCACAGAGATGGGAGCCAAGGACAACCGCACCCCTGAAGAAGAGCGACAATTGGTCATGCTTCAGACTACTGCGCTACAACTCCGGGGACGGAACCTTGAGTCTCTTGCTGATGAACAAGCTTCATCCCATCCAAGCCAGAGGCGACCCGTTCAGGAGCGACTCGGCTGGGTTCCAGCGAGGAGTCGTCTGGGCCACCGAGTACCTGATCAAGCTGAAGGAGGAGCCGAATCTTCATACCGAGAAGTCGCAATTGTGGCATCGGACGCAGTAGATCGTTTCCCTTGCTTTTCCCAGAGGCTACGAGCAGTCTCGTTTCCACGAAAATTCAAACCCGGGAACTACTCAAAGTACGACGGGAAGACAGAACCTAAGCGGTGGCTCAGGCTGTACGCTCAAGCAGTTGAGTTAGCAGGAGGAAGCAACGGCGTCAAAGCACTCTTCCTCCCAATGGCTTTAGAGACAATGCCACTCGCTTGGTTCGACAGGCTTAAGCCCGATTCCATTGACTCCTGGGAACAACTCCATCGCATCTTCATAGAGAACTTTGCGGGTGTCCCCGAGAGATCAGATCCCCGGACTAAGCTCAGGACCTGCAAGCAACAAAAAAATGAGTCAATACGGGAGTACTATAGGCGCTTCTCAGAGATCCGCTCCACAGTATCTGACATCAAAGACAGAGAAGTAATTGACCTTTTTGGCAATGGAATTTGCGAAAGGTACAATTACAATGATTTCATCAAACAGGACCTGACCACCGCTGACGAGTTTCACCGGGCAGTAAATTCCATGATTGCAACAGAAGAACGCACTCAGGAACGTTTCCCCGAGAGGAACACGTAGGGTGATCGAGGGAACAATCAGAGAGGCAACCAGGCACCACAGCAAAACACCCGCAAGAGAACAGGAGACAATACTGTTGCTGCCATGGAGCCTCAAAAGAAGGGGAATAAGCCATCCACCTTTGATGACTTACTCGACGGACCATGCCCTTTCCATCCTAAAGGAGCACATCAGGCTAGGCATTGTCGACAGCTCAAGGAGAGAGGCTTAAACTCCAACTTCAACAAAAACAAGAAAGCCAAGGGGAAAAAAGCAGCCGAAGACCCTCAACAGGACGCTGGCGGTTTTCAGCACCCCAAAGGGACCATCAACGTCATATTTGGGGGAGTAACTACCAGCGACAATAAAAGGCTCCAAAAGCTTTCCCTACGAGAAATTATGTCTACAGATCCAGCAACTCCCAGATATCTTGACTAGTCCGAACACCCGATTAGTTTCTCCTGAGCGGACCAATGGACCAACATCTCCAATGCAGGGCATTACCCGCTAGTCCTGGATCCTACGGTCGCCGGGTTTACGTTGGGAAGAGTACTCATCGATGGAGGGGCAGGACTTAACGTCATCTTTGCAAGCACTCTACGCAAGATGAATCTGGATCTCGCAACCCAGCTCACACCATCAAGTGCCCCTTTCTACGGCATAGTACCCAGAAAGGCGGTTGTACCACTCGGAAGGATCATACTACCCGTCACTTTTGGAACTCAGATCAATTACCAGACTGAGTACATCAGTTTTGAGGTAGCCGATTTCGAATCATCGTATCACGCCATATTTGGATGACCAGCCATCGCCAAGTTTATGGCAGTGCCTCACTACCCGTACCTTCTGCTGAAGATGTCAGGTCCTAAGGGAATCCTAACCTTCAGGGGTGACTTGAAGCGATCATTCGATTGTGACACAGAGGCTGTTCAAATCGCTGAAAAAGCTCAACTCGCTTTGGAAGTACAAGAACTCGCTTAGATGGTGCATTGTACCAAGCTAGGAGATTCAGAAATCCCAACCAAGAAGGTGGGTACTATCCAACCATCAGCGGAAGTCTCTACAAAAACCATTGACCTGGAAACTGGTGATCCCTCCAAGACAACGGTTATCAGTGCTCACCTATCTGAAGAATAGGAATTCGCGCTCACCAAGTTCCTTAGAGCAAACAAAGATATATTTGCTTGGAAACTGGCTGATATGCCAGGAGTCCCAAGGAATTTGGCTGAGCACAAATTAGAATTAAAAGAAGGTTCTAGACCTATCAAGCAAAGACTACGACGATCCTCACCAGAGAAAAAAAAGGCGATCAAGAAGGAAATAGCCAAACTACTCACAGCCGGATTCATCAGAGAAATCCTTCACCCTGAGTGGTTAGCCAACCCAGTGCTAGTCAAGAAGAAGAACTCTACCGAGTAGCGCATGTGTGTCGACTACACAGACCTCAACAAACACTGTGCAAAGGATCCTTTCGGATTACCGAGGATAGATCAAATAGTTGATGCCACCGCAGGCTCCACTCTATTATCCTTTCTGGATTGCTACTCCGGGTACCACCAGATCGCTCTCAAAGAAGAAGATCAACCCAAGACATCGTTTATAACTCCCTTTGGCACCTACTGTTATAAAACCATATCCTTTGGGTTGAAGAACGCAGGGGCCACTTATCAACGAGCTATCCAAGATTGCTTGGGTGACCAAATTGGTCGCAATGCAGAAGCTTATGTTGATGATGTGGTCATAAAGACAAGGGATCCGACTACCCTCATAACAGACCTGGAGGAATCCTTCAACCGACTGCGCGCATGTCAATGGAGTCTCAATCCCACAAAATGCGTTTTCGGAGTACCCTCTGGCCAGTTACTCAGATTTCTTGTTAGCCATCGGGGCATCGAGGCTAGTCAAAAGTAGATCACAGCTATCATCAATATGAAGCCACCTACCTCAGTCAGGGATGTTCAGAAGCTCACCGGGTGTATGGCCGCGTTAAATCGATTTATCTCACGACTAGGAGAAAAGGAAGTCCCTTTCTTCAAATTACATAAGGCTGGCGATAAATTTCAGTGGATAGAAGAAGTGGACAAGGCCTTTGATCAACTCAAAGGATACCTTACCAATTCACCTATATTGACGCCACCAGAACCCAAGGAGCCGATGATGCTTTATATCGCAGCTACCACACACGTCGTAAGTACAGCGATCGTAGTGGAGCGCAACGATGACAAGCACATCTACCACACCCAGTGACCAACGTACTACATCAGCGAGGTACTCTTCGATTCAAAGGCCAGATACCCGCAAGTACAGAAACTACTCTACGCTCTACTCATATCTTCAAGAAAGCTACGACATTACTTTGAAACACATGAGATCACAGTCGTTACGGACTTTCCCTTGGGAGAAATCCTCCACAATCGTGATGCTACTGGAAGAATCTCCAAGTGGGCAGTCGAATTGGGGGCACTCAACATTAAGTTCACCCCCAGAAAAGCAATCAAGTCAAAGGCTCTAGCTGATTTCGTCACCGAGTGGACGGAAATACAGCAGATCCAAGACAACGCTATTCCCGATCATTGGAAGATGTACTTTGATGGGTCCCTCAAACTCGGAGGAGCAGGAGCCAGAGTACTACTTGTATCACCCGTTGGGGAGCAGCTCAAATACGTTCTGCAGATATTGTGGTCTGCTACCAACAATGAAGCAGAATATGAAGCGCTACTCCACGGACTCAAGCTAGCAGTCGCATTGGGCATCAAGCGACTCCTAGTCTATGGCGACTCTTCTGTGGTAATTCACCAAGTCAACAAAGACTGGGATTGTACCAAGGAAATAATGAATGCCTATTGCGCGGAAGTCCGTAAGCTTGAAAAACACTTTTCTGGGCTGGAGCTCATTCATATTACCCGAGATCTCAATGTCGCGGCAGATATCCTAGCAAAATTGGGATCTGACAGAGCTCTGGTCCCTAGCGGTACCTTCGTACATGAGTTATCCAACCCTTCAATCCAAGAGAAAGAAGAGGTTGAGCCAGCGCCCTCCACTCAGGTTCTAACTCTAGCTCCCGATTGGACACAAGTTTTCATTGACTACTTCAAAGAGCATAAACTGCCAAGTGACAAAACCGCCACAGAGCAATTCACCAGACGTAGCAAAAACTATGTACTAGTCGGGGACAGTCTATATCGACGTGGAGCTTCATCAGGAGTCCTCCTCAAATGCATTTCACCCGAAGAAGGCAGGGAAATCCTAAATGAAGTTCACTCCGGGTGTTGTGGCAACCACGCAACATCAAGGACACTAGTCGGAAAAATCTTCAGATCAGGGTACTATTGGCCCTCAGCCTTGAAGGATGCAGAAGACCTAGTCCGCCGCTGTCAATCATGCCAGTTCTTCGCCAAACAGCAGCACGTGCTTGCACATGAATTGATCTGTATTCGTTTGTCATGGCCTTTCTCATGCTGGGGACTCGACATGGTGGGTCCTCTTAAGCGTGCCCCAGGCGGATTCGAGTACATCTACGTCCCAATCGACAAATTCACCAAGTGGATTGAGTACATACCATTGGTCAAGTTCAATGCATCCAAGTCAGTACAATTCATGCAGAGCATCTTCCACCGTTTTGGGATGCCACATAGAATTATCACTGACCTCGGGCCCCCTTTCACAGCTATTGAGTTTAAGTCATGGGCCAGCGACTGCGGAATCAGGATAGACTATGCATCAGTAGCCCATCCACAATCCAATGGGCAAGACGAGCGAGCAAATGCCCTAATTCTTGCCGGATTAAAACCGAGGCTATTTGACCTCTTAAAAGATCATGGCGGAAAGTGGGTCGAAGAGGTACCTAAGGTAATCTGGGGATACGGACACAACGAAGTCGGGCAACAGGCCAAACTCCTTTTTTCTTGGTATATGGCACTGAAGCAATACTCCCGGTTGACTTAATCTGGAGCTCTCCACGAACAAAGCAGTACAACGAAGGCGAAGCTGATGATACCAGGCGGCTAGAAGTCGACAGCCTTGAAGAAGCTCGATTAATCGCACTCTTTCAGTCAGCAAGATACCTTCAAGGGATGAGGCGCTAATATGACAAGAACGTCCATCACCGCACCTTCCAAGTAGGCGATCTGGTCCTGAAGAAAATTCAGAATACCACAGGGCGCCACAAGCTCATGAGTCTATGGGAAGGACCCTACGTAGTATCCAAAGTAACAAGACCCGGGTCATTTGATCTAGTCACTGAGGATGGTTCTCCGTTGCCAAATTCATGGAATATTGAGCATCTGAAGAAATTCCATACCTAAGGACCACGCTAGAAATTAGACTCAGGGCAAATGCATTCACTTCACAGATATTAATAAAGTTTGCAGTTCATCAGCAACAAGAGCTTTTATTTCTGCGTTATACTTCATCATGACTATTTAGTCAGACGAAGCCCATCAACTATACAATAAGCTTTAGCTATTGTATCCCACTAATTAATATATAATATTACTCGGATGGACTGGTTCAGTGGCAACCAAACTCGAGTTACGAGCTCCGAGCTCAATACAACTCTAATGATAGTACGGTTTAATACCCGACTATCAACCTATAGCGAATATGGTATCTACCATAGTAGATACTAGTTCCTATAAGGTTTAACAAGGGGAGTAATACTCACCCCGCTACAACTTAACTGGATAGAGGTCCACCCTTTTTCGCACTCAAGCTACGAGTACCAAGAGGATATGATTCACCCAGAAGGAGCCATTGTCACGGTCCTTCAAGAGGTGCTTGATCAAAATTATCCCTTGAACAAGGGTACTAAGAGTAGTACTCGAGCAAGACTAAGTTCTCTACATGATCGTTATAAGACTACTAGAGAAACGAAGTCACACGACCCAAACCCAAGTGCTAGAGAGCACCCGGATAGACTCGTCTAAGAAGACGCCTGGTCATACATCCACATCAAAATAGAAACAACCCATTGACAAGAAATTTCTAGCAATGACGAGTTGATGCGAACTTCACAAAGATTCAAAAGTAACTAATACTTTGATTCTTTATATTTGATAATAATTGTTTCCAGGGAATACAAGCGGTGGTTAAACGAACAAGGAGGCTATACTACTCTACAAGATCTAAAATCTGCGAGTATTCCTCCGTCGCGGTCTTCACCTCCTCTTGCATCGCCGCAAGATCCTCATCGCGTCTGCCTTCAGGAAGCGTCATAAGAGCTGACAAGTCAAAGGATGGCAGATGAAGTCATAGTGTCGCCATCAGACCCTGCACCACGGAAGTTGACATATTTTTGATATACTGAGCCAACCGCCCAGGTGCAGCTTTGGCCCGATCAATCAAAGACTCCTCGACTCCTTCAGGGCACGGAATCATGTTCAGGATGGGCTCAACAGCATTTTCCAACGCCTTCAGAGCTTCCCGCGACTCCTTCGTCGATTTCAAAGCTTGCAGGAGGTCCCGGTCAGCACCCTCACGCATCAATTTGGCCTCTTGAAGAGTATTTTGTGCACTAGCATATACCTCTTCAAGCTCCTCCTCCTTCCGGTTGAACGCACTCTGCCACCCGGAAGCCAAAGTATTTGCATCTGCAAATCCAGTCAATCATCTGAGTCTCAGAAAGTCTGCATAAGCAACAAGGACTTGGGACAGATATGACAACTTACCAGCTAGCTGCTTCTTAAAGGATTTTTTGAACTCCTTAAACTTCTGTTCCAAGGCGGCCTCGTTGGCTATCCAGCCAATCTCTCGGTTATTGCCAGCATCACGCTCTTCACTAATACCCTTAAGACTATCTTGTAACTCAAAGATGCGGCTGCGCAAAAGCTGAGTGGCTATCTTTTGGCTGATTTGGTCTTGGGCGATGTAGTCTCGGAGCTCTTGATTCTCATGAGACATCTCCTACCGGATTCGAGTGATCTGGTCCTTGACCTTCACATCAAAGCCCTGCACAAGAAACAATACTATCAGCACTTAAGCGAGGCTGTAATATAAGAAGAGGACTTCAAAAGATTTACGTCGATAAATTGCCGAAGTGCTTCAACAGGCGCTGCGACTTGATCGCTCAAATCTTTCAGTCGGGTGAGGTCTTGATCATACCCCACAACATCGAGCGTCGCTCCTTGACGCGAGGACTCGGGAGCATCACCGGACCCTCCCTGCGGATGAGTAGAAGCTTCAGCCTGGACATCAGCCAAGACCATCTCCAGGGTTGGCTCGTCCGGCTGTCGAGTACGGAAAAACCACTCATTCATTACTCAGTCAAATTCCAACTGAGCAGGAGAACGGAAGATCCAGAATGGCACACCGACCTGAGGCAATGGGAGAATATCCACTTTAGGTGCTGTATCGACCTGAGAACCCGACGGAGAGGAGCCGGGTAAAGCATCTACCTGACTAAAGATAGGAGGGGCGCTGGTTTCTTCTTTGTCCACCGTCTCCGACTCCTCTACCGCCCAAGTTTCAGGGACCGCATCCGAGGCTACTGCAGTCGGCTTCCTTTTCCTACAACAGATAAGGATCCATGTTAGTACCAGAACTATACGAGTACTGTACAAGTAAAATTCTATGACTTACTTTACGAGCTTTAATGGCCACGGCAACTTCAAGAGAGGCTTCTTCAGTAGCGGGTCTGGAGCCGGAGCTTCTTCAGGGACCGCACCACTTGAAGCCCCTTGAGTTGTTTCAGCATCTGGTACAAAGACATATATAAGACAAGGGTTTATCAAAATCTAAAAACAAAAGGAGTACAAGGTACTCGGGTTTCCCCTTACCAGGAGCACCCATATTACAGTGCTTTTCAGCCAATGCTGGTGACAAAAGTACTTTTCGACAAGCACGGCGCCTACCAGTGCGAGCCTTCATCGGGACAAGTTCCCCGGCTTCTTGGAGTGGAGTTGGCGACCTCTTCCGGCTACTCTCAGCTTCCGGGTCTATGAGCATGACATCAGAGTCAGTTGATTCTGTGTCAAGACAATCAAGGTCATCAGGAGAGCTTGGGTTGTTCGGAAGGTCCTCACTTTGGATAGGACCTCCTAGAACTATGCCTTCGCCTTCTTCAGTCGCTGGAGGCAGGGGTGGACAAATCCCTCCCCTGTCCCTATATAAGAAGAGAACTTAGTCAAGTCAGAGTGATAACTACTAAGAATCTTAAAGACAAAACAACTATTAACCTGAGGAGGTGGGTTAATGGCGCAGAATGTCGTCATCACCGAAACAAGGTGTTCATGACTCTTGAGTAGTCGGTTCACCCTCCTCAGGATCTCATGATCAGGCAGCTGCTCAGCATCATGACGACCCGGGTCCTTCGTACCCAGGTACTCAAAGCCAAAGTTGGCTCGCTGTTGAAGAGGATGGATGCGTCGCGCGATGAAGTCTTGGATGACGGTGCACCCGTTCAATCCGCCAAGCTTTAATCCATTTATTATATCAATGAAGGGTTGGACAGCCTCTACTTCAACGGCGGTAATCTTGTCCTTCCACTCCCGGCACTTTCGTGGAGGCCATCAATCATTGCGGCGAAGAGCCGACGGAGGGTTGTCCATATAAAACCACCCGGCAGCCCAATCTCGGACAGAATCTGACAGCTCCACAGTAATATACTGCGTGGCCACCTCTAGCCTAAGCTGGATGCTAGCCCCTCCAACTACCTCAACGCTAGCGTCACTAGGCTGACACTTCACCCAGAAGAAGTAGCGGAAGAGAGTAAAGGATGGACAGATACCCAGGAAAGCTTCACACAGATGAGTGAAGATGGCAATATGGAAGCAGGCATTGGGAGTGATATGGTTGAGAGTCAAACCATAGTAATGGAGCAACCCTCGCAAGAAATCCGACGCTGGAAGTCCCAATCCCCGCTCCACGAAAGATTTGAACATGACTATCTCTTTGGTGTAGGGGGCAGGGGCACGATGATCAGTCGCTACCCTCCACCCATCCAATGGCTGTGCTTGGAGCAATCCTTGTTGCGCCAAGTAAGCAAGCTCCATTAGCTTGGTATCCGACATCTTCCATGCCAAGACATCAGTGGACGGGCAAGGATGGCGCGGCGTCCCAGTAGTGGTGATCCTGGCCTTCTTCACCGCAGCGGCTTGCTTCTTCGGACCCATGTTGGTAGCAAGAGATTTTCTGCGCATCAACTGAGGATTGGCTAGGGGATTTCTAACTCTGAAGGCAATGGCTTGATGAAAGCATGAGGAAAACACAGGCTCGACGGTGGCTTATTATAGATCTATCTCGACAACCGTTCATCTTTTCCAGACGGCGTTATGAAACCGTTCAAAGCCCTAACGGCTGAGAGAACGTTTCGGACGGTGTCAGTAATAGTGAACAGCCAGACAGAGAACAGACAAGTTTCCTTCTTTTTCAAGATATATTTAGTACTCGGAGAACAAGACAAAGGACTCGGAAAATATTCCAAGTACCCGGATCTTATTTATTATTACTCGGAATTACAACAGAGATACATGGAAACATCTTGAGACACAGCAACTACCAGCACAAGTACCATCAGGATGTAAAACTCTACTCTAGTGTAATCAAGGTACAGAGTCCTGATGCCTAATGCACCAAGGACCGAGTTCAGTGAGACGCAGTAAAGCAGACACAGAATCTTGGGTAGACACTATCTTTTCAGTGCATCCCAAGGTGGATCTTAGGCACCACCCCAGTACTCAAGGAACTCGTGGGGAAGACCATCACACTCGCCGCCTTTTGACAACCTGTGACTCCGAGGTTATCTACGAGTGGTAGTCACAAGAGTTCTTCTAGGTGCACCTCTGTATCCCTCTGCTCGCGACCACTTGGAAACCACCCTGGTGGATGGTCCCTTCACAAGAGTTCTTCTGGACACCTCATCTATCTTACAGAAGGAAGATACCTGGGGGCTCGGCCATCTCCATTATTGATCCTACAATACTCATGGAACTAGAGGAAGTCATACGCTCAAAAGGATATGAGCTCTTCGCTTCCCAGGCAGGGTATTTATAAGCAGATCATCTTGGTCTATAGACATTGTCCACAGACACAAGTGACTGAATGGTCAAATAATTCACCCTATGTACTGTTGCACATGTGAAGCCTAGCATCAATGATGGATTTGATTCCCATGCGCACTTCAAGAGGAAGACGGCAAAGTTTGCAGTTACAAAAGATGACAAAAGTTATTAATACGTACAGTTGGAACAGTCATTGGTCAATTATTGCTGATTTCACAGTAATTTTTATTCAGTGGGGGTGATAAGGGATGTTTGTTCAAAACATCACCCACCTGAAGCTGACTATTTATTAATCAGATGGAGTAAGCAACGCATCAGTGGCATGTTTTGGATCCTCAAGACCCTTTATGAATTACCCGGTCATATATTTGGAAGACCCAAAGAACCGACTACTGAGTACTCAGAACTTAGGCTCGGGGGTTGCAGGGTACATATCATAAAGGAAGTGTTTTTTCTTACCCAAGAATTACTCGAAAAAGGCTCAAAAGATCCTCAAAGTTATTATAAATAACAAGAGGCTCGGGGGCTACACCCTATGGGTGCACTTTTCAAGAAAAAATGCACACCATGGAAGTTCCTCACCTACGGAGCACTTCAAGATTTCTCAAGACATTACTCGGAGATTCTTAGAGAGAGACCAGAAGATAATGTTATGAGGAAATGATGAAGAGCTCGGGGGCTTGACGGACCAGGATGTCAGAGATGTCATCAGGAGATGATTACTCTGACTAATCCTGGACGGAACGGGAGCTCCGAAGACTTGATACGAAGCATACTTGGATTAGGACTCTCATTGTAACTTAGTCGAGTTCTTAAAGGAAGTCTTGTAATTAGAATAGGACTCCTCCATTGTAACCGACTAGGACTCGGTCTGCGCTATGCTTCACCCGGATATATAAGGGGAAGCAAGTGTGGGCTCCAATCAATTGAATCATAATCATACACAAGGCATACGCCGCACTGGACGTAAGGTATTACGCTATTTAGCGGCCTGAACCAGTATAAATCGTTGTCTCTGTGTACTTGTCGAGTCCTACGAATGTCGATCCCCACCAAACAAATCATCTGAGATTACTCAAGACGAGTTGCCGGTTAACAAACACCGAGATTGCCGGAAAGGAGTTTATCACCTTCGGTGAAAATAGCAAAGGTAAAGTGTTGTCTCGAGGGTCTGTGCGAGTTAATGAGCACTTTGTGTTGTGAGATGTTGCTCTTGTTTCTAACTTGCATTTTAATCTTCTTTCTGTTTCGCAACTCTTTGATGATGACTATGAGATTCATTTTAGGCCGAATCTCAGTCGTATTTTGGATCCTCAGGCCAATCTTTTATGTTTGATTTCACCCTTTGGGAAAGTCTTTCGTGCGAATTTCTCGGAGTCTTTTGGCATTTCTTGCTGTCTTGTGGCTGGAACCTCCTCCTCTGATCTTTGGAAGTGGCATAGGAGACTCGGTCATTTGAGCTTCGACTTGCTTGCAAGGCTTAGCTCACTTGGCTTAATCCGAGGATTGCCCAAGTTACACATGGAGAAGGATCTTGTTTGCTATTCTTGTAGACATGGGAAAATGGTTGCCACTCCCCACCATCCTGTGAACCAAGTTATGACCAAGCGCCCTAGAGAGCTTTTACATATGGACCTTGTTTGTCCGGCTCGGGTGAGCTCGGTTGGTGGGAAGTGGTATGTGCTTGTCGTTGTTGATGACTTCTCGACATATTCGTGGGTTTTCTTTTTAGCTGAGAAAACTGAGATTTCACTTTTGTTCGCAATTTGATCTTGCGACTTCAGAACGAGTTCCCTAAGAACTCGATGAGAGCTATTCGTAGCGATAACGGTTCCGAGTTTAAGAACTCGGATTTTGAGAAGTTTTGTCACACTTTTGGTTTGGAGCATCAGTTTTCTTCTCCCTACACACCGCCACAAAATGGTGTTGTAGAGAGGAAAAATCGGACCCTTGTTGAGATGGCCAGGATGATGCTCAATGAGCATAGGACTCCTAGGCGGTATTGGGCCGAGGCTATAAACACGACATGCTATATTTCCAATCGCATTTTTCTCTGTGCTTTCTTGAAGAAAACTTCTTATGAGTTGCGATTTGGGAAGAAACCCAAAGTGAGTTATTTTAGAGTTTTTGGTTGCCACTGTTTTGTACTCAAGAAAGGCAATTTGGACAAGTTTGAGTCTCGCTCTTCTGACGGTGTATTTTTGGGTTATGGTAATCATACTCGTGCATATCGTGTACTTAACCTTGATACTAACCGAGTCATGGAGACATCCGATGTCACCTTCGACGAGACTGTGCTTTGTCCTTCTTCTAGTATTGAGCGTGCAAATGATCATGAGGTTGGAGAACCTCTTTTTGATGATGAGGAAGAAGGTGCTGAAGGGATTGATGATCCAGCACTTCCTCCACCTGCGGTGCCGATTGGGTCAACTTCGACTGCACGCGGCCCCGACCTTCTTCCTCTACTACATGGGGGTCGTGTGATCCACCACCTCGGGTTGTACCACTTGTACCCGAGGAGGCACCAGCTACTGTTGAGGGGGAGGTCACTTCAGCAAGGGAGGCGCCACGACACATTCAGCGCCAACACCCTACTCAACAGATGATCGGTGACATCCACGAACACGTTACTCGGTCTAGGTCACAACAAATCTCTCACTTTGCTCATTCTGCTTTTGTTGCTGATTTTGAAGCCCGAGATGTTGGACACGCTTTATCTGATCCAGATTGGGTCAATGCCATGCATGAGGAGATTGAAAATTTTGAAAGAAATCGGGTTTGGGTTCTTCTTCCTCTTCCTCCTGAGTGTCACCTATTGGGACAAAATGGGTTTTCAAAAACAAACAAGGAGAAGATGGCAAAGTTGTGAGAAACAAGGCCAGACTTGTAGCCCCGGGGTATAGTTAGAATGAGGGGATAGATTATGAGGAGACTTTTGCTCCTGTAGCTCGTTTGGAGGCAATTCGGATCCTCTTGGCTTTTGCTGCATTCAAAGGTTTTAAACTTTTTCAAATGGATGTCAAGAGTGCCTTCCTAAACGGCTACATAGAAAAGGAGGTGTATGTGAAACATCCACCCAGTTTTGAAAATCCAGCACCTTCGAGAAAGGCAAGCCCCGGAGCATTTCTAACTACCTATGGTTTATAATTAACTTATCCATACCATGCTTGTTGCATTAAGTATAGGAGTTGCGTGATACCGTTGATGCATTATATTTCGTACCTTGTTACCTTGAGAAATTTCCCTTGTTACCCAATTAGTAGTAGGTACGAATATATGCTTAGCCATGCTTAGACCGGTAGAAGTCGGGAAACCTTTATGTTACCCGCGAGTGATAGGTGGTTACTCGACCGTTAACAGGATATTGCCATTAAGTGGGATAACTGAGTGTTGTGAAAAATGGAGATCGGCATATTCCTGTAGCGTTGTGCTACAGTATTTCTAGCCGTGTCGGACGGGAAAATAGTATCATGCTAAGATGGTCTTCTTGTCATGTTGAACGCATGCCCCACATTTAGCTGGAAGGATAACTCGTTCCGACCGCGAAGCCGCACATTTTTCCGGGCCAGTTCTCGGGTCCCACGCATCTGCCGAAGCCACGAAGGGGGTATTGTGACACGGGGGCGCAAAGAGTAAGACCCGGGGGATGGTGGTTAAGTCCAACCCCTTGGCAGTCGGGGTTGCCTCCAGGTGGCGGTTGAGGCCGCGACTTCCTGGAACAGTGCTGTGGTTATCTGTAGCTCACCGACGGGTGAGTGTGGTTTGTGTGGGGAATAAAATCTGCGGATACATGGGTGTATGCCGGGTCTTTGAGTGATGAGTGATTGTCAACTGGGATGATGCGCATGTTCTTTGGCTTGTGTTGTGCAGGTGTCGAGCACGGATACAGTGATCGAAGGCGTGGTGAAGGTCAAGTAGAGACGTGTCGTGCCGATGGACCGAGAGTGGCGAAGGGCGAACGTGAGGCTTGGACTGAGGGACCAGAGGCCCGAGGATCAGCTGTGGTGGCTGGCAGCCTGTGGCAGCTACAAGTGAAGACTTGCGGTCATGTGTTGCCTGAGTCGTGGACTTGGGGACATGTGTCGGTGGACGGGGTGCACGGGAGGTGCATCCCATCTACGACGTCGGTTTGGTGGTAGAGCCAAAGAAAAACCATCGGGTGGACGGTTTCCAGGTTTGGGCCTCAAAACCTAGGTGTGGACGGTTTCCGAGTTTGGCCACAAAACTCGGGCTGAGGACGGTTTCCAGGTTTGGGCCTCAAAACCTAGGCCCTGAGGGTTTGCTGAGTTTGGCCTCAAAACTCAGATGCTAGTGGGCTGGTTTCCCGGTTTGGGCCTCAAAACCGGGGGTTGCTTGGAAAGGCTGGTTTCCCGGTTTGGGCCACAAAACCGGGGGTGCAGAGCGAGGGCGGCACGTGGCGGCAATCGGGAGGTTGCGTCAAGGCAACGCTTCGAGTTGTGCGGGCGTGGCCGTCGGATACACCTACCACCTAGTTGGTCTAGAATAACCTTAGGGTTTAGCTGGTTCGCTCTGTAATTAGAGAGGGGTAGAGTAGGAATTAGAAATTAGGATAAGTAGAGGGAGACACTCTTCTCCCTTCCTATCTCAGTCATTTGCTCTTTGCTTCTAGGGTTTCCTGCTCTCCCAATCCCCTGCTGTAGCTAGCTGAGATCCACAGAGAACCATACCTCTGTGTACTGGAGATTTTGAGGAAGTGAGGCCGTAACCTCACTGTTGTAGCGTGTGGTAGCCACACGGTTGCAGATCGATGTGTTGATTCGCGTTTTGGTTCGTGTTCTTCACGTTCTTCGTTTCTCCATGATTTTCTCGTCACTCGATCTCTCTCCCTACTGCGTCTTTGCGAAATCCGCTTGAATCAACTTGTTTGTATTTGAAAGGAGACCATTTCCACTGAAGGAAATTATCTATCTCCTTACGAACAAGTAGATCGGGTTGATTTCGTTTTTGTAGCGCTTTTTCGTTCATACTCCTCCCCTTTCGATTTCCCGGTGTTTGAGTTGATTTGAGCGGATGATTTCTTGGGGATAGTCTCCTAACTACTCCGTGATCATCCTCTCCAAGTTTGGGAACGTGGGATTGTGAGTTGATTCGATTTGGGATTGATTTGGGTGAAGGGCGAACAAAATCGCCCTCCCTGAGTGACCGCGGACAGTCTGCCACTCAAGGCGCGGACAGTCCGCGCATCGGGGCTGGTCCAGTCCAGCCGCGGCCAGTCTCTGCTATTTTTGGCTCAGGTCACCGGCGGACAGTCCGCCGTGCTAAAGTGCGGATAGTCCGGGACCGAGCAGTGGGTTTTCAGCAGCAGTGCATTTTTGCTCACTTGACCGGCGGACAGTCCGCCACCAGAGCGTGGACAGTCGGCGGTAGGGGCGGACAATCCGAGACCCCAGGGCCGGACAGTCCGGGAACCTGCTGTGTCTTCCGGTTTAGTGCGTTTGCTCTCCCGGCTTGTACGCTTGGTCTCCGGACTTCTCGTTTGGCCCTAGAGTTGACCAAGGAACCTCTCTAGGTATCTTTGCTACTTGTTAGCATAGGTATTTAGGAGTTTCTCGACGTAGCCGATAATCTACGTTCGGGACTTGGTTTTTGGGGTTGTGTTCGAGCCGGAGCTTTTGGCATTTGGTTTGCTATCTTCTTGTGGTGCCTCGCTATGATCCTAGGGATCATCCACCCTCTTCCAAGGGTCGTGGGCATCACGGTTTTGGTCGCAGTTTCTCGGGGTTGATTTTGGGACATTTGGCCAAAGTTTCGAGAGAAATTTTTGAGCTCCCATTCACCCCCCCTCTGGTTGCCTTGCTAGTGCTTTCTCGGTCCTTCAATTGGTATCGGAGCGGGTTAAGGATCTTCCACCTTAGCCGGTTCCAGATCCATAGAAGGCGACATGGATCGCGGCGTGGGCAAACTGCCGTTTTTCGATGGGACGAACTATGCGTATTGGAAGATACGCATGTCGGCCTATCTGCAGAGTTTGGGTGCTTCCATCTGGGATATTTGCAACTCTGCCGATTACGTGGTCTTGGCTGCTCGTGTCTCTCAGCTTCAGATCGATGAGCACGATGCTAATAGCCGAGCCCGTAATGCTCTTTTCTCATGTTTGAGCATGAGTGAGTTTGATCGTGTTTCTCACCTCGCTACGGCTCGGGAGATTTGGGCTACCCTCATGCGTTTCCATGAGGGAACCTCTCAAGTCAAAACCTGTCTCTACGAGTCATTCAAGCGAGAGTATGAGAACTTTCGACATATGCCTGGCGAGAGCATAGAAAGTTTATTCGCTCACTTTCAGGTGATTGTCAACAGGATGAGGGCTAACAAGGAGCTGTTGCCTTTCGACGATCATGAGAGAGCTTTGAAGCTTTTGCATACTCTTGATCGATCGGTGTGGGACTCCAAAGTTCAGGCGATCATCGAATCACCTAACTATGAGACCCTCACGTGCGACGAGCTCTTCAATAAGCTCAAGTCCAGTGAGATTGACGCCATGGCGGGGGCTTCTTATGAAAATCCTTCTGGCCCATCAATGGCTTTGGTTTCTGGCTCTTCTGCTAACCCCTCTGGAGGATTTGCTCTCTCCTCACTCTTTTCTATCACAGAGGACCAGCTTGAGTCTTTGGGGGATGACGAGGTAGCCTTGCTCGTCAACCGGTTCTCGCGGTTTCACAACAACCGTATGAACCGTCGCCGCGGAGGAGGACGCTCGGGATGCTACGAGTGCGGCGACCCCGATCACTTCATCGCCAACTGTCCCAAGAAGAAGAACACATCTGGGAAGGGCGATCATGGGCAGAAGTACGACTCCGGCAAGCGCAAGGAGAAGTACGTCCCCGCGCGGCACAAGCGGAGGGGCGGCTTTGACAAGGAGTACATCAAGAAGAAGTACTTGGAGAAGGCCCAAGCTGAGCAGCGTGCGTTCTTCGCCACGCTCAGCGACGCCGACAGCTCGGATGATGACTCCGTTGTTCAAGCGACGACGAGTCCGAGAAGAAGAAGAGGATCGAGGACAAGCTGAACGACCTCTGCTTCTTCGCCGACGACGAAGGTTTCTGCACCATGGCCCTCGATGGCGAGCTGGTGAACTCCCCTCGGAACGACGACGACGACGACGACACCTCCCAGGTATCTCTCACCCATGATGAGCTTTCAGCTGAGGTAGTGAAGCTTACTGCCGCCTTGCTTAGTCAGGATAAGCTGCTTAGGCATGCCGCTAGAGAGCGCAAGGAGTTTAGGCAGAAGTGGGAGGACACGGTGAAGGAACTTGATTCTGTCAAGTCCACCGTAGTTGTCACAGATGAGGAGGAGTGCGAGGCGTGCACCACGCACATGACTGATCTTCTCACTTTGAGAAGCAAGTATGTTGCGTTGGTAGGAGAGGTGGATGAGCTCCGGGCTAGGCCCATGCTGTTGGGTGCGTGCAAGACTTGTCCTGTCTTGCAATCCGAGTTGGTAGAGAAGAATGCCAAGATTGTGTCTCTTGAGGAGGCCAGCTCGGGTAGCACTTGTGTGACTAGGTGCGCTTTGTGCGAGAGTTTGGAGATGGAGATTGCTAATGTGAAGCATGACAAGATGCAAACCGAGGAGGAAAACACATACCTTTGGACCATCTTGTCATGGGTGTCTTGTGGTGAGCCACAGCTCGGGATGATGATTTCCCAATTCAAGCGAGCTGCTGGAGGTCCCGGTGTAGGCTTTGCTCAGGGTGTTGATCTTTCTGCTTTTGGGAAGATTGGAGAGTCGAGTGGTCTAAATCCGAGTGAGAAGCCCAACTCCACGACTACTCCCAAACTTACCAAGCTTCCACCCAAAGAGCCTCTCAAGCCTAACACCAAGGATGGGGTCTTTGTTGAGCCTCCGAGAGCTCCACCCAAGAACTAGCAATGGGCTCCCAAACCCAACCACCTAAAGAACAAGCTGGACACAATGCCACCTATCCAGGAGGAGTGTATGCCACAGAAGGGCAAGGTGATCCACACCCACCACCGTGAGTACCAACAACCCCCTTTGAGAGCGGTGAGGTACCACTGTGAGCATTGTGGGAGAGATGGACACCTGAGTGAGTTCTGCTTTCGGCGCAAGAGAGAGGCGCGTCGTGCTAGGGAGATGAACAACCCGGACATGTACCATCCTTTCCATGATGTACATGCGCCGAATGTTCAGAGGAGAGCTCCGAGACGTGCTGCTAGGCCCAGAGGTCCAGAACCTCAAGTTCCCAGGCCTAGGCAGCAGAGAGCTCCGAGGAGAGACGCTAGGCCTAGAGGTCTTGAGCCTCAAGTCCCTAGGCGTAGGCCTCGTAGAGACCGTGCCCGGCGGGAGCCTGCAGTTGTAGGCTATGGACCCCGTGGCGGTGGCTTTGTAGTTGAGCATTTTCCCCCACCGCGGTTTGAGTATCGCGATGGACGCTCCTCCCTTAGCGGACCACGGTTTCCTCAACGTGGTAATCGCTCCTCCCGTAGGCGTGCTAGGAATGGTTTTTCTGCAAACCGTTCTTTTGAGCAGTCGGCCCAACACCGGTATTCCCCTTACTTCACTAACCCCAGTGTTGGCCCGTATGCTCACCCTATGTCTTTTTATTGATGTAGGTAAAACGATTGGAGAACGTTTGGTTGGTGGATTTCGGGTGTTCGAGGCACATGACCGGAAACGCCAAGTGGTTCTCCAGTCTTAGTCCGGTCGCCGGAAAGGAGTATATCACCTTCGGCGACAACAGCAAAGGTAAGGTGTTGTCTCATGGGTCTGTGCGAATTAATGAGCACTTTGTGTTGCGCGATGTTGCTCTTGTTTCTAACTTGCATTTTAACCTTCTTTCTGTTTCGCAACTTTTTGATGATGACTATGAGATTCGTTTTAAACCGAATCTCAGTCGCATTTTGGATCCTCAGGGCAATCTTGTATGTGTGATTTTGCCCTTTGGAAAAGTCTTTCGTGCGGATTTCTCGGAGTCGTTCGGAATTTCTCGTTGTCTTTTGGCTGGATCTTCCTCCTCTAATCTTTGGAAGTGGCATAGGAGACTTGGTCACCTGAGCTTCGACTTGCTTGCAAGGCTTAGTTCACTTGGCTTAATCCGAGGATTGCCCAAGTTATCCATGGAGAAGGATCTTGTTTGCCATTCTTGTTGAAATGGGAAGATGGTAGCCGCTCCCCACCATCCAGTGACTCAGGTCATGACTAAGCGCCCTGGAGAGCTTTTGCACATGGACCTTGTTGGTCCGGCTCGGGTGAGCTCGGTTGGGGGGAAGTGGTATGTGCTTGTTGTTGTCGACGATTTTTCGAGATATTCGTGAGTTTTCTTTTTAGCTGAGAAAACCGAGACTTTCTCCTTTGCTCGCAATGTGATTTTGTGTCTTCAGAATGAGTTCCCTTTGAACTCTATGCGAGCAATTCGGAGTGATAATGGTTCCAAATTCAAGAATTCGGATTTTGAGAAGTTTTCTAACTCATTAGGTTTAGAGCATCAGTTTTCTTCCCCCTACACACCCCCTCAGAATGGTGTTGTAGAGAGGAAGAATCGGACCCTTGTAGAGATGGCCAGGACGATGCTCGATGAGCATAGGACTCCTAGGCGATATTGGGCCGAAGCTATGAGCACTGCATGCTACATTTCCAATCGCATTTTTCTTCGAGCATTGTTGAAAAAGACCTCTTATGAGTTGCGTTTTGGAAAACTCCCCAATGTGAGTTATTTTCGAGTTTTTGGTTGCCATTGTTTTATACTCAAAAAGGGCAACATGGACAAGTTTGAGTCTCGTTCTTCTGATGGTGTGTTTTTGGGTTATGGCACTCACACTCGAGCTTATCATGTACTTAACCTTGACACTAACCGAGTCAAGGAGACATCAGATGTCACCTTCGATGAGACCATGGTTTGTCCTTCTTCTCGTTTTGAGCGTGCAGGTGATCATGATGTTGGCGAACTTCTTTTTGATGATGAAGAAGAAGGTGCTGAAGGGATAGATGACCTAGCACCTCCTCCACCTGCTGTGCCGCAAAGAGCGGCCGCTACGACGACTCACGGCCCTGACACATCGTCTTCCTGGGGGCCGTGGGATCCGCCACCCCGAGCGGTACCCTTTGTACCCGGGGAGGCACCAGCTGCTGTTGAGGGGGAGGCCACTTCGGCAAGGGAGGCGCCACGGCACATTCAGCGCCAGCACCTGCCTCAGCAGATGATCGGCAACATCGACGAACGCGTCACCTGGTCAAGGCAAATCTCTCACTTTGCTCATTCTGCATTTGTTGCTGATTTTGAACCCCGGGATGTTGGACACGCTTTGACGAATCCTGATTGGGTCAATGCCATGCATGAGGAGCTTGAGAACTTTGAGAGAAATCGGGTTTGGGTTCTAGTGTCTCCACCTTCTAAGTGTCATCCAATTGGGACAAAATGGGTTTTCAAAAACAAACAGGGAGAAGATGGCCATGTTGTGAGAAACAAGGCCAGACTCGTAGCCCAGGGATATAGTCAGAAGGAGGGGATAGACTATGAGGAGACATTTGCTCCTGTAGCACGTTTGGAGGCTATTAGGATACTCTTGGCTTTTGCTGCATCCAAAGGTTTCAAACTTTTTCAAATGGATGTCAAGAGTGCCTTCTTAAATGGCTACATAGAAGAGGAGGTGTATGTTAGACAACCCCCCGGTTTCGAAAATCCCAAGTTTCCAAACCATGTCTTTAAACTTCACAAAGCTTTGTATGGTTTGAAACAAGCCCCTAGAGCCTGGTATGATAGGTTGAAAACCTTTTTGCTTGCTAAGGGTTTTAAAATGGGATGTGTAGATAAAACGCTCTTTCTCCTCAAGCAAGGCACTGATACTCTCTTGGTCCAAATTTACGTGGATGATATCATTTTTGGTGGTTCTTCTCATGCTTTGGTTGCCAAGTTTGCAGACACTATGAGCAGGGAGTTCGAGATGAGCATGATGGGTGAGTTGATGTTTTTCCTCGGGTTGCAAATCAAGCAAACCCGGGAAGGAACGTTTGTGCACCAGGGCAAGTACACCAGAGATATCCTGAAGAAGTTCGACATGGGTGAGGCCAAGCCTCTTCCAACACCCATGGCGACCACGACGGCCCTGGATGCGGACAAGGAGGGAGAAGTAGTGGACCAGAAGGAGTATCGCAGTATGATCGGGTCGCTGTTGTACCTGACGGCGACACGCCCGGACATCCAGTTCGCGGTGTGTCTTTGCGCACGATTCCAGTCTTCGCCGCGCACCTCTCACCGTCAGGCAGTCAAGCGCATTATGAGGTACTTATCCTTCTCTCCAAAATTCAGGATTTGGTATTCTGCTTCCTCCACCCTTTCCCTTTGCGGTTATTCCGATGCCGATTTTGCTGGTTGCCGTATTGATCGCAAGTCCACTTCTGGGACTTGCCAGTTTATTGGTTCTTCTCTTGTTTCGTGGTCCTCTCGCAAGCAGTCTAGCGTCGCCCAGTCTACCACGGAGGCTGAGTATGTTGCTGCGGCTAGCTGCTGTTCCCAGTTACTCTGGATGATGGCTACTTTGCGTGATTTTGGTCTGAGCTTTTCTCGTGTTCCATTGCTTTGTGACAGCACGAGTGCGATTACCGTTGCTAAGAACCCCGTGCTGCACTCGAAGACCAAACACATTGATGTGCGCTTTCATTTTCTGCGAGACCACTATGAGAAGGGTGATATCGACCTTCGCCATGTCGATACTCATCATCAGCTTGCTGACATTTTTACCAAGCCTTTGGACCAATCAACCTTTAATCGGTTCAGAGGTGAGCTTGGTGTGTGTTTCCCCTTTTAGATGGAGGAAACACTTTGGATTTTGTATGATACACTGACTTTTTGTTTTCAGTTGTTTTTGCTTCTTTTTGATTTCTTCGTGCTTCTTTTGCATTTCAGCATATGCTTTTACATTCTGAGCTTCATGTGTATAATCTGAAGAATGTAACTATGCTCTGTGTAGTTTTTGCTCCGATGCTTTATGTTGATGCTGTAGCTTATGCTCTTTCTGATCACTACTACATACTATGAGCTGAGCTATTTTTGAATGGTGAATTTGATAATGAACTTAAAACTTGAAAATGTTCACCATTGAGATATGCAACTAGCATGTGTAGGATGTGTCGAAGTCACATATGTTGTTTCTGTATGCTAGCTTGCTATGTCTCTAGCGTTGAGTCATTCACTTGCTTGGTATGTCATATTCAGTTTAAAATCTGAACCAAGTTAAGTGAATTGAAAAGATCTAGATGGGTTTGCTTGTTAACACCTCACAGTTTCGAGACTGTTTCTCATTGCACTTTGAGTTAAACTTGAGCTGTGTAGTGTATGACCGAAACTGTTGCTTTAAGCTTCTGATTGCTTATGCATAGGCTTCGCACAGTTGAAAAGTTAGGCAATAACAAGCATTCAACCTCTCGCAGTCACATGCTGTTTTCTGAACTTCTGTAATTTCACCGCTGCAACTCCGATTAAAATATGAAATCACAAGTATATGCCTAAATTGGTATCAGCATGATGATTGAACTGTGCTAGGGGTCGTTCACTTGGTATACATGCTTAGCACATTTGACTTCCTGTCCATACATGTCTTGTGCTATTTTGATGGTGAATACCTTTTTCGGCTTAAAACTGCTCACATGTTCATATTTCATTCTTAGTGATCAGCTTGAGCCTTTGCTAGCATTCTGTGCATTTTTCTGAGTCATCGGATTTGAACTCTATAGAGCATCCTTGCACTCTCTTGACTATACTTCTGAAGCTCCTAACTTGCATTCTGACTCATATGCATCTTGGAAGGGGAGAAATCTGCGTGTTAGCACTTTGTGCTGCATTTTCTGAGGGGGAGCTTTGACTCTTGACAAGTGCATTTTCAACTAAGGGGGAGAAATTGCAAATCATATTTCCTGGTTGTTTGCACTATTCGAGGGGGAGTTTGTTTCCGGTTGAGTCTTTGACGTTTTCAATTGGTTTGGAGCGGTTTGCTAGTTGCGTTGAGCCGTAGCCTCTTTCTTGAGGGACTAGCATTTGCTTTTCAGATTTTCAATTGGTGTCGAACTCTTTTTGGTAACAGTCGGTATCGAGCTTTCTTTGCTAGTTGTGTTGAGCCTCTGTGCCTCTATCTTGAGGGACTAGCATTTTGCTTCGATATTTTCGATTGGGATTTGCTAGCGGTGTTGAGCCTGTTCTACCTCTTCTTGAGGGCTAGCTTTGCTTTGCTTGGTTGCGTCGAGCCGTTGCCCATGTCTTTGGGGACCAAGTTCTTTCGCTCTTTCCACTTGACCTTCTTCGGCTTTGCTATGCTTTTGGGTCATTTGGTCGAGTTCTCTCTTCTCCTTCTTCCTTCTTCTCTTTCTATTATGATTTGTGTTGGTAGTTGACAATGCACTCATCAAGGGGGAGATTGCGGATACATGGGTGTATGCCGGGTCTCTAAGTGATGAGTGATTGTCAACTGGGATGATGCGCATGTTCTTTGGCTTGTGTTGTGCAGGTGTCGAGCACGGATACAGTGATCGAAGGCGTGGTGAAGGTCAAGTAGAGACGTGTCGTGCCGATGGACCGAGAGTGGCGAAGGGCGGACGTGAGGCTTGGACTGAGCGACCAGAGGCCCGAGGATTAGCTGTGGTGGCTGGCAGCCTGTGGCAGCTACAAGTGAAGACTTGCGGCCATGTGTTGCCTGAGTCGTGGACTTGGGGACACGTGTCAGCGGACGGGGTGCACGGGAGGTGCATCCCATCTACGACGTCGGTTTGGTGGTAGAGCCAGAGAAAAACCATCGGGTGGACGGTTTCCAGGTTTGGGCCTCAAAACCTAGGTGTGGACGGTTTCCGAGTTTGGCCACAAAACTCGGGCTGAGGACGGTTTCCAGGTTTGGGCCTCAAAACCTGGGCCCTGAGGGTTTGCTGAGTTTGGCCACAAAACTCAGATGTTGGTGGGCTGGTTTCCCGGTTTGGGCCTCAAAACCGGGGGTTGCCTGGAAAGGCTGGTTTCTCGGTTTGGGCCACAGAACCGGGGGTGCAGAGCGAGGGCGGCACGTGGCGGCAATCGGGAGGTTGCGTCAAGGCAACGCTACGAGTTGTGCGGGCGTGGCCGTCGGATACACCTACCACCGAGTTGGTCCAGAATAACCTTAGGGTTTAGCTGGTTCGCTCTGTAATTAGAGAGGGGTAGAGTAGGAATTAGAAATTAGGATAAGTAGAGGGAGACACCCTTCTCCCTTCCTATCTCAGTCATTTGCTCTTTGCTTCTAGGGTTTCCTGCTCTCCCAATCCGCTGTTGTAGCTAGCTGAGATCCGCAGAGAACCATACCTCTGTGTACTGGAGATTTTGAGGAAGTGAGGCCGTAACCTCACTGTTGTAGCGTGTGGTAGCCACACGGTTGTAGATTGATGTGTTGATTCGCGTTTTGGTTCGTGTTCTTCACGTTCTTCGTTTCTCCATGATTTTCCCGTCACTCGATCTCTCTCCCTACTGCATCTTTGCGAAATCTGCTTGAATCAACTTGTTCGTATTTGAAAGGAGATTATTTCCACCGAAGGAATTTATGTATCTCCTTATGAACAAGTAGATCGGGTTGATTTCGTTTTTGTAGCGCTTTTTCGTTCATACTCCTCCCCTTTCGATTTCCCGGTGTTTGAGTTGATTTGAGCGGATGATTTCTTGGGGATAGTCTCCTAACTACTCCGTGATCATCCTCTCCAAGTTTGGGAACGTGAGATTGTGAGTTGATTCGATTTGGGATTGATTTGGGTGAAGGGCGAACAAAATCACCCTCCCTGAGTGACCGCGGACAGTCCGCCACTCAGGGCGCGGACAGTCCGCGCGTCGGGGCTGGTCCAGTCCAGCCGCAGCCAGTCTCTGCTGTTTTTGGCTCAGGTCACCGGCGGACAGTCCGCCGTGCTAAAGTGCGGACAGTCCGGGACCGAGCAGTGGGTTTTCAGCAGCAGTGCGTTTTTGCTCGCTTGACCGGCGGACAGTCCGCCACCAGAGCGCGGACAGTCCGCGGTAGGGGCGGACAGTCCGAGACCCCAGGGCCGGATAGTCCGGGAACCTACTGTGTCTTCCGGTTTAGTGCGTTTGCTCTCCCGGCTTGTACGCTTGGTCTCTGGACTTCTCGTTTGGCCCTAGAGTTGACCAAGGAACCTCTCTAGGTATCTTTGCTACTTGTTAACATAGGTATTTAGGAGTTTCTCGACGTAGCCGACAATCTACGTTCGGGACTTGGTTTTTGGGGTTGTGTTCGAGCCGGAGCTTTTGGCATTTGGTTTGCTATCTTCTTGTGGTGCCTCGCTGTGATCCTAGGGATCATCCACCCTCTTCCAAGGGTCGTGGGCATCACGGTTTCGGTCCCAGTTTGTCGGGGTTAATTTTGGGATATTTGGCCAAAGTTTCGAGAGAAATTTTTGAGCCCCCATTCACCCCCCTCTGGTCGCCTTGCTAGTGCTTTCTCGGTCCTTCAAAATCACCAGCTGGTTAGGAAACGATTATAATCGCCATCGCTCCTGGATAGTGAGCACTTGACTTGAACCCCGTTCTGTCTTGATATTGAATATGATGGAACACGTGACAACTATCATGATACTTTTGGCAATTGTTATTCGGCCTGTTTGTTATATTATAGTGATGATTGGATCACTACCATGATTGTTGTTAGTGCAGGAGCTAATCTAGTTAAATAGGCTAAGCACTACTCAACTTGCAGCTAGTGAACAGTAGAACAAGTTACTTACTACTTATGCTTTTGCGCAAATTGTTACCTCATACCAGCTCCACTATAATCGGGCCTAGCATACTCCTTGGTGTCTTTTATTTTTGGTTTATGGCGGGTAAGTCTAGCTGAGTACCTTCTTGTACTCAGGGCTTTGTTTCCCTTGTTGTTGCAGATGGTCAGGTTTTCTATGGCTATTGCATCAACTGCTTCTACCCTGTTTTGGGAGATAACTAGGTCACGGGCAATGACCTGCTCTATCTGTACCTTTTGCTTTGTCAAGGATGACTACTGAATGGCACTTTATCAGACTATGTGTGTGTGATTTCAAAACTATGTTTTAAGGTTAAACTTCCGCTACTTAAATTTGGAACTCAGTTTGTAATAACTAAGTTTGCTGGTCCGATGAACTTATGTAAAATTCTGTCATGTGATGGTTGATGCTGAACGATTACGATCCTATGTTGTTGATGTTGGAAAAGTTTGAAATCCTTCGAGATTTCACGGACTACCGGGTTTATATGGGCTCAAGTGTGTAAATTTACTGCTCCGGCGGAGAATTTTGTACTTGTGCTCCTATAAATTGGTCGGTTCTGTTACAGCTGGCTTGGGAGCATAGTTCAGTGGATATTGTTCACATGACTAAATTTTGGGAGTAAAAAGAATTTTGGGTACAAAATTATTTGATAAAGTTCACAAAAAGTTGTGTAAAAAGTGCCTTGCAAAAATTAGATTGTTCCAGTGGTCATATCCGTTGTGCCCATAGGATCTCAGGTGGTTTATTTAAGTACTGACATGGGAAAGGGTCTTGCATCATACTTGGATTTTTGTTTATTCTGTCGTCCATACGACAAGGGTGAAATTATATGGGTGCTATTCTTTGGAACAGTAATGTATGGATCAGTTTGCCTCTACGCCAAGGTAAGGTGAGTTGTGAGAGCATGATCGGACAACCGTCGGTCTAGGGGAGAGCTAGTTTGGTACTGGAACCTGTACGCGTCAGCACACGGGTGCAGGTGAAGGTACTTGATAATGGGAGTAATACTGTTTGACGGGTGCATATATTGCTTACGTGTATACGGGGTGTACACCTAGGTTAGTATCTAGATTTAAAATTTCAGCAATGCATGATATTCATACTGTGGGCAGGGTTGAAATGGATCTTATGCAGGTACACTAACGGCGTATCGTTAAGAACGAAATAGTTAACGTTTATATGAGTGACGGGTTATGCCACCGCTTAGTTCGTATGAAGTGAAAAGGACGTACGGAACGTTTCATACATATACATCATGGCATGCTTGCTTTCTTTCCTTTTGCATTACTTCCTCCCTAATTATTGGAATATATCTCGGACTTGAAACCTATGCTTATGTTAAAATGATGAACTTGCTATAGATGGGACGTACCAAGGAGACCGTGCGTAAGTCGACAGGTGGCAGGGTTCCCAGGCACCAGTTAGCGCCTCGGTCTGAGAGGTGCAAGGACAAGTTCCTGGATGTGTTCGGGACGCCGACGTTGCTTTGGAGGGTGCTGTGTTTGGTGGGGTATCCCGAAGGTAAAGAGCCTCGCTACTTTTGGATGAAGGAGCCTTTGGGAGACACCACTCTGGTGTATGTGACGACTATGGTAAAGCCCAAGGAAGACGGTTCTGACTGGTCCGGTTGGATGTTTGAGAGTAAGGGGAGAGGCCCCTGGGAAGGTGCACTGGCAGCAGCTTTCCTCATCCTCTGAGACATCATGGATTGATTTCCAGAAGACCATAGTCGGGCTCTTGCAGGAGTGTTCCCAAGAGCTGATCCGTTCAAGGATGTGTGGGTGCAATCCAAGAGAGAAGTTATGGAGGGCGGCCCAAGTGAGTTGCAGGCATGTGATGGACCTGCTATGAGTGCTATGTTTGCAGTGATGAAGGGGTATGCAGTGATGCAGCGCAACCTGGAAGGTATGACAGAATCTTTTCACAATGTCTGGGAAGAGAAACAAGAAGCACAGTGGGAGTTTGATGAAGAGATGGAGAAGGTACAAGAGGAGTTGAACCAAAGGACTTTGGAGAGGGATCAAACCATCCAAAGGAATGTGATAGCAGCTCAGGAGATCACCAGGCTGCAGGAGCAGTTAGGGCGTGAAAAGCATGCTAACCAAAGCGCCGAGCTTATGATGGTGCGTCTTCTTCAGCAGCGGGATCAAGCTTGGGAAGGTGAGAATGCTCTCAGGGCTCGTATCATGACCTTAGAGCAGCAGTTGATGGCGACAGAAGCCTACAATGACAACCTCCATGAAGAAGTACACCGCCTCAACAACCTGCTCTATCCATATCATCCCCCAGGTGCGGCTGAGATGGAGATGGGTGTTGTTCTTGCTGACGGTGGAGCCGAAGATGGTGGACTGCCCTTCGCCAACCAGGATGAAGAAGAGGAAGAAGTCGGTGAAGCCAACGATGCAGAGAGCCACGTGTCAGATGCCAGAAGCGGCTAGAGCTTAGGCTTAGTTGTTTTCTTTTGTTTCGTTGTGTACCGAACAAGTTATGTTGGGTTGTATGCTTTAAGAACCTTGTTGCTACCATTGGGATCGTTTTAAGTATCGGACCTTCGTTGTGTTTTATCCGTTTGCATCCTTGCCAGTAATAAGCGCTTTTCGTATAATCCATTTGTGATGTTATTTATGTGGAACGACTTGTGTATGTGCCTTATTGTATGAACCATGTTCAAATACAGTACCGCAGTTACTACGCATTTTGATCTGTATATATGGCATCACTCATTGATTATTGATTGGATGTGCAGATGGTGAATACTCGTCGGGGAGCGGGCAATGCTAGCGGTGTTGGTGGTGATGGACAGGGCGAGGAAGCAATTCCTCCTCCTCCCCCATACAGGGTAGAGTCGTTCTTCGCACAGTTCTAGGAAGTCAGCGAAGCATGGAAGCTATGCAGAGGAATATGGAAGCAAATCTCAGGAACATCGCAGAGAACCCATGTCGGGCTGCAGGTCATGGGGGTCAAGATATAAACCAGTACAACACTTTTAAGGACTTCTTGGACACTAGACCTCCAATCTTCAAAGAAGCAGCTTAACCGATGGAAGCTGACTAATGGATTAACACCATCGAGCAGAAGTTCAAGTTGCTCCATCTGACGGAATCGTTAAAGGTGGAATATGCCGCTCACCAGTTGCAGGGACCAGCTGGTATATGGTGGGCACATCATCGTACCACCTTTCCTGCAGATGAACCTATTGTCTAGGCGTAGTTTACGACAGCTTTCAGAGGAAATTACATTCCTCCAGGTCTGATGGCTATGAAAGTGACAGAGTTTTTGAGTCTGACCCAGGGTACGAAAACCATGGTAGAGTACCTTCATGCTTTTAACAATCTGGCTCGCTATGCACCTGAATATGTCAACACCGAAGCTAAGAAGATCGCGAGCATAAAGAGAGGTCTGAGTCCCAAACTCATGAAGTCAATGGGAAACTCTACCATGATGCAGTTCAATGACTTCGTCAGTGACTGTTTAACTCAAGAGAACAATAACAACATCTACAGCGCATCCAAGTCACGCAAGATAGCTTTTGACGCAGGAGCACCCCAGGCAAGAAACCAGATGACCAATCGTCCTCCTCCTCGTTCAGCAGTGCCACGGGCACATTTCAAGCCTCCTTAGCGTCGTTTCCCCAGGAATCAACCACAGGCCAAGACTCAGAAAGTTGCAAGAGGCCAGTCATCTCAGTTCAAGATGGGGCCCGAAACTCAGAACTTTGCAAGCAGCACAATCTCGTCAGAAAAGCTATGTAGATAAAAGAAGAAGACCATTAGAGTTTAAAAAGGGGGATCATGTTTATTTAAAGGTAACCCCGATGAGAGGAGTGCAAAGGTTCGGCATAAAGAGAAAGTTGGCCCCAAGATATGTGGGACCATATCGCATACTGGAAAGAAAGGGAGAAGTATCCTACCAACTTCAGTTGCCGGAAGCTATGAGCTCGATCTTCCCAATTTTTCATGTTTCACAGTTGAAGAAATGTCTGCGTGTACCCGAAGAAAGAATAGAACCACAAGAGTTAAAGCTTACCTCTGACCTAACATATCAAGAGCAACCAGTGCGAGTGTTGGACAATAAGGAAAGAGTAACTCGCAGTCGTGTTGTGAAAGTATACAAGGTGTTATGGAGTCATCATGATGATGGGGATGCAACTTGGGAAACCGAAGACTATCTCCAGAAAGTTTATCCAGTTTTTCATGAACAATGGTCAGTAAATCTCGGGATGAGATTTCTTTAAGGGGGGAAGGGCTGTAACACCTCTGGTGTTAAGCTAGCATGACATCATCATTTCATTATGCATGATCATCACATGAGCATGAAGCATTCTCATGTTGCTTTCTTTTTCATATAAAGTGTCATTTCATGTGTTAAGATGCATATAGACCTTCAATGGTAAGGTGTTTGCTTGGCTTGTTTGTGGAGTGGTTTGACTTCTTAGTAGACTAACCTTGTTGAGAAGTCAAATTGTGGCCATGTTTGTGTTGGTCAATTTGGCTAATCAAGTCTTTAAACCTAGTCAATAATATAGAGCTCTAGGAGTCCTTTTGTTTGACTAACAAAGACCTCCTTGATAGAAGCTTTGCATGGTTGAGTGCCCTTAACCAAAAGTGTGTAGAATTTAGAGTAGAACAAAATTTGTTTTTAGGCCAACCCATGAAAATGAGTTTAACATGGTGTTTTAGGGGCCACAAGGCAGAAATGGGTGAGTTTTTGACTTAGAAATATTTCCTAATTTCTAAACTGAAACTCAGTTCGGCCTGGCCATGTTCATCGCTTTCTCAAGCTCAATCCAGGCCAAACCAGTGATCGATCTTGTAACCAAAGTTGTAGATGGTATGTAGCTCTAACCAAAGAAGCAAGTGGTTTAGCGTTTCACCAAGTGGTTTAAGAGAAAATCACGCTTGAAAATGGCCTGTCAGTCAGCCTGATGGCCACTGAACCCGGCCGGCTCAGTTCAAACGCGCGCAGCGTCGTGGCCGACCGCGCGCAGATACTGGCCGCCGCGTGGTGCCCGGCGCCCGGCCAGCCTTGCCAGCGCGCGCAGCGTGGCGAGTGAAGAAGCCCGAGCACGCCTTCACCCGCCAGACGCTCCCTCCCTTTTGCCTCTGCCTCCCTTTCGCTCTCACCGACGCCCGAGCTGGAGTAAGGCGAAGCCGATCGTCCGTCGTGCCTTTGCCCAACTGACCACCCAGCCAGCCTCGCCTCGCGTTCCTCCCTCCTCTACAGTAGCCAGTGCTCGCCAAAGAAGCCTCGGTAAGCCGTGGAATGCGTTTCCGCCATGACCATCGAGCTCGGTCCGCAATGGCCGAACCCTTTTCCGTGCAAGTCCGTCCGTTCTAACCCGTGTTCGCGGGTCGCTAGGGTTCGTAGATGGAGTAGCGGTTGCTAGTTCGGCCGATTAGGGTGTGGATGTCACGGTACATCGCCATCATCCGTCCGCCATGCTCGCCGGAGATGGTGTGCCTGCGGTTCCGGCCGTCCGCTGTAGGAGCCCTAGTGTCTTTGCTTCGTTTAGGGTTCAAGGGAGTTTGCAGAGTGAGAAACGGGTGTTGGATCGCCTCGGTTTGGCCAGAGATGGCCGGCGTGGCGAGTCCGCGCTGCCGTGGCCGCCATTGCCGACGGCGAGCTCGATCCGCTGCAGTGCTAGGCTAGAGAGCGGTACCAATCTACGCGGGGGAAGGAGAGGAGTCCGTTGGTGGTGTTGGTTTCGCCGGAGGGTTCACCGACGGCCAGCTTCGCCACGGTCAACTTCTCCCCTGTTTCGGTGTGGATGACAGGTGGATCCGAGTTGACCCCGGGGCCCAGCTGTCAGCCTCTAGAATAGAAATGGGACGGGTACATCTAGCAGTTAGGGTCTTGTGTTTTTGTTTAAATGTTTTGCAGAAATGTAATTATTGTTTGTTTAATTCATAACTTGAGTTCTACTAATCCAGTTAATGTGAAACAAATTTTGTTAAGTTTGTATTGATGAGTTCTATGCATGAAAAATATAGTATGTTCAGTTTGTGGTAGTTTTGTATGCAGTTATAATTAATTTCTATATGGGCTGATATCTTGTTTAATGCATAATAAATTGTACCTTGCTCAGAAAAATATGGTTCTTGTTTTGATAGGTTTGTTAGGTGACGTAGAATCACAGAAAATGATAGCTGATGTTTGACTGTGATAAAATCTGAAGTTAATATTTATTTTGATTTAATGCTGTTTTCTTGTATGATTTTTAATAATTAGAATATAAGTGATATGAGCATGGTAATTTTTGTAGACTGCTCTTGTGCTACGAAGTTTTGGAAGAAAATGTGAAATCTGCTGTTTGACACTTTTCAAGATGATGTGTAGTTCAAAGTACCTTTTCACCCTGTTATTTGTCTTTTTCATAGGGAACAATGCTTAGGCCCAAATGTCATGAATTTTGTACAACAAGCTCTATTCTCTAATGTGAATCTGCAATAATTTTTGTAGATTTTTCAGAAGCCGTTAGCTTTAGGTTGTTGTATATGCTTGTTTTATTTGATTATTTTGCATAATTAAGTGGGTAATGTGCATTTCTGTTGTGTGGGACCAGCAAGGGGCGAAATGGTCATTTCAGCACATTCATGTTAGTTGCACTTTGTGGTTGTGCATACCTACTCTCTAAATAGAGTGTTGCACTCTACTCGAGAAGAGATATGCGCATAGCACCCAGCCGCAACAGAGGAGACCGAGGAGCAGCAGCCACAGGGGCAGGAGTCAGGGACCGTCGAAGAAGGTCCTGAAGAGGATCTTTCGGAGTGTCCGAATCACCTGCCCAGCACCTTCGAGAAAGGCAAGCCCCAGAGCATTTCTAAGTAACTATGGTTTATAATTAACTTATCCATACTATGCTTGTTGCATTAAGTATAGGAGTTGCGTGATACCGTTGATGCATTATATTCCGTACCTTGTTACCTTGAGAAATTTTCCTTGTTACCCAATTAGTGGTAGGTACGAATATATGCTTAGCCATGCTTAGACCGGTAGAAGTCGGGAAACCTTTATGTTACACGCGAGTGATAGGTGGTTACTCGACCGTTAACAGGATATTGCCATTAAGTGGGATAACTAAGTGTTGTGAAAAATGGAGATCAGCAGATTCCTGTAGCGTTGTGCTACAATATTTCTAGCCGTGTCGGACGGGAAAACAGTATCATGCTAAGACGGCCTTCTTGTCAAGTTGAAAGCATGCCCCACATTTAGCTGGAAGGATAACTCGTTCCGACCGCGAAGCCGCACATTTTTTCGGGCCGGTTCTCGGGTCCCACGCATCTGCCGAAGCCACGAAGGGGGTATTGGGACGCGGGGGCGCGAAGAGTAAGACCCGGGGGATGGTGGTTAAGTCCAACCCCTTGGCAGTCGGGCTTGCCTCCGGGTATGATGGTGGCGGTTGAGGCCGCGGCTTCGTGGAACAGTGCTGTGGTTATCTGTAGCTCACCGACGGGTGAGTGTGGTTTGTGTGGGGAATAAAATCTCCAGCTGGTTAGGAAACGATTATAATCGCCATCGCTCCTTGATAGTGAGCACTTGACTTGAACCCCGCTCTGTCTTGATATTGAATATGATGGAACGCGTGACAGCTATCATGATACTTTTGGCAATTGTTATTCGGCCTGTTTGTTATATTATAGTGATGATTGGATCACTACCATGATTGTTGTTAGTGCAGGAGCTAATCTAGTTAAATAGGCTAAGCACTACTCAACTTGCTGCTACTAAACAGGAGAACAAGTTACTTACTACTTATGCTTTTGCGCAAATTGTTACCTCATACCAGCTCCACTATAATCGGGCCTTGCATACTCCTTGGTGTCTTTTATTTTCGGTTTATGGAGGGTAAGTCTAGCTGAGTACCTTCTTGTACTCAGGGCTTTGTTCCCCTTGTTGTTGCAGGTGGTCAGGTTTTCTATGGCTATTGCACTATAAATTGGTCGGTTCTGTTACAAAACTCAGGCGACGGATGACAGGTTTCCCGGTTTCGGCCTCAAAACCGGGGGATGGCCCAGGTTTCCCGGTTTCGGCCTCAAAACCGGGGGATGGCCCAGGTTTCCTGGTTTCGGCCTCAAAACCGGGGTGGGGGGTCTGTGAAAAGGAAGAGCAGAGCGGTGGCGGCCCGTGGCGGCAATCGGTGAGGTCGCGTCGAGGCACAGCTACCAGTTGTGCGGGCGTGGCCGTCGGATCACCATCAACTTCGAGTTGGTCAGGAATACCCTTAGGGTTAGCCTGCTCGCTCATTAGCAGTAGGGGTAGAAGGGGAATAATTGTATTAGGCTATATAAGGAGAGGCAACCCCTCCCTCCAAACTATCTCAGCCATTGTTATTTTCATTCTAGGGTTTCCTGCTCTCCCACATCCCTGCTATAGCTACTGAGATCCACAGAGACGGTGAATCATACCTCTGTGTATTTGCTTTTTGAGGAAACGAGACCGTAATCTCGTTATCTCCTCGTGTGGAGGACTTTCGGCTTGAAACTGAGATGGAATCGCGTTCTTGCTTGTGTGTTCTTTGCGTTTTTGTTTTTGGACCTCACGAAGATTTTCCTCGTTCTTTCTCTCCGGAGTTGGTTGTCAATTTCGTTTGAACCACTTTGTGCACGAATGGGTTTGTGATCTTTTGACCGAAGGAATTGCACTCTAATCACTTATACCAACAGATCAGTCAAGTTTCGTTTTGAATCAAGTTTCTCCTTCCTTTTCCCGAATCCCTTCGATTCATCGATTTGAAGATAGGTTAGAGCTATGATCTCCAAGGAGTAGCTCACTATCCTCCTTGGGACTCCTCTCTCCTAGTTTGAGCCCTAGAGGTTTCGTTTTGGGAGAGATTGAGTCGAATCGGTGGACGAACAGCTCAGTTTCGGGGTGACCGGACGCACGACTTGGGATGACTGGACTCTGACCACTCAGTCCGGTCGTTGAATGAGTTTTCTGTACACCGTACTATTTCTGACCGGACGCTCTTCTTCTCTGTGACCGAACGCGACTCTGATACTGTTCATCGTCTTTGTTTGATTTGACCGGACGCTCGGGCTGTGACCGGACGCTCAGACTCATTGAGTCCGGTCCAACACAGATAGGTCCCAAATCTGGTTTTGCCAGACCGAACGCGTCCGATCCCTACTATTCGGACGCTCTAGTGAGTCCGGTCAGTGCAGTTTTGCACGTTTTCGTCCGTGGTTCGTTCCTTCGTTGTCGGTTTTGGTTTTGGTTTTTTACGTTGGATTCCTGACTTCGTGTTCTACAGAAATTGGGCTTCCAGCTTTGCAAAATAACCTGAATCCCCCTCGCGTTGCTCGAGGAGGGTTATGGTTACCCAAGGTTCTTCCTGTCACTAGTTGACTGGCATGAATTTGGGTGAGGGAGTTTTTGTGGTGTCCCGCTGTGTTCCTAGGGAACATCCACCCATTCTCTTGGGTCGAGGACATCACACGTGTCAGCTTTGCTTTTGGGGTTGATTTTGTTGAGACAGAGGCCGGAATTTTGAGAGAAATTTTTAGGCTCTCATTCACCCCCCTATGGTCGCCTTGCTTTAGCATTTTTGGTCCTTCGGTGCCTCGGACGCGTCTGATGTCCGCAGAATCTTTCTGGATGCTCTCTTCATAGACATCGGACGCAGGTGCTGGTGCGTCCGATGTGGCACTGTGCGAGCGTCCGATGTAAGCGCGACTAGCCGTTGTGAAGTCTGACAAGACATCGGATGCTGGACCGGTGCGTCCGATGCAACATTAACAGCGCACGAGTGGATCTAGCCGTTGAGATCCGGCGGCTGTAGTTGAATGGAAAGGGACGCGTGGCGTTCATCCAGGCATCGGACGCTGGGCGTGCGTCCGATGTAAAACCATCGGTGCGTCTGATGGCCCCGCAGAAACTGAATGTTAAGGGGGTTTCAGCCCTCTCTTTGTGGGGGTCAATATAAGGCATGTGGCCGTCTTGTGCTCTCTCTCTCTTGGACATTTGGATTGCCTAAACTCTATAGTGAGCCTAGCCAAACATCTTCAACTCCATTTGATTGATGGTTGATCATCTTCGAGAGAGATTGGGAGAACCAAGTGCATTGCATGAGTGAGTTCATCTAGAGGCACTTGGTGTTCGTGTTTTGCTGCAGATTTCTCTTGTTACTCTTGGTGTTTGTCGACACCTAGAAGGCTTGGAGCAGCGAGGATCATTGAGCGGAAGTTGGTGATTGTTTCCGGCTCCGATCGGTGATTTGTGAGGGGTTTCTTGTACCTTCCCCGCAGGAGATCGCGAAAGGTAACTCTAGTGGATTGCTCGTAGCTTGTGGATCCCCATCTTGTGGTGTGGTTGTGCGGCACTCTATTGAGGGTTTGGCGCGTGATGCCAATTAGCTCGTGAACCTCCAAGTGGGTGTATCGCTACAACGGGGACGTAGCTTGCCGGCAAGCAAGTGAACCTCGGAGAAAAATCATTGTGTCATCTTGTCTCTGTGGTTTTCATTAGTACATTTCTTATTGATCACTTGCCCAGCTCGGTATAAACACCTCTCTCACTTGTACTTACTTTTGCTATACTCTTACAAGTGATAATTGTATCTTCTTGTAGCTAGCCATCTTTCCTCATCTTGTGTAGTCACAATTCTTTGTTCATTCATTTCCTTAGTTGGAAAGTAGCAACATAGATAATTGTGTGACATAGAGATCATAGCTATCTAGAATTGTGAATAGGAGGCTTGCTTTCAACTTAGAGCTAGTGCAACCTTTGCTTCGCCATTTAGTTTACTAACAAGTCATTTAGTGTTGTTGTAGAAATTTTTATAGGCTATTCACCCCCCCCCTCTAGCCATTTTGGACCTTTCAAGTGGTATCGGAGCCGAGGTCACCGTTAATTTGAGGCTTAACAACATTCGGTATCAAAATGGCTCAAATCAATAACACCAAAAGGCCACCCCAATTTGATGGCACCAACTATGGCTATTGGAAGGCAAAGATGACCACTCACATAAAGTCAATCAATAGAAAGATATGGCAAGTTGTAGATGTCAAGATTGAGATTGCAAAGCCAGAGACACTCACCCCCGCCGAAGAAGAAAAGATGCAAAACAATGACATTGCTCTTAGTGCTATTCATGATGCCGTTGATGAGAGGGTATTTGAGCAAATCAAGAATTTGGAGATGGCGTATGATGCTTGGAAGAAATTGGAAGAATCATTTGAGGGCACCCAAGCGGTGAAAGGAGCAAAGGCATACATTCTCAAAGAAAAGTTTGCTAGCTTCAAGATGAATGAAGATGAGAGTGTACCGGAGATGTTCCATAGGCTTCAAGTGCTTGTCAATGATCTCAAAGCACTTGGAGAAGAGGTGAAGGACAAAAACTTCTCTCACAAATTCTTGAGATGTCTTTCCAAGAGATTTGGTATGTTGGTCACATTGCTTGTGAGGAGCAGTTTGGACACTATGACACCAAACCAAGTACTTGGAGATGTGATGACCGATGACACCTATAGAGACGAAAATGAACAAGAGGTAAAGAAAAGAAGGAAGAATCAAGTGAAGATGATTATTCCATTGCTTGTGATGATGAAGTTGAAGAGATGGCTTTATTTGTCAAGAGATTAGACATATTCATAAAGAAGAAGGGCTATCGGGCAAGGAGGTGTTGATGGTCCTTAAACACCTGTTTTACCATCAACATTTTACACTAAAATTCACCAAAAAGGCATGAAATGTAGTCAAATAGGTTTCAAACTAACCGAATTCCACATGTCCATAGATTTTGATTTGAATGCAGGATTTGAACCAAATTTGGATATTTGAACCACCAAAGGCCAAGCCCACTCAGTAGGGCCCAATTGGGCCTCAGGGGGGTGGCGCCCACCACTTGAGTTGGCCCAAATCCACTCCCTGCCACGTCACCGATCCGTGTGACCTCCCCAAGGCCAATTCCTGGCCCTTGGTCACTAGGTCGGTTGAATCGGACGGCTCGGGAGGCGGGTGACGCAGATCGTGCACTGGATTGGACAAGAGGCGGTTAGGGTTTGAGCCACCGACCTAACCACCACCTTGGAGGACCCCCTGGATGCCCTCGGTTGAATGGCGGTTCAATCGGACGGTTAGGGGTGGCGGCCGCCACCTGACTAAGCCCTTGGTCGGCTGCCTCCCCCCTATAAGTACCCCCCTCACTCCACAAGGCTATATATACCCCCCTGGAGGCGTCACTTCATTGGAAGCAAGGAAGGAAAGGAAGCAAAGAAAGCAAGGCTAGAGCTAGAGAGATAATAGCTTAGGGTTTAGCCAAGCTTAGGCAAGTAGGTAGCTAGTAGAGCAAGGCATCCTTGCCTCATTGCCCTCGCGGAAGCGCTGCTCAAGGCTTAGCTCAAGAGTAGAAGCGTGCGAGTGATCGGTCCTAGAGCTGGGAAGAGTCTTCCTTCATCTCCAGTTCAGGTTTTGCTCTTGTTACTCAAGCACTTTACTATATTCTAGTTCATCATTTCAAGTATTACTTTATTCTACTTATCAATATTGAGTAGTATACTTGATTGATTGCTTGAGTACCTAAATATCCTACAGTTCAATTCACTTAGCCATAGTAGTTAATCTCTAGTGTGCTTAGTGTTTGATCTTTGCCAATAGGTTGCTTAGTTAGTTTAGTGTTTATCTTATTAAGTCAAGTATTTGCTCTGACGTCCGCAAGGGTGTCTCTATTCAAAGCTAGGGTAGAGATAGTTAGAATATAATTAAGCGTGGTGCTTAGTTATAGACTTACCTTCAGATACGGCTGGACCCCCGGATAGCTGTGGTAGCAAGCAGGTGGTGACAGCTCTGTGCGCCTTGGATTCCACCATGTAGTTCGCCCAGTTTAACAGTAAGGGTCGTTGTGCTAGCGTTCAACCTAAGTCAGTGGTAAAGGCTAGTACGCCTCGGTACTTGACAAGATAGGAATAAAACTATACTTAACTTGGTTGTTTATTTGGCATTTGCCTATCTTGCTTCGTAGTTATCTAGGAGTAGTTAGTAGTTACTAGTTAGTTATATTAGTTATCCTTAGTTATCTTATTCCCCTTATCTACCTATCCATCCACCTTACCTTAACCATTCATTTCATCGTTACCTATCCACCCATATATTCTTTCTAGCCTTTCATCTCCTCTCTTCTCTTCTCTCCTTTTCCCTTTTCTTATTCTTCGACTCTCATCCCCTCCTTGACTTGACTCATACACCACCCTAGCCTTCCTTTGGGATCAAATAAATCGACACCTGGTACTCCCAGGCGAAGTGCTACTATGATAGTTTTGTGCGCTTGCAGAATCTCCTCTAGGTAGATTGCAATCTCTCTAGCTAGCTCCTACTAGTGTCAGGATTGACAACCCCATTTGACATTAGTAAATAGTTGCTTTAGCTTCACTCCTTTAGGTATATTGACTGGACTTGCTACAAGCATTTCTGGCGCCATTGCCAGGGGTAGATTCCATAGTCTACTCCTAGTCACGACGTTGGCAAGTGTCAACAACCATTTCTGGGCCGTTACCGGGGATAGTTGCCTAGCTCTATCTTTAGTGAAGTTAAGAACTACCAACAGGAGGAAGAAGACCTCATACAAGAACAAGGATGAACCAAGGAGGTGCTTCAAGTGCGGTAGCAAGGATCATCTTGTTGCTCAATGTCCATATAATAGTGAAAATGATGATGACAATAAGAAGGGCAAGAAGAAGGAAAAGAAGGAGAAGAAAGAGTTCATCAAGAAGAAAAAGAAGGGGCAATCATTTATGGTCACTTTAGATAGTGATGCATCCACAAGTTATAGTGATGAAGATAATGATGATGATGACCACAAGGCAAGCAAGAAGAAGGCACTTGCAGGCATTGCTATCAACAACAAGCCTTCTATCTTCGACACTCCATCATGCTTCATGGCTAAGGCCACAAAGGTACAATCCGATGATGATGAGAGTGATGATGATGATAATGATGAACCCACTAAAGATGAATTATTTGAAATGCTTGATGATGCTAGAGAACACTTTGATAAAAAGAGAAAGGAGTGCAAAGAATTGCAAAAGAGACTAAAAGCTCTTGAGCAATCCTTTGAGGAGCTAAATGCTACTCATGAGAGGCTAGTGGAAGCCCATGAGGAGCTTGGCAATGCTCACACTAAGCTTAAGAAAGCTCACTCCTCACTTATTGATCAAGCTAAAATTAAGGATGTGGTTGAAACATGTGATATAGGCATAGCTTGTGATAAAATTGATGAATCATTCTATAAGCCTATTGTTATTTCTCCTACTAACCCTTCATGTATTTCATCATCTACCACTACTTCTTCATCTATGGATGATGGCTTCACTTGTGATGCCTCACTCATGGTTGAGAATGAGACATTGAAGAGGGAGGTAAATGAGCTCACTCACGCCTTAGGTAAAGCATATGGTGGTGAGGCCCGCTTGCTTAAGTGCTTGGGTAGCCAATGATTTTCTCTCAACAAAGAGGGATTGGGCTATACTCCCAAGAATGGCAAGGCGGCTTTTGCTACTCACAAAACTAGTTTTGTGAAGAGTAATGGTCGATTTTGCACTAGATGCAAGCAAAGTGGGCATGTAGAGCAATATTGCAAGAACAAGAACAAGAATGCTAATGTATCCTCCTCTATTCAATTTGATTCTTGTTATATGCTTACCAAAGGTGTAAATGGTGTGAAAGCTAAATTTATTGGTGCACCAATTGTGGGCTCAAAGAAGAAAGCCATTTGGGTACCAAAGAGTTTGGTCACTAACCTTGGAGGACCCAAAAAGGTTTGGGTACCTAAAAATAATTGATTTGTTCTTGTAGGTCAATTATAAAGCCAGAGGGAGGCATTGGGTGCTTGATAGTGGGTGCACTCAACATATGACCGGGGATTCTAGAATGTTCAATTCAATCAATTCAAGTGGTGATCATGGGTTTGATTCTATCACATTTGGTGACAATGGCAAAGGCAAGGTCAAAGGGCTTGGTAAGATTGCAATATCCAATGACATGAGAATTTCCAATGTGTTGCTATTTGGGAGCTTGAACTTCAATTTGCTATTGGTTGCACAACTTTGTGATCTTGGTTTCAAGTGCATATTTGGAGTTGATGATGTAAAGATCATAAGTGTAGATGGCTCTAACTTGATATTCAAAGGATTTAGATATGAGAATCTATACTTGGTTGATTTCATTGCTAGTGAAACACAATTGTCAACTTGCTTGCTCACTAAATCTAGCATGGGTTGGTTATGACATAGAAGGCTTGGTCATGTTGGAATGAAACAATTGAACAAACTAGTAAAGCATGATCTAGTTAGAGGTTTGAAAGATGTCACTTTTGAAAAAGATAAGCTATGTAGTTCATGTCAAGCTGGAAAACAAGTTGGAAATACCCATCCCAAGAAAAGCATGATGAGCACTAGTAAAGCATTTGAGTTATTGCATATGGATTTGTTTGGACCAACCACATACACTAGCATCGATGGAAAAGAATATGGATTTGTGATTGTGGATGATTACACTAGATACACATGGGTCTTCTTTCTTGGTGACAAGAGTGTTACATATGATCTATTCAAAACTTTTGTCAAGAGATGTCACAATGTGTTTGAAACAACAATCAAGAGAGTAAGAAGTGACAATGGGAGTGAGTTAAAAAACACAAGAGTAGATGAATTGTGTGATGACTATGGCATTAGACATCAATTCTCACCCAAGTATACTCCTCAATCAAATGGCATTGTTGAAAGAAAGAATAGAACATTGATTGATATGGAAAGATCTATGCTTAGTGAATACAATGTTAGTCATTCGTTTTGGGCCGAAGCTATCAACATGGCCTGCTATTGTAGAAACCGCCTTTATTGCCATGGTAGGCTAGAGAAGACTCCATATGAGCTACTAAATGGAAGAAAGCCCAATATGCGTACTTTAGAGTGTTTGGTTGCAAGTGCTATATATTGAAGAAAGGTGCAAGATTGAGCAAATTTGAGAAGAAATGTGATGAAGGTTTCCTACTCGGTTATTCAACTACAAGCAAAGCTTATAGAGTGTGGAACTTGGCTAGTGGCATACTTGAGGAAGTACATGATGTGGAATTTGATGAAGCACAAGGTTCTCAAGATGAACATGAAAATCTAGATGATGTGAGAGGAACACAATTGGAAGATGCAATGAAGAATATGGATATTGGTGATATTAGGCCAAGGCAAGTGGATGATGATGATAATGATCAAATGTTCTCCTCAAATGCACAAGTTGATGCAAATCAAGCTAGTGGTTCTCATGATCAATCAAGTGCTAGAGAAGATCAACAAGTGGCAAGTTCATCTCAATATGTGTTAACACCAGATTTTCGCACGCACAAGGAGACGACAGATGGGCCAATGTGCGAGATGGGCGTATGATGCATTTGGCAAATGACCAAGGTCACTTAGTTCTCAGAGTTTCGTCAAGTGCTTGTGAAATCGGCTATCTTGCAAAGTGGTGATTCTATTCGGAAAGCAAATATGGCAAGTGAAGCCGACTTACACAAGAAGATACGTAACGATGGAGGATGCCAAGAGAAAAATAGGAATAGGACTTGTATTTTCCAAGATTTATCATGTAAATCGTAATCTTCTAGGACTCGTATTTCGCCCAGGGTATAAATATAAACCCTCGGCCATTGTAAAATTGTTCACAACCATATCAATACAAACCGGCCCCGTGCCACCTTCAAGTCCTTAGTCGTGTCGTCGAGTTCTTCAAGAGGAATCATCAATTCGTCGACCTCTGTAAGTTTCGGCAACCTTGTTATCATGTCTAGTATCATGCAGTGGATTTAGATATGATGCAAGTAGTCTTGTTTGTTTCCAAAGGTCGTGCGGCGGATCTTTGTTAATGATCAAGAAGTCTTTGCTTATGGGTAAATACCATGCGGCAGGCGTTTATTCATATGTTTAGCAAAAGCGAGATAGTTATCGGCTCTATTAGATTTAGCAGATCCAATAGATTCATTAAGTTATCATGTGTTATATGTTTTAATTAATTCTGTAACACACTTTTTTGCCCAATCTAGATTGATCTTTGTTCGGCCTTGCTTTACAAGTTTATTTATCCCTTTCAATAATTGTGGTTCTTCATTGCATAATTATGATGGCCGGATTAATTTCTAATCTAGATTGTTACATGTTGTGGGTTCATGCATATCAATCATGTTCAAGTTTAGATAAAACTAGGTATCGTGTGGCAGATGTAGGTTTTAGATTGGTTTGATCATGTTTGTTTGTATGTTCCTTCCTCATGGACCCCAATTCGGCTAGCTTGCCGAGCTTGGTTACACGTCAATTCATATTTATCTTTATTCATTCAAGCATGTCTTTTTCATGTATGTGCGTTCGGCAACCAACTGCTTATGTACGTTTATGTTCAGAGTTAGCCGAATGACTTTTAAACCTGTTGACAGACAGCTTCTATAGCTGTATGTCGTCATGAATGGCTTCAGAGCTGTAAATATGGAACTGTCTGGTCTCACCCGGCATGTTCCAGTTTTATTCTCATAGTTTTATCCCTTGTTGGTTTTCAGGTCAAACCGACTGGCACGTCTCCAGATTTCAAACCGTCCGGGCACCCGAGTTAAGTCATGCTTTTCAGCTTGCTGTGTGTGAGGCGCAGTGTACCACATTTTGCGCCAACACACTTTTTGGCATGCCCGGTGGGACCCCACATTCTAATATGGTTGAGTTCGACAACACTCAAGTTCTGGACGTGACCATGGATGAGCTGCCACCAGATTCAAGAGATTTGGTACAAAAAGCATGCGATGAGTTTCAACGTAAATGCTTGATGTCCTTCTCTAAGAACAAGAGCAACAAGGTTTTCCAGAAGCAGTCGCTCCCAAGGACTCTCCTTCCTCATCAATCTGATAGCACTGATGAGGAGGATATTCGAAAAATGTCCGAGCTTATGTACAAGGCTGTATCGGAGGCCATGACCAATCATCAGTCAGCTTTCTTTAATACTTTTCGTGCAGTCATGGTTGGTATTTTCGGCCCGGCAATAGATAAACGTTGTGAGGAAGCCACTGGTCCGATGCAGGGGCCACTGTTATTCCCCGTTCCCCAACATCAGAGGAAAACTGCTGAAGACAGCGGAGTTGGTTCAAGCAAAGGTGGGATGGTCCTTCATCAAGAGCAGCAACCTCCCACAACTCAGGGCCAACTTGCATTCGGCACAACGGGAAACGTCCCACCATCTGCTTTGAGAGTATCTCCAGCAACAAATAGGTTGCAGAAGAACATGTATGGAGATGGGTATCAGGAGTTCGTGGATTACAGTGCGATTGATGCTTTCCCGAATCCAAACTATAAAAATTCAATAGGGGCATTTCTTGGGGGTCAAGCACAGGCTGCTCCAGATTCAAGTGTCGACCTCATCATGCATAGGATGGCCGACATGATGCAGAATCAATTCGTCCTGAAGCCAAAGAATCAGTCTTACGCTTACAAGTCTCCTTACCTGGAGGGGTACAACCAAGTGGCACTTCCTCCAAGGGTGAAACCTCCTACTGATCTTACTAAGTTCTCAGGCCAAGATGATACCAGTACTGTTGAACACATCAGTCGTTACTTGATGCAACTTGGAGAAGCATCTGCAGATGAGGCTTGGAGAATTCGGTATTTCCCACTGTCATTAACAGGACCAGCTTTCTCATGGTTCACATCTCTGCCAGCAAACTCTATTAATACATGGGTAGAGATAGAACAGAAGTTCCACGCGTATTTCTTTACGAGCACCAATGAGAAGAAGTTGGTCGATCTCATGAGTCTGAGGATGAGAGCTATTGAGATGCCGCAAGAATATTTACGCAGATTCAGGGAGACTAAAAATCTCTGCTATTCCCTAAACTTACCAGATGACCAATTACCAGGGATAGCTATAGCTGGTATGTTGCCGAATATCAGGGAAAAGCTGTTCGGCATGAAATTTGATGATCTTGGGCAGTTATCACAATGATTGGCAATAATGAATAGTCAAGCCCAGGGGTTTAGGAGAAATAACCAATTCTAGAAAGGTGATGTGGCTAGCGAAATGTATCAGACTTTCTTAGAAGAAGCAGCAGAGTATGATGACGAAGATGAGGTAGCTGCAGCTGAGTTAGTCTGGACAAAAGAGCCGACTCAAGTCAATCAACGATGGTTGAGGCAACAAAAAGGTACCTATGATTTTGATGTTTCCAAATCAGATAAGCTATTTGAATTGTTATTGAAGCAAGGACGCATCAAGTTGCCAGAAGGCCATCCCATGTTGCACCCTGAAGGGGTTAAAGACAAGAGGTATTGTGGTATCCATAATACCAGATCTCAATCTATAAATGATTGCCGAGTGTTCAGAGTGTGGATCCAGAAGGCTATCCAGGAAGGGCATTTGAAGTTCGATGGGAAAATGAAAATTGATGGTAGCCCTTTTGGACAGAATACCGTGTCTTTCTCTGTTAACATGGTCAATGCAGAAGACCCCAGAGGCAAAAGCAAGATAAAGGTGTTAACCTCTGATTGAGCGAGAGAGACCGGTGCTGTTGACCCCAATCGGCAAATCACAAATGAAGAGTTTCGGCAACAAGTTCATTTCCAGAATAGTCGAACTGAAAGGGGTGAGGCTTCCAGACCCAGAGTCACGACATGCATTTTATTAAACAAATGGCGTCGGGAGCAAGAACGATACCAGAAGCGGAAGTTTTATGAGGAACAGAAGTTCATAGAAAGGCAACGGAGGTACGAAGAGGAGATGTACCGAGAAGAACGAGAATATATGAGAGAGCAAGAGCGGTCTCATTGGGAGTGTTCATTCTTCAAATATTGTTGGAATGAAGGCTTGAAGCTGCTTGTTAAGAGCAATTGCTCTGAATGTAGTGATCAATATTCTGAATACAGGCAGTCTCGAGTCAACCGCCATTCAGTCCATGAAAGGCTTGGGGTGCAAGTCCCTGAGGACGATCGGCGCTTAAAAATAGACGCATCCGAGAATCGGCAAGGGAGAAGATTTGCCGATCAAAGTTGGGCCCGCACTAAAGAAGAAGAATACCGTGAATATGTTTGGCAGAAAGGACAGTGGTGTCCACCAGGATTGAGAAAGAGCCACAAAAGAAGAGTGCAGCGCCTAAGGAACAGAGAATTGGCACAAGCAGGCGCTAAGACAAAACAAATTTGGCGTCCTAAGGAAAAGCCTGATGAAGATGATCGTTCGGCGGATGCGTGCATGGCATTCTTTCTCCCATCAGAATTCATAGCTCCCGAAGATCAAGACGTCCAAGAAGAAGTGTATTCGGATTTTAACGAAGACGAATACCAGGATCTGATGGCTCAGCTCGTTTTGGCTCAACGGGTAGTTTTTGATAAACCAGCTAAGCATCGACACTTGAAGCCACTTTATATGAGGGGGTATGTTAATGGCAAGCCACTAACCGAAATGTTTATTGATGGAGGAGCTGCCATAAATATCATGCCATATACTACCTTCAGGAAATTCGGGATGGCAAGTGAGGATTTATTGAAGACTGACATGGTGTTGAGGGACTTTGCTGGCAATTCTTCTGATACTCGAGGAGCAGTTCATGTTGAATTGATGGTCGGGTCAAAAACTTTGATTACTACCTTCTTCGTCATCAATGGCAAGGGGCATATAGTTTGCTTTTAGGAAGGGATTGGATACATGCAAATTGCTATGTTCCGTCAACTATGCATCAAATCCTCATCCAGTGGATTGGAGATGACGTCGAAATTGTCCATGCTGATGATTTGGTGAGTGTTGCTACTGCAGAACCTATTTACTAGGAGTATGATGGGGTTGAGTGCTTCTCTGGAAGAGTTTGGGAAGTAGGTCCTGTGAATGTTTTTGACAAGGACCAACAGCCGATTGACGCAATCAGCTCTCAGAGCATTTTTTTAATAATCCAATTAATGGTAACGGAGGAGAATTGGGACGAGGTTTCGTTTCGGTTGATGAGTTAGAAGAAGTAAATATTGATAATGAAGCCGAAGACAAGACCGATATGTGTCAATACAAATCCGGATTCGGAGTATAGGTTGAAGTTGATAAACTTTTTGAAAGAATTCTACCTTTTCCTCCGTTGCTGAAGCTAAAGAAGGATCAAAAGTTCACATGAGGTGACGTACAACAAAAAGCTTTTGATGAAGTTAAAGAGTATATGAAGGCGCCATTAGTGTTTTGTACTTCCACAACTTGGTAAATCTTTCAAGTTGTACGTGACGGCCGATAGCCTGACGATGGGATCGGCCCTTATACAAGGATTCGAGAGAAAAGACAGAGTAATAGCCGAAAGATGTTAAACCCAGAGACAAGGTATTCGGCTACGGAGAAATTTTGTTCATATGTGTATTACTCATGTACTGGGCTTCGACACTACTTATTAAATGCCGAATGCATGATAGTTTTGAATTTGATGTGATGAGATAGTCGGTACATGAGCGGATTCAAGAATGTTTATATACAATAGCCGATGTAAAGCATCGCCTTTAGCGGAAAATACTCCAAAAGTTTAGAATATAGCCGATATTGTTTATATTGTCTTTAGCACAAAAATGTTCATAACATTGGTGACCCTAGCATTTTTCAAGTTGGCAGGTTTATCGGGAGGAGAGAAAGGTGAAGTGCAGTAAATAAGATGTCGAGTGACATCACATGTCAAAACGAGATCTAGTCGGCTAAAGATGACGTCATGCATTCGAGAAGCGTTTTTCTGAGGAAATGTCGCAATCGGAGAAATCACTGAGATAATCAGGAAACGCAAATAGACATTATTCAGAGAAAACAGCTTCGTTTATTCATTTGCAGATCCGTCCTAGTACAAACTACTCCTGGAATAATCTGTTGAGAACGGACTGAGGATTGGTGACTCTGGCGAGAGCAGCGGCATGATCATCATAAACTTCAATGCCTTTGATTTCATCTAGGCACCCGCCTGTGAAGCCGACTAGTAGAAAGGAGTAATCCTCATTGGTCCAAGAACTCATCGCTGCTAGCCCAAGGGAGACGCCGAGATGTACACCTTGGATGATGGCCTGATCTATGCGGCCGTCCGTGGAGTCAAGGCACGCCTCAGCTGAGTTCCCGTGGGCATTCACCTTGTCGGCAATTCTGTTCGCTGCCGTTCTCAGACGATCATTCTCTGCATAAAGAGCTGGCGAAAGGAAAAAGATGCGTCAGGCAAAGCAAGCCCAATCAGAAGAAGGGGATCGAGTGAGGATTTCACTAACCTGTGACAACGTTGCAAACTTGCTTCCGCTGGTCTTCCCATTCAGTTCCCTTGATGCCGTACTTTGTGGATACGTCTTCCAACTCCTTCTGGGCTTTATCCCTCTCCTCGCGGTACCAAAGAGTATCTAAACGGGTGTGCCGAGGTGGGTCATCAGACTCAGAGGAATTTGGTGACCCAGGAAAAGGATTAGGGGAGGCCATTAGAGTTGTCGTTTCTGGAAAAAGAATCCGGGTTTGGCTGGACAAAACCCTCACCCTGGAAGGAAAGTGAATACTGAATCAGGAATGGATGGACAAGAAAGCTACCGCAAGGGGGCAGAGGACCAATTTTTTACCCATAACGCTGACAAGTCGGTGTTTGGCTTCCTTCCGCTCCATCTCTAGTAGGACGTTTGTTGTGGTCACCATTGCCTGCCATTGATGAAAAAATACAGGCGAGGGTTCTTTCTCTCTGGCTTGAGCTAAGAGCCGAGAAATGGAGAGTTTGCAAGTCAAACTGTTCAATTGGAAGTTGAGGGTGATGGCCTGTGTGGGGTCATATTTATAGAACCGTGACTTGCACATTGGGAAGCCAAGCATTGGAGTAGGGTTTTCATAGTTTTTGGGCCATTGTTGGGCCAGGCCGGATTTTTGCTGACTTGAGGAGATCGTGACTCCAGAATCGGGAGACTGATGGATTCAGTTAAGGATTATCACTGCATAAATAGCTCAGTTTCGGTTAATTGTCTGGGAACTCATATTACGGACTGACACCGAAGACAGGAAGTTTGGCGAATGGTCTTCGAGTTGGGAAGGATGATATTTTGTTCTAGGCAATAAGTTTTAATGGAGAAGTCTTCAAAGAAGCTGAAAATAAAAATCCCTTAAGAGGCACTATCCTGACATCATCATGGATTGGAAAAGTCTGGAACATTAGATCTGAGATAGCCGATTATAGCAATCACTTACGGGGCGGAAATGATTAACATGATTGTCAGCGATAGCCGATGTGATATACATCACCGTTGAAGCAAAAATAAAAGTCAATGACTAATGCATGAAGCAGAGCACGCATTGATCTCGAGGGATTAGTCATAGATTGGTTTCAGGGATCAAACAAAAGGACTTTTATTTACAAGAAGGGAGTACAAGATTACAATGAAGATCAGTTCGTCCACTCTATCCTATGTCTAATCGGGAGATCATGGTCGAAAGAATCAGCCAGATCTGTTCCAGCTTCCTTCATATCATCTACAGAGTGCGCTACCCTATATTCCAACCCCCGTTCACAGACATCAAATCTGCGATAATCGGCACCGGAATGAATCCGTACGGCATTGAAGGCAAACGCTGCGCCATATCCCATGTCGGCCCTGGAGATGTCGGGGAGGATTCGGTTGACCTCATTTACCCGATTCAAGGCCATCGTACCTGCCGCATTACCCGTAATGGCAAGCTTGGCAACGGCAGTTTCGAGAGCGTGAAGTTTTGCCTCCAGAGCTGAAATGAAGAAGATTGAGTAAAGGCAACGAGGGGAAAACAGAGACAGAAATGGTGAAGATATTCACCAGCGACCCGATCTCGAGCGATGTCACGCTCCCGGGAGACTCGAATAAACTCCTGATCTCCCTCCTCCAAATCAAGCTGAAGGAAGTCATCATCGATCCTCCTAAGCAAAAGTAACGAAGTAAGGACGGCTGCTTTATTTTAAACAAAAATGAGAAGAGAGCAACCTGTTCCGGGAAGTGCTAGAAACGCCAAGCTCGGAGCTATGATTGCTCGCCACGGAAGACATCTTCTGGATTGGATTGGGTGATGATAAGAGAAAGAAGGGTTTTTCTTGGTTTTGAGATTGAAATAGGGGAGCTTGAGGGAGTAAGCCGAAACGAAGTGAAGGGTGACTTAAAAGGACCCCAAAGGGTGCATCGGTAGATGAATCGGCAGGTAAGGCAATTATGGCATGCGAGATTTCTACGAAGGTGGATGCTTCCGGAGGTTCCACGTTAGTATGCAGGAGAAAGGAATTTTGGAATAAATATTTATCCCAAAATTAGGGGGCATGTGTTAACACCAGATTTTCGCACGCACAAGGAAACGACAGATGGGCCAGTGTTCGAGATGGGCATATGATGCATTCGGCAAATGACCAAGGTCAGTTAGTTCTCGGAGTTTCGGCAAGTGCTTGTGTGATCGGTTATCTTGCAAAGCGGTGATTCTATTCGGAAAGCAAATATGGTAAGTGAAGCCGACTTACATAAGAAGATACGTAACGATGGAGGACGCCAAGAGAAAAATAGGAATAGGACTCGTATTTTCCAAGATTTATCGTGTAAATAGTAATCTTCTAGGACTCGTATTTCACCCAGGGTATAAGTATAAACCCTCGGCCATTGTAAAATTGTTCACAACCATATCAATACAAACCGGCCCCGTGCCACCTTCAAGTCCTTAGTCGTGTCGTCGAGTTCTTCGAGAGGAATCATCGATCCGTCGACCTCCGTAAGTTCCGGCAACCTTGTTATCATGTCTAGTATCATGCGGTGGATTTAGATATGATGCAAGTAGTCTTGTTTGTTTCCAAAGGTCGTGCGGCGGATCTTTGTTAATGATCAAGAAGTCTTTGCTTATGCTTTGCTTATGGGTAAATACTGTGCGGCAAGCGTTTATTCATATGTCTAGCAAAAGCGAGATAGTTATCGGCTCTATTAGATTTAGCAGATCCAATAGATTCATTAAGTTATCATGTGTTATATGTTTTAATTAATTCTGTAACACACTTTTTTGCCCAATCTAGATTGATCTTTGTTCGGCCTTGCCTTACAAGTTTATTTATCCCTTTCAATAATTGTGGTTCTTCATTGCATAATTATGATGGCCGGATTAATTTCTAATCTAGATTGTTACATGTTGTGGGTTCATGCATATCAATCATGTTCAAGTTTAGATAAAACTAGGTATCGTGCGGCAGATGCAGGTTTTAGATTGGTTTGATCATGTTTGTTTGTATGTTCCTTCCTCATGGAACCCAATTCGGCTAGCTTGCGAGCTTGGTTACACATCAATTCATATTTATCTTTATTCGTTCAAGCATGTCTTTTTCATGTATGTGCGTTCGGCAACCAACTGCTTATGTACGTTTATGGCTTCTATAGCTGTATGCCGTCATGAATGGCTTCAGAGCCGTAAATATGGAACTGTCTGGTCTCACCCGGCATGTTCCAGTTTTATTCTCACAGTTTTATCCCTTGTTGGTTTTCAGGTCAAACCAACTAGTACGTCTCCGGATTTCAAACCATCCGGGCACCCGATTTAAGTCACGCTTTTCGGCTTGTTGTGTGGGAGGCGTAGTGTACCACATTTTGCGCCAATAATATGGAAATCAAGTGCAAATAATCCAACCCACCAATATTGCAAAAGATCACCCAATTGATCAAATTGTTGGTGACATTAGAAGTGGTGTGCAAACAAGATCAATATTGGCTTCCTTTTGTGAATACTATTCATTTGTATCATCATTCGAGCCAACCAAGATTGAAGAAGCCTTGATGGATGTAGATTGGGTTAATGCTATGCATGAAGAGCTAAATAACTTCACCCACAACCAAGTATGGGAAATAGTTGAAAGACCAAAGAACTACAATGTAATTGGAACCAAATGGGATTTTAGAAACAAGCAAGATCAAGATGGGATAGTTGTGAGAAACAAAGCAAGATTGGTAGCACAAGGTTGCACACAAGTTGAAGGTCTTGACTTTGGAGAAACATATGCACCGGTTGCAAGATTGGAAGCAATAAGGTTTCTATTGGCTTATGAATGTGCTCACAACATCAAGTTGTATCAAATGGATGTCAAAAGTGCATTTCTAAATGGATACATCAATGAGTTAGTATTTGTTGAACAACCACCTGGATTTGAAGATGACAAGAAGCCTAACCATGTGTACAAGCTAAAGAAGGCACTCTATGGTTTAAAGCAAGCTCCTAGAGCATGGTATGAGAGATTGAGGGATTTCCTACTCTCTAAAGGTTTCAAGATGGGAAAGGTTGACACTACTCTCTTCACCAAGAAGTTAGGCAACGACTTGTTTGTGTTGCAAATATATGTTGATGACATTATCTTTGGTTCAACCAATCAAGAGTTTTGTGAAGAGTTTGGTGAAACGATGGCAAGTGAGTTCGAGATGTCAATGATTGGAGAGCTTAGTTACTTCCTTGGTCTTCAAGTCAAGCAAATGAAGAATGGTACATTTGTGAGTCAAGGCAAGTACATCAAAGACATGATCAAGAAGTTTGGTCTAGATGATGCAATAGCAATTAGCACTCATATGGGCACTAATGAACACTTGGATAGTGATGCTAATGGCAACATGATTGATCAAAAGTTGTATAGGTCTATGATTGGAATCTTACTCTATGTGACTGCTTCTAGACCTGACGTCATGTTTATTGTATGTATGTGTGCAAGATTTCAATCCTCACCTAGAGAGAGTCATTTGAAGGCTACAAGGAGAATATTGAGGTATTTGAAGCATACACAAGATGTTGGATTGTGGTATCCCAAGGGGTCAAACTTTGAGTTGATTGGATATTCGGACTCCGATTATGCGGGATGAAAAGTGAATAGAAAGAGCACTAGTGGCACATGTCAACTACTTGAAAGATCACTTGTTTCATGGTCATCAAAGAAGCAAAATAGTGTTGCTCTCTCAACCGCTGAAGCCGAATACATATCCGCTGGGAGTTGTTGTGCATAATTACTTTGGATGAAGGCAACTTTGGATGACTTTGGAATCAAATTCAAGAAAGTGCCATTGCTATGTGATAATGAAAGTGCGGTAAAGCTAACCAACAATCCGGTTCAACATTCAAGAACAAAGCACATTGACATTAGACATCACTTCATAAGAGACCATCAACAAAAGGGTGACATATCAATTGCAAATGTGGGCACCGATGATCAACTAGCCGACATATTCACCAAACCACTTGATGAGAAGAGATTTTGCAAGCTAAGAAATGAATTGAACATACTTGATTTCTCCAACATGAGTTGAAGCACCCCATTATATATGACATGCCTCTCCTTCGACAAAGCAAAGGTAAAATTGATTGACATGACATTCATTCTTGCTATGAATAATGTTTAGTACATGTAGTCATTACCTTGCATGATATAAGCTCATTCATGAAAATCAAATGAATTTGATGTATATATGGTACCACTATTGCTTCTATGATTGATATGATCTAGTGGTAGCATATGACATGTTTTTGAGCTTGTGAACCTAGTGTTTAATCTTGGAAACAAACATTCAAGTGTTTAACCAACGTGAGTAAGATAACCATTGAAAGATGTGTGAAGAAGCTTACTCTAGAGCAAACCGTGTTAAATATCTTATGGTTGTTTGCTAGGTTAAACCATAGTATGATCATGTTCACCCCATTGATTGACTTTCTCCAATTAAAATTGGTGTGCCTTTTGTGGTACTTAATCACAAAGGGGGAGAGATTGTTACAATGAGATAACATGAATGACAAAGGAGAGTGTATGACAAGGGGGGCGGAGTATAAGTATAAATTAAAATTTGAGCATACAAATAGGGGGAGCAAGCTCATGAACATACTCGTTGCATTTGAATGTGCATATTCATATGAAATGGTGCATTGTAAAGCTTTAAATCCAAACTTTACATGCTTGAGTGATGTATGCTTTAAAATGTACATGATGATTTGAAGTACTAGCATGCATAGGTCATAACTAGACATTTATTTGCCTTGAAGCTTACATATGGGATGAAGAACCTTTCTTTTATGATTGGTCTCACGGGGTTATTGTGTTTGTGATGGATGTCTAGTTACCAAAGGTGCTAAGGATGGTGTGTGACGGCAACTTCGATTGTAACACACTTCAAAGGTCTAATCTTTTACACCTTAGCATCATTTGATAGTAGTAACTCTCCCAACATGTCTATCCATACATATGTGACAATATTGTACCAAACTCATGAATCACATATGTAGGGGGAGCTAGTACTATCATAATCGAATTTGTGATGGTTGTCCAATTCTCTATCATGATATAATGCTTGTACAAGCAACATAAGTTCGAAATTGAATTTATTCCATATCTTTGTAAAGGTTGTCATCAATTACCAAAAAGGGGGAGATTGAAAGCCCTAGTTTGGTTTTGGATAATTGATGAAACCTATTTGGACTAACCCTATGCTTGAGTATGTATGAGATAGGTTGGTCCAACACCAAGTGATGGAGCTAGATGGATGGTGATGTTCACATGGTGGTGATCAAAGACTCAAATGCTTCGATAAGAAGAAAGATAAAAACAAAATGGGCTAGAGGCAAAGGTATATGCATAGGGCCATTTTGTTTTGGTGATCAAGACAATATAGAGAGTGTGATCACATTTAGGATTGATAGCCATACTATCAAGAGGAGGAAAACTCGTTTGTGAAATGCGGGTATCAAAGTGCCACTAGATGATCTCACTTTGAATATGCATTTAGAATCTAGTGTGTGTGCTAACATCCCTTGAAAATGTGCTTGATAAATGCTAACTCACGTCCACAAGTAGTGGAAACTTGGTGGAGTTAACACTTTTGCACAAGGGATGAAGTGGAGATTGATTCTGTGCTCTCTGAGGAGCATCGAACGCTGGTCTGATGAGCATCGGACGCTAGGGGTAGCATACGATGGTAAACCCTAGTGAAGCTGAGCTGACTGAGTAGCATCGGATGCAGGCAACTGACGCTGGGAAAGCACTGTTGCTGAGTCCGATGCTGTTGATGTGCCCTAGGTTTGTTCTCAGGGGAGCATCGGACGCTAGGCAACGTCCGATGTGGGCGCCTCGGACGCGTTCGATGTCCTCAGGAGCCTTTTGGATGCTCTCTGCATAGACATCGGACACAGGTGCTGGTGCGTCCGATGTGGCACTGTGCGAGCGTCCGATGTAAGCGCGACTAGCCGTTGTGAAGTCTGACAAGACATCAGACGCTGGACCGGTGCGTCCGATGCAACATTAACAACACGCGAGTGGATCTAGCCGTTGAGATCTGGCGGCTGCAGTTGAATGGAAAGGGAGGCGTGGCGTTCATCCAGGCATCGGACGCACCGCCCCGCAGAAACTGAATGTTAAGGGGGTTTTGGCCCTTTCTTTGTGGAGGTCTATATAAGGCATGTGGCCGGCTTGTGCTCTCTCTCTTGGAAATTTGTATTACCTAAACTCTATAGTGAGCCTAGCCAAACATCTTCCACTCCATTTGATTGATGGTTGATCATCTTCGAGAGCGATTGGGAGAACCAAGTGCATTGCATGAGTGAGTTCATCTAGAGGCACTTGGTGTTCGTGTTTTGCTGCAGATTTCTCTTGTTACTCTTGGTGTTTGTCGACACCTAGACGGCTTGGAGCAGAGAGGATCGTTGCGTGGAAGTTGGTGATTGTTTCCGGCTCCGATCGGTGATTTGTGAGGGGTTTCTTGTACCTTCCCCGCAGGAGATCGCGAAAGGTAACTCTAGTGGATTGCTTTTAGCTTGTGGATCCCCATCTTGTGGTGTGGTTGTGCGGCAACTTATTGAGGGTTTGGCGTGTGATGCCAATTAGCTCGTGAACCTCCAAGTGGGTGTATCGCTACAACGGGGACGTAGCTTGCCGGCAAGCAAGTGAACCTCGGAGAAAAATCATTGTGTCATCTTTTCTCCGTGGTTTTCATTAGTACATTTCTTATTGATCACTTGTCTGGCTCGGTATAAACACCTCTCACACTTGTACTTAATTTTGCTATACTCTTACAAGTGATAATTGTATCTTCTTGTCACTAGCCATCTTTCCTCATCTTGTGTAGTCACAATTCTTTGTTCATTCATTTCCTTAGTTGGAAAGTACAATATAGATAATTGTGTGACATTGAGATCATAGCTATCTAGAATTGTGAATAGGAGGCTTGCTTTCAACTTAGAGCTAGTGCAACCTTTGCTTCGCCATTTAGTTTACTAACAAGTCATTTAGTGTTGTTGTAGAAATTTTTATAGGCTATTCACCCCCCTATAGCCATATAGGACCTTTCATCTAGTAGCTAACTAGAATAGGGAGCAAGTGAGTGCGAGTTGGAGAAGAACCGGAGTTGTCGGCTACCTCCGTGCAAGGAACACCAGGACCGCCAGTGTGACTCCACTTGTACCTCTACGATCTTGTATACTTCTCGAAGTATAAAGGTTCGTGTTCATCTTTGTATTCAAGTTCTTATTGTGTTCTAGCTTGTCGCTAACTTAGTTTGTTGGACCGATTGTTCACCTTCGAGTGGGTGCTCTAGTAAGAGGGTGCAAGCCCTGATCACCGCTAGAGTAGTGGCCCTTAGCGTAGACGCGGTGTTTAGGCTAAGTGGTTATAGGTAGGTTGCCTGGGTCTCCACGGTTGAGGAGGTAGGCGGCAGGTGGTGACAGCCCTGTCCGTCCTTCATAATCCACCCACGTTCAGGATTCCAGGTAGAGCTGTATCGGCATAGACTGGGAAATCAGTTTCACCCGTTGACCGAAGCAAGCTAAGCTAGTTGAGTTAGAACACCTAAGGGCTCATTACCTAGAGAAACCTTGCTACCCTTGTTAACCTTCTCCTTGACTTATCTGGGAGAACTAGACCAAGAGACTATAGCACATCGTTCCCTGTGGAAAATACGATACCCTGAATACTTCCAGGTGAAGTGCTATAGCGGTACTTCCGTGCGCTTGCTGATCTTTTCTGCTTACGCTAAGAAATACCAACAAGCATTGCTGGCGTCGTTGCCGGGGAACGGTTGTCGTCTTTAGGCTCCAAACCTAGTTCGCCCATGTATCTTTGTTTTATCTTTCTTTTCTTTGTTTTCACCTATGAAACAAAACTCTATCCAAAACTTGTCCGCTCCACGGGCCGAGTTCTTTGAGCCACCACAATCGTCAAAGCCAATCACAATTTCTGGCTATGAACTCCGCCCTGGCTTTATAGCCATGGTTCGTGAACAGCCCTTCTTGCACTACTACAACGCAGGGCTATATTAACACCAACTTGTGTTACTGTAGGTTGGAAAACGTGTTACTAGCTCTCTTAGTAACAAATTTTAGTTTGTGTTCCAATTGGCCATGTTACTATAAAGTGGTTTATTGTAACACATTTACTTGTCTACAGGAACATTTTTTTTGTGTTACAATGATTTTTGTTGTAACATTTTTTTTTCTTTAGTAACACTTCACATTATGGTACAATACATAGTTTGTAACACATTTCTTTATCCATTGGATCACTTGTCAAGTGTTACAATGATTTTTTTTGCTGTAACACTCTTATTAGTTCTAGTAACACTTCTACATTAAGGTAGAGCACAATATGAGACATGAGAATACATTTTGTCATGGAATATTCGGCAAAATCCAAACAAAAAAAATAAAAAAATCAGGGAATTTTTTTTTTATCATGGGAGGGGCCCACCAACCAGCCACACCACACCATCTCTACTCTCATAATATTTTTTCATGATTTTTTCGTACTTTGCGTCAACCAAGATTCGTACCAGCAACCTCTCACACACGTACGCATAACCTCCACTACCACTCCACCCATTTGTCACTTATGTCTATATTCTATTTCCGTTACCATCATATTATACTAAACCGTGTGTAAATTGCTTTTTTAGACTCTAAACGAATTCAAATAAAAAAGTTGTTAACTACAAAGTTTCATAACTTTTTGAGATCTACACTTTTTGTTTAGGAAGTTTATCCATCCAAGGTCATTTATAAAATTTTAATTTCAAATTTCAGAAATTTCAAATGTAGTTTTCATTAACATGATGATTTCAAATTAAAACATTATCAACTACAAACTTTCGTAACTTTTTGAGATCTTCAACTTTAATTTTGGTCGTTTTTCCATCTGAGATATTTTAAAATTTTGAATCTCAAAATTTTTAAATTCAGACGCAGTTTTGCATGTAGTTTTGAAACACATTTAAATTTTTAGATATTTTAAAATTTTGAATCTCAAAATTTAAACTGCATCTATTTCATATATAGTTTTGCATGATAACATGATTTCAAATTAAAAAGTTGTCAACTACAAAGTTTCATAACTTTTCAAGATCTACAAGTTTCATTTTGGTCATTTCTCCATCGGAGGTCTTTTGAAAACTTTGAATTTTAAATTTTTAAAATTCAGACGCAGTTTTGCATGACAAGATGACTTCAAATTAAAAAGTTATCAACTATAAACTCTCTTGATGTAGACAAAAAGAGAAAATTCTTGATGAACCCATATGGCGGTAGGTTAGTGTGTTCATACAACAAAGTAAAACAATATTTACTTCCATTTAATTTTACATTTTTGTATTTTGTTTTTTCTTCTTTGTTGTACTTGTTCTTCTTATGATATAGCTCCGTCTAATGCGTCTCATGATCTCGGACTAATAAATTAACAACATGCTTTAGCATCAAACTGACCTTTTGAATCGGCTACTAAATGTTAATGGTTCTCATGTAATGACCATGATGTGATTGCCTAACAACCTTGATGAGAGCTATATGTGATGTGTTGCCTATAAATAGGAAGGTCTACATGTATTTTCTTTTGTAACACTTGAACTGAAACATTATTTTGTGTTACTAGAGGCATATATCTGTAACACATTTTAGGCAACGTATCATATGCAACCCAGCTTCGTGTGCAACCTATGCAACCACCAATTAAGGCCACAGGATCCAGATCCAACGTCTGATGTTTTTTTCACTTAAACCCTTCCACCTGGACTCCAGGTGGAGGGGTTTAAGTGAAAAATGGACTCCAGGTGGCGGGGTTTAAGTGAAAAAAAACATCAGACGTTGGATCTAGATCATGTGGCCTTAATTGGTGGTTGCATAGGTTGCACATGAAGCTGGGTTGCATATGATACGTTGCCCACATTTTATATGTGTTCCACTTATGTGTTACAACATAGTACACTTTTGTAACACATTTCTTGTAACATTAAGTTTGTGTTACTATAATTGTTGTTAGTAACACATTTTTTTTTAAAAAAAAGTATTTTGTGTTACAGCCGAAGTCTGTAACACACTATTTGTGTTACTATGAAATTTTACTGGAACACATTAATGAATATGTTACATAAAAGTGTTACAATATCCCTGTTGTGTAGTAGTGTTGGGGTACGATCATGAAAACCCCTACCACCATTTATGAGAGTTTGAGTTACTCTGTGCGTGCCTGACAATTCCAGGCATGTCACAAGAAACATTGCGTTGGAAGTTGTTTCTGTTCTCTCTTTCTCAGAGAGCGAAATAATGGTACAACAATATCGTAGGAAAAGTTAATGGAGATTGGAAAGAACTGCGGAACAGATTTTGTCTCACATTCTTTCCCATATCTTGTATTGCAAACCTACGGCAAGAGTTACTCAACTTCCAACAAAAAGAGAAGGAAATGTTAGGTGCAGCCTGGGAGAGATTTACAACAATTTCACGATTAGGCCTACACTTGTCTCTACCCAACCACGTGTTGTTACAACACTTTTAGTTAGGGTTGAACAAGGAGTCTGCCCTACAGCTGGACATTTCCGCTGGAGGATCGTTCATGTGCAAAACCCCAAAGGAAGGAGAAACTCTGCTAGACCTTATTCTAGGGAACACTCCACCTCCTAATCCCCTCCAAGTGGAAGACAAACCCAAGCATGAGGAGGTCTCTTTGGTTAAAACCGAATCTGAGTTTCAAACTCAGAGACCCTCATCGCTAACAGAACCTCTGAAGGAAGTTTTCTTCCCTTCAGATTTTCCGTTCTTCGAGGAAGAATGCCTTGATAATTACGTAGAAGCCTCGAAGCCTTCATACCAAAACAAGCCTCCCGTTCTTGCCACTCCTCTTGAACCTCCTAAAGAAATCCTTCATACAGAGGAGTCGCCACCTTTTATAAGTAGCGATTAGGTGGCACAAGCAGAACTCTCTTCTGAAGAAATTTGGATTAGTCCCTCTTGTTCATTCATCCAAGCTAAAATAGGTAGAGACTGGATAGAAGTGCTTCACGATCCAACTGTTGGGGTGAACATCATGTCTGCATCCTTTGCGAACACGTTCGTTCACGAACCCTTCACCCCAACAAAGAAGCACCTAAGGCTAGATTCAATATCAAGCGTGAACAGTCTAGGCATCCTTCGCAACGTACAACTCAAGTACGACAATTCCAAGATAATGCTAGACTTTCATATCTTTGACATTCAAGACTTTGATGTCTTGATCGGACTTCCCCTACAAAAACATTTTGGTGAATCTTCAAAAACTGGGGAATTTGCTATCAAGATAGGGGAGGAAAACTTTTCTGTACCAATCGTTCAAGCTGAAAAACTCCGTGGTTGAACCCCTCTCCTTTACAAATGAGCCCGAAATGGTTATGTTGATAAAACCATTTGAGTCTCTCGAGTTGGTTCTAGAAAAAGATGTTAAGCACTTTATGCCTAAAAAGAATGACTCGGAAGAACCTCTAGATCTTCCTAAAGAGGAAGCACCAACAGGTTTCTTCAAATTTGAGGAGAACCTTTCCTGTGTTGCTGACTCTGGGAATACTTTTGAGCTTCCCAACTCAACATCATCTTGTACCTCAAATTTCCATGAGCATGGAAGCTATCTCCTTCCTTCCACGCGAAGTCCATGCTCATTGGAAGAACTTCTCATTTGGATCTGCAACTCTAACCTCATCTACAACCCCCTTTTGCTATCCATTCCTAGAAATCTAAAAAGGTTGTTGTAGATAGGTTTGTTTATCATAAATCTTGCAAATTTTGTAGCACCTTGTTATGAGTTCTGCAGATCAGGTTGTGTTGGATGGAAAACCACCTCACCAACATAAAAAGGATTTCCAAAGGTTTCCCAAGGTCAAGCTTATGACCATAATCAAAGCACTGCCGGGAGATACACCGGATTATCATACAAAACATAAAAAAGTTGTTTTGTTCTCTAATAAATTGCAAGATCATGTTGCTTGGCTAGAATGCACCCTCGGGTATTCTTGGTAACCATTTCAGGTTGAAACTAAGAAGAACAAGGGATAGACGATCCACGAAAACTTGGAGCTACATCAACTACAAAATTCTAATGTTCTGGAACACACTCAAAAGGGACCCCGACTTGGCACACTTGGCTTTTACACAAAAGTCCAAGTGTAGGGGAGGACGGTAAGAATATCACGTTCCATTTACATCAAAGGATATGCTCGCTCATCTTGCTAAAATAATAAAAAGAAACAAAGAACCATCTTCCTTTTCAATAAAAGCAAGAACATGTTATCTCGTGTTTGTATGCACCTTCGGGTATTCCTGTTCACTAATCTTACAGTTTAAGATCAAGAAGATCGAGGGAAGATACAATGACAAGGAGCATAAGAGCTACACTACCAGTGATAGAACACTGAGTCTCTCAACATGCCACACTTGCCTTTTATACAAAAGTCCAAGTGTGGGGGAGGATGTTGAGAAGCTTAGGTTTCATCCAAAAAGGGAAAAACGCGACCTTGCTAAAAGGAAATGGTGGAAATGAAAGAAGGGGCTGGGTGGCACCACATGACCTTCACAAACACCCATGTACCTTCCAAAAAAAGAAGAGAAAAAAAATAGAGAAAGAAAAGAGAGAAAAAAAAGAGTGAGAAGAGAGTGGAAGAGGAAGGAGAAGCAGAGTGGTCTTATCACAATCCACCTGACTCTACCTCATGCATGCAAGCCTTGGTACATTTATCATCTCATACAAGACTTGCATCGCTGCATTCCACTTCTACAAGCAAAACGAGTGCTCCTCTTCTGAAGACCTTTGCGAGCACCATCAAGGCCTGCGGTTCATACACACCACCTCGTGTGTGACCTAGCCTTGTTGCTGGCCTGAGTCAGACCGTCAGGCCACCACTACGGCAACTTCCAAAACTCAAATCTACAGATGCCGTCGGTAATACACTCAGGTATGCAAAGGTAATAAATGTTCATCAACCCGTTTACTCATATTTGTCTCCTTACACCATTCAAATTCATGCTTCCTTTGCTTATGTCATATGCTCTAGTTTGGATGTTGTCATATGCGACACCCATAGGTTCTACAGATGTCGTCGGTAATCCACCCACGTTCGGGATTCCAGGTAGAGCTGTATCGGCATACACTGGGAAACCAGTTTCACCCGTTGACCGAAGCAAGCTACTCTAGTTGAGTTAGAACACCTAAGGGCTCGTTACCTAGAGAAACCTTGCTACCGTTGTTACCCTTCTCCTTGACTTATCTCGGAGAACTAGACCAAAATACTATAGCACACTATTCCCTGTGGAAAATACGATACCCTGAATACTCCCGGGGGAAGTGCTACAGCGGTACTTCCGTGCGCTTGCGGATCTTTTCTGCTTACGCTAAGAAATACCAACAGTGATCATTGACGATTTTTCGAGGTATTCTTGGGTGTTCTTTATGGATGGTAAGGATGAGGCTTTCTCTTTTGCTCGAGGTTTGATTTTGATGTTGAAAACTGAGTTTTCTCCTGACACCATTAGAGCTATCTGTAGTGATAATGGTACTGAGTTCGATAATTCTTAGTTTACCTCCCTTTGTGCTTCTAATGGAATTGAGCATCAGTTCTCCTCTCCCAATGTCCCCCAGCAGAACGGTGTTGTTGAGAGCAAAAACCGGACCCTTGTTGAGATGGCCAGGACGATGCTCGATGAGCATAGGACTCCTAGGCGTTTTTGGGCCGAGGCGATCAACAACGCTTGCCATGTTTCAAATCGCATCTTCCTTCGAGCTTTCATGAAGAAGACTTCTTATGAGTTGCGTTTTGGACGGGTACCCAAGGTGTCCCATTTTAGGGTGTTTGGGTGCAAATGTTTTATCCTGAAGCAAGACAATTTGGATAAATTGGAATCTCGCTCTGCTGATGGTGTGTTTCTTGGTTATGCTTTGCATTCTCGCGCTTATAGAGTTCTTAACCTTGAGACTAATCAGATAGTGGTGACCTATGAGGTCATATTCGACGAGACAATGCCTTGTGTTTCTTCTGCCTTTGATGTTGTAGGAGATCAAGAGCTTGGACAGACCATCTTTGTGGAGGAGGAGCAGGAATATGTCGATTGGGGTGATCCCGAGCCATCTCCACTGGCTGCCCCTGTCGACCCTACGATGACTACTTCAGCTCGAGGACCCGATCCCACTAATTCTACCACTTGGGGTCCTCTCGAGCCACCTCTCCAGTGAGCACCAGATGCACCGGAGGGAGCGAGAGCATCTGGCCAGGGGGAGGCGACTTTGGCAAGGCAAGCGCCCCAAAGCGTTTAGCAGATCCACCCTCCACAGCAGATGATCGGTGGAATCGACTAGCGAGTCACGCGATCGCGAGCGTGTGAGATCTCTCACTTTTGTTCATTCTGCATTCATTGCTTCTTTTGAGCCCAAAGATGTTGGACACGCTCTTTCTGATCCTAACTAGGTTAATGCCATGCACGAGGAGTTAGATAACTTTGAGCGAAACGAAGTTTGGACCCTAGTTCCACCTCCACCAGAATGCCATCCTATAGGTACCAAATGGGTTTTCAAAAACAAACAGGGTGAGGATGGAATGGTAGTGAGGAACAAGGCTAGGTTAGTAGCCCAGGGTTTTTGCCAAAAAGAGGGGATAGACTATGAGGAAACCTTTGCCCCTGTAGCCCGTTTAGAAGCCATTAGGATCCTTCTAGCCTTTGCAGCTTCGAAGGGTTTTAAACTTTACCAGATGGATGTCAAGAGTGTTTCCTAAATGGGTATATAAAAGAAGAGGTTTTTGTTAGGCAACCCTCTAGTTTCGAGAGTCCCCAGTTTCCAAACCATGTTTTCAAACTTTCAAAAGCTTTGTATGGTTTGAAACAAGCCCTGAGAGCCCGGTATGATCGTTTGAAAACCTTCTTGCTCTCCAAGGGTTTTAAAATGGGACGGGTAGATAAGACTTTGTTTCTCCTCAAGCAAGGCAATGCCACCCTTTTAGTTCAGATTTACGTGGATGATATCATCTTTGGTGGCTCCTCTCATGCACTTGTTCCCAAGTTTGCAGATACTATTAGTAGGGAGTTTGAGATGAGTATGATGGGTGAGTTGACCTTCTTCCTTGGGTTGCAAATCAAGCAAACCCGAGACGGGACGTTCGTGCATCAAGGCAAAAACACGAAGGACATCCTAAAGAAGTTCGACATGGGCGAGGCCAAGCCTCTTACGACGCCCATGGCAACAACGATTGCGATGGATGCGGACCAAGACGGAGAGGCCGTGGACCAGAAGGAGTACAAGAGCATGATTGGCTCCCTCCTGTAGTTTATGGTGACAAGGCCAGACATACACTTCGCAGTGTGTCTGTGCGCCCATTTTCAGGCGTCCCCGTGGACTTCCCACAAGCAGGCGGTCAAGCGCATAATGAGGTACCTCCGATACACTCCTGAGTTCGAACTTTGCTATTCTTCTTCTTCGACCCTTTCGCTTTGTGGTTACTCCGATGCAGATTTTGTCGGTTGTCGGCTTGAGCGCAAGTCTACTTCTGGGACTTGTCCATTTCTTGGTTCGTCACTGGTTTCGTGGTCTTCTCGCAAGCAGTCTAGCACAGTCTACCACCAAGGCCGAGTATGTTGCCACTGCTTCTTGTGCTTCACAGCTTTTATGGATGGTTGCTACTTTGCATGATTTTGGTCTAGAATTTAGTCGGGTCCCTTTGCTCTGCGATAGCACTTCTGCCATTAGTGTAGCAAAGAACCCCGTTCTTCACTCCAAGACCAAACACATCGATGTTCGCTTTCACTTTCTTTATGATCACTATGAGAAAGGCGACATTGATCTTAGGCATGTAGACACCCATAACCAGCTTGCGTACATTTTCACCAAGCCTTTGGATCTCTCAACTTTTGCTAGGTTGAGAGGTGAGCTTGGTGTGTGTTTCCCCTTTTAGATGGGGAAGCATTTTTGCTTGTTGTATAATAGACTGGCTCGCTGATACCCTTTTGTTTTGGGTCTTTCTGATTAGTCTAGTCTCTTTGCTCCGATACTGACTTCTGCATACATCTCACCATGTATACACTTTGCATTTTCAAGCATCATGACTATAGTCTCTAGAATGAACTTATGCTCTGAAGTAGTTTTGCTTTGATGCTATATGATGATGCTTGTAGCTTAGGCTCTCTTTGATCACTAATACATGTTGTGAGCTAAGCTATTTTTACACATTGTGAATATGCTTAATGAACATAAATCTTGATACTTGTTCACCATTGAGATTGGCAACTAGCATGTTTAGAATGTGTTGAGGTTACTTGTGCCATTTCATATATGCTAGGTTGCTATGTCTCTAGTTTTGAGTCTTTCACTTGCTTGGTGTGTTCATATTCTGCTTAAAATGAACCAAGTTTAAGTGATTTGAAAAGATCGAGATGGGGTTGGATTGTCAGCACATCACGGTATCGAGACTGTTTCTCATTGCACATTGAGTTAAACTTGAGCCGTGTAGTGTAAGACCGAAACCGATGCTTCAAGCTTCTGACTACTCTTGCATAGGCTTAGCTCGGTTGAAAAGTTAGGCTGTGACAAGCTTTCAACCTCTCGCAATCACATGCTAAAACTGAACTTGTGTTAATAAATGCTGCAATTCTCTAATAAAATCTAATTTACACAAGTCTATGTTTCACTCTATAGCATGATTATTGAAGTTTGCTAGGGGTAGTTCACCTTGTATACATGTTTAGCGCTTGGTTGACTTCCTGTCTATACATGTTTGGTCCTATTTTGATGGTGAAACCCCCTTTCTGAAAGGCTAAAAACTGCTCACAATGCTTATGCGTTCATATTCCGTATTTTGTGATCAGTTTGAGCCTTTGCTAGCATTTTTTCTTGTTGCTTAGTAATCGGATCAGCACTCTTTTAGAGCATGTTTTCACTCTATCGACTATATACCTGAAGCTGCTGACTTGCATTTTTGACTCATATGCATTTGTTTGCTCCGATAAGCATGGCCTAGTTCCGTTTCGCTTATTTGAGCTCTTTTCCCTTCTCTTTTGATTGCAAATTGCCCCCAAGGGGGAGAATTTTTCAAGGGGGATAATTGTTTTCACGATATGGTGACAATTTGCAATTTCTCTGGATATGGTGACAATTTGCAATTTCTTTGCTTCACTTGTTGAGGCGGAGTTCTTTTAGTGAGGGGGAGCTTTTTCTACTTCATTTTGATTTTCAATTGGTGTGGAGCTCTCAGCTAGTTGTGTCGAGCCTTTGTGCCTCTGTCTTGAGGTACTAGCTGTCTTTTGCTCGTTCTGAGTGATTTTGATTGGTATCGTGTTTTCTGCTAGTTGTGTTGAGCCTCTGTGCCTCTATCTTGAGGGACTAGCAGTTGTTCATTCTTATGCGTTGATTCAGCCTCAATTGGTATCGAGCTTTAGCTAGTGGTGTTGAGCCCTTTCTGCCTCTTCTTGAGGACTAGCTTGTTCTTGACTTGGTTGTGTCGTGCCGTTGCCCATGTCTTGGGAACCTAGTCTTTTGCTCTTTGTGATCGATTTTTGCTCTTTGTTGAGTTGTTGCTCCGATCCCTTGCTTGGTTGTGTGAAACCATTGCCCATGTCTTTGGGGACCAAGCTGTGCTTATCTTGACTTGTCCTTCTTCGGCTTTTACCTTGGTTTTTGGACATCTCGAGTGAGTTTTCTTTTCCATCTACTTCTATTTTCCTTTCCTTTTTTATTATGGTTATGATGTGTTGACGATGCACTCATCAAGGGGGAGATTGCGAACACAAGGTTGATATGTGCCCTTGTGGTTCCTTTCCTGAGTGATGAGCGATCGGTCAACAGGCTCACCGGAAGGGGTGAGAGGCAATGTGTGTTTCTTGGCTGTGTTGATGTGCAGGTGTGGAGCTCGAAGACATTGGTCGAAGGTGAGGTGAAGGTCAAGTAGAGACATGCCATGCCGACGGACCGGAAGCGGTGAAGGGCGGACGTGAGGCTTGGACCGACAGACCTGGAGACCTGAGGACCAGCTGTGGTAGCTAGCACGTGGCATCGACGAGCGAGAGCACATTGGGATGTGCGGTGCATCGGCCGAGTCGGGAGAAAGGCGATGGCGTCGTGACACTTGGCGGGAGGCCGAGAAGGAAGACGAATGTGCTGTGCTCGGCGCGGAGGCTGGACATGCATCGACATCGGTGCCGGTGGTCGGGGTGTGCGAACCTCATCCCATCTACGGTGCGGGTTTGGTAGTTGAGCCTCTAAAAACTACCCTCGATGGTTTCGAGGTTTGGGCCTCAAAACTTGGGCTCGCGGGTTTCTGAGTTTGGGCCACAAAACTCAGCCCGAGGACATGTTTCCCGGTTTTAGCCTCAAAACCGGGGGAGGTCCAAAAAGGACGGTCGACACATGGCGGCGCCAAGAGGCTTGCGCGGAGGCGAAGCTATCGGCGAGGAAGGCATGGCGGTCGACAGGACGGCACATGGCGGCATCCTGAGGCTTGCGTGGAAGTAAAGCTAAGGATGAGGAAGGTGTGTGACCATCGGATCAGCAACCAGTAGAGTTGGACTGGAATACCCCTATGGTTAGCCTTTTCGCTCTTGTATCTAGGGGTAAAAGGGGACTATTGTATTAGGCTATAAATAAGAGAGGCGCCCCTCCTTTCTCATCATCCTGGCAACCCCTACAGTTTCTTCTCTCTAGCCTTTGCTTAGGTTTTCCAATCATTCCTTGCTGCCTGTGATCCGCAGAGTGACTCTAATCATACCTCTATGTTCTGGAGATTTTGAGGAAGTGAGACCGTAATCTCACTATTGTCTCGTGGGTTCGAGACACAGTTGAATTTGTGATCGATTCGAGTCTTTGTGCTGAGTTCTTCACAATTTGCTCTTCGCCCTCTCAGAGATTTGCTTCGTTCTCCCTCTCCGTGTGTTGGTTTTCGATTCCGTTTGAACTAGCTTGCTTTAGATCGTGAGGCAACTCTTTTCACCGAAGGAATTCATGCCTAACCCCATGAGCTAGTAGATCGATCGGTTTTCGTTTTGGATCGTGTTCTTCTCTCTTTCCCCCGAACTTCTTCGATTCATCGATTTGGAGATAGATTCAAGCCATGATCTCATAGGAGTAGCTCACTATCCTCCTTGTGTCTTCCCTCACCAAGTTGGAGCCCTAGAGGTTTCGTTTTGGGTGAGATCGAGTTGAATCGGTGGACGAATAGAGGAATTTCGGAGTGACCAGACTTTGCCCTCGCGGCGATCAGACTCTGACCAGTGAGTCCGGTCGTTGAAGGCCGAGCAAGAACTCTCTGCGTGAACATGACCGGACTCACCGTTTTTGTCTGACCGGACGCGTAGACGTTACTGTTCGCGGTTGGATTGTGTAGACCGGACGCATACTGTATTGTGACCGAACGCTCCGTGCCCGTGAGTCCGGTTCAACACAGAGACGGTCTAGAACAGGTTTTGACTGACCGGACGCGTCCGGTCATCCCTTATCGGACTTAGGCAGAGTCCGGTCTTCTGCACCGTTTCGTCCGTGGTTCGTTCATTCGGCTTCGAATTTGGTTCCCGGCTTTTGCGGTTGACTTCTTGGATTGTGTAGTGTCTCGCTATGCTTCTCGGAAGCATCCACCCTACATCTAGGGTCGTGGACACTACCAAGTCTGAGTCTTGCTTTTGGGGTGAATTTCTGGGACAAGGGCCATCTATTTCTCAAGAAGAAATTTGAGGCTCCCATTCACCCCCCCCCCCCTCTGGTCGCCAATTCGGTCCTTCACACACTTCGTGTTAAAATTTGAAAAGTGACATGTTCATAGAATCTTTGAGATAGAAGCTTGCATAAAGTTTGTTCCATATACATATACTTATGCTTGTGGGAAAATATTTTGATAGGGAAAACATGTTGACTAAGATGTTGTGAAGTGTGATATAGTTCTGGTTTATGAATCCTACCGTTTCTATTCAAAGTACTTGGAGAATTTATTTTGAAAATGATATAAAACCATAGTATCACATACTCCTCATTTGGTGAGAAAATTCCTACCAAAGCCTAAATTGTTATCTAGCAAAAAGTTTTAAGCTTTCTACATACGCTACATGTTATTGTGTTGAGTTTGGTCAAGTCTTGTTACCCTTGTTGAGAGATCTATCATACTCCCAAGATCAAGATCATGTACACTCCACATATACCTGCCACTCCTACACTGGGAGTGCGCAAAAACATGTCTCCATTTAGTTCCACAAAAAAGCTCTACTCCAACATGGGGGGTAGACAAAAAAAGTCTTTTTATACTCCATGATTTAGAATAATGATTTCTCTCTACATATACGTTTTAGAAGAAGAGACATGGGCTATGCAAAAGTATATAAAAAAGAGGGACACATGAAGGTCCCAAAAGAAAAAAAATAAAAAAATGGGCAAGTGCCCGTAGTAGACTTAGGGATATATTCAATACCCACAAAAAATGATGAGCACATGAAAGCTAATGCTTAGAAAAGAAAAAGAGAAAGATAGCCATGTCTCAAGGTAATAAGTTATAGAGAGAGATCATGTCCACAAAATGAGTATTTTTCATATCATAGTCCACACACATGCACATCTTGATCTAAGAGTATGACACTTCTCTCCTTGGATCCTTGATTTGACTTTACAATATATGCAATACAAGTATGCAATCATGTTTATCCCTACCAAGCTCCACATAAACCTTTCAGAAGTAGGGACATCAAAAGAAGGCAAAACTCCGCTATGCCTTGGTAAGGAATCATACACCATTGAATGATCTAAGAGCATCATTTGAGGAGTATAAAGAGTGAACTATGCTTTTTCTTGATAAAATTTTGAAAAACTCCAAGTTGCTAAGATATGAATCATGGAAGATGACTTAGCTTCGAGAGCTATTCCACTTTTCAACATCCCAAGGAAACATGTTAAACAGTGCCACATATCCCATCTGTGTAAGGAATGTTTTGGACTGATCTTTATAATTGCTGCATATCCCAGGAATGTTATGCTCGTGTTTACTTTTATCTCTAAACTTTACTCGAGGATGAGCAAAGAGGTAAGTGTGGGGAGTTTGTTGGCGGTCCTTAACTCATCCGCCAAGACTCGCATAAAACCAACACCAATCATAGAATTAGGGCTTACAACTAACTATTTCCACAAGTTTTGGTGTTTGGACAAATGCAGGAGAGCATTCACGTAAACGACTACATTTGGGCTTCAATACCAGGCAAGTTAGGGCCCTGTCGAGAGGATAAAAAGGCCAAGACCCAAATCAAATGAACTCCAAATGAGCCCAAACCCATGTAACACTCATCTAGGTGTCCCCAGGATGCCACTAAAGAAGATTGGGCCGATTTGGGCTCGGTGGTGGTGCTGCCGCACCGCTGGTGCGCCCGCACCCCCACGGAGGCGGTTCCCAGCCAATTTTGGCAGGTGTCCTCCGACCGCCTTGTTGATGTCGGTTATGGTGGTGTCCGTCCAGGTGCAGCGCATCTTGAAGGCAGTTTGAGGTCGGTTTGGACCTTCCAAAGGAGAAGGAGAGGTCCTCCACTCCCCAATGGCACCTGCACCTATAAAAGAAGACCTCCACCCTCCTCACAAAGCATCCAAGAGCTCATCAATACATATCTCAAGAGGGATCCATGGAAGAAGGAGTAGTGCCACACTTATCATAGCTCTAGTAGCTATCTAGAATAGGGAGCGAGTGAGGTCTGAGTGGGAGAAGTACCGGAGTTGTCGGCTACCTCCACGGGTGTACTCAGCGCACTTGTACACTTAGCGGGAGGAACACTGGAATCGATGGTATAATCTTGTTTGTACCTCTATGATCTTGCATACTACTTAAGTATAAGAGTTCGTGTTTATCTTGGTTCTAAGTTCTTATCATGTTTAAGCTTTCGCTAACTCAGTCTGCAGGACCGATCGTTCACCCTTGGGTGGGTGCTCTAGTAAGAGGGCGCAAGTCCTAGCTACCTCTAGAGTAGTCGCCCTTAGCGTAAACGCGGTGTTTAGGCTAAGCGGTTATAGGTTGGTTTGCTAGGTCTCCACGATTGAGGAGGTAGGCGGTAGGTGGTGACAGCCCTCTCCGTCCTTTGTAATCCACCCACGTTCAGGATTCTAGGTAGAGCTGTATCAGCATAGACTGGGAAACCAATTTCACCCATTGACCGAAGTAGGCTTTTGCGGGATGAGCTTATATCACATAAGGACTGGTTCCTTAGAAGAACCTTGCTACCCGTGTTACCCCTCTCCGTGTCTTATCTGGAGGACTAGACCAAGAGACTATAACACACTGTTCCCTGTGGAAAATACGATACCCTGAATACTCTGGGTGAAGTGCTACAACGGTACTTCCGTGGGCTTGCAGACTTTTCTGCTTACGCTAAGAAATACCAACAGCAGCAAAAGCTAGAAGGATTCTAATGGCTTCTATACGAGTTACAGGGGCAAAGGTCTCCTCATAGTCTATCCCCTCTTTCTGGCAAAAACCGTGGGCTACTAATCTAGCCTTGTTCCTCATTACCATCCCATCCTCACCCTGTTTGTTCTTGAAAACCCATTTGGTACCTATAGGGTGGCATTCTGGTGGAGGTGGAACTAGGGTCCAGACTTGGTTTTGCTCAAAGTTCTCTAACTCCTCATGCATGGGATTAACCCAATTTGGATCAAAAAGAGCGTGTCCAACATCTTTGGGCTCAAAAGAAGCCACAAATGCAGAATGAGCAAAGTCTGAGATATCATACTCTTGCGACCACATGACTCGCTGGTCGATACCGCTGATCATCTGCTGCGGTGGGTGGAACTACTGACGCTCTGAGGTGCCTGCCTCGCCGAAGTCGCCTCCCCCTCGCCAAATGCTGTCGCTCCCTCAGGTGCAGCCAGTGCTTGCTGGAGAGGTAGCTCAAGAGGTCCCCAAGTCGTGGAAGAAGTGGGATCGGGTCCTCGAGCTGAAGTCGTCATCGCAGGGTCGACGGCGGCAGCCAGTGGAGTAGGCTCGGGATCACCCCAATCGACATCTTCCTTCTCCTCCTCCACAAATATCATCTCTCCAATCTCCTGCAACATCAAGAGCAGAAGAAACACAAGGCATAGTCTCGTTGAATGTGACGTCACAGGTCTCCACTATCCGGTTAGTCTCCGGGTTAAGAACTCGATAAGCGCGAGAATGCAAAGCATAACCAAGAAACACACCATCAGCAGAACGAGATTCAAATTTGTCCAAATTGCCTTGTTTTAGGGTAAAGCACTTGCACCCAAACACCCTAAAATGAGACACCATGGGTACCCGTCCAAATCGCAACTCATAAGAAGTCTTTTTCATGAAAGCCCGAAGAAAGATGCGATTTGAGACATGGCAATTGGTGTTGATCGCCTCGCCCCAAAAACGCCTAGGAGTCCTATGCTCATCGAGCATCGTCCTGGCCATCTCAACAAGGGTCCGGTTCTTGCGCTCAACAACGCTGTTCTGCTGGGGGACATAAGGAGAGGAAAACTGATGCCCAAGTCCAAGAGAAGTACAGAAAGAGGAAAACTGCGAGTTATCAAACTCAGTACCATTGTTGCTACAAATAGCTCAAATAGTATCAGGGGGAACTCAGTTTTCAACCTCAAAATCAAATCTCGAGCAAAAGAGAAAGCCTCATCCTTACCCTCCATGAAGAACATCCAAGATTGCCTCGAAAAATCATCCACGATCACTAGAACCTACCACTTCCCACCCACTGGGCAGACCCGAGCTGGACCAACAGTGTCCATATGTAAAAGCTCATCGGGTCGCTTCGTCATCACCTGATTCACAGGTGGGTGAGAAGCGGCAACCATCTTCCCGTGACGACAAGGGTGACAAACAAGGTTCTTCTGAAACTTAAGCTTGGGCAATCCTTGGATTAGGCCAAGTGAGCTAAGTCTTGCGAGCAAGTCAAAACTCAAGTGACCAAGTCTCCTATGCCACTTCCATAAATCAGAAGAAGGACCAGCCACCAAACATCTAGAAGAGACAAAAGAGCAAGAAAAATCGGCTCAGAAGACACGGCCAAAGGGGACGATCCAACAAACAAGATTGCCCCGAGAATCCAAAACTCTGCACATGCCAGTTTTAAAGCGCACCTCAAAACCATCCTCAATAAGTTGCGAAACAAAAAGCAAATTGAAGTGCAAATTTGAAACCAAAGCAACATCTTTGAGAACAAAATTCTTGTTAAGTCAAATCAACCCACGAGAAACTACCTTACCACTACCACTATCCCCAAATGTGATATATTCCTTATGAGGTACGGGGTTCAGGCTGGGGAACCATTTCTTACTTCCGGTCATGTGGCGCGAACACCCAGAATCCATGAGCCACATGTTCTCCAAGCAAAGTTCCTGCATCAATAGAAAGGTAGGAAATGAACATATGACACAACACTGGGGTTAGTATACTGAGAAGGATACCAGTGTTGTGTCATAGGCCCATAAAAAGTGTTAGAAGGAACACCAAGCTGACCTTGTCCCATGGGTGGATAGCGATCACCACCAAACTGAAAGGGTGGTCCGCTATGGAACGAAAAACATCCAGACTCACCTCCTCGTCTCATCTGATGATAGCAATCACCACCAAGCTGAAAAGGTGGTCCGCTTTGGGATGGTGCAACAAAGCCTCTTACACCCGTCTCATGATCGTATTGAAGATGACCGGAACCGCAATGGGCATGACCACCACCCTGTGGTCTAGCTGCCTGGGGCCTAACAACCTGAGGGGGTGCACATCCAGGCCTAGCCCTCTGCTTCTGAACTTTCTGACCTTGCACACCATGGAGAGGTGTGTAACAACCCAAAAATTTAGACTTTTTAAAAATTTTCAGTGATTGTGTGGAACATGTAGTTGATAGTTGAACCGAGAACAATATATAAATAAATCATTGCATTCATGTAGCATTGCTTGTAAGAGTTTGCTGAAGATTCTTTTTGCAACTTAAGTCTTATGTTGGAGAGCACAAATCCATAGCAATGTCTTTATCAAACCCTCCGTTGAATATCCTCCTTCGCCTCTCTCGACATCTTTCAACTCCTTTCCAAAGTCCTTCGGACTCCACCCGACCTCCCTTGTTTGACTTAGTGAAGATCTGGAGAATCTCTCCTCTAAAATTTCTCCCAATTTCCCTTTACCAAATTCCTCTAAACCTCATTCGAAATCTTGTCAAACTCCTTTTAAATCCTATTTAGATTCCCTAGAATTTCCCGATTCGAAAATAGGCAAAACCCTCTTTCTATTCTCTTGGGCCCCAAATCCCTTTTCCTCCTCTTCCTTTCCTCTCCTTGCGGCCTAGTCAAACTGGCCCAGCTGGCCCATCGGTGCCCCCCCTATGGCCTAACCGACTCCCTCACCCCTCCTTCGCCACGGCCCGCCTAGCCCCGCTGGCGCGCTCGACCCAGCCGGCCCAGCCATCCCACCCCTCCAGTGAACCCTAGGGAGCGGTGCGCCGCCACCGCTCTGGTGCCCGCTCTCCGCGCGCGCTCCCCACCCTCGTGCGATGGCGCCGCATGTCCTCCCTCCCGCACGGACGCCAAGGATCACCGACCCCTTCCCCGAAGCGCTAGCTCACGCGGTATAAGACGCCACGGCCGCCGCCGCTTCCTCTCTTCTTCCTCCTTCCAGCCGCCGCCACCTCTTCCTTCTCCATGGCCGCCGCTCCACCCGGCCGAAGCCACCAGCCGAGCCGGCCGTGTGCGCGCAACCGCCGGTCACAGCCGGTCATGGCCACCCGTGGCCGCGCCAGCATCGGCCGAGCAAGGCCACGGTCGCTACCTCGCTGAGGCCGCGATGATGTCGCCCACGTCGTACCCGCGGCGAGCCACGAGAGCCTACCACCAACCTCGCCACCAGCTTCCCCAAGACGACCGCGTCGACCGCATCCTTCACCAAGACGGCTTCAGCGCTCCGCCGAGCCATGGACGCAAACGTTGTGACCTCGGACCACTACTCCAACCGTGACGTCGCCTGGACTGTGCACGTCGGCCGGCTGCGACACGCTGCTGCCGACGCCGTGGCCATGACAGCACCCAACCACCTTCGTGCCGCCGTGCCGCAGTTCACCGCGTCACGCCGGGCGCTGGCCGCCAACCACGCTGACCACCTCGGAGCAAGCCGCAGTAGGACACGGCCCCTACAGTCGGCGCCGACCTTCACCGACGCCCCGCGCCCTGGGCTCGCCTACGCCACTTCACGTCAACTGGTCGCCCTCGACGCTACTGCCGGTCAAGCCAAACACGTCCCATCTTCGCCACGGCAAAGCGCTTCGGACTTCCTCACCCCCGACGCCACTATCGGGTTAGACAGCCAGCACCGTTGCCCTCGCGGAGTCCGGAACGCCACCACCTCCTGTCCTCCTTCCATCTCACTGCCGATGAGCCAACGAAATCGAGCTCCTATTTTTCTCCTTGTTGGTGAGCATTTTGTCTGAGGTCGGCCTTCGCGCTGTATTCTTCCACTGCCACAGGGGAGCAGACAGACTTGCGGCGCCCATCGCCGACCACATCGCCCTCCGGCCACCTGCTGGCCACACGCAGCCACATCCGGCCAAGCCTCCTGCTCCGACCCTGACGCTGCATCGCCCAAGTCGTGTCCCTGCCTCAGCACTAATCTGCTCATTCCACTGACACCGCCGGTGAGCTAACAACGTCCAGAGCCTTCCTCTGTCTCCTTCTCGATACCATCCTTGGACTGAAACCGGCCTTCATGCCGTTGTTGACACTGATTATCTATCAAAATTAAAGGATAAATAAATATGAAAACGACATGAATTCAATCACCAATAAAGTTTTAGGGTTTTAATTGACAATATTCCACGTGTTTTGGTGGATTGTGATTCTGCAGGGACTAAACAGGAAAACCAGCACTGATTGCTTCCCTAGATAACGCAACCGGCACGTCAGGTATATTCCAGAAGGACCTAGAGGACACTAGAAGACACCACGAGGCGGGACACCCCGAGAGGCCGCCAGGTGGGACCGACCGGTCCCACCCTAGCACCGGTCGGTCTCCCCCTGGGCCCACTGGGCTCCGTCTTCTGGAAGCTTCCTCCACCGCCTTTGTGAATCCATCTCAGCCCTACGTGAAGTCGGTTTGATCTAACGGCCACGGTTGATCCCTCAGGGCTATCTAAACAGGCCCCCAGGCCCAAGGGTAGAACAAGCCCCTCTTCAGAAAAGACTACGCCTCATTCAGAAACCCTAGAAGAGACTTCAAGAGCCAGCTTTCAAGTAGAAGACTAGTTACCCCTCTAGTTTAGGTTTAGAACCTAGTCTTATACTAGAACTAGAAGAGAGAGAGAGAGAGGAAGAGATCAAGAACGAGCTCCGGCCTGTCGGATCAACTTCTTCATCTTGTACCTGCGGATTCAAGTTTGTCTTCAACTTGCTTCGACGGTTGTTTCGGTAATCAACGTCTATATTTAAGTTTGAGCCATTGTTCTTATTATTCTTAAGGTTTATGACTCTCTTTTGAGTACTTTAATTCTAGTCATTCTAGAGTTAGAGTAGTTGGATAGTGTAAGCGTGGTGCTTAGACTTGATAGCTCATAAATGCCTCCTATAACGCCGGTAGTAGTGGTTGTTCGCAAGGGTGACTCTTATAGCCTTGTTGATTCTTCTATAGTCCACTTACCCGTGTGTAGGCTCGGTAGGAGTATACATTTGCATAAAAGACTCATACTATGTTTGTGACCTTTTATGGCAACTTCCCTACTAAGAATAATATAAACATATCACTCTTAAATTGGAATCAGACAATCTTAGTGATCCCCTCTATACTTCTAGATTCTCCGACCTTGTTAGCTACTCAGGGGTTAGACTTTAAGGCTTAACACTATCCGTTCCTTTGGGTTCGATATTAAAACTGGGTTACTCCGGTGAAGTGCTACATCGGTAGATTTTATCTGTGCGCTTGCGGATAAAGTAGAGTGTGCGTTAATTTATACCAACAAGCATTTCTGGCACCGTTGCCGGGGAACGGTAGATCATCTTAAGTCTTAGTTTAACCTGGTAATCATACTTTTATCTTTTTCCTTTTTGTCCTAGTCTTTTCATTATTTTTGTTTTCATTCTTATGAATGTTGTTTTTGAATTCCACTCTTATCTATCACTACCCCATGAGCAAACTCTAACCAGTAGAATCCTTATACCCCATCATAATACCTGGTTATGAGCTATGCCTACCTTTCTGTTGCACTGTCCTTGTAAAGAGCATAGAAATATAATTATGAAAATATTCTTTCGGGTATTCTTGTCACTAACCTTTCCAGGTCTGGAGCAGAAAAGAACGAAGGAACAACAAACACAAGGTATGTCCCACCAATCATCATGCAACTTTGAATTACATTCATCCAATCTTGATTTGTGCAAAATCCTAGCTTGGGGAATAGATTTTCTAAGAATATTTCATGCCATGTAGCTATGTTGTCCCTACCTTTAGGATATGCTCATATACTAATCATACTCTTTCATCACCATCTGAATAAATCTCTACAATGCTTTCATGTTATCTTTATTTGCTATAGTATATACTTTGGTTTTGAAGTATTATCAGACACCTTTTAAATTAGGCATGGAGCTTAGTTTAACTGTTTTCATGAATTAAAATTAGGCATGGTGTCTGGTTTGATTCTTGAGCTAAAAGGTGTGCTGATTTTACCTTTAAAGGCTTTTAAATTAAGTATGGTGCTTAGGTTAAAATGCCTTCCTAGATCAAATTAGACGTGGTGTCTAGGTTGATTTCTGAACTGATAGTATGCTATAGTAGATATTGGATATTTTGTTGGACTAACCCCTGCAGAAAAACTTTCAAAATCAATTTGGGAAAGTCCAGGAGATGAACTCACACTGGAGATGAAGCAAGGCATACAATGAACTTCAACAACTCTTGCATAATGAAGACTCACCTCATTCATCATGGATGATAGAACTATGAGTATCAAAGTTTATTTATTTTGTCTTCTACTGCAAGTTATCTTTTGCCTTGAATCATGTTAAAGTACAGCCAACACATAAAATACTAGTATATGCTAAAATAATCCTAAAAACATCTTTTTATTAGCATAGATGCAAAATACATAAGTTGTGGATAATAACCCATGCTTCAAATTCTTGCAATCCTTCGGGTATATATCCACTAACGTTATGCACGAGAGAGATTTTGTTCATCCATGGTCTGGTCTAAACATTGAAGATCCAAAACCCAAACCATAGACACACAAACCAACTCTCAGATCACAAATGGTGCTAACCTAGCTTTGAGTCTTACTTGGGCGCTGATGACAAACAAGATGCAACTTACCTCGTATGAGACAACTTAAGCCTGCAACCATCATTGCCCAAGACATCAAGACAAGAAGTGGGAAGTTATCCTCTTTTCTAATCAAGAGCTAGCTTGAGAGACAAGATGGTACCACTACAACAATAACAAGATCTATAAATCCAAAACATGAACATGTTGTTTGGGAATCCATCTACATCACAAGCCAGCCTGGGAGAGACAATTCAGTTGTCTAGATGTGTTTCACAATCAAAGGGGGGGAAGGAGAAAACCAGCTTCAAGACATATTGATCTCCTACCTATCACATTGATCAGTACAAACCACTAGATGTTGTCCCAGTCGAGAAGAAGAATATGATCCATCACTCATTCTTGGAAGATCGTTCTTGAACACCATCAATGTTATCATCTTTTTCGGACTTGGAGAAGTCAACTTTTGGATCTTTCGCTACACCTTCAACATCTATATCACTTATGAGCAGCCAAAGAGAACCAAGAGAAGACGCCGAAGAGAGAACCAACTGCCAAGAATTGAGGAGGGCATCATAAAGGATGAAGCCACTACACCATAAGAGTTAGAAGATGGAGAGATAATACCTAAGCCAGCAAATCAAGAAAAACAACCAATAAGATCTCCATCATCTAGACACTGTTAAGAGGACAAGTCTCAGTTGTGACATTACAAGACAAAAGACTCTCATGGAGGCACTCGAGTAGCAGCTCTAAATTCTAGTCTCTTGCCAACCCAATGATTAAAAGAAAAACAAGAAAGATTGACAAGAGAAGAATGCGGAACTGTCCCTACATCCTCATAGTACAAAATTGATACAAGAAAGAGAGAGGATCCTAGACAGCATACTCGAGGAACAATGTGCCTTCACTGATAAGTCGACACATAGAGAAGGAAGGTCGATACCTATAAAGATGATTTCACCGTGATCTTCCTCCTCTCAATTACACTGTGAGACAAACAAGAGAAGACAAGTCATTCATAAACAACAACCAGCTAAACAAGAGAAGCTTCCACAAGGAGGTTTGACACAATCACTCTTTAATGACAAAGTAACATTTCAAGGTAAGTGACCATCACTTTAAAAGTTTCTCTTTTGATTCTGGTATGAACATAAATAAAGAACCAAACATGTTTAAGTTGCACATCACTTGATCCAACCTAATCAACTCAACATGTTCAGTCCTTTGATCTTTGTTCCTAGCTTTACTCTCTTGAATCTCACTGTCTTAACTAAATGAGCTAAAATGTTTTGCATCTAGCCTTTGGAAGATGATATATCTCAATCATAAAAAGGTCAACACTTTATGCATAGATTATCTGTCCTTGGGTTAAGTAATTTGATCTGTTAAATATTTTAAGATGCTACTTTCATGCTCATCCTCTGATCTTATCACTCATGTTAAGATTGAATAGAATACATAAACAACAAGTTTGTCTTGTGCAATATGCCTAAGGTTAGAGGGGAATAAACAAAACTTTTGGTTCTGTTGGTGTTTTTCCACCAACAGAGCCCATGCACTTGATCTCTACCTTGTCTTTATGAGCAAGACACACTCTTGAGCAAAACATGGAGAAGTTTGTCACTCTCAAATTCTACAAAGTGGAAGTCCTAGATCTACAAGAACATGCACACTAAGCAAGATGCTGCCAATGTCCACAATTAACGCTTCACTTCAAACTACTGGACGACACAAATAACATGAGTGACACCATATCAAGAGGCATAAACAAGAAGGAATGATTGAAGACATCATAGTCAGAATTAGAGGTCATGAAGTCCCCATAGACTTCTTGATCCTCGACATGAGAAGACGATGATGTCCACCTCATCCTAGGAAGACCATTCCTCTACGCTACAAGTACAATCGTCTACAAGAGAAAATCGATTTTTCACTTTCGTGGACAAAAGGCACGATGCAACTTCATCAGCTACATGCCCAATGAAGCACCCAAGAAGAATAGAAGAGAAATACGCCGCTCTCAAAGCCAAAGAAGACAAGCTATCGAGAATAGAGAGGCCAATCATGAAGAAGATGCTATCGACACTGTCCTAGAAAAGAAAGGAGAGAAACCTCAAGACAGTGAACCACAGGAAGTGAAGACTCAGACCAAGAAAGTATGAGAGAAAATGTCTGCACCTAAGAGGTACAATCAATAACAACTTTCCAAACGTCTGACATACCTTGGGAGGTCTCAACCAAGGGAAGGTCCGGTTCGTCGGACCTAAATATCCAAACCTTCGCCAAAAGGTAAAAATCGGTAGTTATCCTCATATTTATTTTCCTGCATATTTAATCAATAATCATTTCTTATATAATCATATTTAATTCACAAATATTTTAATTAGAAAATAAAATAAAAATATTTCACTGCATCATAAGCCCCATGTGAATAATTCTATGGCGTGTAAAAACCCGCAGGAATGTTCACCGTGGTGGCATAAAAATAAATTGTAATAAAAATAAATATGCATGCACTCATCCTGTGTATTTTCTCTTGCATCATAAAAATATAAAATACAAAAATATTGAGAAAGAGATCTTACTGAAATTCTAGACAACTAAGGCTTAAGTGGCCAACCACTAACGTTTAATCTGTTCCACAAGTTTTGTTGTCTATTTGAGTTTCACAGGATTTGAAAGGCAAAGAAAAGCTGACGAGCAAGTGAATGCTCCATCCACTGTTAGAGCACTGTCTCAACAAACATCAACATCAATCAAAGCTTTGATAGAGGAAGGACATATCCACTACCAGTCTGCTACATTGCAAGATCGAACGACTACGTCAACATTCAGCTTGGGGGAAGGCACCCCATATATCAACATAAGTATCTTTATCCTCTTAAGTTTTTCATTCTATAAACAAATTCAAAAAAATGTGAGCACATGAAGGCTCACCATTAATTAAAAAAAGACAAAAATATATGGGCACATGAAGGGTCTAACTTGGGGGAGACGCACCCCCGTTATCTTCGCGATTCAGGTATGTCTTTATTATTACTACTACCACTATTATTATTAGCTTTTATATTATATCTTAAGGTGTGTTAGAATAAAATAGTGTGTTTTAAGAAGTTGATGACTAAAAGAGAACCCTCTCTCTCTAATCTTTTGCATGGAAATGATGAATAGTTGTTCTATCTAATTTCTTTCAAGTACCTAGTATTCAAAGCATGAGTTCTCCTAATTCATAATGATGCCTTAAAATAAAATTAAATGCATGGTTGGCAAATACTTAATCTAAGGTCTAGGTAATTGGGTTATGACATGAGATGATCTGAGCTGCTATTATCTTGTTCTAAACAACACCAAAGTTCCGGAGATTTCTAAATATAAACATGACTAATAATTGCATTGAGTTAAATTAAGTTTTGTTGACCCTATGAGTAGTTTATCATTCCATTTAATTGAGATCACTTACACATTTCATCCATCTTCCACATAAATACTCATAATTATCTATTGCTACCCTCTCAGAAGTTTGTTGGAAGCATGTGGCTATTATTTAAAAAAAGAGAAAAAAAGAAGAAAGAAAAGAGAAAAAAAGAGAGATCCGAGGAAATAAAAAGGGACAAGTGTCCGAAACCTCAAAAAATTAGATCTTGAGGAAATAAAAAGGGACACGTGTCCGAAACCTCGAAATAACAAAAAAATCAGAAAAATGGGCATGTGCCTAACAGTAGGATTAGCCTAATAGCCATATGTCTCTGATAAACAAAAGAGAGTGAATACACTCAAAAGAGCATCCGACTCCATTTTTCCATACACATGCACTTCTTGATTCAATGGTTGGTTGACTTTCTCTTTGGATCCATTGTTTAATTTGACAACACATGTATTAAAGCTTTTGAAAATCAATTAAAACTCTGGGATAAAGGTGAAGTGAAAGAACTAGAAACATAGTGCTTGATTTGATCGTTCAATCTTTCAATTACTCGAGATCTAAGGTAAAAGTAATAAGCCCCATGAAGAATAACATGTTATGTTTCAGAGAATTTTTGTTTAACAGCAGGTGTACTTGTTGGAAGTGAAGATACTGTAGCAACTCCTGATCCATTGTTAATTTTTGGTTTTGCTAAGGGACTAGCAAAAGGTAAGCTTGGGGGAGTTGTTGACACTGGTTATCTATCAAAATTAAAGGATAAATAAATATGAAAACGACATGAATTCAATCACCAATAAAGGTTTAGGGTTTTAATTGAAAATATTCCACGAGTTTTGGTGGATTGTGATTCTACAGGGACTAAACAGGAAAACGAGCACTAATTGCTTCCCCTAGAAGGAAACCAACGCGAGATAACGCAACCGGCACGTCAGGTATATTCCAGAAGGACCTAGAGGACACCAGAGGACACCACGAGGCGGGACACCCCGAGAGGCCGCCAGGTGGGACCGACATGTCCCACCCTAGGACCGGTCGGTCTCCCCTTGGGCCCGCTGGGCTCCGTCTTCTGGAAGCTTCCTCCACCGCCTTTGAGGATCCATCTCAGCCCAACGTGAAGTCGGTTTGATCTAACGGCTGCGGTTGATCCCTCAGGGCTATATAAACAGGCCCCTAGGCCCTAGGGTAGAACAAGCCCCTCTTCAGAAAAGACTACGCCTCATTCAGAAACCCTAGAAGAGACTTCAAGAGCCAGCTTTCAAGTAGAAGACTAGTTACCCCTATAGTTTAGGTTTAGAACCTAGTCTTATACTAGAACTAGAAGAGAGAGAGAGAGAGAGGAAGAGATCAAGAACGAGCTCCGGCCTGTCGGATCAACTTCTTCATCTTGTACCTACGGATTCAACTTTATCTTCAACTTGCTTCAACGATTGTTTCGGTAATCAACGTCTATATTTAAGTTTGAGCCATTGTTCTTATTATTCTTAAGGTTTATGACTCTCTTTTAAGTACTTTAATTCTAGTCATTCTAGAGTTAGAGTAGTTGGATAGTGTAAGCGTGGTGCTTAGACTTGATAGCTCATAAATGCCTCCTATAACGCCGATAGTAGTGGTTGTTCGCAAGGGTGACTCTTATAGCCTTGTTGATTCTTCTATAGTCCACTTACCCGTGTGTAGGCTCGGTAGGAGTATACATTTGCATAAAAGACTCATATTATGTTTGTGACCTTTTATGGCAACTTCCCTACTAAGAATAATATAAACATATCACTCTTAAATTGGAATTAGACAACCTTAGTGATCCCCTCTATACTTCTAGATTCTCCATCCTTGTTAGCTACTCAGGGATTAGACTTTAAGGCTTAACACTATCCATTCCTTTGGGTTCGATATTAAAACTGGGTTACTCCAGTGAAGTGCTACATCGGTAGATTTTATCTTTGCGCTTGCGGATAAAGTAGAGTGTGCGTTAATTTATACCAACAGCCGTGTTCTACACATCTGCAGGGAACGCGACCATGTCATGAAACCCCTGCCGAAATTGTGGCGCAGTCCAGAAGCCTGCTGCCATGTTCGGCCAAGCCGCAACACCATCCGGCCACAACAGCAAGCCAGAGCTGGTCGGTGTCCCCTCCACGGCCGGCCAACGTCTTCCTCTGCTGACCACGACATGCCCCGGCGCTTTTGGCAACTCTCCGCTGAAGCCTCGTCTTCCCCGCCATCATCAAGGTCGAACCCGTGAACTTCTGTAAATGTTACCCTCGACGTTAACACGACGCTCGTTCAGTTGTACATCCTTTTCATCCGTACGATCGGTATCTATCTGAGTCGAGACTTCGCGCCGGCTAGTTCGTTATCGTTTTGGACACGTGTTACTTCCCATTGTGGTCGTGCGTTAGTCGTCGACGTGACTATGTCGTTGGCGGTAGACCAGCCCTAGCCAAATCAAACCCCTGATGTTCCAAGAACACCGGCGTGTTATTGACCGCCCCGGAAGTATGCCCATGACAAAGCCATGACTGCGACGTGTTTAGACCAAATGGAACGACCCCTAGTCGACATGCTGAACGACAAGGTAATTCTCTTCTCATCTTGACCGTAGGATGCCCCTGATGGAAACCGTAGCATATGACGATTGAAGAGACCTCGTGACCCTCGATCGCGCCAGTTGGTAGTTCTTAGCTTCACTAAAGATAGAGCTAGGCAACTATCCCCGGTAACGGCCCAGGAATGCTTGTTGGCACTTGCTAACGTTGTTACTAGGAGTAGACTATGGAGTCTATCCCCGGCAACGGCGTCAGAAATGCTTGAAGCAAGACCGGTCACTATACCTAGAGGAGTGGAGCTAAAGCAGCTATCTACTAATGCCAAGCGGGGTTGTCAATCCCGACACTAGTAGGAGCTAGCTAGAGAGAATGCAATCTACCAGGAGGAGATTCTGCAAGCGCACAGAACTATCGTAGTAGCACTTCGCCTGGGAGTACCAGGTGTCGATTTATTTGATCCCAAGGGAAGGCTAGGGTGGTGAATGAGTTGAGTTAAGGAGGGGATGAGAGTCGAAGAAATAAGAAAAAGGAAAAGGGGAGAAGGGAAGATGAAAGGCTAGAAAGAACACATGGGTGGATAGGTAAGGATGAAATGGATGGCTAAGGTAAGGTAGATGGATAAGTAGATAAAGGGAATAGGATAACTAGGGGTAACTAAGATAACTAACTACTAACTAATGATAACTAATCCTAGATAACCACAGAGCAAGATAACTACGAAGCAAGATAGTTACAAAGCAAGGTAGGCAAAAGACAATAAAGCAACTAAGTTGAGTAAAGTTTTATTCCTATCTTGTCAAGTATCGAGGCGTACTAGCCTTTACCACTTACTTAGGTTGAACGCTAGCACAACGAGCCTTACTATTAAACTTGGCCAACTACGTGGTGGAATTCAAGGCGCACAGGGCTTTCACCACCTGCTTGCTACCACAACTATCTGGGGGTCCAGCCGTATCTGAAGGTAAGTCTATAACTAAGCACCACGCTTAACTATATTCTAACTATCTCTACCCTAGCTTTGAATAGAGACACCCTTGCGGACGTCAGAGCAAACACTTGACTTAATAAGATAAACACTAAACTAACTAAGCAACCTATTGGCAAAAATCAAACACTAAGCTCACTAGAGATTAACTACTATGGCTAAGTGAATTGAACTGTAGGATAGCTAGGCACTCAAGCAATCAATCAAGTATACCACTCAATACTGATAAGTAGAATAAAGTAATACTTGAAATGATGAACTAGAATATAGTAAAGTGCTTGAGATACAAGAGCAAAACCTGAACTGGAGATGAAGGAAGACTCTTCCCAGCTCCAGAACCGATCACTCGCATGCCTCTACTCTTGAGCTAAGCCTTGAGCAGCGCTACCGCGAGGGCAAAGATGCCTTGCTCTACTAGCTACCTACTTGTCTAAGCTCTCTGAGCTCTCACTTGCTTCTACTTGCTTTGCTTCTTGTGTGGGATATCTGGGATATGATGGTGTTGTGTTATGGTATGAATGAAATAGTGTCACCAGGGGGGTATTTATAGCCCAAATGAGTGAGGGGGGGGGGTCTTATAGTGGGCGGCCAACCGACCTAGGGTTAGGTCAGGTGGCGGGCGCCACCCCCTACTGGCGGCCGCCAGTCCCCTGGCCGTTGGATGAACCGCCTCTGCTTCAACGACATCCAGGTGGTTGTCCAAGGCGGTTTGGAGGTCGGTTGCATGTCCTAGCAACCGACATTCAGCCTTGATCCACGCCACTCCTCCCTGAGCCATCCGATGCCACTGACCTAGTGACCAAGGGCCAAGATTTGGCCTTGGGGAGGTCACACGGATCGATGACGTGGCAGGGAGTGGCACTTGGGCCAATCCAAGTGGCGGGCGCCACTTAGAGGTGGCGGGCGCCACCTAGGGGTGGCGGGCGCCACCCCCCTTAGGCCCATTTGGGCCCTGCTGAGTGGGCTTGGCCTCTGGTGGGTCCATATGTCCAAATTTGGTTCAAATCCTGCATTCAAATAAAATTCTATGGACATATGGAATTTGGTTAGTTTGAAACCTATTTGACTACATTTCATGCCTTTTTGGTGGACTTTAGGGTCAAATGTTGATGGTAAAACAGGTGTTTAAGGACCGTCAACAGCGCCGCGTAGTACACTGGCCACGACACCCCTCGACGCGCCTTACCTCGAGCCTCCCTCGACGTCGTGACTGTTGCCACCATGACCCATTAGGACCCGTGTCATCTTATCGTCGACTTACCGAGCCCCTGGAAAATTCTCTTATTTATCTATCTGTACTCACGCTATACCTCGTTCTTACGACCACCTATATATGCACTTGTCATACCAGATCCATCCAATCTCATGCTATGAGAATGTTCTACTCCACTTATTTGGTCGATGTGTCCTTGTGTCGCTTTATGGTTCTTATCGTTGTTTGGATGGATGTTCGTGTGTTTGTCGGTGAGCCGAGCCTGTAAGCCGGCTGAGGGATCGTACCTCGTTCGGATGTTATGATCGCGAGACCCGTCTTGCCATGGCCGTGATGCCAAATGTAACACGACTCTTGTTAGTGTATCTTGTGGTCGCGAGTACACCTCGCCATGACCATGGAGCTACACTCTTTTTCACTCATATAACGTACTTTATAAATGCTTCTTCGTGCACAAACTCTTGTATGTTTGTACCCGTTGACCACTGCATATCTTGATTCTCGCGGTGACAACCGCACCGCTACGAATCTGGAAATGACTTCGTGCTAGAGCACCCGGTCGGGTACCCTACGAGAAGTTTGCGCACTTGCATCTTATATTGAGCCACCCCTTCCAATACCCCGTCTTCTACCATGATGAGTGCGTTGGAAAGAATGAGCCTTTGACTTATATATATATATATATGTGTGTGTACTATTGCTATTCCTTTTGTTAGCAAAGCTATGGTCTATGTTGTATCTCAGAACCCTGTGCGTCGACACGATCGACCACCTAAACACATTTCTCTAGATGTGCCTGAGGACATGACATAGATGTGCTGAGCTAACCCCGCTCTTATGAATGACCCTGAGTCTTGGTTCCCGACGTACTGTGTCATGTGGATCGAGAGGATTGTAGATCTCCAACCCTTTTGCGCTACCGCTTTTGCCATAGCAGGCAAGCCAAGGTACCTTGGAGTCAGGTCACAACGGTGTTAATCGTTCCTATGAACAATTGATCTTTGGGATAAGGCTACAAGAGCCGAACCCCCTCGTTCTTTATTCATTAGGCCCATCTTCTGATTTCTGCCCTTTTTATATGACGACCAAATCGAAGGATGTGAGTCGTGGTGTTTGCTAAGGATAAGCCCTGGTTTGAACCCTATGTCATAAAGCCGTATTGGCTTGGCCAGGACCTAAACTTGCAAACCACCACCTTGTTCCTAGCCCGAGGAAATCAGACAATCGCCGAGAGGGCTAAACCTTGTGTATTTTAGTGTCTCGTTGGTGTTAATGGATTTTCCTACGTCCTGTTGTCTTTTCGATTATGGTGTGAGTGTTCTCTTGCCTTGTGTGTTGTTTCGTGGAGTAGCATACGTTTGGACCAAGAGAACATGGATGACAACAAGGACTGTGACATGGAGTCAACTCAGGAGGAGACGACCTCGCTAATGGAACACCAACGAGGAATAATTAACCACGACTACGACTACTTTGCAGGTGTCATGGCAGCACCCTCTTTTACAGAATCCTATTAGACATTGCAAATATGTAGACTTGCTAGTGCTTTATATTTATTCCTTTGCTAGTATATTGATGCATGATACTACCCAAGCCATTATTACCTAATTGCAACCCACTCTACCACAACACCCTGCTTTGCGCATACGCTCATATATTCCTGCTTACTCGCCTGCTTGCTTGCATGTTCACCATTATATTATTTAACTCCACTTCGTATTATATCTGAGATGTGATGCGGATGGTGAACCCTTGGGAATGGTTTGGCAGGTGATGCCAGACTTGGTGATGGGTGAGCGTGCTGCGTGTGTGACTTGGGTGTGTGGAGGGTGAGGGTTGTGTCGACCGAGCCGGAATATACGACGAGCCTGGTGCGAGTCTTGCCGTGGGGCAGATCTGGATGCCCCTGTGGTGGTGAAACCTATGGCGGGTTAAGTGGTGACTTGAGGTGGATCCGGGTGTGAGCCGCTGGTGGAGCCTAGATCAGGAGCGTGCTGTGGTGGCACGGATAACGAAAACCTTTGAGAAGACATTCCGACTAAGTCACCCCTGGTGGAGCGGAACCTGGACCACGGGGAATACCTTTACATGCCACTCGCTCCTTATGGAAAGGGACGGTTGGACTACCTGGTAGAGTAACGCCACTACTGCTAGGTGAGAGAGTGCGAGGAAGGTACGGGTATGGGAGTCCCACACCCTTCCGAGAAGATCACGACTCCCACTTCGGGAGAGGGAACATGACTTCACAGACTTAGCCATCCCAGACAGACTTGGGGTGTTCCAGGGCTGAGAGGTAGGGTGGCATTACTCTAGGCTGGCAAGCGACTGGTATCCGCCTAGGCACACCATGGGTGTCGATGATGGCGATCTTGTGGATATTGTAGAACCTCTACAGAGTGTATGGTTGATCGATCGATACGTTAGCCAATTTGTTGGTTGCGGACCTTTTCCCTGACCTGACTTCGACTAGTGAGAGTTCTCTTTTCTCCCTCTGGTAGGTGAGTGCTGGCCGTGAGCCTCGTGTGAGGCTGCGGGCCGTTGAGACAAGGCTGGGAGGGAGCTGGCCTCTGTCGACTGAGTGAGTGAGATGAGGTGAGGTGATGGTGTGGTGATGATTGGGATGGATATGGGTATGGATATGGTGGATGGATGTGGATGTGTGTGTATGGGATTGAGTTAAAACTTGATAACATTAATATATTGATTACTGCTCATGCGCTAGGATGCAAATCCACAGCCAAATCTTAGGATCGCCAGATCCCTTGTTTTATCTTTTCCACTAAAGCTCATCGGTGATGACCATGGCCTGCACACATCTGGCGGTGTGCAGATTTCCTGCTTCAGAAGTACTGACTCTAGGAGGATTTGGAGGTTTCATGCGTATGCTCAAGTTTGGTTTGGAGGATCCAGTTGATGCTGCGCTACACCAACACTGATGATGCCCGTGAAGGAGGAGCCTTCACTCGATAGACTTCCGCTAGAATAGACTCTGTAATAGGTGATACCCTAATGATGTAATGCTTATATTCCTGTAATATTACGATGTATGACTATGATATCGACTGATATATGATAATATGATAAGATCAGTTCCTGGTTTTGTCATATTATAACTCATTCTGTGGATTTTCCCTTCGCGGAAAATTGAGGATGTTTCAACGGGGCTGCCTGGCCTAGTTGTTCAGTTCCAACTCCCTCCTAGCGTCTCTCTTCGTCCGAAAGCAAAACTCGGATAGGTGACCCTCATGGTGGCAGTACTCGCAATCAAACCTCACCACTCTCTTGGGTTGCTGGTTTGTTTGGTTGCGGGGGTTGTGCACTATAGCCAGCTGCTTGCCTCTCGGAAGGGGATCACTAGAGACATCAGGAAGGGTGTCAAGTGTGTTCCTAAGATGGTTAGGTTTGAGAACCCACACTTGCTTGTGAGGTGGAGCCTTGGGAGGTTCAACAAGGATTCCATCCTTGGTGATAGGCTTGAGAGGCTCAGGTGGGGTGATCTTGATAAGATTAGGGGTAGCGGATGGTTTCTCACATGGGTCTACTCCGCTAAACTCACCGATCTTCCCAAAAGCACTAGCGCCCTTCCCACCTAAAGCAAAGCCTACTCCCGGACCGCCAGTTCTGCTCTTGAACTGACTGATCATCATGTCCAACTATGGCTGACTGCATGACACCCAACTCAGGATGGACTGAAGTTATGTGTTTTCCTCCTCGGCTTGCATCCTGTCATGCCAACAGTTGGCAATCTCAAGCTCCATCCCCACGCATCGCTCACACTGAGCGGAAACAGTTCTAACTGAGTTGGCCTTCATGGCTTCAGCAAGCTTGGCACTAACTTCTGCCAACTCAATTCGCAAACCTAGACAAGACTTGCATGCACCCAGCAAAGAAGGCCTCGCCTTCACCTCCTCCAGCTCCTTCTTCAAGGAGGGACACTCTTTGCAATCACCCACCAAGTCTAGCCTACTCTTCAGCTCATCATACACCTCAATCAAAGAGGCATACTTGGTTTGCAGGGTGGCAAAGTTTGTCATGTGCGTCAAGCACTCCTCACACTCCTCCTCATCGGTCACCTTCACCTCGGACCTAGCGAACTCAAGCTCCTTAAGAGTCTCACCTGGCTTGGCCTTGAACTCATTGCGCTCTCTAGCGGCACGCTTAAGCTGCTTGTCCTGAGCGAGAACTATCACGGCCATGGAATCTAGCTCGACAGAAAGACGATCGATAGTGGAAGAGGTCAATACCTCAGAAGATGCGTCGTCATCGTTGGTGTTGGTATTTCATAGCGTAAGCAGAAAAGTCCACAAGCGCACAAAAGTACCATTGTAGCACTTCACCCGGAAGTATTCAGGGTATCGTATTTACCACAGGGAGCAGTGTGTTATAGTCTCTTGGTCTAGACCTCCTAGATAAGACACGGAGAAGGGTAACAAGGGTAGCAAGGTTCTTCTAAGGAATAGGTCCTTATGTGATATAAGCGTAGCCAACAAAGCCTACTTCGGTCAACGGGTGAGGTTGGTTTCCCAACCTATGCCGATACAACTCTACCTGGAATCCCGAACGTGGGTGGATTACAAAGGACGGACAAGGCTGTCACCACCTGTCGCCTACCTCCTCAACCGTGGAGACTCAGTCAACCAACCTGTGATCACTTAGCCTAAACACCATGTTTACGCTAAGTGCCACTACTTCTAGCGGTAGCTAGGGCTTGCACCATCTTACTAGAGCACCCACCCGAAGGTGAACGGTCGGTCCCGCAGACTAAGTTAGCGAAAGCTTAAACACGATAACAACTTAGAACCAAGATGAACATGAATTCTTACACTTTAAGTAGTAAGCCAGATCGTAGAGGTACAAGCAAGATTATACCAGTGATTCCGGTGTTCCTGCCGCTAAGTGTACAAGTGTGCCGAGTACACTCGTGGAGGTAGCCGACAACTCCGACACTTCTCCCGCTCATATCTCACTCGCTCCCTATTATAGATAGCTACTAGAACTATGATAAGTGTGGCACTACTCCTTCTTCCATGGATCCCTCTTGAGATATGTATTGATGAGCTCTTGGATGCATTGTGAGGAGGGTGGAGGCCTCCTTTTATAGGTGGAGGTGCCTTCGGGGAGTGCAGGACCTCTCCTCCTCATTTGGAAAGACCAAACCACCTTCAAGATGCGCTGCACCTGGACGGTGACCACCTGAACCGCCATTGCAAAGGCGGTGGGAGTTCACCTGCCAAAATTGGTCGGGAACCGCCCCAGAAATGGTGCGGTCACACTAGGGGTGCGCCCGCACCCCCAGTGGGCCTGAATCGGCCCATCTTTGGTGAGTTGCTTCTTTTAGGTCTCTAGATGGGTCCTGCAAAGTTTGGGCCCATTTGGAGTTCATTTGATTTGGGTCTTGGCCTTTTTATCCTTCCGACAGGGCCTTGATTTGCCTGGTATTGGGCCTTCTCCTCCTTGGGTCCATATTGGGTGCATGTACATACGGTATTTTGCATGTGTTGGAGCCCGTTTGTAGTCAGTTCCGTACATACCCTCCTGCAAGTGACCAAACACCAAAACTCATAGAAATAGTTAGTTGTAAGCCCTATTCTATGTTCGGTGTTGTCTTTTATGCGAGTCTTAATGATTATAATGTATGAGTTAAGGACCGCAAACAGTCTGCATCGGCGTGCTTGTCCTGGCACTTCCGGTCCTCCTCATCTAGGGCCATGGTGCAGAAGCCATTGGTGGAGCTACCGAAGAAGCAAAGTCCGTTGAAGCGTTCCTCCATCTTGTGCTTGGACTCGTCGTCGCTGGAGTTGCCATAGGAGCTTCCTCGACATCACTGAGGGAGGCGATGAAAGAACGCTTGCCCGCGTCATACGCCTTCTCGAGATCCTTCTTGCAGTAGCCGCCCTTGGTCTTCTTCTTCCCGACCTTGCACTCGGGCTTGTCCTTGCGCCTAGAGTTGTGGTTCTTGCCGGGGAAGCCTTTGTCACGCTTGGGGCAGCTCACAACAAAGTGATCGGGGTCACCACACCCATAGCAGCCCTCACGTGCACCACCACACCGGCGATTCAAGCGGTTGTTGTGAAACCGCGACAACTGGCTGATGATGAGGGCGAGCTCATCATCGCCTAACACCTCCACCTGCTCCTCCATCACTATAAGCAAATAAGACAAAGCAAAAGAAGAAGGTGAAGTGTCAACGGAAAGAGTCGATCCACCCCTTCCTGAGACGAAAGCCATGGTATGTGAAGATGGGCTCTTCAGCTTGGCCTGAGTTAGGTGATCGATCTCGGTGGACTTGAGCTTACTGAATAGCTCGTCCATGATGAGGGTGTCATAGCTAGCTGACTCAATGATAGTTGACACCTTCACCTCCCATACCTTGAGAGCCCTATCATGATCATCATAAGGTAGGTTGGCCCGATTGACACGCATCTTGTTCACAATCATTTGAAAACGAGCGAACATAGCGTCAATCATCTCTCCCTCCAACTAAGTGAAGTTCTCGTATTCCCGCTTGTAAGTCCCAAAGAGTCTGGTCTTGACCTGACTGGTCCCCTCGTGATAGCTCTGAAGCTTCACCCAGATCTCTCAAGCAGTCTAAAGCTTGGAAACACGCTCAAACTCAGGAAGAGAGAGGTTGGCCAAAAGAGCATTGCGAGCCTTATTGTTCGCAGTGTGTTGGTCAATTTGGTGCTGACCAACACGGGCTGCCAAGACCTCATAGTGCTCATCCTCACAAATCTCCCACATGGAAGAATTGATGCTATTGAGATAAGCATGCATCCGAATCTTCCAATAGGGGTAATTGGTGCCATCAAAAAATGGAGCCTTGCCATTCCCTCGATCCATGTCGCCTTGTGGATCCGAAACCGATTAAGGTATTGACGATCCTTAACAGGCTCCAATACCAATTGAAGGACCGAATTGGCGACCAGAGGGGGTGAATGGGAGCTTCAAATTTCTTCTCGAGAAATAGATGGCCCTTGTCCCAGAAAATCATCCCAAAAGACAAAGACTTAAATGATCGGCAAGTTCACGACCTACGAGTAGGTGGATACCCTAGGAGATGTCCTAGTGGTACAGCGGAACTACCAAAGAACCTCGAAAACCAAGTGCCAAAGCAATGGGAGAAAACTGCACTTTCAGCAGGTTCACAGACTGTCCGCGGTCAGAGTCCCGTACTATCCGCAGTAGAATGCTAGACTATCTGCGCTTGCGTGCTAGACTGTCCGCCAGCCAAAAACCAGAAAACCAACTGTTCTGAAACCCTGCTGGTCAGGTCCCGGACTATCCGAGGTTTGACCTGCGGACTGTTCGCTGGTCACTTGACAGTGAACAGTCAGGGGGCTGCGCTTGACTGAACCCCCAAAATCCTGACTCACAGACTGTCCTTGACTAGGACGGCGGACTATCCGCCAATGCCCAGAAAGCACAAAACAACTCGTGTCAAAACCAAAAACAATTCAATCTTCACCAAATCGAACGGGACTTCAATCAAACTTCTCCCAAGTGTTCCTCTACGTGTTGGGGAGCTAATCCTAGGAAATCATCGCTCCAAACCAACACAATCGTGAGAAATCCAAAGAACACTAGAGAAGGGCGAAGAACGAAGAACGAACGTGATTTCAGCCCGATGTATGTGCTCGTGAGGTTTGGGACGAAATCCTTCAGTGGAAAGATGACACTCACGTCCTAGCACAAAGTGATTCAAACGAAATTGAAAACCATCTCTCGGATTAGAAGAACGAAGCAAATCACCGAGGAGGCAAAGAACGAAACGCGAAGAACCCAAGACAAAATGCGAATTCGATCTTGATTTTAGCCGGAACTCATCCCCACGAGGAGACAACGGGATTACAGTCCCGCTTCCTGAGAATCACAAAATACACAGAGGAATTGCAGCACTTTGCGGATCACAAGCAACTAGAGGGAGGAAAACATAATAGAGTCGGCAAGAATAGAATGGATGGAGGGGCTGCCATCTCTATATATAGTCCTAATACATTATTCCCCTTCTACCCTTAGATACAAAGAGCGAACAGGCTAACCCTAGGGTTATTCCAGTCCAACTCCATCAGGTCTTCATCCGACGACCACGAGCCTTCTCATCATTCGCTTCGCCTCGACGCAAGCTCGAGGTTGCCACCACGTGTCATCTCATCGACCATCGTGCCTTCCTCACCGATAGCTTCACCGCAACGCAAGCCTCTCGGTGCCGCCACGCATTGATTGTTATGCATAGGAACCTCCGCCCGGTTTTGAGGCCCAAATCGGCAAACCGACCTCGCTGAGTTTTGTGGCCCAAACTCAGAAACCCGCCACCTAGGTTTTGAGGCCCAAACCTGGCAAACCGTCCACCCCGAGTTTTGAGGCCCAAACTCAGAAACCGTCGAGGGTAGGTTTCTGAGGCTCAACTACCGAACCCACGCCGTAGACGCAGTGTGGATCTCACACCCCGACCACCGACACCGATGTCGATGCATGTCTAGTGTTGGTATTACTTAGCGTAAGCAGAAAAGTCCGCAAGCGCACGGAAGTAGCATTGTAGCACTTCACCCGGAAGTATTCAGGGTATCGTATTTCCCACAGGGAACAGTGTGTTATAGTCTCTTGGTCTAGTTCTCCCAGATAAGACAAGAAGAAGGGTAACGAGGGTAGCAAGGTTCTTCTAAGGAACCGGTCCTTATGTGATATAAGCTCAGCCAGCAAAATGTACTTTGGTCAACGGTTGGAGACTGGTTTCCCAGTCTAAAGACAAGAAGAAGGGTAACAAGGGTAGCAAGGTTCTTCTAAGGAACCGGTCCTTATGTGATATAAGCTAAGCCAGCAAAACCTACTTCGGTCAATGGGTGAAGACTGGTTTCCCAGTCTGTGCCGATACAGCTCTACCTGAACTCCCAAACGTGGGTGGATTACAAAGGACGGACAGGGCTATCACCACCTGCCGCCTACCTCCTTGTCGGTGTTTGTTAGCCGGCAACTCATCTTGAGGAATCTCAGACGATTTGTTCGGTGGGGATCAATGTTCGTAGAACTTGGCGAGTACACAGGGACAGCGATTTATACTGGTTCAGGCCGCTTAATAGCGTAATACCTTACGTCAGTGCGGCATGTGCCTTGTGTTGTGATTTGAGATTCGATGATAGGAGCCAGCGCCTGCTTCCCCTTATATATCCGGCTGAAGCACGACATAGACCGAGTCCTAGTCGGTTACAATCACAGGAGTCCTATTCTAATTACAAGACTTCCTTTAAGAACTCGACTAAGTTACAATGAGAGTCCTAATCCATGTAAACTTCGTATCATGTCCTAGGATCTCCCGTGCCATCCAGGGTTAGTTCGAGTACTCATCTTCTGATGATATCTCTGACATCCTGGTCCATCAAGCCCCCGAGCTCTTCATCATTTCTTCAAAACGTTATCTTCTGGTTTCTCTTTGAGAATCTCCGAGTAATATCTTGAGAAATCTTGAAGTGCTCTGTAGGTAAAGAACTTCCATGGTGTGCACTTTTTCTAAAAAGTGCACCCATAGGGTGTAGCCCCGGAGCCTCTTGTTATTTATAATAACTTTGAGGATCTTTTGAGCCCTTTCTGAGTAATCCTTGGCAAAGAAAAAAACATTTCCTTTATGGTATATACCCTGCAGCCCCCGAGCCTGAGTTCCGAGTACCTAAGTAGTTGATTCTTAGGATCTTCCAATATATTACCGGGTAATCCATAAAGAAAATGAAAAGTGGATACAAGACACTGATCTGTTGCTTAATCCATCCGAGTAATAAATATCCAGCTTCAGGTGGGTAATGTTTTCAGCAAACATCCCTTTTCACCCCCCACTGAATAAGAATTACTGTGAAGTCAGCAATAATTGACCAATGACTGTTCCACCTGTACGTATTGATGGTTTTTGTCATGTTCTGCAACTGCAAAACTTTGTCGTCTTCCTCTTGAAGTACGCATGTGAATCAAACCGATCACTGGTGTCGGACTTCACATGTGCAACAGTACACGGGGAAATTTATTGATCTCCGGTTACTTAAATCCATGAACCATGTCCATAGACCAGGGGCAGGTGCCTATAAATACCACTCCTGGGAAGCATGGAACCTTTACTTTCCTGAGCATATGTCTTCTCTTAGTCAATTGAGTGTCTTCCTTCTGTAAGATAGATGATGTGTCCAGAAGAACTCTTGTGAAGGGACCATCCGTCAGGGTGGTTTCCAAGTGGTCGCGAGCAGAGGGCTACAGAGGTGTGCCTAGAAGAACTCTTGTGACTCCCGCATCGCGGGCAACCACGGGGTCACAGGTTGTCAAAAGGGTGCTAGGGTTAGGGCCTACCTCTGAGTTCCTTGTGCACTGGGGTAGAGCCTTAAACCCACCTTGGGATGCACTCAAAAGATAGTATCCACCCAAGGTTCTGTGTCCGCTTTACTGCGTCTCACTAAACCCTGTCCTTGATGCGGCGTGCATCAAGACTCTGTACCTTGATTACACTAGAGTAGTGTTTTACACCCCGAGTGAACTTGTACTCGAAGCTGTTTGTATCTCAAGATGCATCCATGTATCTCCGTTGTAATTCCTGGTAATAATTAATAAGATCCGGGTACTTGGAATGTTTTCTGAGTCCTCTATCTTGTCCTCCGAGTACTAAATGTGCCTTGTGAAAGAATAATATTATCTGTTGTACGGTTTGCATGTTCACTGACTCTGACGCCGTCTGAAACGTCCCCCAACCGTTAGGGTTTCTGACAGTTTTTATAACGCCATTTGAAAAAAAATGAACGGTTGCGGAAATAGATCTATAATAAGCCGCTATTGGACTTATGATTTCTTCATGCTTTCATAAAGACATTGCCTTCGGAGTTAAAAAATCCCATAGCCAATCCAAAGTTGATGCGCAGAAAGTCTCTTGTCACCAATATGGGTCCCAAGAAGCAGTCTTCGGCTGAGAAGAAGAAGGCGCTGCTCACCAGCGGGAGGCCGCGACATCCTTGTCCACCCACTGATGTACTGGCCTGGAAGAAGCCAGATACCAAGGAGGCGGAGTTGGCCTTCTTGGCACAGCTAGGTTCGCTCCGGTCGCAGCCGATTGACGGGTGGAGAGTGCCTATTGACCACCGCGCACCAGCCCCAAATATGACGGAGATGGTAATGTTCAAATCTTTCGTCGAGCGAGGGTTAGGACTTCCGGCATCAGACTTCTTGAGGGGATTACTGCATTACTATGGTTTGATCCTCAATCATCTAACTCCCAACGCTCTTTTCCACATTGTGATCTTTGCACACCTCTGTGAGGCTTTTCTAGGGATATGTCCCTCTTTCACCCTCTTCCGCTACTTTTTCTGGGTAAAATGTCAACCCAATGATTCTGCTGTAGAGGTAGTCGAAGGAGCTAGTATTCAGCTTAGACTAGAGATAGCTTTTCAATATATTTCTGTAGAGCTATCGGAGTCTGTCCGAGAGTGGGCTGTCGGGTGGTTTTACATAGCTAACCCACCACCAGCCCTTCGTCGCCATGATGGTTGTCCGCCTCAGAAATGCCGGGAGTGGAAGGACAAGATCTATGCTGAAGAAGTAGAAGCTGTCCAACCCTTGATTGACATGATAGCAGCATTGAAGCTCAACGGACTGAATGGGTACACTGTCGTCCAAGACTTCATCGCACGCCGAGTCCACCCACTCCAGCAACGTGCCAACTTTGGCTTTGAGTACCTTGGTGTGAAGGACCCGAGCCGTCACGAGGCCGAGCCATTGCCGAACCATGAGATCCTTAGGAGGATGAATCGGCTATTGAAAGGCCGTGAACATCTTGTTCCCGTGATGACAACTTTCTCCGCCATCAACCCGCCTCCGGAGGCAAGTAATTGAGTTGTCTTGTCCTTGATATTCTAATTAATAGATATCCTTCTGACTTGACTTGATTTTCTTCTTCTTTATAGGGCCAAGGGAGGAATAGCAATGATTGTCCACCCCTGCCCGCGGTGACTCAAGAAGGCGGAGGCATAGCTCTAGAGGGTCCCATCCGAAGTGAGGACCTTCGAAATGAGTGAATCTCTCCCGGTGATTTTGATTGGCTTGACTCAGAATCAACTGACTCTGATGTCATGCTCATAGATTCGGAAGCCGAAAGTAGCTGGAAGAGGTCTTCGAGTCCACTGGAAGGAGCTGGAGATCCTGTCCCAAAGAAGGCTCGCACTGGTAATCGTCGTGCTTGTCGAAAAATTCTTTTATCAACAGAATTGGTTGAAAAACACTATAATACGAGTGCTCCTGGTAAGGGGAAACCCGAGTACTCTGTAGTCTTTCTATTTTGAATTTTAATGACCCTTATCTTATATCTTTGTTTGATCCAGATGTTGAAACAGCCCAGGGGACTTCCAGTGGTGCGGCTCATGAAGAAGATCCGGCTCCAGACCCGCAACCAAAGAAGACAATCTTGAAGCTGCCACGGGCCTTGAAGCTTGTGAAGTAAGTCACAATACTTTCTGTAAAATGCTCGCGTATTTCTGGTACCAATATGAACACTCGTCTGTTGTAGGAAAACGAAGCCGGCCGCAGCTTCCTCAAGTGTCGTCCCCGAGACCCGGGCGGTGGAGGAGTTGGAGACGCAGGACAAAGGTGAATCCAGCGTCCCTCCAATCTATAGCCAGGTAGATCCTCTGCCCAGCTCCTCTCCGTCCAGTACCTAAGCGGATGCAGCACCTGAAGCGGACGTTCTCCCCTTGCCTCAGGTTGGTGTTCCGTACTCAATCTTCCGCTCTCCTGCTCAATTGGAGTTTGACCGAGTGATGAACAAGTGGTTTTTTCGCACTCGGCAGCCATACGATCCTACTCTGGAGATGGTCTTGGCCGAGATCAATGCTGAAGCTTCAGCTCGTCCGCAGGAAGAGTCCGAGACTGCTCCCGAGTCCTCGCGCCAAGGAGCAACACTTGACGTCGTGGGTTACAACCAGGATCTTACCCGGCTGAAGGAGTTGAGTAAGGACGTGATGGCACCTGCCATGGCGCTTTGTCAATTTGTTGAGGTAATTCCTTTGGAGTCCTCTTCGTATGTTGTAGTCTCATCCGAGTACTTATATTAATGTCTCTGTGCAGGGCTTTGATGTGAAAGTCACGGAGCAGATCACTCGGATTCGACAAGAGTTATCTCTTGAGAATCAGAAACTCAAAGACTACATTGCCCTAGACCAGATCAGTCAGAAGGTGGCCACGCAGCTCCTGAATAACCGCATCAATGAGTTGCAGAACAATCTCAAGGCTGTTGTCGATGAGCGTGATGCAGCCAACAACCGGGAGATTGAGCTACTTGCCAAGGATGCTGCCTCGGAGCAGAAGTTGAAGGAGCTCAAGAAGTCTTCCAAAAAGCAGTTAGCTGGTAAGTTGAAAGTACTGTCCTAGGTCCTTATTGCCTTTGTAGACTAGTGACACTCATCTGATTGATATGCTTGCAGATGCGAAGATGCTGGCTTCCGAGTGGCAGAGTGTGTTCAACTGGAAGGAGGCGGAGCTTGAGGAGGTATACGCTAATGCGCAGAATACTCTTCAAGCGGCCAAACTGATGCCTGAGGGTGCTGACCAGGACCTGCTGCAGGCTTTGAGGTCGACGAAGGAGTCGCGGGAGGCTCTGGAAGCGGTCCAAGCGCAGCCGGCGCAGCTGAAGGAGTCTCAAGAGTCCCTGAAGACTTCGCAGGCTTCTTTGAAGGCACTGGAGCTCGATGTCGAGCCCGTCCTGGATATGATCCCGCGCCCTGAAGGAGCCAACGAGTCTTTGGTTGATCGAGCCAAGGCTGCACCCGGGCAGCTGACTCAATATATCAAGGACATGGCGACTTCAGTGGTGCAAGGTCTGCTGGCGACACTGCGACTGCATATGCCATCCTTCGACCTGTCGTCCATCATGACGCTTCTTGAAGGAAAGAGCGATGAGGACCTTGCGGCGATGCAGGAGGAGGTCAAGGCTGTGGCGGAGGAGTACTCGCAGATTCTAGATCTTGTACAGTAGTCTGCCCTCCTTGGTCCTTTGGCCATGATTTGTATCGCCTATAAACAATTATTATTAAGCATAAAGAATCAAAGTATAAGTTACTTTTGAGACTTGTGAATTTCGTGTATTGTCGACTCGGCATTGCAAGGAATGTCTTGTCAATGGGTCATTTTGTCTGAGGTGGATGTGTGACTAGACGTCTTACTAGACGGGTCTATCCGGGTGCTCTCTAGCACTTAGGTTTGGGTCATGTGACTTCGTTTCTCTAATAGTCTTTAACGATTATATAGAGAACTTGGTCTGCCCGAGTACTACTCTTAGTACCCTTGTTCAAGGGATAATTCTGATCAAGCACCTCTGAAGGACCGTAATGATGGTTCCTGTTGGGTGAATCATATCCTCTTGGTAGTCGCAGCTTGAGTGTGAAAGTGTGTCGGACCTCTGTCCGGTTAATGTGTAACAGGGTGAGTACTATTCCCCTTTTTATACCTCATAGGAACTAGTATCTATTTTGTAGATACCATATTCTCTATAGGTTGATAGCCGAGTTTGAAACTTTACTATCATTTGAGTTGTATTGAGCTCGGAGCTCGTAACTTTAGTATGGTTACCACTGAACCATCCATCCGAGTAATATTATATATTAGTCGGTGGGATACAATAGCTAAAGCTTATTGTATGATTGAAGGAGTTTATCCGACTAAATAGTCGTGATAAAGAAGTACTTCATAAAGCTCTTGTTTATGATGAAATCCAAACTTTATCAATATCCAATAAATAAGTACATTTTGCCTTGGGTCGAATTTGTAGCGTAATCCTTAGGTATGGAATTTCTTCAGATGCTCAATATTCCATGAATTTGGCAATGGAGAACCATCCTCAGTGACTAGCTCAAATGACCCGGGTCTTGTTACTTTAGTTACTATGTAGGGTCCTTCCCATGGACTCATAAGCTTGTGGCGGCCTGTGGTATTCTGAATCTTCTTCAGGACCATGTCGCCTACTTGGAAAGTACGGTGATGGACGTTCTTGTCATAGTAGCGCCTCATCCCTTGAAGGTATCTTGCTGATTGAAAGAGAGCGGCTAATCTTGCCTCCTCAAGACTGTCGACTTCTAGTCGCCTTGTATCATCAGCCTCTCCTTCGTTGTACTGCTCTGTTCGTGGAGAATTCCAGATTAAGTCTGCCGGGAGGATTGCTTCGGTGCCGTAGACCAAGAAGAAAGGAGTTTGGCCTGTTGCCCGACTTCGCTATGTCCGTAGCCCCCAGACTACCTTAGGCAGCTCTTTGACCCACTTCCCGCCGTGGTCTTTTAGAAGGTCGAATAGTCTTGGCTTTAGATCGACAAGGATGAGGGCATTTGCTCTTTCAACTTGGCCGTTTGATTGCGGATGAGCCACTGATGCGTAGTCTATCTTAATTCCACATTCATTTGTCCATGACTTGAACTCAATAGCCGTGAAGGGGGACCCAAGATCGGTGATAATTCTGTGTGGCATCCCAAAGCAATGGAAGATGTTCTTGGCGACACTGCGACTGCATATGCCATCCTTCGACCTGTCGTCCATCATGACGCTTCTTGAAGGAAAGAGCGATGAGGACCTTGCGGCGATGCAGGAGGAGGTCAAGGCTGTGGCGGAGGAGTACTCGCAGATTCTAGATCTTGTACAGTAGTCTGCCCTCCTTGGTCCTTTGGCCATGATTTGTATCGCCTATAAACAATTATTATTAAGCATAAAGAATCAAAGTATAAGTTACTTTTGAGACTTGTGAATTTCGTGTATTGTCGACTCGGCATTGCAAGGAATGTCTTGTCAATGGGTCATTTTGTCTGAGGTGGATGTGTGACTAGACGTCTTACTAGACGGGTCTATCCGGGTGCTCTCTAGCACTTAGGTTTGGGTCATGTGACTTCGTTTCTCTAATAGTCTTTAACGATTATATAGAGAACTTGGTCTGCCCGAGTACTACTCTTAGTACCCTTGTTCAAGGGATAATTCTGATCAAGCACCTCTGAAGGACCGTAATGATGGTTCCTGTTGGGTGAATCATATCCTCTTGGTAGTCGCAGCTTGAGTGTGAAAGTGTGTCGGACCTCTGTCCGGTTAATGTGTAACAGGGTGAGTACTATTCCCCTTTTTATACCTCATAGGAACTAGTATCTATTTTGTAGATACCATATTCTCTATAGGTTGATAGCCGAGTTTGAAACTTTACTATCATTTGAGTTGTATTGAGCTCGGAGCTCGTAACTTTAGTATGGTTACCACTGAACCATCCATCCGAGTAATATTATATATTAGTCGGTGGGATACAATAGCTAAAGCTTATTGTATGATTGAAGGAGTTTATCCGACTAAATAGTCGTGATAAAGAAGTACTTCATAAAGCTCTTGTTTATGATGAAATCCAAACTTTATCAATATCCAATAAATAAGTACATTTTGCCTTGGGTCGAATTTGTAGCGTAATCCTTAGGTATGGAATTTCTTCAGATGCTCAATATTCCATGAATTTGGCAATGGAGAACCATCCTCAGTGACTAGCTCAAATGACCCGGGTCTTGTTACTTTAGTTACTATGTAGGGTCCTTCCCATGGACTCATAAGCTTGTGGCGGCCTGTGGTATTCTGAATCTTCTTCAGGACCATGTCGCCTACTTGGAAAGTACGGTGATGGACGTTCTTGTCATAGTAGCGCCTCATCCCTTGAAGGTATCTTGCTGATTGAAAGAGAGCGGCTAATCTTGCCTCCTCAAGACTGTCGACTTCTAGTCGCCTTGTATCATCAGCCTCTCCTTCGTTGTACTGCTCTGTTCGTGGAGAATTCCAGATTAAGTCTGCCGGGAGGATTGCTTCGGTGCCGTAGACCAAGAAGAAAGGAGTTTGGCCTGTTGCCCGACTTCGCTATGTCCGTAGCCCCCAGACTACCTTAGGCAGCTCTTTGACCCACTTCCCGCCGTGGTCTTTTAGAAGGTCGAATAGTCTTGGCTTTAGATCGACAAGGATGAGGGCATTTGCTCTTTCAACTTGGCCGTTTGATTGCGGATGAGCCACTGATGCGTAGTCTATCTTAATTCCACATTCATTTGTCCATGACTTGAACTCAATAGCCGTGAAGGGGGACCCAAGATCGGTGATAATTCTGTGTGGCATCCCAAAGCAATGGAAGATGTTCTTGGCGACACTGCGACTGCATATGCCATCCTTCGACCTGTCGTCCATCATGACGCTTCTTGAAGGAAAGAGCGATGAGGACCTTGCGGCGATGCAGGAGGAGGTCAAGGCTGTGGCGGAGGAGTACTCGCAGATTCTAGATCTTGTACAGTAGTCTGCCCTCCTTGGTCCTTTGGCCATGATTTGTATCGCCTATAAACAATTATTATTAAGCATAAAGAATCAAAGTATAAGTTACTTTTGAGACTTGTGAATTTCGTGTATTGTCGACTCGGCATTGCAAGGAATGTCTTGTCAATGGGTCATTTTGTCTGAGGTGGATGTGTGACTAGACGTCTTACTAGACGGGTCTATCCGGGTGCTCTCTAGCACTTAGGTTTGGGTCATGTGACTTCGTTTCTCTAATAGTCTTTAACGATTATATAGAGAACTTGGTCTGCCCGAGTACTACTCTTAGTACCCTTGTTCAAGGGATAATTCTGATCAAGCACCTCTGAAGGACCGTAATGATGGTTCCTGTTGGGTGAATCATATCCTCTTGGTAGTCGCAGCTTGAGTGTGAAAGTGTGTCGGACCTCTGTCCGGTTAATGTGTAACAGGGTGAGTACTATTCCCCTTTTTATACCTCATAGGAACTAGTATCTATTTTGTAGATACCATATTCTCTATAGGTTGATAGCCGAGTTTGAAACTTTACTATCATTTGAGTTGTATTGAGCTCGGAGCTCGTAACTTTAGTATGGTTACCACTGAACCATCCATCCGAGTAATATTATATATTAGTCGGTGGGATACAATAGCTAAAGCTTATTGTATGATTGAAGGAGTTTATCCGACTAAATAGTCGTGATAAAGAAGTACTTCATAAAGCTCTTGTTTATGATGAAATCCAAACTTTATCAATATCCAATAAATAAGTACATTTTGCCTTGGGTCGAATTTGTAGCGTAATCCTTAGGTATGGAATTTCTTCAGATGCTCAATATTCCATGAATTTGGCAATGGAGAACCATCCTCAGTGACTAGCTCAAATGACCCGGGTCTTGTTACTTTAGTTACTATGTAGGGTCCTTCCCATGGACTCATAAGCTTGTGGCGGCCTGTGGTATTCTGAATCTTCTTCAGGACCATGTCGCCTACTTGGAAAGTACGGTGATGGACGTTCTTGTCATAGTAGCGCCTCATCCCTTGAAGGTATCTTGCTGATTGAAAGAGAGCGGCTAATCTTGCCTCCTCAAGACTGTCGACTTCTAGTCGCCTTGTATCATCAGCCTCTCCTTCGTTGTACTGCTCTGTTCGTGGAGAATTCCAGATTAAGTCTGCCGGGAGGATTGCTTCGGTGCCGTAGACCAAGAAGAAAGGAGTTTGGCCTGTTGCCCGACTTCGCTATGTCCGTAGCCCCCAGACTACCTTAGGCAGCTCTTTGACCCACTTCCCGCCGTGGTCTTTTAGAAGGTCGAATAGTCTTGGCTTTAGATCGACAAGGATGAGGGCATTTGCTCTTTCAACTTGGCCGTTTGATTGCGGATGAGCCACTGATGCGTAGTCTATCTTAATTCCACATTCATTTGTCCATGACTTGAACTCAATAGCCGTGAAGGGGGACCCAAGATCGGTGATAATTCTGTGTGGCATCCCAAAGCAATGGAAGATGTTCTGCTTGAATTGTACTGACTTTGATGCATTGAACTTGACAAACGGCATGTACTCAATCCACTTGGTGAATTTGTCAATTGCGACGTAGACGTATTCGAATCTGCCTAGAGCACGCTTAAGGGGACCCACCATGTCGAGTCCCCAACATGAGAAAGGCCATGACGGGGGAATACAGGTCAACTCATGTGCCGGTACATGTTGCTGTTTGGCGAAGAACTGTCATGATTGACAGCGACGGACTAAGTCTTCTGCATCTTTCAAGGCTGAGGGACAATAGTACCCTGATCTGAAGATCTTTCCGACTAATGTCCTTGATGCTGCATGATTGCCACAACACTCGGAATGAACCTCATTCAGAATTTCCTTGCCTTCTTCTGGTGAAATGCATTTGAGGAGGACTCCTGATGAGGCACCGCGTCAATATAGCTTGTCTCTGACTAGAACATAATTTTTACTACGTCTGGTGACCTACTCTGCAGTAGTTTTATCACTGGGCAGTTTATGCTCCTTGAAGTAGTTGATGAAAACTTGTGTCCAGTCAGGTGTTAGAGTTAAAATCTGAGCGGAGGGTGTAGGATCAACCTCTTCCTTGCCATGGATTGAAGGCTTGGATAGCTCATGTACGAAGGTACCGCTAGGAACCAAAGCTCTGTTGGATCCCAATTTTGCTAGGATATCTGCTGCCACATTAAGATCCCGGGTTATATGAATGAGTTCTAACCCTGAGAAGTGTTTTTCTAGCTTGCGGACTTCAGCGCAATAGGCGTTCCTTGTTTCCTTTGTGCAATCCCAATCCTTGTTAACTTGGTGAATCACAACGGAAGAATCGCCATAGACTAGGAGTCGTTTGATGCCCAATGTGACTGCTAGCTTTAGCCCGTGTATTAGCGCTTCATATTCTGCTTCATTGTTGGTGGCAGGCCACATTATTTGCAGAATGTACTTGAGCTGCTCTCCGGTGGGCGAGACAAGTAACACTCCGGCACTTGCTCCACCGAGTTTTAGCGACCCATCAAAATACATCTTCCAATGTTCTGCAATAGCATTGTCTTGAACCTGCTGTAATTCTATCAACTCGACGACGAAATCAGCCAAGGCCTGTGACTTGATTACTTTCCTTGGAGTGAACTTAATATTGAGTGCCCCCAACTCGACTGCCCACATGGAAATTCTTCTGGTAGCATCGCGGTTGTGAAGGATTTCTCCTAGTGGAAAGTCCGTAACAACTGTGATCTCGTGGGTTTCGAAGTAGTGTCGTAGCTTCCTTGAAGATATGAGTAGAGCATAGAGTAATTTTTGCACTTGCGGGTACCTGACCTTTGAGTCGGAGAGTACCTCGCTGATATAGTATACTGGTTGTTGGGTGTTATAGATGTGCTTTTCATCTGTGCGCTCCACTACTATTGCTGTGCTGACAACATGTGTGGTGGCTGCAATGTATAGCATCATCGGCTCCTTGGGTTCTGGCGGCGTTAGTTTAGGAGGATTGGTGAGGTATCCTTTGAGTTGTTCAAAGGCCCTTTCCGCTTCTTCCGTCCACTGAAATTTATCATCGTCTTTGAGTAATTTGAAGAAAGGCAGTCCCTTTTCTCCCAGCCATGAGATAAATCTATTGAGCGCGGCCATGCACCCGGTGAGTTTCTGAACATCCCTGATAGAGGTAGGTGGCTTCATATTGATGATGGCTGTGATTTGTTTTTGACTGGCCTCGATGCCTCGATGGCTAACAAGGAATCCGAGTAACTGGACTGAGGGTACTCCGAACACACACTTCGTGGGGTTGAGCCTCCATTGGTAAGTGCGTAGCCGGCTAAAGGTTTCCTCTAGGTCTGATATGAGTGTAGTCGGGTCCTTCGTCTTTATGACCACATCATCAAAATAAGCTTCCGTGTTGCGGCCAATTTGGTCGCCCAAACAATCTTGGATAGCACGCTGGTAAGTAGCCCCTGCATTCTTCAACCCAAAGGACATGGTATTATAACAGTAGGCGCCGAAGGGAGTTATAAACGATGTCTTGGGTTGGTCTTCTTCTTTGAGAGCAATCTGATGGTACCCGGAGTAGCAATCCAGAAAGGATAATAGAGCAGAGCCTGAGGTGGAATTAACTATTTGATCTATACTTAGTAATCCAAAAGGATCCTTTGGACAGTGTTTGTTGAGTTCTGTATAATCGACACACATGCGCCACTCTGCAGAGTTCTTCTTTTTCACTAGTACTGGATTGGCTAACCACTAAGGGTGAAGAATTGCTCTGATAAACCCGGCCGCGAGTAGTTTAGCTATCTCCTTCTTGATTGCCTCTTTCTTCCCTGGTGAGAATCGTCGAAGTCTTTTCTTGATGGGTCTGGAACCCTCTTTTAGTTCCAATTTGTGCTCAGCCAAATTCCTTGGAACTCCTGGCATATCAGCCGGTTTCCAAGCAAATATATCTTTGTTTGCTCTGAGGAACTTGGTGAGCGCGAGTTCCTATTCTTCAGATAGGTGTGCACTGATAACCGCCGTCTTTGAGGGATCGCCAGTTTCCAGGTCAATGGTTTTTGTAGAGACTTCCACTGATGGTTGGATAGCACCCGCCTTCTTGGTTGGGATTTCTGAATCTCCAGGCTTGGTGTTATGTACCATCTGTTCGAGTTCTTGTACTTCTAGGGCGAGTTCAGCTTTTTCTGCGATTTGAACTGCCTCTGTATCGCAATCAAAAGATCGCTTCAAGTCACCCCTGAAGGTTAGAATACCTTTAGGACCCAGCATCTTCAGCAGAAGGTACGGGTAGTGAGGTACTGCCATAAATTGAAAGCGATGGCCGGTCGTCCAAATATGGCATGGTATGATGATTCAAAGTCGGCTACCTCGAAACTAATGTACTCAGTCTGATAATTCATCTGAGTTCCAAAAGTGACGGGTAGTATGATCTTTCCGAGTGGTACAGCCACCTTTCCGGGTACTATGCCGTAAAAGGGGGCGCTTGATGGTGTGAGCTGAGTTGCAAGGTCCAGGTTCATCTTGCGTAAGGTGTTTGTGAAGATGACGTTGAGTCCTGCTCCTCCGTCTATGAGTACTCTTCCCAATTTGAACCCGGTGACCGTAGGATCCAGGACTAGCGGGTAATGCCCTGCATTCGAGACGCTGGTCCATTGGTCTGCCCGGGAGAAATTGATCGGATGCTCAGACCAGTCAAGGTATCTGGGGGTTGCTGGTTCTGTGGACATGATCTCTCGTAGGGAAAGTTTCTGGAGACGCTTGCTGTCGCTGGTGGCTACACTTCCAAATATGTCATTGATGGTCCCTTTAGGGTGTTGGAAACCTCCGGCGTCCTGCTGAGGGTCTTCAGCTACTTTTTTCCCCTTATCTTTCGTGTTTTTATTGATGTCAGAGTTCAAGGCTCGCTCCTTGAGCTGTCGACAATGCCTAGCCTGGTGTCATCCTTTCGGATGGAAAGGGCATGGTCCGTTGAGTAGGTCATCAAAGGTGGATGGCTTGTTCCCCTTCTTCTGGGGCTCCATAGCTACAACAGTGTTGTCCCTTGTTCTCTTGCAGGTGTTTTGCTGAGCAGCTTGGTTGCCTCTCTGATTATTGCCTCGATCGCCTTGCGTGTTCCTTTCGGGGAGGTGTTCCTATGTGTCTTCTTCTGTCGCCATCATGGAATTTACTGCTCGATGAAACTCGTCGGCGGTGGTCGGGTCATGCTTATTGAAGTCTTTGTAATTGTACCTTTCACAAATTTCATTGCCAAAAAGGTCAATTACTTCTCTATCTGTTATGTCGGAGACTGTGGAGCGAATTTCCGAGAAACGTATGTAATACTCTCGCATTGTCTCATTTTTCTGCTGCTTGCAAGTCCTAAGCTTAGTCCGGGGATCTGATCTCTCGGGAACACCCGCAAAGTTCTCTATGAAGATACGATGGAGTTGTTCCCAGGAGTCAATGGACTCGGATTTAAGCCTGTCAAACCATGCAAGTGGCATCGTCTCTAGAGCCATAGGGAGAAAGAGTGCTTTGACGTCGTTGCTTCCTCCTGCCAACTCGACTGCTTGAGCATACAGCCTGCGCCACCGTTTGGGTTCTGTCTTCCCGTCGTACTTCGAGTAGTTCCCGGGCTTGAATTTTTGTGGAAATGGGACTGCTCGGAGCCTCTGGGAAAAGCAGGGGAAGTGATCAACTGCGCCAGATGCTGCGATGTCGACTCCTCGGTATGATAATTCGGCTCCTCCTTCAGCTTGATTGGGTATTCGGTTGCCCAGGCGACTCCTTGCTGGAGCCCGGCCGAGCCGCTCATGAACAGATCGCCTCTGGCTTGGATGGGATGATGCTTGTTCATCTGCCAAAGACTCAAGATTTCTCCCCTTGAGCTGTAGCGCGATAGTCTGAAGCATGACCAGTCGTCGCTCTTCATCAGGGGTGCGGTTGTCCTTAGCTCCCATTTCTGTAGCTAGAGCGATGGTGTTTTGGTTGGGTGTCTGGTAGACTTTGTGACCAGCATCCCTCATGAACTCAGGTTCAAGGTTGCGGGAGCAATCAGCTCGTCGTTGATTGTGGTCATTCTGGGATTGATTCTCCTGATCACGCTGGGTGCGAGCTTGGTGCTCTGCTTCCTCTTCTAGACGCCTCCGGCTATTATATTCCTCGAGCCATACTTGGTAGCGTTCCATAGCCTCTTTTCAATGATTAGCTCGACTTCTGTGAGCGTCTTTGGCTTGATTCTTCCTAATTCTCTCAACCTTCATAGACTCGGTTTCTTCGGGTCCTTCTGGATCATTATCGGATATCATACTTAGGGTTTCATCATCTCAGAAGATGTCTGGAGGGGTTGGAGGTCGTAGAGATGACTGATGCCATGCCATGAAGACTTCACGAGTGTAGCCCTAGTTTGTTGATCCCAGTGTAACCGACTCCAGAGTAGAGGTACTGGAGATTAGTTCTGTTGAGGTGTCGTGTTCCTCAAAGGGGAGCTGATGTCCATGCTGATATGGAAGTTACTGGGTGATTGTGCCAACTAACCTATCCAGAGCTGGCTGTATTGGCCAATGGACAATGTTACCCTCCTCGGTTGAGCTGAAAACGAGTCCCTGTTGGGCTCCGGTCAAGGGGATCCATTGAAACTCTTTGAACTTTGCACCAATTAGGTCTTGGAAGTTTTCAGCCGAGTTTCGTAGTCCAAAGGTAATGTCATTTCTGGTATCCTAGTCCTTTTTTGGTCACAAAGTTCGAGCCCGAGTAGGAGTCGGATGCTTCAGCTTGGTCCTCAGATTCCTGCGGATCTTGAATTGCAAGGTTTGCTAGGTTCCGGGTGAGATGGTCCATCTTTGGCATGGCTTGCGCTTCTGATTCAGTGTGAAGTTGTCGATGTAGCTTCCCTTGATCATCCACGACGCAAGTCCATGAGCCAAAAACGAAAATTGATCCCGCCGAGAACATGTTGGTGTGGTTCGTCGAGCTCTTGATCGTCGAATCGCCGAGAGCCCCTACCTGGCGCGCTAGCTGTCGGTGTTTGTTAACCGGCAACTCGTCTTGAGGAATCTCGGACGATTTGTTCGGTGGGGATCGGCGTTCGTAAAACTCGGTGAGTACACAGGGACAACGATTTATACTGGTCCAGGCCGCTTAATAGCGTAATACCTTACATCCAGTGCGGCGTGTGCCTTGTGTTGTGATTCAAGATTCGATGATAGGAGCCGGCGCCTGCATCCCCTTATATATCTGGGTGAAGCATGGCACAGACTGAGTCCTAGTCAGTTACAATCAGAGGAGTCCTATTCTAATTACAAGACTTCCTTTAAGAACTCGACTAAGTTACAATGAGAGTCCTAATCCATATAGACTTCGTATCATGTCCTAGGATCTCCCGTGCCATCCAGGGTTAGTCCAAGTACTCATCTTCTGATGATATCTCTGACATCCTGGTCCGTCACTCCTCAACCGTGGAGAGCCAGGCAACCAACTTGCAACCGCTTAACCTAAACACCGTGTTTATGCTAAGGGCCACTACTCTAGCGGTAGCTAGGACTTGCGCCCTCTTACTAGAGCACCCACCGAAGATTGAATGATCGGTCACGGAGACTAAGTTAGCGAAAGCTTAAACACAATTAGAACTTAGAACCATGATGAACACAAACTCTTATACTTAAGTAGTATGCAAGATCGTAGAGGTACAAACAAAATTATATTAGCGATTCTTGTGTTCCTCCCGCTAAGTGTACAAGCGCGACGAGTACACTCGTGGAGGTAGCCGACAACTCCAGTACTTCTCCCGCTCAGATCTCACTCGCTCCCAATTCTAGTTAGCTACTGGAGCTAAGGTATATGAGGCACTACTCCTTCTTCCCTGGATCCTTCTTGAGATATGATCAATGAGCACTTGGATGATTTGTGAGGAGGGTGGAGGTCTTCTTTTATAGGTGGAGGTGCCTTAGGGGAGTGGAGGACCTCTCTTCCTCCTTTGGAAGGTCCAAACCGACCTCAAACCACCTTCAAGATGCGCTGCACTTGGATGGACACCACCATAACCTGGGAGGACACCTGCCAAAATTGGCCAGGAACCGCCTCCGTGGGGGTGCGGGTGCACCAGTGGTGCGGCAGCACCACCACCGGGCCCAAATCGGCCCAATCTTCTCTGGTGGCCTCTTGGGGACTCCTAGATGAGTGTTACATGGGTTTAGGTGTTGGGAATATTCCCTAGAGGTAATAATAGAGATGATGATATTTCTATTGTATCCATGATTTATTATATGTTCATTGAATATCCATTAAAGATAACTTGTATTGATTGACGATTATGTGAATTGTCTGTGAAACTCTTTTTACTTGTATGGTTATTCGATAGTTGTCCCTGATCGGAGTTCATGTGAGGACACACATGAATATTAGATCAGCACATGTATTAATTGATGACTATGTTTCACAAGTCATAGACATGGAGATGTCAAACTAATAATGTGGGCACATGTATGACATGGAGCTGGACTGACCCAACATGAGATGTTCTTCTTATTATCTCTTTACACATCATGTACGTTATGTCCTTAGACCTGAGATTGTGGTATGTACTCAATATATGAATCGACTTACTTAGGGACTATCAAACGCTACTTCGTAACAGATTAGTTATAAAGATAGTCTTCGGGTTTGTCAGGAAGTATGCTGTGAGACATAGACGATCAAGATGGGATTTGCCCCTCTCCATGTGAGAGGGATATCACTGGACCACTCAAATTATTGGATCATAAAATGCATGGCCATGCTTAGGTTAAGTGTTAACCTATGAGTTGGACCAAATATTGTGTGGCAAGGGAATTGCGTGTATGTGATCGTGGTGGTTCGTCTGATATGATCTTTGCGCGTACATAGGAGTTGACATGTTTTGCTAGAGGCCGCTGTCAACTATCGAGCGAGTAGGAGTACTCGGGCCGTGTCTATGTGTGCGTGAACCCATAGGGTCGCATGCTTAAGGGGCTGGAAGCCTGATTCGAGTTGGACTCGAATCAGAGCGGGATTAGGGTTTGCTAATGGGCCTCTAGGTCGGTGGGCTCATTAGGGACGCCTATAAATAGAGGGGTGGGGCGGCCAGGGTTTGGACCACGTCATTAGACAGTTGTCGGCCACCCCACGCTCGCGCTTATTGCTCCTCGCAAACCGAGCAGTCTGGAGGTGTGATGCTTCCTCCTTGTACATGTGGGATACCTCAGAGGTGCTGCATCTGGAGCACAAGGACGAACCGCACGTGGAGACGTGAAGGACAGACGTGATCTACTCCACGGCACCGCTGCAACGCGCACGTCTACACCGAGACGTCCTCCGCTGCATCTGCGCGTCTAGTGGTAATCCCGTGATCTATAACTAGCAGTAGTTCATGGTTTATGGGGTCGAAAAAATTTGTTTTCCGGCTAGCGTAGCATCCTCGTAACCCATCAGTGGTATCAGAGCGAGGTTACTACCTTGTTATAGATTCGGTTGTGTGCATATAGAGATATGCACGGTTGTAGATCAGTTTCTGATCTTGATTCGTGATCTTGCCATGTTGGTCATGTAACGATCTACTCCTACCGGTCGGAATTCCGCCATCAGAGTTAAGTGATACGTGTAAATCCAATCATGGCAAGATGGAGATCAATCAGATTGATCTAATGGAATTTAGGTCAAGAGCCGGGTGCATGAGATGTGTGTCGGCATGAGGAGATCTGCAAAAGGAGCGTTGTTCGGTAAAACGGCCATACTTTTGCATACGACCACGGATTGAGATGATCTTTAAACAAAAAACGATCTACAGAAAATTTTACATCCGATTTCCACCGGCATTTACTGGTTTCGTCGAATTTAGATTTGTGAAAAAAGGCCAGGAAAATTATGTTTTTTGTGATTCAAGGTTAGACGTCGGGAACGTTTAACTCTGTGTTGCAGGAATTGATGACTGGTATAGCCCTTATATGTATGTGATGCATGTATGTAATTGATTCATGGCTTGCACGTCATGTAACATGACAATATGGCAGGAGACACATAGATATTGTCATCAATATTATGTAATGGCCTTGTGTGCCAAATTGTGATGATCCTACTCACGACTATGTAATTGCTTCATTAATTATGCTAGTTGTAGCTAGTCTTGGTGGATTCATCACTGGAGGATGGCGTCCATGTACCTTGTAGATGGAGATCATCGTGGTGAACAGATTGGCGGAGATGGAGATCACCAAAGGAACACTGGGCTATACCAAGTCATATCTGTGTTGATGCTATTCTCTTATTATGTTCTATTTTCAAGTGTCATTCATGTTTATTGTCTACATGCGGTAGTGAAAGTGTAGAACGATCCCTCAGTAAAGTTCAAGTCATATGCTTCCCCAAACCTTGCACTGTCATGTCTTGTACAATCGGTGGCACACCTATGAAATTAGGGTGTCACTAATTTTCCTTGACTAGGCAGGTTCGTATTGGATACTTACTGCAGAAGGGTTGGTTGCTTGAACAAAGTCATCCTAATGGTTAGGGACCTTGAAGCATAAGGAGTTGAGCACGCATAGAGATGTTGGCCAACAACAAGAGTCATATGTGATATGATTAGAAAAGAGTTGCTTACCGATCTACCATGTCCACTAGCGGTGATGCTAATGCTCACTAGTAGAGTTGTTAGTGTGGGTCTTGAATCACTAATATTCAATAGAGGGATATTGATCTTAGTGGGAGTAAATTTATTAAAAGTTCTAATATCATTTACTCTATCTTGGATACATTGTCTTAGTATTTTGCATTTACTTTTGTTGTAGATAAATGGCATGTGGCGAAACCGTCCAAATTATAAGAGCTCAAGTACCGTCTTAGCCATATTCAGCTGACTTCGACTCGTACTTCAACCCATATAACTCCGGTAGTCCAGAAATCTCGAAGGATTTCAAACAACTTCCAACATATAGGATCACATCGTTCAAGTACCACATTCGCGAGGATACAACAGTTGATAATTGAAATTGAAATTAACATCAGAGTGCAAAATCTTAAAAGTTATTACAACACTGAGTTTTGAAGTGCAAAAGCAAGGGAGAAGCTTCTAGATGACCCTGCCCTGGGCCTACTCCTCATCACCCTCCATGGGGTAGAGGCAGTGCTTACAATAGCTAAAGTACACCTGGCCATCTGCAACAACGGGATAAACCCTGAGTACAGGAATGTACTCAGCTAAACTTACCCGTCCAACTGAAAATAAAAGACACCAAGGGTATGCAAGGCCTTTTCAGTGGAGCTGGAAATTTAGTTGCGAAAAGCTCAATTTAAGGGGAGCAACATTTAATTGTATAGATGAGTAGTCAAATTTTTAAGCCTATCTCTTAGTCTAGGTTTTGCACCTGTCCTACAACACTCACTTGAGTCTAGCAATCAATAATATAAACCATATCAGGTTGATTTATCCACATTTTAGTTGAACCTTAAACATCACATGGAGTTGTATCGTGGTGAAGCTCGACATAGTTTCCCACTAACCGGGGAGACGGCGACTCGAATCGAATTACAAACCAGCTGGCGAGAAACCTTTAATACGAACCCGCACTTTCCCCATCGGGTCCATGCATTGGGTCACCGCTCGATACTGTTCGTGGTGGTAATCGTCGCGGTTCAAGCACGGACCGCCCAATTGGAACCTGACGATGGCCACGCGAGGCAGATCGTATTTCCATACTAGAGGGCACGACACGGTTTGATTCGGGCCCAAACAGCGTTTAACCGGCTTCGAGGTCGGCGATTACGGTACCGACAAGCCTACGTAAAAGGGCGCTTTCAAAAATGAACGAGGGCCAACATCGATACAAACCTACACGATCCAACGGACGGGCTGCCCCCAAGTTCCAACTTGGTGCCTTGCCTTCTAGTTGACCGTATTTTATTACTACTCAGGTTCTTTTCCACGATAGCAAATATAGCCAACTGTGATCCGGCAAATACCCACCAGGGGTATTACGAGAACATCCTTTATTACTACTTTTATTAAGCATACTAAGCAATTGTACATTATAAATAAATAACAGGATAACAAGGCACGTATAGCAATAATCAAGGCATGGTAATGCAGCAAGTAGGATTCAATCAACTCCTACACCTAATGCATCACAATATAAAATACTCAATTAAATTAATTGTAAAACTGGGAGACTAAAGATGCTCTGGGGCTTGCCTTGGGAGAAGACCGATGCCTCATGAGAGGGGCACTCGGGCAGGTTAGTCTCTGCTATTGGTTCGGCTTCTTCGCTCCTGGACACCTCCTGGATCTTCTGCTCGACGTTTGCCTCTTGCTCTTGTTCGGTCTCTGGGACTATCGATCATATTCTAATGCGGTAAAATTAAATGATGCATAGTGCATTTATGATGCATGCAATGTAAATATTTCTTGCAAACCAATAAAACTAACTTGTTGAACCACTTTTGACATTGTGGAAAACATTTATTGACTGCATTAAATAAAACCATTAACTCAACTATTTTTTATTTATTAATTCAAAAGAAACCTAGGTTTAAGCAGCAAGTACTATTTTCTTTACTCAGAAAAATCCACAAAAATTCCTGCATGTAACTTAGACCCACTGGACTCTACTGTACAAATTTCAGCAAGAGATAAATTAGTCGATAGCAGATATAAAAAGAGAAAATAAACTGCCAAAAAGGTGCTTTGAACTAACTTTCCTTTTTGAAAGTGTCAAACAACAGATTTAACATTTTTTCTAGTTTCATCTACCTACAAAAATCTTACTGCAAGAAAATCATTGCTAGAGCATGAACATATAATTCTACACAAAATAAATAAGTTTAACCCAAAATTAATCCTGTGAACTGCAACCCTACTGGAAAAGGGTGCAACCTTCATTTTTTTATTTTTCCCAGATTCTACTCCATATTTCAAATTTATCAACAAAGTTCCACGAACAACAACTTTATATTATTTTCTGCATCAATTTTCTAAGAAAAACTCAGAAAAACACATTTGTACTACAACTTCTCATTTTTCCACGCAATAACCCATACCTAACATTTTTCTCAGCTTAAACAGAACACACAGAGACTGTATAATTTTTCTCATATTTTATTTCTGCACATATTTCTCTTAACAATTATTTTAAGAAAACAGCTAAAAAGGCATTTAAATCTAAACAGATAATTTTTCTACAAAAGTAGACCCTCATATATTTTTCACAGACACTTTATATGATGAGAAGCATGTATAAATTTAGCCATGAATTAATTCGGCCAGAAAACATGTAAACCCATTTATTTAACAATCTGCACATAAATTAAAATAAATAAAAATAGTACAATAAATTTCCACCAAAAATACTTTCATATTTTTCCCTGATAGATATACTCATGAACAATTTTATAAAACTGAAAGTACTTTATTTGGATCAATAAAACGTGCTACACAAAATAAACAAGTTTTTAATAGAAATAAAAAGAAAAAGGAAAAACATTTTGAATCTCCGGCTGGGCCTTCGTGGACTCGGCCCATAGTCCAGGTGTGGCTGACGTGCGGGGCCTGGTGGTCAACGGGACCCACCTGTCGGTGTGAGCCGAACAGGGGAGAAGGTTGACCGGCGATTACTCGCCGACGGTGGGGTAGGGTTCGGTGAGTTCGTCTCGATGAGGCGAACGGGTAGGTGGTGATGGTTTGGCTAGTGGGTGGCCTGCGGGGAGCCATGGCGGATGGTGGCGGCTGTGGTGTTCGGCTTGGCCGTTTCCGGCGGTCGCCGGCCAAATTGGCGTGTGCACCAACACCAGTGAACCCTAAGGGAGCTAGTAGGTGGGTTGGTTTGGCCGGTGAAGCTTCGAAGAAGCTTGGCCTCGTGTGAGCGCCACAGCGGCGCGAATGGCGCTCGGCCGGAGAAGAGAGGGAACTAGAGGGCGGTAGCGTTGAGGTCGAGGGTTGTTCTCACCTTGCCTTTGCTTGGTGAGGCTTGTCGGTGAAGGAGGAAGGCGGAGAAGCTTTGGAGGAAGTGGAACATGCTCGAGCCTCGGACGGCGTCGATGGCGTCCGCGGCGGGTTCCTCGTGTTCCCGTGAAGATGAAGCTTGCGGGGTGGTGCTAGCGTACGCACCGGGTGTTTGGAATGTAGGAGGGGTGGTGTGCGCGAGGAATCAGACGGAGGGGCTCTGGTGAGGCCGGAACAGCGGTGGCCGGTGGTGGTGGTGTCGGGCGGCGGCGAGCACGACGCTTGCTTTTCAGATTTGACCTATTCAAAACAGTTTCAAAAACTCAAAACCAAGGTTTTTCATAAAAATAAAAGTTGGTCAAAATAACTTTCTCTACAAATTTTATATAAGACACATTTTCTGAAAATTACTTCGTAAGCCTACACATAATTAAAACTAATTTTGAGCTATAAATCATTTTTGTTTCTATATTTTTAATTATTAATCAATACTGGATTAAGACAAAGTGTCAATAAGAAAAGTGTTGTACTCAATATTCTTTATATTATAAAATTATTTGCCAAGACATAACTCAAATCAAACAAACAAGTCCTATAGAAGCCAAACTTCAAATAATCAAATAAAAGGCAAAAAGCACATGGATGCAACATGAAATGATGCAATGCAATACTCATGTTATTTAGTAGCTAATGCTGGTCCTAATGCAGTGCTTGACACTAGGGTGTCACAGCCCTTCCCCCCTTAAAGAAATCTCGTCCCGAGATTTAGGTTACGTACCAATCTTTATAAAAAGCGGGGTAGTTTACGCGCAAATACTCCTCGGTCTCCCAGGTAGCATCGTTGGGTCCATGATTACTCCAGAGGATCTTGTAAGTCTCGACCTCACGGTTGTGAGTTGCTTTGGTCTTGGTATCTAGTATCTCTTGTGGTTGTTCGTAATACTCCAGATCTGATCGGAGGGTGACAGCTGGGATTCGAACATCTTCTCGTTCGGGCACTCGAAGACATTTCTTCAGCTGTGATACATGGAACACTGCAAAGATTGCACTCATCTCCGAGGGTAACTGTACTTCGTAGGCCACTTCACCCTTTCTTGCTATGATCTGATACGGTCCCACATATCGACGTGCTAACTTCTTTTTGATTCCAAAATGTTGGACCTTTCTCATGGGTGAGACCTTAAGGTAAACATAGTCTCCTAATTGGAACTCCAAAGGTCTCCTTCGGGTGTCAGCATAACTTTTCTGTCGAGACTATGCTGCCTTGATATGTTGTTGTACGGTTTCCACAATCTCTTCGGCATCCTTGACATAGTCTGAGCCATAGAATCCTCGATCTCCTGATTCGACCCAGTTTACTAGTGTTCTGCATTTGCGTCCATACAAAACTTCAAATGGTGCCATCTTTATACTTTCTTGATAGTTGTTATTGTAAGAGAACTCTGCTAGGGGTAACCATTTCTCCCATTACTCTCCTGAGGAAAGCACACATGCTCTGAGAATATCCTCTAAGATTTGATTCACTCTTTCCGTTTGTCCGGCGGTTTGGGGGTGGTAAGCGGAACTTCGTACCAACTTGGTTCCTAGCTCCTTGTGCAACTGTTCCCAAAAATGAGCTATGAATCATGGTCCTCTGTCAGAAAGAATCCTTTTGGGTATACCGTGTAACCTTAAGATGTTCTGAATGTACAAATCTACATATTGGTGAGGTTGATATGTAGTCTTGACTGGGATGAGGTGAGCCACTTTTGATAACCGATCCACCATAACCCAAATAGAATCAAGCCCCTTTTGGGTGACTGGCAGTCCTGTGATAAAATCCATACTAATCTCTTCCCATTTCCATTCTAGGATTGACAACGGTTGCAACAGTCCGGCGGGTTTCCAATGTATAGCCTTAATCCTGCAACAAGTATCACACTTAGCGACATAAGTTGCGACCTCTCTTTTCATCTTAGGCCACCAATACCTTGGTTTCAAATCCTGGTACATCTTACTACTTCCTGGATGAATAGACAATTTTGAATTGTGAGCTTCATTCAAAATTCTGTCTCTTAATCCTGTATCCTTGGGTACTACCAACCTTTGATTATACCATAAAATCCCTTGCTCATCTACTCTGAAGTTCAACGAACTATTGGTTTCTAGTCTCTTCTTGATCTGACAGATTTCTTCATCTGTCTTTTGACCTTCGATGATATCACTTTCCAGGGTACACTGTATGGTGATATTATTAAGCATAACGGGGTGCATTAGGTTGAATCCATCTTCCAACAAGGGTTGTATGGAGTTGCAATGAGTCTTGCGGCTCAAAGCATCAGCCACGACATTCGCTTTCCCAGGGTGGTAATGCACTTCTAGGTTATAATCCTTGATCAGTTCTAACCATCTTCTCTGCCTCATATTTAACTCAGGTTGAGTGAAGATATACTTCAAACTTTTGTGATCTGTATACACATGACAAAGGTTGCCCATAAGATAATGCCTCCAAATCTTGAGTGCATGAACTACTACTGCTAATTCCAAGTCGTGAGTCGGGTAATTCTCTTCATGCGGTCATAACTGACGTGAAGCATATGCTATGACCCTTCCATTTTGCATAAGCACACATCCAAGTCCAATCTTAGACGCATCACAAAACACATCAAAAGGTTCCTCCAGACTTGGTTGAGCCAAAACTGGTGCAGAAGTCAATAAAGTTCGCAGAGTGAGAAATGCTGCTTCACACTCTGGAGTCCATTCAAACTTCTTGTTTTTCTGAGTCAAACGGGTCATAGGCTTTGCTATCCTTGAGATGTCCAGGATGAACTTACGGTAGTATCCGGCCAATCCTAGAAAGCTGCGTACCTCATGTACGTTGGTGGGTGCTTGCCAATCCATAACTTCTTGTACCTTAGTGGGATCCACAGAAATTCCATCTTCTGAAAGGACATGTCCGAGAAAAGGCACTTTCTTTAACAAAAATTCACACTTGCTAAACTTGGCATATAACTTATGCTCTCGAAGCCGGGTTAAGACGATTATTAAATGCTCTGCATGGTCTTGCTCATTCTCTGAGTACACTAAGATATCAGCAATGAACACCACGACAAACTTGTCCAATTCAGGCATAAATACGGAATTCATCATGTACATGAAATGTGCCAGTGCATTTGTTAGTCCCAAAAGACATGACTAGATACTCATAAAGTCCATATCTGGTGGAGAAAGCTGTTTTTGGTATGTCCTCCTTTCAGATCTTGATCTGATGGTAACGTGACATTAAGTCAATCTTGGAGAACACTTTCGCCTTGGATTACTGATCGAATAAGACGTCAATTCAGGGTAAGGGATACTTGTTCTTTATAGTTACTGCATTTTGAGATCTGTAATCCACACACATTCTCAATGTTTTATCCTTCTTCTTCACAAAGATGGCAGAACATCCCCAAGGTGACGAACTAGGACATATCAAACCTTTATCCAAAAGCTCTTGCAACTGGGTTTTGAGCTCTGCTAGTTCGTTAGGCGGCATTCTATATGGCCTCTGAGAAATAGGTGTCGTTCCGGGAATCAACTCTATAGCAAACTCCACATCCCTATCCGGTGGTAATCCTGGCAACTCATCAGGAAAAACATTTGGGAACTCACACACTATTGGGATCTCAGCTATCTACTTTGCCATGACATTTTACAACACTCCTATCTCATGGGGGTTTCGAGGTAGCTTGATCCGGAAAGAAGACCCATTCCGGGGGCTTACTAGGGAAACTACCCGTTCTGCAATGTCAAAATTGACCTTCCAAAGTTTCATCCAACCCATACCCAAGATTACATCCAAACCTAGACTAGGGATTACTATGGGATCCAGTATGGCCTTTTTATCCCCCAAAGGTCATTTCCACTCCTTTAGCCATTTTACGGGCGGAGAGAATAGCTCCCGCGGAACTTATTTGATAACCCCGATCCAGCTCTACTAACTCGAGATTACTTCTCATAACAAAATTCTCACTTATAAATGGATGCGATGCTCCGGAATCAAACAACACAACTGTAGGGTATTGGTTAACAAGAAATGTACCAGCGGTGACAGGCTCTCCTTCTGGCACCTCTTCAACAGTGGTGAAATGCACCTTGCCCGTGTGGGGTTGAGGATGGGTGTATTGCTTTTTGGGTTGCGGGCACTGACGTGACAGGTGTCCAGTCTGACCATAATTGTAGCACGGTCCAATCACATAGGGGGTCTTCTGACCTCCAGAACCTCATGCCTTTTTCTTGTTCTGCATCAAGGGAGCGGTGTACGGCTTCTGAAAACTTGGACGAGGGCGATTGTTGGTTATCTTTCGCTGTGGGGGGCGGAACCTTGCTCCTAAAACTGGCGGACGGTACTGGGTGCGTGTTTCAAAAGGGGTCCTCTGCTGAGACGAACCTCCTTCATTCGCACGACGACGAGTCTCCGTCGCCAGCCTGCTGTCATTGGCCTCCTGGTTCAGGCAGTCACTCACGAAGTCACTGAAGGCGGTGCGGTGGCTATTTCCCATCTTGGAGAGCATGGTGGCGTTCATGCCACGCTTGAAGCTAGCAATCTTCTTGGCTTCGGTGTTCACGAAATCTAGGGCATAGCGGGACAGGTTGTTGAAGCTATGCAGATATTTTGACATTGACCTGGTCCCTTGCGACAGGCTCATGAACTATGTGACCTTCATTTCCATCAAACCACTGGGATGTAGTGGTTGCGCATAGCAGTGGAGAACTGTTCCCACGTAACAGGTGCATTTGCTGGCAGAGCTGCACGGTATTGGGTCCACCATAGACCTGCGGGTCCTTCCAACATGTGGGCGGCATATTCCACCTTGAGCTCTTCTGTTAAGCGAAGGAGACGAAACTTCTGGGTGATGGAATTGAGCCATTCATATGCCTCAAGCGGTTCAGTAGCTTCCTTGAACACAGGGGGACGAGTGTCCAAGAAATCACGGTAGGAGCTGTACTGATTGGGCTCAGGCCCCTGACGCTGCTGGTGCTGCTGCGTGGTGTCGTTGGCGATGTTACGGAGTGTGGACTTCATATGCCTTTGCATTTCCTCCATGTTCCTCTGGCTGCCGAAGAACTGCCCGAAGAACACTTCCGGCATCATCGGCGGTGGTGGCAGATTGTCCTCCTGCCCTGATCCTTGTCCACGCTGGCTGCAGGTGTTGGCCGGCATCTGCATGTCTCATTAATGAGCAATAATTAGATGATGTTATATTGAGCATGAATAAATACTATGTTGTACATTATTCAAAAATTTAGCACACGACTAAGTGTAATTACTCATTTCCATACAACATCACAGAATAATCGCTCGAAAAAAATAAGAACGCAAACGACGTGTTTCGATAAAAGGTGCTAGATCGAAGTCTGGACTTTGTCCAAAAGTCGTGCATGCCATCATACAACTTAACATGAAACCAACACATGTCGGGGTTACAACACAGCGACCATGATCAAGCTAAACAAAAGAAAGAGACTCCTAGTGAAACTAACGCTCAAGCGTCTCCAGCGGCGGATGCGGTGTCATCCACATCTGCGTCGAACATCGGCTCGTCAGCATGTGCCTCATCCTCTGGTGGAAGGTCTGGACCCAGCACTACTCCGTCTTGGGGCTCTAGGGCCTCGTCTGCTGCTGGGGCGGCGGCCTCCTATGCCTCATGATGCATCTGGAGGATCGCCTCGTGGTGGTGGTCGATGTAGGTCTGCTGATCATGCATCTGCTGTATCAGGTGATGGGCACCCTCCCTGAGTTGGTCAAGCGCGGTCTGGGCTTCATCCCGCTGAAAGGCCATCATCAGGTACATCTGTTCAGTGACAGTCCTGGCGGTGCTCTCTGCTCCTGCTGTGGCACGTGCCTCGTCACGCTCTAGGGTGACCTGGTGTAGCCTCTCCTGCAGTCGGGCCACCTCGGTGTCGAACTCCTCCTGCAACTTCCTCTTGCTCTAGTAAGTGGCGGTGAGGGTAAATGACACGCTCTCCAAGCTGCACTCCAAACTCTCACATACGCCCACCAAAGCTCCTGTGGCGCTCATCGCAGATGTCTCGCAAAAGACTCTCTCCTCTACGCCTCCTGTCAGAACCGACAACAAAGTCTTCCTCTAGTGCAATGGAAAAGGTGATCCACGAGGGAACACTCCTGCCATGGCACTAGCAAGGTCGGCAGGGAAGCGGGCTATGATGTCTTTTAGCACCAAGTAAGCTGCTCTGTTGGCTCCATCCTTTGCACAACTGCCCCTGGTGATCTCTGTCCATCCTGACAAGTGGAGCTTGCTAGCCAAGGCCTTAACCTTGACCTGCACCATGACCATGGAATCCTGCCCATTGATATCCTTCTGCCAGGAGTACCGAGGCTCCTGTCCTTCCTCATATCCAACTGCCTGCAGAGTCCTCCAAAGGATTGTTGGCAACCCAAAGTAAGACAAGAACGTGTTCTTGGTCAACTTGGTGGCCAAGCGACGACGTGGGACTCCTCTGCCTCCGGTGGCCTTGCGAGCTATCAACTTAGTCCGGGCCATCTGTAGAAACAAAAGGGTTTCAAACTCTCGTGAGACGTATATTTAAGTTGTCAAATTTTATAAGAAAAGAGACAACTCTTAATTAAGGGGAGGTAATGCAACTTCAAGAACATAAACATGATGCATGATCGTACTTACGTTCTCACTTACTAATAATGACTCATAAGTCCTAACGTTCTAGTCGGTGGCAAGAACGATCTCTCATGCGTTATCTACTCGTTGTATTCGATCGCGTAGTTAGTCTACCTGCAGAAGATTCATTTCAGCCCAAGGAAATCCCAATGATAAAATAATTGAGTATCGGCTCATACGTACGAAGGTACATAGAAGCTGATACTAAATGCCATGCATCAATTCAGAAAACATACCCATCACTTGATACCCTCATATGTGTTTGCGTAGAGCTCGCACATACTTGGTATAACAACACTCACCCTAGATCGACGGTTGGACGGTCATGCTCTCATATCTCACCAAATTATTTTATGCATGTTTTTGCAATCGACGCATTCTCTTTCCCTCGAGAATGGACCAACAATTAAAAGATCCAACATGAAGCAAATCCCTAAACTCTGTTAGCAGTTAAGCCACCTGAATCCTAGTATAGGGCTTAAGGACAAGAATGGGCACACTTAAAATTTCAAAATAGTTTTGAAAATAGTTTTGAAATACCCATTTTAGTTCGAAAATAGCTCCTTACGGATGCAATAACTTGAACCATGCTCTGATACCATCTTTGGCGGAACCGTCCAAATTATAAGAGCTCAAGTACCATCTTAGCCATATTCAGCTGACTTCGACTCGTACTTGAACCCATATAACTCTGGTTGTCCGGAAATCTCGAAGGATTTCAAACAACTTACAACATACAGGATCGCATCATTCAAGTACCACATTTGCGAGGATACAACAGTTGATAATCGAAATCGAAATTAACATCAGAGTGCGAAATCTTCAAAGTTATTACAACACTGAGTTTTGAAGTGCGGAAGCTTAAATAAGTTTGAAACACAACCACCACATACGTGGTCCAAATAAAACATTGTTTTTGACAAATCACTCCTCCTTTTCAAATAATGTGCCACCAATAGTCTAAGTCCAGCAAAAGCAAGGGAGAAGCTTCTAGATGACCCTGCCCTGGGCCTACTCCTCATCACCCTCCACGGGGTAGAGGCAGTGCTTACAATAGCCGAAGTACACCTGGCCATCTGCAACAACGGGATAAACCCTGAGTACGGGAATGTACTCAGCTATACTTATCCGTCCAACTGAAAATAAAAGACACCAAAGGTATGTAAGGCCTTTTCGGTGGAGCTGGCAATTTAGTTGCAAAAAGCTCAATTTAAGGGGAGCAACATTTAATTGTATAGATGAGCTATCAAATTTTTAAGCCTATCTCTTAGTCTAGGTTTTCCTCCTGTCCTACAACACTCACTTGAGTCTAGCAAACAATAATATAAACCATATCAGGTTGATTTATCCACATTTTAGTTGAACCTTAAACATCACATGGAGTTGTATCGTGGTGAAGCTCGATATAGTTTCCCACTAACCGGGGGAGACGGCGACTCGAATGGAATTACAAACCAGCTGGCGAGAAACCTTTAATACAAACCCGCACTTTCCCTGTCGGGTCCATGCATTGGGTCACCGCTCGATACTGTTCGTGGTGGTAATCGTCGCGGTTCAACCACGGACCGCCCAATTGGAACCTGACGATGGCCATGCGAGGCAGATCGTATTTCCATACTAGAGGGCACGACACGGGTTGATTCTGGCCCGAACAGCGTCTAACCGGCTTCGGGGTCGGCGATTACGGCACCGACAACCCTAAGTAAAAGGGCGCTTTCAAAAATGAACGAGGGCCAACATCGATACAAACCTACACGATCCAACGGACGAGCTACACCCAAGTTCCAACTTGGTGCCTTACCTTCCAGTTGACCGTTTTTCATTACTACTCAGGTTCTTTTCCACAATAGCAAATATAGCCAACCGTGATCCGGTAAATACCCACCAGGGGTATTACGGGAATATCCTTTATTACTACTTTTATTAAGTAGACTAAGCAATTCTACATTATAAATAAATAACAGGATAATAAGGCAGGTATAGCAATAATTAAGGCATGGTAATGCAGCAAGTAGGATTCAATCAACTCCTACACCTAATGCATCACAATATAAAATACTCAATTAAATTAATTGTAAAACTAGGAGACTTAAGATGCTCCGGAGCTTGCCTTGGGAGAACACCGATGCCTCGTGGGAGGGGACTCGGGCAGGTTAGTCTTTGCTGCGGGTTCGGCTTCTTCGCTCCTGGACACCTCCTGGGTCTCCTGCTCGACGTTTGCCTCCTGCTCTTGTTCGGTCTCCGGGACTATCGATCCTATTGTAATGCGGAAAAATTAAATGATGCATAGTGCATTTATGATGCATGCAATGTAAATATTTCTTGCAAACCAACAAAACCAACTTATTGAACCACTTTTGACATTGAGGAAAATATTTATTGACTGCATTAAATAAAACCATTAACTCAACTATTTTCTATTTATTAATTTAAAAGAAACCTAGGTTTAAACAGCAACTACTGTTTTCTGTACTCCAAAAAATCCACAAAAATTCCAGCAGGTAACTTACACCCACTGGACTCTAGTGTACGAATTTCAGCAAAAGATAAATTATTGGATAGCAGATATAAAAAGATAAAATAGACTGCCAAAAAGGTGCTTTGAACTAACTTTCCTTTTTGAAAGTGTCAAACAACAGATTTCACATTTTTTTCTACTTTCATATACCAACAACAACCTTACTGCAGGAAAATCATTACTATAGCATGAACATATAATTCTACACAAAATAAATAAATTTAACCCAAATTAAATCCTTTGAACGACAACCTTACTGGAAAAGAGTGCAACCTTCATTTTTATATTTTTTCCAGATTCTACTCCACATTTAATATTTATCAACAAAGTTCCATGAACAACAACTTTATATTATTTTCTGCATGAATTTTCTAAGAAAAACTCAGAAAAACACATTTGTACTACAATTTCTCATTTTTCCATACAACAACCCATACCTAATATTTTTGTCAGCTTTAACAAAATACACAGAGACTGTATAATTTTTCCCATATTTTATTTCTACACATATTTCTCTTAACAATTATTTTAAGAAAATAGTTAAAAAGGGATTTAAATCTAAACAGATATTTTTCTACAAAAGTAGACCCTCATATATTTTTCACAGACACTTTATATGATGAGAAGCATGTATAAATTTTTCCATGAATTAATTCGGCCAGAAAATATGTAAACACATTTATTTAACAATCTGCACATAAACTGAAATAAATAAAAACAGTACAATAAATTTCCACCAAAAATACTTTCATATTTTTCTCTGGTAGATCTACTCATGAACAAGTTTACAAAACTGAAAGTACTTCATTTGGATCATTAAAACGTGCTACACAAAATAAACAAGTTTTTCATAGAAATAAAAAGAAAAAGGAAAAACATTTTGAATCTCCGGCTGGGCCTTCGTGGACTCGACCCGTAGACCAGGTGTGGCTGACGTGAGGGGCCCGGTGGTCAATGGGACCCACCTATCGGTGTGAGCCGAACAGGGGAGAAGGTTGACCGGCGATTACTCGCCGACGGTGAGGTCGCCGGCGGTGGGGTAGGGTTCGGTGAGTTCATCTCGACGAGGCGAACCGGTAGGTGGTGATGGTTTGGCTAATGGGTGGCCGTAGCTTGCCGGCGGCGAGCCATGGCGGATGGTGGCGGCGGTGGTGTTTGGCTTGGCCGTTTCGGGCAGTCGCCGACCAAATTGGCGTGTGCACCAGCAACAATGAACCCTAAGGGAGCTAGTAGGTGGGTTGGTTTGGCCGGTGAAGCTTCAGAGAAGCTTGGCCTCGTGCGAGCGCCACAGCGGCGTGAATGGCGCTCGGCCAGAGTAGAGAGGGAACTAGAGGGCGGTAGCGTTGAGGCCGAGGGTTGTTCTCACCTTGCCTTTGCTTGGTGCGGCTTGTCGGTGAAGGAGGAAGGCAGAGAAGCTTTGGAGGAAGTGGAAGAAGCTCGAGCCCCAGACGGCGTTGATGGCGGCCGCGGCGGGTTCCTCGTGTTCCCGTGAAGATGAAGCTTGCGGGGTGGTGCTAGCATGCGCACCGGGTGTTTGGGATGTAGGCGGGGTGGTGTGCGCGAGGAATCGGGCAGAGGGGCTCTGGTGAGGCCGGAAGGCGGTGGCCGGTGGTGGTGGTGTTGGGCGGCGGAGAGCACGACGCTTGCTCTGGTGTGCGGGAGAAGAGAGGGAGGCGAGAGCGAGCAGGCGAGCGCACAAATGGCAAGTGAAGGGGAGAGGGTGTGGCGTGTGGGTTTTGCTTCGGCCGGCGAACGACCGGTGGTCGTGGCGGGGGCCACAGCGATGGCGACGAGAGGTGGGTGAGCGGCGCGGCAGGCGAGGCAGCGAGGGAGTGGCCGCGTGAGATCTTTGCGTGATGCGGGCAAAGGCAAATCTCGCGGCGAGTGGGCGAGAGGGATGCAGGGCAGGTGCTTGCGTCCACGTGGCCGCATCGCGGCGTACGGCGCGGGCGAGCGCGGGCGGGAGCAGCGGCGTGCGGCTCAGCTGGGCTTCAGCCGAAATGTCGTGTGGGCCGGTTGGGAAGCGCCCGGGAAAAACGTTTCCCTTTTTCTTTTTCCAGAAATTTTTCAAACTTTGACCTATTCAAAACAGTTTCAAAAACTCAAAACCAAGATTTGACACAAAAATTAAAGTTGCTCAAAATAATTTTCTCTACAACTTTTATATAAGACACATTTTCTAAAAATCATTTCCTAAGCCTACACATAATTAAAACTAATTTTGAGCTATAAATCATTTTTGTTTCTATATTTTTAATTATTAATCCATACTGGATTAAGACAAAGTGTCAATACAAAAAGTATTGTACTCAATATTCTTTATTTTATAAAATTATTTGTCAAGACATAACTCAAATCAAACAAACAAGTCCTATAGAAGCCAAACTTCAAATAATCAAATAAAAGGCAAAAAGCACTTGGATGCAGCATAAAATGATGCAATGCAATACTCATGTTATTTAGTAGCTAATGATGGTCCTAATGCAGTGCTTGACACTAGGGTGTCACATGGCACCCGCACCTCAACCATTTACTTTACGTTTGATACTTGAGAAAGATTAGTTGGCTGGAACAAACTATGCGGATTGGATCCGCAACCTTAGAATTGTTCTCAGAGCTGAGAAAAAGGAAGATATTCTAGACACCCCACTACTAGAGGAACCTGCTGATAATGCGCCTGCTGCTGAGAAAACCGCTTACAAGTAAGCATGTGATGCTGATCTTGAAGTGGGATGCCTGATGCTTGCTAGCATGGAACCAGATCTGCAGATGCAGTTTGATAATAACCATACAACCTACGATATGATCATGGTGCTGGATGAGATGTTCCAGACTCAGGCTAGGACTGAAAGGTTCAATGTCTCTAAGTCTCTTGTTGAGACTAAGTTAGCAAAGGGCGCAACAGTTGGACCACATGTGATCAAGATGGTTGGTTACACTCAGAGGTTGGAGAAGCTAGGCTTCCCAATTGGTCCAGAACTAGCTACTGACTTCATTCTCTCTTCTCTCCCACCTAGCTATGGGAACTTCATCTCGAACTACCATATGCATGGCGCGGAGAGGGGCTTGAATGAGTTGTGTAGCATGCTTAAGACAACAGAGGCAAACATCAAGAAAGGTGTTGGCAGTAGCCATGTGATGGCGATCCAAAACAAGCCTAACTTAAAAAGGAAGGGCAACTTTTGGAAGAACAAGAAAGGCAAGGGCAAGGCCAAAGATGTGATCTCTAAGCCAAATCCTCCTACGCCTGAAGGTACCAGACCAACTCCTGATTCTGAGTGCTTCCATTTTAAGGGGAAAGGTCACTAGAAGAGAAACTGCAAGGTGTACTTAGCATCCTTGAAGAAGGATGGTGGAGGTAAAGGTACTTCCGCTGCTCATAGACTTGTTGTTTATGTTACCGGTATTTTCCTCGCTAACTCTTATATTAATTCTTGGGTATTTGATACCGGCTCGGTTGCTCATATTTGCAATACGATGCAGGGAATGATAAGAAGTAGAAGCATTGGAAAAGGGGAGGTTGATTTTCGCGTGGGCAATAATGCAAGAGTTGCTGCGTTGAATGTCGGGACGATGCAACTACACCTCCCATCAGGATTTATTTTGGAGTTGAATAATTGTTATTTTGTTCCAAGTTTAAGTCGAAACATTGTGTCACCTTCATGTTTGATGAAGGATGGTTATTCATTTGTGAGTAAAGACAATGGTTGTGTGAACTCTAAGAATGATATGTTTGTGGCTTTTGCATCCATTGTGAATGGGTTGTTTATTTTAAATCTTGATGATGCACCTATGACTATGTGTAATGTAACTGCTAAAAAAGGCCTCGGCTTAATGAGTTAAGTCCTACCTATATGTGGCATTGTTGTTTGGGTCATATAAGTGAGAAACGCATGAAGAAGCTCCATGACTAGAAACATAGGAGATGTCAAGGAGAATGCTTCACGAAAGATAGCACATTGGCGTAGTTCCCATAATGAATTCTTGACTAGAAACCACGATACCAGCGCGTGCCGAGCAGCACAACTTGTGTCGGCCACCACAAGAGGCTCTGGTTTTCGTCGTGGCACCATTAGTTCTTAACCAAGACAGCATTATTGAATCCACAACCAATGAGAAATCTCACATGTCGCAGATAAATCTTGCATGGACAGGCATCACATGCAAGACATAAGCTAGCAAAACAAGGATGATCACAAGGTTTGGAAATTAACATTGAGGTGATTTCAAGGACAAATCATGGCACAATTCAAGGATTCATCTGGTGCACATCAAGGTCATGACAAGATGAAAGATTCATGAACTTGATTTGGCCAAGCAGCAACAAAAGGGCATCTGAGGGGATACATGGGTTCGGGCAAGGTTTTCACAACTGGGTAAGTCAAACTTTGGTCAAAGGCTGAGGTTAACAAGAACTTAACTTGGCTGGTCCAACAAACAAGGGCCTTCACAACAAAGGGTACCAAACACCTATGGCTTGGGCAACACTTTTAAGGCCAAACATGGATCTACAGATTGGTTAGAGGCATGGCTACACCACAAGCACAGGCATACCACGGTTCAGAACTAGGATTTTTGGAAGGTTAGCTAGGGCTAACTAGTCCAACAAAAGGCACGGACAAGCCTAGGTACATGTTTTTGGCTCAAGCATTCTAAACCATCAGAACTAGACACCACCACATAGGCCTTTAGGCAACAAGGGTTCTACTAAAGGCATCTCGAAAGGTTAAGAGGGCTTGGGCATGACTCTAACTGAAGGTTGACAAACCACTCATGCACTCACCGAGGACAAAGGGTTTGATGCGAACCCGCTAGGGTTTTTGCCCGATCTTTCGATGAGAAACGGGGATAACTCGATTGGTGGATGGAGATGACGTTCACGGCCCGACTACAGCCCTCAAGACCGTGCCTTAGCAACCGATACACCACGTCCAATAGCCGTCACGATCTTGTGGAGCGCGACAACCAGCCCCTAGGGCTCCCGTCCTGCAAGCAATCGAAGAACTAGCAAGAACGAGGAAACAAGCACTGAATTTGCAAGATGAAATTGAAGGTTTCAAACTGAATCTTAATCTACAATGGGGTTCCGAAGACAAGGAGACGGGCGGCTGATCCTGCACGCGCGCCTACAAGCAAGTAGCTAAGGCTAAACTTGATCTAAACAAAACCCAAACCGACCATGGCAGCTATAGAGGGATATAAGTAGATGGATTGACGACCAAAAGAGTGTTGGGGTCGTCCTCCAACCCTAGGACGCGTCCCTAATGGACTCAACTTGACACATGGGCCATAAGCCCAAAATGAGGTGACGCAGCACCCTGGACAGCAAGACCTGTCGACGGTAATTGGATCATTGCCGCTGCTGTGGAACAGATATTGATGTGGGACTTGATTCATATGAAAGTAAAATTGATAAGCTTTCCAGCAAGTCCTGAAGCGCCTGAATCCGAATCCGTATGCAACCGTGGCGGCGGTCACAAGTTGGCGCTTTGCTGCAGTCCGAATCCAGCTACCGCGAGTCCTTCTCCCTTTCGGTCTTCTCCTCGGTTCCTAATCAAAACAAGAGTGCACGCGTTTCCATTGTCTAAACAAGATGGACAAGAGCTTATCATGGAACTCACTTGATGATTAAGTTGACGAGCACGAGCACGAGTAAGAGGGCCAGCTATATGTTGTGTCGGAGAGGATGTATCGCTGGTGTTAATGTCCTCATCAGGGTTTGACTAACCAAGGCACCACTTAGATAACAACACATCTACACACATAGTCTTAACAAGCATTTGGAACACACAATCAATCCGCTAAAGCAACCAACGCTAACCACCAAGCTCAAACCAGACAAGCATCTATCTATGGCACACAAGTAACATAGACATGCAAAACATGGTAAACAAATGTTGTCATTATTTTATTTCCGGTTTACTAGATTGGAGCACAACTTTGTTTCTAGAAGCAAACATACCAAGCAAACTAGGGCATACTTGTTTGTTAACTATAAACAGTTTACAACTTTAAGTTAACTCACTTATCTAGCATATGAAGCTATCAATCAAACAACGAGCTCATGCATAGTCCACATTCCAAAAAGGAATAAACAGACACTAGGTAGCAACAACTAACAAGCAACACGCAACAACTTGATTTTTTGGTACAATCAACAACGGTTTAAAACATTCTAAACATGTTAGGAAAAAGCAAAATTGCAGCCACTTAAATTGTTTGCAAGCATTTATGTCTCATAAGCCTATGAGCTAGTATAAATTAAAGCTAGATTATAGAGCAATTATAAAGCATGGTGCACATAAAAACATAATTCTAGGCATAACCATGCATGAAAACAGTTTAGATACATCTTAAACATGTTAGACAGTTCATGATTAACCCAAATTAAATTTCTTACATGCACTTATTACTTTACCTACTTAACAAGGTAAGACATAGAGCTGTTTCAATCTATTTCCAGAGAATTCTAGGAAGATTATGGCAGCCCACTCATGCATTTAGTAGGCTATTACAAGCATTTCAATATTTCTGAGCAAGTAAAACAGCCTACACAAATCTAGCAATTGAACATGCTTAAAACAACTTAAACAAGTTTAAATAATTTAATGTTGTCAAACAACAAGTTTTACATTTTTCTTGTAGCAACATGATACTAGTGAGGTATGAAAATTAGTTTCAAAAACTTTAATTTATATAACTCTAGTTCTCATGATTGCAAGAAAACAGGCAGGAAAGAAGATTACATGACTATAGCATGAAAAAATAATAAAACAATAGGTTTTAGTACACTTCCTTGTTGGAGAATGTTAAAGCTAACAAAACTAGAAATTACATGTTTAGGAAGCACTTAGCGGACCCAAACAAAACTGCATACAAAACAGTCTCAACAACAAGTTTTATGGTTTCTTTAGGTGGAGCATTTCAAAACAAAACTAACCCAATCGGTTTCACCCAAAGGGATTTTCCTAACTCAAAACATTGAACCTACAAGCTTAGTACAGTTTTGCCACACAAGCAGGATAACATCACACAAGCCATTAGTTACTACAAGACATTTCAACATAGGGGGAACTCTAACAATTAGAAACTTATTGTCTAACTACTATTCTAGCATACATGAAGCAGAGCAAGACAACACAGTCATGATGAACTAGCAAGGCTATTCAAACAACAACATATAGGGTACTTACGTTTGTCTATAACAAGCAATCACTTATCTAGACGACATGGAAACACTCATATATAAACCTTGCACCCTACCAACCATCCAGAACAAGACCACATTACATCTAGCTCAGAGCAACATACAACACCTATTCAGAACATGTATTTCTAACCCTTTACCAACAATCTATCTCACCACATTAAAGCACTAGTTAACAGCAAACTTTACCATTATAGGAACAAAGGTGGGAAAGCACTTTGATGCACAAACAACCATCAAGTTTTATCATTACATTAGTCATATTTGACAACAAGTCATTTATTATTAAAACAAAGGTGAGAGAAGCAGGTTCATGAGTGCGGATACATGGGTGTATGCCGAGTCTCGAGTGATGAGTGATTGTTAACTAGGATAATGCGCATGTTTTTTGGCTTTTGATGTGTAGGTGCCGAGCACGGATACAGTGATCGAAGGCAAGGTGAAGGTCAAGTAGAGACGTGTCGTGCCGACAGACCGGGAGCGGTGAAGGGCGGACATGAGGCTTGGACTGAGGGACCGGTGGCCTGAGGAACAGTTGTGGTGGCTGACAGCTTGGGACAGCGACGAGCGAAGACTTGCGGGCACGGTGTTACTTCGGTCGAGGACCTGGGGACACGTGTCGATGGACGGGGTGCACGGGCGGTGCATCCCCTCTACGGCTCGGTTTGATGGTTGAGCCACAGAAAAACCATCGAGAGGACGGTTTCCAGGTTTGCGCCTCAAAACCTGGGCACTGATGGTTTCTGAGATTGGGCCACAAAACTCAGGCTACGGACGGTTTCCACGTTTGGGCCTCAAAACCTGGGCGCTGGCAGGTTTATGAGTTTGGGCCACAAAACTCAGACGATGGACGGCTGATTTCCCGGTTTGGGCCTCAAAACCGGGGGTTGGTCGTGAAGGCTGGTTTCCCGGTTTGGGCCTCAAAACCGGGGGCGAGGTCCAGGAAAAGGACGAGAAGAGCGGTGGCGGCACGTGGCGGCAATCGGTGAGGTTGCGTCGAGGCAACGCTACCAGTTGTGCGGGCGTGGTCGTTGGATTACCACCTACCACGAGTTGGTCCAGAATAACCTTAGGGTTTAGCTGGTTCGCTCTGTAATTAGTTAGGGGTAGAGTGGGAACTAGAATTAGGATAAGTAGAGGGAGACACCCACCTCCCATCCTATCTCAGTCATTTGCTCTTTGCCTTCTAGGTTTTCCTGTTCTCCCAATCCCCTGCTGTAGGAACTGAGATCCGTAGAGAACCATACCTCTGTGTACTGGAGATTTTGAGGGAGTGAGACCGTAATCTCTCTGTTGTAGCGTGTGGTAGCCACACGGTTGCAGATCGATGTGTTGATTCGCGTTTTGTTCATGTTCTTCACGTTCTTTGTTTCTCCGCGATTTTCCCGTCACTCAATCTCCCTCTCTACTGCGTCTTTTCGAAATCCATTTGAATCAACTTGTTCTTTATAGTGAGGAGATCATTTCCACCGAAGGAATTCATCTAACTCCTCACGAACAAGTAGATCGGGTTGATTTCGTTTTCATAGCACTTTTTCGTTCATACTCCTTCCCTTTCGATTTCCCGGTGATTGAGTTGATTTGAGCGGATGATTTCTTGGGGATAGTCTCCTAACTACCTCGTGATCATCTTCTCCAAGTTTGGGAACTAAGGATTTTGAGTTGAATTGGATTTGGGGAGATTTGAGTTGAGGGCGACCAAAATCGCCCTCAATGGGCACCCGCGGACAGTCCGCCGTACCGAGTCACGGACAGTCCGAGAGGCGTCCAGCAGCTGTTCAGCAACGTTGCTGTTTTGCTCTTTTGGCCGGCGGACAGTCCGCCACCTGAGCCCGAACAGTCCGCCGTTGGGTAGATAGTCCGAGGTCTGAACCCCGGACAGTCCGCGAGTTGGCTGCTTGTTGAGTTTTCGTGCGTTTGCTCTCCCGGCTTCTTCGCTTGGCTTCCAGACTTCTCGGTTGGCCCTATTGTTCACCTAGGAACCTCTCTAGGTATCTTTGCTACTTGTTAGCATTGGTATTTAGGGATTTCTCAACGTAGGCTTCAATCTACGTTCGGGGCTAGGTTTTAGGGGTCAAACTTGTGCCGGTGCTTTTAGCGTTTGGTCTGCTATCGCTTGGTGGTGCCTCGCTGTGATCCTAGGGATCATCCACCCTCTTCCAAGGGTCGTGGGCATCACGGTGTTGGTCGAAGCTTTTGGGGGTTGATTTTGGGGACAAAGGCCAAAGTTTCGAGAGAAATTTTTTAGCTCCCATTCACCCCCCCCCCCCTCTGGTCGCCTTGATATTGCATTCTCGGTCCTTCAATTGGTATCGGAGCAGGTTCAGGATCTTCCACCTTAGCCGGTTCCAGATCCACAGAAGGCGACATGGATCGCGACGTGGGCAAACCGCCGTTTTTTGATGGGACGAACTATGCGTATTGGAAGATACGCATGTCGGCCTATCTTCAGAGCATGGGTGCTTCTGTCTGGGAGATTTGTAACAAGGATGATTACGTGGTCTTGGTAGCTCGTGTTACTCAACTGCAGATTGATGAACACGATGCCAATAGCTGAGCCCGTAATGCTCTTTTCTCCTGTCTGAGTATTTCTGAGTTTGATCGTGTTTCTCATCTCCCCACGGCTCGTGAGATTTGGGCGACCCTCATGCACTTTCATGAGGGAACCTCTCAAGTCAAATCCCGTCTCTATGAGTCGCACAAGCGGGAGTATGAGAACTTTCGACACATGCCTGGCGAGAGCATAAAGAGTTTATTCGATCGCTTTCAGGTGATTGTCAATAGGATGAGGGCTAACAAGGAGTTGTTGCCCTTCGACGATCATGAGAGAGATTTGAAGCTTTTGCATACTCTTGATCGGTCGGTGTGGGACTCAAAGGTCCAGACGATCATCGAATCGTCTAACTATGAGACCCTCACGTGCGACGAGCTCTTCAGTAATCTCAAGTCCAGTGAGATTGATGCCATGGCGAGGGCTTCTTATGAAAATCCCTCTGGAGGCTTTGCTTTGTCTTCTCTTCTTTCTATCACAGAGGAGCAGTTGGAGTTCATGGGAGATGACGAGTTGGCTTTGCTCACCAACCGGTTCTCGCGGTTTCACAACAACCGCATGGACCATCATCGTGGAGGAGGACACGCTGGGTGCTTTGAGTGCGGTGACCCGGACCACTTCATCGCCAATTGCCCCAAGAAGAACAAGCAAGTGGCGGGCAAGGGCGATCGTGGCCACAAGTACGACTTCGACTGGCACAAGGAGAAGCACGTCCCTCCCAAGCACAAGCGGAAGGGCGGCTTCAATAAGGAATACATCAAGAAGAAGTACATGGAGAGAGCCCAAGCCGAGCAGCGTGCTTTCTTCGCCATGCTCAGCGACGTCGACGACTAAGATGACGACTCCACTTCTTTAAGCGATGATGAGTCTAAGAAGAAGAAGAAGATCAAGGACAAGCTGAACGACCTCTGCTTCTTCGTCGACAACGAGGGTTTCTGCACCAAGGCCCTCGACAAGGAGGTCGACAGTCAGCTGGAGGAGATCCCTCAGAATGACGACGACATCTCCCAGGTATCTCCAACCCCCGACGAGCTTTCTGCTGAGGTCGAGAAACTTACTGCCGCCCTTCTGAGTCAAGATAAGTTGCTTAGGCGTGCTGCTAGAGAGCAGAAGGAGTTTAGGCAGAAGTGGGAGGATACGGTGAAGGAACTTGAATCTGTCAAGTCCACCGTTGTTGTCACCGAGGAGGAGGAGTGTGAGATGTGCTCCACACACATGACTGATCTTCTCACTTTGAGAAGTAAGTATGTTGTGTTGGTAGGAGAAGTGGATGAGCTTAAGGCTAGATCCTCGCTGTTGGGTGCATGCAAGTCCTGTGCAGGCTTGCAATCCGAGTTGGCAGAGAAGAATGCCAAGATTGTATCTCTTGAGAAGGCCAGCTCGGGTAGCACTTGTGTGACTAGGTGTGCCTTGTGTGATGGTTTGGAGATGGAGATTGCGAACGTGAAGCATGACAAGATGCAAACCGAGGAGGAAAACACATACCTTCGGACCATGTTATCATGGGTGTCTAGTGGTGAGCCGCAGCTTGGGATGATGATCTCCCAATTCAAGCGTGCTGCTGGAGGTCCAGGTGTAGGCTTTGCTCAGGGTGGTGAGTGCGCTTCATCTTTTGGCAAGATTGGAGAGTCTAGTGGTCTTAACCCGAGTGAGAAGCCCAACTCCACCACTACTCCCAAGCTTACCAAGATTCCACCCAGAGAGCCTCTAAAGCCTAACACCAAGGATGGGGTATTTGTTGAACCTCCGAGAGCTCCACCCAAGAAACAGTCGTGGGCTCCAAAACCAAACCACCTCAAGAACAGGCTAGACACAATGCCACCTATCCAAAAGGAGCTTATGCCACAGAAGGGCAAGGTGATCCATACCCACTACCGTGAGTACCAACAACCCCCTATGAGAGCGGCGAGGTACCATTGTGAGCATTGTGGGAGAGATGGACACTTGAGGGATTTTTGCTTTCGGTGCAAGAGAGATGAGCGCCGTGCAAAGGAGATGAACAACACGGACATGTACCATCGTTTCCATGATGTACATGTGCCGAATGTTCAGAGGCTTGCTGCTAGGCCTAGAGGTCCAAAACCTCAAGTTCCTAGGCCTAGGCCGCGAGGAGGTCGTGCCCGGCGGGAGCCTGCAGTTGTGGGCTATGGACCCTGTGGCGATGGCTTTGTAGTTGAGCGTTTTCCCCCATCGTGTTTTGAGTATCGCGATGGATGCTCTTCCCTTAGCGGACCACGTTTTCCTCTACGTGGTGATCGCTCCTCCCGTAGGCGTGCTATGAATGGTTTTTCTGCTAACCGTTCTTTTGAGCAGCCGGCCCAACACTGGTATAATTCCCATTCTACTCACCCCAGTGTTGGACCGTATGCTCTCCCTATGTCTTTTTATTGATGTAGGTAAAACGATTGGAGAACGTTAGGTTGGTGGATTCCGGTTGTTCGAGGCACATGACCGGAAACACAAAGTGGTTCTCCAGTCTTAGTCCGGTCGCCGGATAGGAGTTTATCACCTTCGGTGACAATAGCAAAGGTAAAGTGTTGTCTCATGGGTCGGTGCGAGTTAATGAGCACTTTGTGTTGCGCGATGTTGCTCTTGTTTCTAACTTGCATTTTAACCTTCTTTCTGTTTCACAACTTTTCAATGATAACTATGAGATTCATTTTAAACCGAATCTCAGTCGCATTTTGGATCCTTAGGGCAATCTTGTATGTTTGATTTCGCCTTTGGAAAAGTCTTTCGTGCGAATTTCTCGGAATCGTTTGGAGTTTCTCGTTGTCTTTTGGCTGGACCTTCCTCCTCTAATCTTTGGAAGTGGCATAGGAGACTAGGTCACCTAAGCTTCGACTTGCTTGCAAGACTTAGCTCACTTGGCTTAATCCGAGGATTGCCCAAGCTGTCCATGGAGAAGGATCTTGTTTGCCATTTGTTGGCACCAAAAGTGACGCACTGTGCCAATCACACAGCAAGCCGGAGAAGCTGGCTTCAAACGTGGCCCGGGTGCTCAGAAGTCCGGTGCGTGCCAGTCAGTTTGCCCTGCAACTAACAAAGGAAAGAAACTGTTAAATACAAAGCTGAAACATGCCGGGTATGACCAGACAGTTCCAAAATATACGGCCCTGAAGCCACTTACGACGACATATAGCTATGAAAGCTATCTGCCAACAGGGTTAAGGATTATTCGGCAATATGAACAGAGTTACGTGAATAACAGGTTGCCGAACACATTTGCATGAGAATCGTACTTGCATGATGTATTAAATATAAGTTAAAACTTAACCAATCTCGATTGTACAACCGAGTTGGGGTCCATGGGGATTGAACATACAAACTAAGCATGATTAAGCTAATCTAAAGCCTGCGCCTGCCGCACGACACCTAGCCTTGTCATAGATCAAACATACTTAACATGCATGAACCCTCACCACGTGGCAATCCAGATACGATCCAATCGGCTATTACGAACAATAGATCTACTACATAAAAGACTTTACAATAATAAACGTGAAAGAACAGAGCAGATCTATAAAAGATAAAGCCAAACTGAACAGTATCTAGATTGGGCAAAAGTGTTACGATGAAATAAACATAACAAAACAAATAACACAAGGTAACTTAATGAATCTATCAGATTTGCCGAATCTAACAGAGCCGATAACTATTTTTACTCATGACTCAATCCGCCGCACGATACAAGGCATAAGCAAAAACTTCCCATCATAAGCTTGAATCCGCCGCACGATACTAAGCTTAACGTACGAGACTACTTGCACCATATCTAAATCCGCCGCACGATACTAGACATGATAGCAAGGTTGCCGGAACTTACGGAGGTCGACGGATCGATGGCCCCTCTCGAAGAACACGACGACACGACTTGGACTCGAAGACGGCACGGGGCCGGGTTGGTTGTATTGATTGTGAACGTCTTTACAATAGTCTCAGGGTTTATATTTATACCCTGGTGTTCTACGAGTCCTAGGAGGACACGATTACAACAACAAAACAGGAAACTTATCTAAAACACGATGCCTTTTATTCTAAGCCTCCCTTAATAATCGGCACGTGCTAACCATGACGAGATCTTCTGTTGCTGAATCTTCTGATATGCCGTATTTGTCGCAATCCGACTTAGCTTGAGGTAGCCGACCGCAGCGCCATATTGCCGAATCCACCCCCCGTTTGACCAGTCGCCTCCACAGCCTTACCGAATCGATTGGATTAGCCGACCGTGCTTGCTATCTACCGAATCCCTCAGGTGGTGATTTCTCCCGAACCTGCGCCGTGCTGGCCCACTTGTCATAGTGCGAAAATTCTGTGTTAACACATGCCCCCTCAATTTCTGCACAAAGGCATTTGTTCTGAAATTGACCACAAGTCCGCCGCGTATTCTAGGTCAGCACTGCTTCAAACTCTGCATCTTCTCCAAATCATCAACAGCTTCAAACTCCACCCGAGTTTCGCAATGGCGACCCACGACGAGATCCCAGAGGTAAATTTCACTTTTCCTTTCAATGCATTCGGTCAATTTATATCGGCATTCGGCTCATCTAGCTTCCTCCGCACACCTTCTCCTTTCAGGCCCTTAGGGATGAAATTCTGATTCCTTGCGATGTGGATCCCAACTCCTACTTCTTGGGACCGATGGGAAACTCCAATCCAACCAATATCATCGGTATGGAGACCAACAGAACCCCTTTCAAGCATGGAGTCATTTCACCGAACAGGTGGCGGTATACCTTCAAGAACTGGCCCCTGCCCGCGGTCACCGGCTGGAGGAATTGGTACAGAAGAACTCAGGCGAGATTTGGGCCTCACTGGGAAACCCAAGACATCCATCATGCTCTGGAACTGTCCCTGGCCGACATGCCCAAAAATGAGTCATTGCTCATAGCAGCTTCTCATTTTTGGTCAGATGCCCTCAATGCTTTCGTGTTCGGCCATGGCATAATGACAATCACACTAGCCGATGTCTTCATGATGAGTGGCCTGAACATTACCTCGATCATGAACGCCGACGAACTGCTAGATAAAATTCCTCAGAGATCCATTGATGTCAGTGTTGGATGGATGAAGTACGTAGAGATCCACAACAAAATGTCAGGCCCAGTAGCAGAAACAGAGCACAGGGCTTTTCTAAACATGTGGCTATGCAGATTTATCCTCTGTGGGAGATCCAACGAGCCAACCCTCAACTACATCGCACTGGCTGATAAATTATCCAAAGGAAAGCAACTCCCTCTAGGCAGGCTCTTCCTGGGATCCATATACCACATGATGCATCAGATCTCCACTCAAATGTATCATGCCACTCATGATAGCACAGATGGACTGCCACCAATTGATTGTGTCAATGGCCCCTGGTGGTTTGTTCAAATGTGGTTTCAGCTATACATGCACCAAATCATTGCCGTGCCATTGGACAACCTCAGCTTTCCCTCCAGCAACTTCGCTGAGGATGAAGAGGCTATAGAGAAAGCTTGCCAAACTTATGGGGAAGCAGCCACTGCTATAACCATAAACAAGAGTATTGACAATCTCTTCAAATTATTCTTCAAGGGCTTTAATCAGGTGCTCTGGTTACCCTACAGGGAGAATGACAACCTCACTTTCCCTATCAAATTCAGCTTTGATGATGGCTGCATAGATGAAATGGCCACAGGAGTTTTCAACTCATTTATCAAACCCTGCATCCTACCAACCGAATTCAACAAAGGAAGACAAGTGAAGCACACTTATGAATTCTTATATCCTAACATAGCAGCTAGGCAATTGGGTTGTGGACAGCTCCCTCCAAAACTCATCTTTTCCACCATCATCAAGCCCAGGGAGCAGATTCAGTCCAAAGAGCGTATTACAATAGGGATGCAGGCCCATCGAGTATTCAGCCTGGGGCAAGATCTGCCAGACTACAAACCAGTACCATTTCATTTGATCCAGTCTGCTCACCCTCTTTTTGAGTCCTGGTGGCAAGAATGGCATGATCATATCTTCAACAGCCCAGTCCATCCCATGTGCCTGGAACTTCAAGCAGACTTCAGCTCTGACAGCGAGGTACAATAACAAGCCACCTGTTGCTTTAGTATTTGATCCTTGAGATTTCTAACTTTTCAAAACTTCCACAGGACTTCATACCCAATTCTGACATCAGGCCTATCCAATATCATCAAGCAGGGCCAATCACTGTCTTGGGACACAATGCTCCTTCATTGACTCAGCTTATGAAATCCCAAGCAGTCTCATTGACCACCCTCTCAGCTAAAGGAGAGAAAAGAAAGCCACTAAGGGCACTTCCAGCTCCAGGCGAACCAAGACCAAGCAAAACACACCTCCTCCAAAGGTAAGATGTTCTAGTTCTTCCATCATTATCAACTTATTCTTGACTGGCTTGTATACCATTACAGGCTTCTTCCCCTGAACAAGAAAACGCTCAAATGATGGTGCCCCCAATCCTTATTACCTTGGAAAATGATGAGCATGCAGATGCCGAGGAAATGGGCACCCAGAATCCGGATGATATCAGCATTGGTAGGTCCTTTAATTATCCCTTCAACCAGCAGATTCTTGCCTCTCTTGGCTGACCAGCGATTTCACAGATACCGCGATTGATGAGACCTTCATCGGCTCAACTCCAGACTCTGCTGGTCCATCCGGCTTTCAACCAGACCAAACCTCTGTTAATCAGCCGACTCATCAGGCAAGAATTAACTCCCCATTTCTTCATACTTTACCTTGGTTGGCTAACCTGTCCAAATCAACACAAACTTTCATCGGTTCAGCCTCCGAGTATGCATTTGATGTCAACGAGTTCCTGAACAAAAGAACAGTGGCCAAAAGACCATCGGCACTCGTCCAAGATGTCCTGAGCAACATAACAAACTTTCTGAGTCAAGACATCTTGTCCTTAGTCAGAGACGCCGATGAAGTTAAAAATTTCCTCGAGCCCATTGCTGAGGACATTCCAGACAATCTGAGGCTCCATCTGGAGGCCGTGTCTACGCTGGATGACTGCTTTGCTAAGGTAAAACGAGCAATCAGAAGCGCTGATCTTCAGACTGCCAAGTCCAAATGCACCCAGGAAGTCAATGATCTGTACACTCAGTTCCAAGAGGCCAAGAACTCTCAGGAGACTCTGGAGGCTCAGTTGAAAGAATTACAAGAAAAGAGATCTAAACTGGAAGCCCAACTAGCCCAGGTCGATTCTGATATTCAGTCATGCACCTCTCGGCTATCGGGTTTACCGAATATCATTGAAACAACATCTTCCAAGCTGTCATCAGTGCTTGATGAGGACATCAAACTTAGCACGAGGCTCTCACAGGCACAGGGCACCGAAGAGGAGGACAACAAGGCACTGGAGCATGCTAACCAGGTCAAAGCCGATACTCTGGCGGCCATAAACCAATTCTTGAACAACTAAGATGACTGTGCAATGATCCTTTAGTTTCTGTAATCCTGTGTCAGAATGACTCGAACATTTCCTTGTAATATATCTGTATTTTGCATCCAATCGGTTACCGTTCTGATGACATCGTGTTTAACCGTGTGAACCTGTTCGGCAATCTGGCCAGTGTTTGTCCCGAACACCTAAATCGGCAATTTTGTCGAAGCCAGGCGCTCTATTCTCCGCCGAACACGTGAGTGCATCCAGACGGTTTGCACAGCCCGTTACTGCAGAGGCCCATCTCGGGAAGCAGGAAAACCCCAATCCGCCGGTTGATATTCGGCGTGCTACCCCGGGACATTCGCCACGATCACTGTTCCGATTTTATAAATCACCCCTGGAGGCCTGCCTTCTCCCAATCTTGCATTCGCTCCTCTAGTACTCTCGCCGCCTCGGCTTCCTTGCTTGCTCCGCCCCAGAAAACCCTAACTTTCCGAGTGCAATGGCGAGCCATGATGACCGCGGCAAGCGCCCGGCGACTGAGGAGGCCGAAGGGAGCCGCGCTCGGCGCCTCCGTCAGCGCGGGTAGGACTCCTCGCTTACGTCCTTTGTGGCAGTTTCTTGAAAACCTCGCTCACACTCTGTTACTGCTCGCCGACAGGGTCCCCGTTATCTCTTCCGCCGGCGGGCATGCCCGGCCTTCTCCAGCGCCGGGGAGGCCAGAGGCTCCACCATCGGGCTCATCGAGCTCCTCCGACAGCCTCTCCTACCACTCCCATCCTTGGGAGGCGAGCCCGGACCGGGACTCCGACGACGGCCTCTACGACCACAACAACGCCTTGAACTTCATCGCGCTGCGGGACGAGTCCCGGGAAGAGCTGGCCGCCGTCTCGAAGCAGTACGGGATTGACCAGCTGGAATGGGAGGACCAGCGCCGGCAGTTCTGCGACGCAATCACGGGTATGAACGCCCAATCCTGGATCTGCTTTCGGTCGCTCTTGTTGATCTTTTAACCGATCCATTCCATTTTGTCGCTTACAGCGCTGTCTGAAGAACTGGAGCGCCTGAAGATGGCGGCGAACGCCGTCGCAGACCGGGTGAACGCCCAGGGCGTCACCGCCGATGCGCGCCTGGCCAACGTGCACGGCCGCATCGAGCAGGTCGCCCTGCAGGGTGTGCACCACGGCGTGGCGCTGGGGCTGTCGGCGCTGACGGTCCGCACGGAGGAGGATTTCTCCGTGACGCCGGTTGGCTTCCCCGGCGGGGCATGTCCGGAAGACGTCGAACAGATCGACGATTTTCTGGACTCCTACGAGGATCACGCTCACGCCCTCACCGCAGTCACCAATCCGCAGACGGTCATCAACAAGGTGCTTGGTAACTGATCTACACTTTCGTACCGCCCCAACTTATGAACAATGCTCTACTTTGCTATGTTCACGCGTACAATCTGTTTTCCCTTTCTGTGCTTGTCTAGTGTTCGATCTCTTCATTGAACCGATTGCACAGCACCGCGTGCATTTGGTTCTGTTTTAGCGTTTTTCGCGCTAAAGGCGACACATGTCGTGTCGGCTGTTTTTGCTCTAAGGGCGATAGAACCTATCGGCCATTTTTTGTGCTAAGGGCGACACAACCTTGTATCGGCCGTCGGCGCCCGCTAGTCCTTGATTCCGTTATGCACCGACCTCCACGCTAGGATGAAATCTCTTTAGATAACGTCCATTAATTGCCCTAGCAAACTCTTCTCCTTGGAGGGTTTTCAGAATGTACGCATTACCCGGAGCACGTCTCAGAATTCGAAAAGGCCCTTCCCAGTTAGGGGACCATTTGCCGAATGCCTTATCTTTGGTACCGATCGGCAAGACAATTTTCCAAACCAAGTCTCCTTCTTCGAATCCTTTTTCTTTCACTTTCGAATTGTAGTACTTGGCAACGCGTATCTTGTTCTTTTCAATATTTTCCAAGGCCTTGAGACGAATCAAATGCAAATCTTCTAGCTCATCCATCATCAAATCTTTATAATTCTCTTTGGTTAGATCGTTCTGCAATGTAACTCGTCTTGACCCCGATTGCAATTCCCATGGTAGCACTGCGTGATGCCCATAGACCAACTCGTATGGTGACGTCTGAGTCGACCCATGACAAGCCATTCGGTAAGCCCACAAAGCTTCGTTGAGTACCAAGTGCCACCTTTTAGGTTTCTCTTCGATCTTCTTTTGAATGATCTTAATCATGATTTTGTTAGAAGCCTCTGCCTGCCCATTGGCCTGTGCATAATAAGGGGAGGAATTATATAGCTTAATCCCCATCCCTTCGGCAAAGTCACAAAACTCCGAGGAAGTGAACTGAGTTCCCTGATCGGTAGTGATGGACTGAGGGATGCCGAATCGGTAAATGATGTGCTCCCTGACGAAGGACACCATGTTCTCTGATGTCACCTTCTTCAATGGGATGGCTTCAACCCACTTAGAGAAATAATCCGTGGCTAACAGAACAAACTTATGCCCCTTGCTAGATGGAGGGTGGATCTGGCCGATCAAATCAATACCTCATCCTCTGAAAGGCCAAGGCTTAATGATCAGATTCATGGCCGATGCTGGGGCCCTTTGCACATTGCCGAATCGCTGGCAATCCTGACAACCTCTGTAATATTCGAAGCAATCTTCGAGCATAGTCGGCCAAAAATATCCAGTCCTCCTGATTATCCATCTCATACGGTGAGCCGACTGGTGTGCACCACATACGCCTTCGTGCACTTCATACATCAGTTTCCTAGCCTCGTCTTGGTTCAGGCACTTAAGCAAAACCCCATCTATGGATTTGTAATACAATTGATTGTCCAAGAGCGTAAACTTAAGGGCCTTGTATTTGAGTTTTCGGGAGACTTTTCTGGATGGGTCCCTGAGGTAATCGGCAATGTTGTCTCTCCAGTCTTCAATTGCCTGACTATCACTTGGGATTACTTGATCACCTTCTGGGGTTGTTTGCTCTTTCTCAAGTGCAAAAATGTTTTGATTCTCCCTATACCCGGATGCTTCCTGAGCCAACTGGTTTGCTTCTTCGTTTTGCCCCCTAGGAATATGTTGCAAGGTTGCTGATCGAAACTGTCTAAGGAGCTCTTGGCAACCTTTGAGATATTCCTGCAGCGTGTCGTTTTTGCACTCGTACTCACCTGTCAGCTGCCTGATCACCAACTCCGAGTCACCGAAGATCTCTACGGCGTCTGCCTTAATGTCCACGAGCAACCGCAATCCTCGAAGCAGTGCCTCATACTCCGCTTGATTATTAGTCACCGGGTACTCGATCGGTATAGAGTATTTGAAAGGTGCCCCCTTGGGAGAAATCAACATGATCCCGACTCCACCACCTTTGCTACATGACGATCCATCAAAAAACAATGCCCAGGGGGCAATGGTTACTATGTTAGCGTTAGAATCACGATGGTGAGTGACGAAATCAGCCATAATCTGGCCTTTAACAGCCTTTGCCGATTCAAAACGCAAATCAAATTCAGAAAGAGCTAAAACCCATTTACCGATCCTTCCACTTAAAATCGGCATTGATAACATGTGCTTGATTACATCAAACTCTGATACTACCACGCATTCGGCATTCAATAGATAGTGCCGAAACATGGTACAGGAATAGAAAACGCACAAGCACAACTTTTCCGCAGCCGAATACCTCGTTTCGGGGTCCAGTAGCTTTCGGCTAAGATAGGCTATGACTCTCTCTTTTCCTTCGAATTCTTGCATGAGGGCCGACCCTATTGTTAGGCTGTCGGCCGCCACGTACAACTTGAAAGGCTCGTCGAGTTGTGGAGGAACCAATACTGGTGGTGCCTTCATGTATTCTTTGATTTCATCGAAAGCCTTTTGTTGCACGTCGCCCCACACGAACTCTTGATCTTTCTTGAGCTTTAACAGTGGAGAGAATGGTAGCACGCGCTCGGACAAATTGGATATGAACCTTCTGACAAAGTTGATCTTGCCGAGCAGTGATTGTAGTTCTTTGAGATTGGTCGGCGGCACTACCTTGTCAATTGCTTCCATGCTCTTTTTGCCAACCTCGATGCCTCTTTTGTGGACCAAGAATCCCAGAAACTCCCCGGCCGACACCCCAAATGCACACTTGGTTGGATTCATCTTTAAACCGTGTTTCCTCGTGCACTCCAGAGTCTTCCTTAAATCGGCTAAGTGTCTTTCTTTGCTTCCCGACTTGACCACCACGTCATCAATGTAGATTTCTACGACTTTGCCGATCAACTCATGGAATATGTAATTCATGGCCCGCTGGTAAGTAGCACCGGCATTTTTCAAACCAAAGGTCATGACAATCCATTCAAACAAACCTATATGGCCAGGGCACCTGAAGGCGGTCTTTGCCACGTCCTCTGCAGCCATGAAGATCTGGTTGTAACCCGCATTGCCGTCCATAAAACTTATAATTTCAAAACCGGCCGAAGCATCTACCAGCAAGTCGGCCACTGGCATTGGATAACCGTCCATAGGAGTGGCTTTGTTGAGGTTCCTGAAGTCGATGCAGATTCTCATCTTCCCGTTCTTCTTGTACACCGGGACAATATTGGACATCCAGTCCGCATATCGACACGGCCGAATGAAATTAGCTTCTAGTAATCTTTCCACTTCCTTTTTCACGTCGGCCAACACCTCCTCCTTGTAGATCCTACGTGGAGGTTGTTTATATGGGCGGTACCCGGGTTTGATCGGCAATTTATGCTCAACGATGGACCGATCCAACCCGGGCATTTCTGTGTAGTCCCAAGCGAAACAATCTTTGAACTCTTTTAGAAGATCTACTAGTTGCACTCCGAAATCAGGGTCTAAACTGGAACTTACAAACATCGACCTCTTCTTACTTGTGTCACCAACATCCACCTCTTCCAACTCGTCGGCCGACGTGAAGCCACGTCCCAGTTTGCCCTCGCTGTTGTCGGTTGGGTTATCCATCTAAAAGAAGCTTTGGGAGCCGATTGCTTGGATCGGCTGTTGATCCCTGTCGTAGACGTTGACAGGACCTTCTCCCCACGCACGATCGGAGAAGCAATCTACTCCGTCAAATTCCCAGTAAGTAGGCTCAATGGTAGCAACACTCACCGAGTCGTCAGCTTGGACAATCTCGATGTCATCTCCAACCCACTGAATGAGTATTTGGTGCATGGTCGAAGGTATGCAGCAGTTGGCATGGATCCAATCCCTGCCCAAAAGCAGGCTGTATGCCCCCTTGCCGTCAATGACAAAGAAGGTCGTGATGAGCGTCTTGGATCCAATCATCAGTTCCACGTGCACGGCACCCCGAGTGTCAGAGGGATTGCCGGCAAAGTCACGGAGTATCATATCCGTTTTGAGCAGGTCTTCATCGTTCATGCCCAGCTTTCTGAACGTGGCGTAAGGCATGATGTTGATCGCTGCGCCGCCATCGACAAACATCTTGGTTAGCGGCTTTCTGTTGACGTACCCCTTGACATACAATGGCTTCAAATGCCGATGCTTGGCTGGCTTGTCAAATGCTGCCTTCTGAGACAACACGAGCTGTGCCGCGAGCTCGTCGTGCTCGGCCTCGTCGGAGTCCGAACATGCCTCGTCCTGTGCCCCCTGGCTGGTTGGAGCCATGAATTCCAGGGGGAGGAAGAAAGTCATGGCCACGCCAGCGCCTTTGCCAGTGTCGTCTGATTTGTCCTTTGGGCGCCACTCTTGCTTCTTCCCGTCGGCAGCTGCTTCTTCCAACTCCCTATTCCGGAGGCGCTGCACCCTCCTTTTCTGGCTCTTTCTGAGCCCTGGCGGGCACCACTGCCCCTTTTGCCACCTGTATGGGCGGGGCTGTGCCTCCTCGCTGTCATCCAGGTGGTGGACCCACTCCTGGTCGGCATATCTTTTGGCCCGCCGATCCGGGCTTCTTATTTCTAGGCGCCGATCGTCCATTGGGATGCGTGCTCCCAACCTTTCGTGGACGGGACGGCGGTTGACCCGATCCTGCCTATACCCCCTTTACTGATCGCTGCATTCGGGGCAGTTGTTGACGGCAGGCAGTTTCAAGCCTTCGTTCCAGCAGTGGCGGAAGAACGGGCAGCCCCAGTGCTCTTGCTCCCGCTCTTGGCGGTGTTCTTGTTCCCAGCGATGGGCCTGTTCTCTGTGGTAAGCCCTCTCCTCCAGACGATACCGGTGCTCTCCCGTGTGGCCGTCTTCACGCTGGTATTCCTCCGCGAGTTCTCGCTCTTCGTGTTGGAGATGCCTCTGCTCTTTCTCATTTTGCCGGCGCCACTTGTTAAGGAGATCTCTGTGGGTAGGCCTGCGCCTGGAAGATGACTCTCCGCGCTCGTATCGGCTATTCGTGGCTTGGGCGCGCTGCCGGAGCTCATCGCCAGTGATTTGCCGATCGGGATCCACTGCGCCAGATTCGCGTGCCTTGTCGGAGGTGAGGACTTTGACTTTGCCCTTGCCTCTGGGATCTGCTGGGGCTACCATGTTCACTGAGAAGAACACGGCGTTCTGGGCGAAGGGGTTGGCATCGATCTTCATCTTGCCATTGAACTTGATGTGTCCGTCCTGGATGGCCTTCTGGATCCTTGTCCTGAACACACGGCAATCATTAATAGAATGAGTGTTAGTGTTATGAAAGCCGCAGTATTTCTTGTCTTTAACCCCTCCAGGACGCAGCATCGGGTGATCCGGGGGTAGCCTGACTCTCCCTTCGGCGACCAGAAACTTGAAGAGCTTGTCGGCCTTGGTGACGTCGAAGTCGTATGCCCCCTTCTGCTGGCGCAGCCATTGCTTGTTGGCTTGGGTCGGCTCCTTGTCCCAGTTGAGCTCTGCAGCGGCCACCTCATCTTCAGCGTCGGTGTAGTCATCGGCTTCGTCCAGGAAAGCCTGATACATCTGCGCCGCGACATTGTCCTTCTGGAAATGCCCTTCCCTCCGGAAGCCTTGCGCTTGGATAGTCATCTCATTCAGCCGGCGGGAGAGATGACCCAAGTCTTCAAACTCTTGACCGAACAGCTTGTCCCTAATGCTCGGGAGCATGCCTGCCACAGCCAATGGTGGAAGCTGATCGTCCGGCAGGTGCATGCCAAAGCACTGGCTCTTGACTTCCCTGAACCTGCGCAGGTAGTCCTGTGGTGTCTCATTTGGCTTCTGGCGTACGTACATGATGTCCACCAGTTTCTTCTCCTTGGTGCCCGTGTAGAAGTGTGTATGGAACTTTTGTTCCAAGTCTGCCCAAGAGAGAATAGAGCCCGGCGGTAGTGACGTGAACCATGCGAATGCCGGTCCAGTGAGTGACGACGGGAAGTACCGAACCCTGAAGGCATCTTCGGTATTGGCCTCCCCAAGCTGGAGCAAATAACGACTGACGTGCTCCACCGTGCTGGTGTCGTCTAAGCTGGAGAACTTGGACAGGTCTGTCGGCACTTTGACTCTGGGAGGTAGAGCCACACGGTGGAACCATTCGGGGAACGGAGACCTGTAAGCATAAGTGCCCTTAGGCTTCAGGCCGAAAGTGCGCTGCATCATATCCGCCATCCTCTCTAGCATGACATCGACATTAGAGTCGGCGGTTTTTTTCGGCCGTCGGCTTCCCATATCCTGGATGTGGGGCGCCCTCTATGTTGTGAGGCTCAAGCATCTCATGGTACCCGTTTCCGTAGTAGTCCTTTATGAGCCTATAGGTTTGCGGGGAGATCTTGCGTGTTGACTCTGGCGGCTGACCCTTAGTGCCGAACGTGAGCTGACCCATGGTCGGCAACTGGCCCTCTGGCGTGTGCTTCTCTTGAATGGTCATCCCGCTTGATTGAGCCTTAGGCGGGGTCTCCTCACCAGCAGCTCCTGCCCCCTTGAGGTGATTCGGCAGATTGAAAAGATGTGGTCCTGCTATAGGGCCAAATTCGGCCTCCATAAGTTCATCGGCCTTGGGGCCGAATTGGGCGATCATGATGGTGCGGAAAGTGTTGAGAAACACCCCATGCATGCGAATGATGGCACCAGAGACAGCCTCGTTGATTATGTGAGACATTTTCAGCACTGCCTCCGCCTCCCCGGGATCATTCGGGTTGAGCTGGACGGGCTTCGGCAGATCGTGCAGACGACGAACCTTTCCGCTCTTGTTCTTGGAGAAGGCTTCTAGGCACTTGGCCTGGAATTCGGCACAAGCATCATCCACCTGCTCTTTGTACTCGTCGGGTAGTTCAGCGAGCTGCACCTGCACGAGCCCCGCCTTGTTGCTGGCCTCGGCTTCAGTGACTTCAACCATGGCTGCAGGAAAAAGAGCGTCCCACCGGGCGTGCCAAAAAGTGTGTTGGCACCAAAAGTGACGCACTGTGCCAATCACACAGCAAGCCGGAGAAGCTGGCTTCAAACGTGGCCCGGGTGCTCAGAAGTCCGGTGCGTGCCAGTCAGTTTGCCCTACAACTAACAAGGGAAAGAAACTGTTAAATACAAAGCTGGAACGTGCCGGGTATGACCAGACAGTTCCAAAATATACGGCCCTGAAGCCACTTACGATGACATATAGCTATGAAAGCTATCTGCCAACAGGGTTAAGGATTATTCGGCAATATGAACAGAGTTACGTGAATAACAGGTTGCCGAACACATTTGCATGAGAATCGTACTTGCATGACGTATTAAATATAAGTTAAAACTTAACCAATCTCGATTGTACAACCGAGTTGGGGTCCATGGGGATTGAACATACAAACTAAGCATGATTAAGCTAATCTAAAGCCTGCGCCTGCCGCACGACACCTAGCCTTGTCATAGATCAAACATACTTAACATGCATGAACCCTCACCACGTGGCAATCCAGATACGATCCAATCGGCTATTACGAACAATAGATCTACTACATAAAAGACTTTACAATAATAAACGTGAAAGAACAGAGCAGATCTATAAAAGATAAAGCCGAACCGAACAGTATCTAGATTGGGCAAAAGTGTTACGATGAAATAAACATAACAAAACAAATAACACAAGGTAACTTAATGAATCTATCAGATTTGGCGAATCTAACAGAGCCGATAACTATTTTTACTCATGACTCAATCCGCCGCACGATACAAGGCATAAGCAAAAACTTCCCGTCATAAGCTTGAATCCGCCGCACGATACTAAGCTTAACGTACGAGACTACTTGCACCATATCTAAATCCGCCGCACGATACTAGACATGATAGCAAGGTTGCCGGAACTTACGGAGGTCGACGGATCGATGGCCCCTCTCGAAGAACACGACGACACGACTTGGACTCGAAGACGGCACGGGGCCGGGTTGGTTGTATTGATTGTGAACGTCTTTACAATAGTCTCAGGGTTTATATTTATACCCTGGTGTTCTACGAGTCCTAGGAGGACACGATTACAACAACAAAACAGGAAACTTATCTAAAACACGATGCCTTTTATTCTAAGCCTCCCTTAATAATCGGCACGTGCTAACCATGACGAGATCTTCTGTTGCCGAATCTTCTGATATGCCGTATTTGTCGCAAACCGACTTAGCCTGAGGTAGCCGACCGCAGCGCCATATTGCCGAATCCACCCCCCGTTTGACCAGTCGCCTCCACAGCCTTACCGAATCGATTGGATTAGCCGACCGTGCTTGCTATCTACCGAATCCCTCAGGTGGTGATTTCTCCCGAACCTGCGCCGTGCTGGCCCACTTGTCATAGTGCGAAAATTCTGTGTTAACACCATTCTTGTAGACATGGGAAGATGATCGCTGGTCCTCACCATCCAGTGACTCAGGTCATAGCTAAGCGCCCTAGAGAGCTTTTACACATGGACCTTGTTGGTCCGGCTCGGGTGAGCTCGGTTGGAGGGAAGTGGTACGTGCTTGTTGTTGTTGACGATTTTTCGAGGTATTCGTGGGTCTTCTTTTTAGCTGAGAAGACCGAGACTTTCTCTTTTGCTCGCAATCTAATTTTGCTTCTTTAGAATGAGTTCCCTTTGAACTCAATGCGAGCTATTCGTAGTGATAATGGTTCTGAATTCAAGAATTCGGACTTTGAGAAGTTTTGTAACTCCTTGGGTTTAGAGCATCAGTTTTCTTCCCCCTACACACCGCCACAAAATGGTGTTGTAGAGAGGAAGAATCGGACCCTTGTAGAGATGGCCAAGACGATGCTCGATGAGCATAGGACTCCTAGGCGATATTGGGCCGAAGCTATGAACACTGCATGCTACATTTCCAATCGCATTTTTCTCCTAGCTTTCTTGAAAAAGACTTCTTATGAGTTGCGTTTTGGAAAATACCCCAAAGTGAGTTATTTTAGAGTTTTTGGTTGCCACTGTTTTATACTCAGGAAAGGCAATTTGGACAAGTTTGAGTCTCGTTCTTCCAACGGTGTATTTTTGGGTTATGGCACTCACACTCGTTCATATCATGTACTTAACCTTGATACTAACTGAGTCATGGAGACATCCGATGTCACCTTCGACAAGACCATGTTTTGTCCTTCTTCTCATTTGGAGCGTGAAGGTGATCATGACGTTGGTGAGCCTCTTTTTGATGACGAGGACGAGGGTGCTGAAGGGATGCATGATCCAGCACTACCTCCACCTGTTGTGCCGCAAGCATCGGCTTCTACTACGACGACACACGGCCCCAACCCCTCTTCGTCGGGGTCGTGGGATCCGCCACCTCGAGCGGTACCTTTTGTACCCGAGGAGGCACCAGCTGCTGTTGAGGGGGAGGTTTCTTCAGCTCGGGAGGCGCCATGACACATTCAACGCCAACACCCGCCTCAACAGATGATCGACAACATCGGCGAACGTGTCACTCAGTCAAGGTCACAACAAATCTCTCACTTTGCTCATTCAGCATTTGTGGCTGATTTTGAACCCCGAGATGTTGGATACACTTTATCTGATCTGGATTGGGTCAATGCCATGCATGAGGAGTTAGAAAATTTTGAAATAAATTGGGTTTGGGTTTTGGTTCCACCTCTTCTGAGTGTCACCCTATTGTTACAAAATGGGTTTTCAAAACCAAACAAGGAGAGGATGGCCATGTTGTGAGAAACTAGGCCAGACTTGTAGCCCAGGGGTATAGTTAGAAGGAGGGGATAGACTATGAGGAGACTTTTGCTCCTGTAGCTCGTTTGGAGGCGATTAGGATACTCTTGGCCTTTGCTGCATCCAAAGGGTTTATACTTTTTCAAATGGATGTCAAGAGTGCCTTCCTAAACGGCTACATAGAAGAAGAGGTGTATGTGAAACAACCCCCCCAGTTTTGAAAATCCCAAGTTTCCAAACCATCTTTTTAAACTTCACAAAGCTTTATATGGTTTGAAACAAGCCCCTAGAGCCTGGTATGATAGGCTGAAAACCTTTTTGCTTGCTAAGGGTTTTAAAATGGGGTGTGTGGATAAAACACTCTTTCCCCTCAAGCAAGGAAATGACTCTCTCTTGGTCCAGATTTACGTGGATGATATCATTTTCGGTGGTTCTTCTCACGCTTTGGTTGCCAAGTTTGCAGACACTATGAGCAGGGAGTTTGAGATGAGCATGATGGGCGAGTTGACGTTTTTCCTCGGGTTGCAAATCAAGCAATCCCGAGAGGGGATGTTCGTGCACCAGGGCAAGTACACCAAGGACGTATTGAAGAAGTTCGATATGGGTGAGGCGAAGCCTCTTCCAACACCCATGTCGACCACGACAGCCCTGGATGCGGACAAGGATTGAGAAGCTGTGGAGCAGAAGGAGTACCGGAGTATGATCGGGTCGCTGCTGTACCTGACGGCGACACGCCCGGACATCTAGTTCGCGGTGTGTCTTTGCACGTGATTTCAGTCTTCGCTGCGCACCTCTCACCGTCAAGCGGTCAAGCGCATTATGAGGTACTTATGCTTCACACCTGAGTTTGGGGTTTGGTATTCTCCTTCTTCCACCCTCTCCCTTTGTGGTTACTCGGATGCTGATTTTGCTGGTTGGCGACTTGATCGCAAGTCCACTTCTGGGACTTGTCAGTTTATTGGTTCTTTTCTTGTATCGTGGTCTTCTCGCAAGCAGTCTAGTGTCGCCCAGTCTACCATGGAGGCTGAGTTTGTTGTTGCGGCTAGCTGTTGTTCCCAATTGTTATGGATGATGGCCACTTTGCGTGATTTTGGCCTGAGCTTTTCTCGCGTTCCTTTGCTTTGTGACAACACGAGTGCTATTAGCGTTGCTAAGAACCCCGTGTTGCATTCTAAGACCAAACACATTGATGTGCGCTTTCATTTTCTGCGAGACCACTATGAGAAAGGTGATATCGACCTTCACCATGTCGATACTCATCATCAGTTGGCTGATATTTTCACCAAGCCTTTGGACCAATCAACTTTTGCTAGGTTGAGAGGAGAGCTTGGTGTGTGTTTCCCCTTTTAGATGGGGGAAACATTTTGGTTCGTGTATTATAGATTGACTCTTTTTCTTTCATTTTGTTTTCATTTCTAATGAGTTAGTCTTTGCATTTCATCATGCATATTTACATTCAGAGCTTCATGTATATAATATTTAGAATGTGATTATGCTCTGTTTAGTCTATGCTCTGATGCTATATAATGATGCTTGTAGCTTATGCTCTTTCTGATCACTAATACATGTTGTGAGGTGAGCTATTTTATGAATGGTGAACTTGCTTAATGACCTTAAAACTTGAAAATGTTCACCATTGAGATATGCAACTAGCATGTGTAGAATGTGTTGAAATCACTTGTGCTTTTCATATATGCTAGGTTGCTATGTCTCTAGTTCTGAGTCATTCGCTTGCTTGGTATATTCATATTCTGTCTTTAAAATTGAACCAAGTTTAAGTGAATTGGAAAGATCGAGATGGGATTGCTTATCAGCACATCATAGTATCGAGACTGTTTCTCATTGCACCTTGAGTTAAACTTGAGCTGTGTAGTGTATGACCGAAACTGTTGCTTTAAGCTTTTGATTGCTTCTGCATAGGCTTCGCACAGATGAAAAGTTAGGCAATGACAAGCCTTCAACCTCTCGCAATCACATGCTGAAATTTGAACTTGTGTAATTTAACCGCTGCAACTCCGATACAATCTGAATACACAAATCTATGTTTCATTCTATAGCATGATGGTTGAACTTTGCTAGGGATAGTTCACCTTGTATACATGTTTAGTACTTGTTTGACTTCCTGTCTATACATGTTTAGTGCTATTTTGATGGTGAATACCTTTCTGGCTGAAAACTGCTCATTTTGCTCCAAATGTTCAGATTTCGTATTTTGTGATCAGTTTGAGCCTTTGCTAGCATTCTGTGTATACTGTTGGGTCATAGGATCAGCACTTGGGAGAGCATCTTCTCACTCTATCGACTATATTCCTGAAGCTGCAAACTTGCATTTTTTTACCCATATGCTTTTTGGAGGGGAGATTCCTGATAGTGCATTATCAACTAAGGGGGAGAATTTTGTCCAATCATAAGGGGGAGAAATCATTATCCTAGTTGTGTGCACTATTGGAGGGGGAGTTTGAGCTGGGGGCTCGGATTTTTCAGATTTTGAATTTTCCAATTGGTTCGGAGTTTTTCTGCTAGTTGTGTTGAGCCTCTGTGCCTCTGTCTTGGGGGGACTAGCAGTTCTGTTTTTCGGTGAGTGTTCAGCTGATTGTGCTATTCAGTTGTTTTTGCCTCATTTGATATCGAGCTCTATTGCATTTCAGCTGTCACAATTCCAGGTGGATTTTAGTGATTTCAGTTGGTGACGAGCTTTCTCGCTAGCGGTGTTGAGCCTGTTCTACCTCTTCCTGAGGGCTAGCTTTGCTTTGCTTGGTTGCGTCGAGCCGTTGCCCATGTCTTTGGGGACCAAGTTGTTTTGCTCTTTCACTTGACCTTCTTCTGGCTTTGATATGCTTTTGGGTCAATGGACGAGCTCTCTCTTCTCCTTCTTCTTCCTTCTTCTATTCCATTGTGATTTGTGTTGGTAGTTGACAATGCACTCATCAAGGGGGAGATTGCGGATACATGGGTGTATGCCGAGTCTTGAGTGATGAGTGATTGTCAACTGGGATAATGCGCATGTTCTTTGGCTTGTGTTGTGCAGGTGTCGAGCACGGATACAGTGATCGAAGGCAAGGTAAAGGTCAAGTAGAGATGTGTCGTGCCGACGGACCGGGAGCGGTGAAGGGCGGACGTGAGGCTTGGACTGAGGGACCGGTGGGCTGAGGATCAGCTGTGGTGGCTGACAGCTTGGGACAGTGACGAGCGAAGACTTGCGGCCACGGTGTTACTTGGGAAGAGGACCTGGGGACACGTGTCGGCGGATGGGGTGCACGGGCGGTGCATCCCCTCTACGGCTCGGTTTGATGGTTGAGCCACAGAAAAACCATCGAGAGGACGGTTTCCACGTTTGGGCCTCAAAACCTGGGCACTGATGGTTTCCGAGTTTGGGCTACAAAACTCGGGCTGCAGACGGTTTCCAGGTTTGGGCCTCAAAACCTGGGCGCTAGCAGGTTTCTGAGTTTGGGCCACAAAACTCAGGCAATGGACGGCTGGTTTCCCGGTTTAGGCCTCAAAACTAGGGGTTGGTCGTGAAGGCTGGTTTCCCGGTTTGGGCCTCAAAACCGGGGGCGAGGTCCAGGAAAAGGACGAGCAGAGCGGTGGCGGCATGTGGTGGCAATCGGTGAGGTTGCGTCGAGGCAACGCTGCCAGGTTTGCTGGCGTGGTCGTCGGATCACCACCTACCACGATTTGGTCCAGAATAACCTTAGGGTTTAGCTGGTTCGCTCTGTAATTAGTTAGGGGTAGAGTGGGAACTAGAATTAGGATAAGTAGAGGGAGACACCCACCTCCCATCCTATCTCAGTCATTTGCTCTTTGCCTTCTAGGTTTTCCTGCTCTCTTAATCCCCTGTTGTAGCAACTGAGATCCGCAGAGAACCATACCTCTGTGTACTAGAGATTTTGAGGAAGTGAGACCGTAATCTCACTGTTGTAGCGTGTGGTAGCCACACGGTTGCAGATTGATGTGTTGATTCACATTTTGTTCGTGTTCTTCGCGTTCTTCGTTTCTCCGTGATTTTCCTGTCACTCGATCTCCCTCTCTACTGCGTCTTTTCGAAATCCATTTGAATCAACTTGTTCTTTATAGTGAGGAGATCATTTCCACCGAAGGAATTCATCTAACTCCTCACGAACAAGTAGATCAGGTTCATTTCGTTTTCATGGCGCTTTTTCGTTCATACTCCTTCCCTTTCGATTTCCCGGTGATTGAGTTGATTTAAGCGGATGATTTCTTGGGGATAGTCTCCTAACTACCTCGTGATATCTTCTCCAAGTTTGGGAACTAGGGATTTTGAGTTGAATTGGATTTGGGGAGATTTGAGTTGAGGGCGACCAAAATCGCCCTCACTGGGCACCCGCGGACAGTCCGTCGTTGGGAGCGCGGACAGTCCGCGCGTCGAGCTCCGACCGAGCAGTGGTCGCGTGGCTCGGCTGTGCTGACTTGGTTTGACCGGCGGACACTCCGCCGTACCGAGTCGCGGACAGTCTGGGAGGCATCCAGCAACTGTTCAGCAACGTTGCTGTTTTGCTCTTTTGGCCGGCGGACAGTCCGCCACCTGAGCCCGGATAGTCCGCCGTTGGGCAGACAGTCCGCGGTCTGAACCCCGGATAGTCCGCGAGTTGGCTGCTTGTTGAGTTTTAGTGCGTTTGCTCTCCCGGCTTCTTCGCTTGGCTTCCGGACTTCTCGGTTGGCCCTATAGTTCACCTAGGAACCTCTCTAGGTATCTTTGCTACTTGTTAGCATTGGTATTTAGGGATTTCTCAATGTAGGATTCAATCTACGTTCGGGGATAGGTTTTAGGGGTCAAACTTGTGCCGATGCTTTTAGCGTTTGGTCTGCAATCGCTTGGCGGTGTCTCGCTGTGATCCTAGGGATCATCCACCCTCTTCCAAGGGTCGTGGGCATCACGGTGTTGGTCGAAGCTTTTGGGGGTTGATTTTGGGGACAAAGGCCAAAGTTTCAAGAGAAATTTTTGAGCTCCCATTCACGCCCCCTCTGGTCGCCTTGCTATTGCATTCTCGGTCCTTCAATGAGCAATGCACAACAAGATGTATGCTCGTCCTATACGTCCTCACAAATTGCCCATGTAAAGTAGCAATCACGTTCTAGGTCGATGGCATAACACGCACTCTCGATATAACTAGTTGTCAACTATACATACGCATTCGATGTTAGTGTACCTGCAGAAAATCTTATTTTAGCCCATTCCCACGACAGATATAATACATTGCAGAAATTTAAATCTAGATACTATCTTAGGTGCATACCCAGTATACACGTAAGTAGTATATGCACCCATCAGAATATTTTTACTCCTGCAATTAAATACCTTCACCCGCATTCGTGTGCTTATGAGTACAGGTTCCAGTACCAAACTAGCTCTTCCCTAGACCAATGTTTGTTTGGTCATGCTCTCACAACTCAAACTTACCTGAGGGTAGGTGAGACGTTGCATAAAATAAATTCAATTACCCCACATATATGAGTACATCATATGTGAGGGCTACCTCCAACATTAGACCATAGGGTAGCATAGTGCGGTCATCTACACGTACCTTTTGAGTCGACGTGTCGTTGCAAGTAATTAAAACCCCAAAAGTTAGTATTACTTAACTAAGCCACCTAGAAGTCCAAGTTGGGCATAACTGGAGGTTGTCGCTAGCACATAGTTTACAAATTAGGTTTTGACAAACTTGTCTACTAGCTAAAGCTTTTTAAATAAAATAGGCTTTTCAAAACAAAACTTTGTTTTAAAACCATGCACATGATAGTATTTTGCTTAACCTTGCTCTGATGCCAGCTATAACAGAACTGACCAATTTATAAGAGCACAAGTGCGAAAACCTCTGCCGGAGCAGCGGAATTAGCACACTTGAGCCCATATAAAATCGGTAGTCCATGAAATCTCGAGGGATTTCAAACTTTTCGAACATCTCAACCAAGATCGCATGATCAAGCAAATACAAATCATGTCCACGGAGCTTTGCAATAGAAATAATATTACAATAGAGTTCACAAATAATAATACAAGTTGAGTTCCACTTAATTTAGAAGAACAACATAGCTTTGAAAAGAATACCATAACATAGGTTGAAATACTTTGCTAGCTTGAGTGACATCCTCCAACAACAGCATAAAAGAAGAAGTATGGAACTTCCGAGCCCACCGGCACTGGCCATCACCTTTCGGCGGCCTAACCTTCACCTGCAACAAGGTGGGATAAACCTTGTGTACTCGAATGTACTCAGCTAGACTTACCCGTCATAAACCAGAAATAAAGTGACACCAAGGAGTATGCAAGGCTGTATCTGGGGTTGGCTATACTTACCTTTTTGCATAAAAGCATTTTCATTATTAAATAATCATCATTAGAGTATTAGCAGTCAATTTTATGTAATCAGCCTAATTAACTAGATCTGCACCTGATCTAGAGCAATCATTTGGCTAATTAATCAAGCAAGAGTGACTATTTCATCAATAGCCTTTCAGATTCAACATCATAACCATCTTTAGTTCCATAAGTTACTACGGTAACACATGCCCAGTCAAGTTACTCACTGTCTAGGAGCGATGGCGATTATAATCGATTCCTACCCAGCTGGGGATAAAATGTCGCACACTCGCCCGATCACACCTCGCCAGGTAGCCGTCGGCTGCCACTCAGGAAATTTGAGAACACGATTCGAGGGACGACCATGGGCCCTTCTACACTGGGGGTTATCTCAGTGCTAGGTCGCTCAAGCTATAGCTGCTCACGGTCATGCTAGGTCGGTCAGGCCCCGCCCGCCCTCGGACCATGCCAGGTTGCTCAGAATAGTTGCCCACGGTACAGCTGAGGTCCTGGGTGTGAGGCGTCAACATCTCCATCACCGGCTCGAATAACCTTACTCGGCTTCACGACAGGTACTCCAACCTACTCCGTTAAGTGATTGACGTGTTCAAAATGACTGAGGTGTGCCTTCGTCAGGTCCTAAGCAACACAGACGGGAGACTACTAGCACACAGAACCCATGTCCAGCTGCTCCTACATCCTGCCCGGTCTCAATTTAATTATCACATGGTTATCTTCATGATAGCACCAGGCTAGTCATGATTCATATCCACCTATATGCGGGAGACAGGAAATCACCCAACTTTTACCGCTCTAAGCAGGGCTAAGCATATAAATCGAGCCTAAATCTAGCAGGGATATCAAGATAATAATTGCTGGTGGACAAGGATAAGTAAGTAATGCATCAATGGTATCATTCAACTCCTATAACTTAATGCAACAATCAGTATATTGACTCGATTGCATTTATAAAAGAACGGTAGGAGACTTAGAATGCTCCGGGGCTTGCCAAGGAACAACACTTAAGCTAGTGTTAGTTGGCACCAACTTTGGGAACATCACCGCTCTATTTTCGGCACCGATCCAGGTCTCAGCCATAAAACGAAATTTGTTCCTCTCAATCTGTACTACAACTTTCATTTAGGGCGCACTGACATGCGAACAACCAAAAATACCATTCAATGCTGGTCAAAGCAATCACCCGATAGGATCGGAATTAGGGTTTCTCGTCGGTCGGGATATTTTTCGGTCGTCTGCTCAACACGGAACGTTCATAACTTTTGATTGTGAGTTCATATATATATGATTGGTCATAATCGTAACACTTGGTTGAACCCAAATGATTTTCTTTAGTTAATTGGCCATTACAGGCAAAGCTGCGACTCGTCATTTCATGTGACTTTTTGATTCCAAACTTCACAAAACTTTTTCACCAGTTACTATAGACAGGAACTGAGGTGGGTCACATGAAAAATCCAGGTTTAGAATAAATCCTGAATATTCATAATTTGGCAATCATTGTTATCTAGCTCCATTAATTATTTCCCGAATCATTCAAACTGAGGTTCTACCTCTGAGGTTGATCCTGACACTTCTATCATCACTGACTACCCTTGAATTTAGTTCTTCGTCATCGCTTGATATACCAGGTCGGTGCTCAACTGACGGTGAACACCTGGGGTGTTACATGTGGGATACCTCGGAGGTGGTGCATCTAGAGCACAAGGACGAACCGCACGTGGACACGTGAAGGACGGACGTGATCTACTGCATGGCACCGCTGCAACGCGCACGTCTACACCGGGACGTCTTCTGCTGCATCTGCACGTCTAGTGGTAATCCTGTGATCTATAACTAGCAGAAGTTCTTGGTTTATGGGGTCGAAAAATTTTGTTTTCCGGCTAGCGAGCATCCTCGTAACCCATCATTAGGCTCATTTGGAGTTTGTTTGATTTGGGTCTTGGCCTTTTTATCCTCTCGACAGGGCCCTGATTTGCCTGGTATTGGGCCTATTCCCCCTTGGGCTCATTTCGGGTACATTTACATGTGGTATTTTACATATGTTGAAGCCCGAATGTAGTCATTTACGTGAATGCCCTCCTACAATTGACCAAACACCAAAACTTATGGAAATAGTTAGTTGTAAACCTCAATTCTATGATTGGTGTTGGTTTTATGCGAGTCTTGGCGGTTATAAAGTATGAGTTAAGGACCACCAACATCCAGCCTCCCGCCGGGCACAACGCCTTCGCCTTCCTTCTTGACTTGACCGACGGCACTTGAGCCGCACGCAAGCCCGTGTCCGACCTTCCGCCAAGTGCCACGACACCATCGTCTTCCTCCCAACTCAGCCGATGATATTGCTCTTGCTCGTCGAAGCCAAGTGCCAGCTACCACAGCTGGTCCTTCGGCCCTCCGGTCCATCGGTCCAAGCCTCACGTCCGCCCTTCACCGCTCCCGGTCCATTGGCATGGCCCGTCTCTACTTGACCTTCACCTCGCCATCGACCACTGTCTCCGAGCTCCACACCTGCACATCAACACAGCCAACAGATACATGTTGCCACTCACCCCTCCCGGTGAGCCTGTTGACCGGTCGCTCATCTCTCAGGGTGGAACCACAAGAGCACATATCAACCTTGTGTTCGCACTCAAGCAGTCTCAAGCTCAGAGACACGTTCAAACTCAGGAAGGGAGATGTTGGCCAAAAGCGCGTTATGGGCCTTAGCATTCACATTATGCTGGCCAATCTGGATCTGACCCACGCGAGCTACAAGCACCTCATAGTTCATGTCCTCACAAATCTCCCACATGGAAGAATTGATGTTGTTGAGATAAGCACACATCCGAATCTTCCAATAGGGGTAACTCGTTCCATCAAAGAACGGTGCCTTGTGTCGGGTACCAAAATAATGGGTACCCTAACCAGAAGTACTAAATACACTTTCGAAAAACACAACCCATGCCGAGAAGACAGCCAACACCCGATTGGCCCGCCAAGCCAAAGCCCGCGAGCCCATCGAACGGATGTGGGCCAAGGCAACCCAACGACTCGCCCGAGGCCTTTGTGCCAGGCTTCGGACAGGTGGTCCATTCTCTGACTTGCCCGAGGCCTCCGCACTAGGCCTCGGATGGGTGCTCCATTCTCCGACTCGCCCAAAGCTTCCATGAAATGGAAACTTTTCACTCCCAGCCAAGACTCTGACAACCGCACCAACGCCCACTACGTCTCTGTCCCATCGAATGGGACTTCATACCCACTCCTTGACACATGCTGACGGACGATGTCAGGGTAGGGAGGGGCGTGCGGGAGGCAAAGGGAGACGGGATAGGAGTCACATCCTTCTTTTTTCACTGCTAGTGAAACCGGGCATGGGAAACCATGCCCGACGCCACTGTTTGGCACACTATACCCACTCTGGGGCCTCAGCATCATACGACCCCTGACAAGCCACAACACTGCCAAAGCATCGGCTCTCTTCGGAGTCAAACCTCCTGACTGTCAAGCACACCATCCACTGTGGACATCCAGTCTGCATGATCTCCCATCAGGGACTCCACCATATCTGCCCTCCATACCGCCACTCCCGCACAATGTCAGCCATGTACCCGCGCAGTACTGGTAACCAGGGACTACGGGACAGGGCAGGGGGTAACAGTGACCCTCCACCCACTCCGCGCATTGTGACCACTCCAAGGCCTTGGGTCCACCTGAGGGTTCGACTCTAACGCGGCTTTCCTAGGACGATGAACGAAGGAAGCACATTGCCCTTGAGGCCTCAAACCAAGGCCTCAGGATAGAGCATGACACTAGCAGCGAGTTTCTCGGGAGCGCACGAGTTCAGCAGGAGGCGCCACAGTACAGGACGTACTCCACCACAATGCCAAGGACGACGGTCATGCCGCCACAGTGGAGCCTGAGTAGCCCATTTCCTCCCATTGACTAAGCTAAAGTCACAAGTGTAACATCCCTCTTTGTAACCCAGTGCCCTTCTTGTGGCTATAAAAGGAGGAGCCAAGGGCACCCATAGGGGACAAGAGGAAGAAGGAGACAACAAGGCCTTCATTGCCATCCTCCAGAACATGCACATGCTCCCACTCACATGAGACTTGGGGCTGGCCCCCTCTCTCACCTGCTTGTAACCCCTACTACGAGCATCCCAGTGCAAGATAACACGATCTCCTTTCTCCCCACTAGACGTAGGGCCTTCTTCTGCCCGAACCAGTATATATCGAGTGTCCTTCTTGCATCACCACCCAGAGCTAGGAACACATAGATATAAATTCACTCACCGGTGCTAGGACCCCCTGGTTCTAAACAACGACACCTTGCTTGAACCACGCTCCGTGTCGCCTTCGCGGATCTACAACCGGTTAAGGTGGAAAGATCCTTCACCCACTCTGATACGAATTGAAGGACTGAAAATAGCGACCAGAGGGAGGTGAATGAGAGCCTCAAATTTCTTCGTAGAAATAGATAGCCTCTGTCCCAAATTCAAACCCTAAAAGCAAGAGCCGCTCAGTGTGATGTCCATGACCCAGATGATTGGGTGGATGTTCCCTTTGAACATAATAGAACAACAAAAAAACTCCCACGCCCTTAGTTCACGCAAATCAACTAGTGACTGGATTCAGGCCTTTTGGCAAAGTGGAAAGCCTAATTCCTGTAGAGCACGAAAGCCAGGAATCCAATGCAAAAGCTAGAACGCAAATCAAAAACCAACCAGAGAAACCATGGATGAAAACGTGCGGTGACTCCTATGAGATCATGGATCGAACCTAACTACAAATCAGTGAATCGAAGAAAATCAGTGAGGAACAAGCAAAACAAGATTCAACATGAAATTCGCCTGGTTTGTGTGCTCGTGAGGAATTAGAGAAAATCCTTCAGTGGAAAGATGTCTCTCACGATGCTGCACAAGATGGTTCAAATGGATTTTCAATCCATCCCTCAAAACAAAAGATCTCGTGAAAGAGCAAAGGAGGAGAAATGAAGAACACAAAGAACAAAACTTGATCACAAAGATTTCAGCCAAAATCCTCAATGAGGAGATAAGGAGATTACGGTCTCCTTTTCGGAAATCAAAATACACAGAGGAATGATTTCCATCTCTGTGGATCTCTACAACAGCTGTAGAGAGAGAGAGAGAGACCCTAATAGATGAAGTTTGCTGGAAATGAACAACTGAAGAGATGTGCTGAAGAAATGAAGTGGGATGAGGGGTGTCATCCCTTATTTATAGCCTATTACAAAATAGCCCTTCTATCCCTAGATACATAGAGCACACTAGCTAGCCCTAGGGGCATTCTAGTCCAACTCTGTCAGGATCCTCGACGGTCACGCGCCTTCCTCATCGGTCGCTTCACCACAATGCAATCTCCCCGATGCCGCCACGTGCCGCCCCGACGACCGTCGTGCCTTCTAACCGCTAGCTTCCCCTCGATGCAAGCCTTGCGGTGCCGCCATGCGTCGTCCCACTTCGCATAGGAACCTCCACCGGGTTTTGAGGCCCAAACTGGGAAACCCGCCACCCTGAGTTTTGAGGCACAATCACAAAAATTGTCCACCCGAGGTTTTGCGGCCCAAACCTGGAAACAGTTGGGGTAGTTTTCTGAGGCTCAACTACCAAACCCGCGCCGAAGACGGAGCGTGGATCTCACGCCCCGTCTACCGACACTAATGTCGACGCATGTCCAGCCTCCGCCAAGCACGACGCCTTCGCCTTCCTTCCTGACTGAATCGACAACACTTGCATCTCCCATGCATGCCCATGTTTGTCCTCTGCCAAGTGCCACGACACCATCGCATTTCATCTTGACTTGACCGATGCCACCGACATCCCCATGTACTCTTGCTCATAGTTTTTCGAACCGGACTCGAGATCGAACCGGCGAGGCGATCGGTTCATTGGTTCAACCGTTGAACCGATTGAATCGCCGGTCCATTTTAATTCAACCGATTAATCGAACCGACAACAAATACTTTGAACTGGTGCATATATATATATATGATGTTTAATTATATATATATATAATATAATTGATAGATGAAACATGATAATTCAGCCTTTGATGCATGATAACATGATAAGGTTCATCTTCACAGTTCACACACAAACATAAGGATCATAGCAAGTAGCAACTTGCAACATACTGAACTTAGTCTCACCCTCACACAGTCACACATCACGCAGATATAATCTTAGACTCAGTGTCACACAATCATAATCACACATCACATGCCACTGGCCACAACCCACAGGTTCACAAATTCAAATAACAAGTGTCGAAGTACACATATCACGTCCTCCCATGCATACAGAGGGCATTTTTGGTCAAGATAAAAAACCGCCCTGTTTCATAATGAATCGCCTGGTTCACTGATTCACTTAAAAACCAGCCAGATTGCGAACACAAGGTTGATATGTGCCCTTGTGGTTCCTTTCCTGAGTGATGAGCGATCGGTCAACAGGCTCACCAGAAGGGGTGAGTGGCAACGTGTGTTTCTTGGTTGTGTTGATGTGCTGGTGTGGAGCTCGGAGACAGTGCTCGATGGCGTGGTGAAAGTCAAGTAGAGACGTGTCGTGCGGATGGACTAGGAGCGGTGATGGGCGGACGTGAGGCTTGGACCGACGGACCAAGAGGCCGGAGGACCAGCTATGGTAGCTGGCACGTGGCATCGGCGAGCAAGAGCACATGGGGATGTGATGTAACACCTCCGGTGTTAAGCTAGCATGACATCATTTTCTCATCATGCATGATCATCTCATGAGCATGGAGCATTCTTATGTTGTTCTCTGTCTTACATAAAATGTCATTTCATGTGATGGTTTGCTTATAAAACTGTTTTAATGTGTGTTGCTTGACTTGCTTTGGTGTGGTTTGGTCTTCCTAACCATCTAACTTTGCTAAGAGGCCAAAATGAAGGCATGTTTATGCTGATCATTCTGGCTAATCAAGTGGCTAAACCCTAGTCAACCCTATAGAGCCTAAAGAGTCCTTTTGTTTGACTAACTAAGACCTCCTTTATAGAGGCTTTGCATGGCTGTGGGCCCTTAATCAAAAGTGTGTAGATTTTTGAGTAGAACAAAAGTTGTTTAAGGACCAACCCATGAAAATGGGTTTAGCATGGTGCTTTGGGGTCCACAAGGCAGAATTGGAGGGGTTTTGGACTTAGAAATTTTCCTAAGTCCTGAAACTGATTTTTAGTTCGGCCTAACCATGTTTGGCACCATCCTGAGCTCGATCCAAGCCAAACCAGTGATCGATCTTATAACCAAAGTTGCAGTCGATGCGTAGCTCACTAGTGTTGCAGTCGGTTTAGCGTTTGATGGAGTGGTAAGCGAGTTAATCAAGTTTGAAAATGGCCTGTCAGTCGGCCAGGGCGTTAACTGAATCGCCCGATTCAGTTCAAACCGCCGGCTTCAGTGGCCGACTGCGCGCAGAAGAAGAGCGCCGCGTGGCGCCCGATTCCCGACCAAAACCAGCCAACGCGCGTGGCGTGGCGAGTCTTTACCGCCCGAGCACGCGTTCCTCCACCCAGACGCGCTCTCTCTCCCTCTCTGCCTTGTTCAGAGCTCTCGCCGGCGACCGAGTGGAAGAAAGGGGGCAAGTCGCCGTTCGCCGTCGTCTCGCCGTGTTTTCGCCCCGCAAACCACACCGCCAGCCTCGCCTTCGCCTCTTGCTTTGCCTGCCCTAGCTAGCGCTCGCCGAAAACGCCGGGGTAAGCCGCGGAATGAACTTCCGCCATGGCCGCCATGACTGCCGAGCTCGGTCCGCCATGGTCGGCTCCCTCCCCGTGGGTTCCATGATGTCTTAGCTAGCGTTCGTGAGTCAGTGAGAGTCCAGGGAGAAGGTAGTGAAGTCGGTTTGGCCGATTAGGGTTTGGTTGCCTCGGTACGCCGTCGCCGCCGTCCGCCATGGTTGCCGGAGTGTGGTATGGCGTGGTCTCGAAGGTTCTGGATGAAATCCATGGCATCCGAGCCTTGCGCTAGGTCCGTAGGAGCTCAAGGAGTGGGAACCGGGTGCTAGTTGGCCTCGGCATGGCCGGAGATGCCCGACGTGGTGAGCCCGCGCCGCCGTGGCCGCCATTGTCGACGTTGAGCTCGATCCGTCATGTCGCTGGGCTCGAGTGAGGTACCGTTCGATGCGGGTTGATGAGTGGAGTCGCGTGAGGGTTATGGTTTCGCCGGAGGAGCCGCCGTCGGCGAGCTCCGGCGAGGTCAACGCCTCCTCTGTTTTCGGGAGTGTGACAGGTGGGGTTGCTTTGACCTCGGGCCCCAGCTGTCAGTTGCTTGGGTGCAAGGATGTTGTGTGGGTGTAGCAGTTAGGGTTTAGGGTTTTTTGATTAAATGTTTTGCAGAGATGTTGGTAAATGCTTGTTTAATTCATATCTTGGGTTCTGTACATGCTAAAAATGTGAAACTAATTTTGTTAGGATTGTTTTGAGGAGTTCTATGCATGAAAAATATGATATGCCCAGTTATGACAGTTTTTGTGTGCAGTAATAATTAAATTATGTTTAGGCTGATATCTTGTTTAATGCATAGTAAATCATATACTGCTTAGAAAAATGTGGTTTTTATTTTGTTAGGCTGTTTAAGTGATGTAGAATCACAGAAAAATGATAAATGTTGTTTGACTGTGGAAGAATCTGAAGTTAGCCTTTAAATTGCTTAAATGTTGTTTTATTGTATGATTTTTAGTAATTAGAATATATGTGATATGAGTCTGATAATTTTTATAGACTGCTCTTGTGCTAAGAAGTTCTGAATAAAAATATGAAATTTGTTGTTTGACACTTGTCCAGATGAGATGTAGTTCAAAGTGCTTTTTCACCCTGTTATTTGTCTTTTTCATACAGAACTGTGCATAAATGCAAATGGCATGAAATTTGTATAGCATGCTTTGTTCTTAGCTGTGAACCTACAGTAATTTTTATAGAATTTTTTCTGAGACTGTTAGCTACAGGTTGCTATTATAGGCTTGTTTTAGTGGAATAATTGGTTTAATTAAGTTAAGCATGTGTATCTCTTTTCTGGGGGACCAGCAGGGGTGAAATGGTCTTTTCAAGTGCATTCATACTAGCTGCACTTTGTGTGAGTAGTATAGCTACTCTCTAGATAGAGTGTTACACTCTACCGGAGAAGAGATATGCACGTATTCGGTCAAATTCAATTGTAATGCGCTCCTCCCATGCACCTGCGGCATTCATTCATTTCCGCATATGCATCATGACAGGTTCGGTAGAGGAGACCGCAGCAGCCGAGGAGAGCGAGGAACAGCAGCCCCAGGAGCAGGAACAAGGAGCTGATGGGGAAGAGCTTGAGGAGGAGCTCCCAGAGTGCCCAAACCATCTGCCAAGCATGTTCGAGAAAGGCAAGCCCCGGAGCATTTCTAACTACCTATGGCTTTTAATTAACTTATTACCTTACTATGCCTGTTGCATTAAGTATAGGAGTTGCTTGATACCGTTGATGCATTCCTGTCCAGACCTTGTTACCTCTGATATATTATCCTTGTTACCTATCTACTATAAGGTCTGAATTAGGCTTAGTCTTGCTTAGACCGGTAGAAGTCGGGCAACCTTCATGTTACCCGCGAGTAATAGGTGGTTACTCGACCGTTAACGGGATATTGCCATTAAGTAAGATAACTGAGTGTTGTGGAAAATGGAGATCGGCAGACTCCTGTAGCATTGCGCTACAGTATTTCTAGCCGTGTTTTATGGGAAAATAGTATCATGTAAGATGGACTTTTTGTCATGTTGAACGCATGTCCCACATTTAGCTGGAAGGATAACTCGTTCCGACCGCAAAGCCGCTCATTGTTCCAGGCCGGTCCTCAGGTCCCACGCATCTGCTGAAGCCACGAAGGGGGTAGTGGAACGTGGGGGCACGAAAAGTAAGACCCGGGTGATGGTGGTTAAGTCCAACTCCTTGGCAGTCGGGCTTGCCTCCGGGTATGATGGTGGCGGTTGAATCCGCGACTTCCTAGAACAGTGTTGCGGTTATCTGTAGCTCACCGACGGGTGGGTGTGGTTTGTGTGGGAAATAAATCACCAGCTGGTTAGTAATCGATTATAATCGCCATCGCTCCTGGATAGTGAGCACTTGACTTGAACGCTGATCGACCTTGATACTGAAATTGTGGAACACGTGACAGCTATCATTATACTTTTGGCAATAGTTACTCGGTCTGTTTGTTATATTCTAGTGATTTTTGGATCACTACCATGTTTGTTATAGTACACGAGCTAACCTAGTTAAACAGGTTAATTACTATTCAATTGGCAGCTAGTAAGTAGGAGAACCCTTTTACTTAATTTTGGCTTTTACGCAAAATATGGTCTAATACCAGCTCCACTATAAACTAGTCTTGCATACTCCTTGGTGTCGCTTTATTTCTGGTTTAAGGCGGGTAAGTCTAGCTGAGTACCTTCTCGTACTTAGGGCTTTGTTCCCTTTGTTGTTGCAGATGGCCAAGTCTTCCATGGTTATTGCATCAACTGTCTCTTCCCAGCTTTGGGTGATAACTAGGTCACGGGCAATGACCTCTTCTATCCGTATCTTTTGCTATGTTAAGGATGACTACCAGGTGGCACTGTAATCAACTATGTGTGTGTGGGTGATTTCAAGAACTATGTTTCAAGTTAACCTTCCGCTACTTAATTCCGAACCTTGTTTGTAATAACTAAGTTGCTACTCCGAACCATTTATGTAATCTCTGTCGTGTGACGATCGATGCTGAATTATTACGATCCTATGTTGTTGATGTTGGAAAGTTTGAAATCCCTCATGATTTCACGGACTACCGGGTTTATATGGGCTCAAGTGCTACAAATTTACTGCCCCGGCAGAGAATTTCGTACTTGTGCTCTTATAAATTGGTCGGTTCTGTTACAGCTGTCATCGGAGAATAATTCAGCAGGTACTGTTCACATGACTAAGTTTTGGATAATAAAAAAAAGAATCTGGGTATAAAACTATTTTCCAAAATTCACAGAGTTGGTGTAAAAAGATAATTTCTGGGAAAACTAAGTGTGCCAGTGGTCATATCCTTTATGCCCATAGGATCTCAGGTGGCTTATTTAAGTACTAACATGGGAAAGGGTCTTGCATCATACTTGATTATCGTTTTTTTTCTGTCGTCCATACGGCAAGGGTGAAATTATATGGGTGCTATTCTTCGGAATGGTAATGTATGGATCAGTTTGCCTCTACGCCAAGGTAAGGTGAGTTGTGAGAGCATGGTCGAACAACCGTCGGCCTAGGGAAGTGTTAGTTGGTACTGAAACCTGTGCACGTCAACACACGGGTGCGGGTGAAGGTACTCGGTAACGGGGGTGATACTGTTTGATGGGTGCATATACTGCTTACGTGTATACGGGGTGTACACCTGGGTGAGTATCTAGATTTAAATATCAGCAATGCATGATTATCATACTGTGGGCAGGGCTAAAATGGATCTTCTGTAGGTACATTAATTGTGTATCGTTAGAACGAAATAGTTAACGTATGAGAGTATCGTGGTTGCCACCGCATAGTTCTTATGTAGTGGAAAGGACGTACGGAACGTTTTCATACATATACATGTCATGGCATATTGCTTTCTTTCCCTTTTGCATTACTTCCTCCCTAGTTATGGATTTATTTCTCGAGTTGGAAAACCCATGCTTATGTTATCGTGATAATCTTGCTACAGATGGCGCGAACTAAGGAAACCGCGCGTAAGGCGACAGGTGGCAGGGTTCCCAGGCACCAGTTGGCTCCCAGGTCTGAGAGGTGCAAGGACAAGTTTCTGGATGTGTTTGGGACACCGACGTTGCTTTGGAGGGTTCTGCGTTCTGTGGGATACCCAGATGGACGAGAGCCTCGCTACTTCTGGTCGAGAGAGCCTCTAGGAGACACCACCTTGGTGTATGTTACAGCCGTGGTGAAGCCCAGGGAAGAAGGGTCTGTATGGTCCGGTTGGATGTATGAGAGCAAAGGAAGGGATCCCTGGGAAGGTGCGTAGTCAGCAGCGTTCCTCATCCTCTGGGACATCATGGAGCGGTTTCCGGAAGACCTCAGTCGGGCTCTGGCAGGGGTGTTTCCGAGGGCTGATCCGTTCAGAGATGTTTGGGTGCAGACCAAGCAGGAAGCTGTTAAGGGCAGTTCCAGTGAGCTGCCGACGTGTGATGGCCCAGCAGCAAGCGCCATGTATGCAGTGATGAAGGGGTATGCGGTCATGCAGCACAGTCTGTGCAGTATGACTGAGTCTTTCCATCATGCCAAGGATGAGAAGAGGCAAGCTCAGCGTGAGTTTGATGAAGAAATGGAGAAGATGCAAGATGAGCTGAAGCAAATGACCATAGAGAAGGACCAGACGGTTCGCAGGAATGTGGTTGCAGCTCAAGAGATCATCAGGCTGCAGGAACAGCTAGGGCGTGCAAAACACGCTAATCAAAGTGCAGAAAATCAGATGATAAAGCTTCTTCAGCAGCGGAACCAGGCGTGGGAAGAAGAGTTTGACTTGAGGGCTCGCATCATGACCTTGGAGCAACAACTGGCGGCAACCAAAGCATACAACAACAACCTCCATGAGGAAGTGCATCGCCTCCACAACCAGCTTCACCCATACCATCCTCCAGGTGCGGCCGAGATGGAGGTGGAGATGGGCATCGTTCTTGCTGATGGTGGTGAGGAAGATGGAGGAATGCTCTTCGCCAACCAGGTCGAAGAAGAGGAAGAAGAAGATGGTGGAGCTGACGACGCCGAGGGTCACGTGTCCGATGCTGAGAGCGACTAGAGCTTAGGTTTCGTTGTTTATCGTTGTGGTCGCGTGTATCTTGTGTGTCGGATCTATCAAACCGTTGTGGGTTGTAAGCTTTAAGAACCTCGTTGCTACCGTTGAACCATTTTAAGTATCAAAACTTCGTTGTGTTTTATCCGTGCGTATCCATGCGAGTATTAAGCGCTTTTCGTATAATCCGTTTGTGATGTTATTTATGTGGAACGACTTGTGAATGTGCCTTATTGTATGAACTATGTTCGAATACAGTACTGCAATCATTACGCATTTTGATCTGTATAAATGGCATCACTCATCAATTATTGATTGGCTATGCAGATGGTGAATACTCGTCGTGGAGCCGGCAGTGATAGTGGTGTAGGTGGGAGTGGTCAGGGCGAGGAAGCCAATCCTCCTCCTCCTCCCCCATACATGGCAGAGCAGTTCTTTGCACAGTTCCTTGGGAGTCAGCGCAACTTGGAAGATATGCAGCGCAATATGGAAGCTAATCTCAGGAACATCGCTGAGAATACCCGCAGGGCTGCAGGTCAGGGTGGTCAAGATGTAAATCAGTACAGCACGTTTAAGGACTTCTTGGACACTAGAACTCTGATCTTCAAGGAAGCAGCTGAACCCTTGGAAGCAGACGAATGGATCAACACCATCGAACAAAAGCTCAGGTTGCTCCGTCTGACAGAATCTCTGAAGGTGGAATACGCAGCTCACCAGTTGCAGGGACCAGCTGGTATATGGTGGGCACATCATCGTACCACTTTTCCGGCAAATCAACCGATAGTTTGGGAGCAGTTTACAACAGCTTTTTGGGGCCATTATATCCCTCCCGGTTTAATGGCTATGAAGGTAACAAAGTTTTTGAATTTGACACAAGGTACCAAGACCATGGCAGAGTATCTGCATGCTTTCAACAATCTTGCCCGTTTTGCACCTGAGTATGTCAACACAGACGCCAAGAAGATTGCTAGTATGAAGAGGTGCATGAGCCCCAAGCTCTTGAAGTCGATGGGAAACTCTTCCAGGACCCAGTTCAATGACTTTGTCAGTGACTGTTTGATTCAAGAAAACAACAACAATCTCTATAGTGCATCCAAAGCACGCAAGCGAACCTTTGATGCAGGATCACAGCAGGGCAGGAATCAAGTGGCCAATCGTCCTCAGTTTCGTGCAACGGCACCGGGGGCACGTTTCAAGCCTCCTCAATGTCGTTTTCCTGGAAATCAACAGCAAGCCAAGGTTTAGAAAGTGGCAAAGGGTCAATCATCACAGTACAGGGCAGGACAGGGAAATCAGAACTTTACAGGCAGCTACGTCAAGGGACCGTGTTACAACTGTGGCAAGGAAGGACATCTGTCCAGGACGTGTCCTAGTCCGAGGAAGAAGTCTAATCAAGTACAAGCTCGTGTGCATCATACCTCTTTGGAAGGCATCTCTGAGGGAGAACCCGTGACCGCTGGTATGTTCTCCATCAACGATATCCCTGCAGTTGTTTTGTTTGATTCTGGTTCATCCCATTCTTTTGTAAGTCAAGCATTTGCACTTAAGCATAATCAGGAAATGGTGGCAATGGATTTTGGGTTTCGGATAAACTCAGCTAGTGCAAGTGTGTTGTCTAACCAAGTGGTAAAAGGGGCAACTCTTAGTTTGGAGGGTAATCAGTACCGAGTAAGTTTAGTGGTTATGCCAGGTTTATCCTTGGACGTTATCTTAGGGATGGACTGAATGAAAAAGTGGGAAGTGGTCATAGATACCGGAAAAAGGACAATCTCCTTGTAGGACCCCGAGGAAAACAAAAGGTTTCAAGTGTTTCTTCCTGATCGTCTTAATCTTAGTTCTTTGAGTTGTGCAGTGCAAGTGGCAGTTCTTCAGGAAATCCCTGTAGTTTGTGAGTTTCCTGATGTGTTTCTGGATGAGTTACCTGGTTTACCTCCGGATAGGGACGTGGAGTTTGCTATAGAGTTGATACCTAGAATAGCACCTATATCCAGAAGACCGTACCGTATGCCTCCCAATGAGTTAGCCGAGTTGAAGGTTCAGTTGAGAGAGTTGCTGGACAAGGGTTTCATTCGACCAAGTTCATCCGAGTGGGGATGTCCTGCGCTCTTTGTGAAGAAGGATAAGACTCTGCGTATGTGTGTGGATTATAGGCCTTTGAATGCAGTAACAATCAAGAATAAGTATCCTCTACCTCGGATTGATATCCTCTTTGATCAGTTGACGGGAGCCAGAGTGTTTTCCAAGATAGACTTAAGGTCGGGGTACCATCAGATCAAGATCATGCCTAAGGATATACCTAAAACAGCTTTTTCCACTAGGTACGGGTTGTACGAGTATCTTGTCATGTCGTTTGGCTTGACAAATGCTCCTGCATACTTCATGTACCTAATGAATTTTGTGTTTATGCCTGAGTTGGATCGGTTCGTGATAGTCTTTTTGGATGACATCCTGATATATTCGGAGAACGAAGAAGATCATGCGAAACACTTGAGGATAGTCCTAACAAGGCTTCGAGAACATAAGTTATATGCTAAGTTCAATAAGTGCGAGTTCTGGTTGAAGAAAGTTCACTTTCTCGGTCATGTGCTATCAGAAGATGGGATTTCAGTGGACCCAGAGAAGGTACAAGAGGTAATGGATTGGAAGGCGCCAACCTCCGTCACAGAAGTCAGAAGTTTTCTAGGTTTGGCTGGTTACTATCGTCGTTTCATTCCGGACTTCTCCAAGATCGCAAAACCTATGACCTCCTTGTTACAAAAGGATGTGAAGTTTGTCTGGACAGAGGGGTGTGAAGCAGCTTTCCAAGTTTTACAGGAACTATTGACCACTGCCCCTGTTTTGGGTCAACCAGATATAGAGAAACCTTTTGATGTGTTTTGTGACGCATCCAAGATTGGTCTGGGCTGTGTGCTGATGCAAGAAGGACGGGTGATAGCGTATGCCTTAAGACAGTTAAGGAAACATGAGATCAACTACCCTACACATGATTTGGAGTTGGCTGCAGTAGTGCACGCTCTGAAGATATGGAGACACTACTTATTGGGAAATGTGTGCAATATATACACCGATCATAAAAGTCTGAAGTATATCTTCACTCAACCCGAGTTGAACATGAGGCAGCGAAGATGGCTAGAATTGATAAAGGATTATAACTTGCAAGTTCACTATCACCCCGGAAAGGCCAATGTGTTTGCGGATGCTTTGAGCCGGAAGTCACACTACATGGTGGTGCAACCGTTGTTTGAAGAGAAGTTCAACCTGATACACCCAGAAGTTTTGTTCAACATTCAGCTAAGTTGTTCGCTGGAAAGTCAGATCGTTGAAGCTCAGAAATCTGATAAAGGGATTTCTCATATCAAGCGAAGGATGTTGGAAGATTCCTTAACCTCCTTCAGGATGGATGAGCAGGGAGTGTTATGGTTTGGAGATCGTCTCGTAGTGCCATAGAACAAAGATCTCAAGAATAAGATTCTGGATGAGGCTCACTTATCTAAGTTATCCCTTCACCCAGGAAGCAGTAAGATGTATCAAGACTTAAGGCTTCATTTTTGGTGGACAAAGATGAAGAAAGAGATAGCAGCGTATGTTGCAAGGTGTGACACATGTTGCAGAGTTAAGGCAGTTCATATGAAACCTGCAGGGTTGTTGCAACCGTTACCAGTGCCTGTTTGGAAATGGGAAGATATCAGTATGGATTTCATAACCAGTTTACCCACTATGGAAAAAGGGAATGATTCCGTTTGGGTAATAGTGGATCGTCTGACCAAGTCTGCTCACTTTATCCCAGTCAAGACCGGATATCGACCGCCTCGTTATGCAGATATCTACATTAGAGAGATAGTGCGTCTGCATGGAATACCAAAGACGATCATTTCAGATCGCGGATCGCAGTTCACCGCACATTTCTGGCAGCAGTTACATAAAGGTTTGGGAACAAAGTTGGTTCACAGTACAGCCTATCACCCTCAGACGGCAGGTCAAATGGAAAGAGTAAACCAAGTGCTTGAAGATATGCTCAGAGCTTGTGTGTTATCCTCCAAAGGATCGTGGGAATCATGGCTACCGTTAGCAGAGTTCTCGTACAATAATAGTTATCAAGAGAGCATCAAGATGGCACCGTTTGAAGCTTTATGTGGACGTAAGTGTGTGACTCCGTTAAACTGGATCGAACCAGGGGAAAGGAGATATTTTGGAATCGACTTCATAGCAGAAGCTGAGAAAAAGGTTCAGGTTATACATCAACACTTACAAGCGGCACAATCTCGACAAAAAAGTTATGTCGATAAAAGAAGAAGGCCGTTAGAATTTAAGAAGGGAGATCATGTTTACCTGAAAGTAACTCCGATGAGGGGAGTACAAAGGTTCGGCATAAAAAGGAAGCTAGAACCGAGATATGTAGGACCATATCGTATCCTGAAGAGAAAAGGGGAAGTATCGTATCAACTCCAGTTGCCGGAAACTATGAGTTCGATCTTTCCAGTTTTTCATGTTTCACAGTTAAAGAAATGTCTACGTGTACCGGAAGAAAGTATAAAACCGCAAGAGTTGAAGCTAGCATCAGACCTCACATACCAAGAGCAACCAGTGCGAGTTTTGGACAACAAGGAAAGGGTAACTCGCAATCACTTAGTGAAGGTGTATAAGGTCTTGTGGAGTCATCATAATGACAGAGATGCAACCTGGGAAACAGAAGACTATCTCCAGAAGATTTATCCAGCGTTCTATAAGCAATGGTTAGTAAATCTCGGGAAGAGATTTCTTTAAGGGGGGAAGGGCTGTAACACCTCTGGTGTTAAGCTAGCATGGCATCATTTTCTCATCATGCATGATCATCTCATGAGCATGGAGCATGCTTATACCATCCTGAGGATGACATATGCATTTTCTCGAGCAGCCACGTTTACACTCGTGCTTTCCAGAGACGACCCTATCTCCGGCTCCTCCCTACACGTGAATTCAGCTCCATGCTCTGCGTTACGGGTGGTCGGCAGCGGCTCCTCGGTGACACTGGTCCTCTTACGCGTGTCTGGGCTCCGCGCCTCACGCTCCGAAGTTATCGGCTAGCCGGGGCTGGCGACTCAGTTACAAACAAACTACTCAGAGGAATTTTATTTAATGTTGAGCGTTCATACCAGCTGACTGACCGCTGAGCGGCACATGCTATTTCTTTACCGTTGATGTTTTCTCTATATTTTATTTGTACATCATGTACTACCATTCTCCAGGTTTATTTTACAGGAACCATGTTTGATCTGCAAGCTAATTCTTTACGCTCGGGGACTGGACCAGTTATGATGGACGAGAAGATCATTGCTTAGGATCAACTGGCGCTCGGACTTCATCGCCGACCAGCTGGTCGCTTCGCTCGGTACTCACCGCCTGCCGCTCAGACTTTGTCGCCGAGAGCTGGCCGTACTCTTTGATGCTCATCGACGGCTACACCGAGAACTCACCAGCTGAGCTGGGGACTCCTTGGTGCTCAAGTTCGTCGACAACTTGGTCCCTTTGCTCGGAGCTCACCACCTGGCGCTCGGACTTCGTCATCGACCAGCTGGTCGCTTCGCTCGGTGCTCACCGCCTGGCGCTCGGACTTCGTCGCTGACCAGCTGGCCGTACTCTTTGACGCTCATCGACGGCTACACCGAGAGCTCACCAGCTGAGCTGGGGACTCCTCGGTGCTCGGGTTCGTCGACCATTTGGTCGCTTTGTTCGGAGCTCACCACTGTAACATCTCGGCTCAGGGCTTAATAGGATTAATAGAATACTCATACCAATAAGTTGCAACTTCTTTTCCGGAAGCCCATCTCCTAAAAACTCCAAAGTTAAGCGTGCTTGGCTTGGAGCGATGGGTGACCGACCGGGAAGTCTTTCCCGGGTACGCATGAGTGAGGACAAAGTGCGCAGAAAAGACTGGTGTTGTTCTGTGGGGATAGTCTAGGTCCTATGAAAGCTGCCTGATGTAAGCGGGCCCGGCCTCGAGGAGGCGGGACGTTACAGAATGGTATCAAAGCCGACTCTCGCGGTTTCACGGGCACGTGTGTCACAGTTGCGCAGGCATAGTGCGCATGGCTGGTGTGGATCCGGAGTGGTCACACAGCATGGCATATGCGCTGGCATTGGGCATACGGACGTGGCCAAGAGAGGACGTTCCTGGCCTGGGATTGATCGACGAGGACGTCGATCTCTTAAGGGGGTGAGATTGTAACATCTCGGCTCAGGGCTTAATAGGATTAATAGAATACTCATACCAATAAGTTGCAACTTCTTTTCCGGAAGCCCATCTCCTAAAAACTCCAAAGTTAAGCGTGCTTGGCTTGGAGCGATGGGTGACCGACCGGGAAGTCTTTCCCGGGTACGCATGAGTGAGGACAAAGTGCGCAGAAAAGACTGGTGTTGTTCTGTGGGGATAGTCTAGGTCCTATGAAAGCTGCCTGATGTAAGCGGGCCCGGCCTCGAGGAGGCGGGACGTTACAGAATTGGTGTCAAGAATGGGATTTCTTTATCTTGTGTTCACCTCTGTTATGCATTTGAATTGTCCTGCACCTTAGCATACATCGCATGGCATCATACTGAGCATACATCATTTATCTACGTGTAGTATCCGAGAGTGTTGAAGTCGTGTTAATCAAGCTTTGGTGATCACCCTTGTCGAACAAGCCTCGGAAGAAGATTCTTGTTGGACAAGCTTCGTCGAAAAGACTTAACTTCAAAGCAGCAAAGGAACTAATTTGTGTCGATCTTTCTTGGATCCTATCTTCCCTGCAACAAAGGCAAGCCCCGGTGCATTTAACCTTTCTGTTTCTATTGCAAAGTTTATACACTGATTTATCAACTGCATTTAAGTAGTAGGAGTTGAATGACACCAGTAGTTGCATTACCAGTTGGTTACCTTTACCCTATCCTTGTTACCTATTTGTTTATAAATGCTTAGCCAAGATGCACGGTGATGAGATTATCCTCCGCTTAGGCCTTGAGCAAACTAAGGGATGATGAGTCATCATTGTTAGGATACCTCTCTCAGGTACAAACTGTTAAATGGATGAAAAATGAATTTCAGACCAGACGGGAAGCCGTTCATGGAAAGATGGCAGGCAGGGTCACCCTAGTCGTGCTAATCCCGTCTGTGTCAATTAGGAACTGTCCGTTGTTGGCCCTTGATCGAGTGCATGATAGTACCAATCACGGGATACGGGTTGATATGTTGCAGGTTAGAGTCCTGCCATACAACGCCGTGGTGCTTTGATATGTTGCAGGTTAGAGTCCTGCCATACAAATCACTTATGGTTTGTAAAACTCTAAGTTTTTAACCTATGTATTATAATCTTTCCGCTTTACTCTGATTTATCTTATCTATAAAACTGTTGTAATACTGTGATGCTTGATGAGGAATTTTCCTGGAAGTAATGTAACGTGGATGATACGGGTTTCCCGAGGACACCCGACAGACCTCTTGAGTCATTTGGAACGCGTGTACGCTGATCAAAGGTCTTCTGTAACGTCCCGCCTCCTCGAGGCCGGGCCCGCTTACATCAGGCAGCTTTCATAGGACCTAGACTATCCCCACAGAACAACACCAGTCTTTTCTGCGCACTTTGTCCTCACTCATGCGTACCCGGGAAAGACTTCCCGGTCGGTCACCCATCGCTCCAAGCCAAGCACGCTTAACTTTGGAGTTTTTAGGAGATGGGCTTCCGGAAAAGAAGTTGCAACTTATTGATATGAGTATTCTATTAATCCTATTAAGCCCTGAGCCGAGATGTTACAATGATGTTACAACCACCTGGCGCTCGGACTTCGTCATCGACCAGCTGGTCGCTTCGCTCGGTGCTCACAGCCTGGCGCTCGGATTTTGTCACCGACCAGCTGGCCGTACTCTTCAACGCTCATCGACGGCTACACCGAGAGCTCACCAGTTGACCTGGGGACTCCTCGGTGCTCGGGTTCTTCACGCCAACATCGTCATCGACCAGCTGGTCGGTTCGCTCGGTGCTCACCGCCTGGCGCTCGGACTTCGTCGCCGACCAGCTGGCCGTACTCTTCAACGTTCATCGACAGCTACACCGAGAGCTCACCAGTTGACCTCGGGACTCCTCGGTGCTCGGGTTCTTCACGCCAACATCGTCAGCAACGCTGGTCGGATCGCTCGGTGCTCACCGCCTAGCGCTCGGACTTCATCGCCGACCAGCTAGCCAGACTCCTCGACGTTCATCACCGAGGGGTCACCAGCTAACCTGGGGACTGCTCGGTGCTCAGACTCGTCGCACGATAACCTTCTCAGACGGCATGCTGCTTTCATCATAGTGGTTTTACCTTTTTTATAAAACCTGCTACAAGATTTATTCTTCATCTTCTAGCAGCCTTGGGGACTACCGTGTATACATGGCGCTCATCCGCGCATGTATATAAGTCTGATTATTTTCAAGACCCTGGCACCATGTAACACCCGGTTTTCCGAAGAATACCAAGTGTTACAAATTGATATCAAAGCAATGTTGACTGTAGGACGCAAGCCTAGTTAGAAATGGACGTTTAAAAAGTTTTGCTTCACTCCCTCTTTACCTTGTAATTTATTAAAAAGTATTCTTAACTCCTTATCTCTATTCTATTGCAAATTCTTGATACTCAAACTTTTAGATCTTGTTTTATCGTGACCTAGAATGAAGTTGTCACCTCTGTTGTCCAATAGGAGACTTGCCATTCATAGAACAAGAACGCTTAGTAATGAGTGATGAGTTGAGTCTTTTGTATGTCATGTGCAACTAAGTGGTTGTATGTTTGACTTGGTGATCATGATTGATTTGGATCTTCATCATGATTGTGATGAGTTGTGGAGTGATGACCACATCTTCATCTGGTTAAAAGTTAAGGCTTAAGTTTGTAGGATTAGATCGTTGGGGTTCAATTCTATCTTCCTTATCAATCTCTTATCCCAGTGTGTTATCTTTATCAAAGTTCAGTGGAGCCAACCTTGAGAAGATGATGCAACTTGGGAAAGAGAAGAATATCTCAGATCAGAGCATCCCAATCTCTTCGAATCTTTGTCCGAATCTCGAGGACGAGATTCATTCTAAGGGGGTAGATTTGTGACATCCTAAATTTCATTTTCCTAAATTAGTAATAAATTTGAGCTTTATTTAATTTTCTGAGCATTTAACCAAGGTCAAATAATAATTTTTTTGAAAGATTAAAATAAAAGCCTAGGACTTAGAAACATTTTTGTTGCATTTATGCCGGTGCATATTATTTTGTTTGAGTGTAGGAATAGTGTTGGATGGTTTGAATTCAAACTTAGTTTGAATTTGAACAAGTTTTGTTTTGAAATAAAATAAAAAGCCTTTCTTTTTCCCTTTCTCCCCCTCTCCCTAACCAGCCTGCCAGCAGTTTCGGCCCAGCCGGCCAGCCTGCTCCTTTTCCCCTCCCTTCCCGCGTGCCAGCCCAAGTCCCGGCCCGACCCGCGGCCTGGCTCCGCGGACCGCACGCCATTCCTCCCCTCCCCGCGCAGGAGCCCGCTCTCCCTTCCTTTCCTCCATCGCGCGCGCAACCCGACCAACTCGACCCAACTCCGGCCTGCTCCTGCGTTCCCTCTCCCTCCCGCGCGAGCCCGAACCGTAGCTCAGCGTCGCGGCCCGCTCGCCTGCGAGCGCCCGCGCCCTCGCCTCCCCCTCGCTCGCTGACACTCGGCCCCCGCGCGTCAGCCGCTCCCCGCTCTGCCTGCCAACCGGGCCCACTCGTCAGCAACTCGACACCCTTTCCCCTACCTCCCGCAAGCGCATCGCCGCCGCCGCCTCTTCTCCTCCCGAAACCGTCGTCGATGGGTGGCTATAATGGCCACTCGGCCATCATGCGGACTCGGTGGAGCACCAGCACCGCTTCCCCGCACCCCCAGCTCCCTATAAAACCCCCTACCGAGCCCTCCTATCTCCTTTACCTGAGCACCGAGCGCCTCCTCCCTCACCTCCGCTTGGCTTTGGCCCGGCAGAGCCCTCCTCGGCGTCATGAGCCCACCCAGCGAGTTCGCGGTAAGCTCCTCTCCCTCCCCATGCCTCTACCTTTGAGTTTAGTGCCCCGTATCGCTTAATGCGTCGAGCTCTGAGTCGCCATCCATGGCGCCACCGCGATAGGAAGCCGCCCCGGTGACCTTCACCCTCGCTAGCCCCTCCCTCGAGTTCGTAATGTCCCATGGGTCACTCCGGTGGCCTCGGCGGTGTCCAGAGTGGTCGGGAACGCCATCCCGGCAACCCACTGCCGTGCTCCGGTCTCCTCCCATGGCACGCCGCCGCGGGAGCGCCGCTCCGTCGGCCAACTCCTTTCCCTTCGCCCTGAGCCGTCGATCCGATCGCGAAGGGCCCAGATTAGAAGATAACTCTTCGTTTTGTAACCGGTCTACCGAGCAGCCTGTGAACCCGGTCCACAACTCTAACGCCCTCGGTCCACAAGCCCAGTGGTGAGCCAGCCAGTCATGTCGCGCCATGTGGCAGCCAAGTCATCAAAGCCCCTAGGTCAGCCGACCGCGCCCGCGCCTTTTGCGAAAAAGCCCTCGCCGTTTTTGAAAATAAACCCGTAGTCCAGCGCAGTTATAATCAGCCCTGTTTTTATTCGTTTTAACCCCTGAGCTTTTCAAAAATAGAAGCTGCCGTCCATGTTGCGCAGAAAATGCGTTTTTATTTGTTTTAAATCAAAAATGACTTCGGTTTATTTACAAAAGTGTCATTTGAACCTTGTTTTCAACATAACTTTTGATTTAAAAGCCCGATTAGAGTGATTCTTGCGCTCACGTATTCGTAGAAATGCGTAGAATAGTTTTATAACCTTTTTATCTTGTTTTAGTATTGTTTGGTGTACTGTTCTAATAGAAATATTATTTGTTTGCATGTAATGATTGGGAATGGATGCTTGTGTGGTGCCTTTGATCCCGTTTAGAGTTTGAGCTATCCAAGGATGACGTGAAGCAGATCTCTGAAGAAGTGGAACCATCAACACAAGTTTTTGGAAGGCAAGTGTAACATGAGTTCCTTTGTTACCCAGCGACCTTTAATTACCCTTTCATATGCATGTGTCTAATATGATGAACCCCTAGAGATTTTACCTAGAGCTTTGTTATCCTGTATTCCTTATTACCTTGGGTTGTGTATATGGGTAGTTCTGCTTAGCTTGCAAATACCAAATATTAAAATGATAATTAATCTTGATTAATGATTTATGGAACAAATGTTGGTTCTGAATCTTAAAGCGGCAACCCAGGATTTACAGTACAAACCATGAGGACTACATGGCTCTGGTCTTAGCTAAGTACTATGAATGTTCTAGCTTGTCTGTAGCTTACCGAAAGGGCAAGATGGGCATAACATGTAGTTATGGCCCGGTCCCACTAGGGTAATTACTTTGGAGGATGGGGTGTTACCTTAGTGGGGAGGTGTTCATAACTCTTGGGAGATGGAAACCTTAGCGGCTACGACTTGTTAGACCAACTTTGGAAAGGCTTCGTAGTGATCCCTGCCGACTTACCTTGGTAGTGAGTTAAGAGGTTGGCCGCCTCGGGCAATGGGCAATCACGACTCGTGGGTAAAGTTGTACACACTCCGCAGAGTTAAGAATAAACTGATATATCAGCCGAGCTCTCGGTCATGAGCGGCCTGGATCCTTTTTGAGACAGTTCTATGAATAATGTGGGTGATAATAATCTTGATGATACTTAATTATACTTTCACCATGGGAGCTTAAGCATGACATAGAGACATAGGTCTAATAAATAAAATGTGACCAACTAAAATTGCTTACCGCAGTTTAGCCGTGTCTAGCCTTTTGAGCCTTGCATCCCTCATGTTATACTTGTTGAGTATGGTGCGCTCACCCTTGCTTTGCGTACAATCTATGAAAATCCCGGATGGGTACCAGATGGTGGATTCAAGTGAGGAGTTACAGAAGATGTTGCAAGAGTTCTAGGCGAGTGTTCCCCCAGTCAACCGTCCCTGTGAAGTTTGGTGCCCTGAAGAGTAGTTTCCGCTCTGCTTTGTTTTAAATGTAAGTCTTGTTGTATCTATGTTTCGATATATAATAAAGCATTGTCTTTGAGAAATTCCATATTTGTTGCTATATGTGTCTTGTGGACTTCCTGGGCACACATATAGAGGGCACTTGGTATTCTTCGGAAAACCGGGTGTTACACACCACGTGACCGAGTCACCTGCTGTCAGGCTCGGGGACTAGCTGTGGGGATATAGACCCCAGGTACCACACGATGGTACATGAGCCTCACCACTAGGGGTCGTCCGGCCCACATGATGAAGACGTGCGGCGCACGACATGCACCGCATGACAGTTGTAATCTAGATATAGTACCAACTCGGATACTTACCATGTAACCTTGTCCCTTCAGAATATATAAGGAGGGACAGGGGTCCTCTGAGAGGACAGGTCATAGGTCATAAGCCACAAGCCAGATCCAATCAATACAACCCGACGCAGGACGTAGGGTATTACGCTAACTTAGCGGCCCGAACCTGGATAAACAACCTCTGTGTTCATCTAGTTTTGCCTTGCGTCAACGTCTGGGTCGTCGTCTTGCGCACCTTCCCCTCTAATCTACCACCTTAGGCATACCCCTAGGTGGGCTATCGACCATATTTCGTCGATAGAGTCGTTATCTCTTGGGGTGATTTTCTGGGACAAGGGCCATCATTTCTCGAGAAGAAATTTGAGGCTCCCATTCACGCCCCTCTGGTCGCCAATTTGGTCCTTCACGGTTCGAACGGTTTTTAGTAGTTCAATTGCATAGACGGTCTTTTAAGTGAACCAAGCCGTTGTAGTCTCTGGTTCGGTCTTTTAGCAGTCCGATCGTCGGTCCGGTCCGATCTGATTTACTATGCTCTTGCTTGTTGCTGCTAAGTGCCAGCTATCACAACTGGTCCTCCGGCCTCCTGGTCCGTCAGTCCAAGCCTCACATTCGTCCTTCGGCACTCCCGATCCATCGGCATGACACGTTTCTACTTGGCCTTCTCCTCGCCATCAACCATTGCCTCTAAGCTCCACACCTGCACACCCGCACACCAACATAGCCAATAGACATGTTGCACACTCACGCCAACCCATGAGCCAGTTGATCAATCACTCATCGCAACGGGCTGAACCACAAGGGCACGTATCAACCTTGTATTCGCACAATGCACAGTAACACAGAACAAACACACATAATATTGGATAGAGAACATGAATTATTATTGCCCATGTAACTACCACAAGTGCTCTATTAAGTCATCCCGAACTTGGTTATGTCCCTCATGATCCTCAATCTTTCGATGCACTTCTAGAAATTTGTTGCTTCGGTCATTATCCCTCTCACATTGCACAGGTGGAACATATGTGTACTCAGTATCATAATTGAAGTCCTCCGGTTGTCCTCGCTCATCCTTAATTATCATGTTGTGCATGACCACGCATGCAGTCATTATGCACCACAAAGTTTTTTGGTCCTAGAATCTAGCAGGTCTACGAACAATCGCGAACCGAGATTGCAATACCCCAAATACACGTTCGACGTCCTTTCTACATGCTTCTTGACACTGGGCAAAATGAGCTTGCTTGTTACATTGAGGGTTTGACACTGGGCAAAGTGAGCTTGCTTGTTACATTGAGGGTTTGAAATTATTAGCAAGATAATATCGCAATGAGCTCATCTGCAAGTGCATTTAGAAGAGGAATCAAAAGCTAGCAATAATTGTTTTTAGCAAGTTTTAAGTTTTACTTCTCTGTATTTTTGACTCTGCATTTTCTCAACAAATTAATATAGCTGTTTTGTTTTAACAAATTAGTATAGGTGCTAATAATACATATATTAGAATATAAACAATCTGTTTATTTTTTCAACAACCAAGAAGAACACAGGAAAGGAAAATCACAAACCACAGTATTGCAACAATTAGCTTATTTTTGATTAAAAAACAATCTGCTCATGCTATGATGCTAGTAGTATCGATTGGTCATGCAACATTAAAGTGCAACAGGTCCTCGTGTAAGCAAACGAAAGCAGCTACAGGAAGAACGAGCAGACCTATCAAAGGGGCTGGATCTATTGGCTTGCCACTGCAAAAAATAGGAGTCGAGCTCGAAGAAGGCAGTAGAGCGACGAATCGAGTACTTTGTCTTCCTTGTTGGTTGTTGTTGGTTGGAGAGCGAAGAGCAGAGGAGGCTTGCTACTAAGCTTCTATTGGTCGGGGTCGTCTTCCCCCACCACGCCTTGGACTCGGCCACAAATGTGTCGATCTCCCACAACTCCAAGACCCACCGCGCCGGCCCCTCCTCCTTCGCTGCTGCCACACTCACACTCACGCGCCACCGCCGTGGCCAGTGCTCCCTATCTCTGTGCGGTACAGGAAGAGCGGGTGAGCGGTACCATCGTCAAGAGAGATGATAGTTAGGTTGACCCTACTGTATTGAGGGAGATATAATTCTGCCTCTATGTAAGGGGAGATGAGCTGTTTTTTACTGCTCCCTCCATCCATTTATCGGAGTCATTTTAGGGTCATGCATAGTGACCAAGGAGGGGCGACCCATCAGATGGTTGAATTAATTTGACCAATGAGAGGAGCTACATGCAAACAGTCGTATTAATTGGGCCAGTGAGAGGAGCCGCATGCGCGTAGGATAAGGTGAAAACTGTAGTCCTTGGCTTAGACAACTCTAATTCTTGGAGAATTTTTTTACGATAAATGGATGGATAAATGGATGGAGGGAGTACTAAGAAAAGAGTTATATTAGGGTGCTGGAGTCACAAAATAAACCTATATTTTAGATTATGATAGTTTTATAGAGATGAGAGCTGAGACTGACCGCACTGGGGAACGCTATCTCTTCCTCCAGTACAGTTTACCGGATTGAAACATCGCACCGCGTCCTGGAAACGTCTCCGCTATCATCGTGGCAGGTCGCTCGTCCGCCAAATGAACCGGGCGTAGCGGGCGTCTGCTAGGGGCTTCCGTGGCACGGGGCCCACGCGGGTTCGTGGCTCCCAACTGCCCGGCGAAGGAGGAGGCGCTCCCTCTGTTTCTCGACGACGACGACGACGACGACATGGGATCGAGCAGCCGGAGAGGAACCGCGACGGTGCCGGAGAGGAGGGTGGAGGGAGGGAGAGGAAGAGCAAGGTGCAGGCGGAGTAGCACCGGCCGCCGGGGACGCGCAGGGATGGGCCAGATCTGCCGCCGTGCCCACGCCGGTCCGCCTCGCCCTGCATCGAGCCGCGCCATTGAGGTCCGGCGGCCGTCGCCTCGCCAGGCGCCGCCCTCGTCGCGCGCTGGCCCCTGCTCCGCGCGGAGACGACCAGGCGCCGCCGCCTTGCCCCAACGCCGCGGCTCGGGAGGAGCAGAGCCATGGCCGCCGCGCGAAGCTCCGCCGCCGTGGGCGCGCGTCACCGCCGGCCGCTCGCGAGGCCGCCACCCGCCGAGGCGCCCGGCAAGGAGGCGGAGCAGGGAGAGGGCGGGGCATCCAGTAGTGGAGAGCAGGAGGAGGCGGTGCGGCCGGAGCAGTTGGATGCGGCGCGGGTGGGAGATGGAGGAGCAGAGGAGCCATGGCCGCCGTCGGGCACGCGGCGAGCTCGAGCTCCGTCGCTGTGCGAGGAGGCAGATCAGGGAGATGGAGGCGGAGGCGGTGCGGTGCGGGCGTGCGAAGGGAGATGGAGGCGGAGGCGGTGTGGTGCGGGCGTGCGGCGAGCAGGTGGAGGCGGAGGCGGAGGCGGTCCGGTGCGGTGCGGGCGTGGCCGGAGAGAGAGGAGATGGAGGAGGCGGATGCGGATAGGAGATGGGAGAGAGGTGTGCGGCGCGGGTGGGAGATAAAGGAGAGAGAGAGAGGAGAGAGGGGGAAAGGAAAATATAGTATGACTCGTAGACCCCACCAGCTAGCAGTTGGTATAGAGGATGAATATAGAGTATGGATGAGTGCGGAAAAAATAAGTTTAGAGGAAAGAATTTTGATGACTAAGCTTTTTAGAGGATGAATTTAGAGTACGATGAGTGGGGACAGTCTGAGGGAGACTGCTGGAGATGGTAAGAATCCGCGGCCTTCAATGCCCACGGCAGGGCAGCCTCCTGAGCCGGCCCAGCGGCGGGTGCCCTAACGCGTGGGGATTCCAACAGCAGCCGCACCGGGGGCGCATGTGGGCCGCCTCCCCGGCATTCCACAGGCAGCTCGTCCTGCTCCGCTGCCTCCTCCCTTCTCCTGCCCCCTCCTCCGTCGCCGGCTTGCTCCCATCCTGCCCACCGTCCTGCAGCCTCCTCCGGGTCCGGGCAAGCCAAACGATGGCGGCGTCCGCGGGGACGGTGTACGAGGCTGACGCGGAGGCCGTCGTGCGCCGGATCACGCCGCCACTCGACAGCGCCAGGCACAAGGGCCAGGCAGGTCAGTACTGCCGCCGCCGTGGCCCACCATCTTGGTCTCCTCACGCGCTCTGCTCTGTGTCAGAGTGTGTTTCTTGCGATCAGGCTGCTGATGCGCGCGGCGTCTTTGATGGAATTCCCTGGTGCTGAGTGGAGAGCTCTGGGATGCTGGATTCAGTCGACAGGCTGTTGGTTGTTGTTTTGGGATGGTGGTTATTGTTCTCCCATGTTGTAAACTGGGGACATGCGTAGTAAGAATCGTATCAATAGGGGTGATATTCATCTAAATTCGATGTACAATGTTTTGGTTTGGATTGGTGACAATTAGAGCTCAGTAGGATCAAATCTCAGAACACTTCTTTGGAGCTAACGAGGATGTCTCTGCCATTGAAACAAATTCAGGGGCATTGGTTGGTGTTGAAATTGAAGTCCTTGATCGGTATGTGGGAATGTGATGGAAGTTCCTGATGGATATAAATGGGTTCGGTTTGTTCACCAGCCAGTAAGGTCCCAGGGTGGGCCTTGCCTGTTCTGATGTAATCAGCAGTAGAGAAATTACAATGCACAGGCCCAGGGTTGGGAAGCCTGTGGCAGCTTGTTACTTGCTATAGAGTTGTCACATATAGAAGTAATTTGAGGCTAGAGCCATTAGTGTACAAAAGTTGAGAATATTTAAACGAATTTACATTTTTGTTCTCTTTTTTGTATATGCAGCTTAATTATTTTGTTTTTGTTAATTGTTGGATCTTGACTCTGGTGTGTCAAATGAATTTCTGTTATTATTGAAAGTTGCTTATGTTATGTATGATTATGTTCTCAGGGAAGATAGCAGTGATCGGAGGATGTCGTGAGTACACTGGTGCTCCTTATTTTGCCGCTATCTCTGCCTTGAAAGTTGTCAGTATCATCGAAAAGTTCCATCACTTAAAATTATCATTACCAATATTTCACATTATGTCTTTCAGGGTGCAGATCTTTCACATGTTTTCTGCACAAAAGATGCAGCTACAGTAATTAAGAGCTATAGCCCTGAACTAATTGTACATCCAATATTAGAGGAATCTTACAGTGTAAGGTAACTGAAGCTTCTTTTCTTTTTTAATTAAATGTTAATTGAAGTTTCATTTATGTATGCAATCTCATGGTGCAGCATTTTAATGTTTATAAAAATCTCATCCTGTAAATCATCTTGCCAGGGATGATGAACGGGCATCTGTTTCTTCTAAAATTCTTACTGAAGTTGCAAGGTGGATGGAGCGCTTTGATTGCGTTGTTGTTGGTCCTGGCCTTGGAAGGGACTCATTTCTTCTGGTTAGTTTGCTGGTTTAAAGAATATAATATGTACCTCAGTCATATTGAGTGTTATCGGTTGCTTCCATCACAGGAATTTAGAAACAGTTAATTTATTCTGGATTGTTCCAAGAAAATTTTGAATTCACTTCCTTTTCTGCTTTTGTTTAAAATCTATGTAATTTTGTCTGCCCAGCTTGCAGTTCATGGTTTAGTTGTGCTATACTTCAGTTTTTGTTGAAGTCAAGAAGCAAGATTGACTCCTGGCAAAAGGACAGGAAAGAGAAAAAAAGATCAACTAATTTGATAATATTTCCTATATTTGAATATAATTCAGGAATATAATGTAACTAGATGTAAGAACCCTGTGAGAGAAGTTTTTCTTTTGGCTCTAAATACGTATGCATAAGTTAGGCTAGCTAAGGGCATGTTTGGTAGAGATTCGTCAGCTCTAGATTCATCATTTTCAGCTCCACTCCACCAAAAATTTCTCAAACACTCCAGATTCACCAAAATAGTAGATCTAGAGGTCAGATTCACCATTTTGGTGGAGCTCCTCAAGGGTGCTCCACCAACTCAAGTTTGGTGGAGTTGGAGAAAATTACCCACCACTGCCACTTGATATAGAGAAAACAGTTCATTTTCTCTTCTCGCTCGGGTTCGTTTCCTCTTCCTAGCGACATGCACCATCGTGAAGACCCATGTCGGTTGCACCTCATCCTGCCGGCCGCCCTATGACCTTGGCGCCGTGCGACTCATAGCCGGCGCTGCCGCCCCGACCAGTTCTGCCACCGTGTCGGACGCTCCGGGCGCGTCCGCCATGGCCACATGAGCTTCGGTGGCCGTGTGAGCCGGGCCGCGAGCCATGGCTGCACCCCATTGGTTGTGAGCGCTCCGACCGGCCGCGCCCATCCTCCTGGACGGTCCAGGCTGGACCGCAAGCACCCCAGCAGGCCTCGCCCTAGCCTGCACGCGCAAGCCCTCCGGCAGCCCTCGCCTGGTCATGAGCCCTCTGTCTGGTCGTGCCCATGCCCGCGCGTGCTAGCCGACCCTGCGGTGGCCGCGCACTACTCCAGCCAGCCCTGGATTGGAGTAAACCTGCTAACGCGTCAGGTGAAACGAGTTTTTTGGGCGGGTTCTCATGTGGGTTGTGTGTTGACGGGTGCAAACGGGTGCTATTTTCCTGCGGTTCGGGGCAGGTTTGGGTTACAGAGAAAACGGGTAGGGGTGGGTTAGCGTAAAGAATTGCGCTCATGTACCTCCCGTGCTCGGCAGTATGTTTTTTGCTCGTGGCAGGATCAACCTAGACGAGCGAAGCGGGTTTGTCCCCGTTAGCAGGTTTAGATTGGACCCAGACACGCCTTCCCAACGTGCGTGCTCGAAGAAGGAACAATTTTTTTTCTGCTGGCGCGTGGGTCCGAGTGTTAGTGAGACAGAGAGAAACGCTAGAGCCAAGGGCAAATCTGGCAATTCCTACGAAAATTCCCTTGCATGGATCTAGACGGTTGACTACTAAAACTATGGCTGGCTAAGGCTAGACGCCGCAACCTCTAGTTGCAATCTGAACAGGCCAAAAGATTCATTTTGGATTTTTTCCTCAATTCCCCCTGTAAGTGTTATTTTTGTAACTTTCTGTTCGTTTAGATTGTGTAGGAACAGTCTTGTTACAAAAGTAATATTAGGATCCATATTTTCTGATATCTCCTCGACATATCTTATTTGTAGGATTGTGTGAGTAATATCATGAGGCATGCACGGCACGCTAATATTCCAACTGTTGTGGACGGGGTACTACTTGGAGTTATTTATCTGTTCTTTTTTTCCCTCAACTTGAGTTATGAGCCATTTAAATTCAATATTTTTTATTTTCAGGATGGCCTGTTTCTTATAACCAATAATCTTAGTCTTGTTGAAGGAAACCCTCTTGCCATTTTAACACCAAATGTCTACGAGTACAAGCGTCTTGTTCAGAAGGTTCTTAACTGTGACGTAGATGAGGAAACTGCTTTTGAGCAGCTAATCACACTTTGCCAAAAGTATGAACATAATATTATTGTTACTTTTTTAAAATGTTTTTTGATCATTTTTTATGTAACTAATGTTTTCTGGTTATTTTTTATTTAGAATTGGTGATGTAACAATAATGCAGAAAGGAAAAGCTGATGTCATTAGTGATGGTAAAACAGGTATATTAGAGAGCTTATTTTTTTATATATAAAATTCTAAAAAGGCTCTGCTCAGATGCCTTAGCTTCACCTTTTGTTATAATTTTGGCTTATTTCCTGACTATTTATTTTAATTTTGAGCTAATATATATGTTGTTTTCATGTTTCTGAAGTTACACAAGTGAGTACTTTTGGTTCCCCAAGACGATGTGGTGGTCAAGGTGACATCCTTTCTGGAAGGTCTGTTATGGTGTTACCTTCGTGGTGCTGATTATACCTTCTTGGTGCTGATTCCCCCCTCCCCCCCTCGAATGCACAGGACAGTTGTATCATTGCATTAAAGAATTGAAGAAGAGAATAAAACCAAACGTACAAAACCAAATTACAGAAGAAAACAAGAAGCAAAGAAGAAAGAAAAGCAACACACCGCCAACACACATGCAGTTAGAGTATGTCATGAGCCTATTGGGCCTGGGTTGGCAGTATAGGCCATTAGTGTTAGGGTTAAGTAGAGATAAGGATCGTTTACTTAGGTGTCAAGTAAGTGTTGCTTGGGAGCCAAGTAAACCTCTCTATATAAGAAAAGGAGATGTATCAATCTAATAAAGCAAGAATTAAGAAGGAAAAAACCTCTCTCCTGCCCGGCCGTGGGCAAAGGCCCCCGGCCGGCCCTATCTCTCGCCCTTGCAACCCTAGCTGCCGCTAGGGATGAAAACGGATTGGATACGAATGAATATCTCTGATATTACATTTGTTTTCATATTTTTGTCCGGATTCGGATTCGAATACGGATAGTGTCAATCATGCCGGATAGGATACGATTAGATATCGACATCATAAATATGTGATTTGAATATTCGGATACGGATATGGTATCAGGTGTTGAATATCCGGACTTGGATACGAACGGATTAAAACCCCTTTAAATGGATTCATTCTCGAATACGGTCGGAAAATATCCATACCGTTTTCATCCCTAGCCGCCGCCACCACCACCGTTGTGAACAGTACCTGCGGGTACTGTAACAATACGGGTAATGGAGCACGGCAGTCGCTTCCGCTGTTTCCCCCTTGCTAGCAGCCACATAACACACACATGCATGCATGTGCATGCACACTTACATAGGCATTTGTGCTGATTGATTGCAGATTATTTATCTGCAGCTTTCTGTCGGCACCAGGGCCCTGGTCAGAACTTTCCCATATTTTGTTGTTTTCTTAGCATTCACCTAAATTAGTTAATTGGAAATATAGATTAATTTCTTATTTTGCTATCTTTCACCGAAATTTGATTTTTTTTTCCTAGGGAACTAGAATGTATTGCTTGTGTACCCATGATTGTGTTGTGACTTGTGAATAGGCCTGGCTATTTTTAATTCTAACCTTTTTTTTCTTTATTTCTGTGATTTCTAGAAGATATGAATCTCAATATACCAGTTCTAAAAGTGTGTATGCGATTAAAATGTGTTGTGTTGTAGCATATGTTTTATCATAAACAGAGTAAAGTTTTTTAGTGAAAAGAATTTTAAGGATCAAAATCACACACAGCTCTTTTTTGTACTCCAAACATGTTCTTTTCATTTCCCATTAACCACAACACCTTACATTTAACGGTATCTTTGGTTGTTTCCTATCACTATTTGTTGGTGGCAGTGTGGCGGTATTTGCATCATGGGCACGACACTTTGTCTTGACAAATGAACAGCCTACAGAAAAAAGGTAATGCTGGATACCTTCCTTTCAGAATGGAATCTGGGTTCAATTTGGTTTCGTTTCAATGCAGAGTTAATCCTATGACCCTTGGGTGCATAGCTGGCTCTCTTCTACTCAGGAAAGCTGCATCACATGCTTTTGAGAAGAACAAGAGATCAACTGTCACCTCTGATATCATTGAGTTCTTGGGCAAAAGGTCTGTGTGCCTGCACCACATCTTTAACAATCTGTAGTGAAGTTCTTCGTTTTGATGTGCTCAATCTTTTACCTTGCAGCTTGGAAGATATCTGCCCCGCCGAGCTCTAGCTCCTGTGAGTAATTATAGCCATGCACGTGCAACTCTAATAATGTTTATCTAGGCAGTTGGATGCTCAGAACTCTCCTTTGTATCTCTGTTGAATCTAATACAATACAATGAAACGCAACTCCTGCGCTTTTAGTGAGTATGTGAGTGTCTGCATCTGTAATTGGGTCTCGCAAAAAAAAAAAAGTATCTATTGAATAGGGTTTTACCATGCTGATCTAATGTTGCCCTTAGTGTTGTTTTGAAGAACTGTGCACTAGAATCATAGGACTGAAACTGGGTAAAGACTGACTAGAATTCTGAACGCATGTTTCTAGTCGCCTAGTGAAACTGGGTAAAGACTTTGGTTTAAAGTGGCAGGATTCTTTTGGGAAATGATGTTTTTGGTAGTCATTTGATGAAGTACCAAATTTTCAGAGGAAAACTTTGATTTAAAGTGCCGCTTTCTTGAATCGATAGGATCAATTATTTGTTAATTAATTACAATCCTATCCGGCCATGTAGACCTCAGCTGTCCTTTGCACACAAGAAATGGGGTCTATGCACACTAACTGCCTTCCTCTCGACAACACTATCACTATATAAACTTGACCTTTGGATTAGTACTCTATTGGTGCTCAGGCTCACAGTTTTATACCAAGCTGCAGGTCCTAGAACTTTGTTTGAATTGGAGTAATTAATTAATTTACTATAACTATAAAGTTAGATGCTCCCTTCTATTCTAATATTGAATCTAAGGAGTTTTAAGTCTACACTAAGTCAAACTTTTTAAGTTCAACCAATTTTTATAAAATGTACCAATATTTCCAACATGAAACAATATGCTATTCTGCACCATATATTGATGTATAGGTATTCTCTGTTACAAATCATAAGACGTTTTGGTGTTTCTAGATACAATACTTTTGTTGTGTATCTAGACATTGCGTATATCACCTTGGTAAATCAGATAAGACCAAATAGCTAATGCTGCTTCAGGAAATTAGTTTATAGACGCAGGCCACTTAATAGGATCAGCAGTGGCCTTTCACCGACGTCACATTAAACGTCATTATGATAGGGAGAGGTTGGTGTGGGACTCACCTACTTTGGCATCATCGTTGGCACCATCTCACAGAGGCCTACTTTGGCAGCCGAGAGAAGTTAACCCTGGGAATACAGCCCTACTGGTGGAAATTTTTGAAATTTTGATTCCCGCCTGTAGCGAGGGGAGATATCCGAGACGTAGGGTCAGGGTTTTTTCTCCCGGTCGGTAACCGGTCAAACCGGCCGGTAACCGGTCTTACCGGTCCGGTCCGGTAGCAAAAACCAGCGATAACCGGTAATAAACCGACACATGCACAGTAGCCAAAAAACGGTTTTATCGGTTACCGGTCGGTTTTACCGGTTTACCGGACCGGTTTTTTCACTGAAAAAAACCGGTCGGTAAGCGGTAAGAAAAACCCTGCGTAGGGTAGTTTCCCAGCTGCCCTTTGGCAACAGGCTGTTCGGGGTTTCCATGCTGCCGTTTGGGTGTATATATATATATTCTTGCAAACAAGAACCGTTTGTGTGTATATATATATTCTTGCAAACAAGAACTTTTGGTACGTTTTAGACAAATTGAAAACAATGTCTTGGAAAATCAAGAAAAATATTTTTTTTTGTATAATATAAGGAGCCACCACAGATCAATATCAACCACAATATTTTTATGAAAATGATGCATGGAAAATCATATGACCAAAATTATTTGATATTGTCCAATATGTAGAAAATTTAATTCAAGTGACAATTTCAACCTAGCTAATCCATTCGCCACCAAATCATAGATCATCTCCATCCAGATATCCAAATATATATCAAAAAATAAATTATGGTTTAAATCCTTTTTGTAATCTTCTCATATATAGGCACTGTAGCTGCATTTTTCTTCTGACATACCTAAAGTAAACACAAGAAAACACGTTAGCAACTAGAGACATACCTAAAGTAAACTAATCTAGTGCTGCTAGGATACATCAATTTGAACCAAGACTAAACTACATGGCATGCCACAACAAGCAAATTACAAATATGAAAAAGTTGTTAGCACACATGAACTTGAACCTTCTTATATACCCTAGATATTAGAAGGGCATATTTAAATGATATATCTGCATAAAATGACTGTAACCATATTTTTCTTCTCAATTCAAATATTGCCTTCACCAACACTGCCTCCACCAAGAGCACTGCAAGTAAATACAAGGAACATTAGCAGTTAGAGACATACCAAACTAAAATAATCTAGTGTTGATTAGTACAAGGAAGAGACATACTTAATTTGCTGTTTGAGCCAAATCAATCGAACATTTTTGTTTTTCATTTTCATGAATATCACCGTATCTATCTTAAATTTGAAGATAGTCATAGCATATGCCTTCTCCACATTAGTAAGTTCATCCATTGCATCCACTTCATCGAGACACTTCTCAACTGAAATTTCTTCTTCGTTCTATTGAGCTCTTCCATGCTCTTCTTTGTTTGAATCTTCTTAATCCTCGATACCAGCACCAATGTGACTCTGCTTATACTTTCTCCCCCTCTCTCTCTCCTTGCATAGAATCTTTATTGGAAGGTTGGAAGCCCTACTTTGGTTTAGGTTAATTGATGAAACATATTTGGTCTTATCCTATTGCTAAGCATGTGTATAGCTAATAAGAAAGGATTAAAACCAAGCCAAGTTATGGAGCGAGCAAGGTGGCAACCATGAAAGATGGTGATGATCACATGCAATGAAGTGATCATGTGCTCTACACTTGGTGAATTGGAAGAAGAGAAGAGTTGGAGCAAAGAGGCCCGAAGGCAAAGGTATAACCTATAGGGCTTTTTGTTTTGGTGACCAAGACACTTAGCGAGTGTGATCACATTTAGGATAAATAGTCGTACTATCAAGAGGAGATAATTCACGGCTTATGTGGTGTTCAAGTGCCGATGCTTTAGACCTAGTGAGTGACTAACACAACCCTTGAAAAATGCTTTGCAAAATGCTAACACACATGTACAAGTGGTGAAACACTTTAGTGTTAGCGCATGGAAGCAAGGGTAGAAGTTATAAAGCTAATGGTGCTGAGATATGGGCATCAGACGTTGCTGCAGGCAACATCGGATGCTGGATATGACACAATGAATATAGACTAAGAAGAGGTAGTCTACATAATGTATATATTATGATCAATGAGGGGCAATATGATCAAAGAACTAATTATACAAAAAGTATGAACAAGATAAAATATCTACACAAGATATGTCTAGCAAAAGGTAAGCACAAGATATATATATATATATATATATAGTCAATGAACAATGTAGCAATGAATGAAAGAACTAGTTAGGGAGGTTATCACCAAGCCTTGTGGAACGTCTTTGTAGTACCAATCATCGGTGAATATAATAGATGAAGAGCCAATCACCAGGAGATAGAATCAAGCACACAAGGAAGCACGTGGGACAGAAGATTTATCCCGAGGTTCACGTGCTTGCCGGCACACTACTCGCTGTTGTGTTGACCAACTCTTGGTGATCTGGTGGCTAATTGGCACCACGCCAAAGATACACAAGCCCCACAAGAATCTACCACAAGTGAAGTAGCTCAATGACACGAGCAATCCACTAGGAGTGTCTTTCGCCACTCCGGCGGGGATTAGGCCCGAAAAAACCCTCACAATGAGCTCAGTGGTGGCCAAGAACAATCACCAATCTTGCCAACTCCACCCAATCGCCTCCAAGCCATCTAGGCACCAACAAATGCCAAGAGTAACAAGAAACTCAAAGCCGATGCGAAGAACTAGTGCCACTAGAATGAACTCTTTCAAATCTTAGCACCAGATCACTCAATCTCGCCAGCAAATGATCAAATCAACACTAGAGATGAGTGAGGAGGCTTGGCTATGCTCACAAGAATGCTTAGGGATCAAAAATGTGCAAGAGAGAACCCAAGTGAGTCGGCCAAGCCACTTAAATAGCCCACACAAGTCAGGCTAGTCGTTGGGCTGAAATCGGGGGCATTAGACGCGCCGATGCTCGACCATCGAATGCTGCCCCAGCGTCCGATGCTTCCGATGAAGCCATGTGTCCCCCTGTTATGAATGTCATCCGCTCGATCCCAATGGCTATATCGCTTCCCGCGCAGATTAATGTGGCATCGGACGCGCTGATGCCACTCGCTCTTTTCAGCACAGAATAGCGCCACATCGGTCGCTCCAGGACCTGAACATCGAACGCTACACCCCTGCGTCTGATGAGCGAATAGAGAGGTTCTAGAGAGGTCAGAAACGCATCGAACACGTCCGATGCTTCCTCATCGGACGTAGGCCAGCGTCCGATGCTCCCTGCTAAGTTAGCTCGCGCCACGTCACAGCCATCGGACGCTCGGACCAGCGTCCAATGCAGCGTTCGATGCAACCTGTTGCATCAGACTAAGTTAGGGTTTGCCATCGGACACGACAGTCCATCGTCCCATGTTGTCGCCCGCCGCGTCCGATGCCCCTAACTCATCACCTTCCACTTTCTAACTTCTACCCTTGCTTCCATGTGCTAACACTAAAGTGTTTCACCACTTTGTGCACGTGTGTTAGTGAAGGACTGAGTACCAAAGGCGACCAGAGGGGGGGTGAATGGGAGCCTAAAAATTTCTTTCGAAACTTTGACCTTTGTCCCAACAAATCAACCCCAAAAGCTTCGGACACAAGCATGATGCCCACGACCCTCAGAAAGAGGGTGGATGATCCCTAGGATCACAGCGAGGCACCACCAAACAAGAGCAAACCAAAACTCGAAAGCGCCGAGTCAAGTCCAAGCCCAAAAACCAACTCCTGAACGTAGATGGAAGGCTACGTCGGGAAATCCCTAAATACCGATGCTAACAAGTAGCAAAGATACCTAGAGAGGTTCCTTGGTGAACTCTAGGAGCATACGAGAAGTCCGGAAACAAAGCCGACAAGCCGGGAGAGCAAACACACTGGAAAACAACACTCAGTAGATTCCCTGACTGTCCGCGGGTACAGTCCCGGACTGTCCGCCCACTGCCGGACTGTCCGTGGATTGGTGGCGGACTATCCGCCAGCCCAAAGTAGAAAACTGCAAGTCTGCTGAACACCCCTGCTCGGGCCCGGACTGTCCGCGCTCCCCAACGGTGGACTGTCCGCCGGTCACCCGAGCCCAAACACACCGAGACGCGCAACCACTGACCTGGCTGGATCCCGACGCGCGGACTGTCCGCGCCTCAAGTGGCGGACTGTCCGCGAGCACCCAGGGAGGGCAATTTCAAACGCCTTTCTCCCAAATCTTCCCAAAGCCGAATCAAATCGAAATCCTTTGATCCCAAACTTGGAGAAAATGGTTCCTAGGTAGTTGGAAGACTATCCCTAAGAAATCATCCGCTCAAATCAACTCAAACTTCAGAAAATCGAAAGGGAATGTAGGAATGAAAAAGTCGCCATGAAACTTGAATCGACCCGATCTACTTGTTCGCAAGGGTTGAGATGAATTCCTTCGGTGGAAATGTTCTCCTCACATCAAAGAACAAGTTGATTCAAGTGGATTCGAAAAAGACGCAGCGTAGAGGGAGATCGAGCGACGGGAAAATTGAGACAAAAAGCAAAACGCGAAGAACAACTTAAGAACACAAATCACAATCTCAATTCCCAGCCGAAATTCATCCCCACGAGGAGACAACAGGAAACCGGTCCCGTTTCATCAAAATCCAAATACATAGAGGTATGATTCACCGTCTCTACGGATCTCAGTAGCTACAACAGGGAATGGGAAGTAATAAACCCTAGAGTGAAAATAGCAATGGCTGAGATAGTCTGGAGGGAGGGGTTGCCTCTCCTAATATAGCCTAATACAATTATTCCCCTTCTACCCCTACTGCTAATGAGCGAGCAGGCTAACCCTAATGGTATTCCTGTCCAACTCGAAGTTGATGTCGATCCGACGGCCACGCCCGCACATCAGTTAGCTTCGCCTCGACGCGACCTCACCGGATGCCGCCACGTGCCGCCACTCGTCATCCGTCCTTTTCACGGACCTCCCCCCGGTTTTGAGGCCGAAACCGGGAAACCAGTCGTCCCCAGCTGAGGTTTGTGGCCCTAACTCAGAAACCCGCCAGCACCCAGGTTTTGAGGCCCAAACCTGGAAACCGTCCTCAGCCCGAGTTTTGTGGCCCAAACTCGAAAACCGGCCGCACCCAGGTTTTGAGGCCCAAACCTGGAAACCATCCACTCGGTGGTTTTTCTGTGGCTCAACCACCAAACCGAGGCCGTAGAGGGATGCACCGCCCGTGCACCCCGTCCACCCACGAGTCTTCACTTGTTGCTGTCCCAGGCTGTCAGCCACCATGGCTGATCCTCAGGCCACTGGTCTGTCAGTCCAACCCTCACGTCCGCCCTTCACAGCTCCGGGTCCATCGGCACGACACGTCTCTACTTGACCTTCACCTTGCCTTCGATCACCGTCTCCGAGCTCGACACCTGCACAACACAAGTCAAAGAACATGCGCATCATACCAGTTGACAATCACTCATCATCTCAAGATCCGGCATACACCCATGTATCCGCAATCTCCCCCTTGATGAGTGCATTGTCAACTACCAATAAAAATCATATGAAATAGAAGAAAAAGAAGAAGAAGGAAGCGAACTCAACCAATCGACTAGAAACAACGCAAAGCCAAGAAAAGTCGAATGGAGTGAGCAAGACAACTTGGTTCCCATAGACATGGGCAACGGCTCGACGCAACCAAGCAAAACAAAGCTAGCCCTCAAGAAGAGGCAGAACGGGCTCAACACCGCTAGCGAGAAGTTCAGAGCAAAGCAGTCAACTTGAATAAATCAGCTGGCCCCTCAAGAAAGAGGCAAAGGCTCAACACAACTAGCTGAAAACCGCTCCAAACCAAATGAAAACTCATCAAATGAGCAAACTCCCCCTTGAATAGTGCACACAACTAAGACATGATTTGTCCAATTTCTCCCCCTTAGTTGAAAATGCACAATCAAGCAAATGCATATGAGCCACAAATGCAGGTTAGCAGCTTTAGGTATATAGTCGATAGAGTGAATAGATGCTCTAAAGAGTGCTGATCCGACGACTCAACAACAAGTATAACGCCAGCAACGGCCCAAACTGATCACATAATACAAAATATGAACATGGGAGCATAGTGAGCAGTTTTAAGCCATTTAGAAAGGGTTTCACCATCAAAATAACATCAAACATGTATAGATAGGAAGTCGAACAGATGCTAAACATGTATACATGGTGAACTACCCCTAGCAAAGTTCAATCATCATGCTATAGAATGAAACATAGACTTATGCTTTCAAATTTGATCAGAGTTGCAGCGGTGATTACACAAGTTCAAATTTTCAGCATGTGATTGTGAGAGGTTGAAAACTTGACATTGCCTAACTTTTCAACCGAGCTAAGCCTATGCATAAGCAATCAGAAGCTTGAAGCAACGATTTCGGTCTTACACTACACGACTCAAGTTTAACTCAATGTGCAATGAGAAACAGTCTCGATATCGTGATGTGCTATCAAGCAATCCCATCTCGATATTTTTAATTCACTTAGACTTGGTTCAATTTTAACAGAATATGAATATACCAAGCAAGTGAAAGACTCAGAACTAGAGACATAGCAACCTAGCATATAGGAATAGTACAAGTAACTTCAACACATTCTACACATGCTAGTTGCCAATCTCAATGGTGAACAAGTTTCAAATTTTATGTTTGATTAAGCATATTCACAGTTCTAGAAAATAGCTCAGCTCACAACGTGTATCAGTAATCAAGAAGAGCCTAAGCTACAAGCATCATCATGTATCATCAGAGCATACACTAATCATAGCATAGATTCATTCTAAAGATTATAGACATGAAGCTCGAAAGAGTAAAGATGCAAACATGATGAAATGCAAAGACTAAACAAGAACAAAACAAAAGAAGTCAATCCATGATACAACCAAAATGTTTCCCCCTACTAAAAGGGGAAACACACACCAAGCTCACCTCTCAACCTAGCAAAGGTTAATTGGTCCAAAGGCTTAGTAAAAATATCTGCCAACTGATGATGAGTATCGACATGGCGAAGGTCGATATCACCCTTCTCATAGTGGTCTCGCAAGAAATGAAAGCACACATCGATGTGTTTGGTCTTAGAATGAAGCACGTGGTTCTTAGCAACGCTAATCGCACTCTTGCTGTCACAAAGCAAAGGAACTCGTGAAAAGCTCAGAGCAAAATCACGCAAAGTGGCCATCATCCACAACAACTGGGAAGAATAGCTAGCCGCAGCAACATATTCAGCCTCTGTGGTAGACTGGGCGACACTAGACTGCTTGCGAGAAGACCAAGATACAAGAGAAGAACCTAAAAACTGACAAGTCCCAGAAGTGGACTTGCGATCAAGTCGGCAACCAGCAAAATCAGCGTCAGAGTAACCGCAAAGAGAGAGGGTAGAAGAAGCAGAATACCAAATCCCGAACTCTGGAGTGAAACGAAGGTACCTCATAATGCGCTTGACCGCCTGACGGTGAGAAGTGCGCGGCGACGACTAAAATCGTGCGCAAAGACACACAGCGAACTGAATGTCCGGGCGTGTCGCCGTTAGGTACAGCAGCGACCCGATCATACTCCGGTACTCCTTCTGGTCCACAACTTCTCCCTCCTCATCCGCATCCAGGGCCATCATGGTCGACATGGGTGTTGGAAGAGGCTTGGCCTCACCCATATCGAACTTCTTCACTATGTCCTTGGTGTACTTGCCCTGGTGCACAAACGTCCCTTCTCAGGATTGCTTGATTTGCAACCCGAGAAAGAATGTCAACTCGCCCATCATGCTCATCTCAAATTCCCTGCTCATTGTATCTGCAAACTTGGCAACCAAAGCATGAGAAGAACGACCGAAAATGATATCATCCACGTAAATATGAACCAACAAAGTGTCATTGCCTTGCTTGAGGAGAAAAAGAGTTTTATCCACACATCCCATTTTAAAACCCTTAGCAAGCAAAAAGGTTTTCAACCTATCATACCAGGTTCTAGGGGCTTGTTTCAAACCATACAAAGCTTTGTTAAGTTTAAAAACATGGTTTGGAAACTTTGGATTTTTGAAACCGGGGGGTTGTCTCACATACACCTCTTCTTCTATGTAGCCGTTAGGAAGGCACTCTTGACATCCATTTGAAAAAGTTTGAAACCCTTGGATGCAGCAAAAGCCAAGAGTATCCTAATTTCCTCCAAACGAGCTACAAGAGCAAAAATCTCCTCATAGTCTATCCCCTCCTTCTGACTATACCCTGGGCTACAAGTCTGGCCTTGTTTCTCACAACATGGCCATCCTCTCCTTGTTTGTTTTTGAAAACCTATTTTGTCTCAATAGGGTGACACTCATGAGGAGGTGGAACAAGAACCCAAACCCGATTTCTCTCAAAATTTTCAAGCTCCTCATGCATGACATTGACCCAATCCGGATCAGATAAAGTGTGTCCAACATCTCGGGGTTAAAAATCAGCAACAAATGCAAAATGAGCAAAGTGAGAAATTTGTTGTGACCTTGACCGAGTGACGCGTTCGTGGATGTTGCCGATCATCTATTGAGGAGGGTGTTGGCGCTGGATGTGTCGTGGCGCCTCCCGTGCTGAAGTGACCTCCCCCTCAACAGTAGCTGGTGCCCTCTCGGGTATCACGGGCAAACCCCAAGGTGGTGGATCGACCGCCCCCCATGTAGTGGAAGAAGATGGGTCGGGGCCGCGAGCAGTCGTGGTCGAAGTCGATCCCAAAGGAACAGCAGGTGGAGGAAGATCTGGGTCATCCATCTGTTCAGCTCCATCTTCCTCATCATCAAAAAGAGGCTCTCCAACCTCATGATCACCTGCACGCTCAAATCTAGAAGGACAATGCATGGTCTCATCGAAGGTGACATCGGATGTCTCCATGACTCGGTTAGTATCAAGGTTAAGTACACGATATGCATGAGTATGATTACCATAACCCAAAAATACACTGTCAGAAGAGCGAGACTCAAACTTGTCCAAGTTGCCTTTCTTGAGTATAAAACAGTGGCAACTAAAAACTCTAAAATAACTCACTTTGGGTTGCTTCCCAAATCGCAACTCATAAGATGTCTTCTTCAAGAAGGCACGAAGAAAAATGCGATTGGAAATATAGCATGCAGTGTTAACAGCCTCAGCCCAATACCACCTAGGAGTCCTATGCTCATCGAGCATCGTCCTAGCCATCTCAACAAAGGTTCGATTGGAAATATACGCAAAGATCATATCTCAACAAGGTGTGTAGGGGGAAGAAAACTGATGCTCCAAACCCAAAGAGTTACAAAACTTCTCAAAATCCGAGTTCTTAAACTCGGAACCATTATCGCTACGAATAGCTCTCATCGAGTTCTTAGGGAACTCATTCTGAAGACGCAAAATCAGATTGCGAGTAAAAGAGAAAGTCTTAGTTTTCTCAGCTAAAAAGAAAACCCATGAATATCTCGAGAAGTCGTCAACAACAACAAGCACATACCACTTCCCACCATCCGAGCTCACCCGAGCCGAACCTACAAGGTCCATATGCAAAAGCTCTCAAGGGCGTTTGGTCATAACTTGATTCACAGGATGGTGCGGAGCGACAACCATTTTCCCATGTCTAAAAGATTGGCAAATAAGATCCTTCTCCATGTGTAGCTTGGGCAATCCTTGTTGGAAATATGCCCTAGAGGTAATCATAGAGATGATGATATTTCTATTGTATCCATGATTTATTATATGTTCATTGAATATCCATTAAAGACAACTTGTATTGATTGACAATTATGTGAATTGTCTGTGAAACTCTTTTACTTGTATGGTTATTCGATAGTTGTCCCTGATCGGAGTTCATGTGAGGACACACATGAATATTAGATCAGCACATGTATTAGTTGATGACTATGTTTCACAAGTCATAGACATGGAGATGTCAAACTAATAATGTGGGCACATGTATGACATGGGGCTGGACTGACCCAACATGAGATGTTCTTATTATCTCTTCACACGTCATGTACGTTATGTCCTTAGACCTGAGATTGTGGTATGTTCTCAAGATATGAATCGACTTACTTAGGGACTATCAAACGCTACTTCGTAACAGGGTAGTTATAAAGATAGTCTTCGGGTTTGTCAGGAAGTATGTTGTGAGACATAGACGATCAAGATGGGATTTGCCCCTCTCCATGCGAGAGAGATATCACTGGACCACTCAAATGATTGGATCATAAAATGCATGGCCGTGCTTAGGTTAAGTGTTAACTTATGAGTTGGACCAAATATTGTGTGGCAAGGGAATTACGTATATGTGATCGTGGTGGTTCGTCAGATATGATCTTTGCGTATACATAGGAGTTGACACATCTTGCTAGAGGCCGCTGTCAACTATTGGGCGAGTAGGAGTACTCGGGCCATGTCTATGTGTGCGTGAACCCATAGGGTCGCACGCTTAAGGGGCTGGAAGCCTGATTCGAGTTGGACTCGAGTCAGACCAGGATTAGGGTTTGCTAATGGGCCTCCAGGTCGGTGGGCTCATTAGGGACGCCTATATAAAGAGGGGTGGGGCGACCATGGTTTGAACACGTCATTTTGGACAGCCGTCACCCACCTCACGCCCGCGCCTAATTGCTCCTCGCAGACCTAGCAGTCTGGAGGCGTAACGTTTCCTCCCTATACGTGTGGGATACCTCAGAGGTGCTGCATCTGGAGCACAAGGACGAACCGCACGTGGATGTTGGTAGTTCTTAGATACACCTAGGATAGGGTAACTAAAATAGCTATCTACTAATGCCAAGCGGTGTTGTCAGTCCCGACACTAGTAGGAGCTAGCTAGCGAGAATGCAATCTATCAGGAGGAGATTCTGCAAGCGCACAGAACTATCGTAGTAGCACTTCGCCTGGGAGTACCAGGTGTCGATTTATTTGATCCCAAGGGAAGGCTAGGGTGGTGTATGAGTTGAGTCAAGGAGGGGATGAGAGTCGAAGAAAAGAGAAAAGGGAAAAGGGGAGAAGAGAGGAGATGAAAGGCTAGAAAGAATATATGGGTGGATAGGTAAGGATGAAATGGAAGGCTAAGGTAGGGTGGATGGATAGGTAGATAGAATGGGATAACTAAGGGTAACTAACTAATAACTACTAACTACTAACTACTCCTAGATAACCACAGAGCAAGATAACTACGAAGCAAGATAGTTACGAAGCAATGCAGGAAAAAGACAATAAAGCAACTAAGTTAAGTAAAGTTTTATTCCTATCTTGTCAAGTATCGAGGCGTACTAGCCTTTACCACTTACTTAGGTTGAACGCTAGCACAACGAGCCTTACTGTTAAACTGGGCCAACTACGTGGTGGAATTCAAGGCGCACAGGGCTGTCACCACCTGCTTGCTACCACAGCTATCCGGGGGTCCAGCCGTATCTGAAGGTAAGTCTATAACTAAGCACCACGCTTAACTATATTCTAACTATCTCTACCCTAGCTTTGAATAGAGACACCCTTGCGGAGGTCAGAGCAAAAACTTGACTTAATAAGATAAACACTAAACTAACTAAGCAACCTATTGGCAAAGATCAATCACTAAGCACACTAGAGATTAACTACTATGGCTAAGTGAATTGAACTGTAGGATAGCTAGGCACTCAAGCAATCAATCAAGTATACCACTCAATACTGATAAGTAGAATAAAGTAATACTTGAAATGATGAACTAGAATATAGTAAAGTGCTTGAGATACAAGAGCAAAACCTGAACTAGAGATGAAGGAAGACTCTTCCCAGCTCCAGAACCGATCACTCGCACGCCTCTACTCTTGAGCTAAGCCTTGAGCAGCGCTACCGCGAGGGCAAAGATGCCTTGCTCTACTAGCTACCTACTTGCCTAAGCTCTCTGAGCTCTCACTTGCTTGCTTCTACTTGCTTTGCTTCTCTTGTGTGGGATATGAATGAAGTGATGCCTCAGGGGGGTATTTATAGCCCAAATGAGTGAGGGGGGTACTTATAGGGGGCAGCCAACCGACCTAGGGTTTGGTCAGGTGGCGGGCGCCACCCCCTACTGGCGGCCGCCAGTCCCCTGGCCGTTGGATGCACCGGCTTTGGTCCTACGGCCTCCAGGTGGTTGTCCAAGGCGGTTTGGAGGTCGGTTGCATGTCCTAGCAACCGACATTCAGCCTTGATCCACGCCACTCCTCCCTGAGCCGTCCGATGCCACTGACCTAGTGACCAAGGGCCAAGATTTGGCCTTGGTGAGGTCACACGGATCGGTGACGTGGCACGGAGTGGAGCTTGGGCCAACCCAAGTGGCGAGCGCCACCTAGGGGTGGCGGGCGCCACCCCCCTTAGGCCCATTTGGGCCCTACCGAGTGGGCTTGGCCTCTAGTGGGTCCATATGTCCAAATTTGGTTCAAATCCTGCATTCAAATAAAATTCTATGGACATGTGGAATTTCGTTAGTTTGAAACCTATTTGACTACATTTCATGCCTTTTTGGTGGATTTTAGGGTCAAATGTTGATGGTAAAACAGGTGTTTAAGGACCATCAACAGTGGAGACGTGAAGGTCGGACGTGAACATCTACACGGCATCGCTGCGACGCGCACGTCTACACCGAGACGTCTTCCGCTGCATCTGCGCGTCTAGTGGTAATCCCGTGATCTATAACTAGCAGTAGTTCCTGGTTTATGGGGTTGAAAAATTTTGTTTTTCGGCTAGCGTAGCATCCTCGTAACCCTGACAATCCTTGGATTAAGCCAATTGAACTAAGCCTTGCAAGAAAGTCGAAGCTCAAGTGACCAAGTCTCCTATGCCACTTCCAAAGATCAGAGGAGGATCCGGCCAAATGACAGCGAGAAATGCCAAAAGACTCCGAGAAATTCGCACGAAAGACTTTCCCAAAGGGCGAAATCAAACATACAAGATTGCCTTGAGGATCTAAAATACAACTGAGATTCGGCTTAAAACGAATCTCATAGTCATCCTAAAAAAGTTGAGAAACATAAAGAAGGTTAAAATGCAAGTTCGATACAAGAGCAACATCATGTAAGACAAAATGCTCATTAACTCGCACATAATCATGGGATAGTACCTTACCTTTGCTATTATCACCGAAGGTAATAAACTCCTTTCCGGTGACTGGACTAAGACTGGAGAACCACTTGGAGTTTCCGGTCATATGCCTTGAGCATCCGGAATCCACAAGCCAAACGTTCTCCAATCTACTTACCTACATCAATAAAAAGACATAGGGTGAGCATACGGTCCAACACTGGGGTGAGTAAAACGGGAAGAGTACCAGTGCTGTCCCGACTGCTCAAAAGAACGGTTAGTAGAAAAACCATTCCTAGCACGCCTACGGGGAAAGCGATCACCACACATAGGAAAATGTGGTTCGCTAAGGGAAGAGCGTCCATCGCGATAGCCAAAACGCGGTGGGGGGTAACACTTGTCGGTGTTCGGAACCCAGGGGTCTACACCGGTGAGTGAATTTGCGTGTGCGTGTTCCCTGATCCGGATGGTGATGCAAGAAGTATACAGGTGATTTATCCTGGTTCGGGCAAGAGAAGGCCCTACGTCCAGCGGGGGGGGGGGGGGAGAGAATGTATTATCTTGCACCGAGGTGCTTGTACAGGGGCGGATACAAGCGTGAACAAGAGAGAACAGGATGCATGGAGGAAGGAACTAGAACTAGGGAACTAACTCTAGAGTTCTAGACTATGATGGAGAGCTTGAGAGCTTGAGTGCTTCAGTGAACCTGCCCTATCCTAAGCCCCGACGTTCCATTTTATAAGCGAAGAGGAGGCACAAGGTCACATAGTTCTAGGGCTATCGTGGGTGATGATGTCAACGATGACGTCGGTGATGACGATGCCGGTCATGTCGGTGCCGCTGTAGCGATGTACTTCGTCCTGTGGCGACGTGCTTGACGATGGCGGTGAAGGACGAAGCCCATGCGCCGGTGTGCGCAGAGACATCGTATCAGGAGTTGTTGGAGGACTGACCAGTCCTGGTGGAGCCGTGCTCGAGGGTGAGGTCGAGGCCTCTGCGGATGAGTCCGAGGCCGGCGCCGAATGGGTCAAGCTCGGGGCTAAGCGCGATACGCGGAGACGAACATGCCTCGAGGGGGGCCTTCGAGGGGGTACATTGCGCGGCATGGGATGTCAACTCTGCACGACATGCTCGTTTCCCGAGTGTGGGCGGTTAGAGTTTGATTTTACTGGTGTACGGTCGACTGTGGCACTCGCTGTAGCCATATGAGTTAGACTAGAATAGGCAGAGTGCATTTAATGCTCCTGGGGTCGTACAAGTGGTAGGTACGGGGTAGTCGAGGCTCGCTTCCTTCGCTAGGAACTCTTGGTGGTTGGGGCTCGACCCCCATCGTGTGAAGGGTCGAGGATGTATGGCGAGGCGTTCGCCCGAGGCCTAGCTCAGAGGGCTCGGACGACACGGAGAACGTGCGTTCACCCGAGGCCTGGCTTGGAGGGCTCGGGCGAGACGGAGAACGTACGTTCGCCCGAGTCCTGGCTCGGAGGGCTCGGGTGAGCCGATAAGATTGTTGGGTTGCAGCGACCTACTTCCTCTTGATGGGCTTTTGGCATGGTGGGCCAAGTAGTGTCGATTACCTTCTTGGCCCTGGTTGTGTTTTTCTTAATCGAGGTTTTGGGGGTACCCCTTCTTCGTACCATCGATAGTAGCCTCTGAGCCCCGGCTCGAGGGCTGGCGCTCGAGCTGGGGGTCACGAGGTCGTAGGGTATTCCAAAACTGCTCTGCGGGGGACGCGCGAGCGTTTCCCGTGGGGGTAGCCCCCAAGGCCTCGAGGGAGTAATGAGATTCCTTCGAGGACTTTGTTGACTTCGTGTTGCATGTCGCGCATGAGGTCGGATACGACTGGTATTCCTACAAGATTAAATCAACATGAGTTGAGGTAAATGCTCCTAGCCGTGGTGGGCCTCGAGTTGTTGATCCCCTGGGTTAGTTCGATCCTCTTTCGTCGAGGGATGCCGGGCGTAGTCGAGCCCCCGAGCCTTGTGTGGCTTGGGGCGTTGCTAGCTCTGGCGTCCTTCCCACGAGCCCTTTTGATTGGGTGCGAGGTGAGAAGCGTCCTACTACCCTCGACAGGGCGGAGTCTTGATGTCCTCGGTGAGCTGGTTAAGGGGGAGTCCAAGTGAGAGCTCGTGCCCCATTCGATAGGGGTCGACTGTGGTCCGGAGGCGATCTCATTGAAGCAAGATGTGTGGATGCCTGGATACCAGCTCTGTTCAATGGGGGCTGGTGGCTCGATGCCTCTCCTCGTGGAAATTCAATGGCGACCCATTCGTCCCGCCTTGGATTCGCGTCAGGGGTCTCGAGAGTCAGTTCTCGAGCTAGGCTCTGAGTGAGCTCCCCTCCGGCGTCCCTGACTCGGGTACTCGAGGTTGGCTATTCAAACCCTTCGAGGGTCAGCCTTCGTTACCTCGAGATTTTCGTATGGGCCGGGGACCGTTTTACTTCTCGTGGAAGGATCTTTTGCGGAAATGATTCTTTTTGTCCGTCTGGCGCGTCTTTTGAGGCGAAGAATGATACGACACGACGGTCATGGCGGGCCCGTGCAACAGAAGGGAGAGGAGGGGATGCTGCGTGTACTTGTTGCGTACTTCGAGGGGGTTAGGTGACTGCAGTTAATGCGGGCGTCGTTATCTTTTTCCTTGCGCCGCTGAGTCTGCCCGATACGCACTGGTCCCTATAAATACGAGGGGTGAGGGGAGCCGTTCCCCTTCTCTGCTTTCCATCTTCTTATTGCCATCATTGAGAGTCCGAGCAGCCACTTCGCCTACGAAGGAGAGAGGGAGAGAGAGAGATCGGGAACCTTCTTGGACGCCCGTCCACCGCACAGATCCGCGCTGCTGCGATGGTGAAAGTGGTGCCCACCGATGAATGGCGTTCATCATCGGTGACGAGGGAGAGATTGCAGGAATTGGTCGATGCGGGGCTTCTTCGCCCCCTCACTTCTCAGGAGAAGCCGGAGTGGATGGCGCCGCCATAGTCAGATCGGGAGCCAAGGCCGCCGAAGGGATACGTCGTGAGCTTCCTGAAGTTCCACCGGTTGGGGCTCGGGTCGCCCCGAGCCGGTTCATGCGGGCGCTCCTCCACCATTACTACGTCGAGCTTCACAATCTTTCCCGCAACGCTGTCTCCCAGGCTGCCATCTTTGCGGTGGTCTGCGAAGGATACCTAGGGATGGAGCCGCACTAGGAGCTGTGGCTCCATCTCTTCAGCGGGTGTCACTTCAACTCCCCCGGGGGCAAAGGCGTGAGGAGGGTCGTCCGTGCCGTCTGCCTCAACTTCGCCTTGAAGACCAGCAAGTTGGATGTTCCGCGTGAGTACATCCCCACCAACTTGATGAGCAATCACGCCTAGTGGGACTCTCAGTGGTTCTATTTGCGGAACGACGAGGGGTATTTCCCGGAGTTCACCGGGCATCTCCTCTCGGAGCGTCCCACTCACTGGTCATACGGTGTCATGGTGGAGCGGCAGTCGCGGCTGGTGCCGCTCGTGGAGGCGATGAAGAAACTTCGCGAAGCGGGTCTGACGGCGGCGATCGTCGTCTGGGCCTTCCAGCGACGGAGGGTGCTCCCCTCATGGCCCGCCTTGTGCGATTGGATAGGATGGGGCCCAAGGCTGAGCCCGAGCGCCTTAAAAGGAGTTGTATGTCCGAGGAAGCGTTGCCCGAGGCGGAGGTCGTGGTGAGGGTGAAGGGCACAGTCTCCGGACCCTTCGAGCCGGAGAACGTCCATCTTATCCCTATGCTGCCGAATGAGGGATGTCTCGACTTGGTGAGTGCCCCGGGTCGTGCCCTTTGGGGTTCATTCTTCTTTTCTTTTTTCTCCCTTCATCCTTGCTCTTACCTTTCATATTTTTCCGCAAGGGAGGATCAACTATCGGACCTCGATAACCCCAGTGAAGGAGGACGTCGCCGTCCGACAGGTGAGACGCCTTTCTGCCCAAAAAGAGAGAGAGAAAAGACGCGAAGAAGGCAAAGGAGAAAAAGAAGAACCTTTCACGCCAAAAGCGCGAATAGCGACGGGCGAGTCGAAGGCGTAATAGGTCGCCTAGGAGGAAGTCGTCCACGGAAGAGACCTTGACCGTGGATGATGATGATGATGATGACGACGAGGGGATGGACGTACGTCTGAGTCGTATATTGGGCTTTAGTCCGCGAGCTGACGTTCCTCCTGCGCAGGAGGATGTCCTGGAGCGCCCGAAGGAGAAGAAGCAGGGTGGCTCGTCGTCTCGGCAGTCGTCCAGCGGTGTGGCGTCCGCCTCGATCGTGGCCTCGAAGGAGAAATAGTTATCTCCCTTGAGCAAGGGCCAGTGCCCTGAGAAGACCCTGGGAGCCGCTCGGGGCACCGTACGCCCTGGTCTCGGACCGGGGGCTCTGGTCCTGAGCGAAGCTTCGAGGGAGGGACGACCTCGAGGCCCCTGAGCGGGTCGGGAGAATCCGGGAAGAAAATCTCCCTTCCCCTGGGGTAAGTACTCTCACCTCAAGCTCCTCTTCGTCCTTTGTCCTTATGCCTTGACTCAAAAATCACGCGACATGTTCGTCTTTGGCGGCCTTAGGGCGAAGCATAGGGTAGGGCTGGCGGACCTTGCCCCGACCAAGAGGCTCAAGACGGAGGTGGCTGCCAAGATGTCGGCGGACCTGGCTAGAGGTGGGGTTTTCCTGCCCCCTTATGCACAGGCTTGGGCCGCGGCAGCCCGGGAGGCCATGGCTCGGGGCAAGCTGACGGGTGTTGCTATGGTTGCAGGCACGTCCCCCCCAAGGCCAAGTACCGGGGGTGACACTGCTCCCACCCGGGTCTCCAGGGCCGTTGCGGCCCAAGCCCTGGCATCGACGGGCCCTACCTTGGACCGGGCTAAGGGTCCCGTCATTCGACCCGAGGAGGTGGCTCTTGAGATCCTGAGGGTGGGTTCGGGGTCCGCCCTGATCGACACAGAGATCGAGGAGGTGGTCACCGGTTCACCGCTCGTCGGTGCTTCGGTGGTGTCGGCGAGGGCGTGGCCCATGGGGATCCACGAGGCGGAGCTGAAGAAGAAGGATGAGGAGGAAGAGAAGAAGCTGCACGAGCAACAGCAGCAACACGAATAGCAGGAGGCCGTGCCGGCCCCGAGCCACGTGGCGCTGCAGCCGATCGTGGTGCCAGAGATGGCGGGTGCTTCCGTGCCTGTGTAAATAATGAGTGTTTTTGCGGTGTTGTGGCTTTTTGTGGCCTAAAGAAATTTATGAGTGCCTGAGATGACAATGAGACGTCTTTTCGTTCGAGTCTTTCTTATTTTTCTTTGCCTGAGTTTTGCTTTTTTGACTAAATTTTCGACACAAGCTCGAGTTCCTTGAGGGAGGGAGTGAGTGAAGGTACCGTAACCCGGAGGCGTAGGAGAACTCCAATCTCGATGCCCCTCGATTCTTAGGGAGCTCAAGGTGTTTTCTACTTAGTCATGAAGCGCTTTCGAGGCATAGATAAATAAAATAACGTCGAGTTTGGTAAAAACCGTGTGAGTCTTTTGGGAGCTTAGGGGGGATCCCCCTCGGCCAGCCCCCGAGGGAGCCTTGACTCTGAGTTCGACAGGGTTGAGGCTACCTTTATTTTGAACGAAAAAAGGTACTTGGAATTGAAATCTTTTATTCATTCAGGATGCGATGTTAGTACAAAATGAGAAGTGTACAAGGCCTCAAGGCTTTAGAGGTAGAAACGACGTAGCTGCTCGATGTTCCAAGCGTTGGTGAAGACTTCGCCTTAGTCGTTCGAGAGCTTGTATGTCCCGGGCTTTAGTACTTCAGCTACGGTGTATGGTCCTTCCCATGGTGGAGTCAGCTTGTGATGTCCCACGTTGCTCTGCCATCGACGGAGGACGAGGTTGCCAACTTGGAGGTCTCTCTTGCACATGTGTTTGTCGTGGTAGCGTCGAAGCGTCTATTGGTACCTCGCAGAGTGGAGGAGGGCCATGTCCCGTGCTTCCTCCAGCTGGTCGGCGACGTTTGCGAGGGCCCCCTCGTTTGTTTTCTCATTGTAGGCCTTCAGTCGAGGGGATCCGTATTCGAGGTCAGTGGGAAGGATAGCCTCAGATCCATAAACCAAGAAGAACGAAGTGAATCCAGTGGCTCGACTAGGTGTTGTCCTTAGGCTCCATAGGACCGAAGGTAGCTCCGCGGCCCACTTCTTCCCGAATTTCTTCAGCCGGTTGTAGATCCTTGCCTTGAGGCCTTGGAGGATCATACCGTTGGCTCGTTCGACTTGACCGTTGGTCCTGGGATGGGTAACTGCAGACCAGTTTACACGGATGTGATGATGGTCACAGAAATCCAAGAACATTTTTCCAATGAACTGTGTGCCGTTGTCGGTAATGATGATGTTTGGGATCCCAAAGCGGTGGATGATGTCGGTGAAAAATTCGACCGCTCGCTCGGAGCGGATGTTGCCGATGGGCCAGGCCTCGATCCACTTAGTGAACTTGTCGATGGCCACGAGCAGGTGCGTGTAGCCTCCGGTTGTCCTCTGGAGAGGTCCTACGAGGTCAAGCCCCCAGACCGCGAACGGCCAGGAAATGGGGATCATCTGGAGGGTGTGTGCTGGAAGGTGCGTTTGCTTGGCGTAGAACTGGCATCCTTCGCAAGAGCACACAATTTTGGTGGCGTCATGGACAGCGGTTGGCCAGTAGAATCCTTGTCGGAACGCGTTGCCGACGAGGGTCCTTGGCGCTGTGTGGTGGCCACAAGCCCCCGAGTGGATGTCTTCGAGGAGGCTCTTGCCTTCTTCGATGGGGATGCAGCGCTGGAGTATCCCTGATGCGCTTCTTCGGTATAGCTCCTTACTGTCGCCGTAAATGACGTAGGTCTTGGCTCGTGGAGTGATTTGACGGGCTTCGGCTTGGTCTTCCGGTAGCTCCCCTCGAGTTAGCCAGTCGAGGTAGGGAGTTCGCCAGTCTTGTGGGTGGCTCGAGGAAGGAGCAGGTGGCTCTATTTCCATGACCTCGGCGTCGGTCGAGGGTGCCTTGGTCAAGGAGTTGGGATCAAATGATGGCGTCACAGTGTCAGTCCCCAAGCTTAAGTCGATGGAGGGCTCGAGGAGGTTCCTTGAGAAGACGTCGGGTGGAACGGTCCCTCGAGAAGACGCGATCTTGGCCAGTTCATCCACTGCTTCGTTGTAGCGTCGAGCGACGTGATTGAGCTCAAGGCCATGGAATTTGTCCTCCAGCTTACGCACCTCACTGCAGTAGGCTTCCATCTTGGGGTTATGGCAGCTTGATGCCTTCATAACTTGGTTGATGACAAGCTGCGAATCGCCTCGAGCGTCGAGGCGTCGAACCCCGAGCTCGTGGGCGATGCGTAGGCCATTGATAAGAGCCTCGTATTCTGTGACATTGTTGGAGGCAACGAAGTGGATGTGGATGACATAGCGCATGTGTACTCCGAGGGGTGAGACGAAGAGCAAGCCCGCGCCCTCTCCTGATTTCATGAGCGACCCGTCAAAGTACATTGTCCATAGCTCGACTTGGACCTGTACCGGAGGTAGCTGGACATCGGTCCATTCCGCGACGAAATCTGCCAGCACCTGAGATTTGATTGCCTTCCGCGGTACGTAGGTGATGGCCTCGCTCAGGAGCTCGGCCGACCACTTAGCGATTCTTCCTGCTGCCTCCCGGTTTTGGATGATCTCTCCCAGCAGGAAAGATGATACCACGGTAACCGGTTGGCTGAGGAAGTAATGCTGGAGCTTGCGGCGTGTAAGGACAATTGCGTAGAGCAGCTTTTGGATGTGTGGGTAGCGAACTTTGGCTTCTCATAGCACCTTGCTGACGAAGTATACAGGCCGTTGGACGAGTAGCGCGTGTCCCTCTTCCTGCCTTTCTACTACTATGACCGCGCTGACCACCTAGGTGGTTGCGGTGATATAGAGGAAGAGTGGCTCAGGCGGTTCGGTTGTCGTAGCTGATCGAGGCGGGACGAGGATTGGAGCGGAGGTCAGTACGTCTTTTAGTTTGCTGAGGGCCTCTTCGGCCTCTTTGGTCCACGTGAAGTGCTCGGACTTTTTCAAGAGGCGGTACAGGGGAAGAGCTTTTTCCCCTAGCCTTGAGATGAAGCGGCTGAGGGCGACGAGATAGCCTGTGACCTTTTGTACGCCTTTCAAGTCTCGGATTGGCCCCATCCTCGTACGGCTGCGACTTTTTCAGGATTGGCTTCGATGCCGCGCTGGGAGACAATGTATCCTAGGAGCATGCCGCGCGACACGCCAAAGGTACACTTCTCGGGGTTGAGCTTGATGTTTTTGGCTCGAAGGCACCCGAACGCGATTTCCATATCCTTAATGAGGTCGTCTACATTTTTGGATTTGACTATGATATCGTTGACGTAAGCCTCGACGGTTTTACCCAAATGATCTTTGAAAACGTGGAGCATGCATCGTTGGTATGTTGCCCCGGCGTTTCGAAGGCCGAAGGGCATGGTGACGTAACAAAACATGCCGAACGGGGTGATGATGGAAGTCGCGAGCTGATCGGACTCCTTCATTTTAATTTGACGGTAACCGGAGTAAGTGTTGGTAGTTCTTAACTTCACTAAAGATAGAGCTAGGCAACTATCCCCGGTAACGGCCCAGAAATGCTTGTTGACACTTGCTAACGTCGTTACTAGGAGTAGACTATGGAATCTATCCCTGGCAACGTCACCAGAAATGCTTATAGCAAGTCCAGTCACTATACCTAAAGGAGTGAAGCTAAAGCAGCTATCTACTAATGTCAAATGGGGTTGTCAATCCCGACACTAGTAGGAGCTAGCTAGAGAGATTGCAATCTACCTAGAGGAGATTCTGCAAGCGCACAGAACTATCGTAGTAGCACTTCGCCTGGGAGTACCAGGTGTCAATTTATTTGATCCCAAAGGAAGGCTAGGGTGGTGTATGAGTCGAGTCAAGGAGGGGATGGGAGTCGAAGAATAAGAAAGGGAAAAGGAGAGAAGAGAAGAGAGGAGATGAAAGGCTAGAAAGAATTTATGAGTGGATAGGTAAGGATGAAATGAATGGTTAAGGTAAGGTGGATGGATAGGTAGATAAGGGGAATAAGATAACTAAGGATAACTAATACAACTAACTAATAACTAATAACTACTCCTAGATAACTACGAAGCAAGATAGGCAAATGCCAAATAAGCAACCAAGTTAAGTATAGTTTTATTCCTATCTTGTCAAGTACCGAGGCGTACTAGCCTTTACCACTGACTTAGGTTGAACGCTAGCACAACGAGCCTTACTGTTAAACTAGACCAACTACGTGGTGGAATTCATGGCGCACATGGCTGTCACCACCTGCTTGCTACCACAGCTATCCGGGGGTCTAGCCGTATCTGAAGGTAAGTCTATAACTAAGCACCACACCTAATTATATTCTAACTATCTCTGTCCTGGCCTAGAATAGAGACACCCTTGCGGACCTCAGAGCAAATACTTGACTTAATAAGATAAACACTAAACTAACTAAGCAACCTATTGGCAAAGATCAAACACTAAGCACACTAGGGATTAACTACTATGGCTAAGTGAATTGAAATGTAGGATAGCTAGGTACTCAAGCAATCAATCAAGTATACTACTCAATACTGGTAAGTAGAATAAAGTAATACTTGAAATGATGAACTAGAATATAGTAAAGTGCTTGAGTTACAAGAGCAAAACCTGAACCGGATATGAAGGAAGACTCTTCCCAACTCCAGGACCGATTACTCGCACGCTTCTACTCTTGAGCTAAGCCTTGAGCAGCGCTTCCGCGAGGGCAATGAGGCAAGGATGCCTTGCTCTACTAGCTACCAACTTGCCTAAGCTTGGCTAAATCCTAAGCTATTAGCTCTCTAGCTTTAGCCTTGCTTTCCTCTTTGCTTCTTCCTTCCTTTCCTTGCTTGATGTGAAGTGACACCTCCAGGGGGTATTTATAATAGAGAGGTGGAATAGGGGCTACTCCACCGCCACATCATCGATCCGCGTGATGATGGATGAGAGCCCTTGGAGCGTAACCTCCTTCAGATCAATGGTGGAGAAGAATTAAGCATGTGCTTCTTTAATTCAACATGTGCTTCTTTGCATGGCGGCATGCATGATCCACGCCACTCCCTCCTGAGCCCTCCGATGCCACCGACCTAGTGACCGAGGGCTAAGATTTGGCCCTGGGGTGGTCACACGGATCAGTGACGTGGCAGGGGAGAAGTTTGGGCGCCACCTAGGTGGCGGGCGCCACCTTACTAGGGCCGAAATGGGCCCTGATGAGTGGTCTCGGCCCCTGGTGGGTCCATTCTCCAAATTTGGTCCAAATCCTGCATTCAAATAAAAATCTATGGACATGTGGAATTTGGTTAGTTTGAAACCTATTTGACTACTTTTCATGCCTTTTTGGTGAATTTTTGGGTAAAATGTTGATGGTAAAACAAGTGTTTAAGGACCATCAACAAGCTCTCCCAAGCTAACCTTTTGCTCGTCCTCGAACAACAATGCGGTTTAAGCATAGAGCTTGAAATAGATAGCACTTAAGATGTATACAAGTGCATATTGTATAGTGAGAAATAACTGAGTGTATATCATTAATCATAGCAATGTGGGACTTATAGCTTTTCACTTCAAACATGCAAGAGTGAAATAAAGCAGTAGATAGCAAACTTTTATCTTGCTTAGGTTTGACTAGGATTCTGTCTAGAGGTTTTTTAAGGTTTTCAAAAGATAAAAACTTGCTTAAGTCCTCCAAGATTCACTCAATCACTCAATGGTGTTTAAATCCTCACTTAGGCCAAAATGTAGCCTCTCCTATTTCTAAAGAATGATATGTGGAGTTATAGGTAGGCTAAGAATCATGAGCAAATTGCATAATGTTTATTGCTAAGCTAGACACTCAGATCATAAGGAGCAGCAAATCATAAATATTGATCAAGATGTGCATGTGTGGTTATGTGGAAGTGTATAGAGAGATATTTCATAATCCTTCCTAGTTAATTTCTGGGGTCTAGAGCTAATGATAACTCTCTCTCTCTTTTTTACTCGATACATAGTGAGTAGACAAAAATGTGTCCTCACTTTTTCTTAGGACATAGTCCTCTCTTGAGCTACTTTGCTCACTTTTTTTTTCATATCTCTTTTTTTTAGCTCTAGATTTTCCCAGATTGTCTATAGGATAGGATTTTAGAAATGAAAAAGGGGGAAGAGAGAGAAATGCTTATTCCTAGTGTAGGAATAGCATAAGGCTAGCAATGGAACGTTTGGCAAGGTATTGCATATCTCCAGTGTAGAGAATGAGCAATTTATTTGGTGGTTGCAAACTTCCAAAGTGGAGAGTAAGCAATTTATGGTGGGTGTGTGTATCTTGATCAAAAGAAATGATAAGCTTCTCTACTAATATCTATGAGGTCTAACAAAGCTCAACACAAACAAAGCTCTTTGTGGTTTTGACTAACAAATATTTGGCTGGTGGTGGGATGGGATAAAATCCAGGAGGAACTTTTAGCAAGGTTTTCATGATTTTTAAAAGAAATCCTCCAGATTGGGTCCTAATTTCACCTTAGCAAGTTTAAAGAATTACTCCATTTCTAACTAACTTTATTCACTAAGCATGATTTTAGTTAAAACATGTGCAACCCACAAAAGCTACAACTTAGATAAAACTAGTTATTCTAACTATAACAATAGCATTTGCATGACATATTTTATTTCTTATTCAGGTTCCAACATTTTTAAGCAGATTTTATCATTTTTACTCATGGGATAATTACTTAGGCAAGTATATAACATTCAAATTTTTTCAAAAGATATAGAATTTAAGAACCGAACATAAAGAGTAAGGTTGAAACATACCTTTTTGGCGCGAGGATCTCCCCCAAGCTGGCTTCTTGCTTGGTGAAGGGTCTTCATCTTTCTCCGTCGGAGCTCTTGTTCTTATTTTATTAAAAAGGAAACTATCTAATGTTGTGAAAAAGGGAAACTATCCTATTATGATATTTTATTATTGTAGCTAAGTTAACATATACTTATGCATATAACTAATGCTAACTGATTTTTTTAGTTACATGCATGACATATGTTATTTATTTGAAAAAGAAAATTTGAAGGGAAATTTAAAAGTAAATCCATACCTTAGATCCATGGAATTTCATCCTTATTGGGTGGATCTTCTTCCTTGGGTGCTTCTTCTTTAAGTACTTCATCGGGTTCTTCTTCTTTTGGCACCTCTCCTTTGTTATGTGAATTACACAACTCAGGAGAAGGTGGTTCTTTCTTTCTGTTCCACCTTGTTCTTGGGCGCTTCTTCTTGGTACGAACGGGTTTTGCTTCCTGCATGATAGCCGCATATGCGGGACCACGGGAAAAGGAGAATATTTCCTTCCTCCCTCCTAATGTCATTTGCATTTTACCACTGCCCACATATATGCAAGCATCAACAGTGTTCAAGAAAGGTCTACCTAAAATCAGAGGCACATCTTTCCTATTTCCCATATCTAGTATTATGAAATCAGTAGGAACATATGAACCTCTAATATGAACAGGTAAATCAGTGACTATTCCTTCTACATAGCAAGTTAATTGATCAGCTAGCACGACATAGGCAGATGTGGATGACATGGGTGGAAAGAACGAGTTTTCATAGAAATCCTTAGATAAAATGTTCACACTCGATCCTAAATCACACATGGCATTTTTAAAGACTTCACCAAAGATTAAGCATCCAATTGTGGGACTACCAGGATCACCCTTTTTAACAGTCATGGTTTGATCTTCATAATAGTTAAAATATTTTATTTCAACCATATTTGCAGTTTCCATGTTAGGTTTAGCCGGAATTTTGCCAGTTTCAAAAGATGGTATGATCGCAGCAAGTTGAGCTAATTGGGTTTCTAACATCTTATTAAAGCTAAGTTGATTTTTCACAGCAGATGAGAAATCTTCCAATTTAGCATTTATGTTCTCAAGCATGACATTAATTTCTTATTCAAAAATTCAGTAGTTCTACCTTGAGAGTAGACTAGATTCTTTAAGAACGAGAAATTATCAGTACTTTGGAAATTAGAGCGAGTGAATGAATTATTACCTTGAGAGTTGGAGTGATGATTCCATCCTTGATTTTGTTGACGGAAACTGTTGTTGTTGTTGTTGTTGTTGTTGTTGTTGATGATGATGATGAAGTTCAAATCTTCATGTAACTCGGGGCAGTGGTTCCCAGAATGTCCGGTTTCTCCACAGACTTCACAAGTCATGTAGGATTCCAGAGATTGGACACTCTCTTGTTGGTTCATCTTCTAACAGCTGTCCAGCTTCATGGCCGGCAGGTCCATCTTGGCCACGATCGTGTCGGCCTCCTTAAGGGAATGCATACCTCGCTTACGGGGCTGCAGTCTCTCGTCATTCCATCCTTGGTTCGACACCATCTTCTCTATGAGAGCCTTAGCATCTGCAACATTCAGAGAAAAGAATGCACCGCCGACGGCGACATCCAAATGGCTTCTAGAGAGTGGGGTTAGGCCATGGTAGAAGTTCTGGATCAACAGCTAGTCCTCCATACCATGGTGTGGACAAGCAGTGACGTACTCTTGCATTCTCTCCCAAGCCTCGGGAGTAGATTCCTCGGCTTGTTGCGTAAAGCTGGAGATTTTATTGCGAAGAGCATTCGTCTTGCCCATCAGAAAGAATTTTGCGAGAAAAGCATTGGAACACTTGTCCCATGTGTCCACAGCGTTGCGATTGGTATTGAACCATTGCTTCGCTTTTCCTAGGAGAGAAAAGGGAAAGAGACGAAGACGGATGGCTTCTTGGGTTATCCCTGTGAGCATCTAGGCCCCCAGTGGGTTTCAGTGATTGGATGACAACGGTAAATTACTATGACTAACGTGTGTTTTGCAGAAACAGTTGAGTTAGGTCATGGTAATGATGATCGTGAGGGCACTATGGTATTCATGTCCCCTTATTGATGGAATTCATTCAGTTTTCAAAGGATGGACGATGAAGACGGTGATAGGCTAGTTCTATGTGTCATTTGGTGTTGAAGGACACTTAGAGTAGCATAGGTTTTTGTTTTACCTTTGGCCGTTCTATAAAGAGGGGTTTGAATGGGTAGCTTGACCTAGGTGAGACTTTTGAGTTAGGTGTGGTGCACACTTGTTAACCAAAGCCCTAGGTAGCTTAGAAAGGTCCCTAAGATCATAAGGAAGAAAGTTAGTGAAGGGAGCATCGCTAACCGAAGTCGTTTCGGACTTCAAATAGCGTCCGGACGCTTAAACCCTAGCGACCGAATGCTGGGGCATGCGTCCGGTCAGTGGGCTGGCTGAGGGAGTAAGTCTGGTTGCGACCGGACTCACCCTCAACAATCGATCGGACACACCAGGAGGGTGAGTCCGGTCGTACTCAGAGAGGTTCGAGAGAGCATTTTTGCTGACCGGACGTGTCCGGTCAATGGTGATCGGACGCATGGAAGCGTCCGGTCAGCAGTTCGTACAGGTGTCAGGCCTAACGTCATGTAGCCGTTAGGCACTGACCGGACGCGTCCGGTCACCCCGTCAGGTGCGTCCGGTCAGTGTATAACTGGCTGGACTTACCCCTTTGTGCATGTTTTGAGTTGGGGGGTATAAATATGCCTCCCCCTCATTCATGCTGTCTCTCTTGCTCATTTGAAAGGTTGCCAAACACATTGTGAGTGCAAGAGGCCTAGTGAGGTTGAGAGATTTGATAATTGAGTGATCAAACACCTCATTAGTGAATAGAGAGTATCAAGTGTGCATCCACCCATCTCATTAGCCTTGCGTTGGTCAAGTGAGAGTTCTTGCTTGTTAGTCTTGGTGATCGGCATCACCTAGACGGCTTGGTGGCGATCAGAGAGCTTGGTGATCATCCAGAGGCATTATGGATGACCCAAGCCAAGTTGTGACCGGTAGCGAGCGATTCACCGGGCCGGAGTGGCGAAGAATCAGCTCGTAGTGAGCACTTGATCCTTGCGCGGATCAAGGGGGAGCGATACCCTTGCGCGGGTGCTCCAACGAGGACTAGGGGGGTGTGCCGACACTTCGATACCTCGGCAAAAAGATCGTCGTGTCATCTCTACTCTCTTTACTACGCATTTACCTTTGAGCATTTCAATTCCGCTTTTACTTGTTGTTTCTTCATAAGTTGAATTGCCATGCTAGAGTAGAATTGGTTTAGCGATAGTCTTTTGTGCGGTTGATTCTTGTCAAACACACTTCTAGGCACTAGGGGGTTAATTGGAGCTTGATGTTGACGGTGCTTAAAGCATCATTTCACCATCAACATTTCACCCAAAACCAAGGTAAAACAACATAAAAAGTAGAAGATTTGGTTTATAACTAACCTATTTCCACATGTGCATAGTTTCTTATCTTAATGCAGGAAATAATGGAATTTTGGCCAAACAAGTGCACCAGGAGCAAGGCCAAGCCACTCTGGCCCATTTGGGCCTGAGTAGGGTGGCGGCCGCCACCTATTACTGGCGGCCGCCAGGTCACTCATGCCAAAAGTGGCCCAGGCCACGTCATCGATCCGTGGGAGTCACCTCAAACTCAAATCTTGGCCATTGCACATTAAGGCGGTTTGATCCAAGGGCTAAGAAGAGTGTCACCTGGATAGTGGGCTTTGGACACGTGTCTAAACCCTAACCGGCCCTCAAACCGACTTGGGAGAGCAAATGAAGACCGTTGGATGAATGGCGGTTGCAATGGACGGCTGAGAGGTGGCAGGCGCCAGGGTTTGGTGGTGGGCGCCACCCCCCTAAACCCTAACCGACCTCCCCTCGCTCTATAAGTACACCCCTAGCTTCCTAGCACTATAAATAGGCCCCCTTGAGCTCTCATTCAGAGAGCCTCACACCATTCCTCACCATTTGGTTAGAGTAGCACACTTGCTATGATAGAGAGATTAGAGAGAGTGTGAGTGCCTCATTAGAAGAGGAGCTGGAAAGGAGAAGAGTAGAAGTCTGGAGAGTTCCGGAGTTGTCGGAGACCTCTGCTTCTCTCTACTCTGCGCTTCAACTTTGGTAACTTAGTATCTTATTCTATCTTCAAGTATTTACTTTCAGTACTTGTGTGTTTGTTTCATTGCTTGATATTAGTTTCAAGTGCTCTAGTTCTAGTACAGGGCTAGTAGTAGTAGTATATAGATCAAGTGTGGTACTTAGGCTATATATTGCTAGTGAATACGGCTAGGCCCCCGGATAGCTGTGGTAGCAAGCAGGTGGTGACAGCCCTGTGCGCCTTGAATTCCACCACGTAGTTGGTCTAGTTTAACAGTAGGGCTTGTTGTGCTAGTGTTCAACCTAAGTCAGTGGTAAAGGCTAGTACGCCCACAATACACTAGTAAAGAACTTAAATCACTAGAAGTCTAATAGAACTAGGATCTACTCCAGTAGATAGTGCCTGTTCCCTTCAACTATCCTAGATATCCTTACCCCCCTAGTTTTCTCAAAATCATTTCGCGTTCCTCGTGGATTCGATACCCCGGAATACTCTGAGGTGAAAAGCTACAACTGACAGCCGTGCACTTGCGGTTTCTTCTGCGTGCCACCCCAGGTGTCAACAAGCTTTTTTGGCGCCGTTGCCGGGGAACGGTAGCTGATTTTTGAGACTAGAGGTAGGATCATCTTTACCCTCTCCGCATGGAGAATCAATCTATCTTACAATTCGCAGCTCCTAAGAGTTCGCGATTAGAGCCACATTTATCATCACAACCTATATATGCCGATAGTTACGAATTGCGCCCTGACTTTATTAACAAAGTTCAGGAGAGCATGTTTACAGGATCAGAAAATCCCTACATACATCTACGTGAGTTTGAGCAAGTCTGTGCATGCTTGAACATTTCGGGCATTTCACCTGACACTGTCAAGTGGAAGCTGTTTTCGTTCACTTTGACGGGAGCAGCTAAAACATGGCATGCTAGAACCGTGGGAAGTGCCAGAGGAGACTGGGGAACTTTACGGACCAAGTTTATCTTGACGTATTTCCCTGTCCACCGAGTGGTACGACTACGAGTAGAAGTGTTGACCTTTAGACCAAATGATAAGGAGACATTAGGGGAGGCTTGGGACCGTTTTATTGGTTTAATCAATTCAGGACCCGATTTAGCCATACCCGATCCAGTGCCCCTTCAGCATTTTTATGTCGGTCTAGAGAAAGAGAGCGCTCTTCACCTTGATCATTCGTCAAGTGGAGCGTTTCTTCATCTTTCTCCACGAGGTGGAAAGGAGGTTCTTGATAGAATTCTCGAGAATACTCCTTATACTGGAGTTTCCGATGAAATCCCTGAGGAAGAATGATGCGAACCCGTTAGGGTTTTTGCCCGATCTTTCGATGAGAAACGGGGATAACTCGATTGGTGGATGGAGATGACGTTCACGGTCCGACTACAGCCCTCAAGACCGCGCCTTAGCAACCGATACACCACGTCCAATAGCCGTCACGATCTTGTGGAGCGCGACAACCAGCCCCCAGGGCTCCCGTCCTGCAAGCAATCGAAGAACTAGCAAGAACGAGGAAACAAGCACTGAATTTGCAAGATGAAATTGAAGGCTTCAAACTGAATCTTAATCAACAATGGGGTTCCGAAGACAAGGAGACGGGCGGCAGATCCTGCACGCGCGCCTACAAGCAAGTAGCTAAGGCTAAGCTTGATCTAAACAAAACCCAATCTGTTTGTGGCGGCTATGGGGGGTATTAGAGGAGGAGAGGACGACTAGGAGGGTGTTGGGGTCGTCCTCCAACCCTAGGACGCGTCCCTAATGGACCCAACTTGATACATGGGCCATAAGCCCAAAATGAGGTGACGCAGCACCCTGGACAGCAAGACCTGTCGACGGTAATTGGATCATTGCCGCAGCTGCCGAACAGATATTGACGTGGGACTTGATTCATATGAAAGTAAACTTGATAAGCTTTCCAACAAGTCCTGAAGCGCCTGAATCCGCATCCGTATGCAACCGTGGTGGTGGTCACAAGTTGGCGCTTTGCTGCAGTCCGAATCCAGCTAGCGCGAGTCCTTCTCCCTTTCGGTCTTCTCCTCGGTTCCTAATCAAAACAAGAGTGCACGCATTTCCATTGTCTAAACAAGATGGACAAGAGCTTATAATGGAACTCACTTGATGATTAAGTTGACGAGCACGAGCACGAGTAAGAGGACCAGCTATAGGTTGTGTCGGAGAGGATGTATCGCTGGTGTTGATGTCCTCATCATCCTCCCTTTCTTGCATTTGAGTCGTCCTCGACTCAAGCTCATCTTCCTCACCCAAATAAGGCTTCAAATCTGCAATGTTAAATGTGGGACTAACCCCAAAATCTGCAGGAAGATCAAGCTTATATGCATTCTCATTAATTTGTTGCAGCACTTTAAAAGGACCATCAGCTCTAGGCATCAATTTGGATTTTCTCAGTTCTGGAAATCTATCTTTTCGCAAATGCAACCAAACCAAATCCCCAGGTTCCAGAATCAATTGCTTTCTACCTTTATCTCCAGCGCATTTGTACTTAGCATTCATGCGCTCTATGTTTTCTTTAGTGGCTTCATGCAATTTTAACATCAATTCAGCACGTTGCTTAGCATCAAAATTCATTTTTTCAGAACTTGGCAAAGGCATTAAATCAATAGGAGCACGTGGCAAGAAGCCATAGACAATCTCAAAAGGACACATTTTTGTAGTAGAATGCAATGAACGATTATAAGCGAACTCAATATGAGGCAAACATTCTTCCCACATCTTAATATTCTTCTTTAAAACAGCCCTTAACATAGTGGATAAAGTTCTATTCACAACTTCAGTTTGACCATCAGTTTGGGGATGACAAGTGGTGGAAAATAAAAGCTTAGTCCCCAATTTAAACCACAAAGTCTTCCAAAAATGACTAAGAAATTTAGCATCACGATCAGAAACAATTGTGTTGGGCACACCATGTAAGCGAACAATTTCTCGAAAGAACAAATCAGCAATATTTGTAGCATCATCAGTTTTATGACATGGTATGAAATGTGCCATCTTAGAAAATCTATCAACAACCACAAACACACTATCACGTCCCCTCCTAGTCCTTGGTAATCCCAACACAAAATCCATAGATATATCCTCCCAAGGAGCATTAGGAACAGGAAGAGGTAGATACAAACCGTGGGGATTTAACCGTGACTTTGCCTTTTGACATGTTGTGCAACGAGCAACAAACCTCTCCACATCTCTCTTCATCCTTGGCCAAAAGAAATGACCAGCAAGTATGTCCTCGGTCTTCTTTGCTCCAAAATGTCCCATCAAGCCACCTCCATGTGCTTCCTGCAACAACAACAAACGAACAGAGCTAGCTGGAATGCATAGCTTGTTAGCTCTAAACACAAACCCATCACTAACGATGAATTTGTTCCATCCTTTTCCATCTTTACAATGCAGCAACACGTCTCTAAAATCAGCATCGTGAACATATTGGTCCTTAATTGTTTCTAACCCAAAGATCTTATAATCAAGTTGATTCAGCAAAGTATATCTCCGTGACAAAGCATCAGCAATAATATTCTCCTTCCCTTTCTTGTGTTTAATAATATAAGGAAAAGATTCAATAAATTCAACCCATTTTGCATGCCTACGATTCAGTTTTCCTTGACTACGAATATGTTTTAAAGATTCATGATCAGAATGGATAACAAACTCTTTGGGCCACAAATAATGCTGCCATGTCTCTAATGTTCGAACAAGAGCATAGAGTTCTTTATCATAAGTAGAATAATTGAGAACAGGCCCACTCAATTTCTCACTAAAATATACAATAGGTTTTCCCTCTTGTAACAAAACACCTCCCAGACCAATTCCACTAGCATCACATTCAAGCTCAAAAGTCTTATTAAAATCAGGAAGTTGTAGGAGAGGCGCATGAGTTAACTTATCTTTCAACATGTCGAATGAATTCTCTTGTGTTTTGCCCCACTCAAAAGGCACCCCCTTCTTGGTAAGCTCATTCAATGGTGCAGCAATGGTGCTGAAATCCTTCACAAAACGGCGATAGAATCCAGCAAGTCCTAGGAAACTCCGCACCTGGGTGATAGTCTTTGGGACAGGCCATCCCTGTATAGCTTCCACCTTGGCTTGATCAACCTCAATTCCCTGTGGAGTTACAACATAACCAAGAAAAGACACTCGATCGGTGCAAAAGGTGCACTTCTCAAGGTTACCAAATAAGCGTGCCTCGCGTAGTGCATTAAAAACAACACGTAAATGATCAATATGTTCATCCAATGATTTGCTGTAAATTAATATATCATCAAAATATACGACAACAAATTTCCCAATGAAAGCACGCAAAACCTCGTTCATTACTCTCATGAAAGTACTAGGTGCATTAGTTAACCCAAAAGGCATGACTAACCACTCATATAAACCGAACTTAGTTTTGAAAGCAGTTTTCCATTCATCTCCCAATTTCATACGAATCTGGTGGTACCCACTACATAAATCAACCTTTGAAAACACAACAGCACCACTCAGTTCATCTAGCATATCATCTAATCGTGGAATAGGGTGTCGATATCGAATGGTGATATTATTAATAGCTCTACAATCAACACACATATGCCATGTTCCATCTTTCTTAGGCACTAAAATTACTGGAACAGCACAAGGGCTAAGGGATTCTCGCACATAACCTTTGTCCAGTAGTTCTTGCACTTGTCGCTGAATTTCCTTTGTTTCTTCCGGGTTTGTCCTATATGGCGCACGGTTTGGCAAAGATGCACCAGGAATAAGATCAATTTGGTGCTCAATCCCGCGTAGTGGTGGCAGCCCCGCTGGTACCGCACTTGGAAACACATCGGAATACTCCTGCAAAACGTTAGCAACAGCAGGGGGCAAAGAACATTGCATATCCTCAATTGAAATCAAAGCATCCTTGCATATCAAAGCATAAGCAACAGAAGTGGATGCATTGAACTCATTAATATCTGATTTGGTAGCTATCATACAACGTCCTTTCAGTTTTATCTCATCTTTGTTACCAATTACAGATTTATCATTTTTATTGCTCTCGCTCTTTGCTTTAGTAGCCCTTGCAACATCAGTTTGCATAATAGTTTCAGGGGACATAGGATGCAGCACAATTTTTCGATCATGGTATAGAAAAGAATACTGATTTGATCTACCATGATGCATAGAATCTCTATCAAATTGCCAAGGTCTACCTAGCAGAATGTTACAAGCTTGCATAGTCACAACATCACATTCAACAATATCTTTGTAGGATCCGATGGAAAAATTGATTCTCACAAGTCTAGTTACCTTTGCCTTACCACTGTTGTTCAGCCATTGGATGTAGTAGGGATGCGGGTGTGGTTTGGTGTTGAGGGCAAGTTTCTGCACCATATCGCTGCTTGCCAAGTTGTTGCAGCTACCTCCATCAATGATCATGCGGCAAGAACGCTCTTTGATGACACACTTTGTTTGGAATAAAATATGTCGCTGATTTTGCTCCGCCTTCTCCATTTGTGCACTAAGCACTCGCTGCACGATCAAGCTTTCATAGTGGTCTGCTTCACCCGCATTAATATGTTCTTCTATTTGTTCTTCATTACCTGCATGGTCAGTCGCAAGCAGTGCAAGCGTGTCTTCATCAAAATCACTAGCAGATGAGCACTCACCATCATCTTTGACAATCATAACTCGCTTGTTTGGACAGTCACACATCATGTGTCCATATCCCTTGCACCGGTGACATTGTATGTTGCTTGTTCTACCCGTCGATGCCACGGATGAAGTACTCGCAGCAGGCTTTTGCATCGTCTTTGCAACTAAATTTGTGGGAGCAGCTCGAGACTTGTCACTAGATGATGGAGTAGACATACGTGTAGATGGAGTTGTAGTCATGCGTTGCTGCCATGAATTAGCCTTCCCTGCAGAAATATTAGTCCTTGCGCTAGCACGTCGTCCCTGCACTTCCCTTTCAGCTTTACAAGCAAGATGAAACAAACGGGTTACACTATTGTATTCTTTGTAAGCGAGGATGTCCTGAATTTCCCGATTTAACCCACCCAAAAATCTAGCCATAGCCGGTTCCTCATCCTCCTCTAGGTTACAACGCAACATACCCGTTTGTAATTCCTGATAATATTCTTCTACACTTTTAGCACCTTGTCTCAATTGCTGCAACTTATTTATCATATCACGGGCATAGTAAGATGGAACAAATCTAGCTCTCATGGCTCGTTTCAGCGCATCCCAAGTTCTAGGTAAGTTATTAGGATTTTTCTTTCCATATTCTATCCACCAAATAGAAGCAAAATCTGTAAACTCACTAGTAGCAGCCCTAACACGTGTAGTCTCAGGAAATTCATGACATGCAAACTTTTGATCAACAACAATCTCCCAAGTAATGTAGGCATCAGGGTCATATTTACCATCAAAAGGAGGTATCTTAAATTTAATCTTACTGAAAGCATCATCATTATTGTGTACCTCGCGTCGGCGGTTGCCACCCATACCTCTACGGTTGTGACGTAGGCGTCGTCGATCACGAGCGTCTTGATCATCATGCTCAGTATCAGCAGTGTAGTCATCTTCATGACTACCATGCTCTTGATCTCCCTCCTTTTCTTCTTTATGCTTCTCTTTATCTTCGGTGTGGAAGTCATCAAATCGCCTTAGGAGAGCAACAAGGCTTTTGTCCACACTAGCAACGGATTCCTCCAAACTTGTAAGCTTGTTGTTTGTGGCAATCTGCGTAGCCTCCAACTGCCCCAGCTTTTCATTTGTCACCTGCAAGTCATTATCAAGTCCCTCTGTGTGCAGCTTCACCTTCCTTTCAAAATGCTGTATGATGCCCTTAGTGCGAGGTGTATGTAGTGTTTCGTTATCATCATCTCCCCCTGTCATGGTTCAAAAACAAAGACAACAAGAAAGGCAAGTGAAGAAATAAAAGCCCTACAACTACTAGGATGTAGCTACAGCAAGTCTCTCACACTCAACTTGTTACACAAGTTCTTACCAATTCTTACCTTGCTTGACAGGAGGGGTCGTCTACCAACAAGTCTTCAGCAATGGATGAAGTGTATCGGTGCTGCGGCACAAGACCTGTCAAGCTGTAGAGTATGTGGAGCTATAGGTGGGCTGAAACAAGGATCGAACTAGCACCACGTTAGTTATAAAGGCGAGCTGAATAAACGTTCGACGACGGTACTGTGCTAGTCCTAGGCTAGACCGTGCTAGAGACGCGAGCCTGGACACAAAGGAAAACCACAGCACACCCCTGAAAACAAGGTGGAACAAACCTAAAATCAATATGAAAAACAGCCCCTTTTCTTTTGAATCTTTTCTCTTTTCTTTTTTTTTCCTTTTTTTTTGGGCAACCTCAAAATCTGATTATATGAACAAAAGAATACAAAGGAGCAATTCGCTACACACACACTCTCTCTCTCTCTCTCTCTCTAGAGTAAGGCCGAACAAGTATGGAGTTATCTTTCTTTTGGATCACAGAAGGACTCACGTAGACGGAGTTCAGGATATATTAACAAGCGGACTCCAAGTTCTACTCGGTTTCCACTCAGAACCAACCACAAACGAATTCCACCTATTGCCGAGTTCTACTCGGTTTCCTTTTTTTATCACGTTGGTGGAACTCAGATTGGAACTCAACTCGATCCGGACCAAGACCACAGTTCAATTCGGACTTCACAACAGATTCGACAGAGAGAAGATATGGTAATACTCGGCTGTGTAAAGATGGTGACAAGAACTCGAAACTCTAAAGGACTAGACACTAAGACCAGCAACTCGACACAAACCGAAGCAACGCAAATTTGACAAGCCCTAACTAAACGGTACTTAGCCAAGGCACAAAGGTTTAATAGGATTATGGAAAAACTAATCTACTATATTTTTTTTGGCTTTTCTGGACTATAGGAAATTAATTAAAAACAGCAATGGATTAGAAGTCTCTCACCGAAGAACCTTGCTCTGATACCAACTGATGCGAACCCGTTAGGGTTTTTGCCCGATCTTTCGATGAGAAATGGGGATAACTCGATTGGTGGATGGAGATGACGTTCACGGCCCGACTACAGCCCTCAAGACCGCGCCTTAGCAACCGATACACCACGTCCAATAGCCGTCACGATCTTGTGGAGCGCGACAACCAGCCCCCAGGGCTCCCGTCCTGCAAGCAATCGAAGAACTAGCAAGAACGAGGAAACAAGCACTGAATTTGCAAGATGAAATTGAAGGCTTCAAACTGAATCTTAATCAACAATGGGGTTCCGAAGACAAGGAGACGGGCGGCAGATCCTGCACGCACGCCTACAAGCAAGTAGCTAAGGCTAAACTTGATCTAAACAAAACCCAATCTGTTTGTGGCGGCTATGGGGGGTATTAGAGGAGGAGAGGACGACTAGGAGGGTGTTGGGATCGTCCTCCAACCCTAGGACGCGTCCCTAATGGACCCAACTTGATACATGGGCCATAAGCCCAAAATGAGGTGACGCAGCACCCTGGACAGCAAGACCTGTCGACGGTAATTGGATCATTGCCGCAGCTGCCGAACAGATATTGACGTGGGACTTGATTCATATGAAAGTAAACTTGATAAGCTTTCCAACAAGTCCTGAAGCGCCTGAATCCGCATCCGTATGCAACCGTGGTGGCGGTCACAAGTTGGCGCTTTGCTGCAGTCCGAATCCAGCTAGCCCGAGTCCTTCTCCCTTTCGGTCTTCTCCTCGGTTCCTAATCAAAACAAGAGTGCACGCGTTTCCATTGTCTAAACAAGATGGACAAGAGCTTATAATGGAACTCACTTGATGATTAAGTTGACGAGCACGAGCACGAGTAAGAGGACCAGCTATAGGTTGTGTCGGAGAGGATGTATCGCTGGTGTTGATGTCCTCATCAAAGAAGTCGTAGAAACCCAAGTTTTGACTATAGAACAACAAGAAGAGCCCGAGTCTAGCTCGTTGGACTTAGCGGAGCCTATTCCGTCCACATCTGGGAGAGAAATTCTTCTGGAATTTTTGGGCGAGATAGAGGATGATGTGTTTGAGGATTACGGAAATGCTATGAACTACTCCGTTCAAGCTCTCCCATCCGACAAACCACTTCCGGAGTCCTCTGATGGAATCTATAGCCGAGAGCGTCTTTTGGAACTTTCGGCTGTCATGAGTCATGAATGGACAATGGAAGCCGAAGTATCAGAAAACTTCCCTCGCATAGATAAAGTACCTAGCGTAATAGATTATCGAATTAGGGGAGAAAGGGCCTTTGCCTTTTACGACCCTGTCGTGGGAATTAATGTTCTTGCTAGTAATTACGTATCCAGAACATTCCTCGACCTTCAACGACATCCAACTAAATGGTGTTTAAGAGACCCACATGGTGACATCTTGGAAAGTGAAGGAATCCTAAGGATGGTCCCCATCCAAGTAGATGGAGCGGACATGGTCTTAGATTTCTACATTTTCGATGTAGTCCTTTTTGACGTCTTCTTAGGCCAACCGTAGTCCATACTTGCCTTGCAAGGACCATGTCAAGAGCACTTTAATGCTCAAATCGGTGGAAAAGAGTACTCAGTACCTTTCGTTCGTGCATTAAATTCTATTGCCGAACAACCACCAGAACCAGATCTTCTCGATCAAGCTAGAACCTCTACCCTTTATGAGTTGGCTCAGCCTGATTTTGAAGAAGATTCTGAGTTCTTTGTCGAAGAAGAAGCCGAGATAGATGAACCGTTTCGCTTAGACGAATCGGAAAAGCCATCTCTACCTTCCATAGAGCTAAAACCTCTGCCTGAAGGCCTGAGATACATTTTTCTAAACAATGACCCCGAGACTCCTGTAATCATTAGCAGTAAGCTATCTGAAGAGGAAGTCCGTAGGTTGACCCTTGTCTTAGAAAAACACCGATCTGTCTTTGACTATTCACTTCAAGATCTAAAGGGAATTAGTCCAAATCTCTGCACCCATCGTATCCCTCTCGATCCCGAGATACCCTCTTCAAGAGAGCCCCAAAGACGACTTAATAACGCTATGCGTGAAGTCGTGAAAAAGGAGGTTCTGAAACTCTTGCACGCGGGAATTATTTATCCAGTTCCTTATAGTGAATGGGTAAGTCCCGTGCAAGTAGTTCCCAAGAAAGGAGGTATGCCAGTCGTTAAGAATGAGAAAAATGAGTTAATCCCTCAACACATTGTCACTGGATGGAGGATGTGTATAGACTATATGAAGCTGAATAAAGCCACAAAGAAAGATCATTTCCCACTTCCTTTTATAGATGAGATGCTAGAGAGATTGGCAAACCATTCCTTCTTTTGCTTCCTAGATGGATATTCTGGTTATCACCAAATCCCAATCCATCCAGATGACCAAAGTAAGACCACTTTCACATGCCCGTATGGAACTTATGCCTATAGACGCATGTCCTTTGGACTTTGCAATGCGCCGGCATCTTTCCAACGGTGTATGATGTCCATCTTTTCCGACATGATTGAACAAATCATGGAGGTATTCATGGACGACTTTTCGGTCTATGGGAAAACCTTTGACGATTGCCTAGCCAATTTAGACAAAGTCCTCCAACGTTGTGAAGAGAAGGACCTAGTTCTTAACTGGGAAAAGTGTCACTTCATGGTGCGGGAAGGAATTGTCCTAGGCCATCGAATTTCAGAACGTGGGATAGAAGTGGATAAAGCCAAAATCAACATAATTGAACAATTGCCACCACCCACTAATGTGAGAGAAATCCGAAGCTTCTTGGGCCATGCCGGCTTTTATAGAAGGTTTATTAAGGATTTCTCACAGGTCGCTAGACCCTTAACGAGCCTGTTAGCAAAAGACGTCCCATTCAAATTTAACGAGGATTGTCTACAAGCTTTCAATATTTTGAAAAAGGCTCTAACTTCGGCACCAATCATCCAACCCCCAGATTGGAATGTGCCATTCGAAATCATGTGTGATGGTAGTGATTATGCTGTGGGGGCCGTCCTTGGTCAAACTAAAGATAAGAAGCATTATGCTATATCTTATGCTAGTAAGACCTTGACTGGCCCCCAGCTAAACTATGCAACCACAGAAAAGGAATTTTTGGCTGTAGTCTTTGCCATAGACAAGTTTAGATCTTACTTAGTGGGAGCTAAGGTGATTGTTTATACCGATCACTCTGCTCTGAAATATCTCTTCACTAAGAAAGATGCTAAACCAAGGTTGATCCGCTGGATCCTTCTCCTTCAAGAATTTGACCTGGAAATAAGAGACAAGAAAGGAGTAGAGAATTCAGTAGCTGATCACTTGTCTAGACTACAAGTCAATAATTCGGACAATCTCCCAATAAATGACTTTCTTCGCGATGACACCCTTTTAAAAGTCACATATACCAACCCTTGGTATGCAAACATCGTGAATTTTATAGTCACCGGCTATGTCCCGCCAGGGGAGAATAAAAAGAAACTGCTATATCAAAGCAGAACGCACCTATGGGATGAACCATATCTCTATAAGGTCTCTGCAGATGGACTCTTGAGAAAATGTGTCCCCATAGAAGAAGCAACGAAAATCATAGATAGATGTCACTCCGCCGAATATGGAGGACACTATGGAGCTTTTCGGACACATGCTAAAATATGGCAAAGTGGTTTTTATTGGGCATCAATGTACGAGGACACAAAGAATTATGTGAGACGTTGTCCTCGTTGCCAAAAGCATGGTAACATTAATGCCTGAGATGCTATGCCTCTCGTGAACAATCTCCAAGTTGAGTTGTTCGATGTTTGGGGGATAGACTTCATGGGCCCCTTTCCTAAATCCTATGACGCCGAGTACATTCTTGTGGCTGTGGATTATGTCTCGAAAACGGTAGAAGCCATACCCTATCGAGCGGTAGATGCTAAACATTCGAAGAAAATGTTCCAAGAAAACATCTTTCCTCGTTTTGGAGTTCCTAGACTAGTCATTAGTGACGGAGGCCCTCATTTCATAGATAAGAGCTTCCGACATTTCTTAGCTAGTTAAGGAGTCGAACATAATGTAGCCACTGCATACCACCCCCAAACAAGTGGACAGGCCGAAACGTCCAATAAACAAATAAAGAATATCTTGCAAAAGACGGTAGAAGAAATGGGAAAGGGATGGAAACATAAGTTACCCGAAGCTCTATGGGCCTATCGGACCGCCTATAAGACCCCGATTGGAATGTCCCCATACCAACTAGTTTATGGAAAAACCTGTCATCTTCCTGTTGAGCTTGAGTTCAAAGCTCATTGGGCCATTAAGAAATGGAACATGGACCTTGACCAAGCTGGCCAAAATAGGAAGATGCAAATTTCTGAACTAGAAGAATGGCGAGAGAAAGCCTATCATAGTGCCAAGCTCTATAAAGAGAAGACTAAGAGATGGCACGATAAACGGATCAAAAAGAAAGAGTTCGAAGTAGGAGATAAAGTTTTACTCTTTAACTCCCGTGTTCGACTTTTCAGACATGGTAAACTTCGAAGCAAATGGGAAGGACCTTTCAAGGTTGTTGCAACCTCTTCCCATGGAGCCGTCACATTGGAAAGTGACGATGGGCAAATCTTCAAAGTCAATGGACAAAGATTAAAAATATTCTATGACTTTGATAAAAATGAGCTGAACGAAATTGATATAATTAACTTTGAAGTAGCTCAAGCCCATGACAATTAATGGATGGACCCAATTTACCCCTTGTCCTTTTCATGCACCTAGTCCATCCAAAACCCCGAGAAAGGCCTCTTTAGGCCCAACCAAGCCTTTTCAACCTCGGAACTTTGAAATTTAGGAGGCTTACCTTCTCCCGCTCGATGCCCGGCAAAGGAGGAGTGGCGACCGCCACTCCCAACTGGCGGCCGCCACCAAACCCTGGCGCCCGCAACTCTAGATGGTGGTTTAGAAGCCCTTCTCCACGTGGCAGCTAATCCCGAGCTCGGGAGAGTTAAAGAAGGAGGAGATGAGGACGTGTTAGTTCATCTAAGGCTTATCCCTCCACTTCTCCCCCTTCTTAAAAGAAGAACTCTTTCTTCTCCCTCCATCTATTCACGAAGCCTAGCCAAGCCTCCTCCAAAACCAAGTCGTCCCCACGGAAATCCGAGTCCTATAACCCTCAAGGATCCATCTCGTCCTCCACACAAGCCATCATCCGATCTTTGATCGACGACGACATGGAGGTACTTGACGTGCCTCCTTTAGCAATGGTGCTGCCAGACGACACTTATGTCAAGGGGACACCACCGGAGGGTGTAGGGAAGGCACCAGCCACCACTCCAGTGGCGGGCGCCACCCCTGCTGGGCGGCCGCCAGGGGTGAAACGCCCCTGGCCTCGTCTCCGCTCCGTCTTCATCCTCCTCCAGTGGCGCCACCCGAGAAGAAACTGAGGACGCCCACCAGGCCGACCACAGGGGAGATCACCCCGAGGAAGTCTCCGGCCGTCAAAGCCAGGGGTGATGAAACGCCCTCTCCATCAAGGGCGAAATCCCGGGTCAGCTTTGGCTCGGATAGCCACACCCGGAGCTACAGCCCCAATCCTAAGAGGGCTAAACTGGAGGTGTACGGCGTGAGGATGCCCGATGGGCATTATGAGAAGAGGCTGCGTGAGCGCGAGGTGAGCACTCATGACTCCAATGGGTCACTCTCTGAGCCATCCGTGCGCCGCCATCTCAACCCATCGCCGGTAGGAGTCCCCGGCGAGATGGAGCACAGCGGTGGTGAGGAGGGGTTAACCCTCGGAAAACTCGCCGCCGAGGTGAAGAAGCTGCGCAAGGAGAAGAGCGCCTTGGAGGATCAAGTCGCAGAGATAGCCCTCTAGCGAATGGACATGGAGGATCGGTTCACCATCCTCCGCAAGGGCTGCACCTCAAAGATCAAGCGTCTCTTCAAAGAGACGGGCTTCGAGGATCTCTACGAGGCTCCTTCACTAGATTAGATTAGATTTAGGGTGTCTAATTAGATTTTTAGTTTGATTTAGTTTAAGTTTAATTTTGCTTGATTTAAATTTTAGATTGTTTAATCTTCAAATTAGAACTTTTGTTTAGGAAATTTTTATATAATGAATAAAAAGACACCCTCTTTTTTTCCATCATCAAGTTTGTTCAAATAAAAAGTACCAAAACTTCTAGTGTGGGGGAAATCCTCTCTCTAAACACCTCTGTAAAACGTGACAAAATGTTCAAAGCTCTAACCTGAACTTAGCAAGGCAACTACCACGCTGTTTGCAAGCCGCATGGGCCAAAGCCCGTGGCGGCCGCCACTTATTACTGGCGGCCGCCAGGCCACTCTGCACCGAGACACCCCCGGTGAACCCCTAAACCTGTATTTTGAATTTTGTACAATTTGGATCACTGAATATCTCGGTTTGAACTAAAAATGCAGCTAGGAAATAAAAAATGCTGAAACAATTTCTTTTGAATTGAGTGTTTACACGACATGTTATTCTACCTTTTATTCATGTGTAGTAGCCTACTCACTTTGATAGGGAAGTCAACCTAGGTTGTTGTTTGATAAGATATAGAAGTAGTAATTGAAATTGCATTAGTACTTTGCTACAACCTTGGGAGTTTTTTATTTTGAAAACCAAAATTATCATGGTTCATGAACTTCTTTCCTATCCACCTACCAGAGCCAAAATATTAGAGTATAGGAAAACAGCCCATAAAGCCTTCTAAATCAATCTTTGAGCTTTGTCAAGAATAGTTGATCTAGGTAGAAGAGTTTAGTCATGCTCTAAAAGCCAAGGCAAACCATGCCTTTTTGAGAGAACTCTCACACTGAGAGTATACTCACGTAGTTCTCCAAAATTTTGTTCTAAAAGAATTATATAAATTTTCTCATTCTTTCAAAGGACATGGCTATATAGCATCTAAAAAAAGGAGCAAATGCTCTAAAAAGGACAAGTATCCAAGTATTCAAAAAAAACATGAAGAGCAAATGCTCTAAAAAAAGGACAAGTGTACAAGTATTAAAAAAAAGAAGAGATGCATATAGCCATGATCCTTGGTAAGAGAAGAGTTTCAAAAAGAACAAAGGAGTTGAGTTAGTCCACCCTATATCTTGACTAGTGCATGACTATACTCTCCCATGATCCTAAGCTTGACTTAGCAATAAAAGAGAGATAGAAGTGCCTTACATTCCTTCCTTTCCCTATAAACTCCACATAAACCATAGGATAGACTCTGGCATTTTCTTTTGCCATAAAGTGAGGATATACACCATGAGTGCCTTGAGATTTAAAGAGAGATTCAATGAACCATGATTTTCATTTTGAAAATATCCAGAAACCCCAAGGTATGTAAAAGAGGAAAGTGTGTTTCTCTTGCTTGCAAGCTATTCTATCTCTCAACCGCCATAGGTATGATTTATTAGCCACTTGGAAAGGTTACTAACATGAGTATAGGTAGTTGAACATCTTGTGTGAATGCTTAGTTCAATAAAATTGTTTCATTTCTTAAAGTCCATGCTTGCTCGGGACGAGCAAGAGGTTAGTGTGGGGGAGCTTGATGTTGACGGTGCTTAAAGCATCATTTCACCATCAACATTTCACCCAAAACCAAGGTAAAACAACATAAAAAGTAGAAGATTTGGTTTATAACTAACCTATTTCCACATGTGCATAGTTTCTTATCTTAATGCAGGAAATAATGGAATTTTGGCCAAACAAGTGCACCAGGAGCAAGGCCAAGCCACTCTGGCCCATTTGGGCCTGAGTAGGGTGGCGGCCGCCACCTATTACTGGCGGCCGCCAGGTCACTCGTGCCAAAAGTGGCCCAAGCCACGTCATTGATCTGTGGGAGTCACCTCAAGCTCAAATCTTGGCCATTGCACATTAAGGCGGTTTGATCCAAGGGCTAAGAAGAGTGTCACCTAGATAGTGGGCTTTGGACACGTGTCTAAACCCTAACCGGCCCTCAAACCGACTTGGGAGAGCAAATGAAGACCGTTGGATGAATGGAGGTTGCAACGGACGGCTGAGAGGTGGCAGGCGCCAGGGTTTGGTGGCGGGCGCCACCCCCCTAAACCCTAACCGACCTCCCCTCACTCTATAAGTACCCCCTAGCTTCCTAGCACTATAAATTGGCCCCCTTGAGCTCTCATTCAGAGAGCCTCACACCATTCCTCACCATTTGGTTAGAGTAGCACACTTGCTATGATAGAGAGATTAGAGAGAGTGTGAGTGCCTCACTAGAAGAGGAGCTGGAAAGGAGAAGAGTAGAAGTCTGGAGAGTTCCGGAGTTGTCGGAGACCTCTGCTTCTCTCTGCTCTGCGCTTCAACTTTGGTAACTTAGTATCTTATTCTATCTTCAAGTATTTACTTTTAGTACTTGTGTGTTTGTTTCATTGCTTGATATTAGTTTCAAGTGCTCTAGTTCTAGTACAGGGCTAGTAGTAGTAGTATATAGATTAAGTGTGGTACTTAGGCTATATATTGCTAGTGAATACGGCTAGGCCCCCGGATAGCTGTGGTAGCAAGCAGGTGGTGACATCCCTGTGCGCCTTGAATTCCACCACGTAGTTGGTCTAGTTTAACAGTAGGGCTCGTTGTGCTAGCGTTCAACCTAAGTCAGTGGTAAAGGCTAGTGTGCCCACAATACACTAGTAAAGAACTTAAATCACTAGAAGTCTAATAGAACTAGGATCTACTCCAGTAGATAGTGCCCGTTCCCTTCAACTATCCTAGATATCATTACCCCCCTAGTTTTCTCAAAATCACTTCGCGTTCCTCGTGGATTCGATACCCCGGAATACTCTGAGGTGAAAAGCTACAACTGACAGCCGTGCGCTTGCGGTTTCTTCTGCGTGCCTCCCCAGGTGTCAACACTTGATAGGTTTTAATTCGTGCAAAAAGTTTTAGAAAAGCCCAATTCAGCCCCCCCTCTTGGGCATCTTGATCCTTTCAATTGGTATCAGAGCCTTGTGCTCTCGATTTAGGCTTAACCACCTAGAGTTAAGATGTCCGGAGGTGATGGTCCACCTCCCATGTTCGAGGGAGACGACTTACCATATTGGAAAATCCGTATGGAGTCGTACCTAGAAGCGGTTGATGTTAAATGTCGTGATGCCGCGATCACCGACTTTGCCAAGCCCAAAGAAGGCACAAGCCTTACTCCTAATGAGGCGGAAAATGAGAAATGGAATGCAAAAGCCAAAAATATTCTTTTTAGAGGCATTTGCAAGGATGTGTTCAACCGTGTTCGGAACCACAAAAATGTCCATGATCTATGGGATAACATTTGTGCGCTCCATGAGGGAACAAAGAGTGAGCGTGAGGAACGCTATCATTTAGTTATGCAAAAGCTTCACTCTTTTGATATGCATGCTAATGAAAGTGCAAATGAAATGTACTCATGGTTGAATGTTCTTGTAGAAGAGCTAAATGGACTTGGCCTCACACAAATGCAACCATCCGATGTTGTGAGGAAGATTCTTTGTGTCCTTCCAATTGAGAAGTATGGACACATTGTGACGGTGCTACATCAAGGCGATCTTTCCACCGCTACACCAACCCAAATCTTGGGAAAGATCAATGCGCATGAGATGTACATGCACATCACACCAAGTGGTGTCTCCTCCACCGACAAGAAGAAGGACTTGACCTTCAAAGCTTGTCATGACAAGAAGGGCAAGTCCAAGGCTATTGAGGTGCATCATGAGAGCTCAAGTGATGAAGAGGATGATTCCAACATCGCTCTAATGGTGAGAAGGACCACCAAGATGTTGAAGAAGCTTCACAAGAATGGAGTCAACTTTGACTCAAGAAAGAAGAAGTTCTTCACAAGTAGCAAGAGGAGGCCAATCTCCGAAATGGATTGCTACAATTGCGGTGAGCTTGGCTATCTTGCTCATCAATGCACCAAGCCCAAGAAAGAGAGCTACAAGAACAAGAACAAGGGAAAGAAGTATGACTCATCAAGTGAAGATGAGAAGAAGAATGAGAAGCCCTACTACAAGAAGGATAGCAAGAAGAAGAAGCAATACCACAAGAAAGGTGGCAAGGCTTACATTGTTGGTGATTGGCTCACCGACATTGACTCCTCCGGTGGCTCATCAAATGAAGATAGTGATGATGAGAAGGTGAAGGTGGCCGCTCTAGTCATTGGCTCCTCTACACCACCACCACCACCGTCGCCATCATCATCTACACACCTATGCCTTATGGCCAAGGGTGACCGGAAGGTACAAAGCGATGAAGACTCTAGTGATAGTGATAGTGATGGTGAATTTGAGGCACCTACTTATGATGAGCTTGTTAAATTGCTAAACAACTACTCTAAAATCATAAGAAAGACTAGAGCTAAAAATGAAAAGCTTGTTGATGAAAATGAATCTCTTGTTGAGAAATATGATCATGCTATACATGCTAGTGATGAGCTAAAGAATGAACTTGCTACTATGTCATCTTCTATCAAGGAGCTCAAGTCCTCTAACAAAGAGCTCAAAGCTAAAAATGAAAAACTTGATAAGATGCATAGTGACTTTACCACTAGTTATGCCTTGCTAAAAGAACAATACACTCAAGTGAAAGTAGACTATGATACTCTCACCATTGCTTATGATATGCTTTCACATGAGACACATGATGCTCCTAACCTTGTTGTTAAGTGTGACATAGCAACATCTTGTGAGGACTTGGTTAGTGAGCATGATGAGCAAAGAGCTAGTGGCAAAGGCAAGAGTGTGGTTGTGGCCCACCAGAGGCCAAGCCCACTCAGCAGGGCCCAAATGGGCCTAAGGGGGGTGGCGCCCGCCACCCCTAGGTGGTGCCCGCCACCTAAGTGGCGCCCGCCACTTGGGTTGGCCCAAGCTCCACTCCCTGCCACGTCACCGATCCGTGTGACCTCCCCAAGGCCAAATCTTGGCCCTTGGTCACTAGGTCAGTGGCATCGGACGGCTCAGGGAGGAGTGGCGTGGATCAAGGCTGAATGGTGGATGCTAGGACATGCAACCGACCTTCAAACCGCCTTGGACAACCACCTGGATGATATTGAAGCCAAGGCGGTGCATCCAACGGTGAGGGAGGTGGCGGTCGCCACCTAGGTCTGGCGCCCGCCACTAGGGTTAGCCCTAGGTCGGCTGGCTGCCCCCTATAAGTACCCCCTCACTCATTTGGGCAATAAATACCCCCCTGAGGCATCACTTCATTCACATCCCACACAAGAGAAGCAAAGCAAGTAGAAGAAAGCAAGTGAGAGCTCAGAGAGCTTAGGCAAGTAGGGTAGCTAGTAGAGAGAGTATAGCTTTAGTGCCCTCGCTACAGCACAGCTCTTAGTTTAGCACAGCTTAGCCTAAGTCCCTGGCAGAATTAGCGAAGAGCTTGCTAAGAGAGAAGCGGGTGCGAGCGACTGGCATCAGAGGTCGGTTGATTTCCCGGCGTCTCTGGTCTGGTTTGCTCTCTTGTATCTCAGGTACATTTATCGTTATCTCAGTATTACTTTAAGCATTACTCCCAGTATTACTTTCAGTATTACTTTATCAAGTACCTTGAGTGTGACCTAGCTATCCTACAGTTCAGTTCACTTAGCCATAGTAGTTAATCTCTAGTGTGCTTAGTGATTGATCTTTGCCAACAGGTTGCTTAGTTAGTTTAGTGTTTATCTTATTAAGTCAAGTATTTGCTCTGACGTCCGCAAGGGTGTCTCTATTCAAAGCTAGGGTAGAGATAGTTAGAATATAATTAAGCGTGGTGCTTAGTTATAGACTTACCTTCAGATACGGCTGGACCCCCGGATAGCTGTGGTAGCAAGCAGGTGGTGATAGCCCTGTGCGCCTTGAATTCCACCACGTAGTTGGCCCAGTTTAACAGTAAGGCTCGTTGTGCTAGCGTTCAACCTAAGTAAGTGGTAAAGGCTAGTACGCCTCGGTACTTGATAAGATAGGAATAAAACTATACTTAACTTAGTTGCTTTATTTTCTTTTGCCTGCCTTGCTTCGTAACTGTCTTGCTTCGTAGTTATCTTGCTCTGTGGTTATAGTCAAATAGGTTTCAAACTAACCAAATTCCACATGTCCATAGAATTTTATTTGAATGCAGGATTTGAACCAAATTTGGACATATGGACCCACCAGAGGCCAAGCCCACTCAGCAGGGCCCAAATGGGCCTAAGGGGGGTGGCGGCCGCCACCCCTAGGTGGCGACCGCCACATCTAAGTGGCACCCGCCACTTGGCTTGGCCCAAGCTGCACTCCCTGCCACGTCACCGATCCATGTGACCTCCCCAAGGCCAAATCTTGGCCCTTGGTCACTAGGTCAGTGGCATCGGACGGCTCAGGGAGGAGTGGCGTGGATCAAGGCTGGATGGCGGTTGCTAGGACATGCAACCGACCTCCAAACCGCCTTGGACAACCACATGGATGCCAATGCCATTTCTATTGGTCTTCATTACGGTGTTCATGAGAAGCTCACTGTTGGTAGTTCTTAGCTACACCTAGGATAGGGTAACTAAAGTAGCTATTTACTAATGCCAAGCGGGGTTGTCAATCCCGACACTAGTAGGAGCTAGCTAGCGAGAATGCAATCTACCAGGAGGAGATTCTGCAAGCGCACAGAACTATCGTAGTAGCACTTCGCCTGGGAGTACCAGGTGTCGATTTATTTGATCCCAAGGGAAGGCTAGGGTGGTGTATGAGTTGAGTCAAGGATGGGATGAGAGTCGAAGAAAAGAGAAAAAGGAAAAGGGGAGAAGGGAAGATGAAAGGCTAGAAAGAATATATGGGTGGATAGGTAAGGATTAAATGGATGGCTAAGGTAAGGTGGATAACTAGATAGATAGGATAACTAAGGATAACTAACTAATTACTAACTACTAACTACTCCTAGATAACCACAGAGCAAGATAACTATGAAGCAAGATAGTTACGAAGCAAGGCAGGCAAAAGACAATAAAGCAACTAAGTTGAGTATAGTTTTATTCCTATCTTGTCAAGTATTGAGGCGTACTAGCCTTTACCACTTACTTAGGTTGAACGCTAGCACAACGAGCCTTACTGTTAAACTGGGCCAACTACGTGGTGGAATTCAAGGCGCACAGGGCTGTCACCACCTGCTTGCTACCACAGCTATCCGGGGGTCCAGCCGTATCTGAAGGTAAGTCTATAACTAAGCACCACGCTTAACTATATTCTAACTATCTCTATCCTAGCTTTGAATAGAGACACCCTTGCGGACGTCAGAGCAAAGACTTGACTTATTAAGAAAAACACTAAACTAACTAAGCAACCTATTGGCAAAGATCAAACACTAAGCTCACTAGAGATTAACTACTATGGCTAAGTGAATTGAACTGTAGGATAGCTAGGCACTCAAGCAATCAATCAAGTATACCACTCAATACTGATAAGTAGAATAAAGTAATACTTGAAATGATGAACTAGAATATAGTAAAGTGCTTGAGATACAAGAGCAAAACCTGAACTGGAGAGGAAGGAAGACTCTTCCCAGCTCCAGAACCGATCACTCGCACACCTCTACTCTTGAGCTAAGCCTTGAGCAACGCTACCGCGAGGGCAAAGATGCCTTGCTCTACTAGCTACCTACTTGCCTAATCTCTCTGAGTTCTCACTTGCTTCTCTTGTGTTGTGGTGTGTGATGGTACTGATGCCTCAGGGGGGTATTTATAGCCCAAATGAGTGAGGGGGTACTTATCGGGGGTAGCCAACCGACCTAGGGTTAGGTCAGGTGGCGGGCGCCACCCCGTACTGGCGGCCGCCAGTCCCCTGGCCGTTGGATACACCGGCTTTGATCCTATGGCCTCCAGGTGGTTGTCCAAGGCGGTTTGGAGGTCGGTTGCATGTCCTAGCAACCGCCATTCAGCCTTGATCCACTCCACTCCTCCCTGAGCCGTCCGATGCCACTGACCTAGTGACCAAGGGCCAAGATTTGGCCTTGGGGAGGTCACACGGATCGGTGACATGGCAGGGAGTGGAGCTTGGGCCAACCCAAGTGGCGGGCGCCACTTAGAGGTGGCGGGCGCCACCTAGGGGTGGCGGGCGCCACCCCCCTTAGGCCCATTTGGGCCCTGCTGAGTGGGCTTGGCCTCTGGTGGGTCCATATGTCCAAATTTGGTTCAAATCCTGCATTCAAATAAAATTCTATGAACATGTGGAATTTGGTTAGTTTGAAACCTATTTGACTACATTTCATGCCTTTTTGGTGGATTTTAGGGTCAAATGTTGATGGTAAAACAGGTGTTTAAGGACCATCAACAAGCTCCCCCAAGCTAACCTGTTGCTCGTCCTCGAGCAACAATGCGGTTTAAGCATTGAGCATGAAATGTATAGCAACATAAGATGTCTGCAAGTGCATATTGTATAGTGAGAGATAACAGCATATATCATTAATCATAACAATGTGGGGCTTATAGCTTTTCACTTCAATCATGCAAGAGTGAGATAAAGTAGTAGATAGGAAACTTTCATCTTGCTTAGGTTTGACTAGGATTCTGTCTGGAGGTTTTTCAAGGTTTTCAAAAGATAACAACTTGCTTAAGTCCTCCGAGATTCACTCAATCACTCAATGGTGTTTAAATCCTCACTTAGGCCAAAATGTAGCCTCTCCTATTTCTAAAGAATGATATGTGGAGTTATAGGAAGGCTAAGAACCATGAGCAAATTGCCTGATGTTTATTGCTAAGCTAGACACTCAGATCATAAGGAGCAGCAAATCATAAAAATTGATCAAGATGTGCATGTGTGGTTATGTGGAAGTGTATAGAGAGCTATTTCGTAATCCTTCCTAGTTAATTTCTGGGGTCGAAAGCTAATGATAATTCTCTCTCTCTCTCTCTGTTTTTTTTGGATACATAGTGAGTAGACAAAAGATGTGTCCTCATATTTTCTTAGGACATTGTCCTCTTTTGAGCTACTTTGCTCATTTTTTTACAGGACATAGTCCTTTCTTGAGCTACTTTGCTCATTTTTCTCTCTCTCTTTTAGCTCTAGATTTCCCCAGACATCTATAGGAAAGGATTTTTGAAATGAAAAAGGGGAAGAGGGAGAAATGCTTATTCCCATTGTAGGAATAAGCATAAGGCTAGCAATGGGATGTTTGGCAGGGTATTGCATATTTCCGGTGTAGAGAATAAGCAATTTATTTGGTGGTTGCAAACTTCCAAAGTGGAAAGTAGGCAAATTATGGTGGGTGTGCGTGAATCATGATTCAAAAGATATGATAAGCTTCTCTACTAAGATCTATGAGGTCTAACAAAGCTCAACACAAACAAAGCTCTTTGTGGTTTTGACTAATGACTAACAAATATTTTGCTGGTGGTGGGATGGGATAAAATCTAGGAGGAACTTTTAGCAAGGTTTTCATAATTTTTAAAAGAAATCCTCCAGATTAGGTCCTAATTTCACCTTAACAAGTTTAAAGAATTACTCCATTTCTTACTAACTTTATTCACTAAGCATGATTTCAGTTTAAGCATGTGCAACCCACAAAAGTTACAACTTAGATAAGACCAGTTATTCAAACCATAACAATAGCATTTGCATGACATATTTCAAATCTTATTCAGGTTTCAACTTGTTTAAGCAGATTTTATCAGTTTTATTCATGGAATGGTTATTTAGGCAAGCATGTGACATTCAAAAGAATTTAAGAACTGAATGTAAAGTGTAGGCTTGAGACATACCTTATCGGAGCGGGAGTCTCCCCCAAGCTGGCTTCTTGCTTGGTGAAAGATCTTCTTCTTCTCAGTCGGAGCTCTTGTTCTCATTTTATTAAAAGGGAAACTATCTAATGTTGTGAAAAGGGAAACTATCCTATTATGATATTTTATTGTTCTAACTAAGTTAACATATACCTATGCATAAAACTAATGATAAATGATTTTTTTAGTTACATGCATGACATATGTTATTTATTTGAAAAGGGAAAATTGAAGGGAAAAATTAAAAGTAAAACCATACCTTAGGTCCATGGAATTTCATCCTTATCGGGTGGATCTTCTTCCTTGGGTGCTTCTTCTCTTAGTACTCCATCGGGTTCTTCTTCTTTTGGCACCTCTCCTTTGTTATGTGAATTAAACAACTCAGGAGGAGGTGGTTCCTTCTTTATGTTCCACCTTGTTCTTGAGAGCCTCTTCTTGGTACGAACGGGTTTTGCTACCTGCATGTTAGCGGCATATGCGGGACCATGGGAAAAGGAGAATATTTCCTTCATCCCTCCTAATGTCATTTGAATTTTACCACTTCCCACATATATGCAGGCATCTACAGTGTTCAAGAAGGGTCTACCAAAGATTAGAGGCACATCTTTCCTATTTCCCATATCTAGTATTATGAAATCAGCAGGAACATAGGAACCTCTAATATGAAGAGGTAAATCATTAACTATTCCTTCTACATAGCAAGTGGATTGATCGGCAAGCACAACATAGGCAGATGTGGATGACATGGGTGGAAAGAACGAGTTTTCATAGAAATCTTTAGATAAAATGTTCACACTCGATCCTAAATCACACATGGCATTTTTAAAGACTTCACCAAAGATTGAGCATCTAATTATGGTTCTACCAGGATCACCCTTTTTAACAGTCATGGTTTGATCTTCATAATAGTTAAAATATTTTATTTCAACCATATTTGCAGTTTCCATGTCAGGTTTAGCAGGAATTTTCCCAGTTTCAAAAGATGGTATGATAGCAGCAAGTTGAGCTAATTGGGTTTCTAACATCTTATTAAAGCTTAATTGATTTTTCAGAGCAGATGAGAAATCTTCCAATTTAGCATTTATATTCTCAAGGGTTTTATCATTCGACATTAATTTCTTATTCAAGAAATCAATAGTTCTACCTTGTGAGTAAACTAAATTTTTCAAGAATGAGAGACTATAAGAATTATGAAAATTAGAGCGGGGGAATGAATTGTTACCTTGAGAGTTTGCAGGCTGATTCCATCCTTGATTCAGTTGACGGAAACTGTTGTTGTTGTTGATGAAGTTCAAATCTTCATGTAGCTCGGGGGCAGTGGCTCCCAGAATGTCCGGTTTCTCCACAAACTTCACAAGTCATGTAGGATTCCAGAGATTGGACACTCTCTTGTTGGTTCATCTTCTCACAACTGTCCAGCTTCTTTGCCAGCAGGTCCATCTTGGCCACGATCATGTCGGCCTCCTTAAGGGAATGCATACCTCGCTCACGGGGCTGCAGTCTCTCGTCATTCCATCCTTGGTTCGACACCATATTCTCTATGAGAGCCTTAGCATCTGCAACATTCAGAGAAAAGAATGCACCGCCGGCGGCGGCATCCAAATGGCTTCTAGAGAGTGGGGTTAGGCCATGGTAGAAGTTCGGGATCAATAGCCAGTCCTCCATACCATGGTGCGGACAAGCAGCGACGTACTCTTGCAACCTCTCCCAAGCCTCGGGAATAGATTCCTCGGCTTGTTGCGTAAAGCTGGAGATTTTGTTGCGAAGAGCATTCGTCTTGCCCAAAGGAAAGAATTTAGCGAGAAAAGCATTGGAACAATTGTCCCATGTGTCTACAGCGTTGCGATCGGTATAGAACCATTGCTTCGCTTTTCCTAGCAAAGAGAAAGGAAAGAGACGAAGACAGATGGCTTCTTGGGTTATCCCCTTAATGGTGAAGGTGCCGCAAATCTCCAAGAATTGTTGGAGGTGAGCAATGGCATCCTCATGAGCCTTGCCACAGAACGGGCTAGCTTGGACCATCGTGATCAGAGCCGGTTTCAACTCAAAATTGAGGTTGGCATCGATCACGTCCGGTCCGATCGCTACATTAGCGGCAGAAGGAGCAGAAAACTCACGAATGGTCTTATTGGCCATCGTGAAGATAGAACAAGATAAGAAAGAAAGAAGTTGAAGGAGATGAAGGAAAAAGATAAGAAGAACTAAGGAAAGAAAGAATAGGGTAAGATGGGATTCGCTAAGCGGGAGCTTAGACGAAGATAAATTCGACACGGACTCAACCGACACACCGATTGCCTTCCACGGCAACGGCGCCAGAAATGCTTGTTGGTAGTTCTTAGCTACACCTAGGATAGGGTAACTAAAGTAGCTATCTACTAATGCCAAGCGGGGTTGTCAATCCCGACACTAGTAGGAGTTAGCTAGCGAGAATGCAATCTACCTGGAGGAGATTCTGCAAGCGCACAGAACTATCGTAGTAGCACTTCGCCTGGGAGTACTAGGTGTCGATTTATTTGATCCCAAGGGAAGGCTAGGGTGGTGTATGAGATGAGTCAAGGATGGGATGAGAGTCGAAGAAAAGAGAAAAAGGAAAAGGGGAGAAGGGAAGATGAAAGGCTAGAAAGAATATATGGGTGGATAGGTAAGGATGAAATGGATGGCTAAGGTAAGGTGGATAACTAGATAGATAGGATAACTAAGGATAACTAACTAATTACTAACTACTAACTACTCCTAGATAACCACAGAGCAAGATAACTATGAAGCAAGATAGTTACGAAGCAAGGCAGGCAAAAGACAATGAAGCAACTAAGTTGAGTATAGTTTTATTCCTATCTTGTCAAGTATCGAGGCGTACTAGCCTTTACCACTTACTTAGGTTGAACGCTAGCACAACGAGCCTTACTGTTAAACTGGGCCAACTACGTGGTGGAATTCAAGGCGCACAGGGCTGTCACCACCTGCTTGCTACCACAGCTATCCGGGGTCCAGCCGTATCTGATGGTAAGTCTATAACTAAGCACCACGCTTAACTATATTCTAACTATCTCTATCCTAGCTTTGAATAGAGACACCCTTGCGAACGCCAGAGCAAACACTTGACTTAATAAGATAAACACTAAACTAACTAAGCAACCTATTGGCAAAGATCAAACAGTAAGCTCACTAGAGATTAACTACTATGGCTAAGTGAATTGAACTGTAGGATAGCTAGGCACTCAAGCAATCAATCAAGTATACCACTCAATACTGATAAGTAGAATAAAGTAATACTTGAAATGATGAACTAGAATATAGTAAAGTGCTTGAGATACAAGAGCAAAACCTGAACTGGAGATGAAGGAAGACTCTTCCCAGCTCCAGAACCGATCACTCGCACGCCTTTACTCTTGAGCTAAGCCTTGAGCAGCGCTACCGTGAGGGCAAAGATGCCTTGCTCTACTAGCTACCTACTTGCCTAAGCTCTCTGAGCTCTCACTTGCTTCTCTTGTGTTGTGGTGTGTGATGGTACTGATGCCTCAGGGGGGTATTTATAGCCCAAATGAGTGAGGGGGTACTTATCGGGGGTAGCCAACCGACCTAGGGTTAGGTCAGGTGGCGGGCGCCACCCCGTACTGGCGGCCGCCAGTCCCCTGGCCGTTGGATGCACCGGCTTTGATCCTACGGCCTCCAGGTGGTTGTCCAAGGCGGTTTGGAGGTCGGTTGCATGTCCTAGCAACCGCCATTCAGCCTTGATCCACGCCACTCCTCCCTGAGCCGTCCGATGCCACTGACCTAGTGACCAAGGGCCAAGATTTGGCCTTGGGGAGGTCACACGGATCGGTGACATGGCAGGGAGTGGAGCTTGGGCCAACCCATGTGGCGGGCGCCACTTAGAGGTGGCGGGCGCCACCCCCCTTAGGCCCATTTGGGCCCTGCTGAGTGGGCTTGGCCTCTGGTGGGTCTATATGTCCAAATTTAGTTCAAATCCTGCATTCAAATAAAATTCTATGGACATGTGGAATTTGGTTAGTTTGAAACCTATTTGACTATATTTCATGCCTTTTTGGTGGATTTTAGGGTCAAATGTTGATGGTAAAACAGGTGTTTAAGGACCATCAACAGTGCTTCTAGTTGCATCGTTGAGCTTCAACTTGCTATCCGTTGGGCAACTATGTGGTCTTGGCTTTCAATGTTTATTCACCGACAAGGAAGTGGTTGTGACCAAGAAAGATGATACACAAGTGATATTCAAGGGCTTTAGATACAATAATCTCTATCTAGTGGATTTCACCTCCGAAGATGCCAACTTGAAGACATGTTTGTTCACTAAGGAATCACTTGGTTGGCTATGGCATAGAAGATTGGCTCATGTGGGAATGAACACTCTCAATAAGCTATTGAAGAAGGATTTGGTTAGAGGCTTGAAGGATGTCAAGTTTGAGAAGGACAAATTGTGTAGTGCATGTCAAGCCGGCAAGCAAGTTGCAAATACACATTCAACCAAAGCCTTTGTATGAACATCAAGAGAGTTAGAGCTACTTTACATGGATCTCTTTGGGCCAACAACATATGCTAGCTTGGGTGGAAATCTCTATTGCCTAGTGATTGTTGATGACTATTCAAGATACACTTGGGTATTCTTTCTTCATGACAAATCCGAAGCAACCCCTTCTTTCAAGAAGTTTGCCAAGAGAGCCCAAAATGAATTTGACTTGAAGATCAAAAAGATAAGAAGTGACAATGGAAGAGAGTTCGACAACACCCACATTGAAGAGTATTGTGATGAAGTTGGGATCAAGCATGAAGTCTCCGCAACATATACATCACGACAAAATGGGGTAGTGTTGACACTCCTTAATGGAATCACTCTAAGAATGAGCCACATAATCTAGTGAAGGCACTAAAGAGTGTACGGGACACTACTAACTCCACTTAACGTCAAGTTGTCATCCCCAACATGAAGCTAGCAATGCAAATATATCAAGGCACTGGATTTAAAGATAGATATTTACCCGCAAGCGCACAGATAAACATAACCGTTGTAGAAGCATTTCACCCAAGCTAGTCTCAGGTATCGTTATTTATATTTAGCCTAGAGACTAATCAATTCAAGATATGATGGCATTGTAAGGACTTAACAACATTTAATATGGCACACTTATAATAAGACTGATAACACACTAAGTACTTCAAACAGGAATCAGGTTACAGAGTAAATGATATGATAAATAATTGATAAAAGATAGCAGAGATCAGATCAATCAAGGATAAACTTAGAACAGTACTACCTAGTAAGTGATGATTAGAACAGGTATTAATGAGAAACATTCCTAAGTTATTCTAACTACAAGTCATAGCATACATTGATTAGTGCAATTATATTTGGTAACCATTGGCTAGGTCACATCATATTTATAATCAAGAAGCAACTCCATAGTAAAAGTGTCAAACGAAGTAACCCTTAAGCCATGAGTTAACTGAGTCATACTGAACACTATATTCGGGAGGTGGAATACAGAGGACTCAACAGGTCTGTCACACCCGCGATCTACCACTCTATCTGGAACATAGGACGCATTCGCAGATAAATAATGTATAGGCACCACGCCTACACAGCATCTGTCACCCACCCGTTGTACTTTAAGATGAGCGCTATACGAACATGAGTATAAACATAACGATGAACTATCTATGCCAAATATATAATCAAAGCAGACTATAAGCATTATAACTAAGAATATAATCATTGATGTCTTAATCATATCCATTGTATTGCTATCTAGAACACGATGATGAACAATAAACTGAATTAGATCATCGAGAAGAACTAAAGTACGAACTAGAACATGAACTAGAACAAGATTATGAACTAGATGATGAACTAGACGATGAACATGAACTAGACGATGAACTAGAACATAAACAATGAAGAACAATGATGAACTAGAAGAGCAATTATGAAATAGATCCATAATGTTAATACAAGAGAGAAGATCTTGGCTTTACTGAGCCTTCTCGTGACTAAATCAGGAATCCAAGCGAAGCTTGCCTCCTCTAATCCTATTCTATCTACTAATCTAGGTAGATGAAGTTCTAGGGCTTCCGATTGATCTCCTTCTGAAGCTCTGATTGATGATGTCTAATGATCAAACCCCTGATTGATATCTGAAGAGGGGGGTCAGCGGCTATTTATATAGCCCTAGGCGATGAACCGCGGCCCTTGGATCAAACCGACTTAAGGTACGGTCGAGATGCATCCTAGAGGTCAGTGGAGATATCTTGCAGAAGACGGAGACCAGCGGGCCCAGGGGGGACCGACCGGAAACCGGTCGGTCCCACCTGGAGGTGGACCGCGGTTCCCTTTCTCGTGGTGTCTCTATGTGTTCTCTGGAGTCTTCTAGAAGTCTCCCGACGTGGCGGTTGCGTTATCTGCCGACGGTTTCCTTCTATGGGAAGCTATCAATGCCGATTTCCAGGTTTAGTCCCTACAGAATCATAACTTACCAAAACTCATGAAATATTGTCAGTTGAAACCCTAAACCTTTGTTGGTGATCAAATTCTTGCCCTTTTCATATTTATTTATCTCTTAATTATGATAGATAACCAGTGTCAACAACTCCCCCAATCTTACCTTTTGCTAGTCCCTTAGCAAATATTCATGATGAATCAGGAATTGCTACTATGCTTTCAAACCTCAATGGTACATATGTTTAAATAAAAATCTTCCTTTGGATAGAGTTAACTACTCTGACTTTCTCATATTACCCTTAACTATGGAGCTTTTGCCTTTACCTGGGTCTTTAAACAATTGAAAGATAGAACAATCAAGTTAAGCACTGTATCTCTAACTCTTTGATCAACCTTCATTCTGGAGTTTGAATATATTTTCAAAATAAAGATCAGAGATTTCACTATATGACACTCTCAAATCTCTCTTTTATATTTTATGATACCTTACTGGTGCATTTTCCTTCCTTCTATGGATAAATATCTGGGGCTTTAAGAAGTGAAAAGCATATCTTACCAAGTCAAAGTTCAAAGTTTAGGAAGAAAGATGTCATACTCATAGATCAAGAACTTTGAACATTTGAAATTTGTCATCTCTTGCTGGCATATTGTAATTAGAGGGACCATGGGCTATCATTCTCTTTTTTTCATATTTTTATCATAACTCTTTTTTTTTCTTTCTTTTCTTTGAGGTAGTCAGACACTTGTCCCTTTTTATTTCCTCCTTTTATACTTTTGCATAGCCCATGCCTCTAACACAATACTACTTCGGAAGAGTGAATCTTTTAATAAAACATTCTTAATCTCTAGAGCATGATAAATTTCTCAACCATAGCTAAAAACTTAGAACAAAGCAAGTAGCCTTATCTTAAAATCATATTAATGGCTCTGGGTAGGAATTCATGTTATGTCATACAGGATCTCATCATGTGTTTAATTTTTTTAAAGTGTAAATCTCCAGAACTCTAGTATCTCTAGGAATTAGGTAAACAGCAACTCAAACCTTTTTATATCATATCTCACAATTATCCAGACTTTAGATCAAGCAATTGCCATCCACAGGTTTTAGGTTCAGAGTTTATTCAGAACAACTTTGTCTAAAACTCAAGAAAATTTAAGTTTAAACACTAGGTACTTAAAAAGAGACAGAGCAATTGTTCATTATTTTTATTATGAGTAAAAATTAAGCTTTTATCCACCTAGACATATATAAATTTTTTATTTGGTTTTATAATAGTTATTCATATTTTTAGGGGTTTCTATATTTATTGACCTGTTCTAACTAAACTGAACTACTAGTAATAGATAAAAAAATTGTGATACTTATCGTGATAACTGAGGGTGCTCTCCCCCAAGCTGGATCTTGATGTATTCTTTTTCCAGAAGACGAGTAGACTGTTAGTGATTTCTTGAGTCCTTCTCTTCTTCTCTTCTTGCCGAATTCAAAGATAGACAACACAACTAGTGGAACTTGATTAAGTGTTAGTAATAAATATTCCTCCATTTGTCTAGTTGTCTTAAAGCTCTTAAGATTATTTATATTCTTCCTTGCCACTAAGCAGAGTTTCAGCAGTGTTCCATAGTATCTCTTTTTAGATTTTTTTGTTTTTATAGATGTCTGCAATACAAAAGTAAATATGCAAATGTATAGTTTTTATTTTTATGCCTCCACAGAAAGTATACTACTCTCATGGGGCTTAGAGTTTCCATATATATATATTTTGTTTTCTAATGCAGATATAATTGCTTAAGAAGTAAATATGTTACTAAAAGTAAAATGATCATGCTTTAACTAAATATGCAATGATGAATTTAATGCTAATGATTATGGATAACTACCGAGTTACCTTCCGGCGAGGATTCGACGTTTATAGTCTATCGAATGAGACTTCTTGTACGCTCTTTATTCTTCCTTGGGTGCATCAGTGGATCCTGAGGAGGACTTCGATGATTGCACGTTAATAGAACTCTCTTTCTTTTTCCATACTTGCTTGACTGGTGGACTTGTCTCCTTTACTTCTTCATCCTTCGTTTCCTTTAATAGGATATCTTCACTCCTGGTAACTTCTCCTTCATAGTCAGCCCATCCATCCTTGATTGGTCGATTCTTGTTGCGTTGGGATGTGCGATGCCTCCTTTTTGATTGATTCTTCTTTCCCTGTACATTAGTGGCATAACTATTGAAGTAACAGCGTACTTTCTCTCTGAAGAACTGGAAGTGGATCTCTCCAGATCTCATGTAGATGATGGCGCCAGTGGTGTTGAGGAAGGGTCTTCCTAGAATGATGTGAATGTCGTCTTCTTTACCCATATCTAGTACTAAGAAGTCAGTGGGAACATAGTGGTCTTTAATTTGGATCATTACGTCCTTCACTATTCCCTCTGGAAATCGATAAGTTTGGTCCGCCATCTGCAGCTGCACATATGTTGAATACATAGGTCTATTTTTATATAAGTGCTCATATGTTACCTTAGACATTATGTTGACACTTGAGCCAATGTCGCAGAACGTCTTGTGGAATGTACTTCCTTCGATCTTGCAATCGATGGTGGGTACGCCAGGGTCATCCCTTTTGGCGAGGAATGGTGATACAAGAAGGTGGTCGTATTCTGTTCGGACAGAGTTGACCATCCATACTGTGTCTTGATGTGGTTGTGTAGCCTTGTTCTTCCTCTTTCTGTTCCTATTCTTCTTCCTTGATGATATGATGTTTGTATCTTCGTAGGGCTTCTGAGGGTGGACTTTGGTAGTGAGTGTACGGCTCTTGAAATTGAATCTTTCTTTGTTGCCTGTGATTGTGAAACAGATCTTGGCGCTGTCCGTGTAGATGATGGCTTTCGTTGAGCTTAGGAACAGGCGTCCAAGAATGATGGGTGCACTTTTGTCTCCACCTGTTTCAACGATCATAAAGTCAGCACACACATACGAGCGTCCCACTCGTACACAGATATCTTCTAAAATTCCCAATGGGTAGCACAGTGTCTGATCTGCAAGCTGCAAACACATAGTTGTATATAATAGAGGTGCACCATGTATTTGTTCGTATATTACCCTTGGCATAATGTTGACGCTTGCTCCAAGGTCACAGACTGCTTCTTCAATACTGTGAGATCCAATATGAATTGGAATCACAGGTTTTCCTGGATCTCCTTTCTTTAGGGCAATGGAGTCATCCATCCATTCCCTTGAAGGTCTAGGTATGAGGTGTCCTGCATCAAAGATGTCTACAAGATTTGCAGTTTCTAGCTCTTTTGGATTTCCTGGAATCTTACCTTTTTCAGTCATAGGGACTGAAGCTGCTAACTGAGATAACTGAGATTCTATCATTTTATTAAAGCCATGTTGATTCTTTATAGCAGAAGTAAAGCTATCCATTCTAGTATTAATATTTTCAAGCAGTTTATCATTGGAAGCTATCTTCTTAGACATATTATCAATAATTTTATTTTGATTAGATATCATCTCTCTCAAAGGTGGTTGATTAAAAGTATTACCTTGGTAGTTACCTGAGTAGTTACCTGAGTAATTAGGCCTTGATTGCTGGTTCCATCCTTGAGCTTGTTGAGGATGATAGTTAGTGTTGTTGTTGATATACTTTGCATCCTCTTGAATCTCAGGGCAGTTGCTCCCTGAATGACCAGTGCCTCCACACTCTTCACATGTCATGCAAGATTCGTAGATTTTCTTGACGTCTTCTTTCTTGGGAGTGTGTTCATCGAACTTCTTCATGAGTAGGTCAATTTTAGCAGACAACATGTCTACTTCCTTCAATTGATGTATTCCTCCCCTCTTGCGTGGCAGAGAGCGTTCCTCGTTCCATCCTTGGTTCGAGGCCATCTTCTCTATGAGTGTAGTTGCATTGTTGATTGTGAGTGATAAGAATGATCCTCCAGCAGCATCATCTACATTTTCACGGGTATTCGAAGTGAGCCCGTGGTAGAAGGTCTGCATGAGTAGCCAATTCTCCATCCCGTGGTGAGGGCATTCTGATATGTAGTCTTGAAAGCGTTCCCAAGCTTCTAGGATTGATTCTTCATGTTGTTGCTGAAAAGTTGAAGTCTTGGCACGGAGGGCATTCATCTTGCCCACTGGAAAGAACTTTGCTAGGAAGGCAGTTGAACAAATTGCCCACGAGGTGTTTTTATCTTTGTTGGCGTAGAACCATTGTTTTGCTTTCCCCAAGAGTGAGAATGGGAACAAGCGAAGTAGAATGGCGTCCCTTTCGACTCCTTTGATGGTGAAAGTGCTACAAATCTCCAGAAAGTGTTGGAGATGAGCGCTTGCGTCTTCATGTCCCTTTCCGCAAAACTGATTAGCTTGCACCATATTGATCAAAACTGGCTTGAGTACAAATCTGTTGTCTCCCACATTGACTGTTGGTCCAGTCCTGATGTTCGTAGTGGTTGGTGCAGAGAACTCACGGAGTGTCTTGTCGGCCATGGTGTCCAACACTGGTGTTAAGCTTCTTCTTATCTGGCTAACTTCTGGTAGTGGTGCTGAGGGTCTCTTAAGTTTGCGTCTAGTTTTTCTTAGTAAAGCTTCAGGATCCTCAATGTAGTTTTTCAGAAGTTGGTAACCAGTCATACATCACCCTGCATAAGATATAAAAGAAAAACAAAGCCAGGGTAAGTCTGTTTGAGTAAAAGTAAATAATCAGTGCATTATCACATGTGTGTAAGTAAAATGATATGTTCTAGCTACCGTTCTAAATGCTGCTAATGTAGTGTCCTATCAGTGTTCATAAAGATTTTAATGGAAAACCCTAGGTACCATCCCTAATTGAATTGATGTGGTCCCCGGCAACGGCGCCAGAAATGCTTGTTGACACTCCTTAATGGAATCACTCTAAGAATGAGCCACATAATCTAGCGAAGGCACTAAAGAGTGTACGGGACACTACTAACTCCACTTAACGTCAAGTTGTCATCCCCAACATGAAGCTAGCAATGCAAATATATCAAGGCACTGGATTTAAAGATAGATATTTACCCGCAAGCGCACAGATAAACATAACCGTTGTAGAAGCATTTCACCCAAGCTAGTCTCAGGTATCGTTATTTATATTTAGCCTAGAGACTAATCAATTCAAGATATGATGGCATTGTAAGGACTTAACAACATTTAATATGGCACACTTATAATAAGACTGATAACACACTAAGTACTTCAAACAGGAATCAGGTTACAGAGTAAATGATATGATAAATAATTGATAAAAGATAGTAGAGATCAGATCAATCAAGGATAAACTTAGAACAGTACTACCTAGTAAGTGATGATTAGAACAGGTATTAATGAGAAACATTCCTAAGTTATTCTAACTACAAGTCATAGCATACATTGATTAGTGCAATTATATTTGGTAACCATTGGCTAGGTCACATCATATTTATAATCAAGAAGCAACTCCATAGTAAAAGTGTCAAACGAAGTAACCCTTAAGCCATGAGTTAACTGAGCCATACTGAACACTATATTCGGGAGGTGGAATACAGAGGACTCAACAGGTCTGTCACACCCGCGATCTACCACTCTATCCGGAACATAGGACGCATTCGCAGATAAATAATGTATAGGCACCACGCCTACACAGCATCTGTCACCCACCCGTTGTACTTTAAGATGAGCGCTATACGAACATGAGTATAAACATAACGATGAACTATCTATGCCAAATATATAATCAAAGCAGACTATAAGCATTATAACTAAGAATATAATCATTGATTTCTTAATCATATCAATTGTATTGCTATCTAGAACACGATGATGAACAATAAACTGAATTAGATCATCGAGAAGAACTAAAGTACGAACTAGAACATGAACTAGAACAAGATTATGAACTAGATGATGAACTAGACGATGAACATGAACTAGACGATGAACTAGAACATAAACAATGAAGTACAATGATGAACTAGAAGAGCAATTATGAAATAGATCCATAATGTTAATACAAGAGAGAAGATCTTGGGTTTACCGAGCCTTCTCGTGACTAGATCAGGAATCCAAGCGAAGCTTGCCTCCTGTAATCCTATTCTATCTACTAATCTAGGTAGATGAAGTTCTAGGGCTTCCGATTGATCTCCTTCTGCAGCTCTGATTGATGATGTCTAATGATCAAACCCCTGATTGATATCTGAAGAGGGGGGTCAGGGGCTGTTTATATAGCCCTGGGCGATGAACCGTGGCCCTTGGATCAAACTGACTTAAGGTACGGTCGAGATGCATCCTAGAGGTCGGTGGAGATATCTTGCAGAAGATGGAGACCAGCGGGCCCAGGGGGGACCGACCGGTGGGTCCAGGGGACCGATCGGTCCCACCTGGAGGTGGACCGCGGTTCCCTTTCTCGTGGTGTCTCTATGTGTTCTCTGGAGTCTTCTAGAAATATCCCGACGTGGCGGTTGCGTTATCTCCCGACGGTTTCCTTCTATGGGAAGCTATCGGTGCCGATTTCCTGGTTTAGTCCCTGCAGAATCATAACTTACCAAAACTCGTGAAATATTATCAGTTGAAACCCTAAACCTTTGTTGGTGATCAAATTCTTGCCGTTTTCATATTTATTTATCTCTTAATTATGATAGATAACCAGTGTCAACAGGTAGTTGAGAGGAAGAACCGGACTCTAATCACCCAAGCAAGGACAATGCTAGATGAGTACACTACACCGGAAAGATTTTGGGCAGAAGCAATCAACACCGCTTGCTATGCATCAAACCGGTTGTTCCCCCATCGTCTCCTTGGCAAGACCCCCTATGAGCTACTCAACAACAAGAAGCCGGACATATCATTCTTTAGAGTGTTTGGGTGCAAATGCTACATCTACAAGAAGCGCCAACACCTATGGAAGTTTCAACGCCGATGTGATATTGGTTTTCTTGTTGGTTACTCATTGAAGTCCAAAGCATATCGAGTATTCAACCATGCCACCGGGATGGTAGAAGAAACATATGATGTGGAATTCGATGAATCTAATAGCTCTCAAGGAGAGCATGAAAATCTTGATGATGTAGGTGATGAACCATTGAGGGAAGCAATGAAGAACATGCCGGTTGGAGCCATCAAACCTAAAGATGATGATGATGATGTGCAAGTCATTGACAAGCCATCCTCATCCAATGTACCACTTGTTGATGACAAAGATGGGAAGGATGCATTTGAAGACACTCATGTCTCCCATGATCAAATGGTGGTACAAGCTCAAGATGTTGATGCTCCACAATCGGCCCCTCAAGTGGTTGATCAAAGGACTACTCCTCTACTACAAGCTCATCCTCAAGAACTCATCATAGGGAGTCCAACAAGGGGTGTAATGACTCGATCTCAAAAACTTACTTTATTTATTGAACATCACTCCTTTGTGTCTCTTGTTGAGCCTACCATTGTAGATGAAGCTCTAGGTGATCCGGATTGGGTGAATGCTATGCATGAAGAATTAAACAACTTCACCCGCAACCAAGTTTGGACACTTGAAGAGCGACCCAAAGGCGCAAGAGTCATTGGAACAAAATTGGTGTTTAGGAACAAGCAAGATGATCAAGGCAAGGTTGTTAGAAACAAGGCAAGGCTAGTGGCAAAGGGGTTCTCTCAAGTTGAAGGTTTGGATTTTGGAGAGACCTTTGCACCGGTTGCAAGACTTGAAGCCATCCGTATCCTCCTTGCATATTGTCGGTGTTTCGAACCCGGGGGTATGACACCAACGAGTAATGTGATCGCGTGCTCTCTTCCTGGATGGTGATGCAAGATGACACAAGGATTTATCCTGGTTCGGGCAAAGAAGGCCCTACGTCCAGCGGGGGAGGAGGTTCTTGTATTACTTGCACCTAAGTGCTTGTACAGGGGTGAATACAAGCTCAATGAGCGTGGACCGGAGTCCGGACTCGAGTGTGTACGTGTGTGGACTTGTGTGTTGTCTATCGGAGTTGTGTAACCGAGGACTCACGTCTTGTTCTCCCCGCGCGAAGGGCCCTGGCGTCCCCTTTTATAGAGCAAGGGGAGGCCAGGGTTACACAAGGGTATTATAGGTGTCGGGGCGTACGATGCCCAATACGGAGAGGGGTAGGAACCCTGTCTTGTCGGGGCCACTGGAGCCGACGTGGGCGTTGCTGTTGAGGCGTCCTTGGGGCGCGGCCTCCATCCCGGGCGCGGATGTGATGACGTGACGATGTAGAAGCTGTACAGCACCCATTCCGGCACGTACAGGACACGGCGGGGTCCCTCCGGATCTTGGGGTACCTGTCTTCCAATAGCATGAAAGCAGTTAGGGCTCGAGGGGCGCGGAGCCGGCCTCAAGGTGGCGCCTACGGGGGGCCCGAGCCCCCGCAGGTATGGACAAGTCCCGTGGAAATTGATTGAGCAGTGGGCATCCGGGCCTCGAGACGTGGCTTGGACGTGCAACAGCGTAGGGTATGGGTTAACAGTGCCGTAATGGCGCCCTTTTGCCCATGCTTGTGGTGAAAACGAGACTTGACTCTGCCCTGGTTACTGTGGTACACGTCGGGCTACAGAGGACGTGACTGGAGTAGGTGGATGTATTAAATGCGCGGCGTGGGGTTGTCATCCGATGCCTGCGCCGCTCGAGGGAAGCATAAGCGCCTCGAGGGATAGGCTGCTATGCCAGAGAGGCTCGAGGTCCCCTGCGTGGGGTCTCGAGGTATGGTGTTCGGCTGTGGGGGGCTCGAGCCCTAAATGCCAGGACTCGAGGTTTTAGTGGGGCGCTCGCCCGGGGCCTGGCTTTGGAGGGCTCGGGCGAGATGGAGAACGGGCGTCAGCCCGAGGCCTGGCTCGGTGAACTCGAGCGAGACGGAGAGCGCGCGTTCGCCCGAGGCCTGGCTTGGTGGGCCAGCGTTGTGGGCCTCGAGGTGTTGGTCTCTTTAAGGGGTTAGACTAGTCAGGTTTGTTATTTACAGGCGTTCAAGGTTTAACCTATTAGTTTGCGTTGATCGGGGGTACCCCTTTTGTGGACCCCCGACAGTAGCCCCCGAGCCCTTGTTCGAGTGCTTGCACTCGAGCAGGGGCTCCCGACTGGGATCTCGAGGGTTAGCTAATTGGTCTCGAGGGTTTGTCTGCTTTGATTCCGTGGGTGTCGTGCGTGCGACACCCGCGGGTGTAGCCCCCGAGGCCACGGGGGAGTGGTTAAGGCTCCCTCGTGGGCTTTTTCTTGTGTGAGTGTTAGTTGCGTTTTTTAGGTTCGGGAGTGTCGAGCCCCCGAGTTTTTTAGACCCTCTTTCGTCGAGGGGCGCCAGGCTGAACCGGCCGGCCGGCTCTTCGAGCTGTCCGGCACGCCGGTTGCCCTGGCTTGTCATCCCGTGAGTCCTTTCGATCGGATGCGAGGTGGGATGCCTCGTACTACCACAAGCGGGCGAGTATTGAGGTTCCCGGTGAGCTGGTAATGGGGAATCCAAGTGAGACCTCGTGCCCCGTTCGATAGGGGTCGACTGTAGCCCGGAGGCGATCTCATAAAGCATGGGTGCTCAGTCTGCAGGAGTGCCGGGTCCATTCGATAGGGTCCGGTGGCTCGATGCCTCCCTTCGAGGGGATCTCACTGCACGTCGTGCTCCCTACCTTGGATACACGTGAGGGGCCTCGAGGGCTTGGCCCTCGAGTGGTGCCGCGAGTGGCGCCCCTTGGTGTCCCTGACTCGGGTGCTCAAAGCCGGCTGTCGAACCCTCTTCGAGGGCCAGCCTTCGCTGCTTCGAGGCTTAGGGCCAGGGCCCGTTTTTACCTTCGTGAAGAAGCCTCCGTCGTTTGGGAATCCTTCTGCCCGTAGGGCGCGCCTTTTTAGGCGGAAACCGTCGGGGAGGGCGGCGGACGCGAAGCCGGAGTGACGGTCGTGGCGGGCCCGGGTAGTGGAGCGAATGGAGAGCTGCCGTGTGTACCTGTCAACCGGCTCGAGACGTGGTTAGGTGGGCGCATTAAATGCATGCGGTTACTTTTTTACGTCGTGGGACACCCCGCCCGTCGGGGTTTCCCCTTATAAATATCGAAAGAGGGGAAAAGGAACCCTTTACTTTGCCTTTGCCTTCACCGCCGCCGTAGCCTTCACGCGCCCTCTCCTTCGAGCTAGTCGATTGGGGATTTTCCGGCTGCCCGTCCGCTGCTCGGGTCCGCGCCGCGCCACCGCCATGGCCGCCCAGACACAAGTGCCACCGGCCGAAGACTGGAGCCCGTCGAAGGTGACGCAGAGCGAGATGGACTCGTTGGTGGCCCAGGGGCTTCTGCGCCCCAACCCGGAGGAGGGACCCGCGTGGTGGGTTATCCCGTCGGCGGAGCACCGGGAGCCGCACCCGCCGGAGGGGTACGTGGTGAGCTTCACGCGCTACCACCGCATGGGGCTCGGTGTTCCGCCGAGCCGCTTCATGCGGGCGCTGACCCATCACTACGAGGTGGAGCTGCAACACTTCTCCCCCAATTCAATCTCGCACGCCGCCATATTCGCCGCGGTGTGCGAGGGGTACCTGAAGATGGAGCCGCACTGGGAGATGTTCGTCCATCTCTTCCGGGGCGAGCTCTTCATCAAGGCCCTAAAGCCCAGCGGGATGCGGCTCGTGCGCATGGGCTCCCTCGCCATCACTGCGAGGGCTGGGACCTCGTCGGCCAATGTCCCCCGCGAATACCTGCGATACAAGCTTTCCACCAACCAGGCCAGGTGGGACGACCATTGGTTCTATCTGCGGAATGAAGGTGGTCTCTTTCCGCAGTACACTGGCAGGGTCCTCACTCAACGTCCGGAGAAGTGGACCTGGGGCGTCACGGCGGACAGGCAACGCCACCTGGTCCCGCTGATGAAGATGATGAAGACGCTGGTGGATGAGAGGAAGTTGACCGTGCAAGCGGTCATTTGGGCGTTCCACTAGCGAAGAGTTCCCCCGCTGGCGGACCGCCCCCTTCTTTTGCACGAGATGGGGCCGAAGGCCCAGCTCGAGGCGCTTAATCGATCGAGGATGGCCGAGGAGAGGCTGTCCCGGAACGAGGGCGTCTCCTGGGTGTCAATCAAGATCCAGGGGTCGTTCATCCCTGAGTACACCGACCTGGTCGCCATGGTACCCGACGAGGGGTGCCTCGACCTGGTAAGCCTCCCTCGAGCTGAGCTGTCCCGAGCCTCCTCCCCCTTTCTCCTCCTTCGAACCCTTTGCATTCTTCTTGTGGTTTGTCTCGTCACGCTTCTTCTTTTTGCAGGGGGCGTTTACTTGTCGCGCGTCGAGGCCCCCGGTGAGGGAGGACGCCGCGGATACTTAGGTGAGGCGCCTCTCTGCTCAGAAAGACAAGGAGAGCAAGGATGCCAGGAAGAAGAAGGAGAAAAACAAAAACTTGCGTCGCTTGGCTCGGGAGCAGAGGCTGGCGAAGGCTCGTCGCAACCGTCAGCCTGGAGACGGGTCCCCCGAGCTGAGCTCCTCGAGCTCGGAGGAGGAGAGCGATGATGGGGAGGAGAGCGACGACGAGGGGATGGATGCGCGCCTGAGGCGCGCAGGGGTCGTCGATGACAGGGCTGACCGCTCCTCTGTGCAGGAGGGTATACTGGAGGTCCCCCCGGCGAAGGGACAGCGCAGGACGCAGCCGCGGAAGGCGGCGCCGATCCCTGCCTCGTCGGGGGCCCGAGGTCCGTCGAGCTCTGCGCCGGATGTGCCCCCGGTCGTGAGGAAGCCCCAAACCCGGAGCGCCTCTGCCACAGCGTCAACGGAGGCTGCCCCCGTGTCAGCCCAGGCGGGAGGTCTCGAGAAGCGCCGAGCCTCGAGGGGCAGTGACCACATCGGGAGGAGCTCCGGGTCCGACCGCCGCGAGCCATCGAGGTCGGGGTCGAGCCCGCGGAGGAGCGGGCGTCAGGAGGAGGCGTCGAGCCCGCAGCATCACGAGCGTCGGGGAGGGAGCCCCCGGACGTCTCGTGAGCAGGGGCGTGAGCGTCCCCGGAGTCCATCGCCGTACCGGCGCCGGGACACAGAAGCGAACGTGGGAGGGCGCGACCGCCAGCGCGAGCGCCGGAGCAGGTCCGGAGCCCGCGTCGGGGCAGGCGCCACGACGACAGCACGAGGGAGGTACGGTCGCCCTCCCGCGATGTGGGGCTGAAGGAGGGCTCTCGCTCGAGGTCGAGCCACGGGAGGCGTCGGGAGCCCTCCCCCCATCCCAGCCCTGCGGAGAAGGCCCAGGCGCAGGGCTCGAGCCGTGGGGTGGGCTCGAAGTCCCCGAGTGGGTCCGACGATTCTGGGAAGAAGCCCAGCCGCCGCTTTGGGTGAGCAATTTTCTTGGATCTCGTCGGTAGTGAGGCTTTACCTCTTTACTTTTGATGATGCATGCCATCTCTGGTTTCTCAGGGGGAAGCGCTCCTACCAGGAGGTGGACCTCGCCGCGTCCAAGCGGGCCAAGACCTCGAGCCCCACCAAGGCACAAGCATCTCGAGGTATGGCACCTTCCTCCGCTAGGGAAGCCGCTTGGCTGGAGAAGGCTCGAGCTGCCATGGCTCGAGGAGGCCAGATGATCGTCGCGAATTTTGGTGAGGCCGTCGCCATCGACCACAGGGGTCGAGGCATCCTTCCCGGTTCTGATATCACTGTCACCTTATATTGCAGGGGCCGCAGCTTACGGCATCGAGCCCGCCGCTACCACGCTCACTAAGGCGCTGCCCCCTCCCCCTCCTCCTCCTCCTGCGATGGCGTCTGTCGGGAGCGCCACCCTTCCCCCTGCTACAACGGCTGTTCCGGGGGAAGCGCCTGGGGCGAGCAGGGCCCTGTCGGTGTCTGGGGCCGAGGAGACTGCGCCCCTCGAGGCCCCGATGGTGGAGGACCTCCTGAACGAGCTGGAGCAGGGGCCGCTCCCCGCCGCGGGCTTGCCGATGGTGGAGGCGCCCGAGGCGCCGGCTAGCGCTGACAAGACGCCGGAGGACCCGGCCAGGGAAGAGCCGGGGCCCATGCCGTCGGGCGGCGGGCCCAAACTGGGGTAGCTCGGGATGGAGGAGGATCTGCCCGACATCGAGCTCGACCGGCCAGTATGGCCGTTTCCCGACGCGCTGAGCCCGTCCCTCGCCATGGTCTCCGTCAAGCAACCGGTCCAGCAGGGGGCTCCGCGCGAGGTGCGGTCCATCTTCCGGGAGGTGGCTGAGCTCATGGCGGAGGCGGAGCGGTCCTGCTCCGAGGAGGGCGGGCGGTCCAACAGGTGTCGGCCGCCCTCACGAGGGCCGAGGCGGAGCTTCAAGATCTCCGCGCTGAGCTGGGCCGGAATGTCCAAATGGCGAGCCGGCTTAAGGAGGCAGAGGCGGAAGTCCAGGCGGCTCGAGGCGAGGCCGCTCGAGTCAGGGAGGAGGCCGCCGCCGCCCTCGAGGCGTCGAGGAAGGAGGCCGCCGACCCCGCAGCGAGGCCACCTCTGCCCGGGCCGAAGTGGAGGCGGCGAGGAAGGATGTCGCTGACGCCCAAGGCGAAGCCGCCACCCCCGCCCGAGCCGCAGCGGAGACAACAGAGAAAAGAGGCTGAGGATGCTCAACGCAATGCCACCGCCGCTCGGTCCGCAGCGGAGGCGGCGAAGAAGGAGGCCGAAGACGCCAAGAGTGGTGTCGCCACCGCCTGAGCTGCCGAGGGGCCGGCACGGCAGGTGATCCGAAAGGATCTGGCCCTCGTGGAGGCGGGCAGGTTGATCGAGGAGCTTAGGTCCGAGAAGCTCCTCATGCTGGCCGAGAAGCGCAGACTCGAGCAGCGCGCTGAGGGCCTTACCAGCGACCTCGCCGCACTGGGGCAGCATTGCGATGGTGAGGCTTACACCTTGTCCTTGTTCGGGCCTCGAAGTTTTTTGTTACCCCGCAGTCTCACTCTTCCTCGTTCGTTGCGCAGGGGTCGAGAAGACAGTCGAGGAGCTCCGCGGGACGAACCAGATTCTCTTGGACCAACTCCAAGACGAGACGATGGTGGCGGAGCGGGCTCGCACTTCCCTCGACCGGCTCGGCTCCATGTGGGGTGCTCCTCCGGTGGCTGCGGCAGAAGGTGCGGTGGCCCGAGGGCGACGCCTTGGTCGACGCCTTGTGCCTCCTCGACGTAGCGCGCGGGTCCGTGTCCGGCAAGCTCTCCACCATGGCGTCAAGCAGACGCTCGCGGTCGTCCGCTCCGGCTTCCGCTTCTCGGTCCACGTTGTCGCCAATGGCTTCATCGAGATCGAGGGGAAGGACGAGGAGTGGAACAACCGCCGTGTCGACAAAATCTTGGAGAAGATGGAGAGGCCGGGGACGTCACTCGCGAAGATCTTCGAGGAGGACGTGCTGCCTCCTGACGCCAGCAGCGGTGTCGAGGGCCCTCCTCCCTCTAGCTCGGGTGTCGAGGCTGAGCCCGCCGTGGAAGACCTCGGGGAGGAGTACCACACCGACGAAGATTAGGGCCTGCGTGCCAAATTGGGCGTCGAGGCCCCTGTAAGAATTTTATGACATGAATGAGGGTCCGTCGAGACCCGTTGTATATATGACTTGTTTGTTTAAAGAAGCTGTTTTCTTTTCAAATGCGTTTGACCACTTCTCTTTGTTGCAAGCTCGAGTTTCTGCTAACTTAGTCTGTGTTCCTTCGATACGTCGCGAGCCCCTCGAGGGGAGGCGTAGGTAGGGTACCGTAGCCCGGGGGCGTAGGTGGCCGTCTACGTCGATGCCTCCCGACCCTTGGAGGCTCGAGGTATTTGGGATTTAGACGTCGCTAGTTCACTCGAGGCAGGAGTCGAGACGATGGTCGAATTTTTTGAAAAGAAAACACGCATTTTTTCCGGAGTCTGGGGGGCGGTTACCCCCTTGTCAGCCCCCGAGGGAGGCTCGACCCTGAGCAAAGCAGGGTCGAGGCTACCTTAAGATGCTAAGCAAAATGAAAGACAATGCACAAGTTTGTTCATTCATTTGGGCGTGTTTGTACAAAGCAACAAAATGAATGAGGCCTCGAAGCCTTTAAGGGTAGAAGCGACGTAGCTGAGATATGTTCCACGCGTTCGTTAGGATCCTGCCTCGATCGTCGTAGAGCTTGGAGTAGTAGCCTTTCAACAGTCGGCAGTCCTTTAACTTGTGATTTACGGGGCCCCTGTGATAAGTGCAGGGGTCCTCGAGCATCTGGTCGAAAACAGCCCCGTCAGGGGGACCTCGGGGCTTCTTAGGCTCGAGGGCGCCTGCGAGCACCTCTTCGTCGTCGTCGTCATTGGCGTCGCGCTTCGCCTTCTGACCCTTGCGTTTGTTCTTCTTCTTTTTGTTGCCGTTATTGTTGTCGTTCTTGGCGTCGTTGCCCTTGTTCGAGCCCTCCGGCGCGGTCACCAGCTTACCTTTGTCCGTAGAACGGCCAAAGAAGGCCCCCACTGCCTCGTCGCCAGAGGCAAAGCTGGTGACGCGATCCATCAGGTCCTCGACCGTCCTGGGACGGTAGCGTCCTAGCTCATGAACTAGCTCTTGGCATGTCGTGCCTGCGAGGAACGCTGAGATGACGTCCTCGTCAGGCACGTGGGGGAGCTCGAGGCGCTGCTTCGAGAACCGCCGAGCAAAGTCACGGAGGGGCTCGTCCGCCGCCTGCCTGCAACGCCGTAGGTCCCACGGGTTGCCTGGGCGCACGCAAGTCCCCTTGAAATTCCCGTCGAAAACCCTGACTAGGTCGGCCCAGTCATCGATCCGATCCGCGGGAGCCCCTCGAGCCACCGGCGGGCGGTGTCCGAGAGGTACAGTGGGAGTTGGCGTATGATCACGCGGTCGTCGTTCTTCGCTCCGCCCAGTTGGCAGCCTAGGCGGAAGTCCGAGAGCCAGAGCTTGGGCTCGACCTCCCCGTCATACTTATTCACATGTTGGTCAGCGGTCGGAAGCAGTCGGGGAGGGTTGAGCTGCGGATGGCCCGGTTGAAGACTCTGGGGCCCCGGGGGCTCGAGGACTTGCCGTTCCTCGTCGCTGTCATAGCGCCCCCCTCGATGGCGCGCTATAGCCACGCTCCTGGGCCCCCTTGTCCTTGCGCCGACGGTTGATGTCGTTGCGGGCGTCGTTGGGGTCTCGAGGTGGCCGGTTGTCGACGATCCGTTCACGGACTGGCCTAGCTCGAGAGGCGTCCGGCTGGTGGACGGATGCCTCGCGCTCGTTGCGGGGGCGTGTCCGCCGGCTTCCCCGAGGCTGCTCCGCACCGGCGTTACGCCAAGCTCTCGGCCTGCTGCACAGCGGCTGTCTCGAGGAGGTTCTTCATTTCCCCAAGCATGCGCCTGGCGTCAGGGTTGGAGACGGCGGGTAGATCACGGAGCATCATTGCCGCCGCCACCACACGTTCTGCCCGGCTCTCGCGGAAGCATACCTCGGGGCGTGCTGGTGCCCCGTCCTCGAGGATCCGCCGGTGGACCTCTCGAGCCCGACCTCGAGCTCCGGCTCCTCGGGGTTGGGGCGGTTTCCTGCATCAGAGTTTGCCGGAGCTGCAGCAGGTGTCTCGCCGTTCTTTCTTCCTCGCTTTGGTGATTGCCTCCTGCACCTGCGCGAGCTGCGCCGCCCGGCTGTCGTCATGCTGAGGCGGTGCAGCCGGTGCTGGAGGTTCGTTCCTCCCCTGAACACGTGATCCGCCTGCCGCGGCCACGTCGCTGGGCCCTCTAGATCGAGCGCCGGTCTGCCGTCGTCGCCCTCGTCCTCGGTATCGCATACGACCCCCTCGAGTTGGAAGCACTCCCTGGTGGGATCCCAGAGGTCGGGGTCGTGGTAGTCGTATTCGTCGGAGTCGGAGCTGTTGATGGCGTGCGTCTTGGCCGATGCTGGGACCGCAGCTCGCGGTACCATTCTCCGACGGTGGCTCGCCGGGGTGGCTCGATGGCTCGCGAGAAGCCGCGGTCGACGCACGCGGGTTGGACGATCTCCAGGTTGGCCATGGCCTGCAGTAGCACGCCCGGGTGCTCCTCCTGGCCTGCCGGCGGTTGGTCCTGACGGCGCTCGTTGAGCTGGCGGGCGTAGGCTGCTACGGAGCTGTCGAGGCCGAACGGGAACCGCCGGCGTCGAGCGCGGTACACCCCGTGCGGGAGGAGGCTAGGTGGCGTCGACGGTGCGCGGCTCGGAGGCCTCTGGCCTGGCTCCTGGTCCATGCGCATGAGGAACGCGAAGTTGTTGGGTGGGCAGGGCGCGCCCTGGAAGTCTCCGGCCGTGCGCCGGGCAGGCTCCTCCTCGGGAACTCCGCGCCGGCAACGGGGAAGTGGGTGTACGCCGCCGGCACCGCCTGTGCCTGGCGACGATGGTGACGACGGCGCCGCTCATGGGGTGGCGACGCGTGGTGGTGCGGGCGACGTGCCACGCTCCTCGCACGGGGTGGCGTGACACAACCTCCACTCGGGCCCTCCGGGGAGAGCAAGGTCAGCTCGTTGCCGTTGTCGGTGGCCAGGAACTCGAGGCTCCCGAACCAGATGACGGCACCGACAGAGAACGAAGGAGTCGAAGCAGCCATCCAGGAAACAGCGAGAAACCGACTCGACACGCGAAGGCCCCTACCTGGCGCGCCAACTGTCGGTGTTTCGAACCCGGGGGTATGACACCAACGAGTAATGTGATCGCGTGCTCTCTTCCTGGATGGTGATGCAAGATGACACAAGGATTTATCCTGGTTTGGGCAAAGAAGGCCCTACGTCCAGCGGGGGGAGGTTCTTGTATTACTTTCACCTAAGTGCTTGTATAGGGGCGAATACAAGCTCAATGAGCGTGGACCGGAGTCCGGACTCGAGTGTGTACGAAGTGTGTGGACTTGTGTGTTGTCTATCGGAGTTGTTGAACCGAAGGACTCGCGTCTTGTTCGTCCCCGCGCGGAAGGGCCCTGGCGTCCCTTTTATAGAGCAAGGGTGAGGCCAGGGTTACACAAGGGTATTACAGGTGTCGGGGCGTACGATGCCCAATACGGAGAGGGGTAGGAACCCTGTCTTGTCGGGGCCACTGGAGCCGACGTGGGCGTTGCTGTTGAGGGCGTCCTTGGGGCGTGGCCTCCATCCCGGGTGCGGACGTGATGACGTGACGATGTAGAAGCCGTACAGCACCCATTCCGGCACGTACAGGACACGGCGGGGTCCCTCCGGATCTTGGGGTACCTGTCTTCCAATAGCATGAAAGCAGTTAGGGCTCGAGGGGCGCGGAGCCAGCCTCGAGGTGGCGCCTACGGGGGGCCCGAGCCCCGCAGGTATGGACAAGTCCCATGGAAATTGATTGAGCAGTGGGCATCCGGGCCTCGAGACGTGGCTTGGACGTGCAACAGCGTAGGGTATGGGTTAACAGTGCCATACTGGCGCCCTTTTGCCCATGCTTGTGGTGAAAACGAGACTTGACTCTGCCCTGGTTACTGTGGTACAAGTCGGGCTACAGAGGACGTGACTGGAGTAGGTGGATGTATTAAATGCGCGGCATGGGGTTGTCATCCGATGCCTGCGCCGCTCGAGGGAAGCATAAGCGCCTCGAGGGATAGGCTGCTGTGCCAGAGAGGTTCGAGGTCCCCTGCGTGGGGTCTCGAGGTATGGTGTTTGGCTGTGGGGGGCTCGAGCCCTAAATGCGAGGACTCGAGGTTTTAGTGGGGCGCTCACCCGGGGCCTGGCTTTGGAGGGCTCGGGCAAGATGGAGAACGGGCGTCAGCCCGAGGCCTGGCTCGGTGAACTCGGGCGAGACGGAGAGCGCGCGTTCGCCCGAGGCCTGGCTTGGTGGGCCAGCGTTGTGGGCCTCGAGGTGTTGGTCTCTTTAAGGGGTTAGACTAGTCAGGTTTGTTATTTACAGGCGTTCTAGGTTTAACCTATTAGTTTGCGTTGATCGGGGGTACCCCTTTTGTGGACCCCCGACACATATGCATCACATCATGACATTAAATTATATCAAATGGATGTGAAAAGTGCATTTTTAAATGGCTTCATAAATGAACTAGTCTATGTTGATCATCCTCCCGGGTTTGAAGACCCTAGATATCCTAATCATGTATATTGGTTGTCCAAGGCGCTATATGGGCTCAAGCAAGCTCCAAGAGCATGGTACGAGCGCCTTCGGGACTTCCTCATTGAGAAGGGCTTCACCATTGGGGACGTCGACACCACACTATTCACCAAGAAGCTTGATGGAGAAATCTTCATTTGTCAAGTCTACGTTGATGATATCATCTTCCAGTCAACAAATGATGCCTATTGCAAGGAATTTGGTGACTTGATGTCGAAGGAGTTCGAAATGTCCATGATTGGAGAGCTCACATTCTTCCTAGGCTTCCAAGTCAAGAAAATGAAGGAGGGCACTTTCATATCACAAGAGAAGTATACAAAAGATCTCCTCAAGCGCTTCAACATGGATGATTGCAAGCCTATCAAGACTCCAATGCCAACAAACGAACATCTCGACCTAGATGAGGGAGGTAACCCGGTTGATCAAACTCTCTACCGTTCTATGATTGGTAGCTTGTTATATTTGACCGCATATAGGCTCGACATCATGTTTAGTGTGTGCATGTGTGCTCGCTTTCAAGCCAATCCTAGGGAATCACATCTCATAGCGTTGAAGAGAATCCTTAGGTACCTAAAGCACACCCCAAGCATTCGCCTTTGGTATCCCAAAGGAGCTAACTTCCAACTCGTTGGGTATTCCGATTCGGATTACGCGGGTTGTAAAGTAGATAGAAAAAGCACATCCGAAGGGTGCCATTTGCTTGGGAGATCACTAGTTTCATGGAGTTCTAAGAAGCAAAATAGTGTGGCCTTGTCTGCCGCCGAGGCGGAATACATAGCCGTGGGTGCTTGTTGTGCAAAATCCTTTACATGAAACAAACCCTTTTAGACTATGGTGTAGTTCTAGAAAGGGTACCTTTGTTGTGTGACAATGAGAGCGCGGTTAAGCTTGCTAACAACCCGGTTCAACACTCTCGCACAAATCACATAGATATTCGCCATCACTTTCTTAGAGACCATGTTTCCAAGAAAGACATATCCTTAGAGGGAGTTAGAACCGAAGATCATTTGGCGGATATCTTCACAAAACCCCTAGATGAAAACACTCTTTGTAGATTGCGAAGTGAGCTTAATTTGCTTGATCTAACTAACTTTGTCAAAAGGTGAAAGGGGGTTGTCTTTGCATTGCATTGTATAATATGCCATGTGTAAATTATGCTATGCACATAGGCTTGTCAGACGTGGTTAAGATAACCGCCCTAAAAAGCGTGTGAAGAAGCTTACCCATGAGCAAACTTGACAAGCAACCTAGATTCAAATTCCGTAATGCATTGCATATGCATGTTTGTTGCTTTGTCGTTTCTTTTCGGTTAAGCTTTGAGCAACCGCTGTGTTCGTCCACCGCTAGGGGGAGCTTTTGAGGCTCCTATTGGTTGAGACCCCTAGTTTTGGAGGCCACATGTTGTCTCCTTGGGTATTATTGCCTATTTTCTCTAAGCAATCTAAGTTAGCCTATGGCAAAATATTTGAAAAACTTGAGGGTTTGAGAGAGGTCACTCCGCTAGGTTCGAACTGGTGTTTATTTGCGTCTTATTTGAGTTGGAACTTGGTTGGGAGAAGTCGGCGCGAAAAATCGTGTCAAAACAGGGTTTTCCCTATGACCGGACGCTGCGACCGGACGCTCCCGGTGCGTCCGGTCAGTTCACTCCACGCGCAGGTGAACAGTGTCTTCGGCGAGTCCGGTCAGCAGTTCGCGCATGCGTCCGGTTGTTTGCAGCCGTTTGATCGGACGCTCGGTGCGTCCGGTCGTGTGCGACAGGACGCGTCCGATCGCGGAAATCAGGTTTTGGGAGCTCTCTGTGTTCGATTGGACGCTTGGCCTTCGTGCATCCGGTCACTGTTCGTTGCGTCTGGTCGCCACTTAACGAGTGCTTTAACCTCATCCAACCGACATGTGGACCCCACCCCTTGTCTCCCCCGTCCCAGTCCGACCCGCCGCCGCGCTCGTGCTTCCCCTGCCCTAACTGCACCGCCGCGCCTGCGCCCGCACCGCACCGCACCACCCTGCGCCCGTGCCAGCGCCGCCGCTCCACCGCCAGCCCCACCACCGCGCCCGCTCGCCCCGCCGGCCTCCACCTCGCCGGGGTGACCCTCGAAGCTCGCCGGCGCGTCTACCTCGCATCCCCGACCTCTTTGGCAACTTCTCCGCGGTCAGCCACCCTTCAGTGAGCACCTTCCTCTTCTTCCATAACACCTGCTCACCAAGTGTTCGACGAAATGCCTACATGCATGTTCCACTCTGTTTCTCACCCCGTTTACGCACAACCTTCGTGCAGTTCTCCTTGGCGTGACTCGTGGGTGCCGCATCGTCCACACTTACCTCTTCTTGTGTCCGTTTCGTCGATCGACAGATAGCGAAGCGGTTTCACCTCTTATCTCCATATGCTCTGCTTCCATAGGATCTTTCTCGTCTCTAGACTATTTGTGCTTATATATCTCCCTATCTATCTCTTGCAGCAAGTCGGGACCGTCAGTGAGCCGTGTGACAGTGTCAGCTTAATCTGGGGCCAAGCTCGCGGATACGGAACGAGGCCAAGCCTCTGAGGTTCAGTCCGGCTTCTCTTGTGTCAGTGGCAGTGGTACTCAGTGGCAGTTGGTCTTGTCCGTGGAAGTCGCAGTGGTTCTGTTCTTGTAGCGATGGCTCGCTGCAAGAACGTCGGCGGAGGTCCCGGGGCCGATCCTCCTCCCCCGCGCCCTCCCTCTGGCGACAAGGGGAAGAGGCCGCAGAAGCTTGTGTCCAAGACGCGCAGGCGGCTCGACCGTGACTCCGAGATAGCACTAGCAGCCGCTCGCGCAGCCGAGAGAGCCGAGCAGGGTGGTCACGCTGGCGGTCTCCGGATTCACGACCAGTCTTCAGAGCAGGCCAGTCAGGGCAGTGGTCCGTGGGTTTGCGACCTTCTTACAGAGCAGCAGGTGCCGGCTCTGCTTCGGACTGAGGGAGGCGTCATCAGGATTCAGGATCACGAGTACTCTCTCGACGACCCAGCTGAGCTCCTTCCTCCCGACTTCCAGTTCCCGTCAGAGGTAGCCTCAGCCCTTGCAGCAGCCAGTGGGTCAGCTCCAGCGCCAGAGACCTAGGCAGAATGTCAGCAAGAGGAGGAGCAGCCCGTTCAGCTGCCAGTCCGTTAGTCCACCCGTACTCACACTCAGGTGTCTCCCAGACCTGAGGGGCAGAGGCGGGGTGGTTGACGCCCTCCGAGGCCACAGGGACCCCCACCTGTGGAGCACTTGGACCCGCGGGCTGCGACAGCACGTCAGTTGCAGGCCTTGCGTCTGATCCAGTACGAGGAGTGGTTCCCAGCCGCCAGGCACCCTCAGGCCTCCGAGGGCTTCTACACTGTGATTCAGGAGGATTTCTACAGAGCTTATGTCAACAACGGCGTTCATATTCGACCCCACAGAGTCTGCCCGCTGGAGACTATTGTTGTAGTTGCTGGAGAGGCTATTCGTCCCATGCTATCCTATCTGCCAGGGTTAGCGGATCTTCTTGGACGCAGTGGTCAGTATGTTGAGGATTGGGTACAACAGTTTTCCGCGTCACTCTGGATCTCCCCGGACCACAGGTTCCTGCACTTTGCTTTCAGGGGGAGGTTCTACAGGCTCTACAGCTCCCGTGCCAGAGAGTACCTTGGTCTGACTGCCTATGCGACCAAGGTCCACACAGTTTGCTATGGAGAGACAGAGCCACCCCGTCGACCACACGCCGGAGAGATTCCACCAGCAGACCTAGTCCGTGCCTGTTTCCGGGAGCCGTTCGGCGAGGGGTCCAGCCGGCGTCCTCGTGACTTGACGCCGACGGCCCGTCTCGTGAACGAGGTCATGAGGCGTACTCTTCTTCCCCGGACCGGCTACAGAGAGGGATTGACCCAGATTCAGATTTGGCTTGTACACCACTTGGTCTCTCAGCTCGAGTTCGACATTTGGGACGTTATTATTTCTGAGATGGAGGACACACTGGCAGAGGGCTTCAAGGGTCACCGACAGCTTCCTTATGCTCACCTGATCTTCTTTATTTTGAGGAGGATGATTCCGGCACTGCTTCCAGAGCTTCTCCAGTCCCCGACGGAGTTCCCCGTGTATGACACTCGCCAGATTACCGGGGATCGTCCAGACACTCGTCCCAGGGGTCAGCATCAGAGGCCGGTTGTCACAGAGACAGAGGCACAACAGGACGAGGCCGTTAGTCAGTTGGCAGAGGCTGAGCTTGCAGCGCTTGAGGCAGAGGGAGAGGACCCTGACCTTGAGGTTTTGTCTGACAGCACCGACGACGACTACGCTCCTCTTCCGAGGATGCATCCACCGGTAGCTCACGACTCAGAGGCCTCCTCCTCGCGCATGGCCGGCTCCGATCCAGCACTCCTAGCTATTCTCTCTTGGATGGAGCAGCAGCAGTCCAGACTGTCTTCTCTCTTGGATGGAGCAGCAGTAGTCCAGACTGTCTGAGGAGGTTCAGCGTCAGGCTGAGGAGCAGCGCCGACAGGCACAGGAGCAGGCCCGACTGGCAGAGGCACAGGCATTGGCAACAGCTCAGGCACAGGAGCGCCAGGACGCTCTCCAGAGGCAGATGATTTAGCTCTAGACACAGACCCCTTGCTTTCATGGAGAGGATGGCGGCTCTTCCACAGTTACCTCAGCCGCCTCAGTTTCAGCTGCAGCAGCCCGGACCGTCGACCTCGTTCTACACGTCCATTCCTTCGTCGACGGTCTCGCCCTTTCCGCAGTATCCGCAGTGGTTTTCTTCACCCCCGCCAGGGCAGCAGCCTGGGTTCACGCCGCTCCGCTCAGGCTTCACTCCTACTCAGACGAAGTCGGTTCTCGTGACCCCTCGGAGTCTGGAGGCTTCGTTCAGCGAGCTCACCGGTCTGCCTACCCCGCCAGACTTTGTCTTACCAGTGACCTCCGCTCCAGCTCCTGCTCCAGCTACTGGTACCACAGAGACGCTACCCTCCTCAGTAGCATTGTCCGAGCCACCGATCTCTGAGAGTCAGACTTTGCCTGTCAGTTCAGCACCTAAGACTCTTTTGACCATGACAGTGGCAGTGACCGAGCCAGTAGACCCTCCTCCAACGTCAGAGCCTCCACAGCCAGACCTTCCAGCGCCAGAGGCCGCTCCCGAGTCAGCTGAGAAGACCCAGACTGCTTCACCTTCACTTCCAGTGTCCGAGGGTCAGCCAGCTCACAGTTCGTCGTCCGACGAGGAGGCTTACCTTGCTCAGTTTGAGACTCTTCCGCGCACCTCGTCGCCCGACTCGTCTGCTCCCGTCCCTCCTTCTGACCCTTAGTTTTTGGTCTTTGATGCCAAAGGGGGAGAGAGCGTATGTTAGACATAGGGGAGCTTGTGAGAGGGTCTCGGTTCTTTTGTGTGATCTTGCACTCATATGCATACATGTTTATCTTTTGGCACTTGTACGATATGTGTATGACTTTTGGATGTGACATGATATGCTTCACTTGTTATATACTCCATGTCACTCGTTTATGCTCAGTTGTGACATGCTATGCTTAACTCATTATTTTCTACATGTCACTTGATTATGCTCATTTACTTTGCTTCCGCACTTATTCTCCGAAATGAGCTTGTTCATAAGTACTTGTGTTAACTCTTTTATGTTGAGTACCTATGTGGACTTGGTTTGGATAAGCATGCCTAACCCTTTTTTGATCTTATTGTCACATGCTTATATGAACCAAGCTATTGAAAACCTCATCTCCCTTTCAAACATACTTGAGGTTGTCATCAATCACCAAAAAGGGGGAGATTGTGAGCATCTAGGCCCCCAGTGGGTTTCGGTGATTGGATGACAATGGTAAATTACTATGACTAACGTGTGTTTTGCAGAAACAGTTGAGTTAGGTCATGGTAATGATGATCGTGAGGACACTATGGTATTCATGTCCCCTTATTGATGGAATTCGTTCGGTTTTCAAAGGATGGACGACGAAGACGGTGATAGGCTAGTTCTAAGTGTCATTTGGTGTTGAAGGACACTTAGAGTAGCATAGGTCTTTGTTTTACCTTTGGCCGTACTATAAAGAGGGGTTTGAATGGGTAGCTTGACCTAGGTGAGACTTTTGAGTTAGGTGTGGTGCACACTTGTTAACCAAAGCCCTAGGTAGCTTAGAAAGGTCCCTAAGATCATAAGGAAGAAAGTTAGTGAAGGGTGCGTCGCTAACCGAAGTCATTTCGGACTTCAAATAGGGCCTGTTTGGTTCGCGGACGAGCTTAGCCTGGCTCGCATAGAAGGAGCCTGGTTCTGGGTAGCCAGACCCAATACATACAAGAACGTGGTGTTTGGTTGTCTGTATGCACGAGACAGGTTGAGCTGAGAAGCTGTTTGGTTGCTCGTATGAGAACGAGTTGCATGAGATAAAAATATATAAATAATCATCATCATGACATTTATTACAGACAACTATTATCGAATAACACTTAGTTTACCTTAATTCTCCTTAATATACTTCAAAATATATTAATATCATTTAATATATGCTAATAATATATTAATAACGTCATTAGATGACTAATTACCTGCACCACGCGAGCCTGGCCTGGCAGAAACGGCCGATTTCTACGTTCCTCCAGAGCCAGGCTGCGGGAGGAATCTTGCACGAGCAGAGCCTGGCCAGACAGATACGCAAACCAAACAAACGCCTGTTCTCGCATCTGTGGAGCCTGGCTGAGGGGTGGTGCAGCCAACCAAACACACCCATAGTGACCGGACGCTTAAACCCTAGCGACCGGACGCTGGGGCATGCGTCCGGTCAGTGGGCTGGCTGAGGGAGTAAGTCTGGTTGCAACCGGACTCACCCTCAGCAATCGATCGGACGCACCAGAGGTGTGTCCGGTCATACAGGTTCTAGAGAGCTTGTGCTCGTCTCGAGAGGTTCTGAGGATGACGCGGAGCGCCGGTGGTGATGCGGACCGTGATCACGCAGCGATGTCCGACGCAGTTCGTCAGGGTCAGTCCTAACGTCATATAGCCATTAGGCACTGAACGGACGCGTCCGATCACCCCGTCAGGTGCGTCCGGTCAGTGTATAACTGGCTGGACTTACCCCTTTGTGCATGTTTTGAGTTGGGGGGTATAAATATGCCTCCCCCTCATTCATGCTGTCTCTCTTGCTCATTTGAAAGGTTGACAAACACATTGTGAGTGCAAGTGAGTGCAATAGGCCTAGTGAGGTTGAGAGATTTGATAATTGAGTGATCAAACACCTCATTAGTGAATAGAGAGTAGCAAGTTTGCATCCACCCATATCATTAGCCTTGCGTTGGTCAAGTGAGAGTTCTTGCTTGTTACTCTTGGTGATCGGCATCACCTAGACGACTTGGTGACGATCGGACAGCTTGGTGATCATCCGGAGGCATTGTGGATGACCCAAGCCAAGTTGTGACGGGTAGCGAGCGATTCACCGGGCCGGAGTGGCGAAGAATCAGCTCGTAGTGAGCACTTGATCCTTGCGCGGATCAAGGGGGAGCGATACCCTTGCGCGGGTGCTCCAATGAGGACTAGGGGGGTGTGCCGACACCTCGATACCTCGGCAAAAAGATTGTCGTGTCATCTCTACTCTCTTTACTACGCATTTACCTTTGAGCAATTCAATTCCGCTTTTACTTGTTGTTTCTTCAAAAGTTGAATTGCCATGCTAGAGTAGAATTGGTTTAGCGATAGTCTTTTGTGCGGTTGATTGTTGTCAAACACACTTCTAGGCACTAGGGGGTTAATTGGAGCTTGATAGGTTTTAATTCGTGCAAGAAGTTTTAGAAAAGCCCAATTCACCCCCCCTCTTGGGCATCTTGTTCCTTTCAATGCCCTTAATGGTGAAGGTGCCGCAAATCTCCAAGAATTATTGGAGGTGAGCATTGGCATCCTCATGAGCTTTGCCACAGAACGGGCTAGCTTGGACCATCGTGATCAGAGCCGGTTTCAACTCAAAATTGAGGTTGGCATCGATCAGGGCTGGTCCTATTGCTACATTGGCGGCAGAAGGAGCAGAAAACTCACGAATGGTCTTGTTGGCCATCGTGAAGGTAGAACGAGATAAGAAAGAAAGAAGTTGAAGAAGATGAAGGAAAAAGATAAGAAGGACTAAGGAAAGAAAGAATGGGGAAAGATGGGATTCACTAAGCGGAAGCTTAAGCGAAGAAATTCGACAAGGACTCGAAGGATACACCGATTGCCTTCCCTGGCAACGGCGCCAGAAATGCTTGTTGGTAGCTCTTAACTTCACTAAAGATAGAGCTAGGCAACTATCCCCGGTAACGGCCCAGAAATGCTTGTTGACACTTGCTAATGTCGTTACTAGGAGTAGACTATGGAATCTATCCCTGGCAACGGCGCCAGAAATGCTTGTAGCAAGTCCAGTCACTATACCTAAAGGAGTGAAGCTAAAGCAGCTATCTACTAATGTCAAATGGGGTTGTCAATCCCGACACTAGTAGGAGCTAGCTAGAGAGATTGCAATCTACCTAGAGGAGATTCTGCAAGCGCACAGAACTAACGTAGTAGCACTTCGCTTGGGAGTACCAGGTGTCGATTTATTTGATACCAAAGGAAGGCTAGGGTGGTGTATGAGTCGAGTCAAGGAGGGGATGAGATTCAAAGAATAGAAAGGGAAAAGGAGAGAAGAGAAGAGAGGAGATGAAGGCTAGAAAGAATTTATGAGTGGATAGATAAGGATGAAATGAATGGTTAAGGTAAGGTGGATGGATAGGTAGATAAGGGGAATAAGATAATAAGATAACTAAGATAACTAATACAACTAACTAATAACTAATAACTACTCCTAGATAACTACGAAGCAAGATAGGCAAATGCCAAATAAGCAACCAAGTTAAGTATAGTTTTATTCCTATCTTGTCAAGTACCGAGGCGTACTAGCCTTTACCACTGACTTAGGTTGAATGCTAGCACAACGAGCCTTACTGTTAAACTAGACCAACTACGTGTGGAATTCAAGGCGCACAGGGCTGTCACCACCTGCTTGCTACCACAGCTATCCGGGGGTCTAGCCGTATTTGAAGGTAAGTCAATAACTAAGCACCACGCCTAATTATATTCTAACTATCTCTATCCTGGCCTAGAATAGAGACACCCTTGCGGACGTCAGAGCAAATACTTGACTTAATAAGATAAACACTAAACTAACTAAGCAACCTATTGGCAAAGATCAAACACTAAGCACACTAGAGATTAACTATTATGGCTAAGTGAATTGAAATGTAGGATAGCTAGGTACTCAAGCAATCAATCAAGTATACTACTCAATACTGGTAAGTAGAATAAAGTAATACTTGAAATGATGAACTAGAATATAGTAAAGTGCTTGAGTTACAAGAGCAAAACCTGAACCGGATATGAAGGAAGACTCTTCCTAACTCCAGGACCGATTACTCGCACGCTTCTACTCTTGAGCTAAGCCTTGAGCAGTGCTTCCGTGAGGGCAATGAGGCAAGGATGCCTTGCTCTACTAACTACCTACTTGCGTAAGCTTGGCTAAATCCTAAGCTATTAGCTCTCTAGCTTTAGCCTTGCTTTCCTCATTGCTTCATCCTTCCTTTCCTTGCTTGATGTGAAGTGACCCCTCCAGGGGGGTATTTATAGTAGAGAGGTGGGGTAGGGGCTACTCCACCACCACATCATCGATCTGCGTGATGATGGATGAGAGCCCATGGATCATAACCTCCTTCAGATCAATGGTGGGGAAGAATTAAGCATGTGCTTCTTTAATTCAACATGTGCTTCTTTGCATGGCGGAATGCATGATCCACGTCACTCCCTCCTGAGCCCTCCGATGCCACTGACCTAGTGACTGTTGACGTTTGTTAGTGCAAATAGAATATGAAAGATTCCGCAAGCGCACAGAACATCATCACGTAGCATTTTACCGGGAGTATTCCAGGATCGTAACTTATATTTTACCACTGGGAAGCTAAGGTCAAGAATCTGATAACTCACTACCATGCATCTCCTAACTCAGATTACTAATTTAGACTGAAGCAGGAGTAATGATAAAGATATGACTGAATGAATGAAAAGCACAATAAAGAGAAATTACTGATAAATGTATAGATAACTGTAGTGGGAGGACAACGGGAGAGATCAAGGTTCCTATGCACTTCTATATTACTTGGGTTCTAAGGTAACAAGGATGAAAAGATATAGCCGTTATAAATATTGGCACTTTGGAGCAACAGTACCTTTCTGACTCTCGAAAAAGACGAGAAGAAGGTAGTCAAGGGAAGGCTGCCAAAAGCTCTACGAAAACATCAATCCGAACGTGGTGGACTACAAAGGCCTAACAGAGCTGTCACCCCTGGGGCTACCACAACTATTCCGTGGGATTGAGCGCAACCTCAGGTAACCTATAGACTAAACACCATGTCTAATCTATCAATTACTACTCTAATTATGGCCTATAACTAGAGCACTCAATATGAGCAAAGATCCCATGCCAAGATATAACAACTATACTAATCATATATGAAAGGCATAAAATAATTAGAGAAGATAAATATATTAAAGTATAAGTCTTACAAAGAAAAGATTCAAAGGCATACCAAATCTCTAAAGACTCCTCCGGAACTGGAGCGCAGCTCCGCTCTCCCTAACACCCGACTAGAGCTAATCTATTACATTGGAAAATCTAAACCTAATTACATAGAGAAGAGAGGTTATCCATTCGAGGGACACCTCTACAACTCCATGATGGTGTGTTGCCTCAAGGGGGTCTGGGGTTTATTATACAGGGACTCTTGGCCTCCCCTCCACCTTGGGCAAGCGATGTGGTACTAAATCCTTCGTCATATGCAAATGGGCCTTAATGGGCTAAAATGCGTCGAAGAGGTCGGTTGGAGTACGTCACGCGAAGGGGAGCAAGCTTGGGCCCTATACCAGACCGGTCGGTTCAGGAAGGAGACCGGTCGGTCTGCCTCTATGATAGGTGGGCCCCTCCTTCCGTGGGTCGCCTTCTCGTGTCTTCTGGAATGTTCTAGAATCTTCCAAGTCATATCCATCGAGGACTCTCGCTCCGGGACTCCAAATATAACAAATCATATATCCGTTACGATCCTCTCGACGAGGTCTTCGCAATGGTGTGCTCTGTTTCATCACTTGAGATACTTTTATATGGTAAAAACATGGATGTCCTTCAAAACAAGTGAGAGCACCAAAACTAGTGGAACTTGTTAGTTTCAAACGCTACAACTATGCTTTGTGATTCATTTAGTGTCATTCATACAATAGTTGATGGTATAATATTGACATTAAGGACCGTCAACAAGTTCCCCCAAGCTTAACCTTTTCTAGTCCCTTAGCAAAGTCAAACTCAACAATGGATCAGGAGTTGGTGCAATATCTGCACTTCTAACAAGTACTCATGCATTCAAACAAAAGTTCTCATATGGAATAGGAAAAAGTATCATATTATTCATCATGGGGCTTAGTACTTTACCTTGAATCTTGAGTAACTGAAAGATAGAACGATCAAGCACCATGTCTCTAGTCCTTCACTTCACCATTGTTTCGGAGTTTTTATGAATTTTCAAAAGTTTAAGAACATATGTTGTCAAATTAATATTGGAAACTCTCCGGAACTCTAGTGTTGTTTTAGAACAAGATAACAGTAGCTCAGATCATCATATATCATTTCTGTCAATTACCTAGACTCTGGATCAAGCATTTCCTACCCATATATTTAATTTCATTTTAAGGCATCATTAATTTTTAAACTTAAGAGAACTCATGCTTAAAGGCTAGGTACTAGAAAGAAATACAATAGAGCAACCATTCATCATTTCCATTTTAAGAAATTAGGGAGAGAGTTCTTCAGATTTGACATGCTTTATTTATTTAATCTAACACACACTATAACCTATTATTTAAAATATTAAGATAGTAGTAAGACATACCTGAATCACGAAGATAATGGGGGTGTGTCTCCCCAAGCTAATCCTTTCGATCGCATCGAGCCTTCATGTGCCCGAATATTTTTGTTCTTTTTTTCTTTTTAAGGGTGATTCTACGATTTGATCTCGCCGTAGAGTCTACGATTTGATCAATGCGTGGCAGAGGAAATGGAACTTTTTGGCACAATTTATTTAAACCACTGTAATCTACACACATCCTCATCTTCCCATTTTTCTTTTTAACAAGTACAGGATTTGCTAACCACTCAGGATGGTGGACTTCCTTGATGAATCTGGCCACCAAAAGCTTGTGTATCTCCTCCCCGATGATCCTGTGCTTCTCCTCGTCAAAGCGGCGCAGGCGTTGCTTCATCGGTTTTGACCCAGCCGGGATTTCCAAGGCGTGCTCGGCGACATCCCTCGGTATGCCTGGCATGTCCGATGGACTCCACGCAAACATGTCGGAGTTTGCGTGAAGAAAGTCGACGAGCACGACATCCTATTTAGGGTCGAGGGACACACTGATAGTTAGCGCCTTGTCCTCTGATGAGCTTGGGTCGAGGCGGATTTTCTTGGTGTGTTCCACCGCCTCGAAGTTGCCGACGTGGCGCTTGGGCTCGAGGGCCTTGGCGGTGAGGCCGTGGAGTTGTGAGGCTGGCTGAGCTGTTTGAACGTCGGCTTCTCCTTTTTCGACGCACTCAACGTCGCAGGTGTAGGCGTGTTCGTAGGAGGAGCCGATGGTGAAGACCCCTTTGGGCCCCAACATCTTCATCTTTAGGTAGGTGTAGTTGGGGACCGCCATGAATCAGGTGTAGCCAGGTCTGCCAATGATGGCATGATATGTGCCTGGAAACCCGACCACCTCGAAGGTGAGGGTTTCTGTACACCCCCGATTTTTAAATTAATAAAATAAATTAGAATCTAATAAGGAAATGACCAAACCCCTAGATGGAGAAAAAATCCTAATGAGATGTTTGTTGCATTCATGCAGTTGCATATTTTTATTGGGTGAAAAAGAATTTATTAAACCCAATTAGAACGAATCGCTTTTATTCTATTTAAGAAATAAATAAAAGATTTATAAAATTTGCAAAGTCAAACTCATGTTTTTGTTTTCAGAACCTAGGAAAATATTTTCAAAGTTTACAAATAGATTTTTGTTTTCAAATGGATTTGGAAACTGTTTTTGAAAAGGATTTTGAAAAGAATTTGGAAAGTCAAAAAGAGAAAGGAAAAAGAAAGAGGCAAGGGACCAACTCCCTCTCCCTCATTCGCATTTCGGCCCAACCCTATTTCCTCTCCCTTCTTTTCCCACTGCCGCGCTGCCTTCCCTCCGGCCCAGTCGGCCCGCTCCCCAAACCCCATCCCTCCCTCGGCCTGCTCCCCACCGCGCGCGGCCCAGATCCACACCGGCCCAACCGGTGGCCTGCTTCACTCTTCTCCCTGAGCTCGCGGCCTTGGCCCGCTTTCCCCTCCCCTCTCCTTCCCCGCGGCCCCATTCCTCCTCGCGGCCCGCGATGCCTTGCAGGCCCAGCGCCGTGGCCCAACCGCTCCCTCCTTCCCTCATCCCGAGCCAGCCTGGTCCCTCCCGCTCCGCACGCAGGCCACACGCGCCCTCGCCACTCTCGCTGACACCAGGGCCCCGCATGTCATCTCCCTCCTCTCAACCCCTACCCCGCCCTTCGCGCTGCGCCAGCCTCCGCCCGGGGCCGATCCACAACAGGTGCTGCAGCCGCCACTCCCAACCCTACCTACCATTATAAACCCCGCCCAACTCCGCGCCGCCACACCTCTACCGCTCGATCTCATCTGAGTGTTCGCTTCCCTCACCAGCACAACCACCGCCATAGTCGAGCCGACGCGAGCTCGGTTCTTCTCCACCAAAAAGACTCCCCGACCCCCTCATTCGAGCATCATCGTGTTCCCGTATCCACTCTGCGTTCGGGAGGCTCCTCACCGGCGAACGCCTAGGCGGGAACTTCACGGCGTTGGCCACGTCGGAGTCCGAGCCATGCGACGCCGCCTCCATCGTCACATGCGTCCACGGAGGCTTCATCGACAGCGCAGACCCCTAGGTGAGACCGTTGTGCACCCCTCTACTCCCCTGTTCCTTTATCGAGGTCATCCAAGGCTCGTAGGCCGTTTCCGAGCCGCGTCGCCGAGACCGACCATGGCGCCACCGCGCACCACACGGTCTGGCACCACCCCAGCCACCACGCCGCCGGCAAGGGCCCTGTCGAGGTCGATAGCCTGTGCGTTTTTCTCTGGTACCTTTTCCCTGTCTCCTTATGCGCCACAGAGCCGTTCCAAGCAGCTCCAGCGACCCCCACCCATGGCGCCGCCGCGGAGCCCATGGCGTCACCGCGTGCGAACCGGCCGGCGACTGCCTCCCCTTTCCCTCCCCTCTCTCTCTTCCGTCCGATCATGATTCGGTGGCCCAGATTAGATCTTCTGGCGAACCGGTATGCGCCGAGGAGTGGACACGGTCCACAGCGCCGGCTCCCTTGGTCGATAGCCGCGTGGTGAGCCAGGCGAATGCCACCGTGCCACGTGGCACCAGCGTCAGCCGCGGTCGCGCCCGCACCGGCAGCCTGCACGTTTTGCAGAAAGAACCCCAAGCTCTTTTGGAATCAACCCGCCATCCAGTTTCCTTGTGCACTGGGTCTGCGTTTTGTTTCCGATCTAGACCCCGTACTTCCTCCGTCTTGACGCGCGGTCCACCGGTCCACGCCGCGACCGCGCCATGAGACGCGTCCACCCCACGGTCGTGCCCTGTCCACCACACAGTCGTGCACCGAAACCACCCAGCTCGCGACACTTGGCAACGCGCGGGCGAGCGCCGACCGGCTCTGCCTATTTTGCAAATAAGCCCCTGTTCTTATTCAGAATCAACCCACCGTCCAAAATCCATGTTTATGAGTCTTGGCGCTCTTGCTGTTTAGCCCTTGACCTTTTTGGAAAACGATGCCGGGTCCAGCTGCAGTTCCTTTTCCGATTTTATTTAATTTAAATGCAAAATGAGTTCAGTTTATTTACAGTTTTGCCATCCAACTTTAAATGCCCATAACTTTTAAGTTTTAACTCCGATTCTACCCGTTCAAGTCGCGTTAGATTCGTCTCGTCGAGCTCTATGTGTTAGATCTATTTACATATTTGTCGGTGTTTCGTACCCGGGGGTATCACACCAACGAGTGATATGATCGCGTGCTTCTCTTCCTGGATGGTGATGCAAGAGGACACAAGGATTTATCCTGGTTCGGGCAAAGAAGGCCCTACGTCCAGCGGGGGGGGATGTTCTTGTATTACTTGCACCTAAGTGCTTGTACAGGGGAGAATACAAGCTCAGTGAGCGTGGATCGGGGTCCGGACTTAGGTGTATGGGTGTAAGGCGCTCTAACGTGTTTTTTCGTTTCTTTGAATGAGGGCCCTAGTGTCCCCTTTTATAGAGCAAGGGGAGGCCAGGGTTACATAAAGGTATTACAGGTGTCGGGGCGTATGGTGCCCCATACGGAGAAGGGTAGGAACCCTGTCTTGTCGGGGCCACTGGAGCCGATGTGATCGTTGCTGTTGAGGCATCCTTGGGTCGTGGCTTCCATCCTGGGCGCGGACGTGGTGGCGCGACAAGGTGGGAGCCGTACAGCACCCATCCCGGAATGTACAGTACGCGGCGGGGTCCCTCGGGTCTTGGGGTACCTGTCCTCCAATAGCATGAAAGTAGTTAGGGCTCGAAGGACGCGGAGCCGGCTTCGAGGTGGTGCCATGGGGGCTCGAGGGGCGGGAGCCGGCCTCGAGGGGTTACAGCGCAGGGCTCGGGGGCGCGTAGCCGGCCTCGAGGGGTTACAGCGCAGGGCTCGAGGGGCGCGTAGCCGGCCTCGAGGGGTTACAGCGCAGGGCTCGAGGGGCGCGTAGCCGGCCTCGAGGAGTTGCAGTGCCTGGCTTGGCCGAACAGTGTTGTATTGGCGCCCTTTTGCCCATGCTTGTGGTGAAAACGAGACTTGACCTTTACACCGAGTTACTGTGGTACATGCTGTGCACTAGTGGACATGACCGGAGTAGGTGAAGGCATTAAATGCGTGGTATGGCTGGTACGGCTGTCTGTACAGCTCGAGGTCCGTGCGTAAGGCTCGAGGTGTGGGGGCGTGCTCGCCCGGCCTGGAGGGCTCGGGCGAGACGGAGAGCGATCCTGCTCGCCCGAGGCCTTGCTCGGAGGGCTCGGGCGAGGCGGAGAAAGAGCGTTCGCCCGAGGCCTAGCTGGGAGGGCTCGGGCGAGACGGAGACAGAGCGTTCGCCCGAGGCCTGGCTGGGAGGGCTCGGGCGAGACGGAGATAGAGCGTTCGCCTGAGGCCTGGCTGGGAGGGCTCGGGCGAGACGGAGATAGAGCGTTCGCCCGAGGCCTGGCTGGGAGGGCTCGGGCGAGACGAAGATAGAGCGTTCGCCCGAGGCCTGGCTGGGAGGGCTCGGGCGGGGCGGAGACGGAGATAGAGCGTTGGGTGTTTGCGTTGATTGGGGGTACCCTTTTTCGTACCACCGACAGTAGCCCCGAGCCCTTGTTTGGGTGCTTGTATTCGAGCAGGGGCTCCAGATTGGGATCTCGATGGATAGCTAACTGGTCTCGAGGGTTTTGTCGATTTGATTCCGTGGGTGTCGTGCGAGCGACACCCGCGGGTGTAGCCCCCGAGACCATGGGGGAGTGGTTAGAACTCCCTCGTGGCCTTCCCGAAGAATCCTCCGTCGTTTGGGAACCTTCTGCCTAGTGGGCGCGCCTTTTTAGGCGGAAATCGTCAGGAAGCGGAAATCACGGCGCCGTGTGTACCTGTCAACAGGCTCGAAATGTGGTTCGGTAGTCTCATTAAATATTTGTGGTTACCTTTCCTTTGTCGTGGGAGACTCCGTCCGAGGCTTGGCTTGGAGGGCTCGGGAGAGACGGAGAACGAGCGATCGTTCGAGGCCTGGCCTTGAGGGCTCGGGCGAGATGGAGGACGAGCGTTCGCCCGAGGCCTGAAAATCTCATGTTTACACAAAGAAAAGAGATTAGTCGTAACTGTCCGAGTTCTTAGACCCTCTTTCGTCGAGGGGTGCCAGGCTGAACCGACTGGCCGGCTCCTCGAGCTGTCCGGCATGCCGATTGCCCTGGCGTGTCATCCCGCGAGTCCTTTCGATCGGATGCGAGGGGGGATGCCTCGTACTACCCCGAGTGGGCGAGAGTATCGAGGTCCCGGTGAGCTGGTAACGGGGAATCCAAGTGACAGCTCGTGCCCCGTTCGTTAGGGGTCGACTGTGGCCCGGAGGCGGTCTCATAAAGCATGGGTGCTCAGTCTGCAGGAGTGCCGGGTCCATTCGATAGGACCCGGTGGCTCGATCCCTCCCTCCGAGGGGATCTCACTGCACGTCGAGCTCCCCGCCTTGGATACACGTGAGGGGCCTCGAGGGCTCGGCCCTCGAGTAATGCCGCGAGTGGCGCCCCTTGGTGTCCCTGACTCGGGCGCTCGAAGCCGGCTGTCGAACCCTTTTCGAGGGCCAGCCTTCGCTGCTTCGAGACTTAGGGCCGGGGCCCGTTTTTACCTTTGTGAAGAAGCCTCCGTCGTCTGGAAGTCCTTCTGCCCATTGGGCACGCCTTTTTAGGCGGAAACCGTCGGGGAGAGCGGCGGGCGCGAAGCCGGAGCGACGGTCGTGGCGGGCCCGGGTAGTGGAGCGAATGGAGAGGTAATGCGTGTACCCTGCATCCGGCTCGAGACGTGGTTAGGTGGGCGCATCGAATGCATTCGGTTACCTTTTTACGTCGTGGGAGATCCCGCCCGTCTGGATTTCCCCCTATAAATATCGAAAGAGGGGAAAAAAGAACCCTTTACTTTGCCTTTGCCTTCGCCGCCGCCGTAGCCTTTACGCGCCCTCTCCTTCGAGCTAGTCGATTGGGGATTTCCGGCCGCCCGTCCGCTGCTCGGATCCGCGCCGCGCCACCATCATGGCCCCAGACACAGATGCTGCCGGCCGAGGACTGGAGCCCGTCGAAGGTGATGCAGAGCGAAATGGACTCGCTAGTGGCCCAGGGGCTTCTGCGCCCCAACCCGGAGGAGGGACCCGCATGGTGGGTTATCCCGTCGGCGGAGCACCGGGAGCCGCACCGCGCCGGAGGGGTACGTGGTGAGCTTCACGCGCTACCACCGTATGGGGCTCGGCGTCCCGCCGAGCCGCTTCTTGCGAGGGCTGGCCCACCATTTCGAGGTGGAGCTGCAACACTTCTCCCCCAACTCCATCTCGCACGCCGCCATATTCGCCGCGGTGTGCGAGGGGTACCTGAAGATGGAGCCGCACTGGGAGATGTTCGTCCATCTCTTCCGGGGCGAGCTCTTCATCAAGTCCCTGAAGCCCAGCGGGAGGCGGCCCGTGCGCATGGGCTCCCTTGCCATTACCGCGAGGGCGGGGACCTCGTCGGCCAATGTCCCCCGCGAGTACCTGCGATACAAGCTTTCCACCAACCAGGCCGGGTGGGCGACCATTGGTTCTATCTGCGGAACGAAGGTGGCCTCCTTCCGCAGTACACCGGCAGGGTCCTCACTCAACGCCCAGAGAAGTGGACCTGGGGCGTTGCGGCGGACAGGCAACGCCACCTGGCCCCGCTGATGGAGATGATGAAGACGCTGGTGGACGAGAAGAAGCTGACCGTGCAAGCGGTCATTTGGGCGTTCCACCAGCGAAGAGTTCTCCCGCTGGCGGACCGCCCCCTTCTTATGCACGAGATGGGCCCGCAGGCTCAGCTCGAGGCGCTCAATCGCTCGAGGATGGCCGAAGAGAGGCTGTCCCGGAACGAGGGCGTCTCCCGGGTGTCGATCACGATCCAGGGGCCGTTCGTCCCTGAATACTCCAACCTGGTTGCGATGGCACCCGACGAGGGGTGTCTCGACCTGGTAAGCCTCCCTCGAGTCGAGCTATCTCGAGCCTCCTCCCCCTTTTCCTCCTTCGATCCGTTTGCATCCGTCTTGTGGTTTGTCTCATCACGCTTCTTCTTTCTTCAGGGGGCATTTACTTGTCGCGCGTCGAGGCCCCGGTGAGGGAGGACGCCGTGGATTCTCAGGTGAGGCGCCTCTCTGCTCAGAAGGACAAGGAGAGCAAGGATGCCAAAAAGAAGAAAGAGAAAAATAAAAACTATTCGTCGCTTAGCTCGGAGCAGAGACTGGCGAACGCTCTTCGACCGTTAGCTGGGGACGGTCCCCGAGCTGAGCTCCCCTCGAGGCTCCGGATGAGGAGAGTGGTGATGAGGAGAGGGGCGACGACGAGGGGATGGATGCGCGCTTGATGCCGCGTGGCTCGTCGATGATAGGGCTGACCGCTCCTCTGGCAGGAGAGTATACTGGAGGTCCCACCGACAAAAGGGTCGCGCGGGACGCAGCCGCGGAAGGCGGGCGCCGATCCCTGGCCTCGTCTGGGGGCCCGAGTCCGTCGAGCTTCCGCGCCGGATGTGCCCCTGGTCGTAAGGAGGCCCCGAACCCGGTAGGCGCCTCGCGCCAGAGCGCCACGGAGGCCGTCACCGCCCGCGTCACCCAGACGGGGGGTCTCGAGGGTTCGGCCTCGAGAGGCGGTCGACAGGTCGAGAAGGGTTTTTGGGCTGACCCCCGCGAGCCGTCAAGGGCTCGCGTCGAGCCCGCGAAGGAGCGGGCGCCAGGAAGAGGCGTCGAGCCCGCGCCATCACGAGCGTCGGGGAGGAGCCCCCGAGCGTCCTCGTGACCAGGGGCGCGAGCGTCCCCGGAGTCCATTCGCCTACCGCCCGCCGGGGACACGGAAGCGGACGCGGGAGGGCGCGACCACCAGCGCGGCGCCGGAGCAGGTCCCGGAGCCGCGCCGGGGCGGGCGCCACGACGTCAGCACGAGGTGGTACGGTCGCCCTCACGCGATGTGGGGCGGAAGGAGGGCTCTCCCTCGAGGTCGAGCCATGGGAGGCGTCGGGAGCCCTCCCCCCTCCCAGCCCTATGGGACGGCCCAGGCACAGGGCTCGAGCGTGGGGTGGGCTCGAAGCCCCCGAGTGGGTCCGGCGATTCCGGGAAGAAGCCCAGCCGCCGCTTCGGGTGAGTAGTTTCCTTGGGTCTCGTCGGTAGTGAGGCTTCACCTCTTTGCTTTTGCTGATGACGCGTGCCATCTCCATCTTCTCAGGGGAAGCGCTCCTACCATAGGAGGACCTCGCTTCGTCCAAGCGGGCCAAGACCTCGAGCCCTGTCGAGGCACAGGCACCTCGAGGTATGGCACCTTCCTCCGCTAGAGAAGCCGCTTGGCTGGAGAAGGCCGGCGAGCTGCCATGGCTCGAGGGGGCCAGAATGATCGTCGCGAATTTTGGTGAGGCCGTCGTCATCGACCACAGGGTCGAGTACTCTTCCTGGTTCTGATATCTCCGTTATTTCGTATTGCAGGGGCCTCAGCTCACGGCATCGAGCCTGCCACCATGCCATATCCGCTTAAGCGCTGCTTCCTCCCCTCCTCCTCCTCCCGCGATGGTTCCAGCTGGGAGCGCCACCCTTCCCTCACCACGACGGCTGTTCCGGGGGAAGCGCCTAGGGCGAGTACGGCCCCACCGGTGTCTGGGGCTGAGGAGGCTGCGCCCCTCGAGGCCCGACCGACACGAGCCGGGCTGCGGCGGAGGGAAAGGGGGGAGAGGCGTCGTCGGCGGAGAAGGAGCCGACGGTGGAGGACCTTCTTAACGAGCTGGAGCAGGGGCCGCTCCTCGCCGGGGGCTCGACGATGACGGAGGGCCCGAGGGTCGGCTAGCGCTGACAAAACGCCGGAGGACCCGATCAGGGAGAGGGCCGGGGTCGAGCCTTCCCTCGATTTTCGCCGCCATTCGAGCCTTCGCCCCCACGCGAGGTAGTGACGCCACCTCGGAGGCGGCGGAGCAACAGGAAGTGCCGGCGGAGGGACGGAGGGAGTCGGGGCCCGTGCCGTCGGGCGGCGGGTCGCTGTCGGGGGCAGCTCGAGGCGGAGGAGGATCTGCCCGACATCGAACTCGACCGACCGACATGGCCGTTTCCCGTCCCACTGAGCCCGCCCCTTGCCGTGGTTCCCATCGAGCAGCCGGCCCAGCGGGGGGCCCCACGCGAGTGCGGTCCATCTTCCGGGAGGTGGCCGAGCTTATGGCGGAGGCGGAGCGGTCCTGCTCCGAGGAGGCGGGCCGTCCGCACAGGTGTCAGCCGCCTCGCGCGGGCTGAGGCGGAGCTTCGAGATCTCCGCGCGGAGCTGAGCCGGAACGCCCGATGGCGAGCCGGCTTAACGAGGCGGAGGCGAGGTCCGGTGGCTCGAGGCGAGGTCGCTCGATCCAAGGGAGGAGGCCGCCGTTCTCGAAGCGTCGAGGAAGGAGGCCGCGGACGCCCGAAGCGAGGCCACCTCTGCCCAGGCTGAAGCCGAGGCGGCGAAGCAGGAGGCTGCTGACGCCCGTGGCGAGGCCGCCGCTGCCCGAAACGCAGCGGAGGTGGCGAGAAAAGAGGCCGAAGACGCCGAGTGGTGCCGCCACCGCCCGAGCTGCCGAGGGGGCGGCGCGGCAGGAGGTGATCTGCAAGGATCTGGCCCTAGTGGAGGCGGGCCGGCTGATCGAGGACCTTAGGTCCGAGAAGCTCCTCACGCTGGCCGAGAAGCGCAGGCTGGAGCAGCGTGCTGAGGGCCTGACCAGCGACCTCGCCGCACTGGGGCAACACTGCGACGTGAGGCTTACACCTTGTTCTTGTTTGGGTCTCGAAGTTTTTTTGTTACGCCGTCCCTCACTCTTCCTTGTTTGTTGCGCAGGGGTCGAGAAGACGGTCGAGGAGCTCCGCGGACGAACCAGGCTCTCTTGGACCACTCCAAGACGAGACGATGGTGGCGGAGCGGGCTCGCTCCTCTCTCGACCGGCTCGGCCCCATGTGGGGTTGTAACATCCCAAAATTTGCATCAATTTGAAAATAGGCAATATGATTTAATTATGCATTTTATGTGTTGCATAGAACCTAGTTAATAAATATATTTACAAAAGCAAAATTAATCCAGGCCAAAGACCATGTCGATGCAATACATGCTGGTGCATATCTTTATTTTTTGTGATGTGTGGTTTTAGTTCAAAAGTTGTTTGAATTCAAAAAGGATTTGAAAATGCATTTGAAAAGTCAAATCTGAAATTGGAAAACAATTTTCCTTCTCTCCCTTTCCCTCTCTCCCTTTTTGGCCCGAACCGGCCTGGCCGGCCCCTCCCTTCTCTCCGCAGGCCTGCCTCTCTCTCCACTCCTTTGCCCGCGTGGGCCGTTGCCTGCCCCAGCTCCCCGCCAGCAGCCTCTCTCGCTCCCTTCTCTCTCTCTCTCCGTCGCTCGCGTGGGCCGCCGCCCGGCCCAGCAGCCCTGCGCAGCGCCGCAGCCCCGCGCCGAACCGAGGGTCCAGCCTCGGCGCTGCATTTGCCGTGCGTCGTCGTCCGCTTCTCGTCCGTCTCGCCCGAGGCTCCAGCCTCGCGTGCGCGTCGCCGTTTCCGTCCCCTCTCGCCCGAGGGTCGCGTCCCGACGCCACCCGCTGACAAGCGCGCCCCACCTGTCAGCACGTTCTTCCCCCCCTCCCCCTGCTCGCAACGCTCGAGCCCGAGCTCGAATCCATCTTCCCCACACTTCCTCCTCCTCCCTGCCTTCGGTCAAGCAGACCCCCCTATAAAACTCCCGAGAGCTCGCCGCCTCTCCCCACGCTTTTGGCTCACGCTCTCGTGCCCTATCTTGCCCACACCGAGAGCTCCGCGGCCGCCGAAGATCCGCCGCCGTCGACCCGACGATTCATCGAGTTTCAGAGCTCGTAAGTACCTCGAGTTTCCCCTTGATCTCTCGAAGCTAACCGAGTAGTTTTTCCCCTTTTTTCCTCGTCTTGGTGCTCTAATTGCTCGCCGTCGCTCTGCAGAGCCCGCCACCCGCCAAGTCGAGCAATCCGCCGTCCCTGAGTCTTCTCCGACGCCATCAACCCCTCTGGTGAGTTCGCCTTGAGCTTCTTGTTCGATTGAACCCGCTCCCGAGGTCTCTACCGCACTGTAGTGGAATTCCGAGCCGCGCCGCCGCGCTCCGGCCATGGCGTCGCCGCATCCTTCTTTCTCCCCGGCGAAAGCGCCGCCGGTCTCACCCTGATCTAATCCGAGCCGTCCATTCTGGATCTAGCGCTCGGAATCGCTCGATACCCCTTCGTCTGTCACCTTTGCTAAAGAGTCCCCCAAATATTTAGGTCTAAACCCGCGGTCCCAATGGCCTTGGTCATTGAGTCTGCGAATTCTTCCGTTTGAGCCCCTGCGCTTTGTCCTATTTGAGGCGCAGTCCATCCAATCCGCAGATTTGTTTAAATCGATTTTAAATACAAATTCAATTTCAGTTTATTTACAGTTTTGCCACTGATTTCAAATGCTTATAACTTCTACGTTTTTAGTCCGATTTAGTCCGTTCAAGTTGCGTTAGATTCGTTTTGAAAAGATCTATCTATATGTACAAAAATATCTACTGTTTTCAGTAATTAAAATTTGAGTTAGGTTTAACCTACTAATTAAGGTTTTGTAACTTGTTTAGCATGTAACTTTCACGTTATAATTCCGTTTTTCGTGATTCTCGCGTTTATGTGATCGTGGTAGACCGTAGTTGCTGCTTTCAAACTTTTATATTATTTTCTTGCTGATTGGTGTAATGTTCTAATTATAGCTTGTTTGCTTTGTATGGTTGTTGTTTCCGATGGTTGTGTGTTGATGTGGTAATCGAGTTCAGACGGTGAGAATTACGCTGGTGATCAGGAGCCCTTCTACGACAACCAAGAGCAACCAGAGTTCTCTGAATCAGGCAAGTATAGCATGGGATCATCCTTGTTGACCTATTCACAATGAAGCAACTAAACTCATATGCATGTGTCTAATTTTGACCTCCTATCTAGTTTATCCTAGATTTTTGACATGTTACCTTGTTAACCGTGGGTTGCTATGCATATGGGTAGAATCTTTGCTAGAGCTTTACTTAAACCAAACATGATCTAATAACGGTGAATAAAACTTGATCTTTTTAGCAACATGGTTTAGGACCTCCTGTCAGCAAAAGCTGGGACATACAGTGCAACCATGAGGGTTATATGGCTCTGACCTTAGCTCAGTATAAGGACCTTTTCTAGCTTGTTAGTGGACACCTGTATAGGCGCGTTGGATCTTGCCGAGTCGGGTATAGTGCGGCTTCTGTCCACGTGAGTATAGGCTGCGTGTTATTGTGCCACCTGGAAGGAGGGCTCTACATCCCCTTGCCTTAAGAACTAGCGGCCCTAACTTGTTAGACGAACCTTTGAAAGGCTTTGCGTGTATCCTGCCCACTCACCTCGGAAGTGTTATGGGAGTAATTAACCCGGGCATCTGGATATCACGACTCATCGGGTAAAGTGTACACCTCTGCGCAGAGTTTAATAAACTGATATATCAGCCGTGCTCACGGATACGAGCGGCCCGGAAAACTCACAGACTTAGTTGTTATATGTTGTTTATTTATGTTGCTCATGTTGATTACCTTATTACTATGTTTCAGTTATTATGATCATGTGGATTGGTTTTAAGCATTCATATATGTTCACCTTAATGTTAAAATTATGCCAACTAAAAGCTAATGCAGTTAAACCAGTGTCAGCCTTTTGAGCCTCATGAACCCCATGTTACACTCGTTAAGTACGAGATGTACTTATGCTTGTTTATTTTCTTTCTACTTGGATAAAAATCCCGGATGGGTAACAGATTGCTTTGGTAATGACGACTTCCCTGAAGAGTTCTAGTCTTGCTGTCAACCAGTCATCTTCCCTGTGATGGAGCTACCGCGAGAGATACTTTATTTATCCGCTGCTATGTTAAGACTTTGAATATTATTCGTGATGTAATAAACATATGTGATGATACTTCTTATATTTGTGGCTTATGTGTGTGATTGATCTCTGGGCACACATGAGTTATTGCATTCAATTTTGTTCTTAAAATTGGGTGTGACAAATTGGTATCAGAGCTATGTTGACTGTAGGACGCAAGCCTAGTTAGTTATGGTCGTTTTAGTGGTCTTTGCTTCCCATTCTTGCTATTTATCTTAGCCTTGTTAATTTATCAAATAATATGCTTCTCTCTACTTGCTCTATTATAAATATATTGATTCTATTGTATCTGTCTCTTGGTCTATTCTATAGATGGCTCGTCGTACCGCCCGCAAGTCTGTCGGTGGTCATAGGAGGTCAGGCCTGAGGGCAGGCAACCCCGTACCGCAAGTACCGCAAGCACCCCAGGAGCCAGAACAGCAGGAGGTAGCACCACAAGAGCCAGCATTGCAAGATCAGGCGCCCCAAGAGGTGGAACCACAAGAGCAAGCACCACCAGCACCACCAGCACCTGTACCACAAGCTCCAGCTCCACAAGCTCCAGAACCTCCCGCGCCTGAGCCCCCAGAAGTGCTAGAGATTGAAGATGATGAAGAGCCTCCGACGGGTTGGGACGTGGACTCCGGATATCTTGTCGAAGCTCCTACAGCTGCCCAGAGTCCCACCCATCATAGGCTGATGGGACTTTTTGATGCCTACTACCCTGATAAGGACATCAATGTACAGTACACCCACTGGAGGTACAGCCATCCCATGGAAAGGACCTATTGGAAGGCAAGGATGACTGTCTCTGTTCGAGAACCAGAAAGTGGCCTATACGTGCATGAGATGGTGATTGGTCACCGAGCTCGTCGATCCTCCCTAGCTTCGGCCTTAGAGGCCGTGGCAGTTGACGCCTACAAAGCATTCCGAGGTCGTCGCATTGAAGACATGAGGGAGAGACGCATACCGCTACCTGCCATACTGGAACCATGAGAATCGAGAGGCCATGGTAGAAGACCCGCATGCAACTCCAACCGTGAAGGCCACACGAGACTTTCTCTCTTGATAGGGAAAGGTCTAACGCGGATTTGGAGAAAGAGGTGGTATCTTTGGAAAGGATCTCAAAAGATGCTATAGCACCATAGATGGTCTCTTGGAGCTGCTCGATCAACCCCCTGTACAAGAGGCTCCGTGAACCGCTCTACAATAGGCATAGGTCACCCTTCTATGTAATAAGACGATTTAGTAAGCGTTTTGTCGAGTCTAGTTAACTTTTGTGCTAGTGTGCTTCCTTATGTGTGAGTTGGATTATTATTATGCTTATGTGTGATTTGGTTCTTTGTAATGAGTGTTGAGATATTGTAGGCTTGTCTACAAATCTCATAGTTGTGCATAACGATTATGAATAATAAGAGGGTTAGTTATATCTTGTCCTATGCTTTTTCTGGAGCAACCTGTGATCTTTTGTTATATCTCAAGTTCTGATCGTGCAACATGGCTGAAAAATTTATGGTGGAAAATAGACTCCTATATCTAACAAATGCCTCTGGAATCACTTCAATAGCTGTTATCATTTGTGAGATATGGCTGCTTCAAGTTAGAGTTTCTGCGCAGTTTTGAGCTCTGGATAGATCTGTTTGTTCTCTGTTTTGGACTAACTTAACGACAGAATCTGGGAAAGTCACTTAAATAAAAGTTGTAGATAATTTCGTTATCTTTCCAACCGTGTATCACACGCCCTGTTTGGATTTCTGGAACTCCGTATATGACTGTTTTTATGTGCTGCTGCTACCGGATCTCGCCCAGAAATTTTCAGATATCCTATTTCCTCTCACACAAGTGATCTTTTCATGAAAAGTTCGCTAACCTTAATCCTTGTTGGAAACACAGATGGCCGCCAGAGGAGGTGAGCTGGAGGTGGACGTGGACGTGGCCGTGGTCGTGGAGCACCTGTTAACCCACCACCACCACCACCCCCAGTTGATATTCAGCAGCAGTTGATGGGCATCCAAGCCCAATTTATGCAACCATGATGCAACACATGCAGAACCAGCCAGCTGGAGGAGCACCACCGATGCAAGTGAGGGACAAGAGGGGAGTTTTCTGAAGGGCCACCCGCCAGTGTTCTCTCATGCTGCAGATCCCCTGGAGGCTGATGACTGGCTTCGTGCTATTGAACGCCAGCTTACCATCGCACAATGCAATGACCAGGAGAAGGTGCTTTATGCATCTGGTCAGTTGCAAGGAGCTGCTCTAGATTGGTGGGAATCGTTTCAGTTCGGTCAAGACAACAATGCCCCACCTATCACCTTTGAGGAATTCAAGACCAACTTCAGCATATCATATCCCTGCTGGACTAATTGAGTTAAAGCAGGAAGAGTTTAGATCTCTGCGCCAAGGAGCCATGACCGTTGCTGAGTATCGTGACAAGTTTGCCCAGTTGTCGCGCTATGCTCCCGCTGATATTGCTGAGGATGCTGACAAGCAGCGTCGCTTCCTCAAGGGTCTGAATGATGGACTAGCACTTCAGCTGCTGATGTCCAATGAGTTCGCCAGTTACCAGACCCTGGTCAACCGTGCTATAGTGGTTGACAACAAGCGCAAAGAGATGGAGGCTAGAAAGAGAAAGCTTCAAGGTCAGTCCTCTGGTAATAACAACCGCCCTCGTCCTAACTTTGCACCAGGCAACCAGCAGAGGTACCAGGGACCTACTACTCAGTGGAACCGCAACCAGGGACAACAACGTCCTTCATACCAGCAGCAAGGCTACAATCAGCGCCCTCAGCAGCAGCAGAACAACCAAACTCAACGCCAAGGTACCCCCGTCAGCACCCCCATGAAGAATAGTGCGCCTAACTCTCCCAACAAGTGCTATGTCTGTGGTGAAGCTGGACACCTTTCCTACAACTGCCCTAAGAAGCAGAATCAACAGACTCCACAGAATCAGAACAACCATCAAAGGGACGACCGAATCCATCATCTAACTCCGGCAAGGTGAACCACGTGTCCGCAGAGACCGTGCAGGAAGCGCCAGAAGTCATGCTTGGTACGTTCAACATCAGTTCCATCCCTGCTTCAGTGCTTTTCGATTCTGGTGCATCGCATACTTTTATATCCCATACATTTGTTAGAATGCATAATCTACCTGTTAGTCTCATGAAAACCCCTATAATGGTTACCTCACCGGGTGGAGGATTGCAAGCTACACTCCAGTGTATGCCTATAGATGTGTCCTTAGGGGGAGTAGATTTCTCAGTATCCCCATTGTGCTGAGGACAGCTGGTATTGATTTGATACTGGGCATGGACTGGATGAAGAGGTGCAAGACAATATACAGTGTCAGGATAAAGTTGTGACAGTTACCACAGCTAAGGGAGACAGAATCAGTGTGAAGGTAGTGTTACAACCAACACCAACCGCAACCGTGAACCAGATGAATAAAGAGGTTTTCCAGGGAGATCCAGTGGTGGAAGAGTTTCCGGATGTGTTTCCCGATGACTTGCCAGGTATGCCACCTGATCGTGACATTGAATTTATTATTGAGCTTTTACCTGGAACTGCACCCATAGCTAAAAGACCATATAGAATGGGAATACCTGAATTAGAAGAACTTAAGAAACAAATTAGGGAGTTACAAGAAAAAGGGTTTATTCGTCCTAGTTCATCACCTTGGGGAGCTCCTGTTATCTTTGTTGACAAAAAGGATGGTGGTCAACGGATGTGTGTTGACTATAGATCGCTTAATGAGGTTACTATCAAGAATAAGTACCCGCTGCCAAGGATTGATGATTTGTTTGATCAGCTGAAAGGTGCATGTGTTTCTCTAAGATTGATCTGCGTTCTGGTTACCATCAGTTGAAGATTCGAGCATCTGATATTCCAAAGACAGCTTTCACTACAAGGTATGGGTTGTATGAGTATACAGTCATGTCATTTGGATTGACCAATGCACCTGCCTACTTTATGTATTTGATGAACAAGGTGTTCATGGAATATCTCGACAAGTTCGTGGTCGTGTTTATTGATGATATTTTGGTTTACTCTAAAAACAAGGAAGATCATGCTAAACACCTGAGGTTAGTGCTACAGAAACTCAGAGAGCACAAGTTGTATGCCAAGCGCAGCAAGTGTGAGTTTTGGTTGAAGGAAGTCTCTTTCTTGGACATGTTATCTCTAATGGAGGCATCTCAGTAGATCCGGGCAAGGTTGAGGATGTGTTGAATTGGAAGCCACCAACAGATGTGACGGAGATTCGTAGTTTTCTTGGATTGGCTGGTTACTATAGAAGGTTCATCGAAGGATTCTCCAAGCTTGCTAAGCCAATGACAGCTCTGTTAGAGAAGAATGCTAAGTTTGTTTGGTCGGATAAGTGTCAAGCTAATTTCGAGGAGTTGAAGAAACGTCTGACTACAGCTCCAGTGTTAATTCTGCCAGATCTGAGTAAGGATTTCTCTATTTATTGTGATGCATCTCATCAAGGTTTGGGTTGTGTTCTTATGCAAGAAGGCAGAGTTGTAGCATATGCATCGAGGCAATTGAGAAAGCATGAGCTGAATTATCCTACACATGATCTTGAGTTGGCAGCTGTTGTCCATGCACTGAAAATTTGGAGACACTATCTAGTGGGTCACAAGACGGACATCTATACCGATCATAAGAGCTTGAAGTACATTTTCACTCAGTCTGATCTGAATTTGAGACAACGCAGATGGTTGGAATTGATCAAGGATTATGATTTGGAAATACACTACCATCCCGGGAAGGCTAATGTTGTAGCAGATGCCTTGAGTAGAAAGAGCCATGCCAATGAGGTCAGAATTGCTTCTATGCCAGATGAGTTGTGTGCTGAATTTGCACATCTAAATTTGGGAATTGTGATCAACAGAATGGTGTTAGAACTTGAACCGGTATTGATGCAAGAGATACGAAAGGGTCAGATGTCAGATGAGAAGTTGAAGCAGATAGCCGATAATATTGTTCTTTGCAAAGCGTCAGGTTTCCGGTTAGATGATGATGGCACATTATGGCATGGAAATAGATTATGTGTACCTGCAATCAAGGAGATACGTGAATCTATACTGCGAGAAGTGCATGAGTCAGCTTACTCCATTCATCCTGGAAGCACTAAGATGTACCTTGATCTGAAGAAAAAGTATTGGTGGGATGGACTAAAGCGAGATGTAGCCGAGTACGTCGCTTTGTGTGATACATGTCAGAGGGTAAAGGCAGAACATCAGAGACCCGCTGGGTTGTTACAGCCAATGAAGATACCTGAATGGAAGTGGGAAGAAGTCGGTATGGACTTTATAGTTGGTTTACCTCGTACTCAGAGAGGTTACGACTCCATATGGGTAATAGTCGATCGATTGACCAAAGTTGCTCACTTTATACCAGTTAAAACTACCTATACGGGAGCTAGATTGGCGGAATTGTATATGGAACGGATAGTATGCATGGAGTGCCCAGAAAGATTGTGTCAGATCGTGGTACTCAGTTCACCTCTCATTTTTGGCAGATGATACATCGATCTTTAGGTACAAGGTTGAACTTCAGTACTGCTTATCATCCACAACTGATGGACAGACGGAAAGAACAAATCAGATTCTGGAAGACATGTTGAGAGCATGTGCATTACAGTATGGCACCAGTTGGGACAAGAATTTGTGTTATGCAGAGTTCTCATACAACAACAGCTATCAGGAGAGTCTTAAGATGGCACCGTTTGAAGCTTTATATGGGAGATCGTGTAGAACACCGTTGTTTTGGGATCAGACAGGTGAAAGTCAAGTGTTTGGACCTGATGTGTTTGAGGAATGCCGAGGAACATGTCAGAATAATCAGAGATAATCTGAGAGCCGCTCAGTCTCGGCAGAAGAGTTATGCAAACAACCGTCGTCGAGATCTAACTTTTGCAGTAGGTGATTATGTTTACCTAAAGGTGTCACCGATGAGAGGAGTGAAAAGGTTCAATAAGAAAGGAAAGCTAGCACCCAGGTATATTGGACCATTCAAAATTCTTGAAAGACGTGGTGAAGTGGCATATCAGTTACAGTTACCTGAAAGCTTGTCAGGAGTGCATGATGTGTTCCATGTTTCTCAGTTGAAGAAGAGCCTACGAGTGCCCGAAGAGCAGATACCGTTGGAAGAGCTCACAGTTAGGAAGATTTGACTTATGATGAGTATCCGACAAAGATTTTGGAAACAGCCGAAAGAGTTACCCGGAGCAGAGTAATAAAGATGTGCAAGGTTCAGTGGAATCGGTACTCAGAAGCAGAGGCAACTTGGGAAAGAGAAGAGGATTTGAGAAAATCATACCCGCAGTTGTTTGAGTAAGCATCGCTGGAATCTCGAGGACGAGATTCTTTAAGGGGGGTAGAATTGTAACATCCCAAAATTTGCATCAATTTGAAAATAGGCAATATGATTTAATTATGCATTTTGTGTTGCATAGAACCTAGTTAATAAATTATTTACAAAAGCTAAAATTAATCCTAGGCCAAAGACCATGTCGATGCATACATGCTGGTGCATATCTTATTTTTGTGATGTGTGGTTTTAGTTCAAAAGTTGTTTGAATTCAAAAAGGATTTGAAAATGCATTTGAAAAGTCAAATCTGAAATTGGAAAACAATTTTCCTTCTCTCCCTTCCCTCTCTCCCTTTTTGGCCCGAACCGGCCTGGCCGGCCCGCTTCCCTTCTCTCCGCCGGCCTGCCTCTCTCTCCACTCCTTTGCCCGCGTGGGCCGTTGCCTGGCCCAGCTCCCGCGCAGCAGCCTCGCTCGCTCCCTTTTCTCTCTCCGTCGCTCGCGTGGCCGCCGCCCGGCCCAGCAGCCCTGCGCAGCGCCGCAGCCCGCGCCGAACCGAGGGTCCAGCCTCGGGCTGCATTTGCGTGCGCGTCGCCGCTTCCGTCTCGCCCGAGGGTCCAGCCTCGCGCGTGCGTCGCCGCTTCCGTCTCGCCCGGGGTCCAGCCTCGCGCGTGCGTCGCCGCTTCCGTCTCGCCCGAGGGTCCAGCCTCGCGCGTCGTCGCCGCTTCCGTCTCGCCCGAGGCTCCAGCCTCGCGTGCGCGTCGCTTTCCGTCTCGCCCGAGGGTCGCCGTCCCCGACGCCACCCGCTGACAAGCGCGCCCCACCTGTCAGCACGTTCTTCCCCCTCCCGTGCTCGCAACGGACTCGAGCCCGAGCTCGAATCCATCTTCCCCACGCTTCCTCCCTGCCTTATCGGTCAAGCAGACCCCCCTATAAAACTCCCGAGAGCTCGCCGCCTCTCCCCACGCTTTTGGCTCACGCTCTCGTGCCCTATCTTGCCCACACCGAGAGCTCCGCGGCCGCGAAGATCCGCCGCCGTCGACCCGACGATTCATCGAGTTTCAGAGCTCGTAAGTAGTACCTCGAGTTTCCCCTTGATCTCTCGAAGCTAACCGAGTAGTTTTTCCCCTTTTTTCCCCCTCGTCTTGGTGCTCTAATTGCTCGCCGTCGCTCTGCAGAGCCCGCCACCCGCCAAGTCGAGCAATCCGCCGTCCCTGAGTCTTCTCTCCGACGCCATCAACCCCTCTGGTGAGTTCGCCTTGAGCTTCTTGTTCGATTGAACCCGCTCCCGAGGTCTCTCTACCGCACTGTAGTGGAATTCCGAGCCGCGCCGCCGCGCTCCGGCCATGGCGTCGCCGCATCCTTCTTTCTCCCCGGCGAAAGCGCCGCCGGTCTCACCCTGATCTAATCCGAGCCGTCCATTCTGGATCTAGCGCTCGGAATCGCTCGATACCCCTTCGTCTGTCACCTTTGCTAAAGAGTCCCCCAAATATTTAGGTCTAAACCCGCGGTCCCAATGGCCTTGGTCATTGAGTCTGCGAATTCTTCCGTTTGAGCCCCTGCGCTTTGTCCTATTTGAGGCGCAGTCCATCCAATCCGCAGATTTGTTTAAATCGATTTTAAACAAATTCAATTTCAGTTTATTTACAGTTTTGCCACTGATTTCAAATGCTTATAACTTCTACGTTTTAGTCCGATTTAGTCCGTTCAAGTTGCGTTAGATTCGTTTTTGAAGATCTATCTATATGTACAAAATATCTACTGTTTTCAGTAATTAAAATTTGAGTTAGGTTTAACCTACTAATTAAGGTTTTGTAACTTGTTTAGCATGTAACTTTCACGTTATAATTCCGTTTTTCGTGATTCTCGCGTTTATGTGATCGTGGTAGACCGTAGTTGCTGCTTTCAAACTTTTTATATTATTTTCTTGCTGATTGGTGTAATGTTCTAATTATAGCTTGTTTGCTTTGTATGGTTGTTGTTTCCGATGGTTGTGTGTTGATGTGGTAATCGAGTTCAGACGGTGAGAATTACGCTGGTGATCAGGAGCCCTTCTACGACAACCAAGAGCAACCAGAGTTCTCTGAATCAGGCAAGTATAGCATGGGATCATCCTTGTTGACCTATTCACAATGAAGCAACTAAACTCATATGCATGTGTCTAATTTTGACCTCCTATCTAGTTTATCCTAGATTTTTGACATGTTACCTTGTTAACCGTGGGTTGCTATGCATATGGGTAGAATCTTTGCTAGAGCTTTACTTAAACCAAACATGATCTAATAACGGTGAATAAAACTTGATCTTTTTAGCAACATGGTTTAGGACCTCCTGTCAGCAAAAGCTGGGACATACAGTGCAACCATGAGGGTTATATGGCTCTGACCTTAGCTCAGTATAAGGACCTTTTCTAGCTTGTTAGTGGACACCTGTATAGGCGCGTTGGATCTTGCCGAGTCGGGTATAGTGCGGCTTCTGTCCACGTGAGTATAGGTTGCGTGTTATTGTGCCACCTGGAAGGAGGGCTCTACATCCCCTTGCCTTAAGAACTAGCGGCCCTAACTTGTTAGACGAACCTTTGAAAGGCTTTGCGTGTATCCTGCCCACTCACCTCGGAAGTGTTATGGAGTATTAACCCGGGCATCTGGATATCACGACTCATCGGGTAAAGTGTACACCTCTGCGCAGAGTTTAATAAACTGATATATCAGCCGTGCTCACGGATACGAGCGGCCCGGAAAACTCACAGACTTAGTTTGTTATGTTGTTTATTTATGTTGCTCATGTTGATTACCTTATTACTATGTTTCAGTTATTATGATCATGTGGATTGGGTTTTAAGCATTCATATATGTTCACCTTAATGTTAAAATTATGCCAACTAAAAGCTAATGCAGTTAAACCAGTGTCAGCCTTTTGAGCCTCATGAACCCCATGTTACACTCGTTAAGTACGAGATGTACTTATGCTTGTTTATTTTCTTTCTACTTGGATAAAAATCCCGGATGGGTAACAGATTGCTTTGGTAATGACGACTTCCCTGAAGAGTTCTAGTCTTGCTGTCAACCAGTCATCTTCCCTGTGATGGAGCTACCGCGAGAGATACTTTATTTATCCGCTGCTATGTTAAGACTTTGAATATTATTCGTGATGTAATAAACATATGTGATGATACTTCTTATATTTGTGGCTTATGTGTGTGATTGATCTCTGGGCACCATGAGTTATTGCATTCAATTTTGTTCTTAAAATTGGGTGTGACAGGGTGCTCCTCCTGTGACCCTCGGCAGAAGGAATGCAGTGGCTCGGGGCGATGCTTGGTCGACGCCTTGTGCTTCTTCGACGCAGCCGCGCGGGACCGTGTCCGGCAAGCTCTCCATCACGGCGTCAAGCAGACACTCGCGGTCGTTCGCGTTCCTTTCCGGTTTCCGCTTCCCGGTCCACGTTGTCGCGAATGGCTTCATCGAGATCGAGGGGAAGGATGAGGAGTGGACAACTGCCGTGTCGACAAAAGTTTGGAGAAGATGGAGAGGCCGGGGACGTCGCTCGCGAAGATCTTCGAGGAGGACGTGCTGCCTCCTGACGCTAGCAGCGGTGTCGGGAGCCCCTCCTTCGAGCTCGGGCGTCGAGGTTGAGCCCGCCGCGGAAGACCTCGGGGAGGAGTACCGCACCGACGAAGACTAGGGCCTGCGCGCCAAATTTGGGCACCGGGGCCCTTGTAAGAATTTTATGACGTGAATGAGGGTACGTCGAGACCCGAATGTATATATGACTTGTTTGTTTAAAAGGGGTTGTTTTCCTTTCAAATGCGTTTGACCACTTCTCTTTGTCGCAAGCTCGAGTTTCTGCTAACTTAGTCTGTGTTCCTTCGATACGTCGCGAGCCCCTCGAGGGGAGGCGTAGGTAGGGCACCGTAGCCCGGGGGCGTAGGTGGCCGTCTACGTCGACGCCCCCCGACCTTGGAGGCTCGAGGTACTTTAGGATTTAGACGTCGCTAGTTCACTCGAGGCACGAGTCGAGACGAGGGTCAAAATTTTAGAAAAGAAAACGCGTATTTTTCCCGGAGTCTGGGGGGGGGGAGGCCCCTCCGTCATGCCCCCGAGGGAGGCTTGACCCTGAGCAAAGCAGGGTCGAGGCTACCTTAAGATGCGAAGCAACATGAACGACAATGCACGAGTTTGTTCATTCATTTGGACATGTTTGTACAAAGTGATAAAATGAACAAGGCCTCGAGGCCTTTAAGGGTAGAAGCGACGTAGCTGAGATATGTTCCACGCGTTCGCCAGGATCCTGCCTTGGTCGTCGTAGAGCTTGTATGTTCCTGGCTTGAGCACTTCGGCCACGGTGTATGGGCCTTCCCACGGAGGGGTGAGCTTATGGCGCCCTCGATTATCTTGCAGCCGTCGAAGCACGAGGTCCCCCACCGCCAGGTCCCTTTTACGCACGTGCTTGTCGTGGTAGCATCGAAGTGTTTGCTGGTAGCATGCAGAGTTGATGAGCGCCACGTCTCGGGCCTCCTCGAGCTGGTCCTTGGCGTTGGCGAGCCTTGCGTCGCTGGTTTGCTCGTTGTAGGCTCGAAGTCGAGGTGAGCCGTACTCGAGGTCCGTAGGTAAGACGGCCTCTGCGCCGTAGGTTAGGAAAAACGGAGTGAACCCGGTGGCTCGACTCGGCGTAGTCCTGAGGCCCCACAGCACCGAGGGGAGTTCTGTAGCCCACCCCTTTCCGAAATTCTTGAGGGTCTTGAACAGCCTCGGCTTTAGCCCATGGAGTATCATGCCGTTGGCGCGCTCGACTTGCCCGTTGCATTGGGGGTATGCGACCGAGGCCCAGGTTACGCGAATGTTGTTGTCATCGCAGAAGTTGGTGAACTTTTTGCCCGTGAATTGGGTGCCATTGTCGGTGATGATGACATTAGGCACCCCGAACCGGTACATGATGTTGGCGATGAACTCGACAGCCCTCTCGGAGGTGGGGTCTCCTATCGGCTTAGCCTCGATCCACTTGGTGAACTTGTCGACGGCCACGAGCATGTGTGTGTACCCTCCACTTGTCCTTTTGAGGGGACCCACAAGGTCGAGCCCCCAAACGGCAAATGGCCAAGTGATTGGGATCATCTGCAGGGCGTGCGCGGGCTGGTGCGTTTGCTTGGCGTAGAATTGACACCCATGGCACGCTCGGACCAAACGCTTGGCGTCCCCAATGGCGGTCGGCCAATAGAAGCCTTGACGGAAAGCGTTCCCAACCAGGGCCCTCGGCGCTGCGTGGTGGCCGCAAGCCCCCGAGTGCATATCGTCGAGGAGCTTGCGCCCTTCCTCGAGTGGGATGCAGCGTTGAAGGATCCCAGTCGGACTTCGTCGGTATAGCTCCCGTTCGTCGCCGTAGATGACGTAGGTCTTAGCCCTCCGAGCGATGCGTCAGGCCTCCGTCTTGTCTTCTGGTAGCTCGCCTTGCGTCAGGTAGTCGAGGTAGGGCGTCCGCCAGTCGAGGGGCCGTGATGAAGAAGAGGCGTGTGCGTCGACCTGCATCGCCTCCGCGGACGTCGAGGTGTCCTTCTCGAGGGGTGGCGTTGTGAGTCGAGCCCCCGTTTCTTGCTCAAGGGGTGGCGTCGAGGGGCCAGCCCCCGGGTCGATTTCGACGGATGGCTCGAAGACGTCCCTCGAGAAGACATCTGGCGGTACCGTGCCGCGCGTGGACGCCAACTTTGCCAGCACGTCTGCGGCCTCGTTGTACATCCGAGCTATGTGGTTGAGCTCGAGGCCGTAAAACTTGTCTTCCAGCTTGCGCACCTCCCCGCAGTATGCCTCCATCTTGGGATCGATGCAGCTTGAAGCCCTCATAACCTGGTTGATGACGAGCTGCGAGTCTCCTCGGGCGTCGAGGCGTCGGACCCCGAGCTCGAGGGCGATGCGCAGCCCATTGACGAGGGCCTCGTACTCGGCGACGTTGTTGGAGGCGGGGAAGTGCAAGCGTAGCAGGTAGCGCATGTGTACTCCGAGGGGTGAGATGAAGAGCAGGCCTGCTCCTGCCCCCGTCTTCGTGAGGGAACCATCGAAGTACATGGTCCAGAGCTCGGCTTGAATCTGTGCCGGCGGGAGCTGGGTGTCGGTCCATTCAGCAACGAAGTCCGCCAACGCTTGCGACTTGATGGCCTTTCGCGGGGCATAGGTGATGGTCTCCCCCATTAGTTCGGCGGACCACTTGGCGATGCGCCCCGTGGCCTCCCGATTGTTGACGATCTCTCCGAGGGGGAAGGACGACACCACCGTGACGGGATGAGCGAGGAAGTAGTGTTGGAGCTTGCGCCTTGTGACGATGATGCCGTAGAGCAGCTTCTGGATGTGCGGATACCGGACCTTAGCCTCGGAGAGTACCTCACTGGTGAAGTATACCGGTCGTTGGACCGGCAATGTATGACCCTCCTCGTGCCTCTCGACGGCTATGACCGCGCTAACCACCTGTGTGGTTGCGGCCACATAGAGGAGGAGGGGCTCGGGGGAATCGCCACCTTCGGCTGGTCGCGGGGGCACGAGAATTGGTGCAGAAGTCAGCAACCCCTTCAACTTGGTTAAGGCCTCCTCGGCTTCGGCGGTCCACGCAAAGTGTTCCGTCTTTTTTAGCAGGCGGTAGAGGGGTAGTGCTTTTTCCCCCAGCCTCGAGATGAATCTGCTGAGAGCGGCTAGGCAGCCTGTCACTTTCTGCACACACTTGAGGTCACGAATCGGGCCCATCCTCGTGACTGCTGAGATTTTTTCAGGGTTTGCCTCGATCCCCCATTGTGAGACGATGTAGCCAAGTAGCATGCCTCGAGGCACACCAAAGACACACTTTTCGGGGTTGAGCTTCACATTCTTGGCCCGGAGGCACTCGAACGTGGTCTCGAGGTTGCTGATGAGGTTCCCGACTTTTTTAGTTTTAACCACGATGTCATCGACGTAGGCCTCGACGGTATTGCCTATGTGCTCGCCAAAGATGTGCTGCATACATCGTTGGTACGTTGCCCCGGCGTTTCGAAGGCCGAAGGGCATCGTAACATAGCAATACATACCAAATGGCGTGATAAAGGAGGTCGCGAGTTCATCGGATTTTCTCATCCTAATTTGGTGGTAGCCGGAATACGCATCAAGGAACGAAAGCACTTCGCACCCAGCAGTGGAATCGACGATCTGGTCAATTCTAGGTAAAGGAAATGGAGCTTTTGGACATGCTTTATTCAAACCAGTGTAATCTACACACATCCGTATTTTTCCATTCCTTTTCCTAACTAGTACAGGGTTAGCTAGCCACTCTGGGTAAAATACCTCCTTGATGAATCCGGCCGCCAAAAGCTTGTGCACCTCCTCGCCGATGATCCTACGCTTTTCCTCGTCGAAGCGGCGCAGGCGGTGCTTCACCGGTCTGGACCCGGCCTGGATCTCCAAGGCGTGCTCGGCGACTTCCCTCGGTATGCCCGGCATGTCCGAGGGGTTCCACGCAAACATGTCGATGTTCGCGCAGAGAAAGTCGACGAGCACTGCTTCCTATTTGGGCTCGAGGCTGGTACTGATGGTCAGCGTCTTGCCATTGGCCGAGGTCGGGTCGACGGGTATTTGCTTGGTGTGCTCAGCCGGCTCGAAGGTGCTGGCGTGACGCTTTGCTTCTGGGGCCCCCTCGGTGGCCAGAGCTGCCAAGGCCTCGAGCGAGTCGAGGTGGACGTTGGCCTCCCCCCGCTCGACGCACTCCACGTCGCAGTGGTATGCGTGCTCGTAGGAGGTGTCAACGGTGATGACCCCTTTTGGCCCCAGCATCTTGAGCTTCAAGTACGTGTAGTTAGGAATCGCCATGAACTTGGCGTAGCCTGGCCGGCCGATGATGGCGTGGTAGGTCCCTTGGAAGCCGACCACCTCGAAGGTGAGCGTTTCCTGACGGAAATTTGCCGGCGTGCCGAAGCAAACCGGCAGGTCGATGCGCCCGAGGGGGTGGGCCTTCTTTCCTGGTACTACTCCGTGGAACCCCCCGACGCTGGGTTGGAGCTGTCCCTCTGAAATCCCCAGGAGGTCGAGGGTCTCGAGGTATATGATGTTGAGGCTCGAGCCCCCATCCATCAACACCTTGGAGAACCGAACGTCGACTATGATGGGGTCGACGACGAGGGGGTAAGCCCCCGGGTTTATGACACGGTCCGGATGGTCGTCACGGTCGAACGTGATTGGCGCATCGGACCAGTCAAGATACCGGGGGGCGTCGTGGCCAAGCGAAAAGATTTCCCGGCGCTCCTTCTTTCTTTCTCGAGCTGAGAGCCCGACGGTCGGCCCCCCGTAGATCATGTAGCAGTCGCGCACCGGGGGGAAGTCGCCATCTGCGTTCCTGCCGCCGCGTCGATCGGTATCCTTTCCCTTAGGTGCGTCTTCCCTCTTATCGCCGAGCTTGGAGTAGTAGCCCTTCAATAGTCAGCAGTCTTTCAACTTGTGGTTTACGGGGCCCCTGTGGTAGGTGCAGGGATCCTCGAGCATCTGGTCAAAAACAGCCCCGTCAGGGGGGCCTCGGGGCTTCTTAGGCTCGAGGGCGCCCGCGAGCACCTCTTTGTCGTCGTCGTCATCGGCGCCACGCTTCGCCTTCTGGCCCTTGCGTTTGTTTTTCTTCCTTTTGTTGTCGTCATTGTTGTCGTTCTTGGCGTCGTTGCCCTTGTTGGAGCCCTCCGGCGCGATCACTGCCTTGCCTTTGTCCGTGGAACGGCCAAAGAAGGCCCCCACTGCTTCGTCGCCCGAAGCAAAGCTGGTGACGTGATCCATCAGATCCTCGACCGTCCCGGGACGGTAGCGTCCTAGCTCATGAACAAGCTCTTGGCATGTCGTGCCCGCGAGGAACGCCGAGATGACGTCCTCGTCAGGCACGTGGGGGAGCTCGAGACGCTGCTTCGAGAACCATCGAGCAAAGTCGCGGAGGGGCTCGTCCGCCGCCTGCCTGCAACGCCGTAGGTCCCAGGGGTTGCCTGGACGCACGCAGGTCCCCTTGAAATTCCCGTCGAAGACCCTGACTAGGTCGGCCCAGTCATGGATCCGATCCGGCGGGAGCCCCTCGAGCCACCGGCGGGCGGTGTCCGAGAGGTAAAGTGGGAGTTGACGTATGATCACGCGGTCGTCGTTCTTCGCTCCGCCCAGTTGGCAGCCAAGGCGGAAGTCCGAGAGCCAGAGCTTGGGCTCGACCTCCCCGTCATACTTCACGATGTTGGTCAGCGGTCGGAAGCGGTCGGGGAGGGTCGAGCTGCGGATGGCCCGGCTGAAGACTCGGGGACCCGGGAGCTCGAGGACCTGCCGGTCCTCGTCGCTGTCGTAGCGCCCCCCTCGATGGGCGCTATAGCCACGCTCTTGGGCCCCCTTGTCCTTGCGCCGTCGGTTGATGTCGTTGCGGGCGTCGTTGGGGTCTCGAGGTGGCCGGTTGTCGACGATCCGTTCGCAGACCGGCCTAGCTCGAGAGGCGTCCGGCTGGTGGACGGATGCCTCGCGAGCGTCGTGGGGCGTGTCCGCCGGTCTCCCCGAGGCTGCTCCGCGTCGGCGTGACGCCGAGCTCTCGGCCTGCTGTACTGCGGCTGTCTCGAGGAGGTTTTTCATTTCTCCGAGCATGCGCCTGGCATCGGGGTTGGAGACGGCGGGCAGATCACGGAGCATCATAGCCGCCGCCACCACGTTCTGCCCAGCTCGCGGGAAACATACCTCAGGGCGTGCTGGTGCCCCGTCCTCGAGGATCCGCCGGTGGACCTCTCGAGCCCGGCCTCGAGCTCTGGCTCCTCGGGGCTGGGGTGGTTCCTGCATCAGGGTTTGCCGGAGCTGCAGCAGGTGTCGCCGTTCTTCCTCGGCTTTGGTGATTGCCTCTTGCACTTGTGCGAGTTGCGCCGCCCGGCCATCGTCGTGCTTAGGCGGTACAGCCGGTGCTGGAGGTTCGTCCTTTCCCTGAACGCGTGATCCGCCTGCCGCGGCCACATCGCTAGGTCCCTCTAGGTCGAGCGCCGGCCTGTCGTCGTCGCCTTCGTCCTCGGTATCGCATACGACTCCCTCGAGTTGGAAGCACTCCCTGGTGGGATCCCAGAGGTCGGGGTCGTGGTAGTCGTATTCGTCGGAGTCGGAGCTGTTGACGGCACGCCGCCTTGACCGATGCTGGGACCGCAGCTCGCAGTACCATTCTCCGACGGTGGCTCGCCGAGGTGGCTCGAAGGCTCGCAAGAAGTCGCGGTCGACGCACGCGGGGTGGACGATCTCCAGGCTGGCCATGGCCTGCAGCAGCGCGCCCGAACGCTGCTCCCGGTCTGCCACCGTCTGGTCCCGATGGCGCTCGTCGAGGTGGTGGGCGTATACAGCCGCAGAGCTGTCGAGGCCGACCGGGAACCGCTGGCGTCGGGCGCTGCGCGACCCGTGCGGGAGGAGGCTGAGTGGCGTCGACGGCGCACGGCTCGGAGGCCTCTGGCCTGGTTCCTGGTCCGTACGCATGATGAATGCGAAGTCGCTAGGCGGGCGCGGGTGCGCCCTGGAGGTCTCCGGCCGCGCGCCGGGCTGGTTTCCCCTCGGGGACCCTGCACCGGCTACGGGGGTGTGGGTGTTTGCCGCGGGCACCGCCTGCGCCCGGCGACGACGGTGACGACGGCGCCGCTCGCGATGTGGCGACGTGTGGTGGTGCGGGCGACGCGTCACGCCCCCCGCGCGGGGTGGCGTGACACGCCCTCCGCTCGGGCCCTCCGTGGAGAGCAGAGTCAGCTCGTTGCCGTTGCCTGTGGCCAGGAACTCGAGGCTCCCGAACCAGACGACGGCACCAGCCGAGAATGGAAGAGGGGATGAAGCCATCCAGGAATCAACGAGAAATCGGCTCGGACACACGAAGTCCCCTACCTGGCGCGCCAACTGTCGGTGTTTCGTACCCGGGGGTATCACACCAACGAGTGATATGATCGCGTGCTTCTCTTCCTGGATGGTGATGCAAGAGGACACAAGGATTTATCCTGGTTCGGGCAAAGAAGGCCCTACGTCCAGCGGGGGGGGGGATGTTCTTGCACCTAAGTGCTTGTACAGGGGAGAATACAAGCTCAGTGAGCGTGGACCGGGGTCCGGACTTAGGTGTATGGGTGTAAGGCGCTCTAACGTGTTTTTTCGTTTCTTCGAATGAGGGCCCTAGTGTCCCCTTTTATAGAGCAAGGGGAGGCCAGGGTTACATAAAGGTATTACAGGTGTCGGGGCGTATGGTGCCCCATACGGAGAAGGGTAGGAACCCTGTCTTGTCGGGGCCACTGGAGCCGATGTGATCGTTGCTGTTGAGGCGTCCTTGGGTCGTGGCTTCCATCCTGGGCGCGGACGTGGTGGCGCGACAAGGCGGGAGCCGCACAGCACCCATCCCGGAATGTACAGTACGCGGCGGGGTCCCTCCGGGTCTTGGGGTACCTGTCCTCCAATAGCATGAAAGTAGTTAGGGCTCGAAGGACGCGGAGCCGGCTTCGAGGTGGTGCCACGGGGGCTCGAGGGGTGCGGAGCCGGCCTCGAGGGGTTACAGCGCAGGGCTCGAGGGGCGCGTAGCCGGCCTCGAGGGGTTACAGCGCAGGGCTCGAGGGGCGCGTAGCCGGCCTCGAGGGGTTACAACGCAGGGCTCGAGGGGCGCGTAGCCGGCCTCGAGGAGTTGCAGTGCCTGGCTTGGCTGAACAGTGCTGTACTGGCGCCCTTTTGCCCTTGCTTGTGGTGAAAACGAGACTTGACCTTTACACCGAGTTACTGTGGTACATGCTGTGCACTAGTGGACATGACCGGAGTAGGTGAAGGCATTAAATGCGTGGTATGGGCTGGTACGGCAGTCTGTACAGCTCGAGGTCCGTGCGTTAAGGCTCGAGGTGTGGGGGCGCGCTCGCCCGAGGCCTGGAGGGCTCGGGCGAGATGGAGAGCGATCGTGCTCGCCCGAGGCCTTGCTCAGAGGGCTCGGGCGAGACGGAGAAAGAGCGTTCGCCCGAGGCCTAGCTGGGAGGGCTCGGGCGAGACGGAGACAGAGCGTTCGCCCGAGGCCTGGCTGGGTGGGCTCGGGTGAGACGGAGATAGAGCGTTCGCCCGAGGCCTGGCTGGGAGGGCTCGGGCGAGACGGAGATAGAGCGTTCGCCCGAGGCCTGGCTGGGAGGGCTCGGGCGAGACGGAGATAGAGCGTTCGCCCGAGGCCTGGCTGGGAGGGCTCGGGCGAGACGGAGATAGAGCGTTCGCCCGAGGCCTGGCTGGGAGGGCTCGGGCGAGACGGAGATAGAGCGTTCGGGTGTTTGCGTTGATTGGGGGTACCCTTTTTCGTACCACCGACAATATTGTTTTCGTACTATTGATGTATTGTTTCTTATATTGCTTTGTTTGGGCCATGTGATGATGTTTGATCCAGCGAGTGTGAGCTACGTGGAACCTTCTGATCCAGCTTGTGCCTTCGTCAGTCCGACCCAACCCGCAGGCAAGTGTTCTTGAACATCTTGCACCTACTTTTATTTTACTTTTGGTATTAGAGTAGTTAGATCCTGTAGATGCATGCAGAGTCTAAATTTGAATCCCATGATATGGTTTACTAGATCTTGTACTATTTTCCTTGTCACCTGGTTGGGATCATATGGGTAGAAGTCATGCTTAGCCGTGCTGTCTTGGGATGGGATGGTTAATAATTAATTCTGATTAATGATATATGGAATATGTAGCTGGTAATGTTGTAGTATGGTGAGTAGGTAAATTCGGCAGGATGGACCGTTGGTGGTGTGGTGCCATGTGACTTGGCGTACGGTTGCCGTGTGACTCGGCGTTACAGTTTGCCATGGGACTTGGCGTTGTTTTGGGTTTGTGGTTTGTTATCCTGCCTGGATCCCTAGGACCCGGTTCTTGGACAAGTAACCCGGCAAAACAGCGCAAACCATGAGGCCTATATGGCTTTGGGACTGGCTAATTAATTAGAGAAGCCTTATGTCGTTATTAGTTACATATGGACATGGGACAGGGCTTCTTCTACGCAGGATACTGCTTGGTATGGGAGTGATTCCCAGGCTCGGGCGCCAGACCTGGTGTTATTACGGAAGGTAGCTCTACGTCATGACATATGGAACTAATACGCATAGGAGGACTCTTTGTAACGGCCTTGTAGTGAACCCTGCCGACTCACCTTGGAAGTGGGTCAAGAGGCTAGCTACCTCGGGCACAAGGGCAACACGACTCATGGGTAAAGATGTGCAAACTCTGCAGAGTAAATAAACTAATATATCAGCCGTGCTTACGGTCAAGAGCGGGCTTGGACTTCTTCGAGATTAGTTGGTTACTGGTTACTGGTTCGGGTCATCTGATGGACTTCAGGTGCGGTTGCCTGATGGACTTCAGGTGTGGGTGCTTGGTGCGACTCCAAGTACGGTTGCTTGGTGTGACTCCAAGTGTTGGTTGCTCGGTGTGACTCCGAGAGTGGTTTGCTCAGTGCGACTTCGAGTGTGGTTACTGTTATAGATGGAGACTGTGGTTATAACCTAGTAAATAGGTGCATAGGAAATAGAATTTAATAGGATGTGTTGCTTTAGACGCTTGAGTCAAACAGAGTCAGCCTACCTTTGTTATTAGCCTCATAAGCATATTTTTCCTACACTTGCGGAGTACATTTCGATGTACTCACCCTTCCTCTTTGAACCCCCTGCTACCCCACCCAGACGTTGGAGTCTACGACGCGGAGCAGGAGTACCCAGAAGACGATGGATACGACCCCGACGACTTGTACTAGGATGGCGCAGCCCCCGGTCGACCTTCCTGTGGAGTGGCGTCTAGTTTCCGCGAGTCTACATTAGAGTTAGACTGAGAGTCTGTACTTTTCTTTTGGACCCGAGGGTCATTTTTTGTAATAATGTTTGATATATTAATAAAGCATTGTTTTGATATTTACGATGATGTGGATATATGTATGAAAATTGATCCTGGCATACACATATTGTGCTCCAATTTTGTTCTTAAAATTGGGGTGTCACAGTTTCTCGTCTGAAGTTCGAGGAGGAGCCGAAGCAAACTGGGAGGTTAATATGCCTGATGGGTAGCGCCTTTTTCCCCGGCATGACTCCGTGAAAACCACCAACGCTTGGCTGGAGTTGCGACTCCATGACGCCAAGGAGCTTGAGAGTGTCGGTGTAGATGATGTTGAGGTTGCTGCCTCCGTCCATGAGAACTTTCGTGAGACGGGTATTGATAATTACAGGGTCTACGACAAGTGGATAGACCCCCGGGTTGATGACGCGATCCGGATGGTCGTCACTGTTGAACGTGATGGGCTCATCGGACCAGTGGGGGTACCAGGGAGCTATGGTCTGGGCGGAGAGGACCTCTCGATGCTCCTTCTTGTGTTGTCCAGGACTGAGCTGGGTCGAGGGCCCTCCATAGACCATGTAGCAATCATAGACCTCCGGGAACCCCTCGACTTCCTTGTCTGCGTTCTTGTCGCCATCTCTGCCTTTCTTCCCGTCGTCCTTCTTGACATCAGTGTTGTCGTAATGTCTTTTGAGCATGCAGTAGTCCTCGAGCGTGTGGTTTACCACCCCCAGGTGAAAGGGGCAGGGCTCTTTTAGCATTTTGTCGAAGGCGCCCCCGTCGGGGGGCCCTCGAGGCTTCTTGCGTTCGGCTGCGGCGACGAGATCGTCCTCCTCGACCTCACGCTTGGCATGCTGGCCTTTCTTCTTCTTCTTTTTGTTGTTGTCGTTGTCATTACCCTTTTTCGGCCCCTTGCCCGAGTAATATTACCTCACCGACCAACAAGTTACAAGCTCCAAGTCAAAATACACCAGTTCAAGTCTTCGATGGACCGATTACACGTAACCGAGCAAAGAAGCTACAACAAGAGGTACACATGTTACTTTATGAAATTCATTTTTATATTAATGAGAATTATATACTACCTAAGTCGTGCATATTGCTATTGCTCAGGTTCACCAAGTAGGAAGAGAAGAATACACAAAGAGTTGATTACAGTGGAGATCCACACTCCGACCAGTCCAGTCCAGCAGAACCGTTGGAAAGAATTAGTCATATCTTTTGATTCACAAAAGCTATGAAGGCCCATGTGGATATTTTGGAGAGGTGGTGAAGTCTAGTTTCTAATTCCGCAAGCCCTGACCAGTTTGGAGTTTTACTCGTGACTGCTGACCAGATTTAGTGCATACTGGTCAGCTGGTGGACAGAATGTATGTTGTCCAACTTATCGTGCAAAACTGTACAAATCTACAAAACTTCATGGTGCATGCTACACATGGTATGAAAGCTTATCAAGTTAACTTTCGAACGCAACTGACGGTGCATCTTTTGGACTTTCCAAAGTGGAGTTATTGCCAAAACATTGAAGATTGCACAGAAGTCCAACAGTCACGCGGGAATTAACTCAGAAGCCCTTTCGTGGAAGCCTGTTCACATAGTCTATCTTTTCATTTCCATTTCGTGTTTATACCTATCTAAGAAAGCTGTTCCTAGTATAAATATGTCATTGCTTCATAGCAATCATAGACTTTTGATACTCGAAATACAGAACCCCTTTGTTCAGCTGTGTGCTAACAAACTTTGAGAGTGAATCTCTACCCCTTTGCTCTTGTTATTTCCTTCGTGGATTTACAAAAGCGGTGGCGTCATCTGCTCCCAATTAGTGCTCCTACTCCCTTCAAGGTTTGCCTTGATTGATTGTAGGTTGTGTTGGTTGGTTCTTTGAGAGTGTGGTTGGGCGAATCCTCGATTCAGGTTGCCGGTTAAAGACGGTGGTTGGCTTCGAGTTCTATTTGCCAGGTTGCACTAGTTATCGCTGCTTGCAGCTAGTTATCCGGCTGTTCTACAGCTAGTTATCTGGAGATTGATCCTATGTCATGAAGATCGGGACATCTAGTCCCATCAACTGGTATCAAAGCTTTCGTTACCACGGTAGGATTCTTTACCCTTAGCTACATATATTTTGTGTTCGTCCTATCCACCAAAAAGCCATAATTTTTTTCGCCATAGCCCTTTGTTTCAATCTGTTTTTAGTGAGTTTTGTTAAGTTTCGGTCCATTAGAATCTTTGTTTAGTCGCTGATCATTTATGCTTCGTGTGTCCTTTGTGCCTCTTTAATATATCTGAAAATCCCTATAAAAAAATCTGAAACCTATATCGTCCTTCGCGTTAACTTTGGTCCTATCAAGTCATAGCCACTGGTTGCTCTTTGTTTTTTGTATGATTCTATCCATAAGTGTGCAAGTATCTTATCTGATCTGCGTGTTTAGTTCTATTTAAAAAAAGTGTGTCATAAAAAAAGGGAGAAAGAAAAAGTGCAAAAAAAAGTGCTGCAAGAAGATAAAAAAGGAGATTAAGATCAGTTAGTTTATATGCACAAGTGTTGATAATTTATCACATCAAGTTGTGTAACCAGTTTGCTATCTTTGTTTGGTGCAAAATTGTGGTTGGGTCTGATCGCAACACTTACATCCCAATCATACTCCTTGTTTGCATCAACTCTGAATTTTTTTTTGTGCCTGTGTGAATACGTTTACATCTTTCATATCTTGTGGTCAGCACTAGGCAGGGAATATCTAGTTTGAATTGTTATTTAACAGTACAATAACTAGAATTCAGATTGCTTTTCCTTGTGTTAATCCCCACCAAGCTCCACATACAAGCCATCGTAATCGGTACTTTGTTCTTGTATTCGCCTCGCCATTACTTTCTGTTACCACCACACGCTTTGCTTTTCTGTAACCCACAAGGATTTCATAAGAGCTTCGGTTGCTAAGAGAGGTGAGGTTGTGTGAGTTCCACATATTATCATATACCACATATAAGCTTGTTGTTTGCATATGTATTAACCATGACAGGTCGAAGGTACACCAATCTTCCATTCTATGGAAGTACTGATCCGGAGGAATTTCCTGAGTGGCAAGAACAAATGGAGATTGAACTTGAAGATCAAGAATTTTCAGAAACAAAGAAGATATCTCGAGCCATACTTGAATTTGAAGATTATGCTCATGATTGGTGGAAACAATATGCACATAAGCATCTCATGAAGAATTGGGAAGATTTGAACAAAGCCATGAGAAAGGAATTTGTTTCAAGAAAATATGGGCTGATTTTGCTTCGTCGTTTGGAGAATGTGAAGCAAGGTAGTAAATCTGTCCAAGCATATTATGATAAGCTATATTCTTCGTTGCATCGAGCAAATATTATTGATGACAAGAATGCAATAAAGTACTTCATGAGAGGCCTTAATGATAACATTGTTGCTGCAATAGAGGGAAAATGTTTTAGAAACATGCAAGAACTTTTCAGTTGTGCAATTAAAGAGGAGAAGAAACTTATGAAGGTGCAGCAAGGCAAGATCAAATGCATTGATTTCAGCCAAGACTCATATGCTAAGAAACAGCCCACTATGTCCTCTTTTATTGGATACAAGCAAGCATAAACTCCATGCACAAAGAGAAGACATGCTGTCCCAAAAGCTTCTTCAGTTGATACTAGTGCCAAAAGAAGTGAACATCAACTATGCCACTCCAAGAAGAACTCTGTTGAGCAACAAGAAGATAGCTTTGCATCCCAAATTGGTAAGGGAAATGAAGAGGTTGGTAACACTTCAGATTTTGAAGGCGTAGATAATTTGAATTTGAATATTGACCATAGTGTCAATTTGAGTGTTGAACGTGAGATGAAAGATGCCACTATATTGCCACCTAGTGTGAGTGCCAAATCTGTCCAAGATGAAGATCATGATGCTCCAACAAATCTGCAGTTACAAACTAATGTTGTTCCAAGCATGAACAAAATGCAAAGATGTGTGGTACCATCAGCTTCATTGAGTGAGGAGTTATTGAACAGTTGTGCTGAAATTAAGTGCTCCAAGATGCCACCCAATGTTCAGATTGAAGGCAAGAGTTGTGCAGATAATTCCACTCATATCAATGCTAGTACAACACCTTTTGAGAAAGTCAAAGATGATTGTTTGGTTGCAACTATTGTTCTTCCAATGCAATTGCAAGAGACCATGAATCTGAATCCCTATTCGTATGACACTCCACAAGACATTGAAGAGATTGTGCATCAATACCCATGTAAGAAAGAGAGCCATGTAGCCAAATTGAGTGAGAGTGAAAATAAAAGTGAGTTGTGTGATTCGACGAAATGTGAGAATGAGAGCATCAATAAAATGAGTGTGAGGGAAACACCACACAAAGACAGAAAGCTTTTCAAGCCATGTGAGGATGTTTTTATCACTAACACATTAAAATCTACTTCTAGTGCTGTCTCTCAAAATGTGCAGGTGTGCAAGGAAAATGAAGAAGAGATTGCTTCTCAAAATGCCACCCTGCTTGGCGAGCGAAGTGAAGAGGTAAAAAATGGTGACAACCAATTCATTGCTGCCCCAAGTTTGAACCATGACAACAGTGGAGGTAAAAATTCAGAGATACAATTCATTGTTCCTGAACCATCACCAAATCTGAAAGGAACAAAAAATAATTTAGGTATGAATTTGAAATACAGATTGGCAAGCAAATGTGACATTCCACTTGTTTCATTTGGAATTAACAAAACACAAAACCTTTATGCTGATTTGATTAATCCACATGTTCATACAAGTGCTAAAATCTTGCAAGTTGATAACCATTGTTCAATCATTCAACATTGTTACTATTCTTTGACTGATATACATGCTACTTTGCATGCTAATAATGTTGACCATGTGAAGTTGATTACTCATGCTGAATTTCTTAATAGAACAACCCCTGCTGAATGTATGTTTTATGTCAAGCTTGATGAATTTGTTGATATTGATAAAATACTTAAAAGCGCTATTGATATATCATCTATGAAATCTCTGAATAGTGCATATAACTGCAAGTTTACTTTTAACTTCATTGGACATCATCATGAAAATATATTTTATGCTTGTGCTCTTTGCATAACATATGACAAGCTTGCTGAATTGAACTTGAATAGAATGAGCAGTATATCTTGTGAACCATATTTTTCTTTATTTGAGATAAGAACATTGTTTAGTGCTTGTTGTTTCGAACTATCAATGTTATCTCTTCGTTCATGTTTTTCACTAGAAGAAAGAAATCTTGTGCAACTGTGTTCCACTTATTCACCCAAAGTCTTTCCATCTACATTTGGAAACATGGAGTTTGAAAGGTACATATCTAAACATTGGAATACTTTACACCATATGGATATTTCTAATGGCACAAATATTTCATTTCCATCTTTTGATATGAATTATCTCACTAAGATGAAACATCATAACATGAATAAAATAAGTTGTCTGAAAGAAATTTTTGTGCTTCAATTTTCAAAACTAATCCCAGGATCGCAAAAACATAGAAATTATTTCTCCCACAAGAATGAAAATATTGTGAAAATAAATTATAAAGAAGTCAGTGAACAATCCTCGGTAATTTATCGTAGAAATTGGCATACACATCCACTCTCTATTTTCTTTAAACTACTTTCAGGAGAAGAAAGACAGAGGACAACTTTTCAGGAAGGGAGAGCAGATGATAAGACCATGCCAAAGACATCGACATTCACTCATAATTCTAAGCATTTATTCAAGGTGAAAGCTAAACTTGATTTAAAATTATTTAGATTTCCGCCTACAAAGCTACTACTTGGTCTATATGATTACAGACTCAAACACCTTGCTGTGATGGAAGAAGAAGATTGTACAAGAAACATAGCATCTAGTCCTGCTAGCCTAGCACAATTATTGGGCTTAGATGGATTAGAGTCGAGGATGACTCCTTTTCAAGAGGGGGAGGATGATATGACCATAAACACTTTCAATGTTGCTGGCTTGTTACCTTTCACGGGCGAAGATACTTTAGAGTCGAGGACGACTCCTTTTCAAGGAGGGGAGGATGATATGACCTCACTGACCAGCACACCGACCAGCTCGCCGACTGTTGATGGTCCTTAAACACCTGTTTTACCATCAACATTTTACCCTAAAATTCACCAAAAAGGAATGAAATGTAGTCAAATAGGTTTCAAACTAACCAAATTCCACATGTCCATAGAATTTTATTTGAATGCAGGAATTTAGACCAAATTTGGAGAATGGACCCACCAGGAGACAAGCCCACTCGCCAGGACCCATTTGGGCCCGAGTGGGGTGGCGCCCGCCACATGGAGAGGCCCAACTCTCCCACTTTGCCACGTCACTGATCCGTGTGACCATCCCAAGGCCAAATCTTGGCCCTTGGTCACTAGGTCAGTGGCATCGGACGGCTCAGGATGGAGTGGCGTGGATGAAGGCAGGATGGCAGTTACCTGGACATGCAACCGACCTAACCACCGCCTCTCTGGAGCTCCTGGATGCCGTTGAAGCAAAGGCGGTGCATCCAACGGTTGTGAGGGTGGCGGCCGCCACCGAGGGCTGGCGCCCGCCACTAGGGTTAGCCCTAGGTCGGCTCGCTGCCCCCTATAAGTATCCCCTTCACTCCACAAGGCTATAAATACCCCCTGAGGCATCACTTCATTCATATACCACACCAAGCAACACACAAAGCAAGAGAAGCAAGTGAGAGTTAGGTTAGAAGCTCAGAGAGCTTAGGCAAGTAGGTAGCTAGTAGAGCAAGGCATCTTTGCCCTCGCGGGAGCGCTGCTCAGGGCTTAGCTCAAGAGTAGAGGCGTGCGAGTGATCGGTCCTGGAGCTGGGAAGAGTCTTCCTTCATCTGCAGTTCAGGTTTTGCTCTTGTTACTCAAGCACTTTACTATATTCTATTTCATCATTTCAAGTATTACTTTATTCTACTTATCAATATTGAGTGGTATACTTGATTGATTGCTTGAGTGCCTAGCAATCCTACAGATCAATTCACTTAGCCATAGTAGTTAATCTCTAGTGAGCTTAGTGTTTGATCTTTGCCAATAGATTGCTTAGTTAGTTTAGTGTTTATCTTATTAAGTCAAGTATTTGCTCTGACGTCCGCAAGGGTGTCTCTATTCCAAGCTAGGGTAGAGATAGTTAGAATATAGTTAAGCGTGGTGCTTAGTTATAGACTTACCTTCAGATACGGCTGGACCCCCGGATAGCTGTGGTAGCAAGCAGGTGGTGACAGCCCTGTGCGCCTTGAATTCCACCACGTAGTTGGCCCAGTTTAACAGTAACGCTCGTTGTGCTAGCGTTCAACCAAAGTCAGTGGTAAAGGCTAGTACGCCTCGATTCTTGATAAGATAGGAATAAAACTTTACTTAACTTAGTTGCTTTATTGACATTTGCCTGTCTTGCTTCATAGTTATCTTGCCTTGTAGTTATCTTGCTTCGTGGTTATCTAGGAGTAGTTATTAGTTAGTAGTTAGTTATCTTAGTCATCCTTTAGTTACCCTTTTATCTACCTATCCATCCACCTTACCTTAGCCATCCATATCATCCTTACCTATCCACCCATACATTCTTTCTAGCCTTCCATCCTCTCTTTTCCCTTCTCCCCTTTTCCCTTTTCTCTTTTCTTCGACTCTCATCCCCTCCTTGACTCGACTCATACACCACCCTAGCCTTCCCTTGGAATCAAATAAATTGACACCTGGTACTCCTAGGCGAAGTGCTACTACGATAGTTCTGTGCGCTTGCAGAATCTCCTCTTGGTAGATTGCAATCTCTCTAGCTAGCTCCTACTAGTGTTGGGATTGACAACCCCGCTTGGCATTAGTAGATAGCTGCTTTAGCTTCACTCCTTTAGGTATAGTGACCAGACTTGCTTCAAGCTCTTCTGACACTGTTGCCTGGAATAGATTCCATAGTCTACTCCTAGTAACAACGTTGGCTAGTGTCAACAAGCATTTTTGGGCCGTTACCGGGGATAGTTGCCTAGCTCTATCTTTACTGAAGCTAAGAACTACCAACAAGCATTTCTGGCGCCGTTGTCGGGGAAGGCAATCGGTGTATCGGTTGAGTCCGTGTCAAATTTATCTTCGCTTAAGCTCCCACTTAGCGAATCCCATCTTACCCCATTCTTTCTTTCCTTAGTCCTTCTTATCTTTTTCCTTCATCTTCTTCAACTACTTTCTTTCTTATCTCGTTCTATCTTCACGATGGCCAATAAGACCATTCGTGAGTTTTCTGCTCCTTCTGCCCCTAATGTAGCGATAGGACCAGACGTGATCGATGCCAACCTCAATTTTGAGTTGAAACCGGCTCTGATCACGATATTTCAAGCAAGCCCGTTCTGTAGCAAAGCTCATGAGGATGCCAATGCTCATCTCCAACAATTTTTGGAGATTTGCGGCACCTTCACCATTAAGGGGATAACCCAAGAAGTCATTCGTCTTCGTCTCTTTCCCTTTTCTCTTCTAGGAAAAGTGAAGCAATGGTTCTATACTGATCGCAACGCTGTAGACACATGGGACAAGTGTTCCAATGCTTTTCTCGCTAAATTCTTTCCGATGGGCAAGACGAATGCTCTGCGCAACAAAATCTCCTGCTTTACGCAACAAGCCGAGGAATCTATTCTCGAGGCTTGGGAGAGGTTGCAAGAGTACATCGCTGCTTGTCCACACCATGGTATGGAGGACTGGCTATTGATCCAGAACTTCTACCATGGCCTAACCCCACTCTCTAGAAGCCATTTGGATGCCGCCGTCGGCGGTGCATTCTTTTCTCTGAATGTTGCAGATGCTAAGGCTCTCATAGAGAAGATGGTGTCGAACCAAGGATGGAATGACGAAAGACTACAACCCCGTAAGCGAGGTATACATTCCCTTAAGGAGGCCGACATGATCGTGGCCAAGATGGACCTGCTGGCAAAGAAGCTGGACAGCTGTGAGAAGATGAACCAACAAGAGAGTGTCCAATCTCTGGAATCCTACATGACTTGTGAAGTCTATGGAGAAACCGGACATTCTGGGAGCCACTGCCCCCGAGCTACATGAAGATTTGAACTTCATCAACAACAACAACGGTTTCCGTCAACTGAATCAAGGATGGAATCAGCCTGCAAACTCTCAAGGTAACAATTCATTCCCCCGATCTAATTTTCATAATTCTTATAGTCTCTCATTCTTGAAAAATTTAGTTTACTCACAAGGTAGAACTATTGATTTCTTGAATAAGAAATTAATGTCGAATGATAAAACCCTTGAGAATATAAATGCTAAATTGGAAGATTTCTCATCTGCTCTGAAAAATCAATTAAGCTTTAATAAGATGTTAGAAACCCAATTAGCTCAACTTGCTGCTATCATACCATCTCTTGAATCTGGCAAAATTCCTGCTAAACCTGACATGGAAACTGCAAATATGGTTGAAATAAAATATTTTAACTATTATGAAGATCAAACCATGACTGTTAAAAAGGGTGATCCTGGTAGTCCCATAATTAGATGCTCAATCTTTGGTGAAGTCTTTAAAAATGCCATGTGTGATTTAGGATCGACTGTGAACATTTTATCTAAAGATTTCTATGAAAACTCGTTCTTTCCACCCATGTCATCCACATCTGCCTATGTTGTGCTAGCTGATTAATCCACTTGCTATGTAGAAGGAATAGTTAATGATTTACCTGTTCATATTAGAGGTTCATATGTTCCTGCTGATTTCATAATACTAGATATGGGAAATAGGAAAGATGTGCCTCTAATCTTAGGTAGACCCTTCTTGAACACTGTTGATGCTTGCATATATGTGGGAAGTGGTAAAATGCAAATGACATTAGGAGGGAGGAAGGAAATATTCTCCTTTCCCCGTGGTCCCGCATATGCCGCTAACATGCAGGAAGCAAAACCCGTTCGTACCAAGAAGAGGCGCCCAAGAACAAGGTGGAGCAGAAAGAAAGAACCACCTCCTACTAAGTTGTGTAATTCACATAACAAGGGAGAGGTGCCAAAAGAAGAAGAACCAGATGGAGTACTTAAAGAAGAAGCACCCAAGGAAGAAGATCCACCCGATAAGGATGAAACCCCATGGACCTAAGGTATGGTTTTACCTTTAATTTTTCCCTTCAATTTTCCTTTTTTCGAATAAATAACATATGTCATGCATGAAACTAAAAAAAAAATCACCAGTTATCATTAGTTATATGCATAGGTATATGTTAACTTAGTTAGAACAATAAAATATCATAATAGGATAGTTTTCCTTTTCACAACATTAGATAGTTTCCCTTTTTTTAATAAAATGAGAACAAGAGCTCCGACTGAGAAGAAGAAGACCCTTCACCAAGCAAGAAGCCAGCTTGGGGGAGACTCCTGCTCCAATAAGGTATGTCTCAAAGCCTACACTTTACATTCAGTTCTTAAATTCTATATCTTTTAAATGTCACATGCTTGCCTAAATAACCACTCCATGAATAAAATTGATAAAATCTGCTTAAACAAGTTGAAACTTGAATAAGATTTGAAATATGTCATGCAAATGCTATTGTTATGGTTTGAATAACTGGTCCTATCTAAGTTGTAGTTTTTGTGGGTTGCACATGCTTTAACTGAAATCATGCTTAGTGAATAAAGTTAGTAAGAAATGGAGTAATTCTTTAAACTTGCTAAGGTGAAATTAGGACCTAATCTGGATGATTTCTTTTAAAAATTATGAAAACCTTGCTAAAAAGTTCCTCCTAGATTTTATCCCATCCCACCACCAGCCAAATATTTGTTAGTCATTAGTCAAAACCACAAAGAGCTTTGTTTGTGTTGAGCTTTGTTAGACCTCATAGATCTTAGTAGAGAAGCTTATCATATCTTTTGAATCAAGATTCACACACACCCACCATAAATTGCCTACTCTCCACTTTGGAAGTTTGCAACCACCAAATAAATTGCTTATTCTCTACACCAGAGATATGCAATACCCTGCCAAACATGCCATTGCTAGCCTTATGCTTATTCCTACACTGGGAATAAGCATTTCCCCCTCTTCCCCCTTTTTTCTGAAATCCTTTCCTATAGATGTCTGGGGAAATCTAGAGCTAAAAAAAAGAGAAAGAGAGAAAAATGAGCAAAGTAGCTCAAGAAAGGACTATGTCCTAAGAAAAAAAAGTGAGCAAAGTAGCTCAAAAGAGGACTATGTCCTAAGAAAATGTGAGGACACATCTTTTGTCTACTCACTATGTATCCATGAAAAAAAGAAGAAGAGAGAGAGAGAGAATTATCATTAGCTCTAGACCCCAGAAATTAACTAGGAAGGATTATGAAATATCCCTCTATACACTTCCACATAACCACACATGCACATCTTGATCAATTTTTATGATTTGTTGCTCCTTATGATCTGAGTGTCTAGCTTAGCAATAAACATCAGGCAATTTGCTCATGATTCTAAGCCCTCCTATAACTCCAGATATCATTCTTTAGAAGTAGGAGAGGCTACATTTTGGCCTAAGTGAGGATTTAAACACCATTGAGTGATTGAGTGAATCTTGGAGGACATAAGCAAGTTGTTATCTTTTGAAAACCTTGAAAAACCTCCAGACAGAATCCTAGTCAAACCTAAGCAAGATAAAAGTTTCCTATCTACTGCTTTATTTCACTCTTGCATGTTTGAAGTGAAAAGCTATAAGCCCCACATTGCTATGATTAATGATATATGCAAAGTTATTTCTCACTATACAATGTGCACTTGCATACATCTTAAGTTGCTATCCATTTTATGCTCAATGCTTAAACCACATTGTTGCTCGAGGACGAGCAATAGGTTAGCTTGGGGGAGCTTGTTGATGGTCCTTAAACACCTGTTTTACCATCAACATTTTACCCTAAAATTCACCAAAAAGGCATGAAATGTAGTCAAATAGGTTTCAAACTAACGAAATTCCACATGTCCATAGAATTTTATTTGAATGCCGGAATTTGGACCAAATTTGAAAAATGGACCCACCAGGAGACAAGCCCACTCACCAGGACCCATTTGGGCCCGAGTGGGGTGGCGCCCGCCACCCATATGTGGCACCCGCCACATGGAGAGGCCCAACTCTCCCCCTTTGCCACGTCACTGATCCGTGTGACCATCCCAAGGCCAAATCTTGGCCCTTGGTCACTAGGTCAGTGGCATCGGACGGCTCAGGATGGAGTGGCGTGGATCAAGGCAGGATGGTGGTTACCTGGACATGCAACCGACCTAACCACCACCTCTCTGGAGCTCCTGGATGCCGTTGAAGCAAAGGCAGTGCATCCAACGGTTGTGAGAGTGGCGGCTGCCACCTAGGGCTGGCGCCCGCCACTAGGGTTAGCCCTAGGTCGGCTGGCTGCCCCTATAAGTACCCCCTTCACTCCACAAGGCTATAAATACCCCCCTGAGGCATCACTTCATTCATATACCACACCAAGCAACACACAAAGCAAGAGAAGCAAGTGAGAGTTAGGTTAGAAGCTCAGAGAGCTTAGGCAAGTAGGTAGCTAGTAGAGCAAGGCATCTTTGCCCTCGCGGGAGCGCTGCTCAGGGCTTAGCTCAAGAGTAGAGGCGTGCGAGTGATCGGTCCTTGAGCTGGGAAGAGTCTTCCTTCATCTCCATTTCAGGTTTTGCTCTTGTTACTCAAGCACTTTACTATATTCTATTTCATCATTTCAAGTATTACTTTATTCTACTTATCAGTATTGAGTGGTATACTTGATTGATTGCTTGAGTGCCTAGCTATCCTACAGATCAATTCACTTAGCCATAGTAGTTAATCTCTAGTGAGCTTAGTGTTTGATCTTTGCCAATAGGTTGCTTAGTTAGTTTAGTGTTTATCTTATTAAGTCAAGTATTTGCTCTGACATCCGCAAGGGTGTCTCTATTCAAAGTTAGGGTAGAGATAGTTAGAATATAGTTAAGCGTGGTGCTTAGTTATAGACTTACCTTCAGATACGGCTGGACCCCCGGATAGCTGTGGTAGCAAGAAGGTGGTGACAGCCCTGTGCGCCTTGAATTCCACCACGTAGTAGGCCCAGTTTAATAGTAAGGCTCGTTGTGCTAACGTTCAACCTAAGTCAGTGGTAAAGGCTAGTACGCCTCGATTCTTGATAAGATAGGAATAAAACTTTACATAACTTAGTTGCTTTATTGACATTTGCCTGTCTTGCTTCGTTGTTATCTTGCCTTGTAGTTATCTTGCTTCGTGGTTATCTAGGAGTAGTTATTAGTTAGTAGTTAGTTATCTTAGTCATCCTTTAGTTACCCTTTTATCTACCTATCCATCCACCTTACCTTAGCCATCCATATCATCCTTACCTATCCACCCATACATTCTTTCTAGCCTTCCATCCTCTCTTTTCCCTTCTCCCCTTTTCCCTTTTCTCTTTTCTTCGACTCTCATCCCCTCCTTGACTCGACTCATACACCACCCTAGCCTTCCCTTGGGATCAAATAAATCGACACCTGGTACTCCCAGACGAAGTGCTACTACGATAGTTCTGTGCGCTTGCAGAATCTCCTCTTGGTAGATTGCAATCTCTCTAGCTAGCTCCTACTAGTGTCGGGATTGACAACCCCGCTTGGCATTAGTAGATAGCTCCTTTAGCTTCACTCCTTTAGGTATACTGATCGGACTTGCTTCATGCACTTCTGACACCGTTGCCTGGAATAGATTCCATAGTCTACTCCTAGTAACGACGTTGGCTAGTGTCAACAAGCATTTCTGGGCCGTTACCGGGGATAGTTGCCTAGCTCTATCTTTAGTGAAGCTAAGAACTACCAACACCGACCAACAAGATGTTACAAGCTCCAAGTCAAAATACACCAATTCAAGTCTTCGATGGACCGATTACACGTGGCCTAGCAAAGAAGCTACAACAAGAGGTGCACGCGTTACTTTATGAAATTCATTTTTATATTAATGAGAATTATATACTACCTAAGCCGTGCATATTGCTATTGCTCAGGTTCACCAAGGAGGAAGAGAAGAATACACAAAGAGTTGATTACAGTGAAGATCCACACTCTGACCAGTCCAGTCCAGCAGAACCGTCGGAAAGAATTAGTCATATCTTTTGATTCACAAAAGCTATGAAGGCCCATGAGGACATTTTAGAAAGCTTATGCAGTCTAGGTTCCAATCCCACAAGCCCCGACCAGTTTGGAGTTTTACTCGTGACTCCCGACCAGATTTAGTGCATACTGGTCAGCTGGTGGACAGAATGCATGTTGTCCAACTTGTCGTGCAAAACTGTACAAATCTACAAAACTTCATAGTGATGCTGCACATGGTGTGAAAGCTTATCAAGTTAGCTTTCCAACGCAACTGACGGTGCATCTTTTGGACTTTCCAAAGTCGAGTTCTTTCCAAAACATTGAAGATTGCTCAGAAGTCCAACAATCACGCGAGAATTAACTAAGAAGCCCTTTCGTGGAAGCCTGTTCACATAGTCTATCTTTTCATTTCCATTTCGTGTTTATACCTATCTAGGAGGGTTGTTCCTAGTATAAATATGTCATTGCCTCATAGCAATCAAAAACTTTTGATAATCGAAATACATAACCCCTTTGTTCAGCTGTGTGCTAACAAACTTTGAGAGTGAATCTCTACCCCTTTGCTCTTGTGATTTCCTTCGTGGATTTACAGAAGCGGCGGCGTCATCCGCTCCCAATTGGTGCTCCTACTCCCTTCAAGGTTTGCCTTGATTGATTGTAGGCTGTGTTGGTTGGTTCTTTGAGAGTGTGGTTGGGCGAATCCTCGATTCAGGATGCCAGTTAAAGACGGTGGTTGGCTTCGAGTTTTATTTGCCAGGTTGCACTAGTTATCGCTGCTTGCAGCAAGACATCGAGTCGCATCACCAAGCCCTCACCGTCTGTGGCCCGTGCTTTGCCCTTCTCGCTTGTTTCGTCGAAGAACGCTCCGACCGCTTCATCTCCAACCGCGTAGTTCGTGACTATGTCTATTAGTTTGTTGACTGTTCTGGGACGGTTACGTCCCAGTTCGTGGACCAAAGCCTTGCATGTGGTGCCAGAGTCGAATGACATGATCACGTCGTGGTCGGTGATGTGCGGGAGCTCCGTGCGCTGCTTGGAGAAGCGTCGTGCATAATCGTGGAGGGACTCGTTGGCCTGCTGCTTGCATCGGCTTAGGTCCCACGAGTTGCCTGGGCGGATGTAAGTTCCCTTGAAATTTCCTTCGAAGACCCGAACTAGGTCGGACCAGTTTCGGATTTGGTCGGAGGGGAGTGCCTCGAGCCATCTTCGGCAGAGTCGGAGAGGAAGAGCGGCAATTGGCGGATGATGGCTCGGTCGTCGCCCCGAGCTCCACCCAGGTGACATGCTAGGCAGAAATTGGCTAACCAGAGCTCGGGCTCGGTTTCGCCGTTGTATTTGACGAGGCGGAACGGTTCTGGCAGCGACTTGCTGCGGATCGCCCTACTGAAGACTCGAGGGCCAGGTGGCTCGGGTGCGATGCGGTCCTCGTCGCTTTCGTAACGTCCCCCTTGATGGGCGGTAATCCCCGCTCCTCGGCTCCCTTATCCTTGCGACGTCGCCCCCTGAGGATGTCATGGCGGGCATCGTTCGGATCGCGTGGTTCGCGAGGATCGACGATGCGGTCTCGAATGTTCTTAGCTCGATGGCGACAGGCTGGAATACCGAGGCCTCCCTTTCGTTGTGGGGGGGCTCGATTAGCCGTTCCAAGGCCGCTCCTCGATGTTTCGAGGCCGAACTATCAGCCTGTTGCACGGCTGCGGCTTGGAGAAGGTTTGTCATCTCGTCCCGAATGCGTCGACCTTCAGGGGTCGATGGCTCGGGCATGTTTCGTAGTAGCATGGTAGCAGCTATAACATTTTGTCCCGCTCGAGGGAAGCAGTTGGTGGCAAGCTCGGGCACCTCATCTTCGATGATCTGCCGCTGGACATTTCGAGCCCTACCTCGAGCGCCTTCGTCGCGCGGTGGGGCGCGGCTTCGTTCGAGGGCCTATCCGAACTGGTCCTATTGCCGACGGTCCTCGTCGAGCTGAGCCTTCATCTCCCAGATCTGTGTGATCTGCGCGACCTGCTCGTCATGCAGGCCGACTCGAATGACGAGATCTTATGGTCCGTCTCTTCGCCTTGGAGGTGTTCCCCTAGCCGCCACAACTGCCGTGGCGGCCGCGTCGCGGTTATGTGTCTCGGTATCCGAGGCGGTGACTCCATCACGCTCGATGTGGAAGCACACCCTTCTGGGGTCGTTGTCGTAATCGTCGTCGCCGTCGAGGAGGTCGTCCTCGTCTGCATCGAAGCTGTCGAAACAGTAGTCGCTGATTGCTAGAAAACGACGTAACGCCTCGACATCGTGGAGCCTGGAGAAATATGCGTTTGCCCATGTGTCGTCGTCGTGGACGATCTCGGCGCTCGCGGGTGTTGACGGTGTTTTCTCAGGGCTGAGGGTTGGCCCCAGGTGATGCCCTGGGAGATTCATGGCGTTGTTGAAGCGAGTGCTCACCATCGCAGAGTAGGTTTGGGCGGTGTTGTTGTAGCCGTAGAGGTACAAAGGCAGCGCTACCCATGCCCTAGGTGTTGGCAAGTCCAGCGTTTCCACTGGTGGTGGTATCGCAGTGCTCGTTGTCGGGGTTTGAGAAAGATCCGTCGGGGCTCCCTCGTCGGCCTGATTTATCCCGGCTAAACCCCTTTCGGAGGGTTTCGCCCGGTCGGCTGTACGGGGAGCTCTAATGGAACGTGGTGGGATACCTCTGGTCCGCGCGGAAGGACCGGGTGTGGTCGGCACCCAACGCGTCCGCGGTGCGTGCTGGGTGCGGCGATCCAGACGTTTGACTCGTCCGAGCTGGTGTTGAAGAGCCTCCGTCGCGAGAGGTGGTATAGGTGGGAGTTGGGCCATGTCGTAGCCGTTTCCTAGAGTCATGAACTCTAGGCTCCCGAAGCGCATCACCGTGCCGCGAGGGAGCAGAGGTGCGGAACCTGCCATCCGAAACAAATCATGGGAAGTTGTTAGAGACACGCGCTGCCCCTACCTGGCGCGCCAACTGTTGGTGTTCGGAACCCGGGGGTCCACACCGGCGAGTGAATTTGCGTGTGCGTGTTCCCTGATCCGGATGGTGATGCAAGAAGTATACAGGCGATTTATCCTGGTTCGGGCAAGAGAAGACCCTACGTCAAGCGGGAGGAGAGAGATTGTATTATCTTGCACCGAGGTGCTTGTACAGGGGCAGATACAAGCATGAACAAGAGAGAACAAGATGCATGGAGGAATGAACTAGAACTAGGGAACTAACTCTAGAGTTCTAGACTATGATGGAGAGCTTGAGTGCTTCAGTGAACCTACCCTATCCTAAGCCCCAGCATCCCCTTTTATAAGCGAAGAGGAGGCACAAGGTCACATAGATCTAGGGCTATCGTGGGTGATGATGTGAATGGTGACGTCAGTGATGACGATGCCGGTCATGTCGGTGCCGCTGTAGCGATGTACTTCATCCTGTGGCGACGTGCTTGATGATGGCATGCGCAGAGACATCGTATCGGGAGTTGTTGGAGGGCTGACCAGTCCTGGTGGAGCCGTGCTCTAGGGTGAGGTCGAGGCCCCTGCGGACGAGTATGAGGCTGGCGCCGAATGGGTCGAGCTCAGGGCTAAGCGCAATACGCAGAGACGAACATGCCTCGAGGGGGGCCTTCGAGGGGGTACAGTGCGTGGCATGGGATGTCAACTTTGCACGACGTGCTCGTTTCCCGGTTGTGGGTGGTCAGAGTTTGATTTTACTAGGGTACGGTCGACAATGGCACTCGTTGTAGCCATATGAGTTAGACTAGAGTAGGCAGAGTGCATGTAATGCTCCTAGGGTCGTACAAGTGGTAGGTACGGGGTAGTCGAGGCTCGCTTCCTTCGCTAGGAAGTCTTGGTGGTTGGGGCTCGACCCCCATCGTGTGAAGGGTCGAGGATGTATGGCGATGCGTTCGCCCGAGGCCTAGCTCGGAGGGCTCGGACGACACGGAGGACGTGCGTTCGCCCGAGGCCTGGTTTGGAGGGCTCGGGCGAGATGGAGAACGTATGTTCGCCCGAGTCCTGGCTCGGAGGGCTCGGGTGAGCCGCTAAGATTGTTGGGCTGCAGCGGCCTACTTCCTCTTGATGGGCTTTTAGTCTGGTGGGCCAAGTAGTGTTGATTACCTTCTTGGCCCTGGTTGTGTTTTTCTTAATCAAGGTTTTGGGTACCCCTTCTTCGTACCATCAACATCGCTCAACAGCAAAGCCACCGCCATGGGGTCCATAGCCTACAAAAGTAGGATCCCGTCGGGCAAAATCTCCTTGTGGCCTAGGACCTTGAGGCATTGGACCTCTAGGCCTAGCACTCCTTTGAACATTCGGCACATGTACATCATGGAAAGGATGGTACATGTCCGTGTTGTTCATCTCCTTTGCATGACACTCCTCTCTCTTGCACCGAAAGCAAAACTCCCTCAATTGTCCATCTCTCCCACAGTGCTCATAGTGATACCTCACTGCTCTCATAGGGGGGTGTTTGTACTCACGGTATTGGGTGTGGATCACTTGATTCTTTTGGGCATGAGCTCCTCTTGGATAGGTGGCATGGTATATAGCGTGTTCCTCAGGTGGTTTGGTTTTGGAGCCCATGTTTGTTTCTTGGGTGGAGCTCTTGGAGGTTCCACAAACACCCCAACCTTGGTGTTAGGCTTGAGAGGCTCTTTGGGTGGAATCTTGGTCAATTTGGGAGTAGTGGTAGAGTTAGGTTGCTCACTCGGCTTAAGACCACTAAACTCACCAATCTTCCCAAAAGATGTAGCACTCTCTACACCCTGAGTAAAACCAACACCAGGACCTCCAGCAGCACGTTTGAATTGGGCAATCATCATCCCATGCTGTGGCTCACCACAAGACCCCCAAGACAAGATGGTCCGAAGGTATGTGTTTTCTTCCTCGGTTTGCATCTTGTCATGCTTCACATTTGCAATCTCCATCTCCAAACCCTCACACAAGGCACACCTAGACACACAAGTGCTATCCGAGCTGGCCTTCTCAAGAGACACAATCTTGGCATTCTTCTCTGCCAACTCGGATTGCAACCCTGCACAAGACTTGCACGCACCCAGCAACACGGGTCCAGCCCTAAGCTCATCCACCTCTCCAACCAAAGCAACATACTTCCCCCTCAAAGTGAGAAGGTCAGTCATGTGCTTGGAGCACATCTCGCACTCATTCTCCTCAGTCATGACAACGGTGGACTTGACAGACTCTGGTTCCTTCACCGCATCCTCCCACTTATGTCTAAACTCCTTCCTCTCTCTAGCAGCAAGCCTAAGCAACTTGTCTTGAATAAGAAGGGCAGCAGTAAGTTTCTCGACCTCAGCAGAGAGTTCATCGGGGGTCTGAGATACCTGGGAGGAATCATCGTCGTCGTCGTTCTGAGGGATCTCCTCCAGCTTGCTGTCGACCTCATCACCGAGGGCCATGGTGCAGAAGCCCTTGTCATCGGCGAAGAAGCAAAGACCATTCAACTTGTCCTCGATGTACTTCTTCTCGGACTCATCAATGCTTGATGCAGTGGAGTCGTCGTCTGAGTTGTCGACGTCACTGAGCGTGGCGAAGAAAGCACGCTGCTCGGCCTGGGCATTCTCCAAGTACTTCTCCTTGATGTACTCCATGTTGAAGCCGCCCTTCCACTTGTGCTTTGCGGGGACGTACTTCTCCTTGCGCTTGCCGGAGTCGTACTTGTGCGGATACATGGGTGTATGCCGAGTCTCGAGTGATGAGTGATTGTCAACGGGTTTGATGTGCATGTTCATTGGCTTGTGTTGTGCAGGTGTTGAGCACGGAGACAGTGATCGAAGGCAAGGTGAAGGTCAAGTAGAGACGTGCCGTGTCGATGGACCGGGAGCGGTGAAGGGCAGACGTGAGGCTTGGACTGAGGGACCGGTGGCCTGAGGATCAGCTATGGTGGCTGACAGCCTAGGACAGCGATAAGCAAAGACTTGCGGGGCACGGTGTGGCTCGGGTTGAGGACCTGGGGACAAATGTCTGTGGACGGGGTGCACGGGCGGTGCATCCCCTCTACAGCGTCGGTTTGGTGGTTGAGCCACAGAAAAACCACCGGTGGACGGTTTCCAGGTTTGGGCCACAAAACCTGGGTGCTGCGGGTTTGCCGAGTTTGGGCCACAAAACTCGGGCTGAGGACGGTTTCCAGGTTTGGGCCTGAAAACCTGGGTGCTGGCGGGTTTCTGAGTTTGGGCCACAAAACTCAAGCGATGGATGGCTGGTTTCCCAGTTTGGGCCTCAAAACCGGGGGTTGGTCTTGAAGGCTGGTTTCCCGATTTTGGCCTCAAAACTGGAGGCAAGGTCCGTGAAAAGGACGAGCAGAGCGGTGGCGGCACGTGGCGGCAATCAGTGAGGTTGTGTTGAGGCAACACTACCAGTTGTGCGGGCGTGGCCGTCGGATAAGCATCTTCTTCAAGTTGGTCTAGAATAACCCTAGGGTTTAGCTGGTTCGCTCTGTAATTAGTTAGGGGTAGAGTGAGAACTAGAATTATGATAAGTAGAGGAAGACACCCACCTCCCATCCTATCTCAGTCATTTGCTCTTTGCCTTCTAGGGTTTCCTGCTCTCCCACATCCCTGCTGTAGCAAACTGAGATCCACGGAGAAGACAATCATACCTCTGTGTTCGTGAGATTTTAAGGAAGTGAGACCATAATCTCACTGTTGTAGCATGTGGTAGCCACACGGTTGCATATTCGTGGTTGTGATTCGCATTTTGTTGTTGTTCTTCACGAGTTACTTTTCTCCACGATTTTCCCGGTGATCGATCTCTCTACTCGTTGCGTCTTTTTCGATTCCGTTTGAACTGAGTTGTTCTAGATCATGAGGCACCTCTTTCCTCCGATGGAATTCATCTCTAACCTCACGAGCTAGTAGATCCATTAATTTTCGCTTCGAATCGAGTTATATTCCCTTTGCCCCGAATTCTACCGATTCACTAATTTGGAGTTAGGTTCGAGCCATGATCTCTTTGGGATAGCTCACTAACCTCCTTGGAACTCCTCATACCAAGTCTAGGCCTTTGAGCTTTTGATTCAGAGGAGATCGGGTTGAATCCGCGGAACAACAGTGCAGTTTCGGGGGCATCAGAAGCTCAAGTCGGGAGCATCGGACGCTGTGTTCATCACATCGGACGTGTCCGGTGCCGCGTGTCATCTGACAGCATTTTTAAGGAGCATCAGACGCGTCCGGGGGTCAAGCATCGGACGCTAGGGTTTCACTGTAGCCAGCGTCCGAAGCCTGTCCAGTAAGGTTCCAGACAAGGTCTTTTCGCATTGGACGTGTCCGGTGCCTGACCATCGGACGCAGGGCAGCGTCCGATGCTGTGTCTTCAGCACGTTTTCATCCGCGGTTCGTTCGTCCGTTGTCGATTTTGATTTCCTGCTTTTGTGTTGGATTTCTAGAGTTGAGTAGTGTCTCGCTGTGCTTCTCGGAAGCATCCACCCTACATCTAGGGTCGTGGACACTATTTAAGGTCTAGGTTTGCCCTTGGGGTTGATTCTCAGGACAATGGCGACAAGTTTCTGAAAAGAAATTTGAAGCTCCCATTCACCCCCCCTCTGGTCGCTTTCTGGTAGCACTCTCGGTCCTTCAATTGGTATGGGAGCAGGTTAAAGATCTTCCACCTTAGCCGATTCCAGATCCATAGAAGGCGACATGGATCGCGGCGTGGGCAAACCGCCGTTTTTTGATTGGACGAACTATGCGTATTGGAAGATATGTTTGTCGACCTATCTTCAAAGTATTGGTGCTTCCATTTGGGATATCTGCAACTATGCTGATTACGTGGTCTTGGCTGCTCGTGTGACTCAACATCAGATCAATGAGCACGATGCCAATAGCCGAGCCCGTAATGCTCTTTTCTCATGTTTGAGCATGATAGAGTTTGATCGTGTTTCTCCCCTCGCTACGGCTCGGGAGATTTGGGCTACCCACATGCGTTTCCATGAGGGAACCACTCAAGTAAAAACCTGTCTCTACGAGTCGCACAAGCAGAAGTATGAGAACTTTCGACACATGCCTGGCGAGAGCATAGAGAGTTTATTCGCTCGCTTTCAGGTGATTGTCAACAGGATGAGGGCTAACAAGGAGCTGTTGCCTTTCGACGATCATGAGAGGGCTCTGAAGCTTTTACATACTCTCGATCGGTCGGTGTGGGACTCTAAGGTTCAGGCGATCATCGAATCACCTAACTATGAGTCCCTCACATGCGACGAGCTCTTCAGTAAGCTCAAGTCCAGTGAGATTGACTCCATGACGAGGGCTACTTATGAGAATCCTTCTGGCCCGTCTATGGCTTTGCTTTCTGGCTCTTCTGCTAACCCCTCTGGAGGATTTGCACTTTCTTCCCTTCTTTCTGTCATAGAGGAGCAGCTGGAGTTCATGGGGGATGACGAGTTGGCGCTGCTTGCCAACCGGTTCTCGCAGTTCCACAACAACCGCATGAACCGTCGCCACGGAGGAGGATGCTCTGGATGTTTCGAGTGCGGCGACCCCGACCACTTCATCGCCAACTGTCCCAAGAAGAATAAGCAAGCATTTGGGAAGGGCGATCATGGGCACAAGTACGACTTTGGCAAGCGCAAGGAGAAGTACGTCCCCGCGAAGCACAAGCGGAAGGGCGGCTTCAACAAGGAGTACATCAAGAAGAAGTACTTGGAGAAGGCCCAGGCTAAGCAGCATGCTTTCTTCGCCACGCTCAGCGATGTGGATGACTCGGATGACGACTCCGCTTCCTCAAGCGACGATGAGTCCGAGAAGAAGAAGAAGATCGAGAACAAGCTGAACGGCCTCTGCTTCTACGCCGACAACGAGGGCTTCTGCACCATGGCCCTCGGCAAGGAGGTCGACAGCCAGCTGGAGGACACCCCTCGGAACGACGACGACGACGACGACACCTCCCAGGTATCTCAGACCCCCGACAAGCTTTCTGCTGAGGTCGAGAAACTTACTGCCGCCCTTCTTAGCCAAGATAAGATGCTTAGGCGTGCTGCTAGAGAGTGGAAGGAGTTTAGGCAGAAGTGGGAGGATACGGTGAAGGAGCTTGAGTTTGCCAAGTCCACCGTAGTTGTTTCTGAGGAGGGTGAGTGCGAGATGTGCATTACGCACATGACTGACCTTCTCACCTTGAGAAGTAAGTATGCTGCGTTGGATGGAGAGGTGGATGAGCTCCGGGCAAGACCCATGTTGTTGGGTGCGTGCAAGTCTTGTGCAGGCTTACAATCCGAGTTGGCAGAGAAGGATGCCAAGATTGTGTTTTTTGAGAAGGCAAGCTCGGGTAGCACTTGTGTGGCTAGGTGTGCTTTGTGTGAGGGTTTGGAGATGGAGATCACAAACATGAAGCATGACAAGATGCAAACCGAGGAAGAAAACACATACCTTCGGACCATCTTGTCATGGGTGTCTTGTGGTGAGCCGTAGCTTGGGATGATGATCTCCCAGTTCAAGCGTGTTGCTGGAGGTCCTGGTGTAGGTTTTGCTCAGGGTGTTGAGTGTGCTTCCTCTTTTGGCAAGATTGGAGAGTCGAGTGGTCTTAACCCGAGTGAGAAGCCCAACTCCACCACTACTCCCAAGCTTACCAAGATTCCACCCAAAGAGCCTCTCAAGCCTAACACCAAGGATGGAGTGTTTGTTGAACCTCCGAGAGGTCCACCCAAGAAACAGACATGGGCTCCAAAACCAAACCACCTCAAGAACAAACTAGACACCATGCCACCTATCCAAGAGGAGCTCATGCCATAGAAAGGCAAAGTGATCCACACCCACTACCGTGAGTACCAACAACCCCCTATGAGAGTGGTGAGGTACGATTGTGAGCACTGTGGGAGAGATGGACACTTGAGGGAGTTTTGCTTTCGGTGCAAGAGAGAGGAGCGTCGTGCTAGGGAGATGAACAATGCAGACATGTACCATCCTTTCCATGATGTACAAATGTCGAATGTTCAGAGGAGAGCTGCTAGGCCTAGAGGTCCGATACCTCAAGGTCCTAGGCCTAGGCCGCACGGAGGTCGTGCCCGGCGGGAGCCTGCCTTTGTAGGTTTTGGACCCCGTGGCGGAGGGTATGTTGAGTGTTTCCCTCCACCGCGTTTTGAGTATCGAGGTGGACGCTCTTCCCTTAGCCGACCACGTTTTCCTCAGCGTGGTGATCGCTTTCCCCATAGGTGTGGTAGGAATGGTTTTGCTACTAACCATTTTTTTGAGCAGCCGGCCCAACACTGGTATAATTCCCATTTTACTAACCCCAGTGTTGGACCGTATGCTCACCCTATGTCTTTTTATTGATGTAGGTAAAACGATTGGAGGACATTTGGTTGGTGGATTCCGGTTGCTCGAGGCACATGACCGGAAATGCCAAGTGGTTCTCCAGTCTTAGTCCTGTTGCCGGAAAGGAGTTTATCACCATCGGCGACAATAGCAAAGGTAAAGTGTTGTCTCATGGGTCGGTGCGAGTTAATGAGCACTTTGTGTTGCGTGATGTTGCTCTTGTTTCTAACTTGCATTTTAACCTTCTTTCTGTTTTGCAACTTTTCGATGATGACTATGAGATTCGTTTTAAGCCGAATCTCAGTCGTATTTTAGATCCTCAGGGCAATCTTGTATGTTTGATTTCGCCCTTTGGGAAAGTCTTTCGTGCGAATTTTTCGGAATCGTTTGGGATTTCTCGATGTCTTTTGGCTAGACCTTCCTCCTCTGATCTTTGGAAGTGGCATAGGAGATTTGGTCACCTGAGCTTCGACTTGCTTGCAAGGCTTAGTTCACTTGGCCTAATCTGAGGATTGCCCAAGTTGTTCATGGAGAAGGATCTTGTTTGTCATTCTTGTAGACATGGGAAGATGGTTGCCGCTCCCCACCATCCAGTGCTAAGCGCCCTGGAGAGCTTTTACACATGGACCTTGTTGGTCCGGCTCGGGTCAGCTCGGTTGGAGGGAAGTGGTATGTGTTGGTTGTTGTCGACGATTTTTCGAGATATTTGTGGGTCTTCTTTTTAGTTGAGAAGACCGAGACTTTCTCTTTTGCTCGCAATCTAATTTTGCGTCTTCAGAATGAGTTCCCTATGAACTCAATGCGAGCTATTCAGAGTGATAATGGTTCCGAGTTTAAAAACTCGGACTTTGAGAAGTTTTGTAACTCTTTGGGTTTAGAGCATCAGTTTTCTTCCCCCTACACACCGCCACAGAATGGTGTTGTAGAAAGGAAGAATCAGACCCTTGTAGAAATGGCCAGGACGATGCTTGATGAGCATAGGACTCCTAGGCGATATTGGGCCGAAGCTATGAACACTGCATGCTATATTAACAAACGCATTTTTCTCTGAGCTTTCTTGAAAAAGACTTCTTATGAGATGCGTTTTGGAAAACAGCCCAAAGTGAGTTATTTTAGAGTTTTTGGTTGCCATTGTTTTATACTCAAGAAAGGCAACCTGGACAAATTTGAGTCTCGTTCTTCTGACGGTGTATTTTTGGGTTATGGCACTCACACTCGCGCATATCGTGTACTTAACCTTGATACTAACCGAGTCATGGAGACATCCGATGTCACCTTCGATGAGACCATGGTTTTTCCTTCTTCTCGTTTTGAGCGTGCAGGTGATCATGAGGTTGGCAAACCTCTTTTTGATGACGAGGACGAGGGTGCTGAAGGGATGGACGATCCAGCACCACCTCCACCTGCTGTGCCGCAAGCATCGGCATCTACTACGATGACTCACGACCCCAACCCCTCTTCATCGACTACTTGGGGGCCGTGGGATCCGCCACCTCGAGCGGTACCTTTTGTACCCAAGGAGGCACCAGCTGCTGTTGACGAGGAGGTTTCTTAAGCTCGGGAGGCGCCACGACACATTCAGCGCCAACACCCGCCTCAATAGATGATCAGCAGCATCGACGAATGTGTCACTCGGTCAAGGTCACAACAGATCTCTCACTTTGCTCATTCTGCATTTGTTGCTGATTTTGAACCCCGAGATGTTGGACATGCTTTATCTGATCTGGATTGGGTCAATGCCATGCATGAGGAGCTTGAAAATTTTGAGAGAAATCGGGTCTGGGTTCTTGTTCCTCTTCCTCCTAAGTGTCACCCTATTGGGACAAAATGGGTTTTCAAAAACAAACAAGGAGAGGATGGCCATGTTGTGAGAAACAAGGCCAGACTTGTAGCCCAGGGGTATAGTCAGAAGGCGGGGATAGACTATGAGGAGACTTTTGCTCCTGTAGCTCGTTTGGAGGCAATTAGGATACTCTTGGCTTTTGCTGCATCCAAAGGGTTTAAACTTTTTCAAATGGATGTCAAGAGTGCCTTCTTAAACAGCTACATAGAAGAAGAGGTGTATGTGAGACAACCCCCCGGTTTCGAAAATCCCAAGTTTCCAAACCATGTTTTTAAACTTCACAAAGCTTTATATGGTTTGAAACAAGCCCCTAGAGCCTGGTATGATAGGTTGAAAACCTTTTTTCTTGCTAAGGGTTTTAAAATGGGATGTGTGGATAAAACGCTCTTTCTCCTTAAGCAAGGCAATGATACTCTCTTGGTTCAGATTTATGTGGATGATATCATTTTCGGTGGTTCTCCTCACGCTTTGGTTGCCAAGTTTGCAGACACTATGAGCAGGGAGTTTGAGATGAGCATGATGGGCGAGTTGACATTTTTCCTCAAGTTGCAAATCAAGCAATCCCGAGATTGGGTCAATGCCATGCATGAGAAGCTTGAAAACTTTGAGAGAAATCGGGTTTGGGTTCTTGTTCCTCTTCCTCCTGAGTGTCATCCTATTGGGACAAAATGGGTTTTCAAAAACAAAAAAGGAGAAGATGGCCACGTTGTGAGAAACAGGGCCAGACTTGTAGCCCAGGGGTATAGTCAGAAGGAGGGGATAGACTATGAGGAGACGTTTGCTCCTGTAGCTCGTTTGGAGGCGATTAGGATACTCTTAGCTTTTGCTGCATCCAAAGGGTTTAAACTTTTTCAAATAGATGTCAAGAGTGCCTTCTTAAACGACTACATAGTAGAAGAGGTGTATGTGAAACAACCCCACGGTTTTGAAAATCCCAAGTTTCCAAACCATATTTCTAAACTTCACAAAGCTTTATATGTTTTGAAACAAGTCCCTAGAGCCTGGTATGATAGGTTGAAAACCTTTTTGCTTGCTAAGGGTTTTAAAATGGGATGTGTGGATAAAACGCTCTTTCTCCTTAAGCAAGGCAATGACACACTCTTGGTCGAGATTTACGTGGATTATATCATTTTCGATGGTTCTTCTCATGCTTTGGTTGCCAAGTTTGCAGATCTTATGAGCAGGGACTTTGAGATGAGCATGATGGGCGAGTTGACATTCTTTCTCGGGTTGCAAATTAAGCAATCCCGAGAGGGGACGTTTGTGCACCAGGGCAAGTATACCAAGGACATTCTGAAGAAGTTCGATATGGGTGAGGCCAAGCCTCTTCCAACACCCATGTCGACCATGATGGCCCTGGATGCGGGTGTGGATGGAGAAGCTGTGGACCAGAAGGAGTACCGTAGTATGATCGGGTCGCTGCTGTACCTGACGGCGACATGCCCGGACATTCAGTTTGCGGTGTGTCTTTGCGCGCGATTTCAGTCGTCGCCGCGCACCTCTCACCGTCAGGCGGTCAAGCGCATTATGAGGTACTTATGCTTCACACCAAAGTTTGGGATTTGGTATTCTGCTTCCTCCACCCTCTCCCTTTGCGGTTATTCTGATACCGATTTTGCTGGTTGCCGACTTGATCGCAAGTCCACTTCTGAGACTTGCCAGTTTAATGGTTCTTCTCTTGTATCTTGGTCTTCTCGCAAGCAGTCTAGCGTCGCCCAGTCTACCACAGAGGCTGAGTATGTTGCTGCGGCTAGCTGTTGTTCTCAATTGCTTTGGATGATGGCCACTTTGCGTGATTTTGGTCTGAGTTTTTCTCGCGTTCCTTTGCTTTGTGACAGCACGAGTGCTATTAGCGTTGCTAAGAACCTCGTGCTGCATTCTAAGACCAAACACATTGATGTGCGCTTTCATTTTCTGCGAGACCACTATGAGAAGGGTGATATTGACCTTCGCCATATCGATACTCATCATCAGTTGGCAGATATTTTTACCAAGCCTTTGGACTAATCGACTTTTGTGAGGTTGAGAGGTGAGCTTGGTGTGTGTTTCCCCTTTTAGATGGGGGAAACATTTTGGTTACTGTATCATAGACTGACTCGTTTTCTTTCATTTTGTTTTCATTTATGATAAGTTAGTCTTAGCATTTCATCATGCATTTTTTGCATTTCGAGTTTCATGTATATAATCTTTAGAATGTGATTATGCTCTATCTAGTATGCTCCGATGCTATATGATGATGCTTGTAGCTTATGCTCTTTCTGATCACTGATACATGTTGTGAGTTGAGCTATTTTTTTTAATGGTGAACTTGCTTAATGAACATAAAATTTGAAATTGTTCACCATTGAGATATGCAACTAGCATGTAGGATGTGTTGATTTCACTCATGCTTTTCATATATGCTAGGTTGCTTTTTCTCTAGTTCTGAGTCATTCACTTGCTTGGTATGTTCATCTTCTGTTATTAAATTGAACCAAGTTTTAAGTGAATTGAAAAGATCAAGATGGGATTTCTTGTCAACACATCACGGTTTCGAGACTGTTCCTCATTGCACTTTGAGTTAAACTTGAGTCGTGTAGTGTAAGACCGAAACTATCGCTTTAAGCTTCTAATTGCTTTTGCATAGGCTTAGCATGGTTGAAAAGTTAGGCAATGACAAGCTCTCAACCTCTCGCAATCACATGTTGAAATTTGAACTTGTGAAATTTCACCGCTGCAACTCCGATTAAAATCTGAAATCACAAGTATATGTTTCATTCTATAGCATGATGATTGAACTTTGCTAGGGGTAGTTCACTTTGTATACATGATTAGCACTTGTTTGACTTCCTGTCTATACATGTTTAGTGCTATTTTAATGGTGAATACCTTTTGGCTAAAACTGCTCACTTTGCTCATATGTTCATATTTCGTATTTGGTGATCAGTTTGAGCCTTTGCTGGCATGTATGCTTATTATTGAGTCATTGGAGTTATACTTTGTAAAGCATTTTTTCATTCTGTTGACTATATTCCTGAAGCTGCTAACATGCATCTTTGACACATATGCATTTTGGAAGGGGGAGTGATTTCCTTGATAGTGCATTATCAACTAAGGGGGAGAAATTCTGTCACAAGGGGGCTGTCACAAGGGGGAGAAATGTCAAATCATAAAGGAGAAATCATATCATATCTTAGTTGTGTGCACTATTGGAGGGGGAGTTTGCTCGCTTAGGGAGTTTGCTCGCTTGTGTTTGTTGAATCTTCAATTGGTTTGGAGCATTTTTCCAATTGGATCGGAGCATTTTTGGTAGCTAGCTGTGTTGAGCCTTTGCCCTTTCTTGAGGGACTAGCGACTTTGTCTATATGCTCTTCACTTGGTATCAAGCTCTTTTGCTTTTCAGTTGGCATCCCTTCAGTTGGTATCGAGCTTTCTCGCTAGCGGTGTTGAGCCCGTTCTGCCTCTTCTTGAGGGCTAGCTCTATTTTTGCTTGATTGTCAACTAATATTTCAATTGGTGTCGAGCTTTCCTGCTAGCGATGTTGAGCTTGTTCTACCTCTTCTTGAGGGCTAGCTTTGCTTTGCTTGGTTGCGTCGAGCCGTTGCCCATGTCTTTGGGGACCAAGTTGTCTTGCTTGTTCCACTTGATCTTCTTCGGCTTTGCTATGCTTTTGGGTCATTTGGTCGAGTTCTCTTCTCCTTCCTCTTCCTTCTTCTACTTCATTATGATTTGTGTTGGTAGTTGACAATGCACTCATCAAGGGGGAGATTGCGGATACAAGGGTGTATGCCGAGTCTCGAGTGATGAGTGATTGTCAACGGGTTTGATGCGCATGTTCTTTGGCTTGTGTTGTGCAGGTGTCGAGCACGGAGACAGTGATCGAAGGCAAGGTGAATGTCAAGTAGAGACGTGCCGTGCCGATGGACCTGGAGCGGTGAAGGGTGGACGTGAGGCTTGGACTAAGGGACCGGTGGCCTGAGGATAAGCTGCGGTGGCTGACAGCCTGGGACAGCGACAAGCGAAGACTTGCGGGGCACGGTGTGGCTCGGGTCGAGGACCTGGGTGTGGCGGAACCGTCCTGGTTAAAAGAGCTCAAGTACCGTCTTAGTCAAATCCGTCTGACATCGACTCATACTTGAACCCATATAACCTCGGTAGTCCGGAAATCTCGAAGGATTTCTATCATCTTACAACATACAGGATCGCATTGTTCAAGAATTACATTCGCAAAGATCCATCACAGGGAAACGAAACCGGATTTAAAACATCAGAGTACGAATTTAAGACGAAGTTATTACAATACCGAATTTAAAAGTGCGGAAGCTTAAATAAGTTTGAAACATGACCACTACACATGTGGTCCCAATGAAACGTTGTTTGATAAATCCAACTCAACACAACTCACTCTTCCCTTTTTAGATATTGTGCCACTAGGAGTCTCAAACCAGCAAAAGAAAAGGGGAAGCTTCTGGACGACACTGCCCGGGGCCTACTCCTCATCACCTTCCACTGGGTAGAGGCAGTGCTTACAATAGCCAAAGTAGACCTGGCCATCTGCAACAAACGGGATAAACCCTGAGTACGGGAATATACTCAGCTAGATTTACCCGTCCAACTGAAAATAAAGACACCAAGGGTATGCAAGGCCTTTTTGGGTGGAGCTGGGATCTTTTAGTTGCGGAAAGCTCACAATTAAGATAAGGAGTATTAATTGACATAGATGAGCTGTCAGTTTTAGACCTATTTCTTTACTCTAGGTTTGCACCTGAACTATTACACACACTTGAGTCTAACAAGCAATAGTATAACCATATCCAGTTGACTTCTCCATATTTTAGTTGAACCTTTAATCGTCACATGGAGTTGTATCGTGGTGAAGCTCGCCATAGTTTCCCACTAACCGGGGGAGACGACAACTCGAATCGAATTCCAAACCAGCTGGTGAAAGACCTTTAATACCAGCCCACACTTTCCCCGTCGGGTCCATGCATTGGGCAACCGCTCGATGCTTGTTCGTGGTGGTAATCGTCGCGGCTCACAGCACGGACCACCCAATTGGAACCTGGCGATGGCCTCACGCGGCAGATCGCATTTCCATACTAGAGGGCACGACACGGGTTGAGACCGGCCCGAACAGCTTCTAACCGGCTTTAGGGTCGATGATTACGGCGCCGACATATCCCTAAGTAAAAGGGCGCGTTCAAAAATGAACGAGGGCCAACATCGATACAAACCTACACGATCCAACGGACGGACTGCCCCAAGTTTCCAAACTTGTGCCTTGCCTTCCAGTTGACCGTATTTCATTACTACTCAGGTTCTTTTCCACGATAGCAAATATAGCCAACCGTGATCCGGTAAATACCCATCAGGGGTATTACGGAAACATCCTTAACCACTACCTTTATTAAGCAGACTAAGCAATTCTACAGTATAAATAAAGAACACGACGACAAGGCAGGTATTACTCAATAACAAGGAATGGTAATGCAGCAAGTGGGATTCAACCAACTCCTATACCTAATGCATCACAATATAAAGAACTCAAGCCATTTAATTGTAAATAATAGGAGACTTAGAATGCTCCGGGGCTTGCCTTGAGAGAAGACTGAGGCCTCGTGGGAGGGGCACTCAGGCAGGTTAGTGTCGGCCGCGGGGTCGGCTTCCTCGGCTTGATGCAGTTCCGGGATCTCCTGCTCGACGCTTGCCGCCTGCTCCTGGTCTTGATCCTGAACTGTCGATCCTATTGCAATGCGGTTGAAAATGATAAATAAATAATACGTGGTGCGAGATGCGGTGGTAAGAAAAGTAAGATTTCTAGCAAACCAACAAAACCAACTTGTTGAACCACTTTTGACATTGAGGTAAATACTTATTTATCTCATAAAAAATCCATTAATTCACCTATTTCTTATTTAATTATTCAAAAGAACTCAGGTTTGAACTGCAAGTGCATTTTTATGAACTCAGAAAAATGCACAAAAATTCCAGAAGGCAATTAACACCTGCTGGACTTCACTGAACAATTTTCAGCCAGAAATAAAATACAGAACTACAGATATAAAAATAACAAATAAACTGCTCAAAAGGTGCTTTGAACTAACTTTTCACACAAAAGTGTCAAACAGCAGATTTTATAATTTTCCTAGCTCGAACTACTCATAAACATTCTACTGTAGAAAATTCACTATCAGAACCTAAATATACAAGCCTACACAAAATAAACAAATCTACTCTAAGTTAAACCATTTGAACTACAACTCTACTGTAAAAGGGTGCTAAACTCATTTTCATATTTTTCCCAGATTCTACTTCAAATTTTATATTTATCAAGAAAGTTCCATGAACAGAAACATTATATTATTTCTTACATGAATTTCCAAAGGAAAACACAGAAAAGTACATTTGTAAAGCAACTTCAGATTCTTCCATACATCAGCTCATGCTTAACATTTTTCTTAGCCTGAACATGACATACAGAGACTACACAATTTTTCCCACATTTTATTTCAATATATAAAACACCTTAACATTTATTCTAAGAAATCAGCCAAAAAGGACTTTTAATCATAACAGAAACTTTTTCTACATAAATAGTGCATCATATATTTTTCACAGGTGCAAATCATGATAATAAACTTACAAAAAAATTTCCAGGAATTATCTCAACCAGAAAACATATATAACCATTTATCTCAACAAAAGCATATAAACTTAAATAAATAGAAACAGTAAAATAAACTTTTACCAAAAATACTTTCATATTTTTCCATGATAGATCTACTCATAAACAAGCTAACAAAATTGAAAGTACTTCATTTGGACTTGTAAAACGTGCTATACAAAAATAACAAGCTTTACTGTAAAATAAAGACAAAAAGAAAAACATTTGAAATCTTCCCGGCCCAACTGCGTGAACTCGGTCCATGGGCCAAGTGAGGGCGACGCGCGGGGTCCGCTGGTCAACGGGACCCACCCGTCAGAGAGAGGAAACAGGGGAGGGAGGTTGACCGGCGATTACTCGCCGCCGGTGGGGTTGCCGGTGGTGAGGCTAGGCTTGATGAGTTCATCTCGACGAGGCGAATCTATCGGTGGTGTTGGTTTGGCCAGTGGGTGGCCATAGCTCGCCAGCGACGAGAGGTGGCGCATGGCGGCGGCAGCATCACTCGGCTACGCCGTTTGCGGCGGTCGCCGGTTAAATTGGGGAAGGCATAGGCTTACTCGAACCCTAGGGAGCAAGGCTATGGGGTTGGTTTGGCTTGAACGGCTCCAGAGGAGCTTGGCCTCTTGCATGGCCGCGGCGGCGCCCATGGCGCACGGCCGGAGAGTAGAGGAAGGTAGTGAGCGGTAGCGTTGAAGCTCGTCGGTGTTCTCACCTCGCCTTGGCTCGGTGAAGCTCGAGGACGAAGGAGAGGAGTGACGAAGCTCGGGTCGATGTGGAACAGGCTTGAGCTCCACTCGGCGGCGAACAGGGACCGATAGGGGCTCCTCGTCCTCTGGTCAGCGGTGGCAGCGCGCGGCGCGCGGGCGAGCGGGTGCGGTGAGTTGGGCCGAAAGGCCGACTGGGCCGAAAATGTGGGTGCGGGAAAAATTTCTTTTCCTTTTTCCTTTTTCCGAAAATCTTTCAAACATTGACCACTCAAAAACAGTTTCAAAAACTCCAAACTAGGCTTTGACCCAAAAATAAAAGTTGCTCAAAATAATTTTGTCTACAACTTTCATATAAGACACTTTTTCTGAAAACCATTTTTACAACCTCCACATAAACAAAGCCATTTTTTGAGACATAAAACATTTTGTTTAACTCATTTTTATTTGACAACTATTTTGAACTAGGTCAAAATGCCAATCATGAAAAGCACTCTACTCAATAATCTTTATTTTATAAAACTATTTGCCAAGACAGGAATCCACTTTAACCATCAAGTCCAATAGAAATCCAGAATCCAAATAAATAAACAAAAGGCAAAAAGCACACTTATGCACATGAAATGATGCAATGCATTACTTATGCTCTTTAGTAGCTAATTGTGGTTCCTAATGCAGTGCTTGACACTAGGGTGTCACAGCCCTTCCCCCCTTAAAGAAATCTCATCCCGAGATTTGAGTTACGTACCAATCTTTATAAAAAGCGGGATAGTTTACTCGCAAGTACTCCTCGATTTCCCATGTTGCATAGTTGGGTCCGTGGTGGCTCCAGAGAATCTTGTAAGTCTTCAGTGTTCGGTTGCGAGTTTCTCGGGTTTTGGTGTCCATTATCTCCCGAGGTTGTTCATAGTATTCTAGATCTGATCTGATTGTGACATCTGGGGCCTGAACTTCTTGTTCTGGAACTCGAAGACACTTCTTCAACTGGGACACATGGAACACTGGGAAGACTGCGCTCATCTCTGGGGGTAACTGCACTTCATATGCTACTTCTCCCTTTTTAGCTACGATCTGATACGGTCCCACATATCGAGGTGCTAGCTTTTTCTTAATTCCAAAACGTTGGACTTTCCTCATGGGTGAGACTTTGAGGTAAACATAGTCTCCTACTTGAAATTCCAGGGGTCTCCTTCGTGTGTCTGCATAGCTCCTTTGTCTGGATTGTGCTGCCTTGATGTGTTGCTATACTGTTTGCACAATCCCTTCAGCATCCTTTACATAATCTGACCCATAAAATCCTTGATCTCCTGATTCAACCCAATTTACCGGGGTTCTGCATCTTCGTCCATATAATACTTCAAAAGGTGCCATCTTTATACTTTCCTGATAGCTGTTGTTATACGAAAACTCGGCAAGGGGTAACCATTTCTCCCATGATTCTCCTGAGGATAGAATACAAGCTCTGAGGATATCTTCCAAAATTTGATTCACTCTTTCTGTTTGTCCTGCGGTTTGGGGGTGATAAGCGGAACTTCTTACCAACTTAGTTCCTAGCTCCTTGTGCAACTGTTCCCAAAAACATGCTATGAACTGGGGTCCTCTATCAGAGACAATCCTTTTTGGAACTCCGTGTAACCTCAAGATGTTCTGAATGTACAAGTCTGCATACTGATGAGGACGGTGTGTAGTCTTAACTGGGATGAAGTGAGCCACTTTAGATAACCGATCCACGATAACCCAGATAGAATCATTTCCTTTTTGAGTGGTGGGAAGACCTGTGATGAAATCCATACTAATCTCTTCACACTTCCATTCTGGAATAGATAACGGTTGTAACAATCCGACAGGTCTCAGATGTATAGCTTTTATCCTGCAGCAAGTATCACACCTTGCAACATAAGCTGCAACTTCTTTCTTCATCCTTGACCACCAATACCTTGTTCTCAAATCTTGGTACATCTTACTGCTTCCTGGATGGATAGATAACTTTGAAGTATGGGCTTCATTCAGAATTCTTTCTTTCAGCTCTGTATCCTTAGGAACAACCAACCTCTGATTATACCACAGAATTCCTTGTTTATCGGTCCTGAAGTTCAAAGAACTATTGGTTTCCAACCTCTTCTTAATCTGACAGATCTCTTCATCGGTCTTTTGTCTTTCGATGATGTCACTTTCTAAGGTGCACTGAAGAGTGATATTGTTCAGCATAACGGGGTGCATAAGGTTAAATCCATCTTCCAACAGTGGTTGTAGGGAGTTGCAATGAGTCTTGCGACTCAAGGCATCGGCTACAACGTTCGCTTTTCCGGGGTGGTAATGCACTTCAAGGTTGTAATCCTTAATCAACTCTAACCATCTTCTCTGTCTCATATTCAACTCTGGCTGGGTGAAGATATATTTCAAACTTTTGTGATCTGTGTATATATGACATAGGTTACCCATAAGATAATGCCTCCATATCTTGAGTGCATGAACCACGGCTGCCAATTCCAAGTCATGAGTCGGGTAATTCTCTTCATGTGGTCGCAACTGACGTGAAGCGTATGCTATAACTCTCCCATTCTGCATAAGCACACATCCGAGTCCAATCTTGGATGCGTCACAAAACACATCAAAAGGTTCCTCCAAGTCTAGTTGTGCCAAAACTGGCGCCGAAGTTAACAAAGTTCGCAGAGTGCGAAAAGCTGCCTCACACTCTGGAGTCCATTCAAACTTCTTGTTTTTCTGAGTTAGACGAGTCATAGGCTTTGCAATCCTTGAGAAATCCGGAATGAACTGACGGTAGTATCCGGCCAATCCTAGAAAGCTGCGTACCTCATGTACGTTGGTGGGTGCTTGCCAATCCATAACCTCTTGCACCTTAGAAGGGTCTACAGAGATCCCTTCCTCTGAAAGGATGTGACCAAGGAAAGGTACCTTCTTCAACCAAAACTCACACTTGCTGAACTTAGCATATAACTTGTGCTCTCGAAGCCGGGTCAAAACAACTTGTAGATGCTCAGCATGATCCTTCTCATTCTCAGAGTATACCAAGATATCATCGATGAACACTACAACGAATTTATCCGACTCGGGCATGAAGACCGAATTCATCAGGTACATGAAATGTGCCGGTGCATTGGTCAATCCGAAGGACATAACGAGATACTCATAAAGTCCATATCTGGTGGAGAAGGCTGTTTTTGGTATATCCTCTCTTCTGATCTTAATCTAATGGTACCCTGACGTCAGGTCGATCTTGGAGAACACTTTTGCTTTTGATAACGGATCAAACAAGACGTCGATTCGGGGTAAGGGGTACTTGTTCTTTATAGTTACTGCATTCAACGGTCTGCAATCCACACACATCCTCAAAGTTTTATCCTTCTTCTTCACAAAGATAGCGGGACATCCCCAAGGTGACGAACTAGGGCGTATCAAACCCTTATCCAAAAGCTCCTGCAACTGAACTTTGAGCTCTGCTAATTCTTTAGCGTGCATCCTATACGGCCTCCGAGATATGGGTGTCGTTCCAGGGACTAACTCTATAGCAAACTCCACATCCCTATCCGGCGGTAGTCCAGGCAACTCATCAGGAAAAACATCTGGAAACTCACACACTACTGGGATCTCAGCTATCTGTTTTGCTGTGATATTGAACAACACTCCGATCTCATGGGGGTTTCGGGGTAACTTAAACCGAAAGGTAGACCCACTACGAGGGCTAACCATAGAAACTACTCGCTCTGCGATGTCAAGATTGACCTTCCAGAGTTTCATCCAACCCATACCCAAGATCACATCCAAACCCAGACCAGGGATTACGATGGGATCCACTATGGCCTTCTTATCCCCAAAAGTCATTTCCACCCCTTTAGCCATTTTACGCGCGGAGAGACCAGCTCCGGCGGAACTTATCTGATATCCCCGATCTAACTCTACCAACTCAAGATTACTTCTCAAAACAAAGTTCTCACTTATGAAAGAATGCGATGCTCCAGAATCAAACAGCACAACTGCGGGGCATTGATTAACAAGAAACATACCAGCGGTGACAGGCTCTCCTTCCGGGACTTCCTCCACGGTGGTATAATGCACATGACCTACGCGAGGTGGAGGCTGGGTGTACTGCTTCTTTGGACGAGGGCACTGACGTGATAGGTGTCCCGTCTGACCACAGTTGTAGCACGGGCCAATCACATATGGGGTCTTGGGACCTCCTGCACTTCCTGCCTTATTCTTGTTCTGCATCAGAGGAGCGGTGTAGGGCTTCTGAAAACTAGGACGGGGACGGTTGGTAGTGATCTTCCTCTGCGGGGGACGGAACCTTGCTCCAGCCACTGGCGGGCGATACGGGGCGCGTGCTCCGAAAGGGGTTCTCTACTGAGACGAACCTCCTTCGTTCGCACAACGGCGGTTTTCTGTCGCTAGCCTACTGTCATTGGCCTCTTGATTTAGGCAGTAACTGACGAAGTCACTGAAGGTAGTGCGGTGACTGTTGCCCATCTTTGAAAGCATGGCGGCGCTCATTCCATGCTTGAAGCTTGCGATCTTCTTGGCCTCAGTGTTGACAAAGTCGGGGGCGTAGCGAGACAGATTGTTGAAGCTATGGAGATACTCAGACACAGACCTGGTTCCCTAGGATAGCCTCATGAACTCGGTGACTTTCATTTCCATCAAACCACTAGGGATGTAGTGGTTGCGCATGGCGGTGGAGAACTGATCCCATGTAACGCGTGCATTTGTAGGCAAGGATGCACGGTACTGGGCCCACCACAAACCTGCGGGTCCTTCCAACATGTGCGCGGCGTACTCTGCCTTGAGCTCTTCCGTCAGACGAAGCAGACGGAACTTCTGGGTGATGGAGTTGAGCCATTCATCAGCCTCAAGCGGTTCGGTGACTTCCTTGAACAACGGGGGACGGGTGTCCAAGAAGTCACGGTAGGAGCTGTACTGATTGGGCTCCGGACCTTGGTGCTGCTGGTGCTGTTGCACGGTGTTGTTAGCGATGTTGCGGAGGGTGGCCTCCATGTGCCTCTGCATTTCTTCCATGTTCCTTTGGCTGCCCAAGAACTGGCCGAAAAACGCTTCCGGCGTCATCGGCGGCGGTGGGGGAGGTGGCAAGTTCTCCTCCTGTCCTGCCCCCTGTCCGCGTTGGCTGCGAGTGTGTGCCGGCATCTGCATATCCCATTAATAAGCAACCATTAGGTGATGTCACATTGACCATGAATAAATACTGCGCTGTACGTAATTCGAAAATTTAGCACACGACCAAGTATAATTACTCATTTCCATACAACATCATAGAATAATTGCTCGAAATTAGACATGCAAACGACGAATCTCCATAAAAGATGTCAGATCGAAGTCTGGACTTTGTCCCAAAAACCATACATGCCATCATACATCTGAAACATAAACCAACACATGTCTGGGGTGTTACATCACTAGCGAGCATGCTCAAGCTATACAAAAGAAAACGATCCCTAACGAAACTAACGCTCAGGCGTCTCCAGCGGCGGATGCGGCGTCCTCTACGTCGGCGTCGATCATCGGCTCGTCAGCGTGATCCTCCTCCGGTGGGGCGTCAGGACCAAGGACCTCTCCATCCTGGGGATCCTGGGCCTCGGCTGCGGGAACCTCGGCAGCTGCTGGGGCAGCGGCCTCCTGTGCGGCGTGATGCATCTGGTGGACTGCCTCGTGGAGCTGGTCGATGTAGGCCTGCTGTCCATGGATCTACTGTATCAAGAGGTGGGCTCCCTCTCTGAGCTAGTCGAGCGCGGTGCGGGCCTCATCCCTCTGAAGGGTGGTAGTCAGGTACATCTGCTCTGCAACGGTCCTGCAACGGTCCTGGCAGTGGCTTGTGCTGCTGCTGTAGTACGGGCGTCGTCACGCTCAAGGGTGATCTGCTGAATCCTCTCCTGGAGACGAGCTACCTCGGCACCAACTCTTCCTCTAGCTTCCTCTTGCTCTGGTAGGTGGCTGTGAGGGTGAAGGACACGCTCTCGAGAGTGTGCTCCAAACTCTCACATACACCTAACAAAGCTCCGGTGGCGCTCATCGCAGGCGTCTCACAGTAGAACCTCTTCTCTGGGCTCCCTGTCAAGACTAACTCCGAAGTCTGCTTCCAGCGCAATGGAAAAAGTGATCCACGTGGAAACACCCCTGCCATCGCACTAGCCAGGTCGGCGGGGAAGCGGGCGATGATATCCTTCAACACTAGGTATGCTGCCCTGTTAGCTCCATCCTTGGCACATGTGCCCCTGGTGATCTCCGTCCATCCTGTCCAGTGAGGCTTGGCGGGCAAAGCTTTGACTTTGATCTCCACCATGACCAAGGAATCCTGCCCGTAGATCTCCTTCTGCCATGAGTACCTGGGCTCCTGTCCTTCCTCATAGCCCACGGCCTGCAGAATCCTCCAAAGGATAGTCGGCAACCCGAAGTAGGACAAGAACGTCTTCCGGGTCAGCTTGGTGGCCAAGCGGTGACGCAGAACTCCTCTACCTCCAGTGGCCTTGCGAGCGGTCAGCTTAGTCCGGGCCATCTGTAGAAACAAAAGGGTTTCGAACTCTCGTGAGACGGATATTAAGTTGGCAGTTTTTATATAAAAGAGACAATTTTTAATCAAGGGGAGGTAATGCAAATGCAAGAAATTTAAACATGATGCATGATCGTACTTACGTTCTCACTCACTAACATGACTCGTAAGTCCTAACGTTCTAGTCGGTGGCAAGAACGATCTCTCATGCGTTATCTACACGTTCTACTCGATCGCACAGTTAGCGTACCTGCAGAAGATTCATTTCAGCCCAAAGCAATCCCAATCGTAAAACAACTGAGTATTGGCTAATATGCGCAAAATACATAGAAGCCAACACTAAACACCATGCACCAATATAGAAAACACCCTCAAAAACCATTGATACCCTCGTGTATGTTTGCGTGGAGCTCGCACATACTTGGTATAAGAACTCTCACCTAGACCGACGGTTGGACGGTCATGCTCTCATATGTCACAAAATCATTTTATGCATGTTTTCGCGATCGACGCATTCTCTTTTCCCGAGAATGGACCAGCAAATAAAGATCCAGCATGAAGCAAAACCCTGAACCCTATTAGCAGTTAAACCACGTGAATGCTAGTATAGGGCTTAAGGACGAGACTGGGCACACTTAGTAATTGAAAATAGTTTTGAAAATAGTTTTGAAATACCCATTTTAGTTTGAAAATAGCTCTTTGCGGATGCAATAACTTGAACCATGCTTTGATACCAGCTGTGGCGGAACCGTCCTGGTTATAAGAGGTCAAGAACCATCTTAGTCAAATCCGTCTGACATCGACTCATACTTGAACCCATATAACCCCGGTAGTCCGGAAATCTCAAAGGATTTCTATCATCTTACAACATACAGGATCGCATTGTTCAAGAATTACATTCGCAAAGATACATCACAGGGAAACGAAACCGGATTTAAAACATCAGAGTACGAATTTAAGACGGAGTTATTACAATACCGAATTTAAAAGTGCGGAAGCTTAAATAAGTTTGAAACACGACCACTACACATGTGGTCCAAATGAAACGTTGTTTGATAAATCCAACTCAACACAACTCACTCTTCCCTTTTTAGATATTGTGCCACTAGGAGTCTCAGACCAGCAAAAGAAAAGGGGAAGCTTCTGGACGACCCTGCCCGGGGCCTACTCCTCGTCACCTTCCACTGGGTAGAGGCAGTGCTTACAATAGCCAATGTAGACCTGGCCATCTGCAACAAACGGGATAAACCCTGAGTACGGGAATGTACTCAGCTAGATTTACCCGTCCAACTGAAAATAAAGACACCAAGGGTATGCAAGGCCTTTTTGGGTGGAGCTGGGATCTTTTAGTTGCGGAAAGCTCACAATTAAGATAAGGAGTATTAATTGACATAGATGAGCTGTCAGTTTTAGACCTATTTCTTTACTCTAGGTTTGCACCTGAACTATTACACACACTTGAGTCTAACAAGCAATAGTATAACCATATCCAGTTGACTTCTCCATATTTTAGTTGAACCTTTAATCATCACATGGAGTTGTATCGTGGTGAAGCTCGCCATAGTTTCCCACTAACCAGGGGAGACGGCGACTAGAATCGAATTCCAAACCAGCTGGTGAAAGACCTTTAATACCAGCCCACACTTTCCCCGTCGGGTCCATGCATTGGGCAACCGCTCGATGCTTGTTCGTGGTGGTAATCGTCGTGGCTCACAGCACGGACCGCCCAATTGGAACCTGGCGATGGCCTCACGCGGCAGATCGCATTTCCATACTAGAGGGCACGACACGGGTTGAGACCGGCCCGAACAGCTTCTAACCGGCTTTAGGGTCGATGATTACGGCACCGACATATCCCTAAGTAAAAGGGCGCGTTCAAAAATTAACGAGGGCCAACATCGATACAAACCTACACGATCCAACGGACGGACTGCCCCAAGTTTCCAAACTTGTGCCTTGCCTTCCAGTTGACCGTATTTCATTACTATTCAGGTTCTTTTCCACGATAGCAAATATAGCCAACCGTGATCCGGTAAATACCCATCAGGGGTATTACGGAAACATCCTTAACCACTACCTTTATTAAGCAGACTAAGCAATTCTACAGTATAAATAAAGAACAAGATGGCAAGGCAGGTATTACTCAATGACAAGGAATGATAATGCAGCAAGTGGGATTCAACCAACTCCTATACCTAATGCATCACAATATAAAGAACTCAAGCCATTTAATTGTAAATAATAGGAGACTTAGAATGCTCCGGGGCTTACCTTGAGAGAAGACTGAGGCCTCGTGGGAGGGGCACTCAGGCAGGTTAGTGTCAGCTGCGGGGTCGGCTTCCTCGGCTTGATGCAGTTCCGAGATCTCCTGCTCGGCGCTTGCCTCCTGCTCCTGGTCTTGATCCTGAACTGTCGATCCTATTGCAATGCGGTTGAAAATGATAAATAAATAATACGTGGAGCGAGATGCGGTGGTAAGAAAAGTAACATTTCTAGCAAACCAACAAAACCAACTTGTTGAACCACTTTTGACATTGAGGTAAATACTTATTTATCTCATAAAAAAAATCCATTAATTCACCTATTTCTTATTTAATTATTCAAAAGAACTCAGGTTTGAACTGCAAGTGCATTTTCCTGAACTCAGAAAAATCCACAAAAATTCCAGAAGGCAATTAACACCTGCTGCACTTCACTGAACAATTTTCAGCCAGAAATAAAATACAGAACTGCAGATATAAAAATAACAAATAAACTGCTCAAAAGGTGCTTTGAACTAATTTTTCATACAAAAGTGTCAAACAGCAGATTTTATAATTTTCCTAGCTTTAACTACTCATAAACATTGTACTGTAGAAAATTCACTATCAGAACCTAAATATACAAGCCTACACAAAATAAACAAATCTACTCTAAGTTAAACCATTTGAACTACAACTCTACTGTAAAAGGGTGCTAAACTCATTTTCATATTTTTCCCAGATTCTACTTCACATTTCATATTTATCAAGAAAGTTCCATGAACAGAAACATTATATTATTTCTTACATGAATTTCCAAAGGAAAACACAGAAAAGTACATTTGTAAAGCAACTTCATATTCTTCCATACAATAGCTCATGCTTAATATTTTTTTTAGCATGAACATGAGATACAGAGACTACACAATTTTTCCCACATTTTATTTCGACATATAAAACACCTTAACATTTATTCTAAGAAATCAGCCAAAAAGGACTTTTAATCATAACAGAAACTTTTTTACATAAATAGTGCATCATATATTTTTCACAGGTGCAAATCATGATAATAAACTTACACAAAATTTTACAGGAATTATCTGAACCAGAAAACATATATAACCATTTATCTCAACAAAAGCATATAAACTGAAATAAATAGAAACAGTAAAATAAACTTTTACCAAAAATACTTTCATATTTTTCCATGATAGATCTACTCATAAACAAGCTAACAAAATTGAAAGTACTTCATCTGAACTTGTAAAACGTGCTATACAAAAATAACAAGCTTTACTGTAAAATAAAGACAAAAAGAAAAACATTTGAAATTTTCCCGGCCCAACTGCGTGAACTCGGTCCATGGGCCAAGTGAGGCAGACGTGCGGGGTCCACTGGTCAACGGGACCCACCCGTCAGAGAGAGGAAACAGGGGAGAGAGGTTGACCGGCGATTACTCGCCGCCGGTGCGGTTGCCAGCGGTGAGGCTAGGCTTGATGAGTTCATCTCGACGATGCGAATCTATCGGTGGTGTTGGTTTGGCTAGTGGGTGGCCATAGCTCGCTGGCGACGAGAGGTGGCGCACGGTGGCGGCGGCAACACACGGCTACGCCGTTTCCGGCTCCTAATCCATCCAGTACTTAGCACTAATGTTAACTTGATCATAACCATGTATACTTAATTCATTGACATAACTCTGTTAAAATCCATGCTCCGTAGGACATTCTTTATTCTTTTATTCTTTCTTCTATCTCCGTAGAAGCTCCATGTATTTTAGGCAATGTGTGTGTGTTGATCCCACTATCAAAATTACCGTTTATCCTCCTGCTATGGTTAATTAGTCAACTATGCATTTATTATGTTCTTGTCATGAATATATCTCGAATCCTTTCGCACCAAGCCTTCCCAGTGGTAAAATATAAATAACGATACCTGGAATACTCCCGGTGAAATGCTACAACGGTAACCCCGTGCGCTTGCGGACCCTGTCTGTAAACGAATTGGTTTACCAGGCCAGCCTCTCAGGTCATCACTAAAGCCACATGTTTTGGTATATGAAGTGCCATCGCACTTTGGCGCCAATACTGGATATGTAGCTAAGTGGTTGCGTCTGAGGCTGACACTGATATCCCTTGGTAGCATCGCTAGGAACCACCATACTCAGTGTATGTCGTTAAGGAATGTCAGCAGGCATTCCAGGCGTCGTGCCTGGGGATGATGGCCTACCCTAGTGATGATTCCTAGAGATGTCAGTAAGTATTTTTGGCGTGATCGCAGAGGATGGATCTTAAACCTATCCTCCGTTGGTTGCGCTATGAAATGCCAACAACGAGCAATTCTGCCTTAAGCTGGGCCCATGAACTGATGGACAACGACTTAAGTGATGTGTACCAGTCATGAGCTACATCTTCAACTGCCGGAATGAGGGATTTAGCCAACGCTTGAGTGTCTCCTCCTGCCGAAAACACACTTGTTTCATAGCTCGCCGAAACTTCCGCGGGTTCGACTTTCCGTCGAATAATGGGATTCGAGGCTTGTAGTTGATTGGCCAAGGGTGCAATTGCAATTCTCTCAAAAGCGGCGAAGTTCCGTCAATGGCATCACCGAACACTGCTGGTGGTTCATAGGGTGGTATGACAATATTTTCTTGAAACCCCAGGAATGAGACCCCTTCGGCCCTCTACAATTCATGTACCTCTCTTGCTAGTTGCACTCTTTGTGCTTCTGCTTGACGGATGGTGTTTTGTGTTTGCTCTGCTCTAGTTCTGGTTGTAATTTGCTAGTGGAGTTGATCCCCTTGCTATTGCAGTCTATATATTTCTTGCTGGTCATCGCTCAGCCTTTTGAGAGCTTGAGCATGTCTGGTAACTTCATTGTCGGTGGCTTCGTTTTTGTCGCTCGTAGTCTGGACGTGTCCATCCGGCGGTTCTTCCCTGCGGAAGGGTTGTTCGACTGGTAGTGGCGCGCCTTGACTTGTTGAAGCGTCGGCCGCTACGAGCGCTGATAGCTGAATCCCAGGTGGGAAAGTACTCACGTTGGCCGTAGCGGGTGCGACATTCACGTTTGATGGTAGTGTGGCTGTTCGAACTGCTGCCGAAACCGCCCCGGGGACGACCGTCGTGACCGCAACTGCCTTTTCGATTTCTTGGAAATCCACTGCATTCGACCCTTTCCTTGGTTCCATGGCAACCTCAAGCAACAACCACGGTGGGTGCCAATGTTGTTCTAGGACCTAAACCCTATAACACTAGGTTGTTACTTGAACGGTCACAGACACAAAGGCAGACGAAAGGTGGAATAGGGAATGCTCGGGAACAATGAAACGAAGAGAATGAGAAGAGAATGGGAGGTCGGCCTATTTATATTAATTTTGTGTTTTGAAAACCCTTCAAACTACCCTTCGTTTACAGGTAGTACAATGCTCTTCCAATTACTCTTCTGGATAAGGTGCCTCTGCGCTCAGGAGGGTAGTTCTGTACATTGGGGTCGAGGTGGTCGCACCTACTTTCCATCCGCCCAATCGAGCACCCTCCTGTCGACTGGTGAACTCCCTTGGCACTCCCAGACTGGTCCTACATGAAGACATACAAAAACCATATCGATAAAACAATTGCCTTGGCTCATAACAATTTTTTTTGAAACATTGGCTCATAACAATTGCCTTGGCTCATATCGATAAAACAATTGGCTTGGCTGAAAACGCTTTTGAGCTAAAGCGGTATCTTTCCACTAGCTCGGCCTGGCGAAAGTTCTTTCGCTCGAAAGGTTAACCATCACGGTTAGCTGAACGAAACTAAATGAACGGTAACACATTTGACCTAAAGCATTTTCAATCGAATGTATCATCGTCCAAGCAATTACATTCGACCCTGAACGCCCATGGTCCCTATCGCCCGAAAGCGTAATCGACAAATAATTATTTCTTTGACAAGGAGCTCGTCGAAAACATTTTCGTGCAAAAACGGGTTCCTGTTCACAAGGTACCATCCCAACACATAGGTCATTGAAATACATTTTCCTGCACTTTTACATGTGTTCAAGTCAATTTTTAAGAATTGCAACTAGATTCTATAAAAGCAACTAGAAATAGAAATTGTTTAATGGTATAACATTCTATAGATTGGTTTATGAGAATATACGGTTTGGCAACCTCTTAATTTACTTCCAAAAGGCTAACGCAAAACTTGAACGTTAGGTAGCATCATTTTCACATGTTCATGTATTCGAAGAAAGCAACCCTCACGGTTGGTTGTACAGAGCAAATACAGATACTAGTAAATCAAGGTTGGTTGTACACACAAAGCAACCCCCTACGGACTAAAAATACTAACCACCAGATTGCACTTTCGGAAGCTATGGTTTCTTTCATCTCTTTTCCCTCTTCACCATTCAAGAAAAAACTGTTTCTCAATGTCCCCAGCGACCAAATGATATAAACTGGATAAGCTAGATACAGCATAAGTTTCTAAGTATCATGACTTCCCTCAAGTTTGAACCTGGTTAGCGGCTATTAACGAAGGAAGATGCTGATTATTGAGTAACCTTTCAATGGGCTAACTACAATACTTGACAGGCTGGCACATTGACCTTCAAAGCTGTCCGTGATCCACAGAGCTATATAGAGCCTCTTGAAGCACAAGATCATGGTTCCTCGTTCATATATAACAAAAAAGGCCTCAAATCGTGTCAATGGTACTTCCTTGATGTGTTGTATGTGCTGAATGAATCCGAATCTGATATAGTGAAATCATCACATCTCCATCTTTCTAGCTGTTGGTGAAGCCCCATCTCACTTGTCCCACCCTCCTCATCGTCATCAACAATATTCGTTGGCTTCCACTGATCCACTAGGCTGGAAAGCCTGTTCACACAGTGACACATGTCTGGTCGCTGGTATGGTTCCCGCGCCGTGCAATGGCGAGCAAGATCAGCCACCTCCAGTAAACTGTTCCAAGATTCAGCACTGAGCTCCAAGGTGGGGTCCAAAAACTTCCTGAACTTCTCTTTGTCAAGCATATTTTTTCGGAAGATCGTTACAAGATGTGTTTCATCCTCAGGTAATGAGTTATCAAGTACTTTCCTTCCCGTGATCATCTCCATTAGTATCACACCGTATGCATACACATCTACTTTTGTAGTGACCTTTCCTGTAGCTGCATACATACCATGGCATGTTTGTCAATATATGCCACAAAATGGAACAAATAAAAAACATGGGGAAAAAAACAATCGTTGACATACAATTCTCTGCATTTCTTTCCAAAAGGACTAATGCTGAAACACCGAATTTGAAGAAAACATACGGAAAAAGGATAAAATTTGAGCCTTAGTGGAAAAAAAAACTGTCTGGGAAATGGCTGAAAAGACCTCCACAATTGATTTATGACACCGTCTTTTTCATCTTCGACCATCAACAAATGGATACATGAAATCAGGTCCACTCTAATTTTATTTGAGTAAGGTGTCCTAACTGTGTTCTAATGTACTCCCTCCGTCCAAGAAAACATGCAATTCTAGCACAGTAGCACGTTTTAGTATCTTAACTTTAAATAATTATAGATAAAAATATATTAATATTTATAATATCAAATAAACATCATTAGATTAATTATGAAATGTACTTTTATAGTAAATTTATTTGAATTAATAAATATTAATATTATTTACTAGAAATGTGGTCAAACATGAAGTACTTTTGGGGGCACGAAACCCATAGTTGTATGTTTTTATGGACGGAGGGAGTACTAAATGGTGCAAAACATTGTCACTGTTTTGTAGGAATAACAGAACTAAGGTCAGGCTTTACTAGGTGCTGAGCATGATATGAACCAGATATACAAATAGTCGATTTTTGACATCACAAAAAAGGACAGGCATGTAAACGATTGTCTGTACTTCCGAAAGAATGGACGTAAACCAAAGGAAAAGATTCAGTAATTTCATTTGGAGTTGACCAATGACCTCAACTATCAGCAATAATGTCATTGTAAGTTTTTCCAGATATCTGCTTAGCAAAAGTTTGTGCGTTCATATGCCATCACCAGCAGAAAACTGAATAACTGTTAGGACTCATGAAGCGGTTGCTACAGAACCCATCTTGAGATGAAAAAGGAGCAAGGATCATGCAAAACAGTTATTAAAAACACTTATTTATAAGCAAAGGTACAGTCGTTCAAGAAAAAGCAAAGGTACAGGACACAACACACAAGTCGCTGAGGATTTTCTATCAACCACCCCCTTACTAATAAAAGTGAAAGAAAACACACATAACTAGCACTCATAAAAACTTAAAAAATAAGTAAAGTCACATCCATCTCAAATGATCAACAAAATGAATGCTAGTATATGGAGTTGATTAAACCCTTCACTATGGAGAAAATTAAAGAAACTATTTTCTCTATGGAGAAAAATACTGCCCCTGGTCCAGACCATATTCCTGTAGTGTTTTACCAACATTGTTGGGTTTTTATTAAAGAGGAGTTTCATGATCATAATCTGAACATTGAAAGGCTTAACTATGGGACGTACCCTTCTTACCAAAATCAAGAATGCTAATAAAATCCAGCAGTACATATGTCTGCTCAACATCATTTACAAGATCTTCACTAAAACTTTCATGCTTAGGTTGGAGAAAGTTATGAACAGGTTGATTAATAATTGCCAAATTGGTTCATTAAAGAAAAAATATTATGGATGGAGTGATGGTCCTCCATGATACTAGAATAAAAAAGAGGTCTTTGTTCTGAAACTCGATTTCGAGAAGGCCTACAATAAAAATAACTGGGATTTCCTCCTGTCTTGTCTCAGGCAAAGAGGTTTCCATAAACATTGGTGTGACTGGATTGCAACAGTGATGACCTTGGGAACTCTGAGTGTCAAAGTTAATAATATGTTTGGCTCTTACTTTACTACTGGGAAAGGGGTGAGACAAGGTGACCCCGTTTCACCATTTGTTTTCAATATAGTGGCAGATACTATAGCAAATTGATCATTTCTGGACAAGAAAACAAACTGTTGGCAGGCCTAGTGCAGGAGTATGTAAATAATGGTATTGTGATTCTGCAATACACAGATGAGTCTTGCGCATTCAGGATAGCAAAGAATTGTTAAATGGATAAATGGATATTATATATTATAGGCCTATATGGCCCAGCCCATGTTGGCTCATCCTCTATATATACTCATCTCCACCTCTGGAGTTTGTATGCTCTCAGATCCCTAAGGTATATAACATGGTACCAAAGTTCTGGTTTAGGGTTAGGATTAGACTCATCTAATTCACACACGATCCATTTTTCTCCGTTTGGGATTTTTCCTCTCGGTCATGATCCACGTGGCCCGTCGGCGCGCTGGAGTTTTCCGCTGCTTCCTGAGGCCCGTCGTCCACCGTCTTCGTCTTCGCGGAGGCCCGTCGTCCTTCACGCGCGGATCAATCGCGGACCCGCGCGGCTTCTTTCACGCGCGGACGCGGCTTCGACGTGAGGCGCGGACGCGGCTTCGACGTTGGGCGGGCGCGGCTTCCTTCACACGGGCGGATCAAGCGCGGCAGGCGCAGCTACCTTCCTCACGCGCGGGCGAACACACTCGCCCTCACGCGCGGGCGGGCGGGCGGGACCTGGCGGATCTGCGCTTTGCTTTCGCGCGGGCGGACGGATCGCGCGGATCGCGAGTCGCGCGGCGCTCTGCTTTCGCGCGAGTGGACGGATCGCGCGGATAGCGAGTCGCACGGCGCTCTGCTTTCGTGCGGGCGGACGGATCGCGAGTCGCGCGGGTTCCTTCACGCGGGACCTTCACGCGGACGGATTCGCGGGGGACGCGGGACCTTCACGCGGACGCGATCCGCCGTCCTGGTTTGGCTCCCCCATTTGTGTGGCGATATCTCTGTCAGTCCTTTGCCTTCCATTACTATTGTTCAGATTACATCATGTCTCAGTCTCAGTCTTTGGGTGCTATTGTCATCAGTATCACACTGGATGGTCAGAACTATTTAAAGTGGGCCTTTACTGTTGAAACTGCATTGAGGGGTCATGGTCTTTATTTTCATTTGACTGATGATCCACCCACTCTTAAGTCTGATAATAGTAATGCTGCTGCTGTCAAAACTTGGGAAATAAATGATGGGAAAGTCATGGCTCCTATGGTTATCAGTGTTAAACAAACCATTATTATCAGTCTGCGCAAGTTTAAGCTAGCCAAACCTATGTGGTCTTATTTGAAGGACGGCTATGTCCAGGAAAGCGGTGCTCTTCAACATACTCTCATGCAGCAGCTTCATGTTATTGAACAAAAGGATATGTCCATTGATGAGTATTATTCTGCCTTTGATCGCTTGATGGGTTCTTTGATTTCCATGGTGTCTAAGTGCACAACGGGTTAGAATTGTACGGCACTTTCATTTATTGAGCAGTTCCTTACTTACAGATTTGTCATGGGAGTCAGGGCAGAGTTTGATTCTATTCATACAAGATTGCTTCACAGTTCTTCTACTCTGACCATGGCAAAGGCATTATCTGAATTGCTTGCTGAAGAGACACGTCTTCAAGCTCTGTCAGAGCCATCTTCTGCGCCTAACCCTCACAGTGTGTTGGCAGCTTCTCATTAGAGGACCAATGCATTGAAAGAACCCTGTAAGCATTGTGGCAAGCATTGTGGCAGGACTAATCATATTTCAGATAATTGTTTTGCTAAGCATCCAGAGAAGCTGGCTGAATTTCGCGCTCGTCCTACTGCTCGTGGTCGTGGTACTTCTTCCACTCCTAGAGGTTCAGCTAGTGCTACTGTTTCTGTTGCTGCTTCCTCAACTGTTGGTGCTCCTTCATCCTAGGTGCTTGATTCTGGTGCCTCCTTTCATGTGACATCCGATCAATCCTAACTGGTTGCCTGCAAGCCGGTCACTGATGGCACTTCTATTCAGACAGCTGATGGTACTTCTTGTCATATTACTCATTAGGGTTCACTTTGCAATAATCATTTTTTTGTACCCAATGTTTCCTTTGTACCTCAGTTGTCTATGAATCTTCTGTCGGTTGGTCAAGTTACCGACCAGAATTGTTTCGTTGGTTTTGATGACTTATCTTGTCCGTCGCAGCAGGAAAGTGATTGGGACTGGCCATCGCCGCAAGGGTGCTTCCAACCTCTATGTTCTAGACATCCTACGTCTTCCTTCATCTGTTGCACCTACAGCTCATGCCTCGTCCGCTGCATCGTCCTCCGCCTCTTTTGCCAAGTGGCATCATCGTCTTGGTCATCTTTGTGGGTCTCGTTTGTCCTTCATGATAAATAAAGGTTGTTTAGGTCATACATCTATTGAGTCTAGCTTTCATTGCAAGGGTTGTAAACTTGGCAAACAAATACAACTTCCGTATTCCTCTAGTGTTTCTCATTCTGCTAGACCTTTTGATCTTATTCATTCAGATGTATGGAGTCATGCACCTTTTGCTACAAAGGGAGGCCACAAATATTACGTCATTTTTATTGATGATTTTTCTCGCTATACATGGATTTATTTCATGAAACATCGTTCCCAGTTGTGTTTTATTTATCAGTCTTTCGTTCGAATGGTTCACACGCAATTTTCTACTCCTATTAAAATTCTCCACTCAGACTCTAGGGGTGAATATTTGTCTGCTGCTTTTCGACAATTTTTGTCCTCTGAGGGTACCCTTGCACAACTTTCTTGTCCAGGTGCTCATGCTCAGAATGGCGTTGCTGAACAAAAACATCGCCATCTCATAGAGACAGCTCGCACCCTTTTGATTTCATCTTTTGTTCCTTCTCATTTTTGGGGTGAAGTTGTTTCCACTACCGTCTATCTCATCAATAGGCAACCTTCATCCAAATTGTCTGACCGATGCCCTAGTGAAGTACTTTTTGGTACTCCTCCAAGCTATGACCATCTTCGCGTTTTTGGATGCACATGCTATGTTTTGCTTGCCCCTCATGAGCGCACGAAATTGATTGCTCAGTCTGTTGAGTGTGTTTTTCTGGAGCATAAGGGTTATCGATGCTATGATCCTTCCTCCCGTCGCATACGCATCTCTCATATGTTAATTTTGTTGAGGATCGTCCTTTCTTTTATAACCCATCCACCAAACATTCATATTCCCCCATAGAGTCCACCTCTTTTTTGTGCCTTCCACCATCTAGCACTGACGCCTCCATACCTTTCGTTCCTATTTTCATCACACCACCTTTACCTTCTGATTCATCTTTACCCTCTGCAAAAACTCCACCGCCACCACCTCACTCCTTTTCTAAACCACCTATCACACGTGTCTTCAGCCGTTGTCCTCAAAACCTCACCCACCTTCCTTCTAGTTCTACCACCTCGGCCAGTCCTGATGAGCCCGTTGTTGATGATTCTAATAATAATACTATTGATGAGTCATCTATTATTTCTAATGAGTTACAGGTTGGTCCACGATATAATCTTCGAGATCGTAGCTCTATTCATCCTGCAGACAAGTATGGCTTTCCTCATGTTAATGTTGTTGTTGATGAGCCATCCACTTATCAAGAAGCTTCTTGTATTCCAGAATGGCAGCTAGCTATGTCTGAGGAACTTGCTGCTCTTGACCGTCAAGGTACTTGGGAGCTTGTTCCATTGCCATCACACATGGTACCTATTACATCTAAGTGGGTATTCAAAGTTAAGACCAAGTCAGATGGTTCTACAGAAAGATACAAAGCTCATCTTGTTGCTAGAGGTTTTCAGCAAACTCAAGCTCTGGATTATGATGAGACATTTGCACCTTTTGCTCATATGACGACGGTTCGTACATTACTTGCAGTGGCGGCTGCTTCTTCTTGGTGCATATCTCAAATGGATGTCAAGAATGCTTTTCTTCACGGTGATTTGACTGAAGAAGTTTATATGCAACCACCTCCAGAAATAGTTGCTCCTCCAGGATATGTTTGTCATCTTCGCCATGCTTTATATGGCCTTAAACAGGCCCCTCGTGCTTGGCATGAGCGTTTTGTATCTGTCATACGGGCTGCTGGTTTTTCACCTAGTGATCATGATCCGGCCTTATTTGTTCACTTGTCACCACGTGGTCGGACTTTGCTCCTTCTCTATGTTGATGATATGCTGATTACAGGTGATAATGAGGATCACATTTCTCATGTGAAGCAGCAGCTTAGTGCTGAATTTCAGATGTCGGATTTGGGTCCTCTCAGTTATTTCTTAGGCATTGAGTTAAGCGATCCACCAGGGGATATCATCTTTCTCAGTCTAAGTACATTCAGGACCTTATTGCTCGTTCAGGCATCACTAATGACAGGACTGTTGCTACTCCTATGGATCTTCACTTGCAGCTCCGTTTCACTGATGGGGTTCCTCTTCAGGATCCCTCTCGATATCGACATATAGTGGGCAGTCTTGTTTATCTCACTGTCACCCGGCCTGACATTGCTCATGCAATCCATATTTTGAGTCAGTTTGTTTGTGCCCCAACTTCTGTTCATTTTGGACATCTACTTCGTGTGCTGCGATATTTACGGGGGACATCATCTCAGAGTTTACTCTATGCACACGACAGTCCACTTCAGCTTCATGCTTACTCGGACGCCACTTGGGCGAGTGACCCCAATGATCGATGCTCCATCACAGGATACTGCATTCTTCTTTGTTCTTCTCCTATTGCATGAAAGTCCAAGAAACAAGCATTTGTATCTTGTTCTAGTACACAGGCTGAACTTCGAGCCCTTGCTACCACTACTGCAAAGATTGTATGGATTCGATGGTTGTTGGCAGATTTTGGGGTTTCTTGTAATGTTGCCACACCTCTTCTCTGTGATAATACAGGGGCCATACAAATTGTCAATGATCCTGTGAAACATGAACTTACAAAGCATATTGGTGTGGATGTGTTTTTTACTCGGTCTCATTGTCAACAGAAAACTATTGCTCTTCAGTATGTGCCTTCAGAGTTGCAATTGGCTGACTTTTTCACTAAAGCACAAACTCAAGAGCAGCATCGGCTTCACTTGATCAAACTCAATGCTTCCAATCCTCCGCTTCCACCTTGAGTTTGAAGGAGGGTGTTAAATGGATAAATGGATATTATATATTATAGGCCTATATGGCCCAGCCCATGTTGGCTCATCCTCTATATATACTCATCTCCACCTCTGGGGTTTGTATGCTCTCAGATCCCTAAGGTACGTAACAAGAACAAGCAACTAGTCTCACGTTCCTGCTATATTTCTATGAGTCCAAGTCTAGGCTTAAGATTAATTTTACTAAAAGTGAAGCTATTATGATCAGCCAAGATGTTGATAGGTCTTTGGAGTACGCCGACACCTTTAGTTGCGCTGTTGGGAAATGGCCTATATAGTACCTAGGGTCCCTGTGTCTAGATCAAGACTACACATAGCCGATCCTCTTGACGAGCAATTGCTCAAACAGTTAGATGGTTGGCAAGGCAGCTCAGTGTCCATTGGTGGGAGAACCACACTTTTGGACTCATCTTTAGGTAACATACCCACATATGGTATGTCTATGTACCTCTTTCCCATAACTACTACTGGCAAGCTTGATAAAACCAGGGAAAAAATTTCTGGCAAGGAAGGGGTTTGAGAATAAAATACCACTTGGTTAGGTCCCGCCTGCACTTCGTGTCATCGCATCGTCCCCCACGTCGTCAGCAGCTTCGGCACCTCCTTAGGCGCCCCGCGGCCCACCTCCCGGGTTTTCGCCTCTTCGCCCTGAGCGCGCCTTCGTGTACCACTACAGCCGTCGCCCCCTACTACCATCAGTGTTGACTGCGCCTGCACCAGCACCCTCGGTTGTGCCTGCCTCCGCACCGCCTATGACTGCTGCTCCCTTGCCCAAGGGTGCGGTTGTTGTCCGCCCAATGACCAATCAGCATGCCATGGGATCACGGTCCAAGAGTGGTTTTCGCATGTCGGCTGCCTACCACACTGCCTCGCTCTCTCCAGTTCCGAAGACCTTCCGCAGCGCTCTTGTCGACTCCAATTGACGACCAGCTATGGAAGAACACCGTGCTCTTCTGCAGAATGACACATGGGACCTCGTGCCTCGTCCTCCTCAGGCCAACATTGTCACTGGCAAGTGGATCTTCCGCCACAAGTTCAAGTCTGATGGCTCACTTGAGAGGTATAAGGCCCGTCGGGTGCTCCGTGGCTTCACTCAACAACCTGGTGTGGACTTTGATGAGACCTTCAGTCCTGTGGTGAAGCCTGCTACTGTTCGCACAGTGCTCTTGCTGGCTCTTTCTCGCAACTGGCCTATCCACCAGCTAGACGTGAAGAATGCTTTCCTCCATGGGAATTTGAATGAGACGGTATACTGTCAGCAGCCTTTAGGGTTTGAAGATTCTACTCACCCTGAGTTTGTATGCCTGCTCAAGAAGTCACTCTGCGGCCTCAAGCAAGCCTCCCATGCATGGTACAGTCGAATGGCTACCTATCTTCTGTCTATTGGGTTTGTTGAAGCCAAGTCAGACACCTCACTCTTCATTTACCACCGCGGCTCCGACACAGCTTACTTGTTGCTCTATGTGGATGATATTGTCCTCACAGCTTCCTCCCCTGATCTCCTCTGGCGGATCATCTCAGCACTGCAGCGAGAGTTAGCCATGAAAGATCTGGGTACATTGCATCACTTCCTCGGTATGCAGGTTCAGCGAAGCGGTTCTGGTTTACTCCTCTCCCAGCGACAGTACATGTTGGATATTCTGGATCATGCTGGTATGGCAGAGTGCAAGCCTTGTTCCACTCCAGTTGACACCAATCCGAAGATTGCTACAGCTGACGGAGCCCCAGTGTCTGATGCCACAGATTTTCACAGCCTTGTTGGTGCTCTACAATACTTGACATTCACCCGCCCGGACATTGCGTATGCCGTTCAGCAAGTGTGCCTTCATATGCACGACCCCCGAGAGCCTCACCTTGCTGCTCTGATGCGGATTCTCAGGTATATCTGAGGCACGCTTCATCTTGGTCTATTGTTGCGACCATCTTCCTCTATGGATCTTGTTGTCTACACGGATGCAGATTGGGTCGGTTGTCTGGACACTCCTAAGTCCACCTTGAGCTATGCGGTGTTTCTCGGTGATAACCTCGTTTCCTGGTCCTCCAAGCGCCAGAACACCGTATGAAGATCTAGTGCTGAAGCCGAGTATCGCGCAGTGGCTAACGGAGTTGCAGAGGCCACTTGGCTGCGACAGCTCCTCATCGAGCTGCGCACACCCCTCCAGCGCGCCACGTTGGTGTATTGTGACAACATCAGCGTTGTCTACATGTCCTCCAATCCAATTCAGCATCAGCGTACGAAGCACAATGAGATTGATCTTCACTTCGTTCGAGAGTGAGTCGCCATTGCTGATCTTCGTGTCCTGCATGTTCCTACCTCTTCACAATATGCAGATATCTTGACCAAAGGGCTGCCTTCTTCGGTCTTCACGGAGTTTTGGTCCAGTCTAAACGTGCAAAGTGGCTGACGTTTTGACTGCGGGGGTGTGTTAGAATAGGCGCCCTTTGGGCTGGCTATGGGCCAGGCGTCCATGCCTATTGGGCTGGACAGCCGTATAGGGTTGTGATAGATGATGATCCAGATTAGGCAAGGATCACCGTTGATTGGGTACTTTCTAATTTTCTATAAACCCTTTCGATCCTTGCCTATATATTGTACCCTGTACTCTATCAATCAATCTATCAATCCCGAGACCTATTGGCTCTCAGCCAAGAACCCAGTCTTCCACGACAGAAGCAAGCACATCAGGATCAAATATCATTTCATCAGGGACTGTCTGGGGGAGGGGAGCACCTCACCAAGTCGCTAGGAAGATCTAAATTCCAGGAGATGAGGGGAAGAATAGAACTGAAGCAGATCACTTAGCACTAGGCTTAGGGGGACATTGATGGTTAAGCCCAGTTGCTTGTATCTTACATTTCAGTCCTTATTGTTTCCCATCTAGTTGTTTTCAGGCCTAAGTGCCTTTCTTGTAGTAGAGGTAAGAAAACCTCCCCACTGGCTATATAAGCAGGGGTGAGGGGATGTATCACTTGAGACAATTTGCATTTGCAATTCAATCCAAGCGGCCTATGGCCAAGCTGCCTTCTGGGCTTACCCTGATCCTGAGTTCAACAAATATGTTCTATGCTGGTATATTGGGCAGGGCTGCAGAATCAGGAGTAGGCGACTCAAAATGGAGCATGGGGTGGCGATTCTGAAGTTGGTAGCTTTGTATTTCCACCAGCAAGTCCAACGGACGGGGGATGAATCTCAGGTGATCATCAAGACGTCTGCTTGGAAGTCTGTCTTCGCTGACCTGTGTGCCACGGCAGCCTCGTCTGGCTTGTAATAAGTCTGGTCGGTTTTCAGTGTTAGCTTCTTATGTCGGTGTTAAACATGTAGTTTACTGGGAGTGGCATAGTCGCCGTCGTTTGTGCTTTTGGTTGCTTCTCTGGCAAAGCCTTTGTGCTTGGGCTGGAGGGCAAGTAATGGTGTTGGGTCTAAATCTGGGTCATTGACACCTTGTGTAATTTTGTTACTACCAGTAATGAAACTCGGCTCGTCCGTTGTGAAAAACTGGCTTTTCTGCTTTGGTGGCTCGTCTGATCCTGCCAAGAACATATGTTCAGTTTAAGCGGTACTCCGTACTCTAGTCTACGATGGTGAATTAGTGATGTATACTCTAGTCTACGAGATAGTGAATTAGTGACTGCACTAAGAATCAACCTTGTTCCTGATAGAATTGGACCAACCAAGTGTATTACCAGCCCAAAGGGTCAAGAATATGTGTGTACATATATGCAAAGAACCCCTTGAAGTAGAGGGAAAATAAGAAGACCTTCTATACATCTAACACCCCCCTCAAACTCAGGGTGGATCGACAACACTGAGTTTGGAAAGTAAAAATACATGATTTGCACGTGTCTGTGGCTTGGTGAAGAAATCCGCAAGCTGAACCTCTGAAGGCACATGGTGAAGGGACACAACCTGATCATGCACCTACGATCTCATGTAGGAAGCATCAACACCGATGTGTTTGGTGAGCTCATGCTTGATCGGGTCCCGAGCAATACTGATCGCACCAATGATGTATGAAGAGAGAGGAGTGGGTGTAGTAACAGGCACACCAAAATCCTCAAGGAGCCATTGTAGCCATGTCACCTCTGCAGTCACAGTCGCCATAGCACGCGCAGCTCAGCCTCAGCACTCGAGCAGGAAACGGCAGTCTACTTCTTGGTTTTCCAGGCAATCAAGGAGGAGCCAAGAAAAACACAATAAGCGGAGAGAGAGTAGCGATCTATGGGGTCACTGGCCCAAGCCGCATCAGAGTAAGCCTGAAGCTGGAGAGAACTAGAGCGAGGGAAGAAAAGGCGACGGGAGATGGTTCCCCGAAGGTATCGCAGAACACGAAGAAGGTGAGCATAGTGAAGCTGAGTAGGAGCCGAGACAAACTTGTAAGTGCAATTAAGCCCTATTTGTGGGTTTTGGTGATAATGACCACATGATTGGAGAACTAATGAGATTTATGAAGATGACAAGCAGGTTAATGTTAAGAAAGGATGGTGCATATGTGTTGGTGGACCCCTCATACTATATTTCATCGGATCCGGACTCAAAGTGCTATATCAAGCTTTTTTCATTCGAATTTGAGTTATAGGAATGTCGTACTATCAAGGGGGAATGCAAATACATTGCTATGGCTGAATGACATGTGCTCAAACCAACCCAAGCCATCCTTAATCCTAACCAAAGACAGCTGCACTGAATTCAGATCTGTTTCTGTCTGTCTGGTAGGCGCGGCAGTGCCGCCCAGGGCGCGGCAGTGCCGGGCCGCGGCACTGCCGGGCTAAGGCCGGCACTGCCGCGACTTGTTGTAACCGTTGGAAGGCAGGGGATATTTACTCCATCTCCCTGCCACCCCAACGGTCACCCACGACCATAACTCTTCTCCTACCTCCAGACAAGGCTTCCTCTCCCCATTGAAGGCCCCCAAGCTCTCTCTCACCTAATTTTTGATTCCTATTGATTCCAAGTGAGTTAGAGCCTCAAACCTTCACCGAAGAGAAGCCCTAGCTGAGATCTACTTCCTAGAACACTTGATTTGAGCCATAGCCGGTGGATTTGCTTCTATTACTCTTGGGTTCTTGGAACCCTAGCCGGCTAGGCGTCGCCCTAGAGCCTTGCCAACTTGTGTTGCGGCCTAGGGAGGTTTGTAATCGCTTGTGCAGCTAGTAATATTACCGCTCACCTCAAGGATTTGGTTCCTTGACTTGAGAACGAGTTAGAGTTGCAAAGCTCATGACCTAAGTCGTCAACCTCAACAACGTGGAGGTAGGCAAGCCTTGGTGGCGAGCTGAACCACGGGATAAATCACTTGTCTCTTGTGCTTACTTGTTTTTCATACTACATACTTGTGAGCTTGTGATAGATTTTAGGGTTTGGCCCGATCTACTCTATACTTCATATTTGGCTTGCTAGAGTTGGTTCTGCTGGTTCAGGAAACTTGTTGTAACATTTCCATTCATATAGAATCAGTTTGCTGTGGCTGGATTTCGAATTGCAGTCTCAGATTCTACTCTGCGCGGCAGTACCGGGCTGAGGCCGGCAGTGCCGGGCACAGAGCGATAGTGCCGGGCTTATCTAATTAAGTTTTGAGCTGTGATTTTTGACAGGCCTATTCACCCCCCCCCCCTCTAGGCCACACAGGTCCTTACAAGCGGTATCGGAGCCTGGTCTCTCAGCAGCACTTCACCGTGTGAGAGAATGGCCACCGACGGAGGAACGGGTAACGTTAGCGTTGTGCAACCCACACCCGAAGTGGAAATACACACCGCTAGCAGCAATGAAAGCCTCTCCACAGCAAGTGAGAAGGCACTTCCTCAAAAGGATGTGTCGGCCGGAGAGCTCACAAGAAGAAAGGAGGAAAGAAGGTTGAGAAGAGAAGCAAGAGCCAAAGCAAGAGAAGATGCAGCGGCTCACAAAGCAAGAGAAGATAAGGCTCAAAGAAAAGAAGAGAGAAGGATTAGAAGAGAAGAAAGAGCCAAGAGAAGAGAAGAAAAGAGGAAGGAGGAAGAGCTCCAAGCAAAGAAGAGTGTGAACTTGAGTGATGACTCAAGTAGAGCCGAAGATGGAGACGATCACTTCTCCTACACGCACAATGACAACAAGAAGAAGGAGGAGATGAAGAAGTCATATAGAGAAGTATCCTTTAACTATTCCTCTATGACTAACCATGACTCTAGGCCTCTCATCAATGTGCCCGCGGGCAAGTTACCTCGTTTCGATGGGACTAACTTTGCCAAGTGGAAGCACATTATGAAGACCTATCTTATTGGTCTCCATCCAGGTATTTGGGAGATAGTGCACAATGGACTTGAAGCACCGGTTGATCCAAAGAGCCCCACTCAAGATGAATTCCACAACATTCATCTCAATGCCCAAGCCACTAGTGTGTTACTTAGTGCCTTGGATGGTGATGAGTACAACAAGGTCATGGGAGTTGAGGTTGCAAAAGAGATTTGGGACACTTTGCACATTGCTCATGAGGGAGTGGACAAAGTGAGGCAATCCAAGATTGATTTGTTGATGGCTAAGCTCAACCGGTTTGTGATTTGTGATGGTGAAGGCCCACAAGAGATGTTGGATAGATTGATGGTGATTGTTGGCAAGATTAGAGGGCTAGGTGGAAATGAAATCAATGATCACAAGGTTGTGAAGATCATGTTAGAGGCACACTCACCTAGGAATGAGACCGTAGTGATATTGATTAGGGACAAGAAGAAGTTTGAGCAATTCACACCTAGTGATGTGCTTGGAAGGATTATCACCTTTGACATGCAAAGAGAAGAGGCAAATGAGAGAAGGAAGCTTGGAGAGTTGCAAGCTAGGCTAGAAGGGATGAAGATCAAGGATGTGGCACTTAAGGCTAGCAAGCCATCAAGGCAAGCAACATCAAGCAAGGCAAAATCAAGCAAGCAAGCCTCTACAAGCAAGCCCAAGCAACAAAAGAAGAAAATTGAAGTTGAGAACAGCACATCATCATCTTGTGGAAGTGAAAGTGATGGTGAAGAATTTGAAGAAATTGGTGATATAGCTCTCTTCATGAGAAGATACCGCAAGGGGCTCAAGAAGGAAGGTTACAAGTTTGTAAAGAGAAGGTTTCCAAACAAGAAGAAAAGAACTTGCTACAATTGTGGAAGCACCGATCACTTCATAGCACATTGTCCACATGAGAAGAAGGACAACAACTTCAACAAGGGCAAGAAAGATGACAAAGGCACTTACAAGAAACACAACAAGAGATACTTGGGGGAAGCTCACATTGGACATGAATGGGATTCAACCGCACAAACCTCAAGTGAAGAAGATGAGAAGATAGCAACAATAGCATTTCAAAAGTCATCTCCTTCACCAAGACTATTCAACAACTTGTCCGATGATGATGATTGCAACTCCCACACTTGTCTCATGGCCAAGAAAGAAAAGGTCAAAAAGACTCATACTTCCAAACCTTCTCTTTCACCTAGTGACATCTCTAGTAGTGAACTTAGTGATTCCTCTAGTGATGATGATTCTAGTGATGAAAAGATAAATATGATAACTAAAAGGTTGGACAAGAAAACCAAACTCTTTACCACTAAGCTAATGGAGGAACTAGAAAGTGTACAAGCCGAGCTAGCAATAAGTGAGGATGCTCTCATCAAACAAGAGGACCTCTACATTGCTTGCAAGGAAGCTCTTGCATTAGAGAGAAGTGAGTTGGACGTCTTGCACGAGGCCTTGGCCAAAGAGCAAGATGAACATGCTTCCCTAGAGAAGGCTCATATTGCACTCAAGGAAAAGTATTGTGGCATGGATGGAAAGCACAAAGAACTTGAGCTGCAATATAATCTTCTTTGGAAAAGCAACTCAATTCTCCCTAAAGCAAATGTCACTTCTATTCCCTCAACTAGTGAATGTTGTGGAAAATGCTATAATGTTGATTTGAATGTCTATTCCACTAACCTTGTGAACATGGAGGCCATGATAAAGGAGATAGCAAGATTGACAAACATCATTGCAAATGGTTGTGTCAAGTCTACCACAAGTGCAAATGAGAAGACTCAAGAAAAGAGCAAGGCCAAGTTCAAGAATGGACGACGTCCTTCCATAAAGGATGGGTTGGGGCACGAAAAAGGAGCCAAGACAAATGGAAGAAGGACAGTGAATGGCTATGAGTGTGTGAGGTTTGAGAAGAAGGGTCAGATTGGTACAGTTCAGTCTGCACAGACCGCGGCAGTGCCGGGCCCCGGCAGTGCCGCCCCCAGGCCGGCAGTGCCGCGCCCCAAGAAAGGGAAGGCTACCAGTTTACCTTCTGCTCAGTCTCACACACAGCACAAGCAGGTGCCCAACCCGAAGCAAGGATCTCAGAAACCAAAAGAATCAATTTGGATAACCAAGAACAAGTTTGCACATCAACCCAAGATAGAAGCCCCAAGGAAGAGCATGTCATCTTGTTACATATTGGAACACAATAACAGTGGTAAAGTTGTTGCGAAATATGTTGGTAATAACAAGAGGACAGCCGACAAGTGTATTTGGGTTCCTAAGATACTTGTGACTAACTTGCAAGGCCCCAATATCAATTGGGGACCTAAACCTAGGAACTAAACTTGTCTTGCAGGCATACTCCTCAGGTGGATCAAGTTGGGTGCTTGATAGTGGATGTACAAATCATATGACTGGAGAAAGGAGTATGTTCTCATCATATTCCCTAACTTCAAATGCAAATGAAAACATCATTTTCGGTGATAACTCCAAGGGGGATGTGTTAGGTCTTGGTAAAGTTGCTATTACACTTGAGCATTCAATTACTAATGTCTTACATGTTGATTCGTTGAGTTACAACTTGTTATCCGTTTCACAATTGTGTGGGATGGGTTTCAATTGTCTCTTTAGGGATGAAGGTGTGGAAGTCTTTAGAAGGGAGGATTCCTCTATTGTCTTTACGGGTCATTTGAAAGGGAAGCTTTACTTAGTTGATTTCAACAAAAGTGAAGCCAAACTTGAGACTTGTTTAGTGGCAAAATCTAGCATGGGTTGGTTATGGCATCGCCGCCTAGCTCATGTTGGGATGAGGAACTTGGCCAAACTTCAAAAGGACAACCACATCCTAGGACTAACCAATGTTGATTTTGAGAAAGATAGAGTATGTAGAGCTTGCCAAGCCGAAAAACAAGTAGGCGTACCACACCCACCAAAGAGCTATGACACTACTACTCATCCATTGGAGTTGATCCACATGGATCTCTTTGAACCGGTTGCCTACCTTAGCATCGGCGGTAACAAACATTGTATTGTTATTGTTGATGATTTTTCTCGTTTCACTTGGGTATTCTTTTTGCATGACAAGAGTGTAGTGCAAGAGAAGATCAAGATGTTCGTACGAAGAGCTCAAAGGGAATTCGATTTCAACATCAAGAATGTTCATAGTGACAATGGAACCGAATTCCGAAACACCCAAGTGGAAGAGTTTCTTGATGAGGAGGGCATCAAGCATGAATTTTCAGTTCCTTACACCCCTCAACAAAGTGGTGTGGTAGAGAGGAAGAATAGAACACTCATTGACATGGCAAGGACAATGCTAGATGAGTACAAGACGCCGGACATCTTTTGGGCCGAAGCCGTCAATACCGCTTGCCATGCAATCAACCGTCTCTACCTCCACAAGAGAAGAAAGAAGGCCTCCTATGAGCTGCTCACCGGTAACAAGCCAAAGGTGTCTTACTTTAGAGTCTTTGGGTGCAAGTGCTTCATTTTGAACAACAAGCCTAAAAACCTCTAAGTTCGCATCTAAGGTTGATGAAGGTTTTCTTCTCGGTTATGGAACAAACGAGCATGCCTATCGTGTTTTCAACAAGGCCTCCGGCAAGGTTGAAATAGCGATAGACGTGACGTTTGATGAAACTAACGGCTCTCAAGTAGAGCAAGTTGATGAAGTTGTTGTAGGTAATGAGGAACCACCTTGCGAAGCAATCAAGCAATTAGCCATCGATGATATTAGACCACAAGAACAGCAGGCTACAGATCAGGATGGTCCTCAAGCTGAAGCCCCTGCTGGGACTGGGAACTTACAGTCCCCGGCAGTGCCGGCCACAACCCCGGCAGTGCCGGGACCCGGTAGTGCAGGGCCGAGCCCAGCAGTGCCGGGCACTTCCAGGGCAGCTGAAGCCACTCCACTTCGTGGAGTGAACCTACAACCCATCTTCGAGCAAGATGAAGAAGATGCTGAAGATGCAGCAGAACCCATAGATCATCCAAGGCTCAAGCAAACTATTCAACGGGATCATCCCGTTGAACACATCCTTGGGAGTCTTCGAAAGGGGGTAACAACACGCTCTCATTTAGCAAATTTCTGTCAATATTACTCGTTTGTTTCCTCTTTGGAACCTCTCAAGGTAGAAGCTCTTGAAGATCCAGATTGGGTGATGGCCATGCAAGAGGAGCTCAACATCTTTGAGCGCAATCAAGTATGGTCACTTGTGGAAAGACCAAATACCAATGTGCTTGGTACCAAATGGGTCTTCCGCAACAAGCAAGATGAAGAAGGTGTGGTGACAAGGAACAAGGCAAGATTGGTAGCTCAAGGGTTCACTCAAGTAGAGGGTTTGGACTTTGAAGAAACATATGCACCGGTTACTAGGCTTGAAGCCATTCGGATTCTTCTAGCCTATGCAGCCCATCACAATTTCAAGCTATATCAAATGGATGTGAAGAGTGCATTTCTCAATGGCCCTATACAAGAATTGGTGTATGTCGAGCAACCACCGGGTTTTGAAGATCCCAAGTTCCCCAACCATGTCTTCAAACTCCAAAAGGCATTTTATGGGCTTAAACAAGCACCTAGAGCATGGTATGAATGGCTTAAGGAATTCTTGCTTAAACAAGGCTTTGAAATAGGCAAAGCCGATCCTACTCTCTTCACTCATAAAGTCAATGGAGATATTTTTGTGTGCCAAATATATGTCGATGACATAATATTTGGTAGTACTAACAAATCCTTTTGTGATGAGTTTAGTAGGATCGTGACTAAGAGATTTGAGATGTCTATGATGGGTGAGCTCAAGTTCTTCCTTGGTTTTCAAATCAAGCAATTGAAGGAAGGGACTTTTCTTTGCCAAACCAAGTACACCCATGATATGTTGAAAAAGTTTGACCTATCAAGACTCCCATGCCAACTAATGGACATCTTGATCTCAACGTGGAAGGGAAAGCCGTGGACATCAAGGTATATCGTTCCATGATCGGCTCTCTCCTTTACTTATGCGCATCTAGGCCCGATATTATGCTTAGTGTGTGCATGTGTGCTAGATTTCAAGCTAACCCGAAAGAGTGTCACCTAGTGGCCGTTAAGAGAATCTTGAGATATCTAGTTCACACACCAAACCTTGGCTTGTGGTATCCTAAGGGCTCCAAGTTCGAACTACTTGGCTATTCGGATTCCGATTATGTCGGTTGTAAAGTAGATCAAAAAAGCACTTCGGGGACATGTCAATTCCTTGGATGCTCCTTAGTGTCTTGGGGTTCTAAAAAACAAAATTGTGTAGCCCTATCCACAGCCGAGGCCGAGTACGTTGCAGCAGGTGCATGTTGTGCGCAACTACTTTGGATGAGGCAAACTCTACGTGACTTCGGATGTCATTTCACCCATATCCCACTCTTGTGTGACAATGAAAGTGCCATAAAACTTGCAAACAACCTAGTGAGTCACTCAAGAACCAAACATATAGACATCCAACATCACTTCTTGAGAGATCATGAAATCAAAGGAGATATCGCAATTAGACATGTGAGCACCGACAAACAACTAGCCGATATCTTCACTAAGCCTCTAGATAAGTCAAGGTTTTGTGCTTTAAGAAGTGAACTAAATATACTTGACTCTCGTAACGTAGTTTAAAACCTAGCATGCTTGATTGATCAACTAATATGACCTAGGCAAAACCAATTTCAAAACTCTTATATATTGTGTTTCAAAACCTTTAAGAAAGAAACTTGCTTGATATGACCAAAGTTCTGTATTGATTGATTGTCACTGGTCATAACCTGCAAGTAGTGCGTGTCCACTCCGAGAATGAGATGTAGTAGCTTAGAGAATAAATCTTTCTGTTGGTAACTGTCCGGTAGTGCCGGGCCATCCGCGGCACTGCCGGGCCCCGGCAGTGCCGCGCTGTGCGCGGTAGTGCCGCGACTTGTCGGTTCAGCCTGAATCGATTTGTTACCGTGTGGGACCGAAGGGAAAACGTTTTCTACTCTTACCCTACGGTTTCACCCTCTCTCTCTTTCTCACCCAGCCCGTGAACTCTATCTCTTTTCCCCTCTCTCACGGGCGACTAGGGCGACCGGCGGCCGTTCCCTTCTCCGGGCGTTCTCCCCGGCGTTTCCGGCCACCAGCGGTGCTGCCCCGAGATCCTCTTAGGTGCAGCTCCGGTCTCCCTTCTCCAAGGGTCTCCTTCCCTCTTCTCCATCTCAAGGTGAAGCTTCAAAATCCCTAACCCTAACTTTTTCCCGATTTGAAAAATGCGCCATGGCTATTGTATTTAGAGGTTGTAGAAGGGTTTGTAGATGATAGGGAGGTAGTAGAGATGATGGATGTGGTGTTCCCTGGCTCAGGTTCGGTCTGCCTGCGCGGCAGTGCCGCGCTCTGCGCAGTAGTGCCGGGCCCCGGCAGTGCCGCTCTCCAAGCGGCAGTGCCGGACAATGTGCAGAAACTTGATCCAAGTAACACCTTATCCATCAAAGTCTATTGCCTCACTATACCCTACCAGCCCTTATGCAGTCTTCTAATTCGCAGTTTCCATGTTTTAGATGTCGGGCGGAAGAGGAGATGAGAGAAGGGTGAAGCAGAGGATGGATCCGCTCAGGGGGAGGAGCAAACAGCTATCTCGCAAAGGTGGCTCTAGCTCCCAGGGAGACACTTCAGCACGGCAGCAGATCCGTGATGAGGCTCGCCTGCAGATGCAAGGGCGACAGATTCGGGATGACCTTTATCCCAACACTCCAGAGCATCTTGCAGAGGTCAGCCGAGCCCACCTGCAGCCATACCCAGAGGATGTGCAGGAGAGGCCTCCACAGGACACCAAGGACAGGCAGCCTGTGTCTTACTACCAGCAGTTCAGCTCGGTGAAGACAGCGCCAGATCAACCCATACAACACTCAGAAGGATATGGGCATTGACTACAGGTTCTGGAATGAGTTTCATTCTGATTTCTATCGCTCAGTCCTGTAGAATGCCAAGAAGCAGAAGATTCTTAATATGAAGTATGTTGATTGGGAGCACTTGGAGGCCAAGACTGATCGTGATATCAACAGAGTAGTGGCTGCATGCAAGGAGAGGAACATGTATGACTTGATGGGTTTCAGTTACAATTGGAACACCGAGATCATCCATCAATTTCATGCAACACTCTATGTTGATAATGTGGCTGAGGAGATGCACTGGATGACCGAGGGACGTCACTACAAGGTCTCTTATGAGACCTTTGCTAGGATTCTCGGTTTGGGCAGCGGGGATAGAGAGCTTGACAGTCTGCACCAGGAAAGGACATTGACTGATAGTGAGATTTCTTTCATGTATGAGGATTCTCGGAAGGCAGACGGGTTGGTCAAGGGGCTGAAAGGCTTCTATTACATGTTGAACAACTTATTCAGGCAGACTCTTAATCCCAAGAGTGGTTCTCATTCTAACCTCTATGGATATGGGAGGAACATGTTGGCTAGGATGGCCCCAAGGGCGAACCACTTCTCCATCTCCAGCTTCATTTGGACTGAGCTTCAGGTGGCAGCCGAGGATGCTAGGAAGGCAGTGCTCTATGCCCCCTACATGATGTTCATGATAGAGATGGTTTCCGGCTACACCTTTGCTAAGGATGAGTTGCATGAGCCTTATAGGGCGGAGAAGAAGAGGGCAGCAGCAGCAGGGTCCTCAGCAGCAACAGTTGACAGGCCAGAGAGCTCCCGCCCTTCCTATCAGAGGAAGAAGAAGAGTAAGCTGGCCAAATGGATCAAGGTCATCTTCTCTACCTGCACCTACGCAGCCCAGACAGCTCACCAGGCACTTGTTGAGCAGCGAGCAGAGCGAGAGCGGGCGGGTCGTTCGCCGTTACCTCCACCCCGCTCTCCACTTCACTTCGACCTCTCCAGTCTTGATTCAGATGATAGACTCAGATGACGACGAGGAGCAGAAGGAGATAGTGCCTGAGCCGTCTCGCCGATCTACACGTGCCTCGACCCGCTACACCAATACCACCCATCGCCATGGGAAGGCCGTAGTAGAGTCCGACGACGACGAAGACGATGACGACGATGATGAGGAGGAGGAAGTTCAGTGGGACAAGATCGCTTCGGATGACGAGTGAGTGTTTGGACACTCTTCTTTTCTCTACTTCTCTCTTTTTTGTGACTTGTTGCCAAAGGGGGAGAATTAGGTGAAGAGAAGGGGTACAACACTTTCTTCTTTCATGTCCCCATCTTTTAGTAGTTGTGAGTTGTGAGGGAGTTGGATTCGATCAAAACTCTATTTTGTAATATTACTCTATGATGCTACTTCTTAGGCTTGGATGTGGACATGTACTTTTACCTGCTTATCTAGCTTGTGTTATTCTGTTTAGATCTGTTGTTTAGCTTGCTTTGTGGCTGTGTTATTTTCCGCTGCGTTTGCTGTCTGGAAGTCTGAGCGGCAGTGCCGCTCCCAGGCCGGCAGTGCCGGGCTCCGGCAGCGCTCTGGCTGACATGCAGCAAACCCCTCTGATGTGCTTAAACTGTCATTCGCATCACGTATTATTCTTAACACAGTTTAGTTGCACCCCACAAAGTTATTAGATGTGAAACTGAACCTATTTCTCACTTATGAATATGTGAATGTTGGCCTCTAATGCTATTTTGAGATTTCAGCTCTCATTCACACATTTAGGGGGAGGTTTCACACCTAAGCTTCTAAATCTCAAGTATTGTACCCTTTTATTGTAAGCTTCGATTGTGTTGTCATAAATCACCAAAAAGGGGGAGATTGTAAGTGCAATCAGGCCCTATTTGTGGGTTTTGGTGACAATAACCACATGATTGGAGAACTAATGAGATTTATGAAGATGACAAGCAGGTTAATGTTAAGAAAGGATGGTGCATATGTGTTGGTGGACCCCTCATACTATATTTCATCGGATCCGGACTCAAAGTGCTATATCAAGCTTTTTTCATTTGAATTTGAGTTATAGGAATGTCGTACTATCAATGGGGAATGCAAATACATTGCTATGGCTGAATGACATGTGCTCAAACCAACCCAAGTCATCCTTATTCCTAACCAAAGACAGTTGCACTGAATTCAGATCTGTTTCTGTCTGTCTGGTAGGCGCGGCAGTGCCGGGCCGCGGCACTGCCGGGCTAAGGCCGGCACTGCCGCGACTTGTTGTAACCGTTGGAAGGCAGGGGATATTTACTCCATCTGCCTGCCACCCCAACGGTCACCCACGACCATAACTCTTCTCCTACCTCCAGACAAGGCTTCCTCTCTCCATTGAAGGCCCCCAAGCTCTCTCTCACCTAATCTTTGATTCCAAGTGAGTTAGAACCTCAAACCTTCACCAAAGAGAAGCCCTAGCTGAGATCTACTTCCTAGAGCACTTGATTTGAGCCATAGCCGGTGGATTTGCTTCTATTACTCTTGGGTTCTTGGAACCCTAGCCGGCTAGGCGTCGCCCTAGAGCCTTGCCAACTTGTGTGGCGGCCTAGGGAGGTTTGTAATCGCTTGTGCAGCTAGTAATATTACCCCTCACCTCAAGGATTTGGTTCCTTGACATGAGAACGAGGTAGAGTTGCAAAGCTCATGACCTAAGTGGTCAACCTCAACAACGTGGAGGTAGGCAAGCCTTGGTGACGAGCTGAACCACGGGATAAATCACTTGTCTCTTGTGCTTACTTGTTTTTCATACTGCATACTTGTGAGCTTGTGATAGATTCTAGGGTTTGGCCCGATCTACTCTATACTTCATATTTGGCTTGCTAGAGTTGGTTCTGCTGGTTCAGGAAACTTGTTGTAGCATTTCCATTCATATAGAATCAGTTTGCTGTGGCTAGATTTCGAATTGCAGTCTCAGATTCTACTCTGCGCGGCAGTACCGGGCTGAGGCCGGCAGTGCCGGGGAGCGGCAGTGCCGGGCGCAGAGCGGTAGTGTCGGGCTTATCTAATTAAGTTTTGAGCTGTGATTTTTGACAGACCTATTCACCCCCCTCTAGGCCACACAGGTCCTTACAAAACTGACTCAAAATATGAACAGTGTGAATAATATAAGGCCAGGGTGTAGGGTGTGTGAGTCTTTGTGTGTGTGAGTTGGGTCACTTGACCCGTGTACCTCTTTTCTCTATCTTAATGAAATGACGAGCAGTTCTCCTGCGCTGTTCGAGAAAAAAAAAAGATAGACAAGGCTCCCAACAAGCTGACGATAGCGAGTGGGATCGGCTAGCGAAACACCATCAGTGGGGCGAAGGTGAACACTCAGCTCCATAGGAGTGTCAACAGTGCGGTGATCAGTGAGAGCAGCGCGAGAAAGGAGATCCTGACTCCTGAGTATATTTCTCCTGCGAGAGAAAAATACCAGCAGGTGTGGAGGTGACCTCAAGGCCAAGGAAATAACGAAGGGGACCCAAATCAAACATAAGGAATTTCTCACTGAGACGCTGCTTCACAAAGGCAATGTGTTGAGAGTCGTCACCCATGATGATCATGTCATTGACATAGAGTAGGAGTGTGCGACCATGAGAAGTGTGAACAAAGAGAGCAGGATTGTAGTCACTAGGCCTAAAGCCAGCACCGATGACAACAGAGGACAAACGCTCAAACCAAGCACGAGGAGCTTGCTTGAGACCATAGAGGGAATGACACAACCGACAAACCATGTCGTTTGGAACGAAGTACCCGAGAGGTGGCTGCATATAGACTTCCTCACGAAGCTCGCCATTAGGAAGGCGTTCTTGACATCGAACTGAGAGATCAGCCATTGACGAACAGAGGCAACAACAAGAAGTGTCCGAACCGTGGTCATATGAGCGACAGGAGCAAAGGTCTCATCATAGTCACGACCTTGCTCTTGTTGAAAACCACGTGCCACAAGACGAGCCTTGTAGCGCTCAAGAGAGCCATCAAAGTGTGTTTTGACCTTGTACACCCACTTGCAAGTGATAGGAGTGACATGGGATGGCGACGGAACAAGATCCCATGTGCCAGTACACTCCAAGGCAGCAATCTCCTCAGCCATAGCATGTTGCCATTTCCGGTGAGCAGCAACCCTCCCTGTAGGTCGTAGGCTCAGCCAAGACAGCAGCAGTGAAGCCAAGACGATCGGGAGGATGAAGGGTGCTGCGATCACGAAGGGCATAGCGAGGAGAAGACGCAGGAGGACGTCCAAGGACGGACGAAGAAGAGTCAAGAGGCGGTGTAGGCTGCGGCCGACGAGTGTAGTAGTGAGTGATCTCATGTGAAGGGCATGACTGTGGAGAAGCAGCTGGTGGTGGAGAAGTAGGAAGCGGTGGTGGAGGTGGAGAAGAAGGACATGGTGGTGGAGGTGGAGAAGGAGGAGATGGTGGCGAAGGTGGAGAAGTGAAAATCTGAGGTGGTGGGGAGGGTGGAGACGGCAGCGGAAGGTACCACTCAGGTAAAGTGAGGAACGATAGGGACTCGGGGGTACTGGAGGGACCCGAGGAGGAACGAGGATAGTGGGGCCGGGACTCATCAAAAGTGACATCTCGAGAAATCCGCATGCGACGAGCAACCGGGTCATAACAACGATAACCCTTATGTTTCGTGTTGTACCCAAGGAAAATACACTCCACGGATTGAGAAGTGAGTTTGGTTCGCTCAAGGGGTGGAAGAACACAGCAAAAACAGCGAAGATGGCTTTAAGAAGGTGGGATGCCAAAAAGATGCTCATAAGGAGTACAACCTTGGAGAGCAGTATAAGGTTGGCGATTGATGAGAAAAACGGTCGTAGAGACAGCCTCAGCCCAAAAATGAGGAGAAAGCTCAAAGGAGATCGGGAGAGCACGAGCAGTCTCAAGAATGTGGCGATGTTTGCGTTCAACAACACCAAGGGTACCCTTGGCAGCAAGATAGGAACGATGAGCAGTGGAGATGTACTCACCAGCAGAATAAGCACGAAAAACTCGAATAGGAGAGTCAAACTGAGTGGGGATCATAGTGGCAAATTGTTGGTAATGGAGAGGAATTGAGCACGAGAAGATATCAGATAAATCCAAGTAAATCTCGAATAATCATCAACAAATATAACATAATAAGATTGTCCCCCTTTTGAAACAAAAGGAGAAGGGCCCCAAACATCAGAATGAACAAGATCAAAAGGTCATCGTGATTGAGACACACTAGAAGGATAAGGGAGTTGCAACTGTTTGCCAAGTTTACAACCCGTACAATGAAGAGCAGTGTTTCAGGCTAAAACACCACTACCAACTAGGGTGGACAATCTAGAACCAGAGAGATGGCCTAGATGAGATGGCCTAGATGACGATGCCACTGAGCAAAAGAATTGGTAGCAAAAGTAGCTGACACATATGCGGGAGAAGCGGGAGCCAAGTGAGCCACAGTGGATGAAGGAAGACGCAACCAATCAAGCTCCCATAAGCGTTGTGAGTCCCGACGCCAAGGCCCAGTCCCCACCAAAAGGCTTGTCTGAAGGTCCTGAACACAACAAGAATCAGATTCAAGAATTATGCGACACCCATGATCAGTGATTTGACCCGCAGACAACAGTTGCATGGTGAGTTTAGGAACATGAGAAACAGTAGGAACATCAAAGGAGGATGTCGAAAGAATGCCTTTCCCAGCAACAGAAAGAGAAGTGCCATCCGCAGTGTGAACAAAAATAGGAGAATTCGGATAAGACACAGAGGACAAATGAGTGGAGTCTGGTGTCATATGAAAATATGCACCAGAGTCAAGGAACCATGGGGATGAGATACCTGGAGGAGCAGAACTGGAGGCCTGAGCAACAGTCCCGGAAGCTGAGGCCTGAGCTCGGTAGTAAGGCGACGAAACAGGGCAAGAACTTCCTGCTCAGCAGCAAACACTGAACGAGTGCCCTACTGAGTAGAAGAGCCACCAGAACCCTGGGAGGAGCGTCTACGCTGCCCCTGACGGTCGCGCTGCTTCTTGCGACAATTCTTCTCCTCATGACCATATATCTTGCAATAACCACACTGAACACCAGAGGGTGCTCCCGCCACCACCGAGGACTGAAATGGAGAAGGGCCTGCAGGAACCACCGGAGAGTGGGAGCCCAGGGAAGGCGTGGTCGCCAGCATGGAAGGCTGGAGCAGAGCACGACCCACGCCTCCAGCTCGAAGGTGAGTCTCCTCAGCTCGCAGCTCAGGCATCGCCTCTGAGAGCAAGGGGTGTGGACGATGAGTCAATAACTGTGCCCGGACAGTCTCAAACTTAAGACAAAGTTGAGAGAGGAACTCATGAAGGCGAAGAGTGTCCCGCTGGCCCCGGTGACGGTCACAGCACCGACACGTGCCACCACCGCAGAACTCAGCACCCAAACCATCAAGGCGATGCCAGAATCATCTGCCGGTGAAAAGCCTCAACTGTCAAATCCAGCTGACAAAGTGATTGCGCCTCCTCAACGACAGCAAGGTACATCGCCTCATTACAAATCTCATAATTCCGACGAAAATGATCCCACATAAGGTGTGAAGTGGCAAGGTATATCGCCTCATTACGAATCTCATAATTCCGACGAAAATGATCCCACATAATGTGTGAAGTTGCAAGACCTTTGAGGGACCGGGCGAGACCGACCTCCATGCTGGCAAGGAGAATTGCCTTAGCAGATTTTTTCCTCACGCAGCCAAGTCTCATAGATACCCAAATCAGATTGATAGGTCTCCATGTCCAGCTCGAATGCCTCAAGTAAGGCAGCCTTGGCTTCATCAGTAGCATCGGGCGGATATGTGGGTGGTGTAGGGAGAGCGGGACGTGGAGGGCAGAACTGCTCCCCAGCAAGGTACCCCCACAGTAGCTGCCCATCCATATGAACCTCCATATGGAAAACACAATCGCCCCAATTTGTGCCATTGAAGATGACAGAACAGCGAAGGATAGGAATGGCACCAGGAAACTTGGAGGACGCCATGAGAGAATTCAAACCCCAGCTCTTTGATACCATGATAGAATTGGACCAACCAAGTGTATTACCAGCCCAAAGGGGCAAGAATATGTGTGTACATATATGCAAAGAACCCCTCCAAGTAGAGGGAAAATAAGACCTTCTATACATCTAACAGTTCCGAATTCCAAAAACCAATGTCTAATGCCTGACAACTAGAACACCTATCTGTGAAGTGTGAACACAAGAAAAGTATGAGTGTGTATGGTTTCCTGCATATGCTTGAGCCTAGCCCATGGGAAGCAGGGAGTGGTTGTTACGTTGAATGTACGTGGACTGGGTCTGGCTCACAGGATACGAAAAGGTGCTACTCAACCACACTGAGCGGATATGCAGAAATTGGTCATTTCTCTAGAGCCAGGTTCATTGAACATGTGATTTAGTCTAATTACACTATTAGTGAGTGATTAGTGCATATTAAGTGACTTTAATTTCTTTTAAAGTAGACTAAGGCTTAGAGAGATAAAAGTAAAGGTTATTATTTTTTTGTGGGGGAAGTAAAGGTTACTATAATATAATACCACAAAATCATTATCATCTCAACTCTTCATTTTCCACTTTCATCTCATGAAACATGTACTCACATGGGCAACCAAACAATATCTCTTCCCATCCAGGCTGAATACATATATGCAACCGGTCATAACAGATCCTACATACACCCAACCTGGCTCGAGTGTGGCTCCCTGATACAAGACAAACTAAGGTCATGTGTCATGCATTGCACAGAACCAAAGTACCAAACACAACCTACACCACCTCTGCTAGCGATTCTTGCCTCTGCTTTTCAAATACAACCTGAGATATTTGTCAGTGTATTACCAAACAATCAAATTGTATTAAGCACAAGCACAGCTCTGTGTAGTTCTACAGTGGCAAGCTACGTTACACGGATACGTGGCTGAGGGAGCGTATCGCGTATCGGATATCCGATACGGATGCGTGTCCGATACACACCCAATACGTATCCAGAGAGTATCCGATTTTTTATTAATTTCACAATTTTGGAGTACGCCTGTGGATACGTATCTGTATGTGGGATACGGCCCAGCCCAAGAAAAACCCCCTCTCCCCGACGCCCTAGCCCCTGATGCTCGCACCTCATGCAGTCGCGCCGCCTCCAGCGAACGCGCATGGACACCTCGTCCCTGCTCACCGGTCACTGGCTACAAGCCTCCACCCCCGCTTGCTGGCCGCCGGTGACGAGCCTCTGCCCCCCGCTCGCTGGAGACGTGCCTCTGCCCCCACTCGCTGGAGACGTACCTCCGCCCCGCGCACAACCTCCTGCGTACATGTGCGCCGCCTCCTGCGCAGGGGATGCACCACACTGCATGTCGGCCGCCGGCGCTGAGCCTCCGGCCCCTCCGTGCTATCCTCCTCCTCCAGACTGCCGCGCCGGGGAGCATCAACCAGGGGATGCAAGGTAGAGGATGATTCAGCAGCAAAGCAAGTTGTCTACTTCTACTTCTGCGTGTACATCCCCTCCCTCCCCTTCCTGACCTACTCTACTTGTGCAGTTCTTGTTGCTTGATTTTGTTTGTTCCCCACTTCCCCTTACTTATTTAGTGCCCATTCTTGATTGCTTCATTGCTTGCATGCAATAGGTGGCCTCTCCAAATTTGGTAGTGCTGGCACAAGCTAGTGCTAGTGCTAATCTAGCATAGGATCTATGGGCTGTGGCTACGACTACGATTCACAATCAAGACAGAGAACAGACATTAGGATTTCTTGTGACTCAAGTTTTAGACTTTCACAATTTTAATTTGTATTATTATTTATTGATTAAAAAATAGTGAAACATATCGTCATATCATGTTTTCTAGAAAATTGTTGTATCCGCGTATCCATATCCTTGCGACACCGATACACGTATCCATATCCGTACTGCATAGGTGGCAAGAATCCTCCTTGTTAGGATCATGTAAAGAGTTGACACTTGAGTGCCCAAGGTAATTTATAGATAATCCTACCATGCTGACTAGAGTAAATTGAAAGCATAATGATTGCTCAAGCAAAGCAGCCAAAGTAACAGAAGAATTATATGCAAGACAAATGCTGATTGTAACTGAGAACAAAATATTTGCAGAAGTGAGAAGTGAACATACTTGCATATTCAGGCGCAAGGTATCCAAATGTCCCTGCTACTCTTGTCATCATGGACTTATCTGTATCTTTTGCAAGCTTGACCAACCCAAAGTCCGAAACCTTGGCTCTTAAATCTTGATCCAGCAATATGTTGGAAGGCTTCAGATCCCTGTGGATGAAAGTCTCCTGCGCCAAACCATGCAAATATTCTATCCCCCGGGCAACATCCAAAGCTATTGTCATCCTCTGTGTCCATGTAAGAGGAGTATAACCACTCTGCTTTAGATCACACAAGTGCTCACGTAGTGTTCCTCCCGACATATATTCATAGACCAAGAGCCTCTCATTGCCATGGGTGCAGTACCCAAGCAATGCAACCAAGTGTCGATGTCTCACCTTCCTAAGAACATCAATCTCAGCCATGAATTCTTGCAGCCCTTTAGTTCCCATAGTGCCACTGTCGCACCTCTTAACAGCAACCAGCTTGCCATTGAGAGTCCCCTTAAAAACCACCCCAAAGCCCCCTCTACCTAAGATGTAGTCCTCATCAAAGTTGTTTGTGGCCTTTAGTAGCACACTCATCTGCAATTGCATCCCATGGGACTCGAAGAGGTCAGCAATGTTTGTGCTGTCAGCACTTGAATGACTGTAAAGCTCAGTTGGGCCTACAGAACCACTTATGTTGCTATGGCCATTTGTCCCAACTACCTGAATCTTCATCATCTCAGATTCACCAGAACTCTTTGTTGAGACAGGACTGAACTCGTCCACATTCTTTTTCCTTCGATGATGTAGGAAAAGCCCAACGCAAATGACAAGAAGAATGACAGCTAGAAGAATTCCAATGATCATTCCTGCATTTGACTTTGAGTTATGTGAACCTGTAAGATTTGAAGATGAGGACCCATCATTGGAGCCACCCCCTCCACTATCACCACCTGATTCCCCAAACCGGTTGCCTACAGTCATCAGCTTTATAGGTTGCTTAAACTCAGGCACATGTCCAGTAAGGCGATTATTTGAGACATCAAGATAATTGAGGCTTTCCAATGTCGTCAAAGCATCTGGTATCACCCCCGTGAGTTGATTGTTAGACAGATCCAACCGTTGAAGAGTAGTCAGGTTGGCAAAAGCCGGTGAAATAATCCCTGACAAGTTCTGGCGAGGCAATTTGATTTGAGTTACATCCATTCTGATGCAGGAAAGACCAGGCCATGGATCGCACGGGTTGTTTCCTGCCCACTTCGCAAGCTGCAATGGGTATCCAAACCCTAAAGCCACCCCAAGGAGAGTGGTCACCAGCGGATCGCATGGCCCAGGGTCTTCCTGACAGAACCCGTTCCCAGAATCGATATCCACAGTCTTAGCTGTGAAGTCTGGTTTTGGCCCTTGAAGAAAATTATTGGACAGCGTCACATCCTGAAGGCTTGTGACCCCTATAAGAGAGGGTGGCACCGGTCCGGTGAGACTGTTGTCCCTGACATTGAAAGTCTCCAGCTGCGAGTTGGGGTCAAATTCCGGGATCGGGCCGGTGAACGTGTTGGACTGAAGCCACAGTGTCTTCAAGCTCGGCAACTTCGCCACAACGTCAATTGGCCCTGACAGCTTGCCATCCGACCTCTGGTTGTTGAGCTGCAGTGTCTCCAGCGCACCCAGTGCCTCTAACCCCACCGGCAGGACCCCGGTGAGGTTATTGTACGACAGCCGCAGCGTCTGCAACGATGTCAGGTTGGCAAGAACCGTCGGGAAGGGACCAGAGACAGAGGCGTTGGAGGCCGAGAAGGTCTGCAGCATGGCGCACCCCGCGATGGCGTCAGGAATGCTCCATGGCTTGAGAGGGAGGTCGTCCATGCTGAGCTTGAGCAGCGAGGGGAGACCCTCGAGGAAGTCCGGCGGCAGGGCGGAGAAGGCGTTGCCGTCAAGAACTAGGGTCTCGAGGGAGCCCATCCGGGCCAGGGAGGGCACGTCGCCCTCCAGCACATTGCCTTGGAGCTGCAGTGACTGGAGCGCGGTGAGATTGGCGAGGGACGAGGAAAGGGTGCCGGATAAATGCAGCTTGACGAGGTTGATGCCGGTGACGCGGCCGGCGCCATCGCAGGTGATGCCGCTGAAAGAGACGCCGCCGCAGACGTCGGTGCCGGTCCAGGACCGCGGCGGGTTGGTCAGCGACTTGGCCAGGTCCAAAATGACGCCCGCGTCCGCGGTCATGGCCGTCGCCGCGCTGGCGGGTGCGGTGGCGGGGCCGGCGATAGCGAGGAGGAGCAGGAGGGGGAAGAGGAGAAATCTCGCCCTCCCCATGGCGGATCCGCCGTACACGGGGCGCAAATGCGACGGATTGTTGCCGGAGGATTTTGATTTCTTGCCTGGGCCGGGAAGATGTATTTTTGGCGTCTCCGGCCGCGCGGTGGTTCTGTTCCCCCTCTCTCTATAGCTTCTCTCTCCTGTTGCAGTTTGCGTGTGCTGTGTCGGAGTTTTCTCTCTCCTGGATGGATCTCGTTTCGTTTCAGCCCTGTTTGTTTCCGCTCAAACCCGCGTTCACGGTGGCCCATCGCGGAGAATCCCGCCGAACGCTCCGCGTTGCGTCCGCGTCGGCCCATCACCCACGCCCGCACCTCGCCAAAAATGAACTGCTGCCCGCGATTCCAAAACGCGGCCGCCAACCCGCGTTCGCTCAATCGCGGCCGCGCGATACCGCGCAGCGGAAACAAACAGGGCCTCATTCATCTGCTTCGGCTGTCTGCGGCGTGCGTCCTTCGGCTTCGGGGGTGTGGGCTGGCGCGGGGGCGTACGAGACACCTTTTGTTTTCTTTTTCCCCAAGAAAAATTCTGCCAGTCAGTTATATACTCCTTTCATCCAGAATAAACGTAATTTTTTCTTTTGACAATGAAATAATATATTGTTGTTAGAACCATTACAGAGTTAATGGTTATATTTTGGAGTGTTTTTATTAAAGGGTACTCTTGATCACGAGGAGCAAAGACACATGCACCACGAGCATCTCCAATTGTTTGGAAAAATTGATTTGGAAAAAGTTATCATTTAGCAACTTGCTAAAACTTTTGGCAAGTAAATTTTTCATGTATCTCCAATAGTTTGGTAAAAATAACATAGTTGGTAAAAATAACATAGAAACGCCAGATAGGAAGTGAAGCTGACTTGGTAAATATAGCAAGTAGATGGTCTCCGATTCCAACTTGAAAAAATTTAGCAACTCATATACCAATCTGTTGGAGAACGTTTTTTCTTCATTTCCCAATAAAACAAGGATAGCAAAAACAAGGATAGCAAGTCATTTTTCCAAACTATTGGAGATGCTCTTAGGTGTTGTTTAGTTTTGGTAAATATTTGTCAAATGCACTGCAGCACTTTCATTGTTATTTGGGAAACTTTATCCAAACATTGACTAACTAGACTCAAAAGATTCGTCTCGACATGCACATACTAAAAGTACAATTAGTTATTTATTTACCTACATTTAATGCTCCATGCATACAGCTAATAATTGATGTGACGGAGAATCTAGAAATATTTGTGAGAAGTCGGAGAAACTAAACAAGGCCTAATACAAGTAAGATCTTATCTAGCAAGCGAGTCTGCCATTTGGTTCTAAGTACGACTGATCCTTTTTATAGAAGATGTTGTGCCCTGCAAGTTTGAGCTGAGGATCTGAGTGAAAGGTTTAACTCTCCAATCCGATGGGTATTCATGATCTGCTCCATTAAGAAAATGGACAAGCTAAAGATTGTCAGAAAGAATTGTAGTATGGACCCTTTGCAAATCCTTGATGACAGCAGTCGCAAAAGCAAGAGCGGCTTCTGCCATAAGGACAGAAGAGGAATCCATCATTGCTGCCTTGATGAACATGGGTGAGGGGCTCCATCTGAGTATTGACCAAGAAGATACCAATCTCAGCCTCTCTATGAACAGATATAGGCTGATCTGGATGAGCAGCATGTCATCCATGGGGTTGGAGTTGCTGGATGTTGGCATGGCCTCCGGGTAGTCCCTGCATAATAATTGTTTATACCTTGATGGTTGACCGCATTGACAGGATTGTCATCGGACAGTTGGTTGTTGATTTGATTTGATCATCATAGTGAAGGCTCCTGGAAGGGTTATCTACAAATGAACAGACCATACCTTGGTTGTTGTGATTGTTGTGTCAGGTAGTAGATGGCAAAGGAAACAAGTTTGTTTCCTTGTTTCCTCGTCGGGGGAGGTTGAGGCTAGAAAGTTGTAGCTCTAGGATTAGAAATGAGGTGAGTTTGGCTTGCTATAGAGGAGTGAGGATATCTATGTTGGAGTTGTTCCCCTAGAGCATCCAGAGGTACCACAGTTTTCCTTTGGAAGCGGTTATCATTGTGGGCCTTCCAGAGGTACCCCAGAGTGAAAAAAGTTTTGCAAAGAGTAGCATCAGAGGGGTTAGAATTAATAAACAGTGGAAGGGCAAGTTGAACTCCATCCTCATCAACATTAATAGTGTTTGTCGGCATGGGGGGTTGGTCGTGGCCCAAACCTGTCTAGGTAAATCACAATGGAAAATAGATGGATATCATTTTCAATAGCCCACAATAGGTGCAATGTGGATCAAAATGAGTAGAGTATCTACCCGCCCTCTCACCAGTAGCAAGAGCCCTTCTAATGAGTCTCCAAGCAAAAGTTTTGAGAGGAGGGATGGTTTTACTCTTCCATACCTTCTATAAGATTAGGTTGGCATCATAGTCTATGCTCCTAGATCCTTGGTTGGGTAGATGTTGAACCTCATGAGTAGCCAAGTAGTTGTAGACTGCTTTGGTGGTGCATTGACCATTAGTAGCAGTGAAAGGACCTAAGTGGCCGCCTAGAGGGTGGGGTGAATAGGCAATTATAAAAATTAACAATTCTAAAGCGGAAACGATTTGGATTCGGAGTTTTCAAATGAAAACTCCACACAAATAATCTTTACCACAAAGGAATGAATAATCAAAGTATATAACAATATGAAGTAACCCCTAGGAGCCTAACACCTGCAAGCACAAAGGTTAGAACTGAGTAGAGTTCAATCTGCAGCAGATAGCTCTACCGGACATGTCCGGTAGGTCACCCGGACTTGTCCGGGTTACTCGACTGTGGCAGATCGAGCTCCCAGCTGACTATTTTGAAATCCACCACCGAGGTGACCTGCACAGGTGATACAAGGAGCACAGTAGACAACAAATATAGAATGTAATAGACAATGAGACACGATATTTGTTTTACCGAAGTTCGGCACCCCTTCGGGTCCTACTCTCTGTTGAGCCGACTGCGAGCTACCACAAAGGTGGGCTCTAGAGGACACCATCGGTCACTCTAGCCGCGGTCTGTTTCACCCGCTATGCTCCTTCCACTAGTTGATCTCTTTTGAGGAGATATCGAACCTTTACAAACTTTTTGAGGCACACCACAAAGCTCTTGGGTGCTCTCCGGTGACGCCTACCCGTCTATGACCGCGGAGTCCAAGAGTAACTGTTTACACCAGATTTTGGATAAAAAAAATATTATTATTTTGTGAGCACAAACGGCCGGTTTGTTGAGGAATAAGTCGGCCATAAAAATAAAGAAGCTTATATGGGTTCAAAGTATAATTAGAAGAATTCGTGTGGACCAATATGATGGGCTTCAAAGACGTGTCGGGCTCGACCCAGGAGTTCAAGTCTGGGTCGTCTTTTATTTTACGTATTATGTAACCTAATCGTATTAGGACAGGAGTCAACCGGGTTATAAATAGTTAGAAACCCGATTTTTGTAGGACATCCAATCAATCAATACACCGGCCACCGGCCAAAAACCCTAGGAGTAGGAGTAACATAGATCTCGGCGAGACCTTCAATCGGACAGGGCTGCATCGACGTCGACCGACCTCCGGTTTGCTTGTAAGTTTCAGCAATGGCTTGTGTCATCGTGTAATAAGGCTGTATTTGGCATCGACCAAACTCTTGTTAAGTTATGGCATGGCTAGTTATCGGTCCAAGTTCGTCTTTTGTGAGACTGTCTTGACTCTGATCAGTCTCTTACTTTAGTCGATCTTGACTAGTTATCGGCTCTATTGGTTTCACAAGCTAATAGATTCATCAAGTTACCAATGTTGTTTCATATTTTAATTTGTTTCTTTATGTTTCAAACAACATCTTGCCCAATCAAGATTGACAAAGTAGTTTAATCTTAAAGGATGCTTAGTTTTGGCTGTTTTTGGGATCTACACGCTCACAACAGAGGAAATAGCCGATATAAGCCTCTCATCGACTATTTTGTCAATCTTGGTTGTTACATGTTGTGCGTTCGAGATATCCGATAAAATAATGATCTGATCTAAGAGCAGATAGATTTGATCTAACATGTCTATTACGGCTGTATTTCCGAACCCCACTGATATACATGATAGATTAGTTTTGTTTGATCTTAAGCCAAATCATGGTTTTAACGGATAGATCTTGTTCGTGCCTCATGGACCCTGCGTCGGTTGAAATAGCTGATTCAGTTATACTTTCTTCATAGTGTGTACTTTTAAGTGGTTTGAAATTAATGGATCTATTCTTTGCACAAGACATGATCTAGCTTAGCCATCATTATGGCTGCATGGAGATACCCCATTGTTGATGTTTAAGCTATTTTATTGATCTATTTATTATTATGGTTGTATGGAGACACCCCATTGTTAATGAGTAGAACTGCTTGTGCAATTAGTCGATACGTTGGTTTCATGTTGCTTAGATGTACACATAGATCTTATTTCTTTTAACATCTTTTAAGCTCATCGATTGTTTGTTTATTTTGAGTGCTCCTTTATATATTTCATAGCCGACATGTTTCACATCTTTTTCCAACGCTCTTATTTAAATCTCTTGGGAGTTGACTCTGTAGTCAATGTCCTATTAACAATGGCTATATCAGAGCCGTACATTTTGGAACTGTCTGGCACAAAACCGGCAGGTTCCACGATTTAACAATCTTTTTCTTCTCCTTGTCAATTGCAGGTGTCGGTGTTTGTTAACTGGCAACTCGTCTTGAAGAATCTCAAACGATTTGTTCGGTGGGGATCAGCGTTCGTAGAACTTGGCGAATACACAGGGACAACGATTTATACTGGTTCAGGCCGCTAAATCGCGTAATACCTTACGTCCAGTGCGGCGTGTGCCTTATGTTATGATTCAATATTCAATGATAGAAGTCGGCGCCCGCTTCTCCTTATATATCCGGATGAAGCTAGGCGCAGACCGAGTCCTAGTCGGTTACATCAGAGGAGTCCTATTCTAATTACAAGACTTCCTTCAGGAACTCGACTAAGTTACAACGAGAGTCCTAATTCAAATACACTTTGTATCAAGTCTTCGGATCTCCCGTGCCATCCAGGATTAATCCGAGTACTCATCTTCTGATGATATCTTTGACATCCTAGTCCGTCAAGCCCCCGAGCTCTTCATTATTTCATCAGAACGTTACCTTTTGGTTCCTTTTTGAGAATCTTCGAGTAATGTCTTGAGAAATCTTGAAGTGCTCTATAGGTAAAGAACTTCTATGGCGTGCACTTTTTCCTGAAAAGTGCACCCATAGGGTGTAGCCCCCGAGCCTCTTGTTATTTATAATAACTTTGAGGATCTTTTGAGCCCTTTCCGAGTAATCCTTGGGTAAGAAAAAACATTTCCTTTATGGGATATACCTTGTATCCCCCGAGCCTTGCGGATACATGGGTGTATGCCGAGTCTCTGAGTGATGAGTGATTGTCAACTGGGATAATGCACATGTTCTTTGGCTTGTGTTGTGCAGATGTCGAGCACAGATACAGTGATCAGAGGCAAGGTGAAGGTCAAGTAGAGACGTGCCGTGCCGATGGACCGAGAGTGGCGAAGGGCGGACGTGAGGCTTGGACTGAGGGACCGGTGGCCCGAGGATCGGCTGTGGTGGCTGATAGCCTGGGACAGCGACGAGCGAAGACTTGCGGTCATGTGTTGCCTGAGTCATGGACTTGGGGACACGTGTCGGTGGACGGGGTGCACGGGCGGTGCATCCCCTCTACAGCTTCGGTTTGGTGGTAGAGCCAGATAAAAACCATCGGGTGGACGGTTTCCAGGTTTGGGCCTCAAAACCTGGGCGTTGATGGTTTCTGAGTTTGGCCACAAAACTCGGGCTGAGGACGGTTTCCAGGTTTGGGCCTCAAAACCTGGGTGCTGCGGGTTTGCTGAGTTTGGGCCACAAAACTCAGGCGCTGGTGGGCTGGTTTCCCGGTTTGGGCCTCAAAACCGGGGGTTGGTCGTGAAGGCTGGTTTCCTGGTTTGGGCCTCAAAACCGGGGGTGCGACGTCCAGGAAAAGGACGCAGAGCGGTAGCGGCACGTGGCGGCAATCGGGAGGTTGCGTCGAGGCAACGCTACGAGTTGTGCGGGCATGGCCGTCGGATCACCACCTACCATCGTGTTGGTCCAGAATAACCTTAGGTTTAGCTGGTTCGCTCTGTAAGTAGTTAGGGGTAGAGCGGGAATTAGGAATAGTTAGAATTAAGATAAGTAGGGGGAGACACCCACCTCCCCATCCATCTCAGTCATTTGCTCTTTGCACTTAGGGTTTCCTGTTCTCCCAATCCCCTGCTGTAGCTAGCTGAGATCCGCAGAGAACCATACCTCTGTGTACTGGAGATTTTGAGGAAGTGAGGCCGTAACCTCACTGTTGTAGCGTGTGGTAGCCACACAGTTGCAGATCGATGTGTTGATTCACGTTTTGTTCGTGTTCTTCGCGTTCTTCGTTTCTCCGCGATTTTCCCGTCACTCGATCTCTCTCCTTACTGCGTCTTTGCGAAATCCGTTTGAATCAACTTGTTCATTTTTGAAAGGAGATCATTTCCACCGAAGGAATTCATCTAACTCCTCACGAACAAGTAGATCGGGTTGATTTCGTTTTCGTGGCGCTTTTTTCGTTCTTGATCTTCCCCCTTCGATTTCCCGGTGTTTGAATCGATTTGAGCGGATGATTTCTTGGGGATAGTCTCCTAACTACCTCGTGATCATCCTCTCCAAGTTTGGGATCAAGGGATTTTGGTTTGGAACGATTTGGAGAAGATTTGAGTTGAGGGCGACCAAAATCGCCCTCTCTGTTCATCCGCGGACAGTCCGCCGCTGGGGTCGCCGACAGTCCGCGCGTCGGGCCTCGACCGAGTCAGTGGCCGCGCGGCTCGGCTGTGTTGTTTCGGTTTGACCGGCGGACAGTCCGCCGCTGTCAACCGCGGACAGTCTGGGACTGTCCAGGGAGACTTCAGCAACTTTGCTGTTTTTGGTGTTTGGCCGGCGGACAGTCCGCCATCCTCTCGCGGACAGTCCGTAGTAGGGGCGGACAGTCTGGGACCCCAGGTCCGGACAGTCCGGGAATCGCTGAAGCTTCCGGTTTTTGTGCGTTTGCTCTCCCGGCTTCCGCGCTTGGTTTTCGGACTCCTCGTTTGGCCTAGTAGTTGACCAAGGAACCTCTCTAGGTATCTTTGCTACTTGTTAGCATCGGTATTTGGGGACTTCTCGACGTAGCCGTCTATCTACGTTCGGGACTCGGTTCTCAAGGGTTGAACTTGTGCCGGACCTTTTTTTTGTGTTTGGTTTGCTATCACTTTGTGGTGCCTCTCTGTGATCCTAGGGATCATCCACCCTCTTCCAAGGGTCATGGGCATCACGGTTTCGGTCGTAGCTTTCGGGGGTTGATCTTGGGACATTTGGCCAAAGTTTCGAGAGAAATTTTGTTGGCTCCCATTCACCCCCCCTCTGGTCGCCTTGCTAGTGCATTCTCGGTCCTTCAATTGGTATCGGAGCGGGTTAAAGATCTTCCACCTTAGCCGGTTCCAGATCCACAGAAGGCGACATGGATTGCGGCGTGGGTAAACCGCCGTTCTTTGATGGGATGAACTATGCGTATTGGAAGATACGCATGTCGGCCTATCTGCAGAGTTTGGGTGCTTCCATCTGGGATATTTGCAACTCTGCCAATTACGTGGTCTTGGCTGCTCGTGTCTCTCAGCTTCAGATCGATGAGCACGATGCCAATAGCCGAGCCCGTAATGCTCTTTTCTCATGCCTGAGCATGAGTGAGTTTGATCGCGTTTCTCACCTCGCTACGGCTCGGGAGATTTGGGCTACCCTCATGCGTTTCCATGAGGGAACCTCTCAAGTCAAAACCCGTCTCTACGAGTCGTTCAAGCGAGAGTATGAGAACTTTTGACATATGCCTGGTGAGAGCATAGAAAGTTTATTCGCTCGCTTTTAGGTAATTGTCAACAGGATGAGGGCTAACAAGGAGTTGTTGCCTTTCGACGATCATGAGAGAGCTTTGAAGCTTTTGCATACTCTCGATCGGTCGGTGTGGGATTCCAAGGTTCAGGCGATCATCGAATCGCCTAACTATGAGACCCTCACGTGCGACGAGCTCTTTAGTAAGCTCAAGTCCAGTGAGATCGATGCCATGGCGAGGGCTTCTTATGAAAATCCTTCTGGCCCATCAATGGCTTTGCATTCTGGCTCTTCTGCTAACCCCTCTGGAGGTTTTGCACTCTCTTCTATTTTTTCTGTCACAGAGGAGCAGTTGGAGTCTTTGGGGGATGACGAGTTGGCTATGCTCGCCAACCGGTTCTCGCGGTTCCACAACAACCGCATGAACCGTCGCTGCGGAGGAGGACGCTCAGGATGCTTTAAGTGCGGCGACCCGAACCACTTCATCACCAATTGCCCGAAGAAGAACGAGCAGACCTTCGGCAAGGCGGATCTTGGGCACAAGTACGACTCTGGCAAGCGCAAGGAGAAGTATGTCCCCGCGAAGCACAAGCGGAAGGGCGGCTTCAACAAGGAGTACATCAAGACCAAGTACTTGGAGAAGGTCCAGGCTGAGCAGTGTGCTTTCTTCGTCACGCTCAGCGACGTCGACGACTCGGATGACGACTCCGCCTCTTCAAGTGATGACGAGTCCGAGAAGAAGAAGAGGATCGAGGACAAGCTCAACAGCCTCTGCTTCTTCGCCGACGACGACGGCTTCTGCACCATGGCCCTCGGCAAGGAGGTCGACGGCGAGCTGGAGGAGACTCCTCGGAACGACGACGACGACGACGACACCTCCCAGGTATCTCTCACCCACGATGAGCTTTCTACTGAGGTCGAGAAGCTTACTGCCGCCTTGCTTAGTCAGGACAAGTTGCTTAGGCGTGCTGCTAGAGAGCGCAAGGAGTTTAGGCAGAGGTGGGAGGATACTGTGAAGGAACTTGAGTCTGTCAAGTCCACCGTTGTTGTCACTGAGGAGGAGGAGTGTGAGATGTGCACCAAGCACATGACTGACCTTCTCACTTTGAGAGGTAAGTATGCTGCATTGGTAGGAGAGGTGGATGAGCTCCGGGCTAGACCCATGCTGTTGGGTGCGTGCAAGACTTGTCCTGTCTTGCAATCTGAGTTGGCAGAGAAGAATGCCAAGATTGTGTCTCTTGAAGAGGCCAACTCAGGTAGCACATGTGTGGCTAGGTGTGTTCTTTGTGAGGGTTTGGAGATGGAGATCGCAAACGTGAAGCATGACAAGATGCAAACCGAGGAAGAAAACACATACCTTCGGACCATCTTGTCATGGGTGTCTAGTGGTGAGCCACAGCTCGGGATGATGATCTCCCAATTCAAGCGAGCTGCTGGAGGTCCTGGTGTAGGTTTTGCTCCGGGCGTTGATATTTCTGCTTTTGGGAAGATTGGAGAGTCGAGTGGTCTTAACCCATGTGAGAAGCCCAACTCCACCACTACTCCCAAGCTTACCAAGATTCCACCCAAAGAGCCTCTTAAGCCTAACACCAAGGATGGGGTCTTTGTTGAACCTCCGAGAGCTCCACCAAACAAACAATCATGGGCTCCAAAACCAAACCACCTCAAGAACAAGCTTGACACCATGCCACCCATCTAGGAGGAGCTTATGCCACAGAAGGGCAAAGTGATCCACACCCACTACCGTGAGTACCAACAACCCCCTTTGAGAGCGGTGAGGTACCATTGTGAGCACTGTGGGAGAGATGGACACTTGAGTGAGTTTTGCTTTCGGCGCAAGAGAAAGGCGCGCCGCGCTATGGAGATGAACAATGCGGACATGTACCATCCTTTTCATGATGTACATGCGCCGAATGTTCAGAGGCGTGTTGCTAGGCCCAGAGGTCCAGAACCTCAAGTTCCCAGGCCTAGGCAGCGGAGAGGACGTGCCCGGCGGGAGCCTGCAGTTGTAGGCTATGGACCCCGTGGCGGTGGCTTTGTAGTTGAGCGTTTTTCCCCACCGCGTTTTGAGTATCGCGGTGAGCGCTCCTTCCCCAGCGGACCACGTTTTCCTCAGCATGGTGATCGCTTTCCCCGTAGGCATGCTAGGAATGGTTTTTCTGCTAACCGTTCTTTTGAGCAGCCGGCCCAACACTGGTATTCACCTTACTTCACTAACCCCAGTGTTGGACCGTATGCTCACCCTATGTCTTTTTATTGATGTAGGTAAAACAATTGGAGAACGTTTGGTTGGTGGATTCCGCGTGTTCGAGGCACATGACCGGAAACGCCAAGTGGTTCTCCAGTCTTAGTCCAGTCGCCGGAAAGGAGTTTATCACCTTCGGCGACAATAGCAAAGGTAAGGTTTTGTCTCGTGGGTCGGTGCGAGTTAATGAGCACTTTGTGTTACGCGATGTTGGTCTTGTTTCTCACTTGCATTTTAACCTTCTTTCTGTTTCGCAACTCTTTGACGACGACTATGAGATTCGTTTTAAACCGAATCTCAGTCGTATTTTGGACCCTCAGGGCAATCTTGTTTGTGTGATTTCACCCTTTGGGAAAGTCTTTCGTGCGGATTTCTCTGAGTCGTTTGGAATTTCTCGTTGTCTTTTGGCTGGACCTTCCTCCTCTGATCTTTGGAAGTGGCATAGGAGACTAGGACATTTGAGCTTCGACTTGCTTGCAAGACTTAGCTCACTTGGCCTAATCCGAGGATTGCCCAAGTTGTCGATGGAGAAGGATCTTGTTTGCCACTCTTGTAGACATGAGAAGATGGTTGCCGCTCCCCACCATCCAGTGACTCAGGTCATGACCAAGCGCCCTGGAGAGCTTTTGCACATGGACCTTGTTGGTCCGGCTCGGGTGAGCTCGGTTGGGGGGGAAGTGGTATGTGCTTGTTGTTGTTGACGACTTTTCGAGATATTCGTGGGTCTTCTTTTTAGCTGAGAAGACTGAGACTTTCTCCTTTGCTCACAATCTAATTTTACGTCTTCAGAACGAGTTCCCTTTGAACTCGATGCGAGCTATTAGGAGTGATAATGGTTCCGAATTCAAGAATTCGGATTTTGAGAAGTTTTGTAACTCCTTGGGTTTAGAGCATTAGTTTTCTTCCCCTTACACACCACCACAGAATGGTGTTGTAGAGAGGAAGAATCAGACCCTTGTAGAGATGACCAGGACGATGCTCGATGAGCATAGGACTCCTAGGCGATATTGGGCCGAAGCTATGAGCACTGCATGCTACATTTCCAATCGCATTTTTCTCCGAGCTTTCTTGAAAAAGACTTCTTATGAGTTGCGTTTTGGAAAACTGCCCAAGGTGAGTTATTTTCGAGTTTTTGGTTGCCATTGTTTTATACTCAAAAAGGGCAACTTGGACAAGTTTGAGTCTCGTTCTTCTGATGGTGTGTTTTTGGGTTATGGCACTCATACTCGTGCATATCGTGTACTTAACCTTGACACTAACCGAGTCATGGAGACATCAGATGTCACCTTCGACGAGACCATGGTTTGTCCTTCTTCTCGTTTTGAGCGTGCAGGTGATCATGAGGTTGGTGAGCCTCTTTTTGATGACGAGGATGAGGGTGCTGAAGGTATGGATGATCCAGCACTCCCTCCACCTGTTTTGCCGCAAGGAGCGGGTTCTACGGCGACTCACGGCCCTGACACGTCTTCTTCCTGGGGGTCGTGGGATCCGCCACCCCGAGCGGTACCTTTTGTACCCCGGGAGGCACCAGCTGCTGTTGAGGGGGAGATCACATCTGCAAAGGAGGCGCCACGACACATCCAGCGCCAACACCCCTGTCAGCAGATGATCGGCAACATTGACGAACGGGTCACTCGGTCCAGGTCACAAATCTCTCACTTTGCTCATTCTGCTTTTGTTGCTGATTTTGAGCCCCGAGATGTTGGACACGCTTTGACGGATCCGGATTGGGTCAATGCCATGCATGAGGAGTTAGAGAACTTTGAGCGAAATCGGGTTTGGGTTTTAGTTCCACCTCCTCCAGACTATAAGCCTATTGGGACAAAATGGGTTTTCAAAAACAAGCAAGGAGAGGATGGCCACGTTGTTAGAAACAATGCCAGGCTTGTAGCGAAAGGCTATAGTCAGAAGGAGGGGATAGACTATGAGGAGACTTTTGCTCCCGTAGCTCGTTTGGAGGCTATTAGGATACTCTTGGCTTTTGCTACATCCAAAGGTTTCAAACTTTTTCAAATGGATGTCAAGAGTGCCTTCTTAAACGGCTACATAGAAGAAGAGATTTATGTTGAACAACCCCCCGGTTTTGAAAATCCCAAGTTTCCAAACCATGTTTTCAAACTCCACAAAGCTTTATATGGTTTGAAACAAGCCCCTAGAGCCTGGTATGATAGGTTGAAAACCTTTTTGCTTGCTAAGGGTTTTAAAATGGGATGTGTGGATTGTAACACCTCTGGTGTTTAACTGTAATTAACTTGACATATCATCATTATCATCTTTAAGCATCTTGATCATGATTTCATGTGTGTCATCTTATGTGAATTACCTCTATTGCAAAAACCCTAATTAGCCCACTTCTCTCTACTAGGGCAAAATGGTAATTTCATCTCTGTGATTAACTTTGTGTAATTCTTGTTCCTTTGGTGTCTTGAAGTTTTGTTGTGTTGGCCAAAGTTCAAAAATCAGGATTTGATTTCAAATCCCTTTTCAAAACCCTGATTTCCAAATCCTGGATTTTATCCCTCTTTTTGTTATTCAAAAATTATTCAAAATTTGGGGTTGGTCCAAAAAGCAAAGTTGTAGATCTGTCAAAGAGAAACAACTTTGGTATTTACAACTTTTTAAGTTGCAGTACAAAGTTTTGAGTTATTTCAAATTCATTCAAACCCCAACTTTTGTTCCCTTTTCAGTTTTCAAAATGAGTTCAAAAACTAATGAGTTTCTGGAAAAGTGTATAATAGCAAAGTTGTAGGTTTTGATAAAAGGAACAACTTTCATGTTTACAGATTTTCAAGTTTCAGTTTGGAATCCAAAGTAATTTTGATTTGAATCAAGTTTGAAAAAGTGTCCCCTTTACTGTTTTCAAATATTGTTCAAAAACTCTTTGGAATTTGAAAGTGGTCATTTTGACAAAGTTGTAGATCTCATTTTTCTGAGCAACTTTGATGTTTTGAGTTTGTGTCGCACAGTTCAAATTTTGGGAGAAATTTGCAAAATACAGAGGTCAGCCAAAGTCAAACCCTACCCCTAGCACTGTTCTTCTTCTTCGCGTAGAGGGGGGGGGCCCCGGCCATGGCCAGCCCGCCGGCAACCCGCACGCCGCACGCCTGGCTGCTCCCCACGCGCCACCAACCTGCCGCCGCTGTTCCCTTGTCCCCTCCGCGCCCGCACGCGAGCGCTGACCCGCGCTCCCGTCCCCTACCGAGCTCCGCGCGCCGCCGCCGCGTGGCCATCACCGGCGAGCTCACGCCCGAGCCCCGGCTGCACGCCATCACCCCCGCCAGAGCGCAATCGAGTGCGCACGCGCTCGCCGTGCTCATCCACACCACCCCGAGGCCTCTACCGGCCCCTGGCCGTGCCTATAAGAAGGCCGCCGGTGAGCCCGACTACCTCACTCACCTCCGCCACCGTCGCCAGCCCACTCCAGCGCCTCCCGAGCTCAACCATCTAGCTCAGGAGCTCCGCCGTGTTCTTGTGCTGCTTCATCACCCTCCAATTTCACCTCTACCGCTCTCAATCGCCCGGCGTAGCTCGTCGTTGCCGTCTCCGGCGAGAACCCGGCGAGCTCGGGTTCGTGAAATTCGCCGTCTCCGGCCTTGATCATCTCCCTCCGACCCCCGCATCACCTTCCTTACTCCCGTGCGACTCTAACCCGGCCATCGCGGCTCCGTTTGTTGCACAGAGTCGCCGCTGCACCGATCGCCGTCGCTCGTCGTCCGCCGGTCACCGTCGACCACCTCCACCGTCCACCCCCGTCCCTCACCGAGCTGCCCCATCAACGCCGGTGAGCTCCCTGTTGCCTCCCGTGCCCTCAGCTCTGCCGCGGAGTGCCCAGGTTGGCCGGCGTAAGCGCGCCGCCGCGCCCGGGTCGCCGCCGGCGAGCAGAGCACCGCCGTGCTCCGTTTTTCCTTTTTATTTTCAACATGTGAATAGTGTTCTGTTTTCTCTTTTTTGTATGATTTTCTATGTTGATCCATAAATTCTGAAATTTTTGTGGTAGATTCTTTATGCTCTGAAGTATTTTATAAAAATATGAAACTTGAGTTTTGTGCAAAAAATTGAAAATGAAAAATTCCCCTTTTAATTGAAAAATGAAGACTTTGGCATTTTTGGAGAGTGATCTATAGCTCCAAAAATCTTGAGATAAAATTTGCAAGCTAGTTATGTCATGATAAGTCTCTGGTAAAATTTTGAAGTCTTTTGGAGCAAGTTGATTTTTGAGCTTTATTTTAATTAAGGAATAGTGCCTTTTGTTAATTAAATGTCTAGATTTAATTGAGCACCTTAATGACCTCCAAAAATTATGAAATTTGTTTTGCCATATACTTGTACCCTAATGAACTTATGGGATTAATTTGGTAATTTTTGGAGCACCTTCATAAAATGACCTTTTTAAATAATTAAGAAAAATAGAAAAGGTGATTAGGGTTAGCGTTGAATGCCCTGTGATGTGACTTTTTGGATTGCTTGATGTTCATAGACCCCTACCCTTTGGTCTATGATGTTGGTGATGCTATGTTTGGTTGATGCTTAGGATAGTTATGTTAAGATCTAGTTTAATCAATATTGCTTAAGGAAGAAATGGTTACCTTTTATGCTCAACCTAGATTTCGATTATGCCTTGCCTAAGAGTAATCTTGAATTAGTGGTACTGTCTTGCACCTTAAGTCCATATCATCATTCTCATGAGCATTCATCATTGCATCCGTATAGTTGACGAAGAAGGCCCTGAAGTCGAGGTAGCCACCGAAGGATCTGTCCCCGAGGCAACCCCGAGCTCCGACGCTTATACCTACCCCGAGTCTGCTCTCTTTGCCATCCAAGGCAAGCCCCGGTGCATTTAACCCTACCTTGCTTTTATAAATGTTTTCTTGAAATGTTTTGAGTTAAATTATTGCATTAGGTTGATAGGAGTTGAGTGAAATCCTATCTGATGCATTATCTACCTTGACCAATGATACACCCGATACCCGCTTTTCAAAAACTATTTGCGAAATGCTTAGCAATGCTATATGATAGATTTGCAATAAAAATGCCAATCTCAAAAGTGTGATCACTTTAAGAATATTTATGGGAATTTCTGGTTTACTCCCACTATTGGCTAAGTATCTGATCCGTACCTAGTCAATGGGAAGGAGAGGTTGTCCTTGCGTACGGTGCCGTCATGTTGTAGTCCGGGACTCGACAGTTGACACCGACCGGGACAAGGTTGAAAAACTGACAGGACCTGTACTCTTGGGTTAGAGTCCCAAGGTGCTTGTCGCTGGCTGGAAAATTTAGGGACCACCTGTATGGGGGTCTGATTGACTAAGACTTGCAACTATTCACATACTACGGAAAGCTTCGGCTCCGAGGAATCCTTTATTGGACCGACAACCGCGCACTGGGAGTGGAGAGATGGCGGAAGTAGCATGTACCCACGTGGGTTAGAGTCCCGGATTGGAGTGGTGTACTGTACTTCCGGGTGGCGTAGGACCGGGCCCAATCTTGGAGGAATCGTGGTAGACGAGTTGGCATATGCAAGCTTGGGTGCTACATATGCAGTGTGGATAGGGACCCTCAGCTGAGTATTATTTATCCGGATTAACGCTGCTCCTCGGTTATGGAGACTTAGTCACTGACTGTCAACAGGGAGTGGTTCTCAACTAGGTCTGTTTTTGGAAAGTAAAATGAATCAAGGATTATGTTGGAACAAGGAATACCGAATCTTTCAAAATAAAAATAAGGTTTACCAAAAATGCTTTTCTGCAAAATACTTGAACTTGCTTAAGCCTTACCTTGACTACCCTAAGCCTGCATTCCTGAGTCTTCTCCCTTTTCTTTAGTCGGGTAAGTCTTGTTGAGTACCTTTGTACTCAGGGTTCTTTTACCCATGTTGCAGGTATGGCAGATTCCTCAGTATGCCTTGGACCCTGCTGTGTGACTGTTGTTCAGGAAGAGGCCGATGAGGCCGATGAGTGATTATTCACCCTCGGGCTGGGTGATGTATCTTAATCTTTTAGTTGTTGTCATATGCTACCCTGCCAACTCTATCTATTTGAACTATGGTCTGTAATAACTTCACTTTAATGTTATGTTGAACCCTGGTTTGTAAAACTATTGTTATCTAAGTCTTCCGCTATTTACTCCGATGTTATTTGTCAAAATGTTCAAGAGATTGTAACTGAATTGTGAGATGATCCTGCGGACATCGGGCACTGGTGTAGCCCAGTGGCGAACCCGGTCTTAATCTCTTGGCTGTACGGATCGACTGTCAGTGGTTGGTAGTGATCAGTGGGCCATGGGATTAGGGCCGTTACGTCACATGGATAAAACGCTCTTTCTCCTCAAACAAGGCAAAGACACTCTCTTGGTCCAGATTTACGTGGATGATATCATTTTCGGTGGTTCTTCTCACGCTTTGGTTACCAAGTTTGCAGATACTATGAGCAGGGAGTTCGAGATGAGTATGATGGGCGAGCTGACTTTCTTTCTCGGATTGCAAATTAAGCAATCCCGAGAAGGGACGTTTGTGCACAAGGGCAAGTATACCAAGGACTTGCTGAAGAGGTTCGATATGGGTGAGGCCAAGCCTCTTCCAACACCCATGTCGACCACGACGGCCCTGGATGCGGACAAGGATGGAGAAGCTGTGAGCCAGAAGGAGTACCGAAGCATGATCGAGTCGCTGCTCTATCTGACGGCGACACGCCCGGACATCCAGTTCGTGGTGTGTCTGTGTGTGCGCTTTCAGGCGTCGCCTCGTACTTCTCACCGTCAGGCGGTCAAGCGCATTTTCAGGTACCTTCGTTTCACACCTGAGTTTGGGATTTGGTATTCAGCTTCCTCCACCCTCTCCCTTTGCGGTTATTCCGATGCCGATCTTGCTGGTTGTCGCATTGAGCGCAAGTCCACTTCTAGGACTTGCCAATTTATCTGTTCTTCTCTTGTATCGTGGTCTTCTCGCAAGCAGTCTAGTGTCGCCCAGTCTACCACGGAGGCTGAGTATGTTGCTGCGGCTAGCTGTTGTTCCCAGTTGCTTTGGATGATGGCCACTTTGTGTGATTTTGGTCTGAGCTTTTCTCGTGTTCCTTTGCTTTGTGACAATACGAGTGCGATTAGCGTTGCTAAGAACCCCGTGCTTCACTCGAAGACCAAACACATTGATGTGCGCTTTCACTTTTTGCGAGACCACTATGAGAAGGGTGATATCGACCTTCGCCATGTCGATACTCATCATCCGTTGGCTGATATTTTCACCAAGCCTTTGGATGAATCAACCTTTAATCGGTTGAGGGGTGAGCTTGGTGTGTGTTTCCCCTTTTAGATGGGGGAAACATTTTGGTTCTTTGTATCATAAACTGACTTTTCGTTTATCTTTGTTTCTTCAATTGGTATCTTCTTGCATCTTTTCTGCATTTCATTTTACATACACTTTTACATTCTGAGCTTCATGGATATAATCGTTAGAGTGTAATTATGCTCTGTGTAGTGTATGCTCCGATGCTTTCTGTTGATGCTTGTAGCTTATGCTCCTTCTGATCACTAATACATGTTATGAGCTGAGCTAATTTTGTATGGTGAACCTGCTTAATGAACTAAAACTTGAAAATGTTCACCATCGAGATGTGCAACTAGTCTGTGTAGAATATGTTGAAATCACACTCGTGCCTTTCATATATGCTAGGTTGCTATGTCTCTAGTTCTGAGTCTATCACTTGCTTGGTCTGTTCATATACTGTCTCTAATTTGAACCAAGTTAAGTGAATCAGAAAGATCGAGATGGGATTGCTTGTCAACACATCACCGTTTCGAGACTGTTTCTCATTGCACTTTGAGTTAAACTTGAGCTGTGAAGTGTATGACCGAAACTGTTGCTTTAAGCTTCTGATTGCTTCTGCATAGGCTTCGCACAGTTGAAAAGTTAGGCAATGACAAGCTTTCAACCTCTCGCAATCACATGCTGAAATTTGAACTTGTGTAATCTTAACCGCTGCAACTCCGATAAAATTTGGATACACAAGTCTATGTTTCATTCTATAGCATGATGGTTGAATTTTGCTAGGGGTAGTTCACCTTGTATACATGGGTAGCACTTGTCTGATTTCCTGTCTATACACGTGTAGTGCTATTTTGATGGTGAATACCTTTTTGGCTAAAATCTGCTCACTTTGCTCATATGTTCATATTTCATATTTGGTGATCAGTTTGAGCCTTTGCTAGCTTGTATGCTTTCCAGTGAGTCGTTGGAGCTATACTGTTTAGAGCATCTTTGCATTTTCTTGACTATACTCCTGAAGCTACTAACTTGCATTTTGACTCATATGCATGTTGGAAGGGGGAGAACTTCTCTTGTTGGCACTTTTGATGGTGCATTTTCTAAGGGGGAGAAAATCGTTTTCAGTTCCTTTTGCTTGATGGTGCATTTTCAACTAAGGGGGAGAAAATTTGGACAAATCATGTCTCCCATGTTGGCAGTTGTGTGCACCATGCAAGGGGGAGTTTGCTCGTGCTGAATTTTTTGAAATTTCCAATTGTTTCGGAGCATTTTGCTAGTTGTGTTGAGCCCTTGCCTCTATCTTGAGGGACTAGCAGTCGCATCTTTGGTTCAGTTGGGTTCAGTTGGTATCGAGTTTTTCAGTCGATGACAAGTTTTCTTGCTAGTTGTGTTGAGCCTCTGTGCCTCTATCTTGAGGGACTAGCTTTTTGCTTCGATTTTTCATTTGGCATTTGCTAGCGATGTTGAGCCTGTTCTACCTCTTCTTGAGGGCTAGCATTGCTTTGCTTGGTTGCGTCGAGCCGTTGCCCATGTCTTTGGGAACCAAGTTGTTTTGCTCTTTCCAGTTGACCTTCTTCGGCTTTCCTATGCTTTTGGGTCATTTGGTCGAGTTCTCTCTTCTCCTTCTTCCTCCTTCTATTTCTATTATGATTTGTGTTGGTAGTTGACAATGCACTCATCAAGGGGGAGATTGCGGATACATGGGTGTATGCCGAGTCTCTGAGTGATGAGTGATTGCCAACTGGGATAATGCGCATGTTCTTTGGCTTGTGTTGTGCAGGTGTCGAGCACGGATACAGTGATCAGAGGCAAGGTGAAGGTCAAGTAGAGACGTGCCGTGCCGATGGACCGAGAGTGGCGAAGGGCGGACGTGAGGCTTGGACTGAGGGACTGGTGGCCCGAGGATCGGCTGTGGTGGCTGACAGCCTGGGACAGCGACGAGCGAAGACTTGCGGTCATGTGTTGCCTGAGTCGTGGACTTGGGGACACGTGTCGGTGGACGGGGTGCACGGGCGGTGCATCCCCTCTACAGCTTCGGTTTGGTGGTAGAGCCAGAGAAAAACCATCGGGTGGACGGTTTCCAGGTTTGGGCCTCAAAACCTGGGCGTTGATGGTTTCCGAGTTTGGCCACAAAACTCGGGCTGAGGACGGTTTCCAGGTTTGGGCCTCAAAACCTGGGTGCTGCGGGTTTGCTGAGTTTAGGCCACAAAACTCAGGCGCTGGTGGGCTGGTTTCCCGGTTTGGGCCTCAAAACTGGGGGTTGGTCGTGAAGGCTGGTTTCCCGGTTTGGGCCTCAAAACCAGGGGTGCGACGTCCAGGAAAAGGACGCAGAGCGGTGGCGGCACGTGGCGGCAATCGGGAGGTTGCGTCGAGGCAACGCTACGAGTTGTGCGGGCATGGCCGTCGGATCACCACCTACCATCGAGTTGGTCCAGAATAACCTTAGGTTTAGCTGGTTCGCTCTGTAAGTAGTTAGGGGTAGAGTGGAAATTAGGAATAGTTAGAATTAAGATAAGTAGGGGGAGACACCCACCTCCCCATCCATCTCAGTCATTTGCTCTTTGCACTTAGGGTTTCCTGCTCTCCCAATCCCCTGCTGTAGCTAGCTGAGATCCGCAGAGAACCATACCTCTGTGTACTGGAGATTTTGAGGAAGTGAGGCCGTAACCTCACTGTTGTAGCGTGTGGTAGCCACACAGTTGTAGATCGATGTGTTGATTCACGTTTTGTTTGTGTTCTTCGCGTTCTTCGTTTCTCCGCGATTTTCCCGTCACTCGATCTCTCTCCCTACTGCGTCTTTGCGAAATCCGTTTGAATCAACTTGTTCATTTTTGAAAGGAGATCATTTCCACCGAAGGAATTCATCTAACTCCTCACGAACAAGTAGATCGGGTTGATTTCATTTTCGTGGCGCTTTTTTCGTTCTTGATCTTCCCCCTTCGATTTCCCGGTGTTTGAATCGATTTGAGTGGATGATTTCTTGGGGATAGTCTCCTAACTACCTCGTGATCATCCTCTCCAAGTTTGGGATCAAGGGATTTTGGTTTGGAACGATTTGGAGAAGATTTGAGTTGAGGGCGACCAAAATCGCCCTCTCTGTTCATCCGCGGACAGTCCGCCGCTGGGGTCGCCGACAATCCGCGCGTCGGGCCTCGACCGAGTCAGTGGCCGCGCGGCTCGGCTGTGTTGTTTCGGTTTGACCGGCGGACAGTCCGCCGCTGTCATCCGCGGACAGTCCGGGACTGTCCAGGGAGACTTCAGCAACTTTGCTGTTTTTGGTGTTTGGCCGGCGGACAGTCCGCCATCCTCTCGCGGATAGTCCGCAGTAGGGGCGGACAGTCCGGGAATCGCTGAAGCTTCCGGTTTTTGTGCGTTTGCTCTCCCGGCTTCCTCGCTTGGTTTTCGGACTCCTCGTTTGGCCTAGTAGTTGACAAGGAACCTCTCTAGGTATCTTTGCTACTTGTTAGCATCGGTATTTGGGGACTTCTCGACGTAGCCGTCTATCTACGTTCGGGACTCGGTTCTCAAGGGTTGAACTTGTGCCGGACTTTTTTTTGTGTTTGGTTTGCTATCACTTTGTGGTGCCTCTCTGTGATCCTAGGGATCATCCACCCTCTTCCAAGGGTTGTGGGCATCACGGTTTCGGTCGTAGCTTTCGGGGGTTGATCTTGGGACATTTGGCCAAAGTTTCGAGTGAAATTTTGTTGGCTCCCATTCACCCCCCCTCTGTTCGTCTTGCTAGTGCATTCTCGGTCCTTCAAGCCTGAGTTCCGAGTACTTAAGTAGTCGGTTCTTGGGGTCTGCCAAATATATTACCAGGTAATTCATAAAGGTTTTGAGAAACTAAAACATGACACTGATCTGTTGCTTAATCCATCTAAGTAATAAATATCCAGCTTCAGGTGGGTAATGTTTTCAACAAACATCCCTTATCACCCCCCACTGAATAAAAATTACTGTGAAGGCTGCAATAGTTGACCAATGACTGTTCCAATTGTACGTATGTATAGTTCTTGTCGTTTTCCACAACTGCAAACTTTGTTGTCTTCCTCTTGAAGTACGCATGGGAATCAAACCTATCACTGATGCCAGGCTTCACATGTGCAACAGTACATAGGGTGAATTATTGATTCTCTGGTCACTTATATCCGTGGACATAGACCAAGATGAACCGCCTATAAATACCCTACCTGGGAAGCAAGGAAACCACATCCTTTCAAGTATATGACTGCTCTTAGTCCCAGGAGTATTGTAGTATCTATAGCAGAGATGTCCGAGCCCCCGGGTATCTTCCTTATGTAAGATAGTTGATGTGTCCAGAAGAACTCTTGTGAAGGGATCATCCGCCAGGGTGGTTTCCATGTGGTCGCGAGCAGAGGGATACAGAGGTGCGCCTAGAAGAACTCTTGTGACTCCCACTCGTAGACAACCTCGGAGTCACAGGTTGTCAAAAGGGCGCTAGGATTAGGGCCTTCCCCCGAGTTCCTTGGGTACTGGGGCGGTGCCTTAAACCCGCCTTGGGATGCACTGAAAAGATAGTGTCAACCCAAGGTTCTGTGTCTGCTTTACTGCGTCTCACTGAACCCGGTCCTTGGTGCGTTAGGCATCAAGACTCTGTACCTGGATTACACTAGAGTAGCATTTTTCATCCTGACTGTACTTGTGCTTGTAGTTGCTGTATCTCAAGGTGTATGCACATATCTCTGTTGTAATTCCGAGTTATAATCAATAAGATCCGGGTACTTGGAATATTTTCTGAGTCCTTTGTCTTTTTCTCCGAGTACTAACTGTGTCTTGTGAAAGAAGTAACGTTGTCTGCTTGAGGTGTGCCTGTTCACTGACTCTGACGTTGTCTGAAACGTCCCCCCAATCGTTAGGGTTTTGAACGGTTTCATAACGCCATTTGGAAAAGATGAACGGTTGCCAAAACAGATCTATAATAAGCCACCGCTGGGCCTATGATTTCTTTACGCTTCCACTTAGCCATTGCTTTCGGAACAAAAATCCTCATAGCCAATCCTTTAGTTGATGCGTAGAAAATCCCTTGTCACCAACATGGGTCCTAAGAAGCAAGCTGCTGCGGAGAAGAGGAAGACGAAGATCACCACCACCGGGAGGCCGCGCCATCCATGCCCACCCACTGATGTCTTGACGTGGAAGATGCCAGATACCAGGGAGACGGAGCTTGCTTACTTGGCGCAGCAAGGATTGCTCCGATCATAGCCGCTTGATGGGTGGAGGGTACCCACTGACCATCGCGCTCCTGCCCCCAATACGACGGAGATAGTCATGTTCAAGTCCTTCGTGGAGCGAGGATTGGGGCTTCCAGCATCTGACTTCCTGCGGGGTTGCTTCATTACTATGGTTTGACTCTCAACCATATCACTCCCAATGCCTGCTTCCACATTGATATCTTTACCCATCTGTGTGAAGCTTTTCTGGGGATTTGCCCTTCCTTTACTCTGTTCCGCTACTTCTTCTGGGTGAAGTGTCAACCCAGTGATGCTAACGTAGAGGTAGTCGGAGGAGCTAGCATCCAGCTTAGATTAGAGGTAGCCACTCAGTATATTACTGTAGAGCTATCGGATTATGTCCGAGATTGGGCTGCCGGGTGGTTTTATATAGGCAACCCACCACCAGCCCTTCGTCGCCATGATGGATGGCCACCACAGAAATACCAGGAGTGGAAAGACAATATTACCACCGAGGAGGTAGAGACTGTCCAACCTCTCATTGACATGATAGATGCGTTGAAGCTCAGCGGATTAAACGGGTACACTGTCGTCCAAGACTTCATCACACGCCGAATCCACCCACTCCAACAATGAGCCAATTTTGGCTTCGAGTACCTGGGCGTGAAGGAGCCGGGTCGTCATGATGCCGAGCAGCTATCTGACCATGAGATCCTGAGGAGGATGAACCGGCTGTTGAAAGGCCGTGGGTATCTTGTCCCAATGATGACCATCTTTTCTGCAATCAACCCGCCTCCACAGGTGAGTAGTTGAGCTGTTTTGTCTTTGAGATTCTTAGTAGATATCCTTCTATCTTGACTGAATTTTCTCCTTTTTATAGGGCCAAGGGAGGGATAACAATGATTGTCCTCCCCTGCCTCCGGCAACTGAAGAAGGCGGGGGCATAGCTCTAGGAGGTCCCATCCGAAGTGAGGACCTTCCAAACAAACCAAGCTCTCCTGATGACCTTGATTGGCTTGACTCAGAATCAACTGACTCATAGACCCAGAAGCCGAGAGTAGCCGGAAGAGGTCTCTGACTCCATTTCAAGAAGTCGGGGAACCTATCCCAAAGAAGGCTCGCACTGGTAATCGTTGTGCTTGTCGAAAAGTACTTTTGTCAACAGAATTGCTGAAAAGCACTATAATACGAGTGCTCCTGGTAAGGGGAAACCCGAGTACCTTGTAGTTTCTCTGTGTTTGGATTTAATAAATCCTTGTCTTATATTTTTGTTTGATCCAGAAGTTAAAACAGCCCAAGGAGCTTCAAGCGGTGCAGTTCCTGAAGAAGCTCCGGCTCCGGACCCACTACTGAAGAAACCGCTCTTGAAGCTACCGCGGCCATTGAAGCTCGTGAAGTATGTTACAAAACTTTCCTTGAGTACCCACCTTTTTCTTGTACTAGCATGGACACTTGTTTGTTGTAGGAAAACGAAGCCGGCCACAGCCTCGAGCGTTGCCCCTGAGACTCGAACGGTGGAGGAATCGGAGACGCAGGACAAGGGTGAATCCAGCGTCTTTCCAATCTTTAGCCAGGTAGATCCTCTCCCCGGCTCCTCTCCGTCCGGTACTCAAGTGGATGCAACACCTGAAGCGGACGTTATTCCTTTGCCTCAGGTTGGTGTACCATACTCAATCTTCTGTTCTCCTGCTCAATTGGAGTTTGACCGAGTGATGAACGACTGGTTTTTCCGCACTCGACAGTCGGATGAGCCAACTCTGGAGATGGTCTTGGCCGACGTCAACGCTGAAGCTTCAGCTCGTCCGCAAGAAGAGCTCGAAGCTGCTCCCGAGTCCTCGCGCCAAGAAGCAACACTTGACATTATGGGCTACCACCAGGATCTTACCCGGTTGAAGGAATTGAGCAAAGGGCTTTATCAATTTGTGGAGGTAATTCCTTTGAGCTTTCCTCTGTGTATGTTGTAGTCTCACTCAAGTACTTATATTGTTGTCTCTGTACAGGGCTTTGATGTAAAGGTCACCGATAAGATCACTCGGATTCATCAAGAGTTGTCTGGTGAGAATCAACGACTCAAAGACTACATCGCCCAAGATTAGATTAGCCAAAAGGTGGCCACTCAGCTCCTGCATAACCGCATCAATGAGTTGCAAAACAATCTCAAGGTTGCTGTTGACGAGCGTGATGCGGCTAACAACCGGGAGATTGCGCTGATTGCCAAAGATGCTACCTTGGAGCAAAAGTTAAAGGAGCTCACGAAGTCTTCCAAGAAGCAACTGGCTGGTAAGTTGAAAAAATACTGTCCTGAGTCCTTATTGCTTTTTTCAGGCTGATGACATTTATCCGACTGATATCCTTTCAGATGCAAACACGCTGGCTTCCGGGTGGCAGACTGCTTTCAACCAGAAGGAGGCGGAGCTCGAGGAGGTATATGCTAACGCATAGAGTAGTCTTCAAGAGGCCAAACTGATGCGTGAGGGTGCTGACCGGGACCTCCTACAGGCTTTAAAGTCGACAAAGGAATCGCGAGAAGCCCTAGAGGTTGTCCAAGCGCAACTGAAGGAGTCTCAGGAGTCCCTGAAGACTTCGCAGGATTCTTTGAAGGCGATGGAGCTTGCCGTCGAGCCCATCCTTGGAATGATTCCGCGCCCTGAAGGAGTCGACGAGTCCTTGATTGATCGAGCGAAGGCTGCACCCGGGCGGCTGACTCAATATATTAGGGACATGGCAACTTCAGTGGTGCGAGGTCTGCTAGCGACGCTGCGACTGCATGTTCCATCCTTCGACATGTCGTCCCTCATGACTCTTCCTGAAGGCAAGAGCGATGAGGACCTTGCGGCGATGCAGGAAGAGGTCAAGGCCGTACCAGAGGAGTACTCGTAGATTCTTGATCTTGTAGAGTAGTATAGTCTCCTTGGTCCTTTGGCTGTGATTTGTATCGCCTGTAAACAATTAATATTAAGTATAAAGAATCAAAGTATTAGTTACTTTTGATCTGCGAGATTTCGTGTATGGTTGACTTGGCATTGCAAGGAATGTCTTGTCAATGGGTTGTTTTGTGGATGTGTGACTGTTGGTATAAATTAATGCACACTCTACTTTATCCGCAAGCGCACAGATAAAATCTACCGATGTAGCACTTCACCGGAGTAACCCAGTTTTAATATCAAACCCAAAGGAACGGATAGTGATGGGTCTCAAGTGTATAACCCCTGAGTAACTAACAAGGACGGAGAAGCTAAAAGTATAGAGGGGATCACTAAGGTTATCTATATCCAACTTAAGAGTGATATGTTTATATTATTCTTATTTAGGGAAGTTGCCATAAAAGGTCACAAACAGAGTATGATTCTTTTATGCAAATGTATAATCCTACTAAGCCTACACACGGGTAAGTGGACTATAGAAGAATCAACAAGGCTATAAGAGTCACCCTTGCGAACTACCACTACTACCGGCGTTATAGGAGGTAAATATGAGCTATCAAGTCTAAGCACCACGCTTACACTATCCAACTACTCCAACTCTAGAGCGACTAGAATTAAAGTACTCAAAAGAGAGTCATAAACCTTAAGAACAATAAGAAAAATAGCTCAATCTTAAATGTAGATGTCGATTACCGAAACAATCGTTGAAGCAAGTCGATAAAGAACTTGAATCCACAGGTACAAGATGAAGAAGTTGATCCGACAGGCCGAAGCTTCCTCTTGATCTCTTCCTCTCTCTCTCTCTTCTAGTTCTAAATAAGACTAGGTTCTAATCCTACTAGAGGGATATCTAGTCTTCTACTTGAAAGCTGACTCCTGAAGTCTCTTCTAGGGTTTCTAATTGAAGCGTAGTCTTCTGAAGAGGGACCTTCTCCCTAACCTGGGGCCTGGGGGTCTATTTATATAGCCCTGAGGGATCAACCGCGACCGTTGGATCAAACCGACTTCACGTGGGGCTGAGATTGATCCTCAAAGGCGGTGGAAGTAGCTTGCAGAAGACGAAAGCCAGAGGCACCAGGGGGAGACCGACCGGTGGGCCCAGGGGACCGGTCGGTACCACCTGGAAGTGAACCGGGGTGCCCCTCCTCGTGGTATCTCGACGTGATCTCTGGAGTCTTCTGGAAGGTTCCTGACTTGGCGAATGCGTTATCTTCCGTCGGTTTCCTTCTAGGGGAAGGAATCGAGGGCTGTTTCCTGGTTTAGTCTCTGCAGATTCACAATTCACCAAAACTTGTGGAATTCATTAGTTTTAATCCCTATACTAAGGTGGAGTTTATATATTCATCCATTTTCATGCTTAATTGACCTTTAATAATAAGAGTTAATTAGTGTCAACAAGCTCCCCCACACTTAGACTTTTACTCGTCCTCGATAAAAGGTTGGATCATAAGATATCAAGCATTAAGCTTTTCTGTGTTTACCATAAAATCTTTAGAAGTTGGAGAATAGAATAGTTGAAACAGATCACCCCTTTCTTTCAGCATAAGACATTGGAGTTTTTGAAATTTCTGAAACAAGTCATAGCTTTCCTTCTCCTTTTGTAGCATTTCAATTCCTCACCAAAGCATTTGACTTATGAAGAGCAGTTTTATGTTACTAAGCCAAAGGAGAAGAATACTATACTCTTAGATCAAGACATTAATCTTTTTAAACTTTGTCACTCGTACTGGCATATTGCAATTTGAGGGACCATGGGCTATCTTCTTTTTCTCTTTATCATACTTTTATCATAATACTTTTTCTTTTTCTATTATATATTTTCTGAGGTATGTCGGACACTTGTCCTTTTTTCTTTCCTCATATTTCATACTTTTGCATAGCCCATGCCTCTAATACAATACTACTTCGGAAGAGTGAATCTTTCTTTTATTTTCAAGGGTCTCGATCTTTAGAGCATAATAAATTTCTCAACAAAGAACTTAGTATTAAAGTAAACAATAATTGATTGATGACTTTGGCAGGCAACTTATTTACTACAAAGGAGAAGTGTTGCTAATCTCTTTTTAACTTTGCAAGTAAAATTCTCCAATGCTCATACCTTAAGAATTGAGTTTTCATTATTCACTATCATATTCCATAACAACTCTAGATAATATGGATTAGAAAAATAGGTCCTTTGAAAAAAGTATTGTGAGATTCTATACCATGAGCATGTCAAAATATTCTTTTTCTTTAAAGTTCTTGAACTGCGAGAATATGGTTTTAATTTGAACAGAAGCTTGAATATCAGAAAATAGAGTGTAGTAGTTGCGTACCAACCTGCGGACGAAGGAGAAAGCCAGAGGGGTCGACCCCTGTCCGATCGGTGGGATCTACCAACCGGTCGGTTGGGCTTAGGGCCCAACCGTGGCCCGCTTCGTGGTGCGTGATCTTGGTAATGATATCTTCTGTTCTATGCAGCTTTCACGATTGATTTCGGTAATTCTGTCGTCGTCTTCTCCCCCACACTTATTTTCTGTTTTCTGCTAATCACAACATGTGGAGACAAGACATATATCCAAAATAACAAGATAAAAGATAACTTTAACAAAAACTTTATTGATATTCAAGGCACTTTTATTACACAAAGAATTAACTAAACAAAACTCATAACAAAACTAGACTTAAACATGAGACTCTGCAAACACGAGTGCCTTATTAAACTACTGATAAACTATCTCTCACTTCTCTCCCTCGAGCAGATTTGTTATTATAGAGGCTACACTGATGACCTTGTCCTTTAAGCTATTGTGTTTAGTTACATATTCATGCATCATAACAGCCATCTTTTTCGTAGTCTTGGCTAGAGAAGCGTATCTCTGCTTGAGTTCTAAATTATCTCTCTCAAGCTCTTCAATTCTGTCTCCGAGGCGATCTAACTGGGTGGTCCTCTTGCGTTTGGCAGCGATATTAGGAGTTGTGGGTGCCCTGTTTACTAGTGGAGTGACCTTGATCTGCTCAGGATGACCACGAACTCCCTCAAAGCGCGAGCGCGGATTTGTATATGTGTATTTTACGACAATGGGTTCCCCATGCTTGTTCGTCTTCAGCCCGACAAGTGTCTCATTGGGCCTAGGAGGAAGGAGCGGGATCTCTTTGGAGACGGAGAATGTCGGAAGTCCTCTCGCCGGCACCGCTTGAGCGTAGAAGGCTTGTTGACGACGCGACGAGGTCTCTTCTGGTGGGATCACATCGACAGGTGTTGGCGAGTCAACAAGAGCCATCTCCTTTGATGGCGTTACGACAAGCTCCTTAGGTGCGGTGACGACAAGAGCCATCGAATCGTCGGCGGGCTCGTTGAGGTCGATCCTTGGATAGGAGGCCATTAGCGCTGGTGGGAGGAGAGCTCTGTTGCTGCTGGTTTTCTGGAAGAGGTTTTAATGAATCTAGAGGCAGGTATGGGGCTGGTTTTATAGCTGAGGAGGCTTGAATGATAGGTATGATAGGTTCATTACGGGAGTTATCGATTCTACGGATCGGGTTACCAGAATGGGTACGAGAAAGAGTCGGGACTCGTAATGAAAGAAGGCAGAGGGCGAGGGGCCTCCAGGGCAGACCGGTCGGTCTCCCTAGGAGACCGGTCGGTCCCTCCCTGTGGGATCTCGCAGGTCCGTTGCTCATGGTGCCTTTAAACTTGATCCTAATCCCAGAAAATATATCCCCGATGTGCAAACTTATCGAAAAAATGACGATGGTGTAAATCTATGGGATAACGAAGAATTGGATGACATCTAACTCTTCAGGACTCTTTTTAGGTTCTAGAAAAATCTTAAGACGTTGTCCATTTACCTTGAATAGCGTACCTTCGTCATTTTGAAGTGTAATGGCTTCATGTGATGAAGTGGCTACCACCATGAAAGGTCCTTCCCATTTGCTTTGTAGTTTTCCATGCCCGAACAATTTTACTCTAGAATTAAAAAGTAATACCTTATCTCCAGGAGTGAAGCTCTTCTTCTTGATTCTCTTGTCATGCCACCTCTTTGTTCTCTCTTTGTAGATCTTTGCGTTATGATATGCTTTTTCGCGCCATTCATCTAGTTCATAGAGTTGCATTGTCCTCTTTACTCCTGTGGCTTCTAAGTCCATGTTCCATCTTTTGATTGCCCAGTGAGCTTTGAATTCTAGTTCTACTGGTAAGTGTTAAGTCTTTCCGTAGACGAGTTGATATGGAGACATCCCCAGTGGTGTTTTATAAGCAGTACGGTAGGCCCACAGTGCTTCAGGTAGTCTATCTTTCCATTGTGTTCCCATCTCGTCAACTGTTTTCTGCAGAATATTCTTGATTTGCTTGTTTGACGTTTCTGCTTGGCCACTTGTCTGGGGGTGATAGGGAGTGGCAACATTGTGATGGATCCCATGATTTGTCAGATATTTATGAAAGCCTTTGTCAATGAAATGGGTTCCTCCGTCACTAATTACCATCCTTGGCACTCCAAATCTTGGAAATATTATTTCCTCAAACATCCTCTGAGAGTTTCTTGCATTAGCAGACTTGCATGGCACTGCTTCGACCCATTTTGAGACGTAGTCAACAGCAACTAGGATATACTCATGATTCCTTGATTTAGGGAATGGTCCCATGTAATCAATTCCCCAGACGTCGAAGAGCTCAATCTGAAGGTTGTTAGTGAGTGGCATGGCATCTCTGGTGTTGATGCTGCCGTGCCTCTGACATGATCCACACCTCTGGACAAAATCTTTTGTGTCTTGGTACATAGTTGGCCAGAAAAATCCACTTTGCCAGATCTTTGCATGCGTTCGGAATGCCCCATAATGTCCTCCATATGGTGAAGAGTGACAGCGTTCAATGATCTTGATTCCTTCTTCAGCTGGCACACATCTTCTGAGTAATCCATCAGAGCAAACTCTGAATAGATATGGATCATCCCATATGTGGATCCTGCTCTCATAGATCAGTTTCTTCTTATTTGCTCCTGGTGGTACATACCCTGCAACTATAAAATTGACAATATCTACATACCAGGGGTCAGATCTAGAGATTTGAAAAAGCATGTCATCCCTGAGTGAGTCATTTATAGGCAATTCCTGAGGATTTTCAAAATACATTCTAGACAAGTGATCAACTATAGAGTTTTCTACTCCTTTCTTATCTTTTATTTCTAAATCAAATTCTTGGAGTAACAAAACCCATCTTATTAAGCGTGGCTTAGCATCTTTCTTAGTGAGCAGGTACTTTAATGCAACATGATCAGTAAAAACAATCACCTTTGCTCCCACTAAATAAGATCTAAATTTGTCTATAGCAAAAACAACAGCCAGAAGTTCTTTTTTTCAGTAGTAGCATAATTAAGTTGAGGTCCTGTTAAAGTTTTGCTGGCATAAGCGATTGCATGATGCTTTTTATCCTTATATTGTCCTAGCACAGCTCCTACAGCAAAGTCACTTGCATCACACATGATCTCAAAGGGTAGAGACCAATCAGGCGGTTGAATGACAGGTGCAGAAGTGAGCGCTTTCTTGAGAGTGTTAAAAGATTCTAAACATGCATCATCAAATTCAAAAGGAACATCCTTGGCCAAAAGATTTGTAAGTGGTCTTGCAATGTAAGAAAAATCTTTTATAAATCTATGGTAGAAACCGGCATGGCCAAGAAAACTTCGAATTCCTTTGACATTAATCGGTGGAGGCAAACGTTCAATAACTTCAATTTTAGCTTTGTCTACCTCAATTCCACGTTCTGATACTAAATGACCTAGCACTATGCCTTCCTTAACCATAAAATGACATTTTTCCCAATTAAGGACTAAGTGCTTTTCTTCACATCTTTGTAAAACCTTGTCTAGATTTTCAAGACAATCATCAAAAGTTTTTCCATAAACAGAAAAGTCATCCATGAAAACTTCCATGATTTCTTCAATCATATCAGAAAATATAGACATCATACATCTTTGAAAAGAAGCAGGTGCATTACATAATCCAAAAGACATTCAGCGATAAGCATAAGTTCCGTATGGACATGTGAAAGTGGTTTTGCTTTGATCATCTGGATGGATTGGGATTTGGTGATATCCAGAATATCCATCAAGAAAACAAAAGAAAGAGTGATTGGCTAACCGTTCTAACATTTCATCTATGAAAGGTAGCGAAAAGTGATCTTTCTTAGTTGCCTTGTTTAATTTTCTGTAATCAATGCACATTCTCCAGCCAGTAACAGTTCTTTGTGGAATTAATTCGTTCTTCTCATTCTTTACCATAGTCATGCCTCCCTTTTTAGGCACAACTTGGACAGGGCTTACCCACTCACTGTGTGGCACAGGATAAATGATCCCGGCGTGCAAGAGTTTCAAAACCTCTTTCTTTACTACTTCTCTCATCGCATTGTTAAGCCTGCGTTATGGCTCTCTAGATGGTGATATGTTAGGATCAGTAGGAATGCGATGGGTGCAGAAAGCGGGGTTGATTCCTTTTAAATCATGGAGTGAATAGCCAAAGGCTGATTTATGCTTCTCTAAGACAGTGATCAACCTAGAAGTTTGTTCCTGAGTAAGATTATTATTTATGATTACAGGAGATTCAGGATCATTATTTAAGAAATCATATCAAAGCCTAGAAGGTAAGGGTTTAAACTCTATGGGAGGTTTAGGAGGTTCTTCTAAAGAATCTAAAGGATCTGGATCAGGTGTGTTATCTTCTTCCTCAGTGAAGAACTGAGCATCTTCTTCATATTCAGATTCATTTATTATTTCAAAAGATGCTTCCTTAATTTCTCCCATAGGATCTAGCTCGGGACATGATTCATTTTCAGAATTTAGAGAGTGAGTGATAGGCATGATTCCTTTAAGATTTTTCCCAAGATGGAAGTTTAAGATCCCTAATTGTCCTTCATGAATGAGTTGCTTAAGTGGTTGGCCTATCAGCAGATTCAACTCTTTAACATCAAAGATATAAAAACTTAAGTGTAGAGGAGTGTTATCTATTGTGACAGGCAGGACATACATGATTCCTGAGCTAGGGATAACATGTCCTAAAGGGGGTTTTTAAAAGTTTAGTTGTTGGGGTAAGTGGTATTTGTTTTAATAAATTTTGAGCAATGGTTTCAGCCATAATGTTGATTCCCACAACAGGATTATAGAGAGCTTCGAAGGGTTGTTGATGGATTTGACATTGAATGTGTGTAGAAGGTGAATTTAAGCGTATTATATCAGTGGAAAGTTCTGATTCTTCTAACCATTCATGACTTATTATAGAGATTAGTTTCTTCGTAGTCTCTTTTAGGAAAACCTTATGAGTAAGTTCTTCTAAAGATGATTTTTGATTTTGTGGTTTCCTAATTGTGTGATATTTCGAGGTATTACCAAATTTGGTAAAGTACTCATCCTCGAAGTCAAAGGTATCTCCTAAGAGTGAGGTTTCCCTCTCACTAGGAATTAAAGCTGAGGTTTGTTCATGATTAAGAATAGGTATAGGATCAGCTTCTAGATTTTGTTCTAGTGGTTCTTGTGGTTTAGCTTCAGGAGTAGGAGTGATTTGAGATAAGTTTTGTAACATTTCCCTTGCCTTAGAGGCTGGGGTATGTAGGAATGATCCGTTTGAAGCTAAGTTAAGGTAGTTAGAAGTTTTTCTATTCAGACCATTATAAAAGTGTTGAAGCAAGACAGGGTCTGGAATAGATAAGGCTCGACCAGAGCGGACAAGATTATCGAATCTTTCCCAGGCTGCAATTAGAGACTCATTATCCTCTTGGATGAAGGACAAAATCTCTAAGCGAAGACAAATAATTTTGGAGACAGGGAAGTATTCTAAGCAAAAGCTAGAGCGGAGTTCTTTCCAATCCCCATTTTTACTTGGTGCAGTTTGAAGGTACCATGTTTTGGCTTTTCCCTCTAAGGAGATTGGAAAAAGTTTCCATCTAAGGGTTTCGTCAGACATGCCTGCGATATGTAGGCACGCACAGGTTTGTTCAAACTCATTTAAATGAATGTGTGGGTTTTCGTCTTCTAAGCCAGAAAAAATTTGATTCTTAACCATTTCTATCAAACATGGGCGTAGCTCGTAGTTGTCTGGAAGGATAGGCTTAGCAGATTTGGGCAACTCTAAGTCTACGACAGTGTGATAGGTATATTGGTTTAGTGGAATGGAATCTGTGGAGCTAGTGGTTGGCTCTGAGAAATCCATTGTGAAAAGAATAAAAGATATAAAAGATAAAAACAAAGGCAAAGTATAAAGGTAAAGTATAAAAGTATAATACAAGGTTATACTCAAGACGTAAAATGATCTACCGTTCCCCGGCAACGGCGCCAGAAATGCTTGTTGGTATAAATTAATGCACACTCTACTTTATCCGCAAGCGCACAGATAAAATCTACCGATGTAGCACTTCACCGGAGTAACCCAGTTTTAATATCGAACCCAAAGGAACGGATAGTGATGGGTCTCAAGTGTATAACCCCTGAGTAACTAACAAGGACGGAGAAGCTAAAAGTATAGAGGGGATCACTAAGGTTATCTATATCCAACTTAAGAGTGATATGTTTATATTATTCTTATTTGGGGAAGTTGCCATAAAAGGTCACAAACAGAGTATGATTCTTTTATGCAAATGTATAATCCTACCGAGCCTACACACGGGTAAGTGGACTATAGAAGAATCAACAAGGCTATAAGAGTCACCCTTGCGAACTACCACTACTACCGGCGTTATAGGAGGTAAATATGAGCTATGAAGTCTAAGCACCACGCTTACACTATCCAACTACTCTAACTCTAGAGCAACTAGAATTAAAGTACTCAAAAGAGAGTCATAAACCTTAAGAACAATAAGAACAATAGCTCAATCTTAAATGTAGATGTCGATTACCGAAACAATCGTTGAAGCAAGTCGATGAAAAACTTGAATCCACAGGTACAAGATGAAGAAGTTGATCCGACAGGCCGGAGCTTCCTCTTGATCTCTTCCTCTCTCTCTCTCTTCTAGTTCTAAATAAGACTAGGTTCTAATCCTACTAGAGGGATATCTAGTCTTCTACTTGAAAGCTGACTCCTGAAGTCTCTTCTAGGGTTTCTAATTAAAGCGTAGTCTTCTGAAGAGGGACCTTCTCCCTGACCTGGGGCCTGGGGGTCTGTTTATATAGCCCTGAGGGATCAACCGCGACCGTTGGATCAAACCGACTTCACGTGGGGCTGAGATTGATCCTCAAAGGCGGTGGAAGTAGCTTGCAGAAGACGGAAGCCAGAGGCGCCAGGGGGAGACCGATCGGTGGGCCAAGGGGACCGGTCGGTCCCACCTGGAAGTGAACCGGGGTGCCCCTCCTCGTGGTATCTCTACGTGATCTCTGGAGTCTTCTGGAAGGTTCCTGACTTGGCGAATGCGTTATCTTCCGTCGGTTTCCTTCTAGGGGAAGGAATCGAGGGCTGTTTCCTAGTTTAGTCCCTGCAGATTCACAATTCACCAAAACTTGTGGAATTCATTAGTTTTAATCCCTATACTAAGGTGGAGTTTATATATTCATCCATTTTCATGCTTAATTGACCTTTAATAATAAGAGTTAATTAGTGTCAACAGTGACCAGACGTCCTTATTAGACGGGTCTATCTGGGTGCTCTCTAGCACTTGGGTTTGGGTCGTATGACTTCGTTTCTCTAATAGTCTTCAACAGTCTTATTAGAGAACTTAGTCTGCCCGAGTACTACTCTTAGTACCCATGATCAAGGGATAACTTTGATCAAGCACCTCTGAAGGACCATAGCGATGGTTCCTGTTGGGTGAATCGTATCCTCTTGGTAGTCGCAGCTTGAGTACAAAAATGGGTCGGACCTCTGTCCGGTTAGTATGTAACAGGGTAAGTACTACTCCCCTTGTTATACCTTATAGGAACTAGTATTTACTTTGTAGATACCATGTTCGCTATAGGCTGATAGTCGGGTATTAAATCGTACTATCATTTGAGTTTTATTGAGCTCGGAGCTCGTAACTCGAGTGTGGTTGCCGCTGAACCCTTCATCCGAGTAGTATTATATATTAGTCGGTGATATACAAAGCTTATTGGAGGGCTTTATCCGACTTAGTAGTCATAATAAAGTGTAAAAGAAGGACAACTCTTAAAGCTCTTGCTTTGTGATGAAATCCAAACTTTATTAATATCCGAGAAAAAAGTACATTTGCCCTGAGTCGGATTTGTAGCATAGTCCTTAGGTACGGAATTTCTTCAGATGCTCAATATTCCATGAATTTGGCAATGGAGAACCATCCTCGGTGACTAGCTCGAATGACCCGGGTCTTGTTACTTTAGATACTATGTAGGGTCCTTCCCATGGACTCATAAGCTTGTGGCGACCTGTGGTATTCTGAATCTTCTTCAATACCATGTCGCCTACCTGGAAAGTACGGTGATGGACGCTCTTGTCATAGTAGTGTCTCATCCCTTGAAGGTATCTTGCTTATTGAAAGAGGGCGGCTAATCTTGCCTCCTCAAGACTGTCGACTTCTAGTCGCCTTGTATCATCAACTTCCCCCTCATTGTACTACTCTGTTCATGGAGAATTCCAGATTAAATCTGCCGGGAGGATTGCTTCGGTGCCATAGACCAGGAAGAAAGGAGTTTGGCCTGTTGCTCGACTTCGCTGTGTCCGTAGCCCCCAGACTACCTTAGGCAGCTCTTCAACCCACTTTCCACCGTGATCTTTTAGAAGGTCCAACAACCTTGGTTTTAATCCGGCAAGAATGAGGGTGTTTGCTCGTTCAACTTGACCGTTTGATTGTGGATGAGCCACTGAAGCATAGTCTATCTTGATCCCACAGTCGCTGGCCCATGACTTGAACTCAATAGCCATGAAAGGGGACCCTAGGTCAGTGATAATTCTGTGTGGCATCCCAAAGCGATGGAAGATGCTCTGCATGAATTGTACTGACTTGGATGCATTGAACTTGACCAACGACATGTACTCAATCCACTTGGTGAATTTGTCGATTGCGACGTAGATGTACTCAAATCCGCTTGGAGCATGCTTAAGAGGACCTACCATGTCGAGTCCCCAACCTGAGAAAGGCCATGACGGGGGAATACAGATCAGCTCATGTGCGGGTACATGCTGCTGTTTGGCGAAGAACTGACATGATTGATAACGACGGACTAAGTCTTCTGCATCTTTCAAGGCTGAGAGCAAATAGTACCCGGATCTGAAGATCTTTCCGACTAATGTCCTTGATGCTGCATGGTTGCCGCAACACCCGGAGTGAACCTCATTCAGGATTTCTTTGCCTTCTTCTGGTGAGATGCACTTGAGGAGGATTCCTGATGAGGCACCACGTCGATATAGCCTGTCCCCGACTAAAACATAATTTTTGCTATGTCTAGTGACCTGCTCTGCAGCAGTTTTATCACTAGGTAGTTTATGCTCCTTGAAGTAGTCAATAGAAACTTGTGTCCAGTCGGGTGCTAGAGTTAGAATCTGAGCGGAGGGTGCGGGATCAACCTCATCCTTCTCTTGGATTGAAGGCTTGGATAGTTCATGTACGAAGCTACCGCTGGGAACCAGAGCTCTATCGGATCCCAGTTTTGCTAGGTTGTCTGCTGTGACGTTAAGATCCCGGGTAATATGAATGAGTTCTAACCTTGAGAAGTGTTTTTCTAGTTTGCGGACTTCAGCGCAATAGACGTTCATTGTTTCCTTGGTGCAATCCTAGTCCTTGTTAACTTGGTGAATTACCACGGAAGAGTCGCCATAGACTAGGAGTCGCTTGATGCTCAGTGTGACTGCTAGCTTGAGTCCGTGTAATAGCGCTTCATATTCTGCTTCATTGTTGGTAGCGGGCCACATTATCTGTAGGACGTACTTGAGCTGCTCTCCAGTAGGTGATATGAGTAGCACACCGGCGCCTGCTCCACCAAGTTTTAAGGACCCATCAAAGTACATCTTCTAATGCTCGGGAATAGCATTGTCTTGAATCTGCTGTATTTCTGTCCATTCGGCAATGAAATCAGCTAGAGCCTGTGACTTGATTGCTTTCCTTGGAGTGAACTTGATGTTGAATGCTCCCAACTCGACTGCCCACTTGGAAATTCTCCCGGTAGCATCGCGGTTGTGGAGGATTTCTCCTAATGGAAAATCCGTAACAACTGTGATCTCATGAGCTTCAAAGTAGTGTTGTAGCTTTCTTGAAGATATGAGTAGAGCGTAGAGTAGTTTCTGTACTTGCGGGTACCTAACCTTTGAGTCAGAGAATACCTCGCTGATGTAGTATACTGGTTGCTGGGTGTGATAGATGTGCTTGTCATCCTTGCGCTCCACTACAATTGCTGTGCTCACAACGTGTGTGGTAGCTGCAATATAGAGCATCATCGGCTCCCTGGGTTCTGGCGGCGTCAGTATAGGTGAATTGGTGAGGTATCCTTTGAGCTGCTCAAAGGCCATGTCTGCTTCTACCGTCCACTGAAATCTATCGCCGACCTTGAGTAATTTGAAGAAAGGTAATCCCTTTTCTCCTAGCCGTGAGATAAATCGGTTGAGCGTCGCCATACACCCGGTGAGCTTCTGAACATCCCTGACTGAAGTAGGTGGCTTCATATTGATGATAGCTATGATCTGCTTTTGACTAGCCTCGATGCCTCGATGGCTAACAAGGAATCCGAGTAATTGTCCTGAGGGTACTCCGAAAACACACTTTGTGGGGTTGAGCCTCCATTGGTATGCGCGTAGTCTGGTAAAGGTTTCCTCCAGGTCTAAGATGAGGGTAGTCGGATCCCTTGTCTTTATGACCACATCGTCGACATAAGCTTCCGCGTTGCGACGAATTTGGTTGCCCAAACAATCTTGGATAGCACGCTGGTAAGTGGCCCCTGCATTCTTCAACTCAAAGGACATGGTTTTATAACAGTAGGCGCCGAAGGGAGTTATAAGCGATGTCTTGGGTTGGTCTTCTTCCTTGAGAGCAATCTGATGGTACCCGGAGTAACAATCCAGAAAGGATAAAAGAGCGGAACCTGCAGTGGCATCAGCATCAACTATTTGATCTATCCTTGGTAACCCAAAGGGATCCTTTGGACAGTGTTTGTTGAGGTCTGTGTAATCGACACACATGCGCCACTCAACAGAGTTCTTCTTTTTGACTAATACCGGATTAGCTAACCACTCGGGATAGAGGATTTCTTTGATGAACCCGGCCGTGAGTAGTTTAGCTATCTCCTTCTTGATTGCCTCTTTCTTCTCCGGAGAGAATCGTCGTAGTCTTTGCTTGATGGGTCTAGAGCCCTCCTTTAATTCCAATTTGTGCTCAGCCAGGTTCCTTGGGACTCCTGGCATGTCAGCCGGCTTCCAAGCAAATATATCTTTGTTTGCTCTAAGGAACCTGGTGAGTGCGAGTTCCTATTCTTCATATAGGTGAGCACTGATGACCGCCGTCTTTGATGGGTCACCAGTTTCTAGGTCAATAGTTTTTGTGGTAACTTCTGCTGATGGTTGAATAGCGCCCACCTTCTTAGTTCGGATTTCTGAGTCTCCAGGCTTGGTGCTATGTACCATCTGTGCAAGTTCCTATACCTCTAGGGTTGTTGGTAGTTCTTAACTTCACTAAAGATAGAGCTAGGCAACTATCCCCGGTAACGGCCTAGAAATGCTTGTTGACACTTGCTAACGTCGTTACTAGGAGTAGACTATGGAATCTATCCCTGGCAACGGCGCCAGAAATGCTTGTAGCAAGTCCAGTCACTATACCTAAAGGAGTGAAGCTAAAGCAGCTATCTACTAATGTCAAATGGGGTTGTCAATCCCGACACTAGTAGGAGCTAGCTAGAGAGATTGCAATCTACCTAGAGGAGATTCTGCAAGCGCACAGAACTATCGTAGTAGCACTTTGCATGGGAGTACCAGGTGTCGATTTATTTGATCCCAAAGGAAGGCTAGGGTGGTGTATGAGATGAGTCAAGGAGGGGATGAGAGTCAAAGAATAAGAAAGGGAAAAGGAGAGAAGAGAAGAGAGGAGATGAAAGGCTAGAAAGAATTTATGAGTGGATAGGTAAGGATGAAATGAATGGTTAAGGTAAGGTGGATGGATACGTAGATAGGGGAAAAGATAACTAAGGATAACTAATATAACTAACTAATAACTAATAACTACTCCTAGATAACTACGAAGCAAGATAGGCAAATGCCAAATAAGCAACCAAGTTAAGTATAGTTTTATTCCTATCTTGTCAAGTACCGAGGCGTACTAGCCTTTACCACTGACTTAGGTTGAACACTAGCACAACGAGCCTTACTGTTAAACTAGACCAACTACGTGGTGGAATTCAAGGCGCACAGGGCTGTCACCACCTGCTTGCTACCACAGTTATTCGGGGGTCTAGCCGTATATGAAGGTAAGTCTATAACTAAGCACCACGCCTAATTATATTCTAACTATCTCTATCCTGGCCTAGAATAGAGACACCCTTGCGGACGTCAGAGCAAATACTTGACTTAATAAGATAAACACTAAACTAACTAAGCAACCTATTGGCAAAGATCAAACACTAAGCACACTAGAGATTAACTACTATGGCTAAGTGAATTGAAATGTAGGATAGCTAGGTACTCAATCAATCAATCAAGTATACTACTCAATACTGGTAAGTAGAATAAAGTAATACTTGAAATGATGAACTAGAATATAGTAAAGTGCTTGAGTTACAAGAGCAAAACCTGAACTGGAGATGAATGAAGACTCTTCCCAACTCCAGGACCGATTACTCGCATGCTTCTACTCTTGAGCTAAGCCTTGAGCAGCGCTTCCGCGAGGGCAATGAGGCAAGGATGCCTTGCTCTACTAGCTACCTACTTGCCTGAGCTTGGCTAAATCGTAAGCAATTAGCCTTGCTTTATTCCTTCCTTTCCTTGCTTTCTTGCTTGATATGAAGTGACACCTCCAGGGGGTATTTATAGTAGAGAGGTGGAGTAGGGGCTACTCCACCGCTACATCATCGATCCGCGTGATGATGGATGAGAGCCCTTGGATCGTAACCTCCTTCAGATCAATGGTGGAGAAGAATTAAGCATGTGCTTCTTTAATTCAACATGTGCTTCTTTGCATGGTGGCATGCATGATCCACGCCACTGCCTCCTGAGCCCTCCGATGCCACCGATCTAGTGACCGAGGGCTAAGATTTGGCCCTAGGGTGGTCATATGGATCAGTGACATGGCAGGGGAGAAGTTTGGGCGCCACCTAGGTGGCGGGCGCCACATAGGGGTGGCGGGCGCCACATAGGGGTGGCGGGCGCCACCCCACTAGGGCCCAAATGGGCCCTGGTGAGTGGGCTCGACCCCTGGTGGGTCCATTCTCCAAATTTGGTCCAAATCCTGCATTCAAATAAAAATCTATGGACATGTGGAATTTTAGTTTGAAACCTATTTGACTACTTTTCATGCCTTTTTGTTGAATTTTTGGGTAAAATGTTGATGGTAAAATAAGTGTTTAAGGACCATCAACAAGCTCCCCCAAGCTAACCTGTTGCTCGTCCTCGAGCAACAATGCGGTTTAAGCATTGAGCATGAAATAGATAGCAACTTAAGATGCATACAAGTGCATATTGTATAGTGAGAAATAACTTACTGTATATCATTAATCGTAGCAATGTGGGGCTTATAGCTTTTCACTTCAAACATGCAAGAGTGAAATAAAGCAGTAGATAGGAAACTTTTATCTTGCTTAGGTTTGACTAGGATTCTGTCTGGAGGTTTTTTAAGGTTTTCAAAAGATAAAAACTTGCTTAAGTCCTCCAAGATTCACTCAATCACTCACTGGTGTTTAAATCCTCACTTAGGCCAAAATTTAGCCTCTCCTATTTCTAAAGAATGATATGTGGAGTTATAGGTTGGCTAAGAATCATGAGCAAATTGCATAATGTTTATTGCTAAGCTAGACACTGAGATCATAAGGAGCAACAAATCATAAATATTGATCAAGATGAGCATGTGTGGTTATGTGGAAGTGTATAGAGAGATATTTCATAATCCTTCCTAGTTAATTTCTGGGGTCTAGAGCTAATGATAACTCTCTCTTTTTTTTACTCGATACATAGTGAGTAGACAAAAATGTGTCCTCACATTTTCTTAGGACATAGTCCTCTCTTGAGCTACTTTGCTCACTTTTTTTTCATATCTCTCTTTTTTAGCTCTAGATTTCCCCAGATTGTCTATAGGAAAGGATTTTAGAAATGAAAAAGGGGAAGAGAGAGGAATGCTTATTCCCAGTGTAGGAATAGCATAAGGCTAGCAATGGAACGTTTGGCAAGGTATTGCATATCTCCAGTGTAGAGAATGAGCAATTTATTTGGTGGTTGCAAACTTCCAAAGTGGAGAGTAAGCAATTTATGGTGGGTGTGTGTATCTTGATCAAAAGAAAAGATAAGCTTCTCTACTAAGATCTATGAGGTCTAACAAAGCTCAACACAAACAAAGCTCTTTGTGGTTTTGACTAACAAATATTTGGCTAGTGGTGGGATGGGATAAAATCCAGGAGGAACTTTTAGCAAGGTTTTCATGATTTTTAAAAGAAATCCTCCAGATTAGGTCCTAATTTCACCTTAGCAAGTTTAAAGAATTACTCCATTTCTAACTAACTTTATTCACTAAGCATGATTTTAGTTAAAACATGTGCAACCCACAAAAGCTACAACTTAGATAAAACTAGTTATTCTAACTATAACAATAGCATTTGCATGGCATATTTTATTTCTTATTCAGGTTCCAACATTTTTAAGCAGATTTTATCATTTTTACTCATGGGATAATTACTTAGGCAAGTATATAACATTCAAATTTTTTCAAAAGATATAGAATTTAAGAACCGAACATAAAGAGTAAGGTTGAAACATACCTTATTGGCGCGAGGATCTCCCCCAAGCTGGCTTCTTGCTTGGTGATGGGTCTTCATCTTTCTCGGTCGGAGCTCTTGTTCTTATTTTATTAAAAAGGAAACTATCTAATGTTGTGAAAAAGGGAAACTATCCTATTATGATATTTTATTATTCTAGCCAAGTTAACATATACTTATGCATATAACTAATGATAACTGATTTTTTTAGTTACATGCATGACATATGTTATTTATTTGAAAAAAGGAAATTTGAAGGGAAATTTAAAAGTAAATCCATACCTTAGATCCATGGAATTTCATCCTTATTGGGTGAATCTTCTTCCTTGGGTGCTTCTTCTTTAAGTATTTCATCGGGTTCTTCTTCTTTTGGCACCTCTCCTTTGTCATGTGAATTACACAACTCAGGAGAAGGTGGTTCTTTCTTTCTGTTCCACCTTGTTCTTAGGCGCCTCTTCTTGGTACGAACGGGTTTTGCTTCCAGCATGTTAGCGGCATATGCGGGACCACGGGAAAAGGAGAATATTTCCTTCCTCCCTCCTAATGTCATTTGCATTTTACCACTCCCCACATATATGCAAACATCAACAGTGTTCAAGAAAGGTCTACCTACGATTAGAGGCACATCTTTCCTATTTCCCATATCTAGTATTATGAAATCTGCAGGAACATATGAACCTCTAATATGAACAGGTAAATCAGTGACTATTCCTTCTACATAGCATGTTGATTGATCAGCTAGCACGACATAGGCAGATGTGGATGACATGGGTGGAAAGAACGAGTTTTCATAGAAATCCTTAGATAAAATGTTCAAACTCGATCCTAAATCACACATCGCATTTTTAAAGACTTCACCAAAGATTGAGCATCTAATTATGGGACTACCAGGATCACCCTTTTTAACAGTCATGGTTCGATCTTCATAATAGTTAAAATATTTTATTTCAACCATATTTGCAGTTTCCATGTTAGGTTTAGCCGGAATTTTGCCAGTTTCAAAAGATGGTATGATCGCAGCAAGTTGAGCTAATTGGGTTTCTAACATCTTATTAAAGCTAAGTTGATTTTTCAGAGCAGATGAGAAATCTTCCAATTTAGCATTTATGTTCTCAAGCATTTTATCATTTGACATTAATTTCTTATTTAAAAATTCAGTAGTTCTACCTTGAGAATAGACTAGATTCTTTAAGAACGAGAAATTATCACTACTTTGAAAATTAGAGCGAGGGAATGAATTATTACCTTGAGAGTCGGAGTGCTGATTCCATCCTTGATTTTGTTGACGGAAACTGTTGTTGTTGTTGTTGATGATGAAGTTCAAATCTTCATGTAACTCGGGGCAGTGGTTCCCAGAATGTCCGGTTTCTCACAGATTTCACAAGTCATGTAGGATTCCAGAGATCAGACATTCTCTTGTTGGTTCATCTTCTCACAGCTGTCCAGCTTCTTGGCCAGTAGGTCCATCTTGGCCACGATCGTGTCGGCCTCCTTAAGGGAATGCATACCTCGCTTATGGGGCTGCAGTCTCTCGTCATTCCATCCTTGGTTCGACACCATCTTCTCTATGAGAGCCTTAGCATCTGCAACATTCAGAGAAAAAAAATGCACCGCCGGCGGCGGCATCCAAATGGCTTCTAGAGAGTGGGGTTAGGCCATGGTAGAAGTTCTGGATCAACAGCCAGTCCTCCATACCATTGTGTGGACAAGCAGTGACGTACTCTTGCATTCTCTCCAAAGCCTCGGGAATAGATTCCTTGGCTTGTTGCGTAAAGCTAGAGATTTTGTTGCGAAGAGCGTTCGTCTTGCCCATCAGAATGAATTTGGCGAGAAAAGCATTGGAACACTTGTCCCATGTGTCTACAACGTTGCGATTGGTATAGAACCATTGCTTCGCTTTTCCTAGGAGAGAAAAGGGAAAGAGACGAAGACAGATGGCTTCTTGGGTTATCCCCTTAATGGTGAAGGTGCTGCAAATCTCCAAAAATTGTTGGAGGTGAGCATTGGCATCCTCATGAGCTTTGCCATAGAATGGGCTAGCTTGGACCATCATGATCAGAGCTGGTTTCAACTCAAAATTGAGGTTGGCATCGATCACGGCTGGTCCTGAAGCTACATTGGCGGCAGAAGGAGCAGAAAACTCACGAATGGTCTTGTTGGCCATCGTGAAGGTAGAACTAGATAAAAAAGAAAGAAGTTGAAGAAGATGAAGGAAAAAGATAAGAAGGACTAAGGAAAGAAATAATGGGGAAAGATGGGATTCGCTAAGCGGAAGCTTAAGCGAAGATAAATTTGACAAGGACTCGAAGGATACACCGATTGCCTTCCCCGACAACGGCGCCAGAAATGCTTGTTGGTAGTTCTTAACTTCACTAAAGATAGAGCTAGGCAACTATCCCCGGTAACGACCCAGAAATGCTTGTTGACACTTGCTAATATCGTTACTAGGAGTAGACTATGGAATCTATCCCTGGCAACGGCGCCAGAAATGCTTGTAGCAAGTCCAGTCACTATACCTAAAGGAGTGAAGCTAAAGCAGCTATCTACTAATGTCAAATGGGGTTGTCAATCCCGACACTAGTAGGAGCTAGCTAGAGAGATTGCAATCTACCTAGAGGAGATTCTGCAAGCGCACATAACTATCGTAATAGCACTTCGCCTGAGAGTACCAGGTGTCGATTTATTCGATCCCAAAGGAAGGCTAGGGTGGTGTATGAGTCGAGTCAAGGAGGGGATGAGAGTCGAAGAATAAGAAAGGGAAAAGGAGAGAAGAGAAGAGAGGAGATGAAAGGCTAGAAAGAATTTATGAGTGGATAGGTAAGGATGAAATGAATGGTTAAGGTAAGGTGGATGGATAGGTAGATAGGGGAAAAGATAACTAATATAACTAACTAATAACTAATAACTACTCCTAGATAACTACGAAGCAAGACAGGCAAATGCCAAATAAGCAACCAAGTTAAGTATAGTTTTATTCCTATCTTGTCAAGTACCGAGGCGTACTAGCCTTTACCACCGACTTAGGTTGAACACTAGCACAACGAGCCTTAATGTTAAACTAGACCAACTACGTGGTGGAATTCAAGGCGCACAGGGCTGTCACCAGCTGCTTGCTACCACAGCTATCCGGGGGTCTAGCCGTATCTGAAGGTAAGTCTATAACTAAGCACCACGCCTAATTATATTCTAACTATCTCTATCCTGGCCTAGAATAGAGACACCGTTGCGGACGTCAGAGCAAATACTTGACTTAATAAGATAAACACTAAACTAACTAAGCAACCTATTGTCAAAGATCAAGCACTAAGCACACTAGAGATTAACTACAATGGCTAAGTGAATTGAAATGTAGGATAGCAAGGTACTCAAGCAATCAATCAAGTATACTACTCAATACTGGTAAGTAGAATAAAGTAATACTTGAAATGATGAACTAGAATATAGTAAAGTGCTTGAGTTACAAGAGCAAAACCTGAACTGGAGATGAATGAAGACTCTTCCCAACTCCAGGACCGATTACTCGCACGCTTCTACTCTTGAGCTAAGCCTTGAGCAGCGCTTCCGCGAGGGCAATGAGGCAAGGATGCCTTGCTCTACTAGCTACCTACTTGCCTAAGCTTGGCTAAATCCTAAGCTATTAGCCTTGCTTTCTTCCTTCCTTTCCTTGCTTTCTTGCTTGATATGAAGTGACACCTCTAGGGGGGTATTTATAGTAGAGAGGTGGAGTAGGGGCTACTCCACCGCCACATCATCGATCCGCGTGATGATGGATGAGAGCCCTTGGATCGTAACCTCCTTCAGATCAATGGTGGAGAAGAATTAAGCATGTGCTTCTTTAATTCAACATGTGCTTCTTTGCATGGCGGCATGCATGATCCACGCCACTCCCTCCTAAGCCCTCTGATGCCACCGACCTAGTGACCGAGGGCTAAGATTTGGCTCTGGGGTGGTCACACGGATCAGTGACATGGCAGGGGAGAAGTTTGGGCGCCACCCCACTAGGGCCCAAATGGGCCCTGGTGAGTGGGCTCGGCCCCTGGTGGGTCCATTCTCCAAATTTGGTCCAAATCCTGCATTCAAATAAAAATCTATGGACATGTGGAATTTTAGTTTGAAACCTATTTGACTACTTTTCATGCCTTTTTGTTGAATTTTTGGGTAAAATGTTGATGGTAAAATAAGTGTTTAAGGACCATCAACAAGGGCAAGTTGAGCTTTTTCGGCGATTTGGACAACCTCTGTGTCACAGTCGAATGACCGCTTCAAGTCACCCCTAAAGGTTAAAATACTTTTGGGACTCGGCATCTTCAATAGAAGGTATGGATAGTGGGGTACTGCCATAAATTTGGCAATAGCTGGTCGTCCAAATGTGGCATGGTATGACGATTCAAAGTCGGCTACCTCGAAACTAATGTACTAAGTCCGATAGTTGAGCCGAGTGCCGAAAGTGACAGGTAGTATGATCCTTCCGAGTGGTATAGCCGCCTTTCCGGGTACTGTCATAAAAGGGGGCGCTTGATGGTGTGAGCTGAGTTGCAAGGTCCAGGTTCATCTTGCGTAGGGTATTTGCAAAGATGACATTGAGTCTCGCTCCTCCGTCTATGAGTACTCTCCCCAATTTGAACCCGTCGACCGTAGGATCCAAGACCAGTGGGTAGTTCCCTGCGTTGGAGACGTTGGTCCATTGGTCTGCTCGGGAGAAATTGATCGGATGCTCAGACCAATTGAGGTATCTGGGGGTAGCCGGTTCGGTAGACATAATTTCCCGTAGAGATAGCTTTTGCAAGCGCTTGCTGTCACTGGTTGTTACTCCTCCGAATATCACATTGATGGTTCCTTTGGCGTGTTGGAAACCGCCTACGTATTGCGGAGGGTCTTCGACTACTTTCTTCCCCTTGTCTCTTTTGTTTTTGTTGAAGTCAGAGTTCAGACCTCTCTCTTTGAGTTGCCGACAGTGCCTAGCCTAGTGTCCTCCTTTTGGATGGAAAGGGCATGGACTGTCGAGGAGATCGTCAAAGCTGAAGGGCTTGTTCCCCTTTTTCTGGGGTTCCATGGCTGCAACAGTATTGTCTCCTGTCCGCTTGCGGGTGTTTTGCTGAGCAGTCTGGTTTCCACTTTGGTTATTTCCTCGATCACCTTGCGTGTTTCTTTCAGGAAAGCGCTCCTGTGTGTGTTCCTCTGTCGCCATCATGGAGTTTACTGCCCAATGAAACTCGTCAACGGTGGTTGGGTCATGCTTGATGAAATCCTTGTAATTGTACCTTTGGCAAATTCCATTGCCAAAGAGGTCAATTACTTCTCTATCTGTTATATCGGAGACTGTGGAGCGGATTTCGGAAAAGCGTCTGTAGTACTCCCGTATTGTCTCGTTTTTTTGCTGCTTGCAGGTTCTAAGCTTGGTTCGAGGGTTCGATCATTCCGGGACGCCCGCAAAGTTCTTTATGAAGCTGCGGTGAAGCTGTTCCCAAGAGTCGATGGACTCGGGCTTGAGCCTATCAAACCATGCAAGGGGCATTGTCTCTAGAGCCATGGGGAGAAACAGTGCCTTAACATCGTTGCTTCCTCCCGCTAACTCGACTGCTTGAGCATACAGCCTGAGCCACTGCTTAGGTTCTGTCTTCCCGTCGTACTTCGAGTAGTTCCCGAGTTTGAATTTTTGAGGGAACGAGATTGCTCGGAGTCTCTGGGGAAAACATGGAAAGCGATCGACGGCGTCGGAAGCTAGAATGTTGACTCCTCGATATGATGATTCGGCTCCTTCTTCAGCTTGATCAGGTACTCGGTTGCCCAGGCGACTCCTTGCTGGAGCCCGGCCGAGCCGCTTGTTGACGGAAGTTATAGCATGTTTTACCTTATCAAAATACCATCAACAGGCCTCGGTGTCAAGGAAGAATAGCATATCATGAGCATATTTATCACTAATAAGTTCCACTTGTACTCTTAGCTTGTGAACTTGTAGGAGATGGCAAAATGAACAAAATGAGGCCAGGTGGGCCCACCAAGGGGGTCGGCCGACCCCACCATTGGGCCACCTCGGCCATGGTGACATGGCATGATCCAAGAGAAGCATGTTCAAGCCAATATCAACCATTGGATCAAGCATGTGCTTTTGCTCAATGGTGCAAGATGAGAAGCACATGGATTCATGGGTCCACACCGAAAACCAAATGCAACCAACTTCACAAGACTTGCTCCATGACATGTGGGGTCACCAAGGGAGAGAAGAAGGTGGGCCAGCCTTGTCATTGGGGGGTCGGCCGACCCCCCTGGGTGGGACCCAATAGAACTATTCATGAGGGTGACATCAGCACCTTCTAGAAGATGTACCCCGGGCCCACATGTCAGGGATAGGGGTCGGCCGACCCCATGGTGACCCTCATCCAAGTCGGTGGCAAAGTGCATGTTTCACACATGAAGAATATCCAAGCCATTCATCCAAGTCGGTTGTCATGGCGGTGGATCCAAGGGTGAAGAGAGGAGGATCACGCGGATCGCTGACGTGGCACCGGAGTAGCCCCTACTCCACCTCCACTATAAATAGAGGCCTTCACCCTCTCATTCAACACACCACAAGGAGGAGCTCTCCACTCTCTCTCAAGATGTAGTACTAGTAGTAGTGCATGGAGTTAGAGTGAGTCTCTGGTCTTCAGCTCTAGTCTTCCGGGAGGTCTGGTATGGTTCTTGTATTCCTTTTTTTCCTTGTAAGACTTGAGTTATTTTATATAGTTATCTTCTCTACTTTGCCTTAGTACTTTACTTTATTGCAACATGACTAGTTATGTTGTAGTGGTTGTTAGCATTGTCATAGTTATGTGATAACGAGATAATGGTAGTATACCTTTGCGCTGGTTCACCGCCCTTAACCCGGTGCTCTAATCAGTTCCACCGGACATCGGATTAGAGTAGTGAGATGTAGTGTAGACGTGGTGTCTAGACTATACGCTTGCCTGTGTCTGCGGCTTACTCCACGGTTTGTTTGTGGTACCTAGTAGGGGTGACAGACCTATCTAGGCTTTGATTCCACCACGTGCGAGCAAGTTATTAAAACGTAGGTCTTCTTGTGCTAGGCGGCTTAGCACCCTTCTCATCCCTTTCTGTTGCTAAGTGGCTTAGTGACCCAAAGTGCAATTGTGTATGAACATTGATCTTGCTTGATATAACATGTCTTGCTAAGTTAGAACCATGCAAGTAGAGATAGATCTCTGGAAACCTTAGGCTCGCTCATTGTTCTCCTCGCTCGCTAGACTACTCTTTTATCTTTGGGATCTCTCCTGTGTGTCTCTGCTTTTATCATATATATCACTTACCCCCACTCTGGTTTAGTTGGTATATTAGTTAGTGGATACATGATAGTTGGTTATCACGTTCTTTAACCATTGCTTCCCTGTGGATAAATACAATACCCTAGAATACTCCTGGTTGAAATGCTACAACGGTATGTTCTGTGCGCTTGCAGAATTATCCAATAGCATAAGAAATACCAACAAACATTTCTAGCACTGTTGCTGGGGATAGATTCAAACTCTATTCTTAGTAGCGACGCTAAGAAGTGTCAACAAGCATTTCTGGCGCCGTTGCCGGGGAAGCAATTGGTGAAAGATTTTGATACTAACTTTGATGTCTACTAATCTATGTTACCACTGGCTATTGTGGGATTACCATTGTTCTGTTGAGTGTGGAATAAACAGGACATCAACCGTCTCGACCTTCCGGTGTTTTTCCACAAGATAAAAAAGGAAAAAAATCAAGGAGCCTAGGATTCATGATCATTCATGAACCATCAACACCTTGGCCTTGCCATCTCACAGGTGAGTATATGTATACATTCTAACCCTATGTAGAAATGAAGAGAAGGTCGTCGTCAAAGAAAAAAATGAAATCATGATGTGACGGAACAAAAGCACTCGCAATCATGTCTCAGATTGTGGGTCTTTCAAGGTATGTGAGACCCTGCCGGCAGACAAACTTGAGTTATCTTTTTATTTATTTCATACCACTGCATGTTTGCTTGAATCATCATATATTTCTATTGCTTTGTTTGGCTATGCCTACAAATTCATGCATATCATTCATTTAAATTGATTATATTTCCTTTCCAAAACCATAACAACATGTTTGTTTAATTGCATTCATCCATCTCATTTTCATTTTTGCATAAAAATAAAAAAAATGATCGTATGTTTCACCTTTTATGCTCACATGTCCTTTTTGAATAAATCTTGTGTAGTCCTTCTTGTTTCATTTTTCTATTATGTGTATGCTTTGGTTTGGGATTACTTCGCGAGTATACTCCCAAAGGCTTTTAAAGTAAGCATGGTGCTTAGGTTAAATCGCCTTCCTTAATCAAATAGGAAAGACATGGTGTCAAATTTGATTAATGAACTAAAAATTACTTGTATAGAATTTGGACGTACATTTGGACTAACCCCTGCAGCAAAACTTTATAATTTCGATGGGTAAGTCATGAGATCATTCTTGGGACAAAGCAAGGATTGAGCAATGAAACAAACAATGGAGAAAAAGATCTACCATGCTTGAGAAAGGAAGGGCAAATGAAATCTTCCAAATCCTTATCTCTCGGATTGGAATCAATGGAGAAAGCCCTACTCGTTGGCTCTAAAAACCAAGAGCCCTCACTGATAGGTAATTTGGTTTGTATCCGCATTTTATTCTCCATTGATCACATCTTTTGCCTTTTCATTTTGATCTTCATGTTTGATTTTTCAAGAACCCAACTTCCTTTCCTGCATAAAACTTTGAGAAAAGCTTTCACAAAGATTTTAAGAGTTTTTGGGTACATGGAGGTGTCGCCCGACCCCCCATTGCACCCATTCAATGCTCCTCTTGCTTTTTGTGACACAAACCTTATGGTGGGAGCATGGTGCAAGTTTGGAAGTGATAGGGGTTGGCAGCTTGGCCGGCCGACCCCATATCCTTACCATTCATTGTCACACTTCACCCACGTGATCTTGTCTAGCATTAGACTGGTTCTGCACTTAAATTTGTGGGAGAAGCAGGAAGAGGGGGGTCGGCCGACCTCCCTATGACTCCTCCACCACATCTCCCATTGTGGCTATGAAAGAGCATGGTTGGTATCTCATTTTTCATTGCATCAATTCTCTAAATTTTCCTCCTGCTCTTGAGCCATCTCTCTCTCAAGTTTTAAGTGCTAGCTTCTCTTGAGTTCATAAAAGGAAAAGAGAAAAAGTAGTTGGCATCTTCTAGTATATATTTGCCAAGCTTGATTTGATCTCTCATGATTCACCTAGAATGTATGTGGAGGTTTTGAAACCCACAACATTGATGTGTGGCATCAACCACGACCCACAAGAACAACCAACTCGAATGCTAACTGCTAACGTTAATCCTCTGCTTCCAAGTTGTGTTTTCTCTCTCTCTCTCTCTTGTTGCAAGAATCATGATATACTCAAGAAGGTGCAACAAGTGGAAGCAAAAGCCCATCAAGATGTACGAAGAGTGTCTCACAAGGCTCATAAATGGAGCATCAGCTCATGACACCAAGGTATGATGCTTGAGCCCAACCATAATCAATGCAAATGAAGGTTCTGCCACGTGGACTCACCTACATGTGTCATGATTTGAACCTCTACACAAGCCAGGTATGGATAATGACTTTGAAAATGGATTGATAATCTTTCTAGCATGCTAAAACTAGACAACTTAATTGTCTATATCCTGAATCCATTGACATTCATAATTCTACCTTGTATCTCATGCTTTTGTTGGATGCTCACGATCTATGCCGTTATGTGAGAACTTTAAAATGATGAACTAATAATGTTTTATCCTTTGCTAAAAAGAATATGTGTCTTGCCTTTAGCTTGCATGATAAATCTATGACAAGATGTCTCCCATGAAATAGGCTCTTCAGAGCAGTCTTTTCTTGTCTCTAGAGCTTCTTGTTCTCTATTCTTGCAAGTTTTGCCTTTATGCTCTATGTACCTACACTTAAAAGGTTGATAATATAAAGACACTTTATTCACACATGCTTAAAATGGACCAAACTAGTCTTTGTTTATGCTTCACCATGATTGTATAACCAAACAACCACTCCCGTGTGAGAGGTATTGGTTGTATAAATCATGGGGAGTAACCATTGACTTGGAGAGTGTGGAAAGGTGTACAAGTGTTTCAAGTGCAGGTATGGTGATAAAAGTAAGGCCATGGTGCAATCCAAGTCATAACATCAACACCATGTCACATTGAAAAGAGCAAGCTTGGGGGAGGAACCCCTCCCCCACTCACTATGGCAACACAAAGAGCATTGGCAAGAACCAAGCTTGGGGGAGATCCTCTCCCCCACCAAGGTAAGTCCTGTATCTTAAGTTATTTACGTTTCAATTAGTTTTCTCATTGCATTTTTTTTAAAAAAGGAAAATACCAAAAATATTTGCTTAGTATTCCCCTTAGCACATATGTCTCATATATGTCTATCTTCCCCATGGAAATGATGACTAGTTGCCTTGCTAATGTTTCTCTAGTGCCTAGTTTACAACTTAGTATTTCTCTAAGTATGGATTACTTAGCTCATTTAAACCATCATGAACCTGAAAACTTTGTGGGTTGCAAGTGCTAAAACTAAGTCTAAGTTATTGAGAGACATGATATAGTGAGACAAGAGCTGCTATAATATTGTTCTAAGCATGATAGATTACCGGAGAATTTATTCTTAAAATGATCAAAATCTTAATTGTTCTTCAATGGTGATAAATTCCTACCACACCCATATATGCTTTACATGTTTACAAACCTTCTACATAGGCTATTTGCTTTGTATTGAGTGTTGTCGAGTCTTGTTGACCCTTGTTAAGAGACTTTTCATGCTCCTAAGATCAAGATCACATACACACCTCATATACATGCTGCTTCTACACTGGAAGTACGCAAAAACATGCCTTTCATTTCCATCAAATAGGTTGCTTCATACTCCAAGTGTTAGGAAATCTCTCTCAATTATTTAGTAGATGAGACTCAAAAGGCTAGGCAAAATAAAAATGAAAAAAAAGATGGACAAGTGAAAGTCCATGAAAAAAACAAAAAAAAACAAAAAAATGCTAGCCATGTCTCATTAGAAAAGAGAGAAAAAGAAAAAGAAAATAGAGAGATAGATCTTATCAAATAAAGAAGCAATCTAGTCCACCATACACCACACACTTGCACATCTTGATCTGGGAGTATGACACTTCTCTTCAAGGATCTGAGCTTTGACTTCGCAACAAAATGCAAGTAAGTATGCCATCTTCTTTCATCTCTACCTTGAGCTACACATAAGCCTGTTTAGAAGTAGGATGAAATAAAGAAGGCAACACTTATCATATGCCTTGGTGAGGAATCATACACCATTTGAGCGACATGAGAGAACCATATGAGGAACATTAAGTCTTTCTTTTGAAAAATATTGCAAAACCTCCGGTATGAAACTTGCTAAAAACAAGAAAGTTAGTGCTCAAGTCAAACTGTACTATGTTTCAACCACCTAAGACAAAGGAAAAGCCATAAGCCCCATAGAGTACTAAGGTAATATGGGTGATTTACATAGCTAATTTTTCCATTCAAAGAGAAGAACTTTGTTGTGCACATGGTACTCTTGAAATGTGATGCATAGCAACAATACTGATCCACCGAGGCCAAGTTTGATTATTTGCTCGGGACGAGCAAAGGTTAAGCTTGGGGGATCTTGTTAACGGAAGTTATAGCATGTTTTACCTTATCAAAATACCATCAACAGGCCTCAGTGCCAAGGAAGAATAGCATATCATGAGCATATTTATCACTAATAAGTTCCACTTGTACTCTTAGCTTGTGAACTTGTAGGAGATGGCAAAATGAACAAAATGAGGCCAGATGGGCCCACCAAGGGGGTCGGCCGACCCCACCATTGGGCCACCTCGGCCATGGTGACATGGCATGATCCAAGAGAAGCATGTTCAAGCCAATATCAACCATTGGATCAAGCATGTGCTTTTGCTCAATGGTGCAAGATGAGAAGCACATGGATTCGTGGGTCCACACCGAAAACCAAATGCAACCAACTTCACAAGACTTGCTCCATGACATGTGGGGTCACCAAGGGAGAGAAGAAGGTGGGTCAGCCTTGTCATTGGGGGGTCGGCCGACCCCCCCTGGGTGGGACCCAATAGAACTATTCATCAGGGTGACATTAGCACCTTCTAAAAGATGTACCCCGGGCCCACATGTCAGGGACAGGGGTCGGCCGACCCCATGGTGACCCTCATCCAAGTCGGTGGCAAAGTGCATGTTTCACACATGAAGAATATCCAAGCCATTCATCCAAGTCGGTTGTCATGGCGGTGGATCCAAGGGTGAAGAGAGGAGGATCACGCGGATCGCTGACGTGGCACCGGAGTAGCCCCTACTCCACCTCCACTATAAATAGAGGCCTTCACCCTCTCATTCAACACACCACAAGGAGGAGCTCTCCACTCTCTCTCAAGATGTAGTACTAGTAGTAGTGCATGGAGTTAGAGTGAGTCTCTGGTCTTCAGCTCTAGTCTTCCGGGAGGTCTGGTATGGTTCTTGTATTCCTTTCTTTCCTTGTAAGACTTGAGTTATTTTATATAGTTATCTTCTCTACTTTGCCTTAGTACTTTACTTTATTGCAACATGACTAGTTATGTTGTAGTGGTTGTTAGCATTGTCATAGTTATGTGATAGCGAGATAATGGGAGTATACCTTTGCGCTGGTTCACCGCCCTTAACCCGGTGCTCTAATCAGTTCCACCGGACGTCGGATTAGAGTAGTGAGATGTAGTGTAGACGTGGTGTCTAGACTATACGCTTGCCTGTGTCTGCGGCTTACTCCATGGTTTGTTTGTGGTACCTAGTAGGGGTGACAGACCTATCTAGGCTTTGATTCCACCACGTGCGGGCAAGTTATTAAAACGTACGTCTTCTTGTGCTAGGCGGCTTAGCACCCTTCTCATCCCTTTATGTTGCTAAGTGGCTTAGTGACCCAAAGTGCAATTGTGTATGAACATTGATCTTGCTTGATATAACATGTCTTGCTAAGTTAGAACCATGCAAGTAGAGATAGATCTCTGGAAACCTTAGGCTCGCTCGTTGTTCTCCTCGCTCGCTAGACTACTCTTTTATCTTTGGGATCTCTCCTGTGTGTCACTGCTCTTAAAATATATATCACTTACCCCCACTCTGGTTTAGTTGGTATATTAGTTAGTTGATACATGATAGTTGGTTATCACATTATTTAACCATTGCTTCCCTATGGATAAATACGATACCCTGGAATACTCCTGGGTGAAATGCTACAACGGTATGTTCTGTGCGCTTGCAGAATTATCCAATAGACATAAGAAATACCAACAAACATTTCTAGCACCGTTGCTGGGGATAGATTCAAACTCTATTCTTAGTAGCGACGCTAAGAAGTGTCAACACCGCTCATGGACGGGTCGCCTTTGACTGGGGTGGGATGAAGCTTGTTCGTCAGCTAAAGACTCAAGGTTTCGACCTCTGAGCTATAACGCGGTAGTTTGAAGCATGATCAACCGTCGTTCTTCATCAGCTGTGCGGTTGTCCTTGGTTCCCAACTCCGTGGCTAAGGCCAAGATGTTTTGGTAGGGTGTCTGGTACACTTTGTGACCTGCTACCCTCATGAATTCGGGTTCGAGGTTGCGCGAGCAGTCAGCTCGTTGTCGATCGTGATCCTCGTGGGACTGAATTTCCTGATCCCTGTCCCGATGAGCTTGGTGGTCGGCATCATCTTCCAAACGCCTGCGGGTGTTATATTCCTCAAGCCGTACTTGGTAGCATTCCATGGCCTCCTTTCGATGAGTGGCCCGTCTTCTGCGAGCATCTTTGGCCTGATTTCTTCATACTCTTTCTGCCTTCATTGACTCAGTTTCTCCGTGTCCTTCTGGGTCGTTATCGGATATCATACTCAAGGTTTCGTCATCTCGGAGGACATTTGGAGGAGTTGGAGGTCGTAGAGATAATTGGTGTCCTACCATAAAGACCTCCCGGGTGAAGCCTTTGTTTGTTGATCCCGGTGTAACCGACTCTTTAGTAGAGGCACTGGAGTTTAGCTCTGTTGAAGTGTCGCGTTCCTCAGAGGGAAGCTGATGTCCGTATTGGAAAGGAAGTTGCTGGTCGATTGTGCCAACCAGCCTAGACAGAGCTAGTTGTGTTGGCCAATGGACGATGTTGCCTTCTTCAGTTGAGCTGAAAACGAGTCCCCGTTGGGCCCCATTCAAGGGGATCTATTGAAACTCTCTGAACTTTGCATCAACCAAGTCTTGGAAGCTGTCAGCCGGGTTCCGTAGTTCGAAGGTGATGCGCTGAGTGGTATCCGAATCCTTTCTGGTCTCAGAGTTCGTACCTGAGTAGGAGTCGGATGCTTCGGCTTGGCCTTCAGGATCTTGCGGGTCTTGGATTGCGAGGTTTGCTAGATTCTGGGTGAGATGATCCATCTTTGGCGTGGCTTGTGCTTCTGATTCAGTGTGAAGTTTTCGATGCAGCTTCCCTTGATCATCCGCAATGCAAGTCCACGAGCCAAAAACAAAAATTGATCCCGCCGAGAACATGTTGACGTGGTTCGTCGAGCTCTTGATTGTCAAATCGCTAAGAGCCCCTACCTAGCACGCCAGCTGTTGGTGTTTGTTAACCGGCAACTCGTCTTGAGGGATCTCAGATGATTTGTTCGATGGGGATCTACGTTCGTAGAACTCGGCGAATACACAGGGACAGCGATTTATACTGGTTCAGGCCGCTAAATAGCGTAATACCTTACGTCCAGTGCGGCGTGTGCCTTGTGTTATGATTCAATATTCAATGATAGAAGCCGGCGCCCGCTTCTCCTTATATATCCGGATGAAGCTAGGCGCAGACCGAGTTCTAGTCGGTTACATCAGAGGAGTCCTATTCTAATTACAAGACTTCCTTCAGGAACTCGACTAAGTTACAACGAGAGTCCTAATCCAAATACACTTTGTATCAAGTCTTCAGATCTCCCGTGCCATCCAGGATTAATCCGAGTACTCATCTTCTGATGATATCTCTGACATCCTAGTCCGTTAGCAGGTCAAATTGACTGGCACGCCCAAAGTCGATCTCACTAAGATTCGGCTCCACCATCCGTTGAAGGTTCAGGAGGTCAGGACCTTGGTTCGCACCCCTCTGAGGACCGTGTGCTCGAGTGTGTTGGCGTGACCGACCGAGATTTTACGTCAACACATTCTTTTGGCACGCCCGGTGGAACACAATCGTCTGATCATGACAATCGGTAATGACGAAGTGCTAAATGTAACAATGGAGGATCTCCCAGATGAGGTCCAACGCCTAATAGAACAGACTGTTGAGCAATATCGAGGTATGTGTTTGCTGAGCTTCAGCAAGACTAGAGACAAGAAGGTTATTCAGAAGACTCATCTTCCAAGGGTGATTCTGGAAGGACATGAAGATCCAATGATCCAGATACAACACAATGCTATGCGAGAAGTAATCAGCAAAGCCATGTCTACTACTCTGATGAACCACAATAAAGTTTTTCTCAACAGTCTCACAAATGCCATTAAGGAGGCCTTCAACTTAGGCGATGATAGAAGGGGTCCGGTATATACCGTGAGAAACAATCAAGGAGCTGGAAATTCTACTGGACCTCAGATCAATGACCCTAATGGTAGTGGAAACCAAATGGTTGCCAGCCCTGGAGGCATGACACTGCAGCCAGTGCAACAGCCGATTGTGAGTAATAACATGTACTCATCGGCTACAAAAATAGCTCCCCATGCAAGGCGCATCACCAGAGACTTCAATGCACCACCATATCAAGGGAGCGTAGCCCGGGGTATAATGGCAACACTTTCGGGGGACAGAACATCGACTATCAAAAGCCGGTGAATCAAATTGATCAACTGATGAGTCGAGTAACTAATCTGGTTCAGAAGCAATTTGGCTTAACGCCAAAATCTACAGTAACTGGCTACAAAAAGCCATATCCAGAATGGTTTGATCAGGTTGTTCTTCCTCCAAGATATAGAATCCCTGATTTTACTAAATTCACGTGAACTGGCTCAGTAACAACCATGGAACACATAACCCAGTTTCTGGTCCAGCTTGGGGACATTGGTGATGAACAAGCACTTAAAGTCAGAATGTTCCCTCTCTCTCTATCTGGTTCGGCTTTTTCATGGTTTTCATCTCTGCCACCCAATTCCATTCAGAGCTGGGAGGATTTGGAAGACAAATTCCATAAATATTTTGACCTTGGAGTACTGGAGAAAGGCTTAGTGGACTTAATCGATACAAGGCAAACGAATAATGAGTCTGGATGCCAGTACCTCCAAAGATTCAGAGAGATGAAGAATCAATGCTACTCCTTATCATTGTCACACCCAGAGGTGGTTAGCATTGCAATTTGAGGATTGATACCTGCTATCAGAGAGAAAATCGGCTTTGGTTGTAACAATTTGGCCGATTTAGCTAAAAAGGTGGCAAATATTGATGCTCAGAATCGGTACAATCAAGTCTTTAAACCCAAGAAAGCCTACAATGCAGTGAGTCATTTCTTCATGCAAGATGAAAGCAATGATTCAAGTGATGAACGTGAGGATGAAGTAGCTGCTGTAGACTGGGCTTGGAAGAACGACGAGTACATACCTTAGGCAAAGGCTAAAAGTGCCGAGAAAGATGTAAAATATAGCTTTGACATCACCAAAGCCGACAAGATATTAAACTACTTGCTAGAGAAGGGGCAAATCAAGTTGACTGGGAATCACAACATCCCATCGGCTGAGGAGCTTAAAAATAAAAGGTACTGCAAATTTCATAATTCTGGTACCCATACTACTAACGATTGCCGAGTTTTCAGAGATATGATCCAAAGGGCTATCGTTAAAGGAAGGATTGGCCTAGAAAAGGCCAAAGGCATGAGCATCAATGGTCATCCTTTTCCACAAAATATGGTGGCTCCTGCACCTTGGAGTGAGATCAAGGTATTGACTTCTGACAAAGCAAAGGCAGCCGGGACGGTTGATCCAAACAAACAGCTAACGGCCAGTGAGTATCAAGAGATGAAAGGAAAAAAGAATACTGATCAACGTGATCAAGCTGAGACTTCAAGGGCTGGTGAAGCGAGAAGACGTCCAACTATCAGAATTTTACTAAACAAGTGACAACGTCAGAAGGAAAGGAGCCAAATGCAAAGGGAAAGAGATGAACAGGAATATCAAGAGTGGCTCGAAGAAGAAGAGTATAGGAGATCTCGTGAAGAAGAGAGGCGTATCAGAGATGAGGAAAATAATCATTGGGGCTGTCCTTTCTTCAGACATTGCTGGAATGAAGGCTTAAAGCTTCCTACTCTTCATAATTGTCCAGAATGCAGTGATCAATACCGGGAGTATAGGCAGTCGAGAGACAACCGCCGATCTGTACATGAAAGATTAAGGTTTAAAAATACAGATCGGCACATAAAAAATGAAAATGTTCATAGTCGGCTTGGAGCAAGATTAGCTGATCGTGATCATCCCTGGCAAGAGGGACAATGGTGTCCTAGTGGCTTGACCAAGAGCCAGAAGCGACGAGTTCAAAGGTTAAGAAATGATGAAATCCAGAAGAAGAAACCCAAAATCTGGAAAGTGAAGTAGACAACCGATAAAGGTAAATCATCGGCTAATATCGCTGCTCTATTCATGTTACCTGCCGAGTTTAGATCCTCTGATCATGAAGAAGAATCTGATGGTGAAGAAGCAGTTGCTCAGTGGATCTATCAAGCAGAAGAGGCCACGTTTCAAAAACCTGAGAAACATTCCCATTTGAAGGCATTATATTTGAAATGGTTTGTTGATGGAAGGCCTCTGAATAGGATGTTAGTTGATGGAGGGGCAGCTGATAATTTGATGCCATATGCCACTTTTAGAAAGCTTGGCAAGACTACTGAGGACTTGACTCAGACCGATATGAGGTTGACCAACTTTGCTGGCAACGTATCGGCTACTAAAGGTGTTATATGTGTTGAGTTGACAATTGGCAGCAAGAGTATGCCGACTACTTTCTTCGTGGTCGATGCAAAAGGATCCGACAGTGTGCTTCTTGGAAGGGATTGGATCCACGCCAATTGTTGCATTCCATCTACCATGCATCAGAATGTGATTCAGTGGATCGACGACACCGTGGAAGTGGTACCAGCCAATTCGACTGTTAGTATTGCTTATTCAGATCCTGATGCTTGGAACTTTGAGAACATGGAGTGTTTTTCTAGAAAGATTTTTGAAGAAGACTTTCTCAAGACAATTGATGAGAGTCAACAGCTGATCGAAGAAGTCAGCTTCAAAAATGTTCTAGCAGATTAACTTGCTGACGATGATTCACATCGGCGCCATAAGCTAAGGCCGGTGATGTGTCTGTCAAGATTATTTCTTTTAGAGTTGGAACGAAAGATCGATTAGTTTGATTTTATAGCCGATACTAATGTATCGCCTTTAGAACAAAAATAGTCGATATGTATGTATCGTCTTTTGATTTTAATTGATAGCCGATACTAAGGAAGTATCGCCTTTAGAATATTCATCAAAGGAAATAAGTTAAAGGGAAAAGTTTTGGAAGCGCAAACAACACAATGCAAAAAACATCAGGCAGCGATATTTAACAGAATTATTTGAAGCCTGACGATGTAGGGACAGACTTGTTGTTCAGTTTGTTCGGCCACCAGGCCGGATACACAAAAGAAGCATTAAAACACAAAGTAATCTAGATGAAGCTTGTTCAGGTGGTCCTCCAGGTGCGACACCTCCGTCACGGCGAGCCCCAGGGGTTGGAATTCCTCCACCAGCTCCCTGAAGTCTTCCCTCGTCCTGGCCCCGACGAAGGAGGGAGAAACTTCCCCGGAGATCTCAGCGCCGCTGAGTTCAGCTCCGGCAAGGGCGAAGGTGGCGTCGTGGCAGATGTCGTGGAGGGCCAACTCTCTGATGCGCGTCCCGACGTCATCCAGGCGCACCCTCAGATTGTATCCCCGGGCGTTCACGAAGTTGGTAATCGTCGTGGCTCGCCCGGGAAGCCAGTCGAGCTGCTATTGGAGTTCTACGATTGGATAAGAGAGACTAAGTTTAAGAAGGATGGCCGATTCAATCAAATCAAAGAACAAATCGGCTAAGTATTTAAACAATTACCAACAGATTGACTAGAACGGTTATATAAAGGTAATTGAAGTGATGAGTTGAAGGATTTGGAAAGATGTACCAGCAACCCTGGCGTCGGACGCCTCTAAGTGTTCAAGAACACTGTTGAGGCGAGCGCGGAGGACCTCTCGCTCCTCCACAAGGCGGGCGGTTCGGCGACGCTCTTCCTCTAGGAGGCGTCGGGTGTTAGAGACACCCCGGATGAAGGCCCAAGCATCATCATCCAATGCCAACCCGTGCCCCAACGGGGGTTGGCTGGGGCCTTGGCCGTCTGCCAGAGGAGAAGGACTGCGGAAAAGTTAGGGTTTTTCCTCAGGTGAATGAGTAGTTTCAGAGCACAGGAAGACACTGAAGATAAAAATCATTACCCGAGCACACGGCGACGGGTCACCGGAGGGCCGTCCACGGAGTCCGATGCCTCCGCGGGGCGCTTGCCGCGGTTGTCCTCCATTGCTTTGATCGCCGAGTGGAGAAGAAAGGCAGTCGGTGGATGAGGAGAGCAAAGGCCGAAGAGTGAGGCAATGAATGTGCGGTGTGTTCGAGAAACCGACATCTTTGGTATTTATAAGTAAGGCTCGAGAAGGTGAAAGGGCATCGATTCGGGAGCACCCTCGGATCCAAATCTTAAGGTGGATCGACTAAATAAGCCGTTTTAATACTAATCGGCTAAAGGGAAGGTCGTCTAGGTAATATCGGCTAAGAATAGCTGATAGAACATCAAATGTAAACAAGTGAATAGCAAAACGTGCGATGTTTACATAGACAAACCAGAGGCTGAAGATTACAAATGAATGAAGTTACATGTTTAACGTGGATCTTAATGCATTCAAGGCATTCAAACGAATTGCATCTATGTCATCGATCTCTTTCTGATCTTCTTCGCTCGAGCCTGGAATCGGTTTCTTTTTTGTCTTGATGTCCTGGAGCTCACCATGGAGGAGTGCTATCTTTTTCTTCTGCTCACAAAGTGCAACAGGGATCTTTTCCAAGTTCTCCTTCTCCAATTTGATTTGCTCATTAATGACCCTGAGCCTACTCAGCAAGTGATCTCTTTCAGCTTCTAGAGATGACAAGTTGCTAATATGAACAGTGGAGTCTGCATTAAGACGGTCTATGGTGTTCTTTGCAGAGACCATGCTAGAAATACAGCGTTCTTCATGTTCTGGCAGATGCACTTGAGCTTCACGTTCCTTGAGCTTGGCCTTGGCCTTGGAAAGCTTCGGCCCGAGAAATTCTATGTGGGCGACAGAAGTTAAGATTTCCTTTAGATTTTCCGGTATGTCATTCTTAACCAGATCCAGAATATCTATAATTCCCCTTGCATCTTGTGCCAAGTCGGCTATATTGACCTCTAGAAGGGGGATTAAGAGTTGAAGCCGAAGCTTAACTTCTTCAGGAGGTTCTATTGGAGATCTTGGTGCAGGGGTTTCCTCTTCATCCATATAATCTTTCAAGTTGAAAGGGATAATGGGGGAAGACGACTCTCTTTGCTCCTAAGAAAGAAGATGTGTATGTTATCACAAATGAAAGGTTATTTAAAAGAGATAATGTTATTTGAAATACCTGGTCAGATGGAAGAGTCTGAAGCTCAGGAGCAGCCGATGAAGACTCAGAAAGAGCAACTGAAGGAGATTTTTATCAGGTTCTAAGATCACCTGTTGAAAAATAAAGTCAATCAGCTGAAAGTTATACCTAGTTGAGGGAGCTCTTGATCAGTATCAGGAAAAGGGAGCGTTTCAGATTCAACATTTTGAGTATTAACCTACTCCTGAGGTAACTTAACATTCTGAGTATCAATCTGCTCCTGGAAATCAAAAGACAGAAAGAATTAAAGACTTGGTGATGATAACAAGGAGAGGCATATTTTTGTTACCTCTGTATTGACATTTTTGATCAAGGATTGGCTGCTGTCAGAAGTGACTCTCTTTTTCTTCTTAGATATAACCTTAGCAGTTGGCTTGCCAGTTTTCTGTTTCTTGGAGGAGCTAGCTTCCTTTATAAAAGTGCTAAGAGTCTGATCATCTGGGACATTAGAGACCTTCCTCTTCATCAAGGTCTTGATGGTAGGAGCATCACAGCCAATCCTTGGATTTGGACACTATATGTTGTAATTTATTTTTGGGGGATTCAAGGTGACCAAATCCTACAAACATTTGACATATGACATCAGAGGGAAACAGGTGGTAAAGATATAGAATTTGAGAACAAATTGAGTCATACCTCATCAGTTGCTTGGAAATCTGAATCCAACTTCAGACAGTAAGTGGCCACAACTTCACTAAAGAGGTGAGTGCTCCACTGTTGCCACCAGTCTTGTAAAGAGACTGAAGAGAAGGGTCTGCAATTCCATTCCTTGACCATCTTTAGGGGGACAGATTGCTCTAGTTGAAGTATTCTGTTATACTCTAAGGCAGAGTCTACTGCTTCCCTTGGTCTGAGCTTGTCAGCAAAATAAAGAGATGGGGGCACTTGGCCGAAACCTATTTGCCTGGCTGCCATGACAGGATGATAGAATTCGTAAGACATGGGAGGTTTTTCCCTACCATGCCTAATTTTAGTTGGCAGAAGGCAAGGCTCATTATTTGGCACAAGATCTCCAGACCCTCATCATCACTTTCTCTGTGGAACCTGAATGTGTATGGATTCTCAAAGTCTGTAATGTCTGGATATTGAAACCAATCAAAGATGGCAGCAGGGAACCCCTTGTAGAAGATCTTGAAGAAGAAGCTGACTGATTCATAGATAAATATCATAGCAGCAGCTTCTCCAAATGAGGTGCATCTTCTCACTTTGGCATCATCGGCTAGTAACTTTTCTTGGCTGTCTGGGTATAATTTAGGAAAAGATAAGGTCCTCAAGTCTGGGGTTATCAACCTGTGGTGATGAAGGTTAAGCCAGAGTTGAAGCAGCCACCAGGGACCTGATATTGATGGGATGCCCTCATTTTTCATCAGGCTTTGGGCTACTTTATTCAGCATACTATACAAAGCACCCAAGAGATATTTGCCCAAAGGTATGTCTGAAGTCACAGACAATTTCTCTGCTAGTGCCAAGAAATTTGAAGTTGGGCCGCAGCTCTGCCCACAAAATAAATACTTCTCTAGCCACATATTCAAAAAGATGATGTGCTCTCGTTCTGAAATACTAGACTGTGGAGTGTTGAAGGAAGCAATATAGCTGGACCACCCACCAGATTTTAGGCTTCAAAGTTTGATGGAGGGCTTGACCTGTAGGCTATGGGGATTGATAGATCCAGTAATGTTTAAGCCGGTTAACATGTGCACATCGGCTAAATTGGGGGTCATGGGTCCATGTTTGAACATAAAAGCATTAAAAGTGCCCGACCAAAAATAGCAGACAACTTTCAGCATCGACTCATTCCTCTTCATATCAGCTAGGGACATGGTGCTGCACTGGTCTAAGCTGCGGAGGATCCAATTTGGCTTCTTTTTGTCTTCTATCTTGATGAGCCAGTCTCTCCAGCCTGAAATAATCAATGGCCAATTCCTGAAGGGAGTTTTGCCCCAATGCTTTGAAGAAAAATCTGAATTCTTAAAGGGGACCCTCTGAGTTTCAGCAGTGATGGCTTCGGTAGGGTCAAGATTGCCTACTGGACCAAGAAAAAAGTCATTTGGGCTGTCCTGAATTGGGATGAGGATCTGATCATGAAGCTCCTGAAAATTCAAATATGAGGGAAAATACAAGAATAGAGAATCATCGGAGAAGAGGGGTGATAGGAAACCCGAAATTTACCTCAGGAATAGAATCTTGAGTCGCCATTTGACCTACAGAAGCACCAAATTGGAGCAGTCAAGGGATTTTTGTTTGGTTTAAGTGGCGGCAGATGTCTTCAAAAACTAGGGTTCGAGGATAGCCCTGGGAGAAAGCAATAACAGTTGGGAAGAAGACTAGGCTGATCGGCTAGGAAAAGGTTAGTCGATCGGACCCCAAGGAAAAGATCATAACATGTTTGGAATAAAATAAATTTCATCCCAAAATTGGGGGCATGTGTTTACACCAGATTTTGGACCAAAAAATGATTATTATTTTGTGAGCACAAACGACCGGTTTGTTCAGAAATAAGTCGGCCAGAAAAATAAAGAAGCTTATATGGGTTCAAAGTATAATCAGAAGAATTCGTGTCGACCAGCATGATGGGCTTCAAAGACATGTCGGGCTCGACCGAGGACTTCAAGTCCGGGTTGTCTTTTATTTTACCTATTATGTAACCTAATCGTATTAGGACAGGAGTCAACCGGGTTATAAATAGTTAGAAACCCGATTTTTGTAGGACAACCAATCAATCAATACACTGGCCAAAAACCCTAGGAGTAGGAGTAACATAGATCTCGGCGAGACCTTCAATCGGACAGGGCTGCATCGACATCAACCGACCTCCGGTTTGCTTGTAAGTTTCACCAATGGCTTGTGTCATCGTGTAATAAGGCTTTATTTGGCATCGACCAAACTCTTGTTAAGCTATGGCATGGCTAGTTATCAGTCCAAGTTCGTCTTTTGTGAGACTGTCTTGACTCTGATCAGTCTCTTACTTTAGTCGATCTTGACTAGTTATCGGCTCTATTGGTTTGGAAAGGTAATAGATTCATCAAGTTACCAATGTTGTTTCATGTTTTAATTTGTTTCTTTATGTTTCAAACAACATCTTGCCCAATCAAGATTGACAAAGTAGTTTAATCTTAAAGGATGCTTAGTTTCGGCTGTTTTTGGGATCTACACGCTCACAATAGAGAAAATAGCCGATATAAGCCTCTCATCGACTATTTTGTCAATCTTGGTTGTTACATGTTGTGCGTTCGAGATATCCGATAAAATAATGATCTGATCTAAGAGCAGATAGATTTGATCTAACATGTCTATTACGGCTGTATTTCCGAACCCCACTGATATACATGATAGATTAGTTTTGTTTGATCTTAAGCCAAATCATGGTTTTAACGGATAGATCTTGTTCGTGCCTCATGGACCTTGCATCGGTTGAAATAGCTGATTCAATTGTACTTTCTTCATAGTGTGTACTTTTAAGTGGTTTGAAATTAATGGATCTATTCTTTGCACAAGACATGATCTAGCTTGGCCATCATTATGGCTGCATGGAGACACCACACTGTTGATGTTTAAGCTATTTTATTGATCTATTTATTATTATGGCTGTATGGAGACACCCCACTGTTAATGAATAGAACTGCTTGTGCAATTAGTCGATACGTTGGTTTCATGTTGCTTAGACGTACACATAGATCTTTATTTCTTTTAACATCTTTTAAGCTCATCGGCTATGTGTTTATTCTGAGTGCTCCTTTATATATATTTCATAGCCGACATGTTTCACATCTTTTTCCAACGCTCTTATTTAAACCTCTTGGGAGTTGACTCTGTAGTCAGTGTCCTATTAACAATGGCTATATCAGAGCCGGAACTGTCTGGCACAAAACCGGCAGGTTCCACAATTTAACAATCTTTTTCTTCTCCTTGTCAATTGCAGGTCAAATTGACTCGCACGTCCGAAGTCGATCTTGCTAAGTTTCGGCTCCACCATCCATTGAAGGTTCAGGAGGTCAGGACCTTGCTTCGCACCCCTCTGAGGACCGTGTGCTCGAGTGTGTTGGCGTGACCGACCGAGATTTTACGTCAACAGTAACGAATGCAACAACCAAGATTGACAAGAATGCTCAAGTGCTCAAGAATGGGTTTGCTCTCTAATTCAAATTTCACTCAACCCACAATATGGATTTTGGGATTTAAAGCTCCACTCACTAAGAGAGGGTTTGAGAGTCCTCACAAAGCTCACAAGTGCTCTAGGGAACCAGTAGAATCATCAGCCTCCAAAAGTGGAGGCTTGGGGGTATTTAAACAGCCCCCACGCAACTAGCCGTTGGTGATCTACCGGACATGTCCGGTAGGACCAACTCTTGTAAGAACGAACGGCTTACGTCCCACTCCTCTCAAGGGATAAAACAAGATGTATCCAGGAGAAGGAATGGGATAGACAACCCTTGAAGAAGAGGGAAAGCAGAGAAGAGGGAAGATGGCTGGGCTGAGCATCTACCGGACATGTCCAGCACAGCCAGACCCAGCAAACCACCGGTACTACCGTATATAATAGCGGTACTATCGATAGGTCAAAATAAGCCTTACACAGAGAGCCCTACAAACTGACCTTTAGAGGTCGGTACTACCAACTACCTCAAACCCGCACCTACCAGACATGTCCGGTAGGACACCCGGACATGTCCGGGTTGTGCGAGACAGAACCAAGGGCTCCTGCTCTGATCTCTTCTCTCTCAAACTCCCATGGGTTGACTTGAGCACTAGAGAAACAATGTCTATCACATGTTGGATCCCTCTTAATAGTACGACATACCTATTAACTCAAGAAATAGAAAGATATGATTATAAACCTCTTGAGTTGATATCTTCCAATCATTGCCACAACTTCCGATCTTTATCAAAAGAGGGAGTCAACATGTCATCTTCAAACAACTTCTATTTGAGCAAAACCTTCTTGAGCTTGTGACTTGATTTCATCCATCATAGATGTGAAGAGCGCCAAGTATACCAAGTCACTTTCCTTTGGTTGATCAACAAAGATTTGATCCTTCACATCAACTTGACCTTTGTAGCTTGATTCGTTCCTCGACTAAATGCAAGTACTTTCTTCTTCACTCTAGCTAGGTTCTTCGTCCGCCAAGCCTTTGCTTGCCCTTCACCTTTGCTTAGTACCTCAAAGTCTTTCCTTGCAATCTTCACTTTCTCAAACCACTCTTATCAAGTCTTGTTTTGAATTATCAACTGAAGTCCATGTGACAACCAAATGTATCTATCACATTATAAGAATTCCACATATATAACGATAGTCCATGTGATAACGATTATGTCCATACTAGCATAAAGATGCAACATATAGAGAGGTATTCTATGCGATAACCAATATGCCCATATCATCACAAGAATATGTCAATTGAGAGATAGTCCATGTGATCATCAATATGTCCATCCATGACAATATAAGAATATGGCATTTAAGGATAATCCGTGTGATAACCAACATGTCTACCATAACTTAATTAGTATGACATTAGAAAGATAGTCCATTGCGATCATCCATGTATCTATCCTTGACAACATAAGAATCCCACTCATACAAGGATAAGTCATGCAATAAGTTCCATATTCATTTGTTGTTCTTTTGTGCTTGAGCTACTTTCAAATGTGATAACCAATGAACTCATCACACCATAGAAGTCTCACATATAAAGAGATGAGCCATATCAAGAATTCCATATGCATTGTTGTTTCTATGCTTGACTTAAATCAAATCTCCCAACAATGCATCACTTGTGGCTTAACATAGAGCATGCATGTGTATGTGAAATAAGCTGTCACCTGCTTCACACTTAGCAAACACATTAGGTCCTTAATCATGTTGTCATATAATTAACCAAAACTCATTAAAGAGCCAGATGCTCTTTCAAGCAGGAACCCACCTAGGATGTCATCATGATCAAAACTAACCGGAGGAGTGGTTTCAATGATTTGAACAACCTAATTAAAGAAGGTATTGGAAAGAAGTTGGTGGTCCTAGGTATGAGTGTCATGAACCCAAAGGTCAGATACTTTGGCAGGAAGAGGAGAGTTGACAACCGGCATGAGAAGGTGACCATGGATCTGATTCTAGACCCAAGACTAAGGAGAGGACCAAATGGACGAGTTGCCAACATGAATTTGGATTGTGGCATTGGAGATGAGATGGTGCCTAACCTGCAAAACAGACCAGAAAGAGTTATTAGGGTGATATTTGGCCTTTAAGATAACCAAAATAAAAAAGATTTTTCTGATTAGCAACGTTCTAGGCTAAGTGAATTACCTTTTATACCTGTGTTATCACTCATTTTGATTTACTACCTAAACTTGCTAAGTCTTTTGTAATTGCTTAAGAACCGCTCAAAATACTTAACTACCATATTTCATTTTGATTTAATCAGTTGAGCATTTGCTGGCGCGCGCGCGCGCGAGCACACACACACACACACACACACACACACACACACACACACACACACACACACACACACATATATATATATATATATATATATATATATATATATATATATATAACTGCTATTCAGCATCCAGCGCTCTAAATAATTATTTAGAGCATTGGCTAGCTTCGGCATGGCATATTAGCTAAGCCTAATTCCATAGCCATAAATATTGTTACTAATCATCTTGCAGGATACACTAGCCCGTAATCGTAAAAGGTAATCCCGCAATAATAAATATTGCTACCAATCGTGTTTCAGGCCGGGTATACAACCCCAAGATAAATTAGCAATCTCGCAACCATAAAATTTACTATCAATCATGTTTCAGTCCCACAGATTCCGCATATTCTCTGTTTCTTGTTTCGTATATAAATAACAATAAACTTAAATCCCACTCATTTTTCTCTGTCATTCCCGGCCATCACATCTAGATCTCACCAAATTCATGCATGGTGATCCCTTTCCCCTTGCTGCCGGTGCCCGGCGGCGGACCACTTTCCTATGGCTTCCCGCTTCCGATGACGTTACCTATGACTGTGTTAGCGGCGAGCCCCTTCCCTCCTTCCCTCTAGGCGTTGGCGACGCATGGAGGCTCGACCTCAAAGAAAATGGCGGATCCGGCAACGGCGGCGTTCTCCACCCCAGTTGCATCGGTGCCCTCCAGCACTGGTGGTGTCCTCGTCCACGATAAAAACTGATGTTTCCTCACCCAGATCCAGATCGGGGGCGCCCATCCTATGCCCCCTTCTTCCTCCCCACTAGCGACACCTTCTTCTCCTTTACCAACAACTCCGGCAACGGGGCCACGACGATGTCCCTCCCCAAGTCGGCGGTACTCACCGCTCGGCGCACCCGCTAGGCCGCTACCACCGACTGGTGGCGGCCCTGCTTCCCTCGTCTGCCAGCGGTGCTAGTGCTACTGCTACCCACTGTTCCTGACCTGGCCAAGAACCTGGCGGTGTGGCGTCCCCTGCCCTCCACCCAACCGTGGTGATCTGGTGGCGGTGCGCCCTCCATCCCAGCGTCAATGGCAATGCCCTCCACCTTCAACCGACAAGCGGTGCATCCTCATGCGAACGGTGATCTGCGGCACCCTCCACCTCCACCTTCACGTGGCATTGCTTCGCTAGAAAGTCAAGACTGATGATGCATGCCTCCACTAGGGTAAGTCGAGGCTCCATGGGATCTGAGAGAGCTCGCTTCCGATCCATGTCCCGTGGTCCTCTTGCAGTTGCAGCGATTCATGATGAGGCTACAAGAAAGAAGCATCGATCACGTCGCTCAACATACGGATTTTGTGTAGATATTTTTTCCTTTTTTCTGTGTCATGCAGCATACGGATCCTGTGTAGATCCTGTAAATCCATCCCTTTCTTCTGGGTTATTCAGATTCAGATAATTATCAAAAGCAACAAGTAGTAGATCGAATGGATTCAGAAAAAAAAAATTCTACTTGATTATGGGGTGATGTGATTTTAATTCACCTAGGACGGTTTGCAAACGTAAATAGTTACTACCAAAGCACCATCTATATGATAATAACCTCAGTGCTATGTTAAAAATATTTTACTTGATTCATAGATTTTTTTACGGTCACATAAGGTTTAAGTTGCTACTACTTATGTCTTGTTTGATTACCGCTAAAAAAAACTTTACGCCCTATCATATCAGATCTTTGACATATATGTATCACTAGTACACAAAATGTTTTCAGCGATGCCACCCATTTTTAACAGAGGCGGTTCAAATAGCACACCGCCTCTAACCATTCTGTTGGGCACTGCAACTTATCAACCACCCCTAAAAAAGATCTTTAGAGGCGGTTCAGTTAAGAAAACCGCCTCTAAAAACGGTCCCATTTTTAGGGGCGGTTTCCTTAAGTGAACCGCCTCTAAAAATCGTTTTTCAAGTGCGGTCGTCCTTGGTGAACCGATACTGAAGAGTCTTGTTTTCAAAAACGGTTTCAGAGATCCGCCTTCAGTAAATGAGTTATCAGAGGTGGTTTGTTTAGTCGACCGCTGTCGCACCTTGATTTTAAGAACAAAATCGAGAGCACAATATATGTATGTCAGGATCAATTTTCATACATATATCGACATAATAGTAAATATCAAAACAATGCTTTTATTAATATCTCGAACATTATTACATAAATGACCCTCGAGTTTCAAACAAAAATACACTCTCTCATGAAAGTGACTCTAAGGTAAACTCTGATGAAGACGCAGAAATTTGGACTCCATCTTCACAGGAAGGTCGACCGGGGGTAGCGCCATCCTAGTACAGGTCGTCAGGGTCGAAGCCACCGTTCTGTTGGTACTCCTGCTCCTCGTCGATGTAGTCGCCAGTATCTGAGTGGGGTAGCAGGGGGGACAAAGTGTTGGGTTACGAAGAAGCTACGCTAGCCGGAAAATAAAATTTTTCGATGCCATAAACCAGGAACTACTACTAGTTATAGATCACGGGATTACCATGCAGCAGAAGACGTCTCGGCGTGGACGTGAACATTGCAGCAGTGTTGTGCAGTTGATCACGTCCGTCCTTCACGTCTCCACGTGCGGTTCGTCCTTGTGCTCCAGATGCAGCACCTCCGAGGTATCCCACACGTACAGGGAGGAAGCAGCGCACCTCCGGACTGCTAGGTCCGCGAGGAGCAGCAGGCGTAGGTGAAGGGCGACGACGGCAGCTGTCTAATGACGTGGTTAAAACCCTGGCCGCCCCGCCCCTCTATTTATAGGCATCCTTAATGAGCCCGCCGTTCTGGAGGCCCATTAGCAAACCCTAATCCCGGTCTGATTCGAGTCCAACTCGAATCAGGCTTCCAGCCCCTTAAGCATGCGACCCTATGGGTTAACGCACACATAGACATGGCCCGAGTACTCCTACTCGCCTGATAGTTGACAGCGGCCTCTAGCAAGACGTGTCAACTCCTATGTATACGCAAAGATCATATCCGACGAACCACCACGATCACATACACGTAATTCCCTCGCCTCACAATATTTGGTCCAACTCATAGGTTAACACTTAACCTAAGCACGGCCATATATTTTATGATCCAATCATTTGAGTGTTCCAATGATATCTCTCTTGCATGGAGAGGGGCAAATCCCATCTTGATCGTCTATGTCTCACAACATACTTCCTGACAAACCCGAAGACTATCTTTATAACTACTCTGTTACGAAGTAGCGTTTGAGTAAGTCGATTCATATCTTGAGTACATACCACAATCTCAGGTCTAAGGACATAACGTACATGATGTGTAAAGAGATAATAAGAACATCTCATGTTGGGTCAGTCCAGCCTCATGTCATACATGTGCCCACATTATTAGTTCGACATCTCTATGTCTATGACTTTGTGAAACATAGTCATCAACTAATACATGTGCTGATCTAATATTCATGTGTGTCCTCACATGAACACCGATCAGGGACAACTATCGAATAACCATACAAGTAAAAGAGTTTCATAGACAATTCACATAATCATCAATCAATACAAGTTGTCTTTAATGGATATTCAATGAACATATAATAAATCATGGATACAATAGAAATATCATCATCTCTATGATTACCTCTAGGGTATATTCCCAACAGTCTCCCACTTGCACTGGAGTTAATCTTTTAGATATCTAATACCCATAGACCTCACATGCGTCTCATGCTTAGGCTGTGGAAGAGCCTTTGTTAAAGGATCTGCTATATTCAAATCCTTATGTATCTTGTACATCTTAATTTCATCTCTTTTAATGAAGTCTTGAATGAGGTGAAATTTCCATAGTACATGTTTGTTCTTCTGGTGATTCCTTGCCTCCTTAGCCTGCGCGATCGCCCCATTGCTATCACAATGTAGAGACAATTCACTACAAGGTTTTTACCGTAATCCAACCACTTGCATTTGCAACCCCACAAATTTAATTGTAATAGGTGGCTCTATTGCAACAAGTACTATAATTGGTAGCAATATGTGGAACTTATTGCATCTAAAATATTGGGTTGTGTTATCCCTAACCACCATTGGAATAAGTGGGTGTTATGGCCACGATTAAACTGTGGTTGCATGTGTGTGTAAATAATGCTACCAATTAAGGCGCGTTGTGTTAACAATAAATTTGTGTTGCGATAACATGTCATTGTTGCCACCATTAGAATTTTGGTTGCGAGCAGTTTTTAATATTGCCATGAAATACATGTGTTGCATTAATATTAGCCTACGTCGCAAAAGATTGTGCTATATTACATAAAAAAATGGTTTGTTGATGGCATAAGTTTGTATTGCTACTCATAACATATGTTGCAATAGTATAGTACATCCAATTGCAAATTATTAGTTATTGCCACACAATTTTTTTATTGGCCCAAACTACTCCTACACGTAGGCCAAACTAAATTATTTCCTACACCAAGCGACCACTAAGGAAATCGCTGACATTGCTACAAAATGTATCGACACAAATCCCCACCGCCCATAGAATCTGCTGCCACTGCCCTTATAGTAGCCGCAGTTGTTGCCGCTAGGGGCCAAGATAGACCATATTCAACTATGGTGCCTCACTAGAAATAAATTTATCATATGGTCTAATAAAAATCTGATTTTTGCCAAATTTATATTTGATTAAACTTCCTCAAATTTCAACATTTTTGCAAAACATTGTAAGCAATTCATTTCTTGAGCCAAAGTGGATTGTGGACTTGTCCCCTTGGTGGGCTATGGACCCCTCCCCTTAATTGGTACTGCCAATTAGTAGCCAATTAATGTGTTGTGAATCACTTTTAATTAGGCGGAGGAGCTACAGATCCCAAAGTGGGCTATGGACCCCTCCCCTTGGCTCAGAAAAAAGTAGGGATTATTCATTGGTTAAGTCAATGGCCCACTAAACTCATAGTTTGGATGCTCAAACATTGCAAGACATCAGGATGCCTCCATGGGATTTCCCTTACCACGCTCATGACTTTTGTGCTAAGAAAACACGCTCGTGGCTCACTAAATCACTAGATTACCTAGTGGGGACGGTGACAACATCAAGATGACCATTCGAATATTCAGAATTAACCCAATTCAGTATACATGCAGAAATTGTCACACAACTATTTTTATAACATAAATATCTTACTTCATTTGAAAACAAGCAGTAGCCATAGGTGCTACAAGTACAAGCAATAAAAGTAGAATTAAGCATTTGGCTACGAACGTCAGAAAAAATTTTAAGAACTTCCTGCAACACAAAATTATTTGTCATGCTACTGCCAAAGAAGCCACAATTGTTTATGCAAAGAATTGAGGCCTCATCACCGAGGACTCCAATCACCTCAGAGTTCTTGTTTCCAGCTCTTTTGTGTCATTGCTACCAACACGCGGACACAAGTTCATAGTTCATTAAAAGGAAAATAAGATCACAAAGTCAATAAGATGGACAAAAATACAAAATACAGAATTCAGGTTCAGAAAGGAATACAACCCAATGTCCAATAGTTGGAACTAATTAGCACCTACCCCCAGGTTGCATATTAAGGAGCTATACCAGTACAAGTAGTAGCTGACAAGAACCAGAACAAGCAGTAGTATAGTTATTTGTCATGCATATAAATTCATTTCAATCCAAAATAAAATTATATTTGGCACACATAGCTATTAGTCCTCCATATAAATTAGAGCCTATAACAAAAAAAGGTGTTGCTTCCTAAATTCATATTTATACAAAGAATTCATCATGAAGACTAGTGCCTAAAGAGTTGACAGGTGCTACATGGCCATCATCAACATAGGCATCATCAGTATCGTCATCTTCGTCAAATAATTCTTCATCACATGGTTCAGGCACTGGCAGCGCATTTTCAATGATGGCTGCATCTTTGGTGACCCCTTCTAGGTCAGTCCTCCTCCACGCTAACAAATCTTCATTCTGGCTTGAAATATTAACAGCTTCCACTCCCACCTCTAGTGAGTCAATATCAAGTTGTCCCTCATTTTCAGTGTCTAGCGGTTCAGGCATGGAAAACAAATTTCTAGGCTTCATTCTTACAACAGTGCTCCACTCTGATTTCTTTGCACATTTCACATAAAAAACTTGCTCAGCTTGAGTCCCCAAGATGTAAGGATCATTTAGATATCGAAAACGAGTTGTGTCGACATCTACAATCCCATATTGATCCTTACGGTACCCTCTACTCTTGTTCTTACTAGGAGCAGGTACTGTCGGTGTTTGTTAACCGGCAACTCGTCTTGAGGGATCTTAGACGATTTGTTCGGTGGGGATCGACGTTAGTAGAACCCGGCGAGTACACAAGGACAACTGTTTATACTGGTTAAGGCCGCTTAATAGCGTAATACCTTACGTCCAGTGTGGCGTGTGCCTTGTGTTATGATTCAAGATTCAATGATAGGGGTCGACGCCTACTTCCCCTTATATATCCGGGTGAAGTACGGCGTATCCCAAGTCCTAGTTGATTACAATAGAGGAGTCCTATTCTAATTACAAGACTTCCTTTAAGAACTCGACTAAGTTACAATAAGAGTCCTAATCCGGGTAGACTTCATGTCACGTCCTAGGATCTCTTGTGCCGTCCATGATTAGTCGGAGTAATTATCTTCTGATGATATCTCTGACATCCTAGTCTGTCAAGCCCCGAGCTCTTCATCATTTCTTCAGAACGTTACCCTCCGGTTTCTCTTTGAGAATCTCCGAGTAATGTCTTGAAAAATCTTGAAGTGCTTTGTAGGTAAAGAACTTCCATGGTGTGCACTTTTTCTCAAAAAGTGCACCCATAGGGTGTAGCCCCCGAGCCTCTTGTTATTTATAATAACTTTGAGGATCTTTTTAGCCTTTTCCGAGTAACCCTTGGTTAAAAATAAACATTTCCTTATGGTATATACCCTGCAGCCCCCCGAGCCTGAGTTCCGAGTACCTAAGTAATCGGTTCTTGGGGTCTTAATATATTACCAGGTAATCCATAATGGTTGTGAGAAGTTAAAACATGATACTGATCCGTTGCTTAGTTCTTCCGAGTAATAAATATCCGGCTTCAGGTGGGTAATGTTTTCATCAAACATCCCTTTTCACCCCCCACTGAATAAGAATTACTGTAAAGTCAACAATAAATGACCAATAACTTTTCCACCTATACATATTGATGATTTTTGTCGTGTTCTGCAACTGCAAAACTTTGTTGTCTTCCTCTTGAAGTACACATGTGAATCAAACCCATTACTGGTGCTAGGCTTCACATGTGCAATAGTGCGCAGTAAATTATTACTCTCTGGCACTTCTATTCGTGAACTGTGTCCATAGACCAGGGGCAACTGCCTATAAATACCCTGTCTGGGAAGCAAGGAAGTCATACTTTCCTGAGCATATGTCTTCTCTTAGTCCCTTGAGTGTTATAGTAGCTGTAGCGGAAATGTCCGAGCCCCCGGGTATCTTCCTTGTATAAAATGGTTGAGGTGTCCAGAAGAACTCTTGTGAAGGGATCATCCGTTAGGGTGGTTTCCAAGTGGTCGCAAGCAGAAGGATACAGAGGTGCGCCTAGAAGAACTCTTGTGACTCCCGCATCGCGGGCAACCTCGGGGTCACAGGTTGTCAAAAAGGCACTAGGGTTAGGGCCTACCTCCGAGTTCTTTGTGTACTGGGGTAGAGTCTTTAAACCCGCCTTGGGATGCACTGAGAAGATAGTGTCTACCCAAGGTTCTGTGTCTTCTTTACTGCGTCTCACTGAATCCGGTCCTTGGTGCAGCGTGCATCAAGACTCTGTACCTTGATTTCACTAGAGTAGCGTTTTACATCCTGAGTGAGCTTATACTGGTAGCTGTTGTATCTCAAGATGTATCCGTGTATCTCCATTGTAACTCCGGATAATAATTAATAAAATCCGAGTCCTTGGAATATTTTCCGAGTCCTTTGTCTTTTTCTCCGAGTACTAAATATGTCTTGTGAAAGAAGTAATGTCATCTGCCTGCAGTTTGCCTGTTCACTGATACTGACGGCGTATGTGACGTTCCCCAGCCGTTAGGATTTTGAATGGTTCCATAACGCCGTTTGTAGAAAGGTGAACGGTTGCCGAAACAGATCTATAATAAGCCGCCATTGTGCTCATGATTTCTTCGCGCTTTCATCAAGCCATTGCCTTCGAAGCTAGAAATCCCATAGCCAATCCATAGTTGATGCGCAGAAAATCCCTCGTCATCAACATGGGTCCCAAGAAGCAGTCTGCGGCTGAGAAGAAGAAGGCGCTGCTCACCAGTGGGAAGCCGCGCAACCCGTGCCCTCCAACAGATGTGCTAGCTTGGAAAGCACCAGACACCAGGGAATCAGAGCTCGCTTTCTTAGCTCAACAAGGATTGCTTCGGTCGCAACCAATAGACGGATGGAGGGTACCTACTGACCATCGCGCTCCAGCTCCCAACACGACGGAGATAGTAATGTTCAAGTCTTTTGTGGAGCGCGGATTGGGGCTGCCAGCATCCGATTTCTTCAGAGGATTGCTACACTATTATTGTTTGACTCTCAACCATATTACTCCCAATGCTTGCTTCCACATTGCTATCTTCGCTCATCTGTGTGAAGCTTTTCTGGGATTTGTCCCTCTTTTACGCTTTTCCGTTACTTCTTCTGGGTAAAGTGTCAACCCAGTGATGCATCTGTAGAGGTAGTCGGAGGAGCTAGTTTCCAGCTTAGGATAGAAATAGCTACTCAGTATATTTCTGTAGTTTTGTTAGATTTTGTCTGAGAGTGGGCAAGTGGATGGTTTTACATAGCCAACCCGCCGCCGGCCCTTCGTCGTCACGATGGATGGCCGCCACACAAGTCCTGTGAATGGAAGGACAAGATCTCTGCTGAAGAGGTAGAGGCGATCCAACCACTGATCGACATGATAGCTGCAATGAAGCTAGGTGGATTGACTGGTTATACCATCGTCCAAGACTTCATTGCACGCCAGATACATCCGCTGCAGCAGCGAGCCAATTTTGGCTTCGAGTACCTTGGCATGAAGGAGCCAGGTCGGCACGATGCCGAGCAATTGTCCAACCAAGAGATTCTTAGAAGGATGAACCGGCTATTGAAGAGCCGTGAACAGCTTGTTCCGATGATCACAACTTTCTCCGCCATCAACCCTCCTCCAGTGGTAAGTAGTCGGGCTGCCTGTCCTTCAGATTCTTAATAGATATTCTTCTGACTAGACATTATCTACTTCTTCTTCTTCATAGGACCAAGGGTGGAATAACAATGACTGTCCACCCTTACCCCCGACGACTCAAGAAGGCGGAGGCATTGCTCTCGAGGGTCCCATTCGAAGTGAGGACCTTTGCCATGAGTCAAGCTCTCTTGGTGATCTTGACTGGCTGGACTCAGATTCAACTGACTCTGATGTCCTACTCATAGATCCCAAAGCCGAGAGTAGCCGGAAGAGGTCTCTGAGTCCGCTTCAAGAAGACGGAGATCCCGTCCCAAAGAAGGCTCACACTAGTAATCACCGTGCTTGTCAAAAAATTCTTTTATCAATAGAACTGGCTGAAAAGCACTGTAATACGGGTGCTCCTGGTAAGGAAAACCCAAGTACTTTATAGTCTTCCTTCTTTGGATTTTAATAAACCTTTATCTTATATCTTTGTTTGATCCAGATGCTGAGACAGTCTAGGGGGCTTCGAGTGGTGCGGCTCCTGAAGAAGCTCCGGCTCCAGACCCACAACCCAAGAAGCCGATCTTGAAGCTGCCACGGGCATTGAAGCTTGTGAAGTAAGTCGCAATACTTTCTGTAAAATGCTCGCGTATGTCTGGTACCAATATGAACACTCGTCTGTTGTAGGAAAGCAAAGCCAATTGCAGCGTCCTCGAGTGCTGCCACCGAGATCCGAGTAGTGGAGGAGTCGGGAGCGCAGGACAAAGGTGAATCCAGCGTTCCTCCAATTGCTAGCCAGGTGAACCCTCTTCCAGGCTCCTCTCCATCCAGTACCTAGGTTGATGCAGCACCTGAAGCGGTCGTTCTCCCCTTGCATCATGTTGGTGTTCCGTACTCAATCTTTCGTTCTCCTGCTCAATTGGAGTTTGACCGAGTGTTGAACGAGTGGTTTTTTCACACTCGACAGCTAGATGAGCCTACTCTGGAGATGGTCTTGGCCGAGATCAATGCTGAGGCTTCAGCTCGTCCGCAGGAAGAGTCCGAGGTTGCGCCCGAGTCCTCATGCCAAGGAGTGACACTTGACGTCGTGGGCTACAACCAGGATCTTACCCGGCTGAAGGAGTTGAGCAAGCAAGTGATGACACCTGCCATGGCGCTTTGTCAATTTGTTGAGGTAATTCCATTGAAGTCCTCTTCGTATGTTGTAGTCTCATCCGAGTACTTATATTAATATCTCTGTGCAGGGCTTTGATGTAGAAGTCACGGAGCAGATCACTCGGATTCGACAAGAGTTATCTCTTGAGAATCAGAAACTCAAAGACTACATTTCCCAAGACCAAATTAGTCAGAAGGTGGCCACACAGCTTCTGAATAACCGCATCAACGAGCTGCAGAACAATCTCAAGGCTGTTGTCGATGAGCGTGATGCAGCCAACAACCGAGAGATTGAGCTACTTGCCAAGGATGCGGCCTTGGAGCAAAAGTTGAAGGATCTCAAGAAGTCTTCCAAAAAGTAGTTAGCTGGTAAGTTGGAGGTACTGTCCCAGGTCCTTATTGCCTTTGTAGACTAATGATGCTCATCCGGTTAATTTGCTTTCAGATTCGAAGACGCTGGCTTCCGGGTGGCAGAGTGCGTTCAACCGGAAGGAGGCGGAGCTTGAGGAGGTATACGCTAATGCGTAGAATACTCTTCAAGAGGCCAAACTGATATGTGATGGTGCTGACCGGGACCTGCTGCAGGCTTTGAAGTCGACGAAGGAGTCGCGAGAGGCTCTAGAAGTGGTCCAGTCGCAGCTGAAGGAGGCTTAGGAGTCCCTGAAAACTTCGCAGGCTTCTTTGAAGGCACTGGAGCTTGCTGTCGAGCCCATCCTAGATATGATCCTGCGCCCTGAAGGAGCCGATGACTCTCTGGTTGATCGAGCCAAGGCTGCCCCCGGGCGGCTTACTCAATATATCAAGGACATGGCGACTTCAGTGGTGCAAGGTCTACTGGCGACATTGTGACTACATATGCCATCCTTTGACCTATCATTCATCATGACGCTTCCTGAAGGCAAGAGCGATGAGGACCTTGCGGCAATGCAGGAGGAGGTCAAGGCCATGGCGGAGGAGTACTCGCAGATTCTAGATCTTGTAGAGTAGTTTGCCCTCCTTGGTCCGTTGGCCGTGATTTGTTTCGCCTATAAATAATTGTTATTAAGCATAAAGAATCAAAGTATAAGTTACTTTTGAGACTTGTGAATTTCGTGTATTGTCGACTCAGCATTGCAAGGAAAGTATTGTCAATGGGTCGTTTTGTCTGAGGTGGATGTGTGACCAAACGTCTTACTAGACGGGTCTATCTGAGTGCTCTCTAGCACTTTGGGTGCGGGTCATATGACTTCGTTTCTCTCATAGTTTTTAACGATCTATAGAGAACTTAGTCTGCCCGAGTACTACTCTTAGTACCCTTATCCAAGGGATAATTTTTGATCAAGCACCTTGGAAGGACCGTAACGAAGGTTCCTGTCGGGTGAATCATATCCTCTTAGTGGTCGCAGCTTGAGTGCGAAGTTGAGTCGGACCTCTATCCTATTAATGTGTATCAGGGTGAGTATTACTCCCCTTGTTATACCTTATAGGAACTAGTATCTATTTTGTAGATACCATATTCTCTATAGGTTGATAGCCGGGTTTGAAACCGTACTATTATTTGAGTTGTATTGAGCTCGGAGCTCGTAACTCTAGTATGGTTACCACTGAACCATCCATCCGAGTAATATTATTTATTAGTCGGTGGGATACAATAGCTAAAGCTTATTGTATGATTGTAGGAGTTTATCCGACTAAATAGTCGTGATGAAGAAGTACTTCATAAAGCTCTTGTTTCTGGTGAAATCCAAACTTTATTAATATCCAATAAATAAGTACATTTTGCCCTGGGTCGAATTTGTAGTGTAATCCTTAGGTATGGAATTTCTTCAGATGCTCAATATTCCATGAATTTGGCAACGGAGAACCATCCTCAGTGACTAGCTCAAATGACCCGGGTCTTGTTACTTTAGATACTATGTAGGGTCCTTTCCATGGACTCATAAGCTTGTGGCGTCCTGTGGTATTCTGAATCTTCTTCAGGACCATGTCGCCTACTTGGAAAGTACGGTGATGGATGTTCTTGTCGTAGTAGCGCCTCATCCCTTGAAGGTATCTTGCTGATTGAAAGAGAGCGGCTAATCTTGCCTCCTCAAGACTGTCGACTTCTAGTCGCCTTGTATCATCAGCCTCTCATTCGTTGTACTGCTCTGTTCATGGGGAATTCTAGATTAAGTCTGCCGGGAGGATTGCTTCGGTGCCGTAGACCAGGAAGAAAGGAGTTTGGCCTGCTGCCCGACTTCGCTGTGTCCGTAGCCCCCATACTACCTTAGGCAGCTCTTCTACCCACTTCCCATCGTGGTCTTTTAGAAGGTCAAATAGTCTCGGCTTTAGACCGGCAAGGATGAGGGCGTTTGCTCTTTCAACTTGGCCGTTTGATTGTGGATGAGCCACTAATGCATAGTCTATCTTAATTCCACAGTCGGCTTGTCCATGACTTGAACTCGATAGCCGTGAAGGGGGACCCGAGATCAGTGATAATTTTGTGTGGCATCCCAAAGCGATGGAAGATGCTCTGCATGAATTGTACTGACTTTGAGGCGTTGAACTTGACCAGCGACATGTACTCGATCAATTTGGTGAACTTGTCGATTGCAACGTAAACGTACTCAAATCCTCCTGGAGCACGCTTAAGAGGACCCAACATGAGAAAGGCCATGACGAGGGAATACAAATCAACTCGTGATCCAGTACGTGCTGCTGTTTGGCGAAGAACTGGCATGATTGACAGCGATAGACTAAGTCTTCTGCATCTTTTAAGGCTGAGGGCCAATAGTATCCTGATCTGAAGATTTTTCCGACTAATGTCCTTGAAGCTGCATGATTGCCACAGCACCCGGAATGAACCTCGTTCAGGATTTCTTTGCCTTCTTCTGGTGAAATGCACTTGAGGAGGACTACTGATGAGACACCGCGTTGATATAGCTTGTCTCCGACTAGAACATAGTTTTTGCTACGTCTGGTGACCTGCTCCGTGGTAGTTTTATCACTAGGCAGTTTATGCTCCTTGAAGTAGTTGATGAAAACTTGTGTCCAGTCGGGTGCTAGAGTTAAAATCTGAGCGGAGGGTGTGGGATCAACCTCTTCCTTCTCTTGGATTGAAGGCCTGGATAGCTCATGTACGAAGGTACCACTAGGAACCAGGGCTCTGTCGGATCCTAACTTTGCTAGGATATCTGGTGCCACATTGAGGTCCCGGGTAATGTGAATGAGTTCTAACCCTGAGAAGTTTTTGTCTAGCTTGCGGACTTCAGCGCAATAGGCGTTCATTGTTTCCTTGGTGCAATCCCAATCCTTGTTGAATTGGTGAATCACCACGGAAGAATCACGGTAGACTAGGAGTCGCTTGATGCCCAATGTGACTGCTAGCTTTAGCCCATGTAGTAGCGCTTCATATTCTGCTTCATTGTTAGTAGCAGGCCACATTATCTGCAGAATGTACTTGAGCTACTCTCCGGCGGGTGATACAAGTAGTACTCCGGCACCCGCTCCGCCGAGTTTTAAGGACCCATCAAAGTACATCTTCCAATGTTCAGGAATAGCGTTCTCTTGATTCTGCTGTAATTCTGTCCATTCAGCGACGAAATCAGCTAGAGCTTGTGACTTGATAGCTTTCCTTGGAGTGAATTTGATGTTAAGTGCCCCCAGTTCGACTGCCCGTTTGGAAATTCTTTCTGTAGCGTCACGGTTGTGGAGGATTTCTCCCAATGGAAAATCTGTGACAACTGTGATTTCGTGGGTTTCGAAATAGTGTCGTAGCTTCCTTGATGATATGAGTAAGGCATAAAACAATTTTTGAACTTGCGGCTACCACACATGTTGTGAGCACAACAATAGAGTACCTCGCTGATGTAATATACTGGTTGTTGGGTGTTATAGATGTGCTTGTCATCCTTGCGCTCCACTACAATTGTTGTGCTCACAACATGTGTGGTAGCCGCAATGTATAACATCATCGATTCCCCGGGTTCTGGTGGCGTGAGTATAGGATAATTGGTGAGGTATCCTTTGAGCTGTTCAAAGGCTTCGTCCGCTTCTGTTGTCCAATGAAATTTATCGCCGGCTTTGAGTAGTTTGAAGAAAGGTAGTCCCTTTTCTCCCAACCGTGAGATAAATCTGTTGAGCGCAGCCATACACCCGGTGAGTTTTTAAACATCCTTGATGGAAGTAGGTGACTTCATATTGATGATGGCTGTGATTTGTTTTTGACTAGCCTCGATGCCTCGATGGCTAATGAGGAATCCAAGTAACTGGCCTGGGGGTACTCTGAATACACACTTCGTGGGGTTAAGCCTCCATTGGTATAAGCGTAACCGGGTAAAGGTTTCCTCTAGGTCTGAAATGAGGGTAGTCGGATCCTTCGTTTTTATAACCACATTATCAACATATGCTTCCGCGTTGCGGCCAATTTGGTCGCCCAAACAATCTTGGATGGCACGCTGATAAGTAGCCCCTGCGTTCTTCAACCCGAAGGACATGGTTTGGTAACAGTAGGCGCTGAAGGGAGTTATAAACGATGTCTTGGGTTGGTCTTCTTCTTTGAGAGCAATCTGATGGTATCCAGAGTAACAATCCAGAAAGGATAATAATGCAGAACCTGCAGTGGCGTCAACTATTTGGTCTATCCTTGGTAATCCAAAAGGATCCTTTGGACAATGCTTGTTGAGGTCTGTGTAATCGACACACATGCGCCATTCTGCGAAGTTCTTTTTTTTACTAGCACTGGGTTAGCTAGCCATTCGAGGTGGAGAATTTCTCTAATACACCCAGCCATGAGTAGTTTAGATATCTCCTTTTTGATTGCCTCTTTCTTCTCTGGTGAGAATCGTCGTAGTCTTTGCTTGATGGGCCCAGAGCCCTCCTTTAGTTCCAATTTGTGCTCAGCCAAGCTCCTTGGAACTCCTGGCATGTCAGCCGGTTTCCAAGCAAATATATCTTTGTTTGCTCTAAGGAACCTGGTGAGTACGAGTTCCTATTCTTCAGGTAGGCGAGCGTTGATGACCGCCGTCTTTGATGGATCACCAGTTTGCAGATCGATGGTTTTTGTGGAAACTTCTGCCGATGGTTGGATAGCGCTTGCCTTCTTGCTTGGGATTTCCGAATCCCCAGGCTTGGTGTTAAGTACCATCTGTGCGAGTTCCTGTACCTCTAGGGCGAGTTGAGCTTTTTCAGCGATTTGGACAGCCTCTGTGTCGCAATCTAATGATCGCTTCAAGTCACCCCTGAAGGTTAAAATACCTTTGGGACCCGACATTTTCAGCAGAAGGTATGAATAATGTGGAATTACCATAAATTTGGCGATAGCGGGGTGTCCAAATATGGCATGGTATGATGATTCGAAGTCGGCTACCTCGAAACTGATGTACTCAGTCCGATAATTGATCTGAGTTCCAAAAGTGACAGGTAGTATGATCCTTCGGAGTGGTATAGCCGCCTTTCCGGGTACTATGCCATAAAAGGGGGCGCTTGATGGTGTGAGCTGAGTTGCAAGGTCCAGGTTCATCTTGCGTAGGGTGTTTGCGAAGATGACATTGAGTCCTGCTCCTCCATCTATGAGTACTCTCCCCAATTTGAACCTGGCGACTGTAGGATCCAAGACCAGTGGGTAGTGCCCTGCATTGGAGACGTTGGTCCATTGGTCTGCCTGGGAGAAATTGATGGGATGCTCAGACCAATCGAGGTATCTGGGGGCAGCCAGTTCAGTAGACATAATTTCCCATAGGGAAAGCTTCTGCAAGCGCTTATTGTCACTGGTGGTTACTCCCCCGAATATGACATTGATAGTACCTTTGGGGTGTTGGAAACCGCCAGTGTCTTGCGGAGGGTCTTCAGCTACTTTCTTCCCCTTATCTCTTTTGTTTTTGTTGAAGTCAGAGTTCAGACCTCTCTCTTTGAGTTGCCGACAGTGCCTAGCCTAGTGTCCTCCTTTTGGATGGAAAGGGCATGGACTGTCGAGGAGATCGTCAAAGCTGAAGGGCTTGTTCCCCTTTTTCTGGGGTTCCATGGCTGCAACAGTATTGTCTCCTGTCCGCTTGCGGGTGTTTTGCTGAGCAGTTTGGTTTCCACTTTGGTTATTTCCTCGATCACCTTGCGTGTTTCTTTCGGGAAAGCGCTCCTGTGTGTGTTCCTCTGTCGCCATCATGGAGTTTACTGCCCAATGAAACTCGTCAACGGTGGTTGGGTCATTCTTGATGAAATCCTTATAATTGTACCTTTGGCAAATTCCATTGCCAAAGAGGTCAATTACTTCTCTGTCTGTTATATCGGAGACTGTGGAGCGGATTTCGGAAAAGCGTCTGTAGTACTCCCGTATTGTCTCGTTTTTCTGTTGCTTGCAGGTTTTGAGCTTGGTTCGAGGGTCTGATCGCTCTGGGACACCCGTGAAGTTCTCTATGAAAATGCGGTGAAGTTGTTCCCAGGAGTCGATGGATTCGAGTTTGAGCCTGTCGAACCATGCAAGGGGCATTGTTTCGAGAGCCATGGGGAGAAAAAGTGGCTTAACATCGTTGCTTCCTCCTGCTAACTCAACTGCTTGAGCGTACAGCCTGAGCCATCACTTAGGTTCTGTCTTCTCGTCGTACTTCGAGTAGTTCCCAGGTTTGAACTTTCGAGGGAACGGGATTGCTCGGAGTCTCTGGGAAAAACATGGAAAGCGATCGATGGTGTCGGATGCTAGAATATTGACTCCTTGGTATGGCTCCTCCTTTGGCTTGATCAGGTACTCGGTTGACCAGACGACTCCTTACTGGAGCGCGGCCGAGCTGCTCATGAATGGGTCACCTTTGGCTAGGGTGAGAAGAAGCTTGTTCGTCGGCTAAGGACTCGAGGTTTCGACCTCTGAGCTATAGCGCGGTAGTCTGAAGCATGATCAACCGTCATTCTTCCTCAGCGGTGTGGTTGTCCTTGGCTCCCATCTCCGTGGCTAAAGCCAAGATGTTTTGGTAGGGTGTTTGGTACACTTTGTGACCAGCTACCCTCATGAATTCAAGCTCGAGGTTGCGCGAGCAGTTGGCTCGTCGTCGATTGTGATCATCGTGGGACTAAATTTCCTGGTCCCTGTCTTGACGAGTTTGGCGTTCCGCTTCATCTTCCAAGCGCCTTCGACTGTTATATTCCTCAAGCCGTACTTGGTAGCGTTCCATGGCCTCCTTTTGATGAGTTGCCCGTCTTCTGCGAGCATCTTTTGCCTGATTCCTTCTTACTCTTTCTGCCTTCATTGACTCAGTTTCTCCGTGTCCTTCTGGGTCATTATCGGATATCATACTCAAGGTTTCATCATCTCGGAGGACATCTAGAGGAGTTGGAGGTCATAGAGATGACTGGTGTCCTACCAAGAAGACCTCCCGAGTGTAGCTTTGGTTTGTTGGTCCTGGTGTAACCGACTCCAAGGTAGAGGCGCTGGAGTTTAGCTCTGTTGAGGTATCATGTTCCTCAAGAGGAAGCTGATGTCCGTGTTGGTATGGTAGAATCTGGTCTATTGTGCTAACCAACCTAGCTGGTGCTGGTTGTATTGGCCAATGAACGATGTTACCTTCCTTGGTTGAGTTGAAGACGAGTCCCTGCTGAGCTCCTGTCAGCGGGATCTGTTGAAGCTTTCTGAATTTTGCTCCGATCAATTCTTGGAAGTTCTCAGTCGAGTTCCGCAATCCAAAGGTAATGCCATGTCTGGTATCCGAGTCCATTTTGGTATCAGAGTTCGAGCCCGAGTAGGAGTCGGATGCTTCAGCTTGGTCCTCAAATTCTTGTGGATCTTGGATTGCGAGGTTTGCTAGGTTCTGGGTGAGATGATCCATCTTTGGCGTGACTTGCGCTTCTGATTCGGTGTGAAGTTGTCGATGTAGCTTCCCTTGATCATCCACGATGCATGTCCACGAGCCAAAAACAAAAATTGATCCCGTCGAGAACATGTTGACGTGGTTCGTCGAGCTCTTAGTCGTCGAATCGCCGAGAGCCCCTACCTAGCACGCCAGCTGTCGGTGTTTGTTAACCGGCAACCCGTCTTAAGGGATCTCAGACGATTTGTTCGATGGGGATCAACGTTCGTAGAACTCGGCGAGTACACAAGGACAACTGTTTATACTGGTTCAGGCCACTTAATAGCGTAATACCTTACCTCCAGTGCGGCGTGTGCCTTGTGTTATGATTCAAGATTCAATGATATGGGTCGACGCCTACTTCCCCTTATATATCCGGGTGAAGTACGACGTATCCCGAGTCCTAGTCGATTACAATAGAGGAGTCATATTCTAATTACAAGACTTCCTTTAAGAACTCGACTAAGTTACAATAAGAGTCCTAATCCGGGTAGACTTCATGTCACATCCTTGGATCTCTTGTGCCGTCCATGATTAGTCGGAGTAATTATCTTCTGATGATATCTCTGACATCCTGGTCCGTCAGGTACGTCATACCATTCACACTGAAATAGTATGACTTCTTTTTGACCAGGGAAATCAAGTGTCAATATTTTTTTAATGATGCCATACCACTGCATACTTGCAGAACTATCAACACCCTTAACTGCAACCCCTGAATTTTGTGTATTCAAAGCACTCTCTACAGAAGCTGTTCGAAAATAGAAACCATTGATGAGGCACCTGTTGAAAACACGAACCCGGTGATCTGGTCCTCGAGAAAGGGCATATAGTGTATCACTAATCCCCCCTTCTGCATAAAATTCGCTCTTCTGCAATCGATTTGAAAACAGCAAAATAAATAAGACAATACTTGTTTTCTGTAAGGATGCAGTTATGTTACACACCTTACGCTGAAACCAACCAACAAATTGCTCCCTGTGACGTCTCTCAACGCCATGTGTAGAAATATTTTTGAGTTCCTCCTTATGCAAACTACATATGTTCTAATAAAAGGTACTCAATTAGAAAAACATTAATCGTGAGGAACATTAAACACTTGTAATTTCAACTTACTCAATCCATGGAACAGCCTCATCAGAATTTGTTATTATGTAGTGCCGCATCTGCTTCAACTCTAAACTAGGAATAGCCTCAACTTTGCAACCTTTCTTACTATAGTCAATGGTCTAAAATACGCTAAGCCCAGATGGTGCTTCATTCATTGCACTTGTTTCATGACGTTCTGGGTGGTTCAACTTTGTATCAACGTCTTCTAGGAACCGAGAACAAAATGTCATGCACTCTTCGGCGATATATCCCTCTGCTATAGAACCTTCAGGTTGTGCTTTGTTCCTCACATATCCTTTCAATGTACGTAGATACCTCTCGACTGGATATATCCATCTATAACATACATGTCCTCCAATTCTAGCCTCCTCAGCTAAATGAACTGACAAATGCATCATAATATCAAAAAATGCGGGTGGGAATAACATCTCTTGCAGACATAAAGTCTCTCCAATTGAAGTGGTTAGTTTTTCAAGGTCACTTTCCACCAGTTCCTTTGAACATAATGAACTAAAAAATCTACTTAGCTGAATCAGTGGGATAGCAACATCTTGAGGCAATATGTCACATACAACTATTGGTAACAATTTCTATAGTATAACATGATAGTCATGAGTCTTTAGTCCAGAAACCTTACATCCCTTGATGTCCATGCATCTTCTTATATTTGCTGCAAAACCATCAGGCATCCTCACTCCTTGTAAGAATTTGCATAAAATTTCCTTCTCTTCCTTGCCTAAGCTATACAATGCTGGTGGCAAAGTATACTTGCCATTCTCCACCACAAGATATTGGTCTTTTCTAATCCCAAGATTATGCAAGTCAAGTCGAGCCTTCTCACCATCCTTACATTTACCATCAATGTCAAGCAATGTCCCCAGTATGCTCTCACCAATATTCTTCTCGATGTGCATGACATCCAAATTATGTCTAATAAGCAATTTTCCCCAGTACGGTAGTTGGAAGAATACACTCTTCTTCCTCCAATTGTGCCACCTAGTTTCTTCTTCACGCTGCTTCCTCTTCCTTGTGCCTTGCCCAAATTTTGGTTGCTCAAAACTATCATACTCTTGTAGAACCTCTTCACCAGTAAGTGGCACAGGAGCCACCCTTGTTTCTACCTTGTTGTTGAAGCTACTTTTATTCTTGCGCCATCGATGGTTCTGTGGCAAAAAGCAACGATGACCCAGGTAATAATGCTTGCACCCAAATTTCAACCATAAGTATTCTGTAAACTTATGACAGCAAGGACATGGAAACTTGCCTTTAGTACTCCAATCAGACAACATGGCATATGTAGGGAAATCATTTATGGTCCATAGTAGAACTGCACGTAAAGTAAAATTTTTCCTAACCTTTGCATCCCATGTGATGGCACCCTTTTCCCAAAGATCTTTTAGCTCATCGATCAGTGGCTGCAAATATACATTAGTGTTCATTCCAGGAGATTTGGGCCCTGGTATCTGTTGATGCTCACTAAGTGTCATATTCTTAGCATCAACAAGGTCATATAACGCAACACAAGGACTTAAAATCAACCAAAAACGTTTTATAAACTAACGATTTCCACTTGTCCTTGAGTTTTATTTGAATGTAGGTAATTGCAAGGTTTTTGAGCAAAATGACCACGAGGACCCACCAGGAGGCAAGCACACTCACTTGGGCTCACTTTGGGCCAAGGTGGGGTGGCGCCCGCCACCCCTAGCTGGCGGCCGCCAGGGGAGTGAGGCCCAAACTCCTCCCCTGCCACGTCACTGATCCAGGGGAGGCGTGCCACACTCATTTGCAGCCATTGATCACTTAGGTCGTTGCATCCAAGGGCTAAGAAGATATGTCACGTGGATCATGACCTAATGGCCCATGTGATGGTTATTTGGACATGCAACCGACCTTGGAACCGCCTCTCTGGAGCTCCTGGATGTCGTTGAAGCAATGACAGTGGATCCAACAGCCAGGGGGTGGCGGCCGCCACCTAGGGCTGGCGCCCGCCACCTCACTCACCCCCCTGACCTAACCCTAGGTCTATAAGTACCCCCTAGGTCCCTTAGGCTATAAATAGGACCCCCCGAGCTCATTTGTACTCAGACCTCACCTCATTAGTTCCACTCTCTTGTAAGCGAAGCTCTGGTGAAGTAACACTCTAGTTGAGAGACTTAGCATGTGTTTGGTTGTGGGACTACCTAGGTTAGGTTGGATCCATCCCTGATTTTTTGGAATAGAGTGAACCCATTTCTTGTTTGGTTGTGTGGGTTGGGTTCGTCCCAGTTTCTTGTTTGGTTTGAGACAAATAGAAGGTGGGTTGACATCTTGTCGGCTCAGTGCTCTGCTCGCTTGCTCTCCAACTGGGTTGACCCCATCCGCTCGTTTCGAAGGAACGGGGTCGACCCACATCTAAGGAGAATATTCTCTACAGGGAATGAACCCAACCCACTAGTCCCCTAACCAAACACCTCCAAAACTGGATCCAACCCATCCTCAACCCACTTTAACCCACCAACCAAACACATGCTTAGAGTGAGAGCGAGACTGAAGAAGAGAAGAGCTGGAGTTGTAATAGAGGATCTTCTAGAGTCTCTGGTATAATTCCAAGTCTTTCTTCATTTATCTTAGTGTTCTTCTACTTTCAGCATTTACTTTAAGTTCTTTACTTATTGTTCTTGTTGAGTGCTTTCGATCATAGATAACTTAGTATTTAGTTTGTATCTAGTTTGGGTTCTTCGCTGAGTAATCAGTGCTCTAGTTTTGGACGCAAGATTAGAGTAGTATATATTAGTGTAGGCACGGTGCTTAGACTAGTTATACCTTAGTTTGTGGCTAGCCCCCCGGATAGCTGTGGTAGCAAACAGGTGGTGACAGCCTTGGGAGCCTTGAATTCCACCACGTAGTTGGGTTAGTTTTTAAATCATAAACCTCGTTGTGCACGTCTGAGGTAAATAGTCCAGAGGGTGTGTACAGTTCGAAGAACTAGATAAAACCTTTATTGCTAAGTTAGTTGTGATCGTAAGTGTGTAGGAAAACATTAATCTGTTCATCGGCCAGACCCCGCCGATTTAGTTTAGTAGTAGTTAGTCTTTCTTTCTTTTCATTTTAGTGGTAGTAGAAATCAACCCCCATTCATACATTTCGATCAACCTTGCTAGAATCACTAGTTGTTCATAGCAGTCCTAGTGTTAGTTCTGCCATAGTAGCTTCCCGGTGGAAATAAATATGATACTCGGTTACTCCCGGGTGAAGTGCTACAATTGACTTATTCTGTGCGCTTGTGGAATTTACCAATAGTCATAAGAATAGTTAGTTATACTTCTTACATTAAGAAGTACCAACAAGCCTTTCTGGCGCCGTTGCCGGCATAGATTCCATAGTCTACTCCTAGTGACGACGTTAGCAAGTGTCAACAAGCATTTCTGGCGCCGTTGCCGGGGATAGATTCCTTAGTCTACTCCTAGTAACGACGTTAGCAAGTGTCAATAAGCATTTCTGGCGCTGTTGCCGGGGAAGCAATTGGCTAGAATTAATTCTTTGCGATTTCTATTGAATTAAACCCCGTAGTTCTAGCGGGTATATATATTGTTCGTCGTTAGTGATCGTTCAAGTAGCCATGGCTGGATTCAATCTTCCGAGCAACTATCAAGAAGATCCCGAGGCCATTTTTAGGAGAGCGAGAGCTAATCTCACTCCTCCGAGGAAGAACCTGGAGTTTTGCGAGAGGAGTTCGTCAAGACAAGAATCCCAGTCAAAAGTTACTGACGAACCAAGCTGCTCCACCGATCGATCAACACCAACGCTGACATCGTCATCAACATCGACGTCGACCAAAACACTCCGTGAGTATTCCATGCCTACTCTTGCTCACATTCCAGTGTTACATTCTACTAGTAATGTAGATTTTGAGCTTAAACCTCACCTAATACGTATGGCTCAAGCTATTGCATTTAATGGCAAACCTTCCGAGGATGCTAATGCTCATCTCCAGAATTTTTTGGAGATATGTAGTACAATTTCTGTGCAGGGAGTTTTGCAGGATGCCATTAGACTTCGTCTTTTTCCATTTTCATTAGTGGAAAAAGCGAAGCAGTGGTTCCTCTTCAACTCTGGACACCTGCTGACATGGGTGAGATGCGCGGATCAATTCCTCAACAAGTTCTGCCCGATAAGTCGAACTATTCTTTTCCGTAGCAAGATTTCTAACTTTGGACAGGGAGACGAAGAAACAATCACTGAAGCTTGGGAGAGACTACAAGAGTATGTTGAAGACTGTCCCCACCATGGTATGCAAGACTATTACTTGATCTAGTGCTTCTACCATGGACTCCAGCAAGAATCTCGAGAACACATTGATGCTGCCGCCGGAGATGCATACCTCTCTCTCACTGTAGAGAAGGCAACCAAACTGATCGAGACAATGGTGGCGAATCAAGGATGGACAGAAAAACGTGCTAGAGGTATGTCTGAAATTAAACAAGTTGATTCTGTTACCCTGCAAACTTTGGTAAAATTGCTAGAGCAAAGAATAAATGAGAAGAGAGATCGTGCTGCAATGGAGTACTACGCCAAGCAAAGAGCCGCATCGTCAAGTGAAGGTCAAGGAGAAATTAAGAAAGAGGAAGCAAAATCCCTTCTTAATAATGGTGGCTACGGAGAACCTCCAATTCCAATGATGGAATAATAAAGGTATGCCTCAAACCTCCGTATTTAATTCTCCTATTGGAAAATTAGTTTCTAATCAAGGTAGAATTAATGATAGCAGAAATAATAAATTAATTGAACATGATAAAATGTTAGAAGGAATTTATGCTAAACTGAAAGATTTTTCTAAAGCATTTAAGGAACAAATTAATTTTAATAAGAGATTAGAGCAAAAAGTAGATAACATTAAATCTCAAATTAAATACTATGAGGAATTAAAAGCTGTAACCATGAGAGGTGGTAAATCCACTCGTGATCCACCTCATCCTAATTTAGTTCCTAGTAGTAATTCTGCTGCAAAGAAAAATATTGTTAATGTTCAAAAAGATGAAAAAGAGGAGACCCCAGCTGAACCTTCATCCAAGGTACGAACTGCTCCTCATGAGTTTTATGATACACATGTATTACCTTTTCCAGATCGAAACAGAAATCCGACGGAAGACGACCAATTCAAGAAATTCGTCAAGGTAATTCAAAAATTTTATATACATGTGCCATTTATTGACGCTATGCAGGTTCCAACTTATGCAAAATATTTGAGAGACATGCTCAATAAGAAGAAACCAATTCCAAGTAGGAATGTGGTTAAATTGACCGAAGATTGCAGTGCGGTCATTTTAAACCAACTCCTAGAAAAGAAGAAGGACTCAGGAAACCCAATGATCGCGTGTTCAATTGGAGAGCAGCACTTCGAGCATGCACTCTGTGATCTGGGAGCAAGCGTCAGCGTCATGCCCAAGGTAATATATGATAAATTAAATCATCATACTTGTCCCCTACTTCTATGTGTCTGCAGCTAGCCGATCAATCGCTCTGATATCCCGCGGGAATAGCAGAGAATATTCCGGTTAAAATCCGTAATGTCTTTGTTCCGGTGGATTTTGTGGTTCTGGATATTAATCCCGACCACCGGACGCCATTGATCTTAGGACGGCCATTTTTTAGCACTGCAAAAGCCACCATTGATGTAGGAGCTGGAGAAATTCAGCTCCACATCAGTGGAAAGGAGGAGAAATTCCAGTTCACACCGCGACCGGAAAAACACCGGTCATCAAAGTTCGTTGGTGCCGACACTCCGCCAAACAAAGCCAGTGAAGGAAATATTCAGCCACAACCACCGTGAAGGCGACACTAATCGGGAATCCAAAGCGGCTAACCAAGATGCTTTGTAGGGAGATTAGGTGAAGCCTAGGGGGCTTAGGGCAGCCTTAGGGATGGTGCCCACCACCCCATGCTGGCGTCCGCCACCCTATAGGCCATTTTTTAACTTAGCCAGTCAAGTAGACTATCATCCCTAGCTCATAGGCTCAAATAACACCAGGGGAGACCCATGCCTTTGCTCTTTTCAATGCACTCATTCACTCCCATGTTTCCTCCTCTCTCTTCAATTTCACTCCATCTTTTGGACTCTTCTCCACTCAAAAATTCTGGTGAGGAGTGATGAGGAGAGAACAAAGTGAAAGAAGGAGTGGCTTTGAGTGGGAATTACCCATAAAGGGGTGGCGCCCGCCACTTTTTCCTGGCACCCGCCACTTTTTCCTGGCGCCCGCCACCTCAATTTCCACATTTCTGTACGAAGCTGCACCCGAGTAAGTTTCCCACCATCCTTGGTATAAAGTATGACCAGGATGAAGAAGTGATCTTTGAAATTTTCAGCCCACTTACTCCATTTAGGAGGTTACACTCTTTGCACTTTGCACCGACACTACCACTTTATTCCCCACTTAGAATTTCAGTGGACATTATGAGGGAAACCTCATGTGTTGGTTGCAGACAGAAATGGGCAAGTAGGGGTGGCGCCCGCCCGGTGGGTGAAGTTTTTAGCCTTCCCCCTTCCATCCTCAGCCTATAAATACTACCCACACCCCATGCAAGCTCCTACACCTCACTCAGAACACAAAAAAAAAACACTAGCCACCTCGAGCACTAGCGAGGAGGTCATGGGCCCTCTCAAGAACTTCTTCACCGGCAAGGAGAAGAAGAGTAAGGGTGAGGGAAGTTCGTCGGGGGCAAACACTCACATTCACTTTGCTGGGAGTGATGAGGAGAGTGCTGGGAGGGGTACTCCATCCACCAACAAAATGTTGGTGGATCGGAACTCTCCGCCCACACACCAGGCTGGACCGACCATCCACGTCCTGAATTCCGTCGATGATATCATCTGGCAGAGTGATCGGGAATGGTAGGCCCAGAACATCCTCAGTGAGAGGGAGTTCGTTCACACCAGCCACATCGACGATGACTTGCTAAGTCGCACTGGTATGGACAATGAGTTTCTCTATATTTTTCGAACCTTGGGATGGGAAGATGCATGAAAGGTTAATGAGGAGGGAATCCTTCCCCTCACAATGGAATTTCTGGCCACAATGCAAATATCTGCTAATCACATAAAATTTCGGCTTTTTAATGAAGAACATGCTTTAACATGGAAGCAGTTCAGCAAGAATTTAAACTTTGATGATTCATGCTTGCTGAGCTTGGAATCTGCCTGTACGGGATTCAATAGAAATGAATTTTGGAAAAGTATTGCTGGGAACAGAAACCCAGGCTTGCCCCGTACAAGTAATATCCACAACCCCACGCTTAGGTTTTTTCACAAATATATTAGTATCACACTCTTTCCAAGGCCGGACTTAAGACCAATTAAAAAGCCCGAAATGCTGCTGCTTTATGCTCTAGTAAACCACATAAAAGTATCACCCGCCAAAGCCATGGCGGACTACTGGTCTAAATTTGATCAACGCACTGGAAATATCGAAATGACATCATGGATAACTAGACTGGCTTTAAACATGGGTCTGCTGAACACCTCTGTATACTCTTACATTCCTGGTGACCGAGACCTTTTGACCATGGAACACTTCTCGCAAGGACACCTCTTGCATGAGAACTAGGAGACCGGTGAGATTCACATGATCTACCAAGATTATGTGAATAAAATCGCTCTTCCTGACATGTCACTTTGGTTGGTGAATGCACCAACGTTACTTTTGGCCCTGGAAACTGAGGCAGAATGAAACCGCAGGTTGGCTCGAGAGAACATCATGCAGGTTCCTAGAAGGAGGACGCGAGCGCAGACCCGTGCAGCAGAAGAGGCAGCAAGAGCCGCAGCAGCGTCACAGGAGTTTGACCCTTTTCATGTAGAGCAGTATGGAGGAGCAGCACTCTATGGCTCGCACCATCCGTAGTGGGGATACGGCCATGAGGCGTCCCTCCACTCATCCCAGTTAGGGAGTTCATCCCACTCTTTGGGAGGATCCACCCGGTACACTGGCCGTGGTGATGAGTTCTTCCCTGGAGCAATCTCACCACAGGCTGCTCGCCATTCGTCCTTTCATCAGGACGAGTGGATGCGCGATATGGGATATCTTCAGCACCAAATGAATGGACTCACCATGGATACTGCCGAAATCCGTCAGGACTTGAACGAAATGAACCAAAATTTCCAGGTATTCCGCCAGGAAACTGGTGGAGAACTGGGTAATATTTTTTCTCTCCTGTAGCAGAACCAGCAAAACTGGGACGAGATGTACCGTCGTCAGGGATGAATGTAACCCAACCACGCCAACAGCCAGCTTGGGGGAGGACCCCCGTCAAAGAGGTAAGTATCACAACCGTCTTTATTATTGTCATTTTTTATTTATTTCAGTAATTTAAATTTGAGTTTTATCTTAGTTAATTTGCAGCTTAATTAAAAAATAATATATATATAATAATAAATAAATAGCAATAAATGAAACGCTCTCATCATAAGTCTTTTTATTAAATAAAAGTGATGTATGCCATGCATTAGAGTTATCATGGGAGAACGTATGGTAGAACTAAACTTGAGGCATGAGCATTAGACTAAGCAAAGGGGAAGTAAGTTTCTACTTTGACTTGAGCAAGTCAAGTTTGTGGAGTAGTTATTTTGAAAAAAATGATGAATTTAAAAACTTGCTCTAAGTACTTCTGTGGCAAAGAAAGTCCTACCAAAGCCAAATAATTTTTACTCTTAGAGTAGGAGCTTCCACTTGCTGCATATTAGTGTTGAGCTAGTTAGACTTTTGTTGATACACATGGTAGAGAAACTTGACATATTTTTTGACGAAGGAATTCACTTGCACCCACCTATATAGTGCTATTCTTACACTGAGAATACGCACACAACATGCCTTTATTTCCATTCATTGTTAGGAATACTCCATGACAAAATATCATGCTCCATAATGAAATCTTAGGGACATGGCTATAACAGTTAAAAAAAGAGCAAGTGCTCTAGAAAGAAAAGAATATTCAAAAGAGCAAGTGCTCTAGAAAGAAAAGAATATTCAAAAGAGCAAGTGCTCTAGAAAGAAAAGAATATTCAAAATAGCAAGTGCTCTCATTCATAGCCATGATCCCACAAATGAGATAAAAAGGAGAAGTGCCATGAAAGTATTAGCCACAATAAATACCACACACTTGCACATTCCTGGTCTAAACCTATGACTTGTTGCTCCTTTGCTCCAGTTGTCTAACTTAGCAAAATTATGCTAGCATTGCATGCTCAATTTTATCCTACCCATTACAACCCACATAAAATCTTAGTGAGAGGATAATTCTTCCATTTCCACATACAAATATGAGTTATTGAGTGAGCCACAGAAGTTACTAAGCATGCATTCTTTTGAACAAAACTTGCAAAAAACTCCACATATATTGATTAGCAAAATAGGAGAGGGAAAGACAAACCTTCTTTCTTGCTGGTCTTTTGTTCTAATCTTGAGCGCAGGGAAGGCTACCAATTCTATGGTGATGAAAATAATATGGGCATACACAACAAAAACACAGAGTTTCCAAGATTCAAGTTCATGCTTGCTCGAGGACGAGCAAGAGGTAAGCTTGGGGGAGCTTGTTGATGCTCACTAAGTGTCATATTCTTAGCATCAACAAGGTCATATAATGCAACACAAGGACTTAAAATCAACCAAAAACCTTTTATAAACTAACGATTTCCACTTGTTCTTGAGTTTTATTTGAATGTAGGTAATTGCAGGGTTTTTGAGCAAAATGACCATGAGGACCCACCAGGAGGCAAGCACACTCACCTGGGCTCACTTTGGGACAAGGTGGGGTGGCGCCCGCCACCCCTAGCTGGCGGCCGCTAGGGGAGTGAGGCCCAAACTCCTCCCCTGCCACGTCACTGATCCAGGGGAGGCGTGCCACACTCATTTGCAGCCATTGATCACTTAGGTCGTTGCATCCAAGGGCTAAGAAGAGATGTCACGTGGATCATGACCTAATTGCCCATGTGACGGTTATTTGGACATGCAACCGACCTTGGAACCGCCTCTCTGGAGCTCCTGGATGCCGTTGAAGCAATGATGGTGGATCCAACGGCCAGGGAGGTGGCGGCCGCCACCTAGGGATGGCGCCCGCCACCTCACTCACCCCCCTGACCTAACCCTAGGTCTATAAGTACCCCCGTAGGTCCCTTAGGCTATAAATAGGACCCCCCGAGCTCATTTGTACTCAGACCTCACCTCATTAGTTCCACTCTCTTGTAAGCGAAGCTCTGGTGAAGTAACACTCTAGTTGAGAGACTTAGAGTGAGAGCGAGAGTTGAGAAGAGAAGAGCTGGAGTTGTAATAGAGGATCTTCCAGAGTCTCTGGTATAATTCCAAGTCTTTCTTCATTTATCTTAGTGTTCTTCTACTTTCAGCATTTACTTTAAGTTCTTTACTTATTGTTCTTGTTGAGTGCCTTCGATCATAGATAACTTAGTATTTAGTTTGTATCTAGTTTGGGTTCTTCGCTGAGTAATCAGTGCTCTAGTTTTGGACGCAATATTAGAGTAGTATATATTAGTGTAAGCGCGGTGCTTAGACTAGTTATACCTTATTGTGGCTAGCCCCCCGGATAGCTGTGGTAGCAAACAGGTGGTGACAGCCCTGGGAGCCTTGAATTCCACCACGTAGTTGGGTTAGTTTTTAAATCATAAACCTCGTTGTGCACGTCTGAGTTAAATAGTCCAGAGGGTGTGTACGGTTCGAAGAACTAGATAAAACCTTTATTGCTAAGTTAGTTGTGATCGTAAGTGTGTAGGAAAACATTAATTTGTTCATCGGCCAGACCCCGCCGGTTTAGTTTAGTTGTAGTTAGTCTTTCTTTCTTTTCGTTTTAGTGGTAGTAGAAATCAACCCCCATTCATACATTTCGATCAACCTTGCTAGAATCACTAGTTGTTCATAGCAGTCCTAGTGTTAGTTCTGCCATAGTAGCTTCCCTGGGGAAATAAATACGATACTCGGTTACTCCCGGGTGAAGTGCTACAATTGACTTATTTTGTGCGATTGCGGAATTTACCAATAGTCATAAGAATAGTTAGTTACACTTCTTACATTAAGAAGTACCAACAAGCCTTTCTAGCGCCGTTGCCGGGATAGATTCCATAGTCTACTGCTAGTGACGACGTTAGCAAGTGTCAACAGTATCAGCATTGACATCATCCTATATGATTGTTTTAAACACAACCAAGGAGGTAAGTTATAAGGGATTATGTCGATGAAATATGGTCGATAGTCTACCGAGGGGTATGCCCAAGGTAGTAGATTGAGCGGGGGAGGCGTGCGAGACGTCTGCAAAGTGTAAACACAGGTACGAGAGACGGCGATTTAGACAGGTTCGGGCCGGCAAGTCGCTGTAATACCCTATGTCCTGTGTTCTGGTGGTTGGTTTGTATTGATGGGTTGGAATATGAAGTGAGTTTGGAGGGGATCCCTGCTCGCCATATATAGCCAGGGAGCAGGGTTACAACTTGCCGAATCCTAACAGATTACAATCGGTTCCTTTTGGCAAGGAATCCGGGTCTATCTATTCGAATCTTCCTTGTCGAGCAAGTCATCAGGAGAGTCCCTGGCGGCCACGATAGCCTGGTCGCGGGCCGCAAGGCCTTCTGGTTGGGCCGTATCTGGAAGAGGGCCCAAGTCGTGCCATGGGGGTATACGGGTATAATATCCCCACAGCTAGTCCCCGAGCACTTTGCATCCATTGTGCTGGGCGTCGTGAAGTTTCCCGAGCAGGTCGGGTCTGGTCATATGTCGGTGAAGACGTCTTCCGACCAGGTCGCCTGGTCGTGGTTGCACTTGTAGTAGGCTTCCAACCAGGTTAAGCTGGTCGCGAACGTAGCAGCCAGAGTTGTAGCCGTACTGCAGCCATGTGGAATATTCTGCGTCGTCCGACAAAAAGGGATGCAAGGTGCTGCAAGAAAAATTTTGAAGATCTTTCATCTGGTGAAGTGTATCTACTTTGGACGTAGCTAGACACCAGTAGCCGACGGCATTCCAGTTGAGGTCCGAGCTAGTCCGCATAGAGCTGTAAAAGAAAAAGATGAACAATACATTCACCGCTAGGTGAAGTGTATCCACTTAGTCCCCGAGCTTGGGAGTAGGTGTTGTAAGCACGTGGTGCCAAGCTTGTAATTTTGCTGCATGAAATCAGAGTCATTTTGACGAAAGGAAAAATGACGTGTGTACACGTAGTCCCCGGGCCTGCTGTAAGAAGCAGCGTGGTTCATGTAGCAGGGCCAAAGAAACAGCATTAGTAAAAATGTGAGGGGAGAGTCCCCGAGGTTGAAGTTGGAGATCTACAGTCCCCGAGATTTACTGTAGTGTTGATGGTCCTTAAACACTTGTTTTACCATCAACATTTTACACAAAAATTCACCAAAAAGGCATGAAAAGTAGTCAAATAGGTTTCAAACTAACCAAATTCCACATATCCATAGATTTTATTTGAATGCAGGATTTGGACCAAATTTGGAGAATGGACCCACCAGGGGCCGAGCCCATTCACCAGGGCCCATTTGGGCCCTAGTGGGGTGGCGCCCGCCACCTAGGTGGCGACCAAACTCCCCCCTGCCACATCACTGATCCGTGTGACCACCCCAGGGCCAAATCTCAGCCCTTGGTCACTAGGTCGGTGGCATCGGAGGGCTCAGGAGGGGAGTGGCGTGGATCATGCATGCCACCATGCAAAGAAGCACATGTTGAATTAAAGAAGCACATGCTTAATTCTTCTCCACCATTGATCTGAAGGAGGTTACGATCCAAGGGCTCTCATCCATCATCACGCGGATCGATGATGTGGCGGTGGAGTAGCCCCTACTCCAGCTCTCTACTATAAATACCCCTGGAGGTGTCACTTCATATCAAGCAAGAAAGCAAGGAAAGGAAGGAAGAAGCAAAGAGGAAAGCAAGGCTAAAGCTAGAGAGCTAATAGCTTAGGATTTAGCCAAGCTTAGGCAAGTAGGTAGCTAGTAGAGCAAGGCATCCATGCCTCATTGCCCTCGCGGAAGCGCTGCTCAAGGCTTAGCTCAAGAGTAGAAGCGTGCGAGTAATCGGTCCTGGAGTTGGGAAGAGTCTTCCTTCATATCCGGTTCAGGTTTTGCTCTTGTAACTCAAGCACTTTACTATATTCTAGTTCATCATTTCAAGTATTACTTTATTCTACTTACCAGTATTGAGTAGTATACTTGATTGATTGCTTGAGTACCTAGCTATCCTACATTTCAATTCACTTAGCCATAGTAGTTAATCTCTAGTGTGCTTAGTGTTTGATCTTTGCCAATAGGTTGCTTAGTTAGTTTAGTGTTTATCTTATTAAGTCAAGTATTTGCTCTGAGGTCCGCAAGGGTGTCTCTATTCTAGGCCAGGATAGAGATAGTTAGAATATAATTAGGCGTGGTGCTTAGTTATAGACTTACCTTCAGATACGGCTAGACCCCAGGATAGCTGTGGTAGCAAGCAGGTGGTGACAGCCCTGTGCGCCTTGAATTCCACCACGTAGTTGGTCTAGTTTAACAGTAAGGCTCATTGTGCTAGCGTTCAACCTAAGTCAGTGGTAAAGGCTAGTAGGCCTCGGTACTTGACAAGATAGGAATAAAACTATACTTAACTTGGTTGCTTATTTGGCATTTGCCTATCTTTCTTTGTAGTTATCTAGGAGTAGTTATTAATTCCTAGTTAGTTATATTAGTTATCCTTAGTTATCTTATTCCCCCTATCTACCTGTCTATCCACCTTACCTTAACCATTCATTTCATCCTTACCTATCCACTCATAAATTCCTTCTAGCCTTTCATCTCCTCTCTTCTCTTATCTCCTTTTCCCTTTCTTATTCTTCGACTCTCATCCCCTCCTTGACTCGACTCATACACCACCCTAGCCTTCCTTTGGGATCAAATAAATTGACACCTGGTACTCCCAGGCGAAGTGCTACTACGATAGTTCTGTGCGCTTGCAGAATCTCCTCTAGGTAGATTGCAATATCTCTAGCTAGCTTCTACTAGTGTCGGGATTGACAACCCCATTTGACATTAGTAGATAGCTGCTCTAGCTTCACTCCTTTAGGTATAGTGACTGGACTTGCTACAAGCATTTCTGGCGCCGTTGCCAGGGATAGATTCCATTGTCTACTCCTAGTAACGACGTTGACAAGTATCAACAAGCATTTCTGGGCCGTTACCGGGGATAGTTGCCTAGCTCTATCTTTAGTGAAGTTAAGAACTACCAACAAGCATTTCTGGCGCCGTTGCCGGGGAAGGCAATCGGTGTATCCTTCGAGTCCTTGTCGAATTTATCTTCGCTTAAGCTTCTGCTTAGCGAATCCCATCTTTCCCCATTCTTTCTTTCTATAGTCCTTCTTATCTTTTTCCTTCATCTTCTTCAACTTCTTTCTTTCTTATCTCGTTCTACCTTCACGATGGCCAACAAGACCATTCGTGAGTTTTCTGTTCCTTCTACCGCCAATGTAGCGACAGAACCAGCCGTGATCGACACCAACCTCAATTTCGAGTTGAGACCGGCTCTGGTCACGATGATCCAAGCTAGCCCGTTCTGTGGCAAAGCCCATGAGGATGCCATTGCTCACCTCCAACAATTTTTTGGAGATTTGCGGCACCTTCACCATTAAGGGGATAACCCAAGAAGCCATCCGTCTTCGTCTCTTTCCCTTTTCTCTTCTAGGAAAAGCGAAGCAATGGTTCTATACCGATCGCAATGCTGTAGACACATGGGACAAGTGTTCCAATGCTTTTCTCGCCAAATTCTTCCCTATGGGCAAGACGAACGCTCTTTGCAACAAAATCTCCAGCTTTATGCAACAAGCCGAGGAATCTATTCCCGAGGCTTGGGAGAGGTTGCAAGAGTACGTCGCTGCTTGTCCGCACCATGGTATGGAGGACTGGCTGTTGATCCAGAACTTCTACCATGGCCTAACCCCACTCTCTAGAAGCCATTTGGATGCCGCCGCCGGTGGTGCATTCTTTTCTCTGGATGTTGCAGATGCTAAGGCTCTTATAGAGAAGATGGTGTCGAACCAAGGATGGAATGACGAGAGACTGCAGCCCCGTAAGCAAGGTATGCATTCCCTTAAGGAGGCCGACATGATCGTAGCCAAGATGGACCTGCTGGCCAAGAAGCTGGACAGCTGTGAGAAGATGAACCAACAAGAGAGTGTCCAATCTCTGGAATCCTACATGACTTGTGAAGTCTGTGGAGAAACCAGACATTCTGGGAACCACTGCCCCGAGTTACATGAAGATTTGAACTTCATCATCAACAACAACAACAATGGTTTCCGTCAACAAAATCAAGGATGGAATCAGCACTCCAACTCTCAAGGTAATAATTCATTCCCTCGCTGTAATTTCCAAAGTACTGATAATTTCTCGTTCTTAAAGAATCTAGTCTACTCTCCAGGTAGAACTACTGAATTTTTGAATAAGAAATTAATGTCAAATGATAAAATGCTTGAGAACATAAATGCTAAATTGGAAGATTTCTCATCTGCTCTGAAAAATCAACTTAGCTTTAATAAGATGTTAGAAACCCAATTAGCTCAACTTGTTGCGATCATACCATCTTTTGAAACTGGCAAAATTCCGGCTAAACCTAACATGGAAACTGCAAATATGGTTGAAATAAAATATTTTAACTATTATGAAGATCAAACCATGACTGTTAAAAAGGGTGATCCTGGTAGTCCCATAATTAGATGCACAATCTTTGGTGAAGTTTTTAAAAATGCCATGTGTGATTTAGGATCGAGTGTGAACATTTTATCTAAGGATTTCTATGAAAACTTGTTCTTTCCACCCATGTCATCCACATCTGCCTATGTCGTGCTAGCTGATCAATCAACATGCTATGTAGAAGGAATAGTCACTGATTTACCTGTTCATATTAGAGGTTCATATGTTCCTGCAGATTTCATAATACTAGATATGGGAAATAGGAAAGATGTGCCTCTAATCGTAGGTAGACCTTTCTTGAACACTGTTGATGTTTGCATATATGTGGGGAGTGGTAAAATGCAAATGACATTAGGAGGGAGGAAGGAAATATTCTCCCTTTCCCGTGGTCCCGCATATGCCGCTAACATGCAGGAAGCAAAACCCGTTCGTACCAAGAAGAGGCGCCCAAGAACAAGGTGGAACAGAAAGAAAGAACCACCTTCTCCTGAGTTGTGTAATTCACATAACAAAGGAGAGGTTCCAAAAGAAGAAGAACCCAATGAAGTACTTAAAGAAGAAGCACCCAAGGAAGAAGATCCACCCAATAAGGATGAAATTCCATGGATCTAAGGTATGGATTTACTTTTAAATTTCCCTTTTTCAAATAAATAACATATGTCATGCATGTAACTAAAAAAATCAGTTATCATTAGTTATATGCATAAGTATATGTTAACTTAGCTAGAATAATAAAATATCATAATAGGATAGTTTCCCTTTTTCACAACATTTGATAGTTTCCTTTTTAATAAAATAAGAACAAGAGCTCTGACCGAGAAAGATGAAGACCCTTCACCAAGCAAGAAGCCAGCTTGGAGGAGATCCTCGCGCCAATAAGGTATGTTTCAACCTTACTCTTTATGTTCGGTTCTTAAATTCCATATCTTTTGAAAATTTTTGAATGTTATATACTTGCCTAAGTAATTATCCCATGAGTCAAAATGATAAAATCTGCTTAAAAATGTTGGAACCTGAATAAGAAATAAAATATGCCATGCAAATGCTATTGTTATAGTTAGAATAACTAGTTTTATCTAAGTTGTAGCTTTTGTGGGTTGCACATGTTTTAAATAAAATCATGCTTAGTGAATAAAGTTAGTTAGAAATGGAGTAATTCTTGAAACTTGCTAAGGTGAAATTAGGACCTAATCTGGAGGATTTCTTTTAAAAATCATGAAAACCTTGCTAAAAGTTCCTCCTGGATTTTATCCCATCCCACCACTAGCCAAATATTTGTTAGTCAAAACCACAAAGAGCTTTGTTTGTGTTGAGCTTTGTTAGACCTCATAGATCTTAGTAGAGAAGCTTATCATTTCTTTTGATCAAGATACACACACCCACCATAAATTGCTTACTCTCCACTTTGGAAGTTTGCAACCACCAAATAAATTGCTCATTCTCTACACTGGAGATATGCAATACCTTGCCAAACGTTCCATTGCTAGCCTTATGCTATTCCTACACTGGGAATAAGCATTTCTCTCTTCCCCCTTTTCATTTCTAAAATCATTTCCTATAGACAATCTAGGGAAATCTAGAGCTAAAAAAGAGAGATATGAAAAAAAGTGAGCAAGGTAGCTGAAGAGAGGACTATGTCCTAAGAAAATGTGAGGACACATTTTTGTCCACTCACTATGTATCGAGTAAAAAAAAGAGAATTATCATTAGCTCTAGACCCCAGAAATTAACTAGGAAGGATTATGAAATATCTCTCTATACACTTCCACATAACCACACATGCACATCTTGATCAAGCAATAAACATTATGCAATTTGCTCATCATTCTTAGCCTACCTATAACTCCACATATCATTCTTTAGAAATAGGAGAGGCTACATTTTGGCCTAAGTGAGGATTTAAACACCATTGAGTGATTGAGTGAATCTTGGAGGACTTAAGCAAGTTTTTATCTTTTGAAAACCTTAAAAAACCTCTAGACAGAATCCTAGTCAAACCTAAGCAAGATTAATGTTTCCTATCTACTGCTTTATTTCACCCTTGCATGTTTGAAGTGAAAAGCTATAAGCCCCACATTGCTATGATTAATGATATACACTAAGTTATTTCTCACTATACAATATGCACTTGTACGCATCTTAAGTTGCTATCTATTTCATGCTCTATGCTTAAACCGCATTGTTGCTCGAGGACGAGCAACATGTTAGCTTGGGGGAGCTTGTTGATGGTCCTTAAACACTTGTTTTACCATCAACATTTTACCCAAAAATTCACCAAAAAGGCATGAAAAGTAGTCAAATAGGTTTCAAACTAACCAAATTCAACATGTCCATAGATTTTATTTGAATGCAGGATTTGGACCAATTTGGAGAATGGACCCACCAGGGGCCGAGCCCATTCACCAGGGCCCATTTGGGCCCTAGTGGGGTGGCGCCCGCCTAGGTGGCGCCCGCCACCAAGGTGGCGCCCAAACTCCCCCCTGCCACATCACTGATCCGTGTGACCACCCCAGGGCCAAATCTCAGCCCTTGGTCACTAGGTCGGTGGCATCGGAGGGCTCAGGAGGGGAGTGGCGTGGATCATGCATGCCGCCATGCAAAGAAGCACATGTTGAATTAAAGAAGCACATGCTTAATTCTTCTCCACCATTGATCTGAAGGAGGTTACGATCCAAGGGCTCTCATCCATCATCACGCGGATCGATGATGTGGCGGTGGAGTAGCCCCTACTCCAGCTCTCTACTATAAATACCCCTGGAGGTGTCACTTCATATCAAGCAAAAAAGCAAGGAAAGGAAGGAAGAAGCAAAGAGGAAAGCAAGGCTAAAGCTAAAGTGCTAATAGCTTAGGATTTAGCCAAGCTTAGGCAAGTAGGTAGCTAGTAGAGCAAGGCATCCTTGCCTCGTTGCCCTCGCGGAAGCGCTGCTCAAGGCTTAGCTCAAGAGTAGAAGCGTGCGAGTAATCGGTCCTGGAGTTGGGAAGAGTCTTCCTTCATATCCGGTTCAGGTTTTGCTCTTGTAACTCAAGCACTTTACTATATTCTAGTTCATCATCTCAAGTATTACTTTATTCTACTTACCAGTATTGAGAAGTATACTTGATTGATTGCTTGAGTACCTAGCTATCCTACATTTCAATTCACTTAGCCATAGTAGTTAATCTCTAGTGTGCTTAGTGTTTGATCTTTGCCAATAGGTTGCTTAGTTAGTTTAGTGTTTATCTTATTAAGTCAAGTATTTGCTCTGAGGTCCGCAAGGGTGTCTCTATTCTAGGCCAGGACAGAGATAGTTAGAATATAATTAGGTGTGGTGCTTAGTTATAGACTTACCTTCAGATACGGCTAGACCCCCGGATAGCTGTGGTAGCAAGCAGGTGGTGACAGCCATGTGCGCCTTGAATTGCACCACGTAGTTGGTCTAGTTTAACAGTAAGGCTCGTTGTGCTAGCGTTCAACCTAAGTCAGTGGTAAAGGCTAGTACGCCTCGGTACTTGACAAGATAGGAATAAAACTATACTTAACTTGGTTGCTTATTTGGCATTTGCCTATCTTGCTTCGTAGTTATCTAGGAGTAGTTATTAGTTATTAGTTAGTTGTATTAGTTATCCTTAGTTATCTTATTCCCCTTATCTACCTATCCATCCACCTTACCTTAACCATTCATTTCATCCTTACCTATCCACTCATAAATTCTTTCTAGCCTTTCATCTCCTCTCTTCTCTTCTCTCCTTTTCCCTTTCTTATTCTTCGACTCTCATCCCCTCCTTGACTCGACTCATACACCACCCTAGCCTTCCTTTGGGATCAAATAAATCGACACCTGGTACTCCTAGGCGAAGTGCTACTATGATAGTTCTATGCGCTTGCAGAATCTCCTCTAGGTAGATTGCAATCTCTCTAGCTAGCCTCTACTAGTGTCGGTATTGACAACCCCATTTGACATTAGTAGATAGCTGCTCTAGCTTCACTCTTTTAGGTATAGTGACTGGACTTGCTACAAGCATTTCTGGCGCCGTTGCCAGGGATAGATTCCATTGTCTACTCCTAGTAACGACGTTGGCAAGTGTCATGGATAGTTGCCTAGCTCTATCTTTAGTGAAGTTAAGAACTACCATCATGTAGCACCGACCAGGAGCTGTACAACTTACTGTTCCCCTGAAATGGATATTAGAACTAGCAGGGATGGTCAGTCCCCGTGCATTAGTGTCACATGTGCCCGCGCAGAATAATTAAAACCGAAGGAATAATGAAGGCGAACGGACAGGCCGTTTTGACAAACCAATGGCCCAGCGGCCCATTAAAGCGGATGTGGAATGGGCACGCGCGTACAGTTGCCGCAAGCGACGTGGCGGACATGGGTGTGATGGGCTCGGGTTCCTAGGAACCCTGGAGCTGAAGGGTCGGGCCGCACTGTATAAAAGGGGAATGCGGACGGCGACGGTTCCTCACTTGTTCCTTGTGTTCTCGCCTCGTAGCCCTTGTCTTCTCCGCTTCCTTCGAGCGCACGAGCGATTCCGAGCACAAAAACACTGTAGCCCCAGATCTAGATCCGAATCCCCACCTTGTCGCTGTTGATGGCGGGCGGGAGGCGCACTCGCGGAGGTGCGACGAAGGCGAAGAGGACGACGAAGGCAAAATCCAACGACCACATCGAGGTGCCGAGCTGGGCGCGCGGGTGGACGCGGAGTGTTCTCCGCCAGGAGAATCTGGAGGAGCTCGTCTTTGCCGGCCTGCTGCTGGATAGCATCACCGGTGGTTGGAGGGAGGCATACCTGGAGGACTGGCCAACGCCAAACACTTCGGAGCTCGTCGTCTTCGAAGCTTTCTTCAGGTGCGGGTTCGGAATCTCGGTCCACCCCTTCCTCCACGGGCTGCTGGACTACTACCAGGTCGCACTGTGCAATCTGACGCCGAACACGATGCTGCACATTGCGGTCTTCATCCACTACTGCGAGGCGTATCTGGGCATAGAGCCCCACTTCAACCTCTTCCGCTACTTCTTCCGCCTGAAGATCAACGACACCGGGGCGTCGAACATCGTCGGGTCGGTGTACCTTCAGCTGCGGGACGGGATGGCGGAGAAGTACATTGCGATGCCGCTGCCTTCGAAGGCGATGGAGTACAAGCCCAAGTGGTTCTACATCCATCAAGAGGCGCTGAGGCCACCGTGTGACCCGGCCTTTGAGCCGAAGGTGTTGTCGTCGTGGTCGGAGCGTCCCAGCGCGGCGGCGATGGAACAAGTGGAGGAGCTCCTGAAACTGGTCGACAAGCGGTGCATCGACGGGGTGGCGGTGGCGTCGAACTTCATCAAGAGGCGCTGCCAGCCCTGCAAGAAGAGGGCACACCCAGCGTACGAGTATGCTGGGGACGCAAGTGATTAGACGCGGGAGGCGCCAGAGCCCCTATGGGTCGAAGAGGTGTTCCTGCGAGTTGGGGCGCTATTCGACCTGCAGAAGAGGAAGAAGCTAGAGTATTTGCGGAAATCGTACTCCCTGGAGTAACCTCCGCTGAAGGTTAGTATCTTTGCCCTGCATATGTTTGTTGAAATGCGAAGCTGAATACTTAAAGTCATAAAATCATGGCGCATGGTCGGGAGGCGTTTGTGTCGCAAGCGCCGTCGAAGGCGTGGCCGAAGGACGTTGACCCGCAGCGGGAAGACGTCAGCGACGGCGACGGTCGCGGCGCGGCGGAGGTTGGCGTGGAGGAGATCGAGAGCAGCAGAGAGGAGGGGAGCCTAGTCCCCGAGCCTCGGTCCGGGGGGCGACGAGCCCGCGCTGACCCGAAGGGAAAGCGCTCGGCCGCCCCTGCGAAAAAGAAGAAGAAGGTGTCGCAGGAGACCGCCTGCGCCTTCACCATTGACGAAGAGGCGGCGAAGCGTCGCCGCGTGGTCCTCGACTGGTCGGACGACGCATCTGACAGTCGGGATGAAGTCCCGCTGAGTGCCCACTTCGGGCAGGGGTCCTCGACGGGGCGCGGAGGTAGGGCGGCGAAGGCAAAACCAAAGCCGAAGGTGACGGGGATGCCGAAGTAGGCGTCGGAGACCCGAGAGTCATTTGGCGGAGCGGCCGGTGCACCCGGGGCACAGGAGGGCTCCGCGGCAGGTAGCGCGCGTCCGCGCTCTCGTCGGTTCTCTCGAGAGAGGAAGGTGTCTGGCCTGTAAGTATCCCCTGTTCATCTCATGATTCTTACCCTGGTCGGATCTGGGCATTGACGACATGTCCATGCTCTTTGCAGGTCGGCGGATGCCGAAGAGGTGCCGGACACCGAGGGCGGTAGTCGCAGGGAGGCAAGCCCTCCGCTGGAGGCTGACGTTGGCGGGTCGGCGAGAGCGGCTACGCCGGAGGAGGCGTCAAAGGCGGCAGAGGGCATCGAGGCATCCACAGTCCGCGAGCCTCGGGGGGCGGAGCGGCCGGAGGCGTCTGAAGTCCCCGAGCCTCAGGAGGCGGAGCGGCGGGCGTCTCCAACGCCTGGGGGAGGTTCTAGAGGAGGCGTCGCGGTAGGAAGTGCTGTGGCTCTGGTGGTCGGGTCCTTGGGTTGTCGCGCTCGGGGGACGAAGAGGAAGGTGGCGCCGCCTGCCTCGCCGGAGATCGAGGAGATCGAGCGTCCGGAGGAGGACCCGCATCGACGTCCTATATGTCGCTTCCGCGTCAATGGCGACGAGGTCGACGAGGTTGATGATGAGGCGGCGAGCGCGGTGACGGACGCCGTAAACGGAGACGCGTCAAAACTGCTGGAGAGGATCCAGGTGAGTATGTTCACCTCTTCATGTTGTCTTTCTGGATGGCCTTTGTTCATGCTGGTCATCAATTCCCTGCAGTACCTATTGAAGGTCAGGGAGGAGCGTAAGCTCGCCCTTGACCGGGTGGCGCCGATGGCAGAGGAGAACGAGCGGCTCCGGGTGGAGGTGAAACGCGTCGGGGGCCAGTTCGCTGGCTTGGAGGCGCATCTGAAGATGCCCACGCACGTTCTCGGGAGCTTGAGGAGATCATCCAGCAGCAGGGGCAGGAGAATTTCTAGCTTCAGCTACGGGCCGACAAGGCCAACGAGTTTGCCGCACGTGAGTTGATGATGCTACACTCCCTTTTGCTTAGTGCGCCATCTGGTCGGAGTCCTGAATCATGTAGTTGTCTTCGCAGAGGCCATGCAGGCAGGCGAGGAGAAGCGTCTTCTGGCCGAGGAGAAGGCGAAGTCCGATGAGGAGGTGCAGAAGTGGCAGGCCATGCACGCCGGTAAGTCTTGTTGGTGAAGCGTGGTCGAAGGTGGTCGTCGTCTTACCCTTTGTTTTGGCGTTTGCAGTTTACCGGGAAAACGTGAAAATGCAATTTGCAGATCTGCAGTGACGTATTGATGATTACCATGAGCGCTTCTGGTCGTTGGCGGAGGAGGTGGCCCCGTTGGTGCAGTGCATCGATGAGGAGCCTTTCTTCCCGGAGGAGAAGGAGCGGCGGATCAGCGACCATGTCGTCCGGAAGGCGCGTGGCCTGTGGGGGCGCTTCTAGGCATACACCAAGGCGGCGGAGCAGAGTGTGGCGGCTCATGGCCTCGCCATTCTTCGTTCGCATTATCCGCGGATGGAGATGTCAAGGCTGGGCGAAGTCTTTGCGGCGAACACGTCGGAGGCCGAGATGGAGCGCCTGGAGGAAGAAGCCGAGCCTGCCGCCGAAGCCCTTGTCGGAGGTGTAGACTTGTTCGGTGCTGGGCACCAGTGGTTTGTAAATTAGGAGATAGTCTGTAAATAGACTCTTGGGCAAACTGAATCAGAACTTGAAGCGGGTCGGCGTGTTTTGTTCGTTCCCCGAATTTCATAGACCCAATAGTCGTGAGCCGTAGCGATGAACAGTTCGACCTTGGGTTATCCCAGGATTCATAGCGTAGAGCACGGAGCTTGTTTGTGCGTAGGAGTCAAGGGAATCGCCCAAGGAACCTCTGCTGGCATCCCATAGTGCAGAGGGCATGCGCTCATGCACGCGTAGGGACGTACCACGATCAGGGTCTTTTCCGAGAGGCTCGATCATGGCGTGACATGGGCGAATGGCGACCGTTGTCGAGCGCGTGGGTGGCGCGAACGCGAGGCACTGATCTTATAACCTCATAATTCTCAGCCCAAGGTAGCCTTTCCTTCATAGCGCAGAGGGCGGGTGCTCATGCACACGTAGAGAGGTCAGGACGTCCCTTGGGAGAACTGTTGGCTATCGTAGCGCAGAGGGCGGGCGCTCATGCACGCGTTCGATGGTGACAACAGATCCAGCTCTGTGTTTTCATCGGCATTAGTCAGGCTGCTTGAAGACCGAATGGAGAACGTGCGCATAACCGGTGTGGCGGAACCAACCTGATTATAAGAGCTCAAGTACCGTCTTAGCCAAATTCGTCTGACATCGACTCATACTTGAACCCGTATAACCCCGGTAGTCCGGAAATCTCGAAGGATTTCAAACATCATACAACATACAGGATCGCATTGTTCAAGTACCACATTCGTAAGGATACAACATCGATAATCGAAACCGAATTTAAACATCATAGTGCGGAATCATAAAAGAGTTATTACAATACTGAGTTTAAAAGTGCGGAAGCTGAAATAAGTTTTGAAACATGACCACCACACATGTGGTCCAAATAAACATCATTTAATAACTCACTCCTCCTTTTTCAAATAATATGCCACTAGTAGTCTCAGTCCTGCAAAAGAAAAGGAGAAGCTTCTGGATGACCCTGCCCTGGGCCTACCCCTCATCACCCTCCACGGGGTAGAGGCAGTGCTTACAATAGCCGTAGTACACCTGGCCATCTGCAATAACGGGATAAACCCTGAGTATGGGAATGTACTCAGCTAGACTTACCCGTCCAACTGAAAATAAATGACACCAAGGGTATGCAAGGCTTTTGGTGGAACTGAGATCTTTAGTTGCAAAAAGCTCAAATTAAGGGGAGGAACATTTAATGATATTGATGAGCAGTCAAATTTTAGACCTACCTCTTCCTCTAGATTTGCACCTGAACTAGTCATTCACTTGAGTCTAACAAATAATAATATAACCATATCCAGTTGACTTATCCACATTTTAGATGAACCTTTAAACATCACATGGAGTTGTATCGTGGTGAAGCTCACCATAGTTTCCCACTAACCGGGGGAGACGACGACTCGAATCGAATTCCAAACCAGCTAGTGATAAACCTCTAATACCAACCCACACTTTCCCCGTCGGGTCCATGCATTGGGTAACCGCTCGATGCTTGTTCGTGGTGGTAATCGTCGCGGTTCAAGCACGGACCGCCCAATTGGAACCTGGCGATGGCCATCCGAGCCAGATCGCATTTCCATACTAGAGGGCGCGACTAGGGTTGATTCCGGCCCGAACAGCGTCTAACCGGCTTTGGGGTCAATGATTACAGCACCGACATATCCCTAAGTAAAAGGGCGCGTTCAAAAATGAACAAGGCCATCATTGATACAAACCTACACGATCCAACGGACGAGCTGCCCCAAGTTTCCAACTTGTGCCTTGCCTTCCAGTTGACCGTATTTTCTTACTAGTCAGGTTCTTTTCCACGATAGCAAATATAGCCAACCGTGGTCCGGTAAGTACCTACCAGGGGTATCACGGGAACATCTTTAACCACTACTTTTATTAAGCAAGCTAAGCAATTCTATGTTGTAAATAAGTAACAGGATACAAGGCAGATGTAAACAATATTCAAGGAATGGTAGTGCAGCAATTAGGATCAACCAACTCCTATACCTAATGCATCACATTATAAAATACTCAAGTAAGTTAATTATAAAAGCTGGGAGACTTAAAATGCTCTGGGCTTGCCTTGAGAGAAGACCGACGCCTCGTGAGAGGGGCACTCGGGCAGGTTAGTTTCCGCTGCGGGTTCTGCTTCCTCGCTCCGGAGCACTTTCGGGATCTCCTCCTCGACGTTTACTTCCGGCTCTTGCTTTGTCTCCGGGGCTGTCGAGCCTATTGCAATGCGGTACATAAATAAATAATGCGAGGTGCAAAATGATGGTATGAAATGCAAACATTTCTTGCAAACCAACAAAACCAACTTGTTGAACAACTTTTGACATTGAGGAAAGTACTTATTTACCACATAAAACGAAATCATTATTTTAACCATTTCCTATTTATTAATTCTAGAGAAATCCAGGTTTGAACAGCAAGTGCATCTTTCTGAACTCAGAAAAACCCACAAAAATTACAGAGGGTAACTTACACTTACTGGACCTCACTGTACAAATTTCAGCAAGAGATAAATTACTGAGCATCAGATAAAAAAGATGAAACAAACTTCCCAAAAGGTACTTTGAACTAACTTTTCTTATGAAAAGTGTCAAACAGCAGATTTCATATTTCTCCTAGCTTCATTTACTTATAACCACTTTACTGCAGAAAACTTACTGTTAAAGCATGAACACATAAATCTACATAAAATAAACAAGTTTATTTCAAAATAAACCCTTTGAACTGTAACCCTACTGGAAAAGGGTGAAACCTTTGTTTTTAATATTTTTTCCCTGATTCTACTCCACATTTCATATTTGTCAAGAATGTTCCATGATCAGAAACATTATATTCTTTTCTACATGAATTTTCTAAGAAAAACACAGAAAAGCACATTTGTACAACAACTCCTTATTTTTCCATACAACAACCTATGCTTAGCATTTTTCTCAGCTTAAACATAACACACAGAGACTGCATAAATTTTGCCATATTTTATTTTCACATATAAATCATTTTAATAATTATTTTAAGAAAATAGCTAAAAAGGAATTGAACTCTGAACAGATACTTTTTCTACAGAAATAGGGCCTCATAAAATTTTCACAGATACATGACCTGACAAGAAACCTACACAAATTTTGCCATGAATTAATTCAACCAGAAAACATATAAACCCATTTATCTAAACAAAAGCACATAAACTGTATTAAATAAAAATAGTATAATAAACTTTTACCAAAAATGCTTTCATATTTTTTCACGACAGATCTACTCATGAGCAAGCTAACAAAACTAAAAATACCTCATTTGGATCATTAAAACGTGCTACACAAAATAAACAAGCTTTTCTGGAAAATAAAAGGAAAAAGAAAAATGTTTGAAAACTCCAGGCCAGACTTGCGTGAACTTGGTCTATGGACTCAGAGCGGCTGACGCGTGGGGCCTGCAGGGTTAACGGGCCCACTTGCCAACGAGGCAAAGAAGGGGCGCGGCGTTGACCGGGTGGTTCTCGCCGACGGTGAGGTCGCCGACGGTGGGGGTTAGCTTGGTGTGTTCGCCTCGACGAGGCGGATCGAGTGGTGGTGTTGGTTTGGCCAGAGGACACCCATAGCTCGCCGGCGACGAGCAATGGCGGACGACCGCGACGGTGGGGCTCGGCTATGTCATCTCCGGCGGTCGCCGGTGGAATTGAAGGAAGGGGGAGGACCAGTGAACCCTAAGAGAGCTATTAGGTGGGTTGGGGTGGCTGGAGAAGCTCTGGTGGAGCTTGGCCTCGTGCGCGGCCATGGCGGCGCCGATGGCGCTCGGCAGGTGATGGTGGGAGAGCTACGCGACGGTAGAGAGCACGAGGATTGGTGTTGTCAGCGTGCCTTGACGTGAGGAAGCTCGTCGGTGAAGGACGGAGGCGGCGGAGCTTTGGTCGGAGGGGAACGAACTTGAGCTCCGGGCGGCGTCGATGGCGACAGCGGCGGGGCTCCTTGCGTTCTGGTGTTGACTGGGCTTGGCTGGGGGTACGAGTGTGCGCACTGTGTGTTCGAGATGAAGGCAGAGCGGTGGTCGAGGTTAATCGACCGGCCGTGGCTCGGCTAGGGCTGGAATGGCGAGGAGAGTGGCGGTGGTGTTGGCGTTTGGGGTGGCGTTCGCGTGCGAGAGCGAGGGAGAGAGCGAGGGCGCTGGGGAGAGAGGCAGAGCAGGTGTGGAGTGAGTGAGGGAGAGGAGTGAGCGGTGCGCGCGGTTTTGGCTCGGGCTGGCCGACCGGTGGTCGTGGCGGGGGCCACGGCGATGGCGAACGAGCGACGGCACGACGGGCGAGGGCGCGCGCGGCAGCCGAGGCAGCGAGCGAGAGGGCGAGCAAGATCGTGGCGTGATCGGGTGGAGAAGAATCGCACGGAGAGTGGCTGTGCGGGATTTGGAGCAGGGAGTGGCAGCCACGCGGCGGCTCGGCCGGCGTACGACGCGGCCGTGTCGGGTGAGCGGCGCGGCGCGGCGCGCACGGCGCGGGCGAGCGCGGGAGCGGGCCGGCGCGGGTGCGAGGCAGGCCGAAAGGCCGGTTGGGCCGAAGGGTTGGCGCCGGTGAAAACGTTTTTCCATTTTCTTTTTCCAAATCTTTTCCAAACTTTGACCATTTCAAATCAGTTTCAAAAACTCAAAACTAAACTTTGACCCAAAAATAAAAGTTGCTCAAAATAATTTTCTCTTGAACTTTCATGTAAGACACTTTTTCTAAAACTCATATGCACAACCTCCTCATAAATAAAGCCAATTTTTGAGCTATAAATCATTTTGTTCCCACATTTTTAATTATTAAACTATATTGAACTAGGTCAAGCTGTCTGTTGGATATTTTAAACGCACACAGAAAAATCTACAAGCGCACGGATACCGATGTAGCTTTCACCCGTCAGTATTCCAGGGTATCGATTTCCACGGTGGACGTGAAGTGTACTAATCAAGGGGCAAGTCGTCCAAGAAAAGAATGATAATATGGGTAAAGAGATATATAGTTTTCTAAGCAGGTCTATCTAATCAAAGACTTACTATACTTACTTACTTCGGGACATCAGAACACTAGCCACAGAAAGGGAGGAGAAAGGGGCTAGGAAGCTCCGACTACGGTTCTACAAACACTAACCCGAACGAGTTGGACTACGTCGGCCGTCAGGGCTGTCACCACCTGGGGCTACCACAACTATCCGTGGGGCTGGGTGCAAACTCAGGAAAACCCTAGTCTAGACGCCACGTCTACACTAACATCTACTACTCTAATTATCTAGAATAATTAGAGCACTCGATACAAGCGGAGATCCAGTAAATGAAATAAAGCAAGAACTATAAATAAATATAATACTCAGAAATAGTAAATGAAGAACCTAGAGATTGCTTGAAGTCGAACTAGATGCTGCACCAATACAATGTTGAGGAAGATCAGACAGATCCGGCTCCTCCTTTTCTCTCTAATCCAATCTCTAATTACAACTAGATGAACTAGACAACTAGAACTAGAACTAGAACTAGAACTAGAACTAGAACTAGATCTAATTCTAGATGAACTAGAAGAGATTCATCTAGAGGGACCTCTACTTCTAATTGAAACCCTAGTTTCTGATGTGGAGATGAATAATGAAGATGGAGATGCCTAGAGAGGGGGGTCTGGGGCTGCTTATATAGCCCGAGGTGGAGTAGGGGGCAAGGAATCGCCATGTCATCGATCCGCGTCACGTTTATCGCCCACCGTTCGATCAAACCGACTTCAAGGACGGTGGAGATGCATCCTAGGAGGCGGTGCAAGAAGGTTCCAGAAGGCGGAGGCGAAACGGCCTCCGTGGGCGACCAATCGGTCTTGGTGTGGGACCGGTCGGTCTAGCCCAGTGGGCCCACGTGGTGGGCCGCCTCGCTCGTGGTGTCTTCTGGTGTCTTCTAGATCCTTCTTTTGCAGATTTCGTTGCAAAATTAATATATTTTCATCCGGGACTCCGAATATAGCAAATGATATGTCCGTTTCGATCGTCTTGACGAGCCCTTCACAATGGTGCACTCTAATTCATCACTTGAGATACTTTTATATGGTAAAAACATGGATGTCCTACAAAACAAGTGAGAGCACCAAAACTCGTGGAACTTGTTAGTTTCAAACCCTACAACTATGCTTTGTGATTCATTTAGTGTCATTTCATGCAATAGTTGATGGTTAATTATGAGCATTAGTGAACGTCAACAAGTTCCCCCAAGCTTACCCTTTGCTAGTCCCTTAGCAAAGTCAAACTCAACAATGGATCAGGAGTTGCTGCAATATCTTCACTTCCAACAAGTACACATGTATTCAAACAAAAGTTATCATATGGATTAGATAAAAGTATCATATTATTTATTATGGGGCTTAGTACTTTACCTTGAATCCTGAGTAATTGAAAGATAGAACGACCAAATCAAGCACTATGTCTGTAGTTCTTTCACTTCACCTTTATCCCGGAGTTTTTATGAATTTTCAAAAGCTTAAAAACATATGTTGTCAAATTAAACAATGGATCCAAAAAGAAAGTCAACCACACCATTGAATCGAGAAGTGCATGTGTATGGAAAATGGAGGTGGATGCTCTTTTGAATATATCACTCTCTTCTGTTTATCAGAGACACATGGCTATCAGGCTAATTCTACTATCGGGCACGTGCCCATTTTTTTTCTTTTTCTGATATTCATTTTTTCTCTTTTTTTCGAGGTTCCGGACACTTGTCCCTTTTTATTTCCTCGAGACCTTTCTTTTGAGGTTTCGGACACTTGTTCTTTTTTATTTCCTCGGATTTTTTTCTCTCTTTTTTTTCTTTAATAGTCATATGCTTCCAACAAACTTTTAAGAGCCATATGCTTCCAAGAAACTTTTGAGAGTATAGCAACAGATAATTATGAGCATTTATGCGGAAGATGGATGAATTGTGTAAGTGATCTCAATTCAATAGCATGATAACTTCTCATAGGGTCAACAAAGCTTAATTCAACTCAATGCAATTAGTAGTCATATTTATATTGAGAAATCTCCGAAACTCTAGTGTTGTTTAGAACAAGGTAATAGCAGCTCAGATCATCACATGTCATATCTGTCAATTACCCAGACTTTAGATCAAGCATTTGCTACCCATGCATTTAATTTCATTTTTAAGCATCATTATTAATCAGGAGAACTCATGCTTTGAAGGCTAGGTACTTGAAAGAAGTAAGATAGAGCAACTATTCGTCATTTCCATGTAAAAGATTAGAGAGAGAGTTCTTCTTTTATTATTAACTTCTTAAAACAAACTAAGCAAACTTAACATAGTATTTATTTAACCTAACACACTTATTATAAATAACTAAAATAGTGAATAAGACATACCTGGATCACGAAGATAACGGGGTGCGTCTCCCCAAAGTCGGTTCCCTTAATAGCGTTGAGCCTTCATGTGCCCATATATATATATTTCTTTTTAATTAATGGTGAGCCTTCATGTGCCCACATTTTTTTTTATTTTTTTTATTTTATTTTTATTTATGTATAGAAAGAAAACTTAAGAGGATAAGGATACTTACCTGGATACACGGGGGTGCTTTCCCCCAAGCTGAATGTTATCATAGTCGTTCAATCTTGCCATGTAGCAGACTGGCGGTGGAAATATGTTTCCTCTATCAGAGCTTTGATTGATGTTGATGGTTGTGGAAACAGTACTCCAATAGTGGATAGAACGTCCACTTGCTCGTTAGCTTTTCTTGGTCTTTCAAATCCTGTGAAACTCAAATAGACAACAAAACTTGTGGAACGGATTAAGCGTTAGTGATTGGCCACTTAAGCCTTAGTTGTGTAGAGTTTCAGTAAGATCTCTTCCTCAATATTTTTTGTATTTTTATTTTTATGATGCAATGACAGTTTAACAAAAATGAATGCATTTTTATTTTTATGCCACCATGGTGAATATCCCTGCGGGTTTTTACACACCATAGATTTATTCACATGGGCCTTTTAGGTTTTATGATGCAGTGTAATATTTTTATTTTTTTCTTTTTTAAGCAATGCTAATGCAGAAAAGTAAATATGCTACAGAAAAACATGATTATGCAAATGATAGAAAGTAAACATGCAAAAAGAGAAATTAATGCATAAAAGATAAATATGGATAACTACCGATTTTACCTTTCGGCGAGAGTTCAATGTTTTAAGTCCTCTGAACAGGACTTCTCACCATGTTCATTCTTGAGGTGCATCATTTGATCTCGATATGTAGACCTTGATAACTACACCTCTTGATATGGTGTCACTCATGTTCTTCGTTTGCCCAACAATTTGAAGTGAAGCATTAATTGTGGAAGCTAGCAGCATCTTGCTCAGTGTGCATGTTCTTGTAGATCCAGGACCTTCACTTTGTAGAATTTGGGAGTTGACAAACTCCTCCATGTTTTTCTTAAGAGTGTGTCCTGCTTATAAAGACAAGGTATAGATCAAGTGCATGGGCTCTGTTGGTGGAAAAACACCAACAGAACCAAAAGTTTTGTTCATTCCTCTCTAACCTTAGGCACATTGAACAAGATAAATTTGTTGTTTATGTGTTCTATTCAATCTTAACATGAGTGATAGGATCAAAAGATGAGCATGAAAAGTAGCATCTAAAAATATTTAACAGATCAGAGTACTTGACCCATGGAAGGATAATCTATGCATAGTGTATCGATCATTTCATGATTGTGATATATCATCTTCCAAAGGTTGGATGCACAACATTTTAGCTCATTTCGTTAAGATAGTGAGATTCAAGAGAGTAAAGCTAAGAACAAATAGTAAAGAACTGAACATGTTAAGTTGATTAGGTTGGATCATGTGAGGTGCAACTTAAACATGTTTGGTTCTTATTTATGCACATACTAGAATTAAGGAGAAGCTTTTAAAGTGATGATCACTTACCTTGAGATGTTGTTGTACCATTGAAGAGTGATTGTGTCGAACCACCTTGTGGAAGCTTCTCTTGTCTAGCTGGTTGTTGTTCATGAATAACTTGTCTTCTCTTGCTTATCTCACAGTGGGCCAGCTGAGTCTTGTCTTCAACAGATCCAGATGATGGAGACTTTCTCAACTATTTTCTTGATTTGTAGGCTTAGGTATTGTCTGTCCATCTTCTACTTCTTGTGGTGAAGTGGCTTCATCCTTTATGATATCCCCTCAATTCCTGGCAGTTGGTTCCTCCTTTGTCGGTTGAGTCAACATCTTCTCTTGGTTTTCTTTGGCTTCTCATAAATGGTATAATTGTTGAAGAGGCAGTGAACCTTTTGGTCAAAGATCCAAAAGTGGATTTCTCTAGTTCCGACATAGATGACAACATTGAAGGTTTTCAAGAACGATCTTCCAAGAATGAGTGGTGGATCATATTCTTCTTCTTGGCTGAGGCAGCGTCTAGTGGCTTGTACTGATCAGAGTGTTGAGTAGAAGGTCAAAGTGTCTTGAAGCTGGATTTCTCATTCCTCCCTTTGATCGTGAAGCAAAACTAGACAACGGAATTGTGTCTCCCCAAGCTGGCTTGTGAGGTAGATGGATGCCCAAATTTCTTCAACAATATGTTCATGTGTTGGATTTGTAGATCTTGCTATTGTTGTAGTCGTACCATCTTATCTCCCAAGCTAGCTCGATGGTCTCTGTCTTCTAGTGGCCCAACTCAGACTTGTTTACCTACTTCCATGGAGTGAGTGCTTTGATTGTAGGTATTGTTTTGTGGCACTCATCTTCTGTCTTGTCCTATGGATCTCTTTTCTCCATGATCAGTGAGTTGTGTCTCCCTTGTGCAAGTTGTTGAAGTTCATGTGTCTCTTCATCTCAGTGTGAGTTCATCTCAGGACTTTCCCAAATTGATATTGAAAGTTTTCCTACAGGGGTTAGTCCAACAAAATATCCAACATCCACTATAACATACTATCGGCTCAAAAACCAACCTAGACACCATGTCTAATTTGAGTTAAGAGGGCATTTTAACCTAAGCACCATACTTAATTTAAAAGCCTTTAGAGGTAAAATCAGGACACCTTTTAGCTCAAGAATCAAACCAGACACCATGTCTTACTTTAATTCATGAAAATAGTTTAAACTAAGCACCATGCCTAATTTAAAAGGTGTATGATAATACTTCAAACCTAAACATATACTATAGCAAATGAGGGTACCATTAAAGCATTAAAGAGATTTACTATAATGGTGATGAGAGAGCATGATTAGTGTATAGCACATGAGCATGTCTTAAAGGTAGAGGCAACTAACATAGCAACATGGTAAGAGATGTTCTTACAAAGTCAATGTTGCATGATGATTGGTTGGACATACCTTGTGTTTATCGTTCCTTCGAACTTTTTGCTCCAGACCTGCAAAGGTTAGTGACAAGAATACCCGAAGGAATATTTTAACAATTATATCCCTATGCTCATTACACAAGGGCAACAGAAAGGTGAACACAGATATGAAATGAATGCTTATTTTAGGACACTAAGCTTGTCTTTGGGAAACCTTCAAGATGATTTGGTGAGTGGTTTCCCCCCCAACACCAACTTTAGGAGCACAACGAGATCTACAACATTTGTGACAAACATATGCATCTACAACCACCCTTTTGAAGTTTTTGTAAATAGAAAGTGTGAGGGGGTTGAAAATCTTGAGTGCGGCAATGTTAGACAGACCAATTGAATCAGGAGATGTCTCATATGAGCATGGATTTAAGGAGGTGTTTATGAAGAAGATTCCATGCTCTTTGATATCATCATCCTCGATTTCAGAGAAGAACACTGAAGGATGGGGTTCATCATTTCCAGGCAAGAAGTGTGGGGTGTTTTCTCCACAGAAGGTTTTGTGACAATCAAATTATTAGAAGGATTTGAAGGAATTTCAAATTTGGTTGTGTGTTCCTCCTCGTGTTGGTCGGGGTTGGGCTCGACTTCTTCTTCGGGGAATTCATCATAAATGCCAGTGTAAGGAGTGTTTTCAAGGATTTTCTCTAGGATGGCTTTCCCTTCACTAACAGTTTTATGAGTGAATGATCCTCCCGAAGAGGTATCAAGAAAAAGGGCAGCTTCTTTGCTAAGACCATAATGAAAGTGTTGTAAAATAACGTCTTCAGACAAAGAGAGATTTGGGCCAGTGTTGACAAGACTCATAAATCTAGCCCAAGTTGCTCCTATAGACTCCTTCTCTTTTTGTTGAAAGGTAAGAATTTCTATTCGAAGGGCAGTGATTCGAGAAACAGGGAAGAAAGCAAGACAAAATTTGTCCCAAAGTTCATCCCAATTTCGATCTACTCCTCTTACGTTATGAGCATACCACTGTTTCGCTCTTCCCAAAAGGGAGAATGGAAACAATTTCCATTTAATGGTCTCTTTTGTCATGCCCGCAATAGACAAGCAAGAACACAATTGCTCAAATTCACGAAAGTGGGTGTAAGGATTCTCGTCTTCTAGCCCAGAGAAGGGTTGCTCCCGAACCATGGCTATAAAGCTGGGATGAAATTGGTAGCCATCAGTAAGAATAGGATGTGATGATGGTGGTGGCTCCAACAACTCGCCCTTTGGAGCGGAGTATTTATAGATAGGAGTGGAATTCATGTGGTAAGAAGTGTGGTGGTGAGGTAAAGGTGGTGGTAAGAGAAAAAGGTGGTAAAAGAAAAGAAACACGGACGACTTGGTTCGAAACTAGCACAGCTACCGTTCCCCGGCAATGGCCAGAAAGCTTGTTGGGTATTTTAAACGCACACAGAAAAATCCGCAAGCGCACGGATACCGATGTAGCTTTCACCCGAGAGTATTCCAGGGTATCGATTTCCATGGGGAACGTGAAGTGTACTAATCAAGGGGCAAGTCATCCAAGAAAAGAATGATAATATGGGTATAGAGAGATATATAGTTTTCTAAGCAGGTCTATCTAATCAAAGACTTACTATACTTACTTCGGGACATCAGAACACTAGCCACGGAAAGGGATGAGAAAGGGGCTAGGAAGCTCCGACTACAGTCCTACAAACACCAACCCGAACGAGGTGGACTACGTCGGCCGTCAGGGCTGTCACCACCTGGGGCTACCACAACTATCCGTGGGGCTGGGTGCAAACTCAGGTAAACCCTAGTCTAGACGCCACGTCTACACTAACGTCTACACTAACGTCTACTGCTCTAATTATCTAGAATAATTAGAGCACTCGATACGAGCAGAGATCCAGTAAATGAAATAAAGCAAGAACTGTAAATAAATATAATACTCAGAAATAGTAAATGAAGAACCTGGAGATTGCTTGAAGATGAACTAGATGCTGCACCAATACAATGTTGAGGAAGATCCGACAGATCCGGCTCCTCATTAGCTCTCTCCTCCTTTTCTCTCTAATCCAATCTCTAATTACAACTAGATGAACTAGACAACTAGAACCAGAACTAGAACTAGATCTAATTCTAGATGAACTAGAAGAGATTCATCTAGAGGGACCTCTACTTCTAATTGAAACCCTAGTTTCTGATGTGGAGATGAATAATGAAGATGGAGATGCCTGGAGAGGGGGGTCTGGGGCTGCTTATATAGCTCGAGGTGGAGTAGGGGACAAGGAATTGCCATGTCATCGATCCGCGTCACATTTATCGCCCACCGTTGGATCAAACCGACTTCAAGGACGGTGGAGATGCATCTTAGGAGGCGGTGCAAGAAGGTTCCAGAAGGCGGAGGCGAAACGACCTCTGTGGCCGACCGGTCGGTCTTGGTGTGGGCCCGGTCGGTCTAGACCAGTGGGCCCACATGGTGGGTCGCCTCGTGGTGTCTTCTAGATCCTTCTTTTGCAGATTTTGTTGCAAAATTAATATGTTTTCATCCAGGACTTCGAATATAGCAAATGATATGCCCGTTTCGTTCGTCTTGATGAGCCCTTCGCAATGGTGCACTCTAATTCATCACTTGAGATACTTTTATATGGTAAAAACATGGATGTCCTACAAAACAAGTGAGAGCACCAAAACTCGTGGAACTTGTTAGTTTCAAACCCTATAACTATGCTTTGTGATTCATTTAGTGTCATTTCATGCAATAGTTGATGGTTAATTATGAGCATTAGTGAGCGTCAATAGTGTCAATATAAAAAGATGTTATACTCAATATTCTTTATTTTATAAAATTAATTGCCAAGACAGAAATCCACTCAAACAACCAAGTTTTATAGAAACCAAATCCAGATAAACAAACAAAAGGCAAAAGCACTTTCATGCACATGAAATGATGCAATGCATTGCTCATGCATTTTAGTAGCTAAATGTAGTTCCTAATGTAGTGCTTGACACTGGGGTGTCACCACCGGCGCATACAGGCACTGGACGTATAGCCTCCGGAGGTCTCAGCCCAAGCTTAGCCCTCCCTTCGTGGCGCAGAGGGCGGGTGCTCATGCACGCGTAGAGAGGTCGAGACATCACTTGGGAGGACTACTGGCCGCCATAGCGTAGAGGGCGGGCGCTCATGCACGCGTCTGGCGGTGGCAGTAGCCCCTGCTCTGAGTCTCCATTTGCATCGGCCAGGCTGTTTGGAGAAACTAGCGAGTCGTCCGGAGACGAGTTGGAGAGGTCGGCGGGCCATCCGGAGACGAGTGGAGAGGTCGGCAAGCCGTCCGAAGATTGGTGGACGGGTCGGCGAGCCGTCCGGAGACGAGTGGAGATGTCGGCGAGCCGTCCAGAGACGGGTGGAGAGGTCGGCGAGACGTCCGGAGACGAGTGGAGATGTAGGCGAGTCATCTGGAGACGAGTGGAGAGGTCGGTGAGCTGTCCGGAGATGGGTGGAGATGTCGGCGAACCGTCCCTTAAGCGTACAATTTTCTAAGGTGCTCGATACTCCAGGAGTTGGGCACGTTGATGCCTTCAAGGTCGGCGAGACGATAGGCGCCTGGTCGGGTGACTTCCTTGACTGTGTAGGGGTCATCCCAGTGTGAAGATAGTTTGTGCAGGCCGTCGGTCTTTACTTTTCACTTGGGGACGAGGTCACCGACGACGAAGGATCGGTCTTTTACATTGCGGTTGTAGTAGCGGCGAACTCCTTCGACGTACTTGGCGGTGCGAAGGCAAGATGCCAGCCATTCTTCTTCTAGGCGGTCGAGGTCATCGCAGCGGGCCTGGTCGGAGGCTTCCTCATTGTAGTTTTCTACGCGTGGGGAGCGGAAGACGATATCGGCGGGGATGACGGCTTCGGAGTCGAAGACCATGAAGTACGGCAAAACATTGGTGTTGCGGCTGGGTTGAGTCCGGAGACCCCAGAGCACGGAGGGGAGCTTGCGCATCCAGCGACCAGGGTGCTTCTCGTCCTTCTGGTAGAGGCGCTTCTTCAGGGCGTCAAGGATCATGTCGTTGGCGCGTTCAGCTTGGCCGTTGGCCCGAGGATGGGCGACGGAGACATACTTGACGAGGACGTCGTGCCCTTCGCAGAAATCCCATAAGACGTTACCGGTGAAGTTGGAGCCGAGGTCGGTGATGATGCAGTTCGGGAGACCGAAGCGATGAATTATCCCGTCGATGAAGGAGACGGCGTTCTCGACGGTCGCCTTGGTGATTGGCTTTGCTTCGATCCACTTGGAGAATTTGTCGACGTCGACATAGATCCACTTGAAGCTGCCCGGGGAAGGTCGGAAGGGGTCGATCATGCCGAGTCCCTGTTGATGGTCCGTAAACACCTGTTTTACCATCAACATTTTACCCTAAAATTCACCAAAAAGGCATGAAATGTAGCCAAATAGGTTTCAAACTAACCAAATTCCACATGTCCATAGATTTTTATTTGAATGCAGGAATTTGGACCAAATTTGGACATTTGAACCACCAGAGGCCAAACCCACTCAGCAGGGCCCAATTGGGCCTTAGGGGGGTGGCGCCCGCCACCCCTAGGTGGCGCCCGCCACTTGGGTTGGCCCAAACCATCCCTCCTGCCACGTCACTGATCCATGTGACCACCCCAAGGCCAAATCTTGGCCCTTGGTCACTAGGTCGGTTTGATCGGAGGGCTACGGAGGTGAGTGGCGTGTATCATGACCTAAGTCGGTTGCAAGGACATGCAACCGACCTCCAAACCGCCTTGGACAACCACCTAGAGGCCGTAGGATCAGTGATGATGCATCCAACGGCCAGGAGACTGGCGGCCGCCAGTAGGGGGTGGCGCCCGCCACCTGACCTAACCCTAGGTCGGTTGGCTGCCCCCTATAAGTACCCCCCCTCACTCCACAAGGCTATAAATACCCCCCGGAGGCATCACTTCATTCATATCCCAGATATCCTAGATAGACCATCATATACCACACCAAGAAGCAAGAGAAGCAAGTGAGAGTTAGGTTAGAAGCTCAGAGAGCTTAGGCAAGTAGGTTAGCTAGTAGAGAGAGTATAGCTCTAGTGCCCTCGCTACAGCGCGGCTCTTAGTTTAGCACAGCCCAGCCTAAGTTCTTGGTAAAAGGAGCGTAGAGCTTGCTAAGAGAGAAGCGGGTGCGAGCGACTAGCATCGGAGGTCGGTTGATTTCCCGGCATCTCTGGTCTGGTTTGCTCTCTTGTATCTCTGGTACACTTATCTTTATCGCAATATTACTTTAAGCAATACTTTCAGTATTACTTGATCAAGTACCTTGAGTGTGACCTAGCTATCCTATAGTTCAATTCACTTAGCCATAGTAGTTAATCTCTAGTGTGCTTAGTGATTGATCTTTGCCAATAGGTTGCTTAGTTAGTTTAGTGTTTATCTTATAAAGTCAAGTATTTGCTCTGACGTCCGCAAGGGTGTCTCTATTCAAAGCTAGGACAGAGATAGTTAGAATATAGTTAAGCATGGTGCTTAGTTATAGACTTACCTTCAGATACGGCTGGACCCCCGGATAGCTGTGGTAGCAAGCAGGTGGTGACAGCCCTGTGCGCCTTGAATTCCACCACGTAGTTGGCCCAGTTTAACAGTAATGCTCGTTGTGCTAGCGTTCAACCTAAGTAAGTGGTAAAGGCTAGTACGCCTCGATACTTGACAAGATAGGAATAAAACTATACTCAACTTAGTTGCTTTATTGACTTTTGCCTGCCTTGCTTCGTAACTATCTTGCTTCGTAGTTATCTTGCTCTGTGGTTATCTAGGATTAGTTATTAGTTAGTAGTTAGTTATCTTAGTTACCCTTAGCTATCCTATTCCCATTATCTACCTATCCATCCACCTTACTTTAGCCATCCATATCATCCATACCTATCCACCCATAAATTCTTTCTAGCCTTCCATCCTCTCTTTTCCCTTCTCCCCTTTTTCCTTTTCTCTTTTCTTCGACTCTCATCCCCTCCTTGACTCGACTCATACACCACCCTAGCCTTCCCTTGGGATCAAATAAATCGACACCTGGTACTCCCAGGCGAAGTGCTACTACGATAGTTCTGTGCGCTTGCAGAATCTCCTCTTGGTAGATTGCAATCTCTCTAGCTAGCTCCTACTAGTGTCGGGATTGACAACCCCGCTTGGCATTAGTAGATAGCTGCTTTAGCTTCACTCCTTTAGGTATAGTGATCGGACTTGCTTCAAGCACGTCTGACACCGTTGCCTAGAATAGATCCCATAGTCTGCTCCTAGTAACGACGTTGGCTAGTGTCAACAAGCATTTCTGGGCCGTTACCGGGGATAGTTGCCTAGCTCTATCTTTAGTGAAGCTAAGAACTACCAACAAGCATTTCTGGCGTCGTTGCCGGGGAAGGCAATCGGTGTATCGGTTGAGTCCGTGTCGAATTTATCTTCGCTTAAGCTCCCGCTTAGCGAATCCCATCTTACCTCATTCTTTCTTTCCTTAGTCCTTCTTATCTTTTTCCTTCATCTTCTTCAACTTCTTTCTTTCTTATCTCGTTCTATCTTCACGATGGCCAATAAGACCATTCGTGAGTTTTCTGCTCCTTCTGCCGCTAATGTAGCGATAGGACCAGACGTGATTGATGCCAACCTCAAATTTGAGTTGAAACCAGCTCTGATCACGATGGTCCAAACTAGCCCGTTCTGTGGCAAAGCTCATGCGGATGCCAATGCTCACCTCCAACAATTTTTGGAGATTTGTGACACCTTCACCATTAAGGGGATAACCCAAGAAGCCATCCGTCTTCGTCTCTTTCCCTTTTCTCTTCTAGGAAAAGCGAAGCAATGGTTCTATACCGATCGCAATGCTGTAGACACATGGGACATGTGTTCCAATGCTTTTCCCGCCAAATTCTTCCATATGGGCAAGACGAATGCTCTGCGCAACAAAATGTCCAGCTTTACGCAACAAGCTGAGGAATCTATTCTCGAGGCTTGGGAGAGGTTGCAAGAGTATGTCGCTGCTTGTCCGCACCACGGTATGGAGGACTGGCTATTGATCCAGAACTTCTACCATGGCCTAACCCCTCTCTCTAGAAGCCATTTGGAAGCCGCCACCGGCGGTGCATTCTTTTCTCTGAATGTTGCAGATGCTAGGGCTCTCATAGAGAAGATGGTGTCGAACCAAGGATGGAATGACGAGAGACTACAGCCCCGTAAGCGAGGTATGCATTCCCTTAAGGAAACCGACACGATCATGGCCAAGATGGACCTGCTGGCAAAGAAGCTGGACAGCTGTTAGAAGATGAACCAACAAGAGAGTGTCCAATCTCTGGAATCCTACATGACTTGTGAAGTCTGTGGAGAAACCGGACATTCTGGGAGCCACTGCCCCGAGCTACATGAAGATTTGAACTTCATCAACAACAACAACGGTTTCCGACAACAGAATCAAGGATGGAATCAGCCTGCAAACTCTCAAGGTAACAATTCATTCCCCCGCTCTAATTTTCATAATTATGATGATTTCTCGTTCTTAAAGAATCTAGTCTACTCTCAAGGTAGAACTACTGAATTTTTGAATAAGAAATTAATGTCGAATGATAAAACCCTTGAGAATATAAATGCTACATTGGAAGATTTCTCATCTGCTCTGAAAAATCAATTAAGCTTTAATAAGATGTTAGAAACCCAATTAGCTCAACTTGCTGCTATCATACCATCTTTTGAAACTGGCAAAATTCCGGCTAAACCTGACATGGAAACTGCAAATATGGTTGAAATAAAATATTTTAACTATTATGAAGATCAAACCATGACTGTTAAAAAGGGTGATCCTGGTAGTCCAATAATTAGATGCTCAATCTTTGGTGAAGTCTTTAAAAATGCCATGTGTGATTTTGGATCGAGTGTGAACATTCTATCTAAAGATTTTTATGAAAACTCGTTCTTTCCACCCATGTCATCCACATCTGCCTATGTCGTGTTAGCTGATCAATCCACTTGCTATGTAGAAGGAATAGTTAATGATTTACCTATTCATATTAGAGGTTCCTATGTTCCTGCTGATTTGATAATACTAGATATGGGAAATAGGAAAGATGTGCCTCTAATCTTAGGCAGACCCTTCTTGAACACTATGATGCCTGTATATATGTGGGAAGTGGTAAAATTCAAATGACATTAGGAGGGAGGAAGGAAATATTCTTCTTCTCCCGAGGCCCCGCATATGCCGCTAACATGCACGAAGCAAAATCCATTCGTACCAAGAAGAAGCGCCCAAGAACAAGGTGGAGCAGAAAGAAAGAGCCACCTCCTGAGTTGTGTGATTCACATGACAAAGGAGAGGTGCCAAAAGAAGAAGAACTCGATGGAGTACTAAGAGAAGAAGCACCCAAGGAAGAAGATCCATTCGATAAGGAACTCCATGGACCTAAGGTATGGTTTTACTTTTAATTTTTCCCTTCAATTTTCCTTTTTTCAAATAAATAACATTTGTCATGCATGCAACTAAAAAAAATATCACCAGTTATCATTAGTTATATGCATAGGTATATGTTAACTTAGCTAGAATAATAAAATAGGATAGTTTCCCTTTTCACAACATTAGATAGTTTCCCTTTTTAATAAAATGAGAACAAGAGCTCCGACCGAGAAAGAAGAAGGCCCTTCACCGTGCAAGAAGCCAGCTTGGGGGAGACTTCCGCTCCAATAAGGTATGTCTCAAGCCTACACTTTACATTCAGTTCTTAAATTTTATATCTTTTGAATGTCACATGCTTGCCTAAATAACCACTCCATGAATAAAAATGATAAAATCTGCTTAAACAAGTTGAAACCTGAATAAGATTTGAAATATGTCATGCAAATGCTATTGTTATGGTTTGAATGACTAGTCTTATCTAAGTTGTAGCTTTTGTGGGTTGCACATGTTTTAACTGAAATCATGCTTAGTGAGTAAAGTTAGTAAGAAATAGAGTAATTCTTTAAACTTGCTAAAGTGAAATTAGGACCTAATATGGAGGATTTCTTTTAAAAATTATGAAAACCTTGCTAAAAGTTCCTCCTGGATTTTATGCCATCCCACCACCAGCCAAATATTTGTTAGTCATTAGTCAAAACCACAAAGAGCTTTATCTGTGTTGAGCTTTGTTAGACCTCATAGATCTTAGTAGAGAAGCTTATCATATCTTTTGAATCAAGATTCACACACACCCACCATAAATTGCCTACTTTCCACTTTGGAAGTTTGCAACCACCAAATAAATTGCTTATTCTCTACACCGGAGATATGCAATACCCTGCCAAACATCCCATTGCTAGCCTTATGCTTATTCCTACACTGGGAATAAGCATTTCTCCCTCTTCCCCCTTTTTCATTTCTGAAATCCTTTCCTATAGATGTCTGGGGAAATCTAGAGCTAAAAAAAAGAGAGAAAGAGAGAGAAAAATGAGCAAAGTAGCTCAAGAAAGGACTATGTCCTAAGAAAAAAAAAGAGCAAAGTAGCTCAAAAGAGGACTATGTCCTAAGAAAATGTGAGGACACATCCTTTGTCTACTCACTATGTATCCAAAAAAAAGATAGAGAATTATCATTAGCTCTAGACCCCAGAGATTAACTAGGAAGGATTATGAAATATCTCTCTATACACTTCCACATAACCGCACATGCACATCTTGATCAATTTTTATGATTTGCTGCTCCTTATGATCTGAGTGTCTAGCTTAGCAATAAACATCAGGCAATTTGCTCATGGTTCTTAGCCTACCTATAACAACACATATCATTCTTTAGAAATAGGAGAGGCTACATTTTGGCCTAAGTGAGGATTTAAACACCATTGAGTGATTGAGTGAATCTTGGAGGACTTAAGCAAGTTGTTATCTTTTGAAAACCTTGAAAAACCTCTAGATAGAATCCTAGTCAAACCTAAATAAGATAAAAGTTTCCTATCTACTGCTTTATTTCACTCTTGCATGTTTGAAGTGAAAAGCTATACGCCCCACATTGCTATGATTAATGATATATGCTAAGTTATTTCTCACTATACAATATGCACTTGCAGACATCTTAAGTTGCTATCCATTTCATGCTCAATGCTTAAACCGCATTGTTGCTCGAGGACGAGCAACATGTTAGCTTGGGGGAGCTTGTTGATGGTCCTTAAACACCTATTTTACCATCAACATTTTACCCTAAAATTCACCAAAAAGGCATGAAATGTAGCCAAATAGGTTTCAAACTAACCAAATTCCACATGTCCATGGATTTTTATTTGAATGCAGGAATTTGGACCAAATTTGGACATTTGAACCACCAGAGGCCAAACCCACTCAGCAGGGCCCAATTGGGCCTTAGGGGGCTGGCGCCCGCCACCCCTAGGTGGCGCCCGCCACTTGGGTTGGCCCAAACCATCCCCCCTGCCATGTCACTGATCCATGTGACCACCCCAAGGCCAAATCTTGGCCCTTGGTCACTAGGTCGGTTTGATCGGAGGGCTGCGGAGGTGAGTGGCGTGTATCATGACCTAAGTCGGTTGCTAGGACATGCAACCGACCTCCAAACCACCTTGGACAACCACCTGGAGGCCGTAGGATCAGTGATGATGCATCCAACGGCCAGGAGACTGGCGGCCGCCAGTAGGGGGTGGCGCCCGCCACCTGACCTAACCCTAGGTCGGTTGGCTGCCCCCTATAAGTACCCCCCTCACTCCACAAGGCTATAAATACCCCCCGGAGGCATCACTTCATTCATATCCCAGATATCCTAGATAGACCATCATATACCACACCAAGAAGCAAGAGAAGCAAGTGAGAGTTAGGTTAGAAGCTCAGAGAGCTTAGGCAAGTAGGTTAGCTAGTAGAGAGAGTATAGCTCTAGTGCCCTCGCTACAGCGCGGCTCTTAGTTTAGCACAGCCCAGCCTAAGTTCTTGGTAAAAGGAGCGTAGAGCTTGCTAAGAGAGAAGCAGGTGCGAGCGACTAGCATCGGAGGTCGGTTGATTTCCCGGCGTCTCTGGTCTGGTTTGCTCTCTTGTATCTCTGGTACACTTATCTTTATCGCAATATTACTTTAAGCAATACTTTCAGTATTACTTACAGTATTACTTTATCAAGTACCTTGAGTGTGACCTAGCTATCCTATAGTTCAATTCACTTAGCCATAGTAGTTAATCTCTAGTGTGCTTAGTGATTGATCTTTGCCAATAGGTTGCTTAGTTAGTTTAGTGTTTATCTTATTAAGTCAAGTATTTGCTCTGACGTCCGCAAGGGTGTCTCTATTCAAAGCTAGGACAGAGATAGTTAGAATATAGTTAAGCGTGGTGCTTAGTTATAGACTTACCTTCAGATACGGCTGGACCCCCGGATAGCTGTGGTAGCAAGCAGGTGGTGACAGCCCTGTGCGCCTTGAATTCCACCACGTAGTTGGCCCAGTTTAACAGTAAGGCTCGTTGTGCTAGCGTTCAACCTAAGTAAGTGGTAAAGGCTAGTACGCCTCGATACTTGACAAGATAGGAATAAAACTATACTCAACTTAGTTGCTTTATTGACTTTTGTCTGCCTTGCTTCGTAACTATCTTGCTTCGTAGTTATCTTGCTCTGTGGTTATCTAGGATTAGTTATTAGTTAGTAGTTAGTTATCTTAGTTACCCTTAGCTATCCTATTCCCATTATCTACCTATCCATCCACCTTACTTTAGCCATCCATATCATCCATACCTATCCACCCATAAATTCTTTCTAGCCTTCCATCCTCTCTTTTCCCTTCTCCCCTTTTTCCTTTTCTCTTTTCTTCGACTCTCATCCCCTCCTTGACTCGACTCATACACCACCCTAGCCTTCCCTTGGGATCAAATAAATCGACACCTGGTACTCCCAGGCGAAGTGCTACTACGATAGTTCTGTGCGCTTGCAGAATCTCCTCTTGGTAGATTGCAATCTCTCTAGCTAGCTCCTACTAGTGTCGGGATTGACAACCCCGCTTGGCATTAGTAGATAGCTGCTTTAGCTTCACTCCTTTAGGTATAGTGACCGGACTTGCTTCAAGCATGTCTGACACCGTTGCCTGGAATAGATCCCATAGTCTGCTCCTAGTAACGACGTTGGCTAGTGTCAACAAGCATTTCTGGGCTGTTACCAGGGATAGTTGCCTAGCTCTATCTTTAGTGAAGCTAAGAACTACCAACAGTCCCCAGCAGGCGAAGGGCCACGAGGCCGGTATTGCTTGAAGTTCTTGTGCGGGAACGTGGGTTTGTTTGGCGAATTATTGGCACCCCTCGCAGGTGCGGACGAGCTGTTCGGCGTCGGCGACCGCTGATGGCCAGTAGAATCCTGCACGGAAAGCCTTACGTACCAACGTCTTTGCGGCCACATGGTTCCCACATTCGCCGGCATGGATGTCGAAGAGTATGTCAAGGCCTTCTTTCCTGGAGACGCATTTTTGGAGTACCTCATTTCCGGAGTTTTTGCGCATGAGCATACCGTCGACCAGGATGTAATTGTTGACGCGGCGAACGAGGCGCTCAGCCTCTGTCTTGTCAGCGAGGACAAGGTTCTCGAAGAGGTACTTGATGAAGTCCTCGCGTCAGTCGGGCGGCGTTGTGGGTACGGCGGTGACCAGTTGTTCTGTCAGTGGAAGTGGAGTCATGGCGTCCGTCGATGAGCCGGAGCTTGCGTGGTCGGTGATGGAGGGCTTGAGCAGGTGGTGAACAAATACGCCGGCAGGGGTCGGAGATCTTGACGACGCCAACTTGGAGAGCTCGTCGGCCGCTTGGTTCCGATCATGCGGTAGATGATGGTATTCGATACCAAAGAATTTGCCTTCGAGCTTCCGGATGGCGGTGCAGTAGGCGTTCATCTTGTCGTTGGAGCAGTTCCAGTCCTTATTGAGCTGATTGATGACGAGGGCAGAGTCGCGGTAGACCATAAGACGCTTAACGCCTAGCTCACTGGCGATACAGAGACCGTGGAGGGCGGCTTCATACTCGGCGGCGTTGTTGGAGGCTGGAAGGAGTAGCCGTAAGGCATAGCGGAGCTTCTCGCCGGAGGGAGATGTGAAGAGGAGACCCGCACCGGTGCCATGCAAGGTGAGGGAACCATCGAAGAAGAGGGTCCAATGTTCTGGCGCTTCTAGCGGTACTGGAGTTTGGAGGTCCGTCCATTCGGCGACGAAGTCGGCGAGTGCTTGAGACTTGATGGTCTGGCGACCCTGGAAGGCGATGTCGTAGGAGCTGAGCTCGATGGCCCACTTGATGATGCGTCCCGTAGCGTCCTTGTTGCGAAGAATGTCCCCGAGGGGGAATTTCATGACGACGGTGACCCGTTCGGAGCTTTGGAAGTAGTGGCGTAGCTTGCGTGCGGTAACAAGGACCGCATAGAGGAGCTTTTGTACCTGAGGGTATCGGGTTTTGGTGTCGTTCAATACCTCACTGACGAAGTAGTAGAGTCGCTAGACGGGGTAGGAGTGGCCGTCTTCCTCGCGTTCGACGACGATGACGGAGCTGACGACCCGGTTTGTGGCGGCAATGTAGAGCAGCAAGGGCTCCTTCTCCTTTGGTGCGAAGAGCATAGGAGGCTAGGTAAGATACTTCTTCAGATCGGAGAAAGCGCAGTCGGCTTCGGCGTCCCAGACGAACTTATCGCCAGCCTTGAGGAGCTTGAAGAAGGGTAGCCCCTTTTCGCCGAGCCTGGAGATGAAGCGGCTGAGGGACGCCATGCACCCGGTGAGCTTCTGAATGTCCTTCACATTGGAGGGAGCTCACATGCGGAGGACGACCAAAGTCTTGTTGGGGTTTGGGCGAATGCCATCACGGCTGACGATGTTGCCGAGGAGGTTTCCAGACGACACGCCGAAGATGCACTTGTTGGGGTTAAGCTTCCACTTGAACCTGTTGAGAGCCTCAAAGGTTGCCTCGAGGTCGGAGATGAGCGTGTCGATGGTGCGAGTCTTGACGACGACGTCGTCCACGTAAGCTTTGACTTTCTCCAGGATGAGGTCCTTCAGGCAATCCTAGATTGCACGCTGGTACGTAGCTCCGGCGTTCTTCAGCCCGAACGACATGGTCGTGTAGCAGTAGGCGCCGAAAGGCATGATGAACGCCATTTTGATTTGATCTTCTACCTTCAAGGCAATTTGATGGTAACCGGAATAGCAATCGAGAAAGGAGAGAAGTTCGCACCAGGTGGTAGAGTCGACGACCTCGTCGATGCGAGGGAGGAGGAAGGGGTTTTTAGGGCAATGCTTATTGAGATCGGTGTAGTCAACGCACATACGCCATTCTTTATTCTTTTTTAGTACAAGAACCGGATTGGCCAGCCAATCCGGGTGATACACCTCTTTGATGAAACCGGCAGCTAGGTGCCGGTTTCGGTGTAACACCCATGGTGTTAAGCAATAATTAAAAATCCTAATTAATATGTTTAGTATGCATAATCATCTGGCATCATGGCATAGAGGCATTTCATGTTTTAAGCATAGTTGTGATTCTTTGCATGCTTTAATATAAGGGTTGCATGATCTTGTGTGATTTACATAGTATTGTATGTTGCATGAGAGTGTAGTTAAGTGTCACATAAAAGGATAAGTAGAAAACCTTAATTTTCTATGCTCCTTTTTATTCCCTTTTCTATAAGTCAAAAAGTATGTCAAATTTCAAAGTGATTTCAAAAGCAAAGTTGTAGCTTTTGTTGAGATGTACAACTTTGGTATTCAAAGTTTTCAAAGTTTCTGTACAAAAGTTTGAATAAATGTGAAATCTTTCAAACCCTAAATTTTACCCCAAAACTAGATTTCAAAAACTAAAAAGAATTAGAAGTTGGCCCTTTAATCAAAGTTGTAGAGGAGATTAAAAGAAACAACTTTTATTAAGATATATTTTCATGTTCTTAAAGAAAATCTGAAGTAATTTGGAAAACAAGTTTGATTTTGTTTCAAATTGAAAATCAATTTCTAAACCTAGTTTTATCCCCTTTTGTGTAGTTTCAAAATTAAGCACAATTTAGATATATGACCAAAAACAAAGTTTTAGATAATTTTATAAGGAACAACTTTTATATTGGTAAAATTTGAAGTTGTTTAGAAAATTCAAAAGTAATTTTGAAATTCAGTTTGGTTCAAATTTGAATTTAAACTCCATTTCAAAATCCGGGCCGAATTTGACTTTGGTTCTTTAAGCAAGTTTGTAAAGCACAAAATTTGGAGCAACTTTTGTTTTGGGAGTTTTTGTCGTGCAGTACAAAAATCTGGAGATATAGAGAAGGGGGTAAACCTGTTCCTGTAGCTACAGGAGGGGGAGTGCACCTGCCGGAGCAGGGCAGGCCGCCGCGTGCGCCGCCGCCGTGGCCTGGCCGTCTCCGCGCCGCTCCGCGTGTCTGACCACGCAGCTAGCAGCCTGCCTGTTTCACCTAGCGCGCTGGCAAGCCCTGAGAGCTCCCCAACCTCCCATCGTCCCCGTCCGCCACCTCCTCTTTCTCCTCCTCTGTTTTCCAGACGAGCTCCGGCGAGCTCTCTCTCTGCCGTCGCTGCGTCCCTGCACTCTCCATCTCCCAAATAGTTCCGCCTGCATCCCTTGCTTCTCCTGAGCTAGCTAACCCCAGCCCTAGAGCTTGCAACTGTCGTTGCCACGGTCTTCTTCCTCGCTGCCGGTAGGGAGCCGCCGCGGGCACCTTGGTCGTGGCCACGGCAAGCCAGAGCCACTCCATCTAAACCAGTAATATCCCTAGCCTCGCCTTGACATCCTGCATATGATCGGCTCGTTAGTTGGGTGTCTATCGTCACCGGTCAGCCGGTCCGCGCGCTTTGCCAGTGGCGCAAGATCTGCTTCCGTCGCCACCATGGCCAACCTTGGTCGAGTTCTCTTCCTTTGAATCTAGCGCGCGCATCGTGTTCGCGTTGAGTCCCTAGGCGTGTGGCGTCCCTCAGTTTGGTCTCTACCGTGCCGTCTTGGTCTGTCCGTGTGGCTCGCCGTCGGTGCAAGCGCCGCCATGGCCACCGTCATGGACCGAAGTGTTCCGAGTCGTTTTTGTTTGAGTTAAGGTGAGCACCGTGTTCGCGAGGAGTGCGGGAGTGCAGTGCTATCGGAGTTTTGGTCTCTACCGAGGCCTTATGGCCGGACCGCCGCGTCGCCGCCGTGCCAAGTCTGGCCGAGCCGCCATGGCCGCTGCCAGCTCAAGGTCGTGTAGGTGCTAGGGCTAGTGAAGGGTGGAATCGACGCGCGAGGTCAAGACGGTGACGTTGAAGCCCTCGCCGTCGCCGGAGACCTCGCCGGTGCGGAGGCCGACGGCCAGTCAGCGCGGCCGAGCCGCCAGTCAAGGCCCAGTCGGGCGCTGGTCTTGGCGTGGGAGTGGGGAAGAGGCTGACACCTAGGGCCCAGTCGTCAGCGACTAAGGGCCGAAGATGGGCCGAGCCCGGTAGGGTTTTGAAAGGCTTTTCTTTTTCTGAAATAGAGGAATAGTGTTGTGTTTTGTCTTTTTGATATGTTTTTGTAGGGAACTCCAAAAATTGTGAAAATTTTTGAGTAGCTTTCTCAAGCTGTCTAGTATTTATGAAAAATATGAAATTTGAGTTTTGATCAAATTTTGAAAGTGATTTAAATAGGCCTTTTAATTAATAAATGAGCTTTGATGATTTTTGTAGGCTTATTTAAATGACCAAAAATCATGAAACTATTTTTGTCACTGTTTTTAGCTGAAAATGTATCTCCACAAAAATTTGGAGCTCTGTTGGAGAAAATAAATTTTATTCTTATTTCTATGCTTTATTTAATTATTTAAATGTTATAGTTTGATTTAATTCTGCAGGTTTATATGTTTGTTGAAAAAGAGTGATATTTGTTTTGCCACTGTTATTTTATATAATGAATCATCTCAAAAATTTTGGGCTCAATTTGACAAGTTTAAATTTAACTCTTTTTCTTATGCTTTGTTAATAAAGAAATGAGTAAAAGAGTTTTATTTAAATAATTAGGTAACTTATTGTTCATAAGAAGGTATGGTTAATCTTTGTATCTTCAGTTATCTTTTGTTTAATGGTTATATTTCATGCATTTAGTTAATCATGGTTGACTTGTTATAGTTCAAGTAATGCCTTTAAGTTTTAATGCATTATGTTGTTATAGTTTGTGAACCAGTTCTCTTGAGGGACTGTTTTCATGATTAAATTTATATTTTCTGTAAATAAGTTGTATACCAAAGTTGTAGTTAACTTTCATATCTAGCTTGTCCTAAAATTTCATGATTTTAGGCCAGCTAGATTAGGAGATATAGTTTTTCTAAGTCAGTAGAACAGATCTGACCTACCTTTTGGACAGATCTGAGTAGATGAGCAGTATGAGTCCTTTAACTAGGAAATCACCTGTTATGTATAATAGGAAAGTTTTAGAGTTTTTCATAAGCTTTCTAGATTGTTAAGGATCATCCTTTTTGGTGACCCGGAGCTCTAGTTATAGCTGTTTGAAGTTGGGTAAGCAAATCTGTCCTAGTTATGGACAACAATGTTTATTCAAGTTAGTTGACCAAGTTGCCTATAGAAACAACCCTGGGTGATGTTAGCAAGTTTGTAGACAATTTGATAAGCTTTTCAAATTGTCTTGGATCACCCCTTTTGAATCTTGGTAGCTCTGGTTATGGCTTGATTAGCATAGAACATGTAATCTGTCCAAAGTTTGGGCAACAGGTTTTACATCTGGTGTGACTTTGAGTTATTGTTTGAAGACCATGGGACACCTCTCATCTTGTTATCCTATGGCTTGAGTGATGTTTTAATGAACCTTAGCCATCCTTAGTTATCTTCCTAAAGGTGCTTGGTGGAAGTTGTATGTGTAGCTAGAAACTCTAGTTGGTGGGTTGCAAGTTGGTTTTGTTGGTTTGCAACTTTACCGCGAAGGAAAGTTGTACTCGACTTTCCTTAAGCTTGTTTAATCTTTTGTTATAATTGTCCTGCACCTTAGCATGCTTCGCATCATACTAAGCATACATCCTTTATCTACGTGTAGTATCCGAGAGTGTTGGAGTCGTGTTGATCAAGCTTTGATGAGCACCCTTGTCGAACAAGCCTCGGAAGGAGATTCTTGTTGGACAAGCTTCATCGAGAAGACTTAACTTCTAGATGAAGGAACTAACCTTTGTGGATCATTCTTGGATCCTATCTTCCCTGCAACAAAGGCAAGCCCCGGTTCATTTAACCATTTCCTTGGATTTACAATTACACTTACTTTCGATAACCTGTGCATTAAATGTTTATCAAATAAATGCTTTAAATTTGTTGATGCATGATCAACCTTGTTATCGATATATCATTCCTTGCTACCTGCTTTATGCAAATGATAGAAATGCTTAGCCTTGCTTTATGAAGCTTTTGATAAATGTTTTCGGTACTTATCGTTTGGAATGATAAAGAGAAAGAATGATGATTAAGACCAGACAGGCACCTGCACCAAACCTTGGGGTGGTGTAGGGTGACCCGGATGTGTCGGTTTAGGGTTAACCGTTGTTGGCCTGCTAGATTGAGAAACTGTGAAGTACCGATCATATGCTATGGTAAGCTCTTCCTTGGTGGTTCTTAAATGAGAACGGCTAATCGCGCACTGGGAGTGGAGAGATGGCGGGAGTACTAGCTACCCTCGTGGGTTAAAGTCCCGGATTGGAGGTGTACAAGTACTCTCGGGTGGCGCGGACCCGGTCTTGTTTGGAGGATCCGAGGTTGGGGTTGATATATGTGTGATCGAGGGTCTACATATGTCGTATGATCGTGGAAGACTCCTAGATCTGGTTGAATCGGTTCGAATCGTCGTGCTCCTCGGTTATGGAGACTCAATCTACTGACCTGCACCGTAGAATGAAAATGGAACAGGTTTAAGAAAGAATGATAATGATCTTTCACTAATGTTCACTTTCAATTCTTACCAAGTACTTAATTGATTAAGTAAAATTTGGATCTAGAACTACTTTAGTAAGCTTTTATGCAAATGAAAAGTACTGTTGAACCTACCCGAACCAGCATGACCCTGAAGTCTTTTCTGTTGACGGATAAGTCTTGCTGAGTATCGACCGTACTCAGGGTTTGTTAATTCCCTGTTGCAGGTTTCTTTAATAGGTGATGTTGATCATGATCATGTCAATGGGCTTGACGTGATCTGGTTGTTCTTCTTCTCCATCTTAGGTGCTCCACCTAAGTGTGGCTCCATAGTACTTCTCTACTTCTGCAATACAAGTTATGTTTATGTAAGAAGTAACTTATTCACGTTTTGTAAAGTTTATCTATCTTGCTTCCGCACTCCGATGGTATTTGATAACCAATGTTGTAATGTTGTAATTATTCCAACCTTCATGATGATGATCCTGTGGTTCGTGGATAATTCGGGGTTCTCTCGGGGACACCCGACAGATCTTTCCAGTAATGTGCTTCATTGGCACAGTCATTGGGCTCCTTATGACGATGACGTGTGCAGGTGGGCCACATTAATGGGAGGTTCTGCCACAGGTGCCGGGTGAGCTCTACCCTAATTGCCTCCTTCCTATCTGGCGTGAAGCGACGAAGCTTTTGGCGAACCGGCCTGGCGGTTGAGGAGACGTTCAGGGAGTGCTCGACAAACTTCCGTGGAACTCCAGGCATGTCCGCTGGTTTCTAGGCGAACACGTCAATGTTGTTCCGTAGGAAGCTGACGAGCGCGTCTTCCTATTTGGGGTCGAGGTTGGTGCCGATGACGACAGTGTTCTCCGGGGCGCCGTCCACCAGGGCCACCTGCTTCGTGTCCTTCGACTTCTTGCTAGAGCACTGGTCGGAGGTTTCCGGGATCTCGAGACCGTCGGGGCGGAGCTTGGTGGCATCGGTGATGCAGTCTTGGGCGCCCTGGAGCTGTTGGCATGTCTCGGCGGAGTTGATTGTCTCCTGCTCGCACTCGTACGCCACTTGGAGATTTGCCCGAACACTAAGGACGCCTTTCTTCATTGGCATCTTGAGCATGAGGTAGGCGTAATGTGGAACAACCATGAGCTTGGAGAGCGCCGGGCAACCAAGGATGGCGTGGTAGGCGGTGTCGAAGTCGGCGATGATGAAGGTGATGTACTCCTCGCGGAAGTGGTCAGAGGTGCCGAACTGCACTGGGAGGGTGATCAGTCCGACGGGCATGGAGGGTTTACCTGGTACGATGCCCCAGAAGGGGAAATTCGCCGGGAACAGATCTCGTTTGGAGTAGTCAAGCTCGCGGAACGCCGATGCGAAGATGATGTTCAGGGCGCTCCCACCGTGGACGAGGACCTTGCGATGACGGCAGCTGGAGATCACTGGGTCGATGACGAGGGGAAAATGCCCTGGGTACTTGTCGTCTGACAACTGGTCCTCCCTGGAGAAGGTGATGGGGCGCTCCGACCAGTCGAGGTAGCGGACGTTGGTGGGGTCGTCGGTGATGGCGGCCACAGAGGCGATGTCGCGTCATACTTGGCGCCACTTCTGCTCGGTCTCGATGATGACGTTGCCACCGAAGATGGAGAGGGTCCTCGCTGGTGCACGGAAAGCAGGCTTGTTGGCATTAGCGTCTTTGTCCTTGTTGTTGTCGAATCACGGTCGCTTGTCGTCACTCCCACGAACGTTACGGGCGATGGTGTCGCATTTGCGCATGGAGTGTTTGGCGCCTTTGTGGAGAGGACAGGGACCATTGAGGAGCTTCTCGTAGTCGTTGTCGTAGGTGCGCCTCGGCCGAGTATTGGTGTTGGTGATGTAGCGACGATCGCGGCGACGGTGGTCCGTTCTCTGACGGGAAGACTTTGGCCGATCATGCCGACAATCTCGGTCGTCGTGGTGGTCGCGTTGCTTGGAGCGGTGGTCGCGTCCTTCGTTGCGTCGTTCAGTGCGGCAATCATCGTCATGACGATGCTCCTGGGATCATGATCGGCAACGCGGGCGTTCGTGATGGCGATGGGCGTCGTCGGCGTCGGCGTAGGAGTTGGCGATCGTCATTAGTTCGGTGACCGTGGTGACCTTCTTCCGGATGATCTTGTCACGGAGCTCCTTATGGCGCAGACTGTTGGAGAACGTGGAGATGGCTTCCGCGTCGGCGATCTCCGGAATCATTAGGCACATGTTGGAGAATCTTCGAATGTAGCTTTGGAGGCCTTCGTTATGCTCCTGGTGGACATTTTGGAGATCATAGCGTGTTCCTGGCTGAAGGCAGGTAGCGCTGTACATCTTGACGAAGACTTCCTTTAGTTGCTCCCAGGTGTCGATGGAGTTCTCGGCGAGCTTGTGGAGCCAACTGTTGGCGGAAGACGACAACATGACGGGGAGGTACTTGAATGGCGATCCTCCTCTAGCTGCTTGAATGGCGATTTCGTACGTGGTGAGCCACTGCTCTGGGTTGGCCTTGCCGTCGTACTTGTCCACCGTGGTGACCTTGAAGCCCTAAGGCCATTGGACGGCTCAGAGCTAGGAGGTGAAAGGGCGTGGCCCTGTCGAGGTGTCGGGAGCCGGAGCTTGATCGCGGGCACGATTGCCTTGGGAGACTTCCTGGTCGCGACGTGGCGGCGATCGTCGTCGGTGCGAAGGATGTGGGCTTGGTGGCGTCCTGCTGTACGACGATCCGGATGGAGAGGGATAACGCCCCTTTTCGTTGCACTAAACGGCGGCAGCCTTGACGTGGGCGACAACCTTTTGGAGTTCCGGAGTTACCGGAAGCTTGGAGAGTTCGTTGTAGACGACGACGAGGTTGGCGCTTGGGGTCGGGTAGACGGGTTGATCATCGACCCTGTCGAATTCGTAGATGAGGTCGCGACCTCCAGCATTGTCGCGCTCCCGGCGTCGGTCGTCGTCGCGGCACTCCCGGTCGCAGCGCTCCTGGTCGCGTCGTTCATCGTCGCGCTGGCGCCGTCGGTCGACATTGCGTTGCTCCCGATTGGCGCGTTCGCCATCCGTTTCGTTCGACGGTGGAGGATTGTCGGCGGAGACGTTGAAGATGATGCCGCCGTGATACGGGGGAAAGTCGACATAGAAGTCGGTGGAGATAATGGTCGTAGACCGTGTGGAGCTGGAGCCGCTTGTCGTTGTAGATCTGGACGCCGAAGTCGCCCAGACGGTGTCGTCGGAGATCTCTTGGAGAGTCACCATGCCAACGAGTGGAGCTAGAGTCGTCTGGGAGTGCACGCTGGTCGGAGGCATCTGGTCGAAACCAGAAGGCTGGAGCTGGTCAGAGAGTTGTTGCAGCGCCTGGTGCTGGTATGTAGGAGCCGCACCGCGGAGCCCGAAGGGCATGGATGTTGGAGACGAAGTGCGGCGACGAGTCAGACGCAGATCCGATCGGGGGCGGTGGGCGGGACGAGCGTTCGAAACTCTCGATGGTGTACCTGAAAACTGCTCAAGGCAAGATTGGTCGGAAAGCTGTATACGAGCTACCTCGATGGCGTCGATGCATTCTGCGATTCCTTGGTTGGATCGGTCAATAGCTTCGATCAGGTCGTCGCAAGGGACGATTCTCGGCGGGCGGCGTGCCACTTTGGTGATGTGGCGGGTGGACAACAGAGCGTCTGGCGCAGGAAGCTGCGCAGATTCCACGATTTCCAGAGCAGAAGCGTGGTTGCCCATGGTCCAGATCATAGATCCGATCTGAAAAGTGGTGCCTTCCTCCGGAAGAACCATGGACCGAGGGAAAGTGACCGCTTGGCAAATCATGGTGTCATAGCACACACCCCCTACTTGGCGCGCCAAATGTCGACAAAATATGGTCGATAGTCTACCGAGGGGTATGCCCAAGGTAGTAGATTGAGCGGTGGAGGCGTGCGAGATGTCTGCAAAGCGTAAACACAGGGATGAGAGACGACGATTTAGACAGGTTCAGGCCGACAAGTCGCCGTAATACCCTACGTCCTCTGTTCTGGTGGTTTGTTTGTATTGATGGGTTGGAACATGGCATGAGTTTGGAGGGGATCCCTGCTCGCCTTATATAGCCGGGGAGCAGGGTTACAACTTGTCGAATCCTAACAGATTAGGATCGGTTCATTTTGGCGAGGAATCCGGGTCTATCTATTCGGATCTTCCTTGTCGAGCAAGTCATCAGGAGAGTCCCTGGCGGCCTCGATAGCCTGGTCGCGGGCCGCAAGGCCTTCTGGTTGGGCCGTATCTGGAAGAGGGCCCAAGTCGTGCCATGGGGGTATACGGGTGTAATATCCCCACAAATTATGATGACAGGCTAAGTAGTGTATGCAACATTCAACATCCCAAATGGATTGAAGCCATCAGATGCAAGTCCAAGCCTTACATTGCGAGGGTCAGATGCAAATTCTGCCCTCTAAGGCATCCAAATGCTTCCATGCCAATGAGTCTGTAGGGTGACACATTTTCCCATCATGCACTAGTCCTTCCTTATGCCAACACATAAGTTTTGATGTTGACTCCCTCATTAACAATCTTTGCAGTCGAGGAGTAAGTAGGAAATACCGCAAGATCTTACGTGGAAAATGCTTTTGCTTGCCACAAGTGCCAGAGGACTCAGCATCTTCAGAAGAGTCGGTCCCATTCCACCTAGACTGACCACATGTTGGACATGTATCCAAGTTAGCATAATCTCCACAGAATAACACAGAATCGTTAACACATGCATGAATCTTTTCATAGTCGAGTTCAAGATCTCGAACAACCTTACACACTTTATCCAAGGTATCTGGGATTTTAGGGTGGAACAAAGCGAACAGATCAAGGATTGACTGGATTCCACTGTTACTAAAACCATGCATGCACTTCATCTGAAAGATCCTGATAATGAAAGACACCTTTGTAGCCTCCTTGCAGTCTGGATACAATTCCTTTTGTGCCTTGGTTAATAACTTAAAGAACTGCTTTGCACTCTCATTTGGCTCTTCATCTCCACTTCCTGTGAGTTCGCCATGTATAGCTCTGCTGATTAGTGCAGAAATTAGTTCTTTGGTAGCAGGCACATCACCTGTTTCACCATCATTGTACTCTCCTTCAGAAGGGTTATCCTCCTGAGGACATGCAACAAAATCTTGAGCATTACCTTCTCCTTGGATGAAACTTTCATCAAACCCTCTAAGTACCAAATGGCATCGAACATTTTTTTGATTTCTATAGGACATGCAACGGCAACGAGCACATGGACATGGAGCAGTTTCTTCTTTAGATCTGCCTCCAAAGGTATTGTTGATGAAGTCCTTAAATCCTTTTTGCCATTCAATAGTATACTTCGCCATGCACATCCATCTCCTATCTTCATTCGACATGCTACTGCCTTGCCTCCTGGAAAACAGCCCACTGACTCTTCACCACAGACCCAACCTTCCCAACAACACCAGCTATATTATCCTCAGTCGGTTGCCTTGCCTGGTTCACCTTGACACCTGCATTAAATTGGTATAGAAATGTTAAATTTCCAGGTAAAGCAGACATAAAAAATGTTAATAGGATACATATACAAGCACCCTGCATAGTCACAATATCAAAACTGCACTACTAACTCGATAATAGCTCTGAAGCATATGATAATTGTTATCTTTATAAGTGCCAGATACCTATGGAGGACTAGTAAATCACGACATCATCATCACAAAGAAATTTGATGAAATGATTACAGGAAGTAGGAATTTATTCATATAGAAAATAGTGGCAGAGCTGAACAACAAATTATATTTTATTTTATTCATATAGAAAACAGTGGCAGAGCTGAACAAATTAAATTATAGGGGATGGGGTGAGGGGGCATTTTGTCTAATACAAATCAACATGTATAGTCATAATTTATCTAGAAAAATACACCATCCTAATCGAGTCAGCATTTAGAAATTGAGAAATTCAGAAGCAAAAAAACAATAACTACAAAACAAGCAAACTAAATTAGCACACGTGGACTCACCAGAATGGATCCTATTGGTTTATTGACTGATTGAGGATTTTAGATTGAACTGGAGCACAGAGTAGTGGAGAGCCCCAAGCCTGGCAACCAGCGATGACGCTGACGCCAATGCAGCGTGGCCGTGCGGGCACACAAATGCTAAGGCCAAATAATATACTAGGCCGTCGAGGTGACGAGCGGACCGGCGTAAGTGTAGGGCGGCGGCCGATGGGGGCGGCGTCCGGTGGGGGAGACGTACCACTAACGAACAATTCCCCAACTAGCTCGTGTGGTGTAGGCGCCGCCGCTGTGCCGAAGTTGCTCAATCGAAAGGAGAAGGCCCACGGGCCATGGCCGACGCCCGATAGGTGCCGGTCATCTGACACAGGAGTAGTACCGCTAATTTCTCAACACGTTTAGGCTTGTTTAATTCTCATATACAAAAACTTTTCACTGATAGCATTGAATGTTTAGACATATATATAGAGTACTAAATGTATATAAAAATAACTAATTACATAAATTACGATAAGTTTGTGAAATGATTTTTTAAGCATAATTAGTCTATAATTTAACAATATTTTGCTACAGTAAATATGTGCTAATGATGAATTAATTAGTTTTAATAAATTCGTCTCAAGATTTTCAGATGAAATGTATAATTTATTTTTTATTAGTCTATTTTAATAAACTAAATTAGTGTCAATACATCCTATTTGACATCTACAAAATATTACTAATAAACCTCTCTATGCAAAATATTGCCAATCTACCTAACCTCTCTATCAGGTAGCAACCATGTCTAGAATCCGTACCTGAGTTTGTCACCATCACTGCCGGAAAATCCATCTTTGCCAAGTACCGAGCTCTTTGCCGAATGTTTTTTTCGGGCTCTTTACCGAGTGCCAAATAAAAAAAACACTCAGCAAAGAAATTCTTTGTCGAGTATTAAAAAGAAACACTCGGCAAAGAGCTCTTTACCAAGTGTTTTTTTGCACTCGGTAAAGAAGCTTCTTTGGCTACATTTTTTTTTCGCTCGGCAAAGAGCTCTTTGCCGAGTGTTTTTTTACACTCGGCAAAACCAATTTTTAAATCGCATTTTGATGTTATAAATTAAATTAAATGAAAATATTTTCAACTACAAAATAGTTTAGCTCATCAAGATGAACATTTTTTATATTGGTGATGTCTTTATTTGATAAACTGATAATTTATTCACAAATCTTATATAAATAATTAAATAATTATAAATATATAGATTTAAAGGCTAAATTTTACCGCGGGCCTCATGGGCTCGGTGGGCCCGAGCCCTGCCTCAACCGGGCCTGGGCTGACGCTGGAGCACGAGGCCCGACCTCGGCCCGGCCCGCCGGCCCGCCATGCCTCGGTCGGGTCATGCCTTGGTCGGGCCCGGGCCGGCCCGGCCCGTTGGCCATGTATAATATCTCTCCGTAGTTTATCAAACAACGAGAGTAATATATAAGATTTGTGAATAATGATAGAACCACCATGTTGGATGTATAAATGGTCAAATAACCAAAATAAACATTTTATATTTTGGCAAGTTATGAAACTTTGTAGTTGACAACTTTTAAATTTGAAATCATCTTATCATGTAAAACTGCATTTGCATTTATAAAATTTAAAATTTAAAATTTTCAAAACACCTAAAATGGAGAAACGACCAAAATGGAAGTTGTAGATCTTAGAATGATGAAAGTTTGTAGTTGACAACTTTTTAATTTGAAATCATCTTGTCAACGAAAACTACGTTTGAAATTTCTCAATTTTGAAATTCAAATTTTGTAACCGACCTCGGATGGAGAAACTTTCTGAACAAAAAAAATGTAGATCTCGACAAATTATGAAACTTTATAGTTGACAACTTTTTTATTTAAATTTGTTTAGAGCCTCAAATAAGCAATTTGCATTCGGTTTAATATAATATGTGGGGAACGAAAACATAATATGTGATAGTGTGGTGCAGTGTTAGAGTGGGTACGTGCGAGTGAGAGGTCGCGGGTTTGAATCACGCAGGTCGCGTTAGCGGTGAATTTTGCGCGAAAAATTCTGCGACATCGAAAGAGACGGGCGGGTGCTGGAAAAAATACAGCAAGATGAATGGAAAATACACCAAATTTTAAATCTTAGCTCTAGTACTGTAGCAAGGCTCCACGAAAAATTGAGAGAAGCTCTCGACAAAGTGCCCCTTTGCCGAGAGCCTATAGCCAGGGCCCTCGGTAAAGAAAATAAAAAAATTAAAACGCTTTACCGAGAGCCTAACAACCGGCTCTAGGCAAAGATGACGGTATAGATGAGACGTTTGTGAAGCCGAGCCTTTGTCGAGAGCCTGTTTATACCGAGAGCCGAGCCCTCGACATACAAAATCTTTGCCGAGAGTCAAGCTCTTGGTAAATGTCGCTTTGCAGAGAGCCAAGCTTTGCCGAGGGCTAGCTCCACTACAAGAAATGGAGCTTTACATGACGGTTTTCGATGACGTTCTAAGAAAGCATCATAGAATCATATTCTTCATTTGTTAGATGATTTATATATGACGATCTGAACATCACGGATTATTTTTTGCATATCTTAGCAATTGAGTGGTAGATCTATGACGGATACTTTTGTTTCGTCACAGCTCAACGTCCAACATGACGATGACGTGGCTTGCTTTTTTTTTCATGGCGCTGATATGGCCTGCCAACATGAGCCTTGTTTTTTTGCTAACATGGGCCTTATTTTTTTAAAAGATCTATGAAAGTTTAAAAGCTAAAAAAATTATGAAACTTTATAGTTAACAACTTTTAATTTGAAATCATGTTGTCATGCAAAACTGCATTTAAATTTAAAATTTTTTAAATTCAAATTTTTTAAAATACCTCAGATGAAAAATAGCCAAAATGAAAGTCATAAATCTCAAAAAGTTACGAAACTTTCTAGTTGATAAATTTTTAATTTGAAACCATCTTGTTAATGAAAACTACATTTGAAATTTCTCAAATTTGAAATTTAAATTTTATAAATGATCTCGTATGGCGAAACTTTCTAAACAAAAAGTGTAGATCTCGAAAAGTTATGAAACTTTGTAGTTGACAACTTTTTGATTTGAATTCGTTTAGAGCATGAAACAAGCAATTTACACATGGTTTAACATAATATGAGGCAAATTAAAATGGAATATAGACACAAATGATAAAGAGGTGGAGTGGTAGTGGAGGTTACACGCGCATGTGCGAGAGGTCGCTAGTTCGAATCTTGGTTAATGCAAAGTGCAAAAAAATCATAAAAAAATACTAATGGAGTAGATGGGTGGTGTAGCTAGCTAGTGGGGCCCCTCCCCTAATTTTAAAAACATTTCCCCTATTTTTTGGATTTTTTTCACTCAAACTTTGTCGATTATTCAATGACGAAATGAAATGACAATCAGTGACGGCTTCAGTTGGTCTAGCAAATGTATGACGTGAGATACATGACAGATTTTCTGATCGTCATGACAAATTAACTGTGACGTATTTTCGACTGTTTATGACTAAAGTGATCGTCATGTAAAGCACTATTCCTTGTAGTGCTCTTGGCAAAGGATCCTTTGTCGAGAGCCCGATATTTAGCCCTCAGCAAGGCACGAGGTCCTCGGCAAAGCTCCTCTATCTGGTAGGCTCTCGGCAAAGATGACAGTGTAGATGGGCCGTTTGTGGAGCCGAGCCTTTGCCGAGAGCCTATTTGTACCGAGAGCCGAGCCATCGACATACAAAATCTTTGCGGAGATTCTTTCTTTGCCGAGAGTCGAGCTCTTGGTAAATGTCGCTTTGCAGAGAGCCAATCGTTGCCGAGGGCTAGCTCTCGGCAAAGGAGCCAGTGTCGAGAGCTCGATATTTAGCCCTCGGCAAAGCACAAGGCCCTCGGCAAAGCTCCTCTGTCTGGTAGTGTTCTTCGTGTAATGCATGAAACCAACTAATATCGAAATGGGCTTTGTTGTGTGTACACCAAAATAAACAGTAAAGTGTTGATCTAGAGGTAATATAAGAAATATATATTTATATCTATTTTTAGTTTGAGAAATAGAAGAACAAGGAAAACATCTGTCAATCAAATCTAAACAAATCTGACGTGCACATGTATAAGTGTAATGGACCTATGCTGATATTTATCAACGTTAGTATATAAGTTTTTTAGTTGATGAATTATTTCTGTACGCTTTATCTGTGAAGATAAGGACATATTCATGGTGTAATGTGATCCATTATTGGAATTTTCTTTGTGTGACATATAGCGGCCACTTTTGGCTCCACGGCTATAGTTGGCCATCAGGCCGGCCCGGCCCGCCCCGGCCTGGGCCCGAGTAAGGCACGGCCCGCACCGTGCCGGGCCGATATGGCCCGCGGGCCTCCCGTGCCATGCCTTAGCGGCCCACGGGCCTTATCCTCGGCCCAAGCACGGGCCCATGGGCCTATTTTTGGGTCGTGCCGCCCGCTAGGCACGTTCATGAACTGCGGGCCGTGCCGGCCCATGGCCCATTAATCAGATAACCCCTCTCCAGATATAGAAAAACAGGCATAAAATTTTAATAAGTGTATAGAAGACTCAAAATACCAAACACCAAAGACTCAAAAGACCAAACACAAAAGAGGCAAAAACTGAAAGAAAATGAGCTGTGTGCAATGCTGCCTCATTAAAAACCTTTGTAGGTAAAACTCACCCTTGTGAGAAACCCTACAAAGGAAAAGAGTACAGCACAGCTCATAGTCTTAATTATCACAATATGCAGTCATACTGTCATATAGCCATACAGTCACAGACTCACAGTCATACAGTTTTAAGGACAGTACAAGTCTCATACTCTCATCTCTCACCAAAAGTACCAACAGCCCTGCCTACACATTTATCAACTATCAATCTATCATCAGACCAAATCCTTAGTACCAGCACCACCTCCAGAACCAGAAGAAGCAGAAGGACCAGCACCAGAAGTAGAGGAATGACTGTCACCATCAAGGTATAAGTTCTGGAATGCATCCTCTAATTCTGTGTTATCCACAGAATGTTGTAGCCTTCTTTCTCCCAACTCCCAATCCTGAGGCACAGTCCAATGTCAAGTTACTTAGTTAACTAAATTTGTGAAATTAAGTAGTCAACTAAATTTGTGATACCTTTATGCAGGTAAGCATCTCAACATGTTCATGCAACAAGCGCCTACGGCGCTCTTCAATGATCCTTCCTGTCAAGCTAAATGTGGATTCTGAAGATACAGTAGAAACAGGTACAGACATAATATCTCTTGCCATAATAGATAGGATTGGATAGGTTAGCTTGTGGTCACGCCACCATAGCAAAATATCAAAGTCATCCTCATATGCAGTGACATTGTCACTATCCAGATAAGAAGACAACTCAGAAGCAACAGATGAGGAAGTGGGAACAGAGACAGAGGATGAACCAGCATTACCAGATCCACCACGCCCACCAAAAATTCTTCCCCATGCCTGTTTTTTCTTACTTGATGGGGCTACTGATTGTGTAGACCTTTGAGTCCGAGCTGCACCAAATTTGTTGTCATACTTGCCAAACAGTTTGGCCATTTCAATTTTAACTTCAGAATAATAAGTATTATATTCTACACCAGTGCATTCTTGTAGCAATTGCAACAGATTAAACAAGCCCCTCATCTTAGCTCTAGGATCAAGTACAAAAGCAAATGAATACAATAGTGGTATTTTTTCCAGTATTTAAGAAATTTAATCTTCATTGGATAGACAATAAACATCAGGTTTTCATCTTTTTCAGAAGCATGCAAGTGAGATGCAATTTCTAGAACATGGTGAAGAACTAGTGGACTTGTTGGATAGTACACACCAGAAAGAACAACAGTGGAGTCATAAAAGAGTTCCAAGAACTCCAACATTTTTTGAGCAACATACCAATGTCTATCAGTCAACAATTCAACACCATAGTTTGAATTAATCCACACCGAAAACACTGCCTGGTAAGGAAACAAATGTTTAAGCATAAGATATGTAGCATTCCATCTTACCTCCATGTCCAATCCAAACTTTCTAGGCCTATGACCCTTTGCTTGACAATATTCCTTAAACTTAGCAATTCTTATGTTAGATGAATTCAAAAAATTAATTGCAATTCTAAAGTCTTCAAGGTAAGTTTTCAACCTTTTCAGACCAGACTTAACAATTAAATTGATGATATGGCAAGCACAGCGTTGATGCACATAAGAATCCTTATCTCTATTTGCAGTTGCAGTAACAAAGACAGGTTCAGGATCAGGACCCAGATACATTGCAAATATAGGTTTAAGACTATCCATAGCCTTAACATTAGATGATGCATTGTCTAGAGTAATAGAGAACACCTTATCAACCAAGCCAAACTCTTGAACAACACAGCCAATTCTTTCAGCAATATTTTCACCAGTATGATTCACCTCAATCAATCTAAGGCCAATTACTTTTTTTTGCAATTCCCAATCAGCACTAATGTAATGAGCAACAACAGAGATATAATCTTCCTTAGCATTACCAGACTAGATATCAGAAGTCAATGCAACAGATGAAACAGCAGTCAAAACAAATTTTTTAAGCACATCACGACGTTCAGCAAACAATTTACTAAGGTCTCTAGTTGTGGTTTGTCTAGAGACCTTAACAAATCTAGGGTTATGAGCACGAGCAATGTACTCTTCAAAAAGCATCTGATTCACCAATATTTAAAGGTAGATCAAGTCTAGCAATCAATCGACATAGCTCAGATCTAGCAACATCAGGTTTGTACTCCCAGTTATGAAAAGAACCATCAGGATTAAAAGCTATCCTTGACTGAACCATAGCAGCATGATTAGTTTTAAGCTTACATGATTTCTGGTGTCTTTTTAAGTGACCAGTGCCACCATTAGACCTAGCAGAAAGTGTGTTCTTGCACATTTTACAGATAGCTTTGGTGCAAATCTTTTGACCATTGATAGTCTCAAACACCTCAGTAAAGTCATTCCAGACAGCAGATTTACGCTTGCCTAGGGTTGATAAGGAAGGAGTATTACCACTTCCATTACCATTTTCAACAGAAGCAGAGGAGCCAACGGTGGTGCCAGTAGTCGGCGCCGCTACACCGCCGCCGCCGTCCAGATCGATGGGAGCAGAGGCGTCCCCCAGATCGATACCGAACAAGGCAGCTGCATCACCAGCGACGTCGTCGTCCTTCTCTGGTGAGCCGGCTATGTCGTCTACACCGATCACATGTTCAGTGACCGGGTCCACGGCACCGTTCCCGGCCATGGCGCCCTCTCCAGCCCGGTTCCTCAACGGTGCGGGTGGAACCCTTCGTCGCTCTAGGCCGGAGCTAGAGGAGGACGCATCGGCTACTGACCTGCACACACAAAAGGCGAAAAGGAGAAGAGAATCATCAGTGAAGAACATGATCGGTTAGGGTTAGGGTTAGGGTTAGGTACCTGCGCACCGGAGCCCAGCGCCGGAGAAGACGACATGTTCAGGGCCACGGTCACCAGAGGAAGACGACACAGATTAGAGGACGACGAGCGGCGGAGTAGTGACAGACAGCTACTCAGACTCACATAGTCGGAGACGAGACAGAGATGTAGACTGAGAAGGGAGAGGTAGAGATGGAGGAGAGGGAGAGGAAGGCCCTCAAGGAGGACTGCAGGAGGGCACGGTCGCGGTCCCGGCAGATGGACGTCACCGGAGTGGGGGGGGAGAGGGTCGAACACCACCGGCACCACGACCAGATCCAGATGCCTAGATCCAGATGCAGAACGGAGGGAGGAGGCAGGCGTGAGGGAGGGAGGAGGGCAGGAGGCAGGCGCAGCGGCGGTGCGGCCACCGGAGTCGAGGAGGAGAGGGACCGGGGACGGCCACCACCACCAACGCCGATGCGATGCGGAGTCGAGGTCGTGGAGAGGGCGAGAGCCGAGAGGGCGAGGGCGAGAGGAGAGGGAGAGGCAGGCTGCAGGCAAATGAGCTAGGGTTTGGGGGAGGGGCACGGGCGCCGCGTCGGGCCCTTTATATATGGCGGCTGGGCGTGGGCCGCCGAGGCCGCCTAGGCCGTTACAGGCCGGGCCGCTCTCGTGCCTCCCTGTGGCTGCGGGCCGTGCCCGGGCTGGCCCGCGTGCCTTGCCCTCGGCCCAAGCACGGCCTGCAGGTGCGGGCCGGGCCAGCCCGGGCCCGAAATTGTTCGGGCCAGATCGTGCCCGTGCCGTGCTTTTTTGCCGTGCTTCGTGTCGTGCCTTCGTGCCTTGGGCTGCATGAAAATTTATATCCACGGCGCTGGTTTCACCAACGCTCTTAGGCAGCCATATGGACGTGGCACCGGACTCCGTTCACGAGCGCGAAGTGAAAGAAAAACACGAGCGCCACCAGCTAACCGAGCGTGAAGGCCAAAAAACAAACCAAAAAAAATTGAGCGCCACCACCTAAATTCGCAGCATGCAATCCAGCGCCCTTAGATCCTAAATTCGTGCCATGCATATCGAGCGCTTGACGCAAAAAAAAAAAAAAAACCGTAGCCGGAATCGTGTGCCTTCAGAGTCTTTCCCACATACATTTTCCCTCCAATAAACATTTCCATGTACAAAAACCAAAGGCCACGAAAAAATCCCGCGCATGGTAGGATTATATTAGCTTTAACCAGCACCGATTGATTTTAATCAGCAACTTCACGCACGCGTCGCACGTTCCTGTAGTTGCCATCTATATTCCTAAAACCGTGAGGAAGAGTATCGGAGGGGTCCCTTCAGTTTTGCCCTACCTCAAGCCCGCTGGCGTCGTCGCCGCCGGACACCGGGACGAGGCATCCCTCCATGGACGTCGGCACCTCTGGAGTTCCCAACGATAGTGCAATGACGGCGCCTCCATCCAAGAAGATGCCACCATCTGCTTCACAACGCGATGGCATCGGATTCAGGAAACAGCCCGCCAGATCAATAGAATGGTTGCCTCATCCTCATATTCGAGCCGTCGTCGAGGACGAAAATAGAGAGGAACACACCGGGTCACTAAGGTTTCTTCACTCCAGGTATGCAGACGATTGTAATAGTATTGCTCATTTGCTAGGGTTTATGAGTAGGTTGTTTAGAGATATATACATCTTAGGGCCCGTCAAGCACATGCCATAGGCACACAGATTATGGATGCCAAATACTGCTCGTCCACTCCCCACTCGGCGCGCGGTTGCAGCAGCGCCGCAGGGGCTGTGTTCAACCCCGACGCCGAGGCACGTAGGAGGTAGCGGCTCGATCTCGGTGCCGGTGCTACCAGGCTATTGTGCGCGGCATGCTGTTCCCCTCCCGCTGGGCGATGCCGCTAGGCGGTCGGCCCAGCTAGCTGCTCCTGTGCGTGACTTCACTTAGCGTTTGCGTGGCCAGTGGTTCTGCGTCGTTTGTAGGCTTCCGGTACTGGTCGTACTGCTTGCATGTTGCCGACGTGAGATCTCATGTGAATTATTGGTCTCGTCCCGTCAGTAGCGGTGGACATACGTCTCTAGCTTCATGTGCCAACACATTAATTCTATATCATTTTTGGCCACTCACGGTTCATTTGCTGGAAGCTAATAATTAAGATAGATTGTACATTTCTTTCCTTTTAATTACCCAACCACATGAGTTGCAGACAAAGTGCAGTCAATTCTGATGAAATAGAGTAGATATTTAGGGATTTCAAGGCTATTCATTTATTTCCTATTAAGATTTTTTCTATGAGAATTTCATGCTTGTTTATTTTTGTCTCTACTTTTTCAGATAATGAATGATTAGTTTTTCTAGTGTATTTTGGGAATTGTGACCAAATATTTTTTTATGAATCGTAGTATGAATGCATTGACTTACCTCAAATTATTATATTATCATTTAAACTATTATATTATAATATTAACGTTGTACATGTCATATGCGGCTATAAATGGCAAAATGAACCTTTTATTACCATGATATCTGCTCTATTTATTTCTAACTACATGTTTATACATACAGTGAACCAAAGACGGGAGAGGTTTGGACAATATATTTTCAATGCAAGGGGAAGGATCCAGAATATGATGAATTTGTCGATGTAGATTTGGATAAAGCTGATGTCACCTATTTTAACTTGGCGTCTTTTAGAGAACAACTTGGGTATGGACCTAGAGATTTCATGTACTACAAGATGCGCTGTGGCAGGGATGTGGCAAAACTTGTAGCCATGGGTTATGTACGAGATGCAGATACAGTGCTACGTATGAATGAGGCTGAGAAAAAAATTAGGTTGATACTGTCAAAAGAGCCGGAACATGAGGTAGATGTCGCCATAACGCCGATTAACAGACCAAGGGAGGAGAAGGGAAACAATGATGACTTAAGTACACTTGAAGACATTGATGCCTACAAGTTGTGGTTAACAAAGTTGCAATACAAAGATCTAGACACTGGTAAGATTGTTCGGTGATTCACTCATGCAATTGTTATTGCTTTGACAAGTGATATTGTATAATCATCATCGCTCACAGATTTAAGAGATGTCTTTAGGGATGAAACAATCGAAACATACAAGGAATGGCTAAGGCATACATACCGCTATCGACACATGTGTAAGTAAATATCTTTACTGATTTAAACATAGTTTACTATTATGCAAACAATAAAATAATTGTTAACATGTGTTGATTGCATCCTTTTTGTAGTATCATTATTGGAAGAAAATACAAATGATGACGATATAACTGAACGGGAGGAAAATGATAGGCCAAGTCATGCTAGGAAACCAAAAAATCTAGGAGATGGTATGTGTTGGTCCTTTCATTTTTATTTTATATTATAAACTCTTTTGCTTATAATGGATGTTCCATTATTTCTTAATGTTTAAATAGGAGAAAATTCGAAAACACGTGGAAGAGGATGTCTTAAAGGTCTGAATGTAACCAACAAGAGAATTAGGAACCAGACTCAGAAATTAAAAATTGAATTTAGTCCCATGATGGGTGGCCCCTTTGGTGAGAACCGCCGGTCATTCGTGGATGAGGTGGTAACGTTTACCAGAAAAAATGCTCCACTTATAGGAGTAAAAATATGGAAGGGTGTGCGTCCAATAGCAAATGACATACTGGTATGACACTATCTTTTTTTTTTTGGTCCATATGTCTTGTTGTCACTGACTCAAATTTTGTATTCTATTTGTCTTCGCATTGGAACAGTTTAACTGGGACTTATAGAATGTTGAAGAAGCTAAAGAAAAAATATGGCTCAATGCCAAGGAGAGGTACAAAGGATGGCGTGCTGCATTTAGTGATACATACAGGGCTTACCGCACTGACGCTGAAAGAATGGAACATAATCCTGAAGATTTAGACAATGTTGTGTGGTACTACTTGATCCAGTATTTTGGAAGTGCGAGCTTTTAGGTTTGTAAAAATGGTTAAATATCCATTTTCTTTGTACCAATGATCAATTCAATGATTTAATGACACCATTTGTAAACCATTTACAGAAGAAGAGCACCAAGAACAGTGAAAACCCCAAGAAGCAAAAGACACAACATCTCATGGGATCCAAACCATTTTCCCAAATAAGTTATGAACATGTAATGGCAAGCTTTACTGGCCTAATTATTTTTACAACAGTCAATACGTCTTACAACATGTGTTGCCATCTCAGAGAGACCCAACAACTGGTGAGGAGCCTACTGATTTGGATCTTTGGATGATTACTCACACCAAGGGTGGGTAATGGTCAAACCCAAATACAAAGGGAGTATATGTGAGTTCTTAATATATATTGTTCTGACTTTACAATTTGTTTATGCTTCATCCACTTTTGGGACACTTCTAATTTTAATCCTTCTAATGTGTTAATTATGTTTCATTTAGGAAAATGCTTGTGTCAAAATTAATGAGGCAGAATTATCAAAAGATAAACAACATCTTACGGTTGCAGAAGAAAATGCACTTTTCCAGAAATACTACAAAGAAACCATAGGAACCAAAACATATAGATGTCATGGTCGCGGATATATGGTGAAATATCCAACGCGAATGGCTCTATTGAATAAGAGAGAAGAGAATTTAGCCCGTAGCTCAGCTGCAGCCCTACAACACCGAGAGGAGGTAGAAGATTTAAAACAAAAACATGCAAATGAAGTTGCTGCAAGGGAAAGAGATAAGGAAGAAAGTATCCGACAAATGCAGGAACTTAGAGAAGAACTTTGTTTGCAAGTTTCACTGTTGCAGGTAGTAAATATATTATATGCTTGTCTTTTGTCAATTTTTAGTCTAATGTTGCTTCCCTTGTATATGGTGCAGGCTAACACACGAATCACCACCAGTTCAAAACCCGCAAATAGCACAAATGTGGGCTTGAATGAAATCATGCCACCACATATACAAGATAAAGAACAAGAGGTTATAAAAATACAGATTTAAATTCACATATAAAATGCATTTGTACACATTTGTATTAATGCACAATGGTTTTCATTTTATTTGTTGGCAGATGGAACCAGCGAGCGTGATGACCACAATAAAAGAAGTTGATCCACCTACTCGCACCATAGCTAATACTACTGCAACAAGAAATCTTTTTCCAACTGACAACAACGACCCACCAGCAGTTTTAAATTCTTTGCACCAACAGATATGGCTAGTTGCAAAAACTCGTAATCACAAGAAAAAGCTACAGGTATGAATACATGCCTATATGTGAATTTTGTTTGTTCATTTCAATCAAATTATCTACTGCATATTGGAAATGATAGGTTAGTCATATATGCTATGCTGTAAGCATTACAATTGACTTGATTTCATTACTGAATTATGTTCGTGCCATTACATTTCCTACTGTACATCAACTAATTATGTTTCTATTAAAAAATGCAGGTAATCATGGAGAGCCAGAATAATTAAAGTACTATGGAATATAGCTATGGGCATACATGCGCTGATAGAACATCATGATTTGAATATATGAAGCAATACTTCGAGTGGATCAAGAGCAATTTCATTTTTTATTGCAAACATAGTTTAGACTTGTAGTTTGAGAGGATATTTTTGTTATTGTGAACATATTTATTCTGGCCAGACTTAATTTCCAAGTTAATATAGGATTGACTTCATATAAGTGTGTTGACGATTGATTATTTTTCTTTAATTCTATTTTATCATGTTGCAATAATAAATAAATATATAAATGTTGAATGAAATAGGCATACACGATGAAAATCTCCTTGTCGCAATAAACCAAAATGCATCCATCGTTGTTTGTCGCAATAAACAATATTGCAGCGTAGGTTGTGTGATGCCATAAGCCTTAGTAACTACAACCAACATGTCATTGCAATACCACTTATGTGCAACCATAAAATTTACGTGGCAACATAAGTTATTGCAATGAAACATTATTGGTCGCAATTACAAATATAGCCACCAAAGGATTTTCATTGCAAAAGATTTTATTGCAATGGAATATACTGTGCGGCAATTAGATCTATTCCCACGAAGCAATGACGTTGCAATATTGGCTCATTCTTGCAACACATTTTTTGGTAGCAATATGGTTTATTGCCACAATGTATGTCAGTGGCAATAGTTACTAATGCAACGATGTTGTTGGTTGCAATATATCCTATTGCAACCATATCATATGTGGCATTTGTTTTTTGTGCTCGTTGCAAAAGTAAAAGTATCGCAACATGCCAAAATTTAGTCGCAATAACCTATTGCAACATATATAAATTCCACGACTCACAACGAAACCAACTTTGAAGCATTTGTTACATATTGCAACCAAAACACCTATATTGCATCCATTCTTAGACGTGGCTTTAGGGTAAAATCCTTGTAGTGATGGGATGGACGCATTTGGAAACACACCAAGATCAATGAGGAACTCCTCATCCAAACAACTTCCTTTGCAGCTCCACTAGCTACAATGTACTCGGCTTCTGCTGTAGAATCGGACACGGTCTCCTGCTTGGAACTTTTCCAACTGACTGCACCACCATTTATTGTGAACACAAAACCTGGTTGAGATTGTGAATCATCTATGTCAGTTTGGAAGCTAGCATCAGTGTAACCATTTACAACGAGCTCCTCCTCACCTCCATAGATTAGGAACACATCTTTAGTCCTTCTCAAGTACTTAAGGATGTTTTTAACAAGTGTCCAGTGACTCTCACCTGGATTAGCTTGATATTTGCTCGCAACACTTAAAGCATATGGGACATCCGGGCGTGTACATATCATGGCATACATGATGGAACCAATAGCCGAAGCATATGGAACCTACTCATGCGCTCTCGCTCATCAGATGTCGAAGGACACTCTTTCTCACTAAAGTGCATGCCATGTGACATAGGCAAGAACCCTTTCTTGGACTGTTCCATGTTGAACCGCTTCAACACCTTGTCAATGTACGTTTCTTGGCTTAATCCTATTAGCCTCTTTGACCTATCTCTATAGATCTTAATGCCCAGAATATATGTTGCTTCTCCTAAATCCTTCATAGAAAAACTATTATTCAGTGAAGTCTTTACGGTTTTCAACATCGGAATGTCATTCCCAATCAACAGTATGTCATCTACATACAAGATTAGAAACACAACGGCGCTCCCACTTTCCTTATTGTAAACACAAGGTTCTTCTTCACTTTGACGGAAGCCAAACCCTTTGACCACCTCATCAAAATGAATATTCCAACTCTGAGATGCTTGCTTTAAGCCATAAATAGATTTCTTAAGCTTGCATATTTTTCCAGTATTGCTAGGATCAACAAAACCTTCGGGCTGTATCATATACACATCCTCTTCCAAATTTCCATTTAGAAAGGCTGTTTTGACATTCATGTGCCATATCTCATAGTCATAATAGGCAGCAATTGCTAGAATGATCCATATAGATTTAAGCATCGCTACCGGTGAGAAAGTTTCATCGTAGTCAACTCCTTGAACTTGCCGAAAACCTTTTGCGACAAGTCGAGCTTTATAAACTTGGACATTTCCATCCATATCCTTTTTCTTTTTATAGATCCATTTGCACTCTATGGGTCTTACCCCATCCGGTGGGTCAACCAAGTTCCAAAGTTGATTGGCTCCCATGGAATCTATCTCAGTTCTCATGAGACTATGCCATTTCTCGGAATCTGGGTCCGTCATTGCCTCGGCATAAGTTGCAGGTTCGTCATCGTCTAACAATAACACATCCCCACGCAACTCACGGATTCTTACCGACCTTCGTGGTTGGGGCGGGGTGTTTGTTGCCCCAGGTAGCTCAACTTGTTGTGCTACATTAGCATCACTCGTGGAGTCAATCCCTGTTGGCTCATCCGGAACTTCTTCAAGATACACCTTCTGCCCTCTCTTGTCTCTTTTGAGAAACTCTTTCTCTAAGAAAATACCATTTCGAGCAACAAACACTTTTCCCTCTGAGCGGTTGTAGAAGTAATACCCTAAAGTTTCCTTTGGGTATCCCAGGAAAAAGCACTTGTCCGACTTGGGTGTTAGTTTATCTGATATAAGTCTTTTGTCATAAACTTCACAACCCAAATCTTTAGGAAAGACAAACTGGGACTCTTACCAGTCTATGGTGTCTTAACTATGGACTTAGATGGTACCCTATTTAATGTGAGAGCGGCTGTTTCTAGAGTATATCCCCAAATCGATAAAGGAAGGTCCGACTGGCTCATCATAGACCGAACCATGTCTATCAGAGTTCGGTTACGTCGCTCGGACACGCCGTTTCTCTGAGGCGTTCCGGGTGGCGTAAGTTGTGGAACAATTCTGCAACTCTTATGATGATTGCTAAATTCGTGGCTCAAATATTCGCCTCCATGATCAGATCGCAAGGCCTTAATTTTCTTGCCACGTTGATTCTCTACCTCATTTTGAAATTCTTTGAACCTTTCAACTGTCTTAGATTTATGCTTCATCAGATAGACACAGCCATATCTGCTAAAATCATCAGTGAAGGTTATGAAGTATTGAAATCCGCCTCTAGCTGTCGTACTCATTGGTCCACATACATCTGTATGTACAAGTTCCAACAAGTCTGACGCCCTCTTAGGAAAACCTGAGGAAGGCGACTTGGTCATTTTGCCCAGCAAACAAGCCTCACATGTCTCGCATGATTCAAAATCAAACGAAGTTAGAAACCCATCAGCATGGAGCCTCTTCATGTGATTCTCACTTATATGACCCAAACGACAATGCCATATATAGATAGGACTTAACTCATTAAGTCGAGGCCTTTTAGCAGTTACATTACAGATAGTCATAGGTGCATCATCAAGATTTAAAATAAACAACCCATTAAGAATGGATGTAAAGCAAACAAACATATGATTCTTAGAGACTACACAACCATTGTCTTTACTCGCAAATGAATAGCCATCCTTCATCAAACATTAAGGTGACACAATGTTTCGACTTAAACTTGGAACAAAATAACAATTACTCAACTCCAAAATAAATCCTGATGGGAGGTGTAGTTGCATCGTCCCGACGTTCAACGCAGCAACTCTTGCATTATTGCCCACGCGGAAATCAACCTCCCCTTTTCCAATGCTTCTACCTCTTATCATTCCCTGCATCGTATTGCAAATATGAGCAACCGAGCCGGTATCAAATACCCAAGAATTAATATAAGAGTTAGCGAGGAAAATATCTGTAATATAAACAACAAGTGTATGAGCAGCGGGAGTACCTTTACCACCGCCATCCTTCTTCAAGGATGCTAAGTACACCTTGCAGTTTCTCTTCCAGTGACCTTTCCCCTTACAATGGAACCACTCAGAATCAGGAGTTGGCACAACAGCGTCAGGCGCATGAGGGTTTGGCTTAGAGATCACATCTTTAGCCTTGCCCTTGCCCTTTCTATTCTTCCAAAAGTTGCCCTTCCTTTTAAAGTTAGGCTTGTTCTGGATCGCCATCACATGGCTGCTGCCATCACCTTTCTTGATGTTTGCCTCCGTTGTCTTAAGCATGCCACATAGCTCATTCAAGCCCCTCTCCGCACCATGCATATGGTAGTTCGAGATGAAGTTCCCATAGCTAGGTGGGAGAGAAGAGAGAGTGAAGTCAGTAGCCAGTTCTAGACCAATTGGGAAGCCTAGCTTCTCCAACCTCTGAGTGTAACCAACCATCTTGACCACATCTCATGCACCCGGCTCTAGACTTAGATTCGATTCGATCAATCTGATTGATCTCCATCATGCCATGATTGGATTTACATGTATCTCTTAACTCCGATGGCGGAATTCTGACCGGTAGGAGTAGATTGTTACATGACCAACATGACAAGATCACGAATCAAGAGCAGAGACTGATCTACAAGCACGCATATCTCTATATGCACACAACCGAATCTATAACGAGGCAGCAACGGCTCCGATACCACCGTTGGGTTGCGAGGAAGCTACGCTAGCCGGAAAACAAAATTTTTTGACCCCATAAACCAGGAACTACTGCTAGTTATAGATCACGGGATTACCACTAGACGCGCAGATGCAGCGAAAGACGTCTCGGCGTAGACGTGCGCGTTGCAGCGGTGCCGTGCAGTTGATCACGTCCGTCCTTCACATCTCCACATGCGGTTCGTCCTTGTGCTCCAGATGTAGCACCACCGAGGTATCCCACACGTACAAGGAGGAAAGCAGTGCACCTCCGGACTGCTAGGTCTGCGAGGAGCAGTGGGCATAAGTGAAGGGCGACAGCGGCAGCTGTCTAATGACGTGGTTAAAACCCTGGCCGCCCCACCACTCTATTTATAGGCGTCCCTAATGAGCCCGCCGACCTGGAAGCCTATTAGCAAACCCTAATCCCGATCTGATTCGAGTCCAACTCGAATCAGGCTTCCAGCACCTTAAGCGTGCGACCCTATGGGTTCACGCACACATAGACATGGCCCGAGTACTCCTACTCGCCCGATAGTTGACAACGACCTCTAGCAAGACATGTCAACTCCTATGTATACGCAAAGATCATATCTGACGAACCACCACGATCACATACACGTAATTCCCTTGCCTCACAATATTTGGTCCAACTCATAGGTTAACACTTAACCTAAGCACGGTCATGCATTTTATGATCCAATCATTTGAGTGGTCGAGTGATATCTCTCTCGCATGGAGAGGGGCAAATCCCATCTTGATCATCTATGTCTCACAACATACTTCCTGACAAACCCGATCTTTATAACTACTCTGTTACGAAGTAGCGTTTGATAGTCCCTAAGTAAGTCGATTCATATCTTGAGTACATACCACAATCTCAGGTCTAAGGACATAACGTACATGATGCGTAAACAGATAATAAGAACATCTCATGTTGGGTCAGTCCAGCACCATGTCATACATGTGCCCACATTATTAGTTCGACATCTCTATGTCTATGACTTTGTGAAACATAGTCATCAACTAATACATGTGCTGATCTAATATTCATGTGTGTCCTCACATGAACTCCGATCAGGGACAACTATCGAATAACCATACAAATAAAAGAGTTTCACAGACAATTCACATAATCGTCAATCAATACAAGTTGTCTTTAATGGATATTCAATGAACATATAATAAATCATGGATACAATAGAAATATCATCATCTCTATGATTACCTCTAGGGCATATTCCCAACACAAAGAGGAAGGGTGAATACATCGAAATATACTCCGCAAGTGTAGGATATATATGCTTATGAGGCTAATATCAAAGGTAGGCTGACTTAGTTTGACTCAAGCGCCTAAAGCGACACATCCTATTAATCCTATGCACCTATTTACTAGGTTATAACCACAATCTCCTAAAAAAAGTAACCACACTCGGATTCACACCGAGCAAAACCACACTCGGAGATCCACTGAGCAACCGACACTTGGAGTCCACCAAGCAACCACACTTGGAGTCACACCAAGCACAACCCACACCTGAAGTCCATCAGGCAAACCACACCTGAAGTCCATCAGGCCACCCACAAGGCCTTGGTGTTATTACGGAAGGCCCTACGTCCAGCGAGGGACCGAAGTGTTTGTACAGGGGCGGATACAAGCGTGAGAGAGAGAGCGGGTGTGACACTACTTGAGAAAGGGCTTTTAGCCCCGGTTGAAACAGCCCTTTAGTCCCGGGTATGCCGACCGGAACTAAGAATCCAGAACTAAAGGTCCCGGGCCTTTAGTCCCGGGTGCTTTCAACCGGGGCTAAAGGTTCTAGGAGAAAAAATAAATGCGTGTTGTGTGAGATTTGAACTCAGCACCTCTCGCCTCACGCACACTTACCAACTGAGCTACACAACCCACGTGATATAGCTCTAGACGTTTTCCTTTTGAATCCACTCGGGAAGGACCTTTAGCCCCAGTTGGTAATAATAACCGGGGCTAAAAGGACCTTTAGTCCCGGTTGGTAATACCAACCGGGGCTAAAGATTCACCTTTAGTCTCGGTTGGTGTTACCAACCGGGACTAAAGGTCTTTAGCCCCGGACATAATTTTTGGCCGAGACTAAAGCTCAATTGATAGATCGTCCAAATGCCTGTTCTCTAGTAGTGTGAAGAGTGGTGCTAGAACTAGAGAACTGAGCTCTGGAGTCCTAGGCTATGGTGAAGAGCTAGGGTGCTTGAGGGCTATGTGAGACTTGTGAACCTTTGTTGCGTGTAAGTCTATCTGAGATCTTGAACGTGGGAGCCGTGCCCTTTCCTAAGCCCTAGTGTCCCCTTTTATAGGCGAAGGGGAGACATAGGGTTACATGAGTTTTAGGCTAGCGTAGGCGGTGATGTTTGGCGATAACGTTAGTGATGACGATGCCGGTCATGTCGGTGCCACTATAGCGTCGTGTGTCGCCCTGTGACAATGTACTCGACAATGTTGGTGAAGGACGACACCCATGCGTAGGCGTACGTGGAGACGTCGCACATCGGGAGTTGTTGTAGTGCTAACGGGTACTGGCGGAGTCGTGCTCGAGGGGGCGGTCGAGGCGGTCGAGGCTCCCTTAGGCAGGGTCGAGCCCTAGGCGAACAGGGTCGAGCTCCGGGGAATGCGGGACACACATTGACAATCGGTACCTTGAGGAGGTGCCTGACGAGGCACAGTGCTCGGTATGGTGTAACAGCGTCGTACGAGCCGCCTCCCTTTCTGAGTATAGGAGATTAAAGTTGGATTTAACTGGGGTACGACTCGCTACGGAACGTGATGTGGCCATACGATTTGGACAGGAGTAGGTAAGCGCATGAAATGCCCCTGAAGTTGACCAGGAGGTATCCGAGGAGTACCCGAAGGGCGCTCGAGGGGTGCTTGTGGTGGTGCGAGGAGGTGCGAGGCCTGCGTGGATGGGGTCAAACCCCAGATATTGCAGGAAGGGCATTGACGAACGTGCCTCGAGGGGATGCCTGACGAGGTATAGTGTGTGACATGACGCAACTGCACTGCACGGCATGCTGAAGGACTGGATTAGCGACCAGAGGGGGGGGGTGAATGGGAGCCTCAAATTCAACTCGTGAATAGAATGACCCTTGTCCCAGAAAATCGCCCCAAAAGCTAAGACTCGAAACGATCGAAGAGTTCACGACCTACGAGTAGGTGGATACCCTAGGAGATGTCCTAGTGGTACAGTGGAACCCCCGGAGAAACACCAAAACCAACTGCCAAAGCCTCAGAGCAAAACTGCACAAGTTGCAGAATCGCGGACTGTCCGGCATCAGGGTCCCGGACTGTCCGCCGTTGAAGCCCGGACTGTCCGCGACTAAGAGCTGGACTATTCGCCGGCCAAAACGCAGAAACCAAACCGTGCTGCAAGTCTGCTGGACAGGTCCCGGACTGTACGCGGGTTTGTACCGCGGACTGTCCGCCGTTCACTCGATAGTGAACAGTCAGGGGACTGCACTTGACTGACCTGGGCGAGACCCGATGCACGGACTGTCTGCCGTCAGGGCGCGGACTGTCCGCCAATACCGAGAAAGCACAAAGTTGTGCGGGTTCAAAGCCAAATCCGAATCGATCTCAACCAAATCGAAAAGAACTTCGATCAAACTCCTCCTAGGTGTTCCTCTATGTATTGGGGTGCAAATCCTAAGAAATCATCGCACCAAACCAAGTCAAGCAAGAGAAATTCGTGCACCGTGAAAGGGGGAAGAATGAAGAACGAACCCAAAATCAACCCGATCTATGGATTCGTGAGGTTAGGGAGAAATCCTTCGGTGGAAAGAAGGAGCTCACGACCAAGAATGAATTGATTCAAGTGGAATCGAAAATCATCTCGTGGAGAGGGAGAACGAGGCAAATCTCTGGGAGATGAAAAACCGAAACGTGAAGAACACCAACACAAACGCAAATCAATTCGATTTCTGCCAAAATTCCTCCACACGAGGAGACAACGAGAATACGGTCTCGTTTCCTCAAAAGATCCAAATACACAGAGGTATGATTCCCGTCTCTGCGGATCGCTTGCAGCGTGGTATGATTAGAACCTAAGCGGGGGCTAGAGAGAGAGTGCTCAGGAACAAATGACTGCAAGGATAGAGAGAGAGAGGAGGGGTGCCTCTCTTATTTATAGCCAAATACAATAATCCCCTTCTACTCCTAGATACAAGAGCGAAACGGCCAACCCTAGGGGTATCCCGGTCCAACTCTGCTAGTTGACGATCCGACGGCCACGCGCCCATCATCCTTAGCTTCGCCTCGACGCAAGCCTCAGGATGCCGCCACGTGCCTCCCCATTGACCACCGCGCCTACCTCATGGATAGCTGCGCCGCAGTGCCAGCCTCTCCGCGCCGCCACGCGTCGACCGTCCTTTTTGCGGAACTCCCCCTGGTTTTGAGGCCGAAACCAGGAAACCTGGGCCTTCCCCCGATTTTGAGGCTGAAACCGGGAAACCTGTCCTCTGGCTGAGTTTTGTGGCCCAAACTCAGAAACCCGTGAGCCCAGGTTTTGAGGCCCAAACCTGGAAACCGTCCTCGCCGAGTTTTGAGGCCCAAACTCGGAAACCGGCCACCCCGAGTTTTGAGGCCCAAACTCGGAAACCGTCGAGCATAGCTTTTCAAGGCTCAGCTACCGAACCCGCGCCGTAGACGGAATGTGGTTCGCACACCCCGAGTTTCAGCACCGATGCCAGAGCATGTCCAGCCTCCACGTCGGGCACAGTGCATTCGCCATCCTTCTCGGCTTCCCACCAAGTGTCACGACGCCATCACCTTCCTCCCGACTCGGCCGATGCACCGCACATCACCATGTGCTCTTGCTTGTCAACGCCACATGCTAGCTACCACAGCTGGTCCTCAGGTCTCCTGGTCCGTCGGTCCAAGCTCCACGTCAGCCCTTCACCGCTCCCATTCCATCGGCATGACACGTCCCTACTAGACTTTCACCTCACCTTCGACCACTGTCCGTGCTCCGCACCTGCACATCAACACAGCCAAGAGACATGTTGCCTGTTGATCGATCACTCATCACTCAGGAAGGGAACCACAAGGGCACATATCAACCTTGTGTTCTCAATCTCCCCCTTGATGAGTGCATCGTCAACTCATAGTAACCATAATCAAAAGAAAAAGAAAGCAGAATTGGGTAGAAGGAGAAAACTCACTCGAGATGTCCAAAAGCCAGAGAAAAGGCCGAATAAGAACAAATCGAGATAAGCGAAGCTTGGTCCCCAAAGACATGGGCAACGGTTCGACACAACCAAGCAAGAGATCAGAGCAATAACTCTTCAGAGAGCAAAAACTTGATCAAAATCGAAGCATAAAACTTGGTTCCTAAAGACATGGGCAACGGCTCGACGCAACCAAGTCAGAAACAAGCTAGTCCTCAAGAAGAGACAGAAAGGGCTCAACACCACTAGGTGAAAGCTCGATACCAAATGAAGACTGCATAAGAAGCAACTACTGCTAGTCCCTCAAGATAGAGGCACAAAGGCTCAACACAACCAATAGTAAGCCCGATACCAATCAAGAACCATCAAAACATGGTGAAGACAGCTAGTCCCTCAAGACAGAGGCACAGAGGCTCGACGCAATGTAACACCTTAGGTGTTTACATGAATAAAATGTTGTCATGTCATCATAAGCATTTCATAGCATCATGTGCTAGCTCACCTTGAGATGCAATCACTAAAATAAGTTTAATTCCTAATATGTGAGCATCTTTGTTTTTATGCTTGTGATGTCGCTCAAAAACATAATTTAGAATGCCATTATGAAGTAACTTGTGTTCATTCCCATTTGACTAAAGTCATGTAAAGGCATGAATTCAAGTTCAACAATTCAAAAGAATATAAAATTCATTTAGCTTAAAAATGGGAAAAATCATTAAATTCCTATATAAGTTAATTAGCCGTTTCTAGTTAACTCAAAATCTATGCATAATTCGGGGTTGACCCTAAAAGCTTTTTGGTATATCTTGAGGAGAGGTACAACTTTGGTATTCAAAGTTTTCAAAGTTTTTGTGCAAAATTTAAAGTAATTTTGAAGTTACTCAAACCCAGGAAATGGTCACCTTTTGACTTTAAACTTGCATTTCAAAAACTATTTGAAATCTGAGTTTGAGATCTACATCAAAGTTGTATAGAATTTCAAAATGAACATTTCATACATTGACCATTTTTCAAGTGTCAATGCAAAATCAAAAGTAATTTTGCTTTTACTGTAAAACCCTAACTCTGTCCCCTTTTCAAATTTCAAATTTGAGATCAGTTTGAACTTTTTTGATCCAATTGACCTATTTCAATTGATATCAGCCAAAGAGTGTTAAAGCAAAGTTGTACAACTTCTCAAGCTCTACATTTCATAGTTTGGCAAATCTTGAAGTGTAGTTCGATTTTCAAAAGTAATTTCAAAAATTCAGAAGAGAGGAGAGAAGCAAGGAACAGTGCCAAGGGGGGAAACATCCAGAGCTCACCAGCGAGCCGCTCTCCTGCGCAAAGCTTGCGCTGGGGCGCATGCGCCGCGCCAGCGAGCTGCTTGCTAGCTTCGCGCGCGCGTGCAACACCCCGCGCCGCTCTCTTTCGTCTCTCTCGTCCTTCAGAAGCCCCGCGTTTCGCTCTTCTCCTCCACTCACTCGCCGCCGCCGTCTTCTCTATGCTCGGTCATGCCGGCCGTATGAACGTTCATCCGCCCCGCTTGACCGCACCAGCAAGTTCGCCTCATCATTGCAGAGCTATAGAGCTAGGTCGTAGCCCCTCTCGCCCCCGCAACAGCCCGGCATAGCCGTCGTCTTCGTTTTCGGTCCCGGACGCCGCCGTCGACGCCATCACCGTGGTCAGCGAGCTCGGAACCCGTTCGTCCTCACCTGAGCCTCGTTCTCACTTTCTCATCTCTTCTTGATGCTCTAACGCCAGGTCCTTGACCTTTTCTCCCTCTGTCGCAGTCGGAACAGGCCGTCGCCGTCGAGCCGCACCGCTGGAGCCCGCCGTTGTCGTCATCCTCCCTGTTCGGAGCCGCGTCAGCCCCGGAGATCTAGCCCGCTAGAGTCGTGGTGAGCCTCTAGTGCTGTTGCGTGCGTCCACGGGCTCGGTAGAGCTCCTAGTTGGCCGGCGTGTCGCCGCCGTGCCGCCGCGTCCGCCGCTGTCGTCGTCGGAGTAGAGAGAGAGGTCGAGGGAGGGAGTTTGAGGGTTCAGCGGAGTCGTGAGGGCAAGGGGAAGGTGCTGAGCCAGTTGGTTTGGCTCAAGGAGGTCCCGTTGCTCCGGCGTGCGCGAGCCGAGCTCGCCGCCGGCAGCCACGGAGTCAGGGACTTGTCGTTGGGAATTCGACTAAACCCGAGGGCCTAGGTGCAAAGTCTATGACTCAGTGGAATAGTGCTCAACAGTGTTAAGGGCTTAGTTGTAGTTTGGTTAAAGCCAGAGGGTTTTTCTGCAAAACTGGCTGTGCAACACAGGCAGGCCCGAGTTGGGCCGGTTTGCGTGCAAGTTGGGCCGAGCGGGCCGGTTTTGGCCTAACGGGGTTTTTCTTTATTCAAATGCTTTAATCTATTTTGTTTATATGAATGCAAATGCTGACTTTGTTATTTTTGTATGAATTAATCTGTTGATCCATAAATCATGAAAATTTTTGTACATGTTCTCTGAGATGTGTAGTTTTTATGAAAAATATAATATATGCATGTTTCTATATACTGATTTGCAGTAAAAGTTGTACCTTGTAATCCTTGAATAATTGTTCAATGATTTTTGTAAAATTGAGTTTAACTCCAAAAATGCTGAAATTTATTTTGAGCACTGTTTGGAATACAACCAATCGGTGTAACAAGTTTGAACTAGTTTAAGCATAGTTTGCTTCACAACTTATTTTCATGCTAATTAAATTGCTTTCTTTATGCATAAGTCATGTTGTAAAACATAAAAACCTAAGTTTCCTTATGGAAGCTTTGTAGGTTAAGTTAAGTGTATTATCTTAATCTGCTGAGTGAATTATCTTGATCTGTTGTTTGAGGCAGGCAAGCATCACTCATGTAAACCAAGTATGTTTATGCAAGTTGGTTTTGTTGGCTTGCAACTTTACCGTGAGGGAAGGTTGTAACAAGTCAAATGTCTATAACTTAGTAATTTTCCATCTTTACCAAGATCATGACATGAGCATCTCATCAGGCATGCACTCTTTTATCGTGTAGTTTTCGAAGGGGTCGATTGTCCGGACGAGGTTGGTCCAGGGAGTTCGGAGTGTCCTGTTGATCCAGAATATCAGGAGTTTCCGACTTTTTTGGTCAACGAAGGCAAGCCCCGGTTCATTTAACCATTTCCTTGGATTTACAATTACACTTACTTTCGATAACCTGATGCACTAGATGTTTATCAACTAAATGCTTTACACCTGTTGATGCATGATCAACCTTGTTATCGATATATCATTCCTTGATACCTGCTTTATGCAAATGATAGAAATGCTTAGTCTTGCTTTATGAAGCTTTTGATAAATGTTTTTGATACTTATCATTTTGGAATGATAATGAGAAAGAATGATGGTTAAGACCAGACGGGCACATACATCGAACCTTGTGTTGGTGTAGGGTGACCCGGATGTGTCGAGATAAGGTTAACCGTTGTTGGCCTGCTAGATTGAGAAACTGTGAAGTACCGATCATATGCTACGGTAAGCCTCACTTTGGTGATTCTTAGATGAGAACGGCTACTCGCGCACTGGGAGTGGAGAGATGGTGGCAGTACTAGCTATCCTCGTGGGTTAAAGTCCCGGATTGGAGGTGTACAAGTGCTCTCGGGTGGCGCGGACCCGGTCTTGTTTGGAGGATCCGAGGTTGGGGTTGATATATGTGTGATCGAGGGTCTACATATATCGTATGATCGTGGAAAACTCCTAGATCTGGTTGAATCGGTTCGAATCGTCGTGCTCCTCGGTTAAGGAGACTCAATCTTTTGACCTGCATCGTAGAATAAAAGGGAACTTGTTTAAGAAAGAAGGATAATGATATTTCACTAACGTTCACTTTCAGTTCTTACCATGTACTTAAATGATTAAGTAAAATTTGGATCTAGGATTACTTTAGTAAGCTTTTATGCAAATGAAAAGTACTGTTGAGCCTACCCAAACCAGCATACCAGTTTCTTCTCCTTTCTTGTCGGGTAAGCCTTGTTGAGTACCTTTGTACTCAGGGTTTGTTAAACCCCTGTTGCAGGTGACGTTCACGAGCAACCTTGCTTTGAGGCTTGTTGCGTGACCGTCATTGAGGAGGACGTGTCCGGGGAGGAGTAATACAACCCTTAGGCGGGGCTGTTTGTGTGAAATACAGTTATATTAATGTCGCTTCCACTACCTAGGGTGAAGTTTGAAACTATGGTTTGTAATAACGACGTAAGTTTGAACAACTGGTTTGTAAAACTTATGGTGTAATCCTTCCGCACTCTTATTTCTGATGTATATTATTTGTGAAATGTTGTAATACTGCATGACTCTTGCAATGATCCTGAGAAGGTAAGGAAACGTGGATGAGTCGGGTTATCCGATGACACGTGATGGGTCTTTAGGGTTATTGGGCACCGGGTACGACTGTCTGAGGTCTGTAGGACAAGGACAGGTACAGGTACACGTGGGCCTTAATAATTCAGAAGGTTCTGTCACACACAACTAGGTAAATATCGATATCAAATAAAAGCCGACTCGGAGTAGGCAGAAAAACTCCCCCTCAGCAAGTGAAGCATAAAATGCAAATTGTCACCATAGAAGGTCTAAAAAACTCATCATTGGAAACATTCTCCCCCTTGGGGGCAATTTGCAATCAAAGGAGAGGGGAAAAGGACTCAAATAAGTAAAACGGAGCTAGGCCATGCCTATCGGAGTCAAGCAAATGCAAGTTAGCAGCTTCAGGTATATACTCGAAAGAGTGAGAGAATGCTCTAAAGAGTGTTGATCCGACTACAAAGCAACATGCAAAAGTGCTAGCAAAGGCTTAAACTGATCACCAAATACAAGATATGAAAGCATAAGCTAAATGAGCAGTTTTAAGCCGTTCAGAAAGTAGTTTCACCATCAAAATAGCACTAAACATGTATAGACAGGAAGTCAAACAAGTGCTAAACATGTATACAAGGTGAACTACACCTAGCACAGTTCAATCATCATGCTATAGAATGAAGCATTGACTTGTGTTTTCTGATTTTATCGGAGAATTTGCAGCGGTTATTAACACAAGTTTAAATTCAGCATGTGATTGCGAGAGGTTGAAAGCCTGTCATTGCCTAACTTTTCAACCGTGCTAAGCCTATGCATATGCAATCGGAAGCTTAAAGCATCGGTTTTGGTCTTACACTACACGGCTCAAGTTTAACTCAAAGTGCTATGAGAAACAGTCTCGATACCGCGATGTGTTGACAGAGCAATCCCATCTCGATCTTTTCAATTCACTAATACTTGGTTCATTTTAAACAGAATATGAACAATCCAAGCAAGTGAAAGACTCAGAACTAGAGACATAGCAACCTAGCATATATGAAATAGCTCAAGTGACCTCAACACATCCTACACATGCTAGTTGCCAATCTCAATGGTGAACATGTATCAAATTTGAAGTTCATTAAGCATGTTCAACGTTCTAAAAAATTAGCTTAGCTCACAAAATGTAGCAGTGATCAAAGAGAGCCTAAGCTACAAGCATCATCATATATCATCGAAGCATACACTAATCAAAGAATAAATTCATTCTAAGGAATATAGACATGAAGCTTGAAAATGCAAGATGTATGCATGATGAAGTCAGAATCAGAGCCAAAACAAAACCAGAAAGACTCAAGACCCAAAAACAAAAAGGATCAGAAAGTCAGTCTATTGTACAACAAGCAAAATGCTTCCCCCATCTAAAAGGGGAAACACACACCAAGCTCACCTCTCAGCCTAGGAAAAGTTGAGAGATCCAAAGGTTTGGTGAAAATATCCGCAACCTGGTTATGGGTGTCTACATGCCTAAGATCAATGTCGCCTTTCTCATAGTGATCACAAAGGAAGTGAAAGCGAACATCGATGTGTTTGGTCTTGGAGTGAAGAACAGGGTTCTTTGCTACACTAATGGCAGATGTGCTGTCGCAAAGCAAAGGGACCCGACTGAAATCTAGACCAAAATCACGCAAAGTAGCAACCATCCATAAAAGCTGCGAAGCACAAGAAGCAGTGGCAACGTACTCGGCTTCTATAGTAGACTGGGCTACGTTCGACTGTTTACGAGAAGACCACGAAACCAAAGAAGAGCCAATAAACTGACACGTCCCAGAAGTAGACTTACGCTCAAGCCGACAACCGGCAAAATTCGCATCGGAATAACCACAAAGCGAGAGGTTCGAAGAAGAGGAATACCAAAGTCTGAACTCAGGAGTGTATCGGAGGTACCTCATGATGCGCTTGACCGCTTGCTTGTGGGAAGTCCGAGGGGATGCCTGAAAATGAGCGCACAGACACACAGAAAACTGTATATCCGGCCTCGTCGCTGTCAGGTACAGAAGCGAGCCAATCATACTTATGTACTCCTTCTGATCAACCGGCTCTCTGTCCTGGTCCACGTCCATCGCCGCAGTCGTCGGCATGGGCATCGTAAGAGGCTTGGCCTCGCCCATGTCGAATTTCTTCAGGATGTCCTTCGTGTATTTTCCTTGATGCACAAACGTCCCATCTCGGGTTTGCTTAATTTGCAACCCGAGGAAGAAAGTCAACTAGCCCATCATACTCATTTCAAACTCCCTGCTCATAGTATCTGCAAACTTGGCAACAAGCGTGTGAGAGGAGCCACCAAAGATGATGTCATCCACGTAAATCTGGACTAACAGGGTATCGTTGCCTTGCTTGAGGAGAAACAAAGTTCTATCGACCCGTCCCATTTTAAAACCCTTGGAGAGTAAAAAGGTTTTCAAACGATCATACCATGCTCTCGGGGCTTGTTTCAAACCATACAAAGCTTTTGAAAGTTTATAAACATGGTTTGGAAACTTGGGATCCTCGAAACCAGGGGGTTGCCTAACATAAACCTCTTCCTCTATATACCCATTCAAGAAGGCGCTCTTGACATCCATCTGGTAAAGCTTAAAACCCTTCGAAGCAGCAAAGGCTAGAAGGATTCTAATGGCTTCTAAATGGGCTACAGGGGCAAAAGTTTCCTCATAGTCTATCCCCTCTTTCTGGCGGAAACCCTGGGCTACTAGTTTAGCCTTGTTCCTCACTACCATCCCATCCTCACCCTCTTTTTTTTAAAACCCATTTGGTACCTATAGGGTGTCATTCTGGTGGAGGTAGAACTAGGGTCCAAACTTGGTTTCGCTCAAAGTTTTCTAGCTCCTCATGCATGGCATTAACCCAGTTAGGATCAGAAAGTGCGTGTCCAACATCTTTGGGCTCAAAAGAAGCAACAAATGCAGAGTGAGCAAAGTGAGAAATTTCATACGCTCGCGACCGCGTGACTCGCTGGTCGATGCCGCCAATCATCTGACGCGGAGGGTGAACTTGCTAAACGCTCTGGGGCGCTTGCCTCGCTGAAGTCGCCTCCCCCTCGCCAGATGCTGTCGCTCCCTCAGGTGCAGCGGGTGCTCGCTGGAGAGGTGGCTCTAGAGGACCCCAAGAAGATGACGTCGTGGGATCGGGTCCTCGAGCTGTAGTAGTCGTCGCAGGGTCGACGGGGGCAGCCAGTGGAGTTGGCTCGAGATCACCCCAATCGGCATTCTCCTGCTCCTCCTCCACAAAATGGTCTCTCCCAGCTCCTGTTCTCCTGCAACATCAAAAGCAGAAGAAACACAAGGCATAGTCTCATCGAATGTGACCTCGCAGGTCTCCACTATCCGGTTAGTCTCTAGGTTAAGAACTCGATAAGCACGTGAATAAGAAGTATAACCAAGAAACACCCCATCAGCAGAGCGAGATTAAAATTGGCCAAATTACCTTGCTTCAGGATAAAGCACTTGCACCCAAACACCCGAAAATGAGACACCTTGGGTACACGTCCAAAATGCAACTCATAAGAAGTCTTCTTCATGAAAGCTCGAAGAATGATGCGATTCGAAACATGGCAAGCGGTGTTGATCGCCTCAGCCCAAAAATGCCTAGGAGTCCTATGCTCATCGAGCATCGTCCTGGCCATTTCAACAATGGTCCGGTTCTTGCGCTCGACAACACCGTTCTGCTGGGGGACATAAGGAGAAGAAAACTGATGCTCGATCCCATTAGAAGAACAGAAAGAGACAAACTGTGAGTTATCAAACTCAGTACCATTATCGCTACGAATAGCTCTAATAGTATCAGGGGGAAACTCAGTTTTCAACCTCAAAATCAAATCACGAGCAAAAGGAAACGCTTCATCCTTACCCTCCATGAAGAATACCCAAGAGTACCTCGAAAAATCGTCAATGATCACTAGAACGTACCACTTCCCACCTGCTGAGCAAACCCGAGCTGGACCAACTGTGTCCATGTGTAAAAGCTCGCCGGGTCGCTTTGTCATTACCTGATTAACAGGTGGGTGAGAAGCAGCAACCATCTTCCCGTGACGACAAGGATGGCAAACAAGGTCCTTCTGAAACTTAAGCTTGGGCAATCCTTGGATTAGGCTAAGTGAGCTAAGTCTTGCAAGCAAGTCAAAACTCAAGTGATCGAGCCTCCTATGCCACTTCCACAAATCAGAAGAAGGACCAGCCATCAAACATCTCGCAGAGCCGAAAGAACGAGAAAAATCGGCTCTGAAAACACAGCCAAAAGGGACAATCTGACAAACAAGATCTCCCCGAGGGTCTAAAACACGACTCATACCCTTCTTAAAACGCACTTCACAATCATCCTCAAGATGTTGCAAACAGAAAGCAAATTGTAATGCAGGTTAGAAACCAAAGCAACATCCTTGAGAACAAAGTTCTCGAATAGCTCCATGAGAAACAACCTTACCTCTACTATTGTCCCCGAAAGTGATGTACTCCTTGTGCATCACGGGGCTAAGGCTGGAGAACCATTCCTTCTTTCCGGTCATGTGGCGCGAACACCCAGAATCCATGAGCCACATGTTCTCCAACCGAAGTTCCTGCATCAATAGAAGGGCAGGAAGTGAGCATATGACACAACACTGGGGTTAGTATACTGAGAAGGATACCAGTGCTGTGTCATAGGCCCAGAAAAAGTGTTAGTAGAAACACCAAACTGTCCTCATCCCATGGATGGATAGCGATCACAACCAACCTGAAAGGGTGGTCCGCTATGGAACGGAAAACCTCCAAACTCACCACTGTGTCCCATCTGAGCAAAGCGATCACCACCATACTGAAAAGGTGGTCCGCTATGGGACTGAGTAGCAAAGCCTCTTACACCCGGCTCACGATCATATTGAGGACGACCGGAACCGCGACGGGCACGACCACCACCCGTGGTCTAGCTGCCTGAGGCCTAGTAACCTGACGGGGTGCACCTCCAGGTCTAGCGCCCTGCCTCTGAACTCCCCGACCTTGCACACCATGGAGAGGGTGGTGCCTGGCCTGGTTGTTCAGCTCCAACTCCTTCCTAGAGTCTCTCTTCCTCCGAAAGCAAAACTCAGCTAGATGACCCTCACGGTGACAATACTCGCACTCGAACCTCACCACTCTCTTGGGTTGTTGGTTCCTACGGTTGCGAGGGTTGTTCACTCTGGCTGGCTGCTTGCCTCTCGGAAGGGGATCACTAGAGATGTCAGGAAGGGTGTCAAGTGTGTTCCTAAGATGGTTAGGTTTGGGAACCCACACTTGCTTGCGAGGTGGAGCCTTGGGAGGTTCATCAAGGATGCCATGCTTGGTGATAGGCATGGGAGGCTCAGGTGGGGTGATCTTGGTAAGCTTAGGGATAGCAGATGGCTTCTCACTAGGGCTCACTCCACTAAACTCACCGATCTTGCCAAAGATGCTAGCGCCCTTTCTAAGGACCTGTGTGGCCTAGAGGGGTGGGGGTGAATAGGCCTGTCAAAAATCATAGCTCAAAACTTAATTAGATAAGCCCGGCACTACCGCTCTATGCCTGGCACTGCCGGCCTCAGCCGAGGTACTGCCGCGCAGGGTAGAACATGAGACTGCAATTCAAAATCCAGCCACAGCAAACTGATTCTATATGAATGGAAATGCTACAACAAGTTTCCTGAACCAGCAGAACCAACTCTAACAAGCCAAATATGAAGTATAGAGTAGATCGGGCCAAACCCTAGAATCTATCACGAGCTCACAAGTATGAAGTATAAAAAACAAGTAAGCACAAGAGACAAGTGATTTATCCCGTGGTTCAGCTCGCCACCAAGGCTTGCCTACCTCCACGTTGTTGAGGTTGATCACTTAGGTCATGAGCTTTGCAACTCTACCTAGTTCTCAACTCAAGGAGCCAAATCCTTGAGGTGAGGGGTAATAATACTAGCTGCACAAGCGATTACAAACCTCCCTAGGCCGCCACACAAGTTGGCAAGGCTCTAGGGCGACGCCTAGCCGGCTAGGGTTCCAAGAACCCAAGAGTAATAGAAGCAAATCCACCGGCTATGGCTCAAATCAAGTGCTCTAGGAAGTAGATCTCAGCTAGGGCTTCTCTTTGATGAAGGTTTGAGCCTCTAACTCACTTGGAATCAATAGGAATCAAAGATTAGGTGAGAGAGAGCTTGGGGGCCTTCAATGGGGAGAGAAAGCCTTGTCTGGAGGTAGGAGAAGAGTTATGGTCGTGGATGACCGTTGGGGTCGGCAGGGAGATGGAGTAAATATCCCCTGCCTTCCAATGGTTTACAATAAGTCGCGGCAGTTCCGGCCTTAGCCCGGCAGTGCCGCGGCCCGGCACTGCCGCACCCTGGGCGGCACTGCCGCGCCTACCAGACAGACAAGAACAGATCTGAGTTCAGTGCAACTGTCTTTGGTTAGAAATAAGGATGGCTTGGGTTGGTTTGAGCACATGTCATTCAGCCATAGCAATGTATTTGCATTCCCCCTTGATAGTATGGCATTCCTATAACTCAAATTCAAATGAAAAGGCCTTGATATAGCGCTTTGAGTCCGGATCAGATGAAATATAGTATGAGGGGTCCACCAACACATATGCATCATCCTTTCTTAACATTAACCTGTTGTCATCTTCATAAATCTCATTAGTTCTCCAATCATGTGGTCATTATCACCAAAACCCACAATTAGGGCTTGATTGCACTTACAATCTCCTCCTTTTTGGTGATTGATGCAACACAATCGAAGCTTACAATAAAAGGGTACAATACTTGAGATTTAGAAGCTTAGGTGCGAAACCTCCCCCTAAATGTATGAATGAGAGCTGAAATCTCAAAATGGCATTAGAGCCCAACATTCACATATTCAAAGTGAGAAATAGGTTCAGTTTCACATCTAATAACTTTGTGGGGTGCAACTAAACTGTGTCAAGAATAATACGTGATGCGAATGACAGTTTAAGCACATCAGAGTGGTTTGCTGCCTGTCAGCCAGAGCGGCACTGCCACTCTGGGCGCGGCACTGCCGGGAGCCCGGCACTGCCGGCCATGGAGCGGCACTGCCGCTCAGGCTACAGACAGCAAACGCAGCAGAAATCAAAAACAGCCACAAAGCATGATCATCAACAAGACTAAACAAGATATGTCAAGTAGATAAACAAACAAACGTACATGTCCACATCCAAGCCTAAGAAGTAGCATCATAGAGTAATATACAAACATAGAGTTTTGATCGAATCAAACTCCCTCACAACTCACAACTACTAAAGATGGGGACATGAAAAAGAAATGTTTGTACCCCCTTCTCTGCACCTAATTCTCCCCCTTTGGCAACAAGTCACCAAAAAGAGAGAAGTTAGAGAAGAGAAGAGTGTCCAAACACTCACTTGTCATCCGAAGCGATCTTGTCCCACTGAACTTCTTCCTCCTCCTCCTCCTCATCATCATCGTCATCGTTGTCGTCGGACTCTACCACGGCCTTACCCATGGCGATGGGTGGTACTGGTGTAGTGGGTCGAGGCAAGTGTAGATCGGCGAGACGGCTCAGGCCACTATCTCCTCCTTCTCCCTCGTCGTCATCTGAGTCTATGTCATCTGAGTCCAGGCTGGAGAGGTCGAAATGAGGTGGAGAGCGGGGTGGAGGTAACGGCGAACGACCCGCCCGCTCTCGCTCTGCGCGCTGCTCCAACTAGTGCCTGGTGGACTGTCTGGGCCGCGTAGGTGCAAGTAGAGAAGATGGCCTTGATCCATTTGGCCAGCTTGCTCTTTCTTCCTCTAATAGGAAGGGCAGGAGCCTCTCTGGCCTGTCAACTGCTGCTGCCCCCTGCTGCTGTGCCCTCTTCTTCTCTGCTCTGTAAGGCTCATGCAACCCATCCTTGAGGAAGGTGTAGCCGGAGACCATCTCAATTCATGAACATGATGTAGGGGGCATTAGAGCACTGCCTTCCTAGCATCCTCGGCTTTGCCACCTGAGCTCAGTCCAAATAAAGCTGCATATGGAAAAGTGATTAGCCCCGGGGGCCATCCTAGCCAACATGTTCCTGCCATATCCATATAAGTTAGAATGGGACCCACTCTTTGGGTTGAGAGTCTGCCTGAAGAGGTTGTTCATCATGTAATAAAACCCTTTCAGTCCCTTGACCAACCCATCTGCCTTTCCGAGGATCCTCATACATGAAAGAAATCTCACTATCTATCGTGTCCTCTCATCATGCAGATTATCAAGCTCTCTATCCCCGCTGCCCAAACCGAGGATCCTACTAAAGGTCTCATAAGTGACCTTGTAGTGACGACCCTCGGTCATCCAATGCATCTCCTCAACCACATTGTCAACATAGAGCATTGCATGAAATTGATGGATGATCTCGGTGTTCCAATTATAGCTAAATCACATCAAATCATACATGTTCCTTTCTTTGCATGCAGCCACCACCCTATTGATGTCACGATCACCCTTGCTCTCAAGATGCTCCCAATCAACATACTTCATATTTAGAATCTTCTGCTTCTTGGCATGTACAGGACTGAGCGATAAAAGTCAGAATGGAACTCATTCCAGAACCTGTAGTCAATGCCCATATCCTTCTGATTGTTGTATGGATTGAGCTGGCGCTGAGACTTGACTGAGCTGAACTGCTGATAATATGACACGGGCTGCCTGTCCCTGGTGTCCTGAGGAGGCCTCTCCTGCACATCCTTGTGTATGGCTGCAAGTGTGCCCTGCTGCTCTGCCAGATGCTCTGGTGTATTGGGATAGAGGTCATCCCGAATCTGTCGTCCTTGCATCTGCAGGCGAGCCTCATCTTGGATCTGCTGCCTAGCTAAAACATCTCCTTGGGAGCTAGAGCACCTCGACGGATAGCTGCTTGCTCCTCCCCTGAGCGGATCCATCCTCTGCTTGACCCTTCTCTCATCTCCTCTTCCGCCCGACATCTAAAACATGGAAACTACAAATTAGAAGACTGCATAAGGGCTGGTAGGGTATAGTGAGGCAATAGACTTTGATGGATAAGGTGTTACTTGGATCAAATCTCTGCTCGTGGTCCAGCACTGCCGCTCAGGGAGCGGCACTGCCGGGGCCCGGCACTACCGCGCTTAGCGCGGCACTGCCGCGCGGGCAGACCAATCTGAGCCAAGGAACACCACATCCATCATCCAAACCACCTCCCTATCTTCTACAAACCTTTCTATAACCTCTAAATACAACAACCATGGCGCATTTTACAAATCGGGAAAAAGTTAGGGTTAGGGATTTTGAAGCTTCACCTTGAGATGGAGAAGAGGGAAGGAAACCCTTGGAGAAGGGAGACCGGTGCTACACCAAGGAGGATCTCGGAGCAGCACCTCAGGTGGCCTATCTCGCCGGGAAGGAGCCCGGACGAGAGGGAGACCACGGTCGCCTTCCAGTCGCCCGTGAGAGAGAGAGGGGAAAGAAGAGTTCACGGGCAGGGTAAAACTGAGGGAGAGAGAGAGAGGTAGGACCAACAGGTAGAAAGGAAAGATTTTTCCTTGGCCCCACACGGTAACAAATCGATTCCTACTGAATCGATAAGTCACGGCACTACCTCGCCTGTCGCGGCACTGCCGGGGCCCGGCACTGCCGGACAGATACCTACAGACAGAATTATTCTCTAAGTTACTACATCTCATTCTTGGAGTGGACACATACTACTTGCATGTTATGACCAGTGACAATCAATCAATACAGAACGATGGTCATATCAAGCAAGTTTCTTTCTTAAAGATTTTGAAACACAATATATGAAAGTTTTGAAATTGGTTTTGCCTAGGTCAAACTAGTTGATCAATCAAGCATGCTAGGTTTCAAACTACGTTACGAGAGTCAAGTATATTTAGTTCACTTCTTAAAGCACAAAACCTTGACTCATCTAGAGGATTAGTGAAGATATCAGCTAGTTGTTTGTCAGTGCTCACATGTCTAATTGCGATATCTCCTTTGATTTCTTGATCTCTCATGTCTATATGTTTGGTTCTTGAGTGACTCACTGGGTTGTTTGCAAGTTTTATGACACTTTCATTGTCACACAAGAGTGGGATATGGGTGAAATGACATCCGAAGTCACTAAGAGTTTGCCTCATCCAAAGTAGTTGCGCACAACATGCACCTGCTGCAACATACTCGGCCTCGGCTGTGGATAGGGCTACACAATTTTGCTTTTTAGAACCCCAAGACACTAAGGAGCATCCAAGGAATTGACATGTCCCCAAAGTGCTTTTTCGATCTACTTTACAACTGGCATAATCGGAATCCGAATAGCCAAGTAGTTCGAACTTGGAGCCCTTAGGATACCACAAGCCAAGGTTTGGTGTGTGAACTAGATATCTCAAGATTCTCTTAACGGCCACTAGGTGACACTCTTTCGGGTTAGCTTGAAATCTAGCACACATGCACACACTAAGCATAATATCGGGCCTAGATGCGCATAAGTAAAGGAGAGAGCCGATCATGGAACGATATACCTTGATGTCCACGGCTTTCCCTTCCACGTTGAGATCAAGATGTCCATTAGTTGGCATGGGAGTCTTGATAGGTCAAACTTTTTCAACATATCATGGGTGTACTTGGTTTGGCAAAGAAAAGTCCCTTCCTTCAATTGCTTGATTTGAAAACCAAGGAAGAACTTGAGCTCACCCATCATAGACATCTCAAATCTCTTAGTCATGATCCTACTAAACTCATCACAAAAGGATTTATTAGTACTACCAAATATTATGTCATCGACATATATTTGGCACACAAAGATATCTCCATTGACTTTATGAGTGAAGAGAGTAGGATCGACTTTGCCTATTTCAAAGCCTTGTTTAAGCAAGAATTCCTTAAGGCATTCATACCATGCTCTAGGTGCTTGTTCAAGCCAATAGAGCGCCTTATGGAGTTTGAAGACGTGGTTGGGGAACTTGGGATCGTCAAAGCCCGGTGGTTGCTCGACATACACCAATTCTTGTATAGGGCCATTGAGAAATGCACTCTTCACATCCATTTGATATAGCTTGAAGTTGTGATGGGCTGCATAGGCTAGAAGAATCCGAATGGCTTCAAGCCTAGCAACCGGTGCATATGTTTCTTCAAAGTCCAAACCCTCTACTTGAGTGAAGCCTTGAGCTACCAATCTTGCCTTGTTCCTTGTCACCACACCTTCTTCATCTTGCTTGTTGCGGAAGACCCATTTGGTACCAATCACATTGGTATTTGGTCTTTCCACAAGTGACCATACTTGATTACGCTCAAAGTTGTTGAGCTCCTCTTGCATGGCCATCACCCAATCTGGATCTTCCAGGGCTTCTTCTACCTTGAGAGGTTCCAAAGAGGAAACAAACGAGTAATATTGATAGAAATTTGCCAAATGAGAGCGTGTCATTACCCCCTTTCGAAGACTCCCAAGAATGTTGTCAACGGGATGATCCCGTTGAATAGTTTGCTTGAACCTTGGATGATCAATGGGTTCTGGTGCTTCTTCAGCATCTTCTTCATCTTGCTCGAAGATGGGTTGTAGGTTCACTCCACGAAGTGGAGTGGCTTCAGCTGCCCTGGGTGTGCCCGGCACTGCTTGGCTCGGCCCGGCACTACCGGGTCCCGGCACTGCCGGGGTTGTGGCCGGCACTGCCGGGGACTGTAAGTTACCAGTCCCAGCAGGGTCTTCAGCTTGAGGACCATCCTGATCTGTAGCCTGCTGTTCTTGTGGTCTAATATCACCAATGGCTAATTGCTTGATTGCTTCGCAAGGTGGTTCCTCATTACCTACAACAACCTCATCAACTTGCTCTATTTGAGAGTCGTTAGTTTCATCAAACGTCACGTCTATCGCTATTTCAACCTTGCCGGAGGCCTTGTTGAAAACACGATAGGCATGCTCGTTTGATCCTTAACCGAGAAGAAAACCTTCATCAACCTTAGATGCGAACTTAGAGGCTTCGGGCTTCTTGTTCAATATGAAACATTTGCACCCAAATACTCTAAAGTACGACACCTTTGGCTTGTTACCGGTGAGCAACTCATATGAAGTCTTCTTTATTCTCTTGTGGAGGTAGAGGCCGTTGATTGCATGGCAAGTGGTATTGATGGCTTCGGCCCAAAAGATGTCCGGCGTCTTGTATTCATCTAGCATCGTTCTTGCCATGTCAATGAGTGTTCTATTCTTCCTCTCCACCATGCCATTTTATTGAGGGGTGTATGGAACTGAAAACTCGTGCTTGATGCCCTCTTCATCAAGAAACTCTTCCACTTGGGTGTTTCAGAATTTGGTTCCATTGTCACTACGAACCTTCTTGATGTTGAAACCGAATTCCCTTTGAGCTCTTCGTACGAACATCTTGATCTTCTCTTGCACTACACTCTTGTCATGCAAAAAGAATACCCAAGTGAAATGAGAAAAATCATCGACAATAACAAGACCATGTTTGTTATCGCCGATGCTATGGTAGGCAACCGGTCCAAAGAGATCCATGTGGATCAACTCCAATGGATGAGTAGTAGTGTCATAGCTCTTTGGTGGGTGAGGTACGCCTACTTGTTTTCCGGCTTGGCAAGCTCCACATACTCTGTCCTTCTCAAAATCAACATTGGTTAGTCCTAGGATGTGGTTGTCCTTTTGAAGTTTGGCCAAGTTCCTCATCCCAACATGAGCCAGTCGGCGATGCCATAACCAACCCATGCTAGATTTTGCCACTAAACAAGTCTCAAGTTTGGCTTTACTTTTGTTGAAATCAACTAAGTAAAGTTTCCCTTTCAAATGACCCGTAAAGACAATAGAGGAATCCTCCCTTCTAAAGACTTCCACACCCTCATCCGTAAAGAGACAATTGAAACCCATCCCACACAATTGTGAAACGGATAACAAGTTGTAACTCAACGAATCAACATGTAAGACATTAGTAATTGAATGCTCAGGTGTAATAGCAACTTTACCAAGACCTAACACATCCCCCTTGGAGTTATCACCGAAAATGACATTTTCACTTGCATTTGAAGTTGGAGAATATGATGAGAACATACTCCTTTCTCCGGTCATATGATTTGTACATCCACTATCAAGCACCCAACTTGATCCACCGGAGGAGTATGCCTGCAAGACAAGTTTAGTTCCTAGGTTTAGGTCCCCAATTGTTATTGGGGCCTTGCAAGTTAGTCACAAGTATCTTAGGAACCCAAATACACTTGTCGGCTGTCCTCTTGTTATCACCAACATACTTTGCAACAACTTTACCACTGTTGTTGTGTTCTAATATGTAACAAGATGACATGCTCTTCCTTGGGGCTTCTATCTTGGGTTGATGTGCAAACTTGTTCTTGGTCACCCAAATAGATTCCTTTGGTTTCTAAGATCCTTGCTTCGGGTTGGGCACCTGCTTGTGCTGTGTGTGAGATTGAGCAGAAGGTAAACTGGTAGCCTTCCCTTTCTTGAGGCGCGGCACTGCCGGCATGGGGGCGGCACTGCCGGGGCCCGGCACTGCCGCCTTCTGACGTGGCACTGCCGCGATCTGTGCAGGCTGAACTGTACCAATCTGACCCTTCTTCTCAAACCTCACACACTCATAGCCATTCACTGTCCTTCTTCCATTAGTCTTGGCTCCTTTTTCGTGCCCCAAACCATCCTTTATGGAAGGACGCCGTCCATTCTTGAACTTGGGCTTGCTCTTCTCTTGAGTCTTATCATTTGCACTTGTGGTAGATTTAACACAACCATTTGCAATGATGCTTGTCAATCTTGCTATCTCCTTTCTCATGGCCTCCATGTTCACAAGGTTAGTGGAATAGGCATTCAAATCAATGTTATAGCATTTTCCACAACCTTCACTAGTGGAGGGAATAGAAGTGACATTTGCTTTAGGGAGAGGTGAGTTGCTTTCCCAAAGAAGATTATATTGCAGCTCAAGTTCTTTGTGCTTTTCATCCAAGCCACAATACTTTTCCTTGAGTGCAATATGAGCCTTCTTTAGGGAAGCATGTTCATCTTGCTCTTTGGCCAAGGCCTCATGCAAGACGTCCAACTCACTTCTCTCTAATGCAAGAGCTTCCTTGCAAGCAATATAGAGGTCCTCTTGTTTGATGAGAGCATCCTCACTTATTGCTAGCTCAGCTTGTACACTTTCTAGTTCCTCCATTAGCTTAATGATAAAGAGTTTGGTTTTCTTGTCTAACTTTTTAGTTATCATATTTATCTCTTCATCACTAGAATCATCATCACTAGAGGATTCACTAAGTTCACTACTAGAGATGTCACTAGGTGGAAGAGAAGGTTTAGAGGTTTGAGTCTTTTTCACCTTCTCTTTCTTGGCCATGAGACAAGTGTGGGAGTTGCAATCATCATCATCGGACAAGTTGTTGAATAGTCTTGGTGAAGGAGATGACTTTTGAAATGCTATTGTTGCTATCTTCTCATCTTCTTCACTTGAGGTTTGTGCGGTTGAATCCCATTCATGCCCAATGTGAGCTTCTCCCATGTATCTCTTGTTGTGTTTCTTGTAAGTGCCTTTGTCATCTTTCTTGCCCTTGTTGAAGTTGTTGTGCTTCTTCTCATGTGGACAATGTGCTATGAAATGATCGGTGCTTCCATAATTGTAGCAAGTTCTTTTCTTCTTGTTCGGAAACCTTATCTTCACAAACTTGTAACCTTCCTTCTTGAGCCCCTTGCGGTATCTTCTCATGAAAAGAGCTATATCACCAATTTCTTCAAATTCTTCACCATCACTTTCACTTCCACAAGAGGATGATGTGCTGTCCTCAACTTCAATTTTCTTCTTTTGTTGCTTGGGCTTGCATGTAGAGGCTTGCTTGCTTGATTTTGCATTGCTAGATGTTGCTTGCCTTGATGGCTTGCTAGTCTTGAGTGCCACATCCTTGATCTTCATCCCATCTAGCCTAGCTTGCAACTCTCCAAGCTTCCTTCTCTCATTTGCCTCTTCTCTTTGCATGTCAAAGGTGATAATCCTCCCAAGCACATCACTAGGTGTGAATTGCTCAAACTTCTTCTTGTCCCTAATCAGTGTCACTACGGTTTCATTCCTAGGTGAGTATGCCTCTAGCATGATCTTCACAACCTTGTGATCATTGATTTCATTTCCACCTAGCCCTCTAATCTTGCCAACAATGACCATCAATCTATCAAACATCTCTTGTGGGCCTTCACCATCACAAATCACAAACCGGTTGAGCTTAGCCATCAACAAATCAATCTTGGATTGCCTCACTTTGTCCACTCCCTCATGAGCAATGTGCAAAGTGTCCCAAATCTCTTTTGCAACCTCAACTCCCATGACCTTGTTGTACTCATCACCATCCAAGGCACTAAGTAACACACTAGTGGCTTGGGCATTGAGATGAATGTTGTGGAATTCATCTTGAGTGGGGCTCTTTGGATCAACCGGTGCTTCAAGTCCATTGTGCACTATCTCCCAAATACCTGGATGGAGACCAATAAGATAGGTCTTCATAATGTGCTTCCACTTGGCAAAGTTAGTCCCATCGAAACGAGGTAACTTGCCCGCGGGCACATTGATGAGAGGCCTAGAGTCATGGTTAGTCATAGAGGAATAGTTAAAGGATACTTCTCTATATGACTTCTTCATCTCCTCCTTCTTCTTGTTGTCATTGTGCGTGTAGGAGAAGTGATCGTCTCCATCTTCGGTGCTACTTGAGTCATCACTCAAGTTCACACTCTTCTTTGCTTGGAGCTCTTCCTCCTTCCTCTTTTCTTCTCTTCTCTTGGCTCTTTCTTCTCTTCTAATCCTTCTCTCTTCTTTTCTTTGAGCCTTATCTTCTCTTGCTTTGTGAGCCGCTGCATCTTCTCTTGCTTTGGCTCTTGCTTCTCTTCTCAACCTTCTTTCCTCCTTTCTTCTTGCTAGCTCTCCGGCCGACACATCCATTTGAGGAGGTGCCTTCTCACTTGCTGAGGTGAGGCTTTCATTGCTGCTAGCGGTGTGCATTTCCACTTCGGGTGTGGGTTGCACAACTCTAGCGTTACCCGTTCCTCCGTCGGTGGCCATTCTCTCGCACGGTGAAGTGCTGCTGAGAGACCAGGCTCTGATACCACTTGTAAGGACCTGTGTGGCCTAGAAGGGGGGGGGTGAATAGGCCTGTCAAAAATCACAGCTCAAAACTTAATTAGATAAGCCCGACACTACCGCTCTGTGCCCGGCACTGCCGCTCCCCGGCACTGCCGGCCTCAGCTCGGTACTGCCGCGCAGGGTAGAACCTGAGACTGCAACTCGAAATCCAGCCACAGCAAACTTATTCTATATGAATGGAAATGCTATAACAAGTTTCCTAAACCAGCAGAACCAACTCTAACAAGCCAAATATGAAGTATAGAGTAGATCGGGCCAAACCCTATTATCTATCACGAGCTCACAAGTATGAAGTATAAAAAACAAGTAAGCACAAGAGACAAGTGATTTATCCCGTAGTTCAGCTCGCCACCAAGTCTTGCCTACCTCCACGTTGTTGAGGTTGACCACTTAGGTCATGAGCTTTGCAACTCTACCTCATTCTCAAGTCAAGGAACCAAATCCTTGAGGTGAGGGGTAATAATGCTAGCTGCACAAGCGATTACAAACCTCCCTAGGCCGCCACACAAGTTGGCCAGGCTCTAGGGCGACGCCTAGCCGGCTAGGGTTCCAAGAACCCAAGAGTAATAGAAGCAAATCCACCGGCTATGGCTCAAATCAAGTGCTCTAGGAACTAGATCTCAGCTAGGGCTTCTCTTTGATGAAGGTTTGGGCCTCTATCTCACTTGGAATCAATAGGAATCAAAGATTAGATGAGAGAGAGCTTGGGGGCCTTCAATGGGGAGAGAAAGCCTTGTCTGGAGGTAGGAGAAGAGTTATGGTCGTGGATGACCGTTGGGGTGGCAGGGAGATGGAGTAAATATCCCCTGCCTTCCAACAGTTACAATAAGTCGCGGCAGTGCCGGCCTTAGCCCGGCAGTGACGCGCCCTGGGCGGCACTGCCGCGCCTACCAGACAGACAGGAACAGATCTGAGTTCAGTGCTGCTATCTTTGGTTAGAATTAAGGATGGCTTGGGTTTGTTTGAGCACATGTCATTCAGCCATAGCAATGTATTTGCATTCCCCCTTGATAGTACGACATTCCTATAACTCAAATTCAAATGAAAAGGCCTGATATAGCGCTTTGAGTCTGGATCTGATGAAATATAGTATGAGGGGTCCACCAACACATATGCATCATCATTTCTTAACATTAACCTGCTTGTCATCTTCATAAATCTCATTAGTTCTCCAATCATGTGGTTATTATCACCAAAACCCACAATTAGGGCTTGATTGCACTTACACCCTTCCCACCTGAAGCAAAGCTTACTCCCGAGCAATCAGTTCCCCTCTTGAACTGACTGATCATCATGCCCAACTGCGGCTCACTGCATGACACCCAACTCAGAATGGACCGAAGGTATGTGTTTTCCTCCTCGGTTTGCATCCTGTCATGCCGACAGTTGGCAATCTCAAGCTCCATCCCCATGCATCGCTCACATGGAGCGGACAAGGTGCTAACTGAGCTGACCTTCATGGCTTCAGCAAACTTGGCATTAACTTCTGCCAACTTAGTTCTCAAGCTAGGACAAAGCTTGCACGCACCCAGCAAAGAAGGCCTTGCCTTCATTTCCTCCAGCTCCTTCTTCATGGAGACACACTCACGACACTCACCCACCAAGTCTAGCCTACTCTTCAGCTCATCATACACCTCGATCAGAGAGGCATACTTGGTTGGTAGGGTGGAAAAGTTTGCCATGTGTGTGGTGCACTCATCGCACTCCTCCTCATCAGTCACCCTCACTTCGGACATAGCAAACTCAAGCTCCTTAAGCGCCTCTTTCATCTTGGCCTTAAACTCACCGCGCTCTTGGAGAACCTGCGTGAGTCTCTTCTCCAAAGGAAGGACTAACTCCGCAAAGCTATCACGCTCATCAGTGAGACGATTGACAAGAGAGGAATTTGATACCTCAGAAGCATTGTCGTCGTCGTCGTTGCTGTTGGCATCATCGGCGTCCTTCGCCTAGCACTTGGAGTCCTCTTCGTCCAGGGCCATGGTGCACAAGCCCTTGGAGAAGTTGCCGAAGAAGCAGAGTCCGTTGAAATGATCTTCAGTCTTGTGCTCGGACACGTCGTCGCTGGAGTCGCTGTCGGAGGACTTGTTGGTGTCGCCCTTGCCAGCGAAGAGAACACGCCGACCGGCATCAAAAGCCCTCTCCAAGTCCTCTCGGCAAAAACTGTCCTTGTTCTTCTTCTTCTTGGTCTTGTACTCCGGCTTGCCCTTGCGCCTGGAGTTGCGATTCTTACCGGAAGACTTCTTGTTGTTCTTGGGACAGTTCGCCATGATGTGGTCTAGATCACCACACTTGTAGCAGCCCTCGCGTGCGCCACCACGCCGGTGGTTCAGGCGGTTGTTCTGAAACCGCGAGAACCGGGTGATGACGAGGGCGAGCTCGTTGTCTCCAAACGCCTCCAACTGCTCCTCCGTGACTGTAAGCAAAGAAGACAAAGAAAACAGAGGAGGTGAAGCGTCAGCAGAGAAAGTCAATCCACCCATTCCTGAGACCAAAGCCATGGAATGTGAAGATGGGTTCTTCAGCTTGGCCTGAGTTAGGTGATCGATCTCGGTGGACTTGAGCTTGCTGAACAGCTCGTCCATGGTGAGGGTGTCATAGGATGAAGACTCTATGATAGTCGACACCTTCACCTCCCATACCCTCCGATCCAGGGAGTATAGCAACTTGAGAGCCCTCTCATGACCGTCATAGGGTAGGTTGGCCCGATTGGCACGCATCTTGTTCACAATCGTTTGAAAACGAGCGAACATAGCGTCAATCGTTTCTCCCTCCAACTGAACAGAGTTCTCGTACTCGCGCTTGTATGTCTCGAAGAGTATGGTCTTGACCTGAGCGGTCCCCTCGTGATAGCTCTGAAGCTTCACCCAGATCTCTTGTGTCGTCTCAAGCTCAGAGACACGCTCGAACTCAGAAAGGGAAATACTGGCCAAAAGAGCGTTGCGAGCCTTTGAGTTGGCCTCGTGCTGGTCAATCTGGATCTGACCCACACGAGCTGCAAGGACTACGTACTCAGCATTTTCCAATATCTCCCAGACAGAAGATCCGATGCTGTTGAGGTAAGCACACATCCGAATCTTCCAATAGGAGTAGTTCGTTCCATCGAACCAAGGAGCCTTGCCGTTCCCTCGATCCATGTCGCCCTTAGGATCCGAAACCGATTAAGGTAGAGAAGATCCTTGACCTTGCTCCGATACCAATTGAAGGACCGGATTAATGACCAGAGGGGGGGGGGTGAATGGGAGCCTCAAATTCAACTCGTGAATAGAATGGCCCTTGTCCCAGAAAATCGCCCCAAAAGCTAAGACTCGAAACGACCGAAGAGTTCACGACCTACGAGTAAGTGGATACCCTAGGAGATGTCCTAGTGGTACAACAGAACCCCCGGAGAAACACCAAAACCAACTGCCAAAGCCTCAGAGCAAAACTGCACAAGCTACAGAATCGCGGACTGCCCGGCGTCAGGGTCCCGGACTGTCCGCCGTTGAAGCCCGGACTGTCCGCGACTAAGAGCCAGGCTGCCCGCCGGCCAAAACGCAAAAGCCAAACCGTGCTGCAAGTCTGCTGGACAGGTCCCGGACTGTCCGTGGGTTTGTACCGCGGACTGTCCGCCGTTCACTCGACAGTGAATAGTCAGGGGACTGCGCCTGACTGACCTGGGCGAGACCCGATGTGCGGACTGTCCGCCAACACCCAGAAAGCACAAAGTTGTGCGGGTTCAAAGCCAAATCCGAATCGATCTCAACCAAATCAAAAAGAACTTCGATCAAACTCCTCCCACGTGTTCCTCTATGTATTGGGGTGCTAATCCTAAGAAATCATCGCACCAAACCAAGTCAATCAAGAGAAATTTGTGGATCACCGTGAAAGAGGGAAGAACGAAGAACGAACGCGAAATCATCCCGATCTATGGATTCGTGAGGTTAGGGGAGAAATCCTTTGGTGGAAAGAAGGAGCTCACGACCAAGAATGAATTGATTCAAGTGGAATCGAAAATCATCTCGGGGAGAGGGAGAATGAGGCAAATCTCCAGGAGATGAAAAACCGAAACGTGAAGAACACCAACACAAACGCGAATCAATTCGATTTCAGCCGAAACTCCTCCACACGAGGAGACAACAAGAATACGGTCTCGTTTCCTCAAAAGATCCAAATACATAGAGGTATGATTCCCGTCTCTGCGGATCGCTTGCAGCGAGGTATGATTAGAACCTAAGCGAGGGCTAGAGAGAGAGTGCTCAGGAACAAATGACTGCAAGGATAGAGAGAGAGGAGGGGTGCCTCTCTTATTTATAGCCTAATACAAAAATCCCCTTCTACTCCTAGATACAAGAGCAAAACGGCCAACCCTAGGGGTATCCCGGTCCAACTCTGCTTGTTGACGATCCGACGGCCACGCGCCCATCTCATCCTTAGCTTCGACTCGACGCAAGCCTTAGGATGCCGCCACGTGCCGCCCCATCGACCACCGCGCCTACCTCACGGATAGCTGCGCCGCAGCGCCAGCCTCTCCGCGCCGCCACGTGTCGACCGTCCTTTTTGCGGACCTCCCCCCGGTTTTGAGGCCGAAACCGGGAAACCTGGGCCTTCCCCCAGTTTTGAGGCTGAAACCGGGAAACCTGTCCTCTGGCTGAGTTTTGTGACCCAAACTAAGAAACCCGTGAGCCCAGATTTTGAGGCCCAAACCTGGAAACCGTCCTCGCCGAGTTTTGAGGCCCAAACTCGGAAACCAGCCACCCCAAGTTTTGAGGCCCAAACTCGAAAACCGTCGAGGATAGCTTTTTGAGGCTCAGCTACCGAACCCGCGCCGTAGACGGGATGTGGTTCGCACACCCCGAGTTCTAGGACCAATGCCGGAGCATGTCCAGCCTCCACGTCGGGCACAGTGCATTCGCCATCCTTCTCGACTTCCCGCCAAGTGTCACGACGCCATCACCTTCCTCCCGACTCGGCCGTTGCACCGCACATCCCTATGTGCTCTTGCTTGTCAATGCCACGTGCCAGCTACCACAGCTGGTCCTCAGGTCTCCTGGTCCATCGGTCCAAGCTCCACGTCAGCCCTTCACTGCTCCTGGTCCGTCGGCACGGCACGTCCCTACTTGACCTTCACCTCACCTTCGACCACTGTCCAAGCTCCGCACCTGCACATCAACACAGCCAAGAGACATGTTGCCTGTTGATTGATCACTCATCACTCAGGAAGGGAACCACAAGGGCACATATCAACCTTGTGTTCTCACATGCTTGCTTCCCGGGTATGGATGGTTAAAGTCAAATTTAACCGGGGTACGATCCATTGTGGTGCTCGCTGTAGCCATACGAGTTAGACTAGAGCAGGTGGCGTGCATTTAATGCTCCTGAAATCGTACATGAGGTAGGTGTCTGATGGTGCGTGCGGCGAGGCGGTCGAGGCCTGCTTCCTTCGCTCGGAATGGTTCTGTAATCGAGGGACATCCGGGGGATGCCCTTTGAGGGATGCGTGGCGAGGCGATCGAGGCCTGCCCTAGGAGCGCCTGAAGGAGTACCCCTCGAGGGGTGCTCGAGGAGTGAGGGGGGTATGAGGCAATGTGGTCGAAGCCTGCTCCGTTCACTCGGGGAGTTTCCGTCACCGTGGTGTGCCTCGAGCGGACTTTGGTGCTATCTCAAGGAGGGATTCCTCGAGGGCATGTTGGGTTGCTGTAGTCTGTTCGCGGGCCGACCCAGTTTGGATCGGTATTTGGGCTGGTTTGTGTGTTCAGGTTGAGGGATGATTGAGGATTTTGCCATGGTTTAGTTTTTCGAAATCGAGGTTTTGGGGTACCCCTTTTCTACGTACCCGACAGTAGCCCCTTGCCCTAGCTCGAGTGCTGGCACTCGAGTTGGGGGTCATAAGAGCACAAGGTACTTCGAAACTTCTCTGCGGTGGACGCGCGAGCGTTCCCCACGGGGGTAGCCCCCGAGGCCCGGTTCGAGTGCTGGCACTCAAGCCGGGGGTTAGAAATCGAGGGAGACGGGTGACTCGTGACTCTTCTATGGGGGGATGCGTGAGCGTTCCCAGCAGAGGTAGCCCCCGAGGCCTCGGAGGAGTGAGTAAGACTCCTTCGAGGACTTTATCTGCCTTGTGTGGTTTGACGCGTTTATGTTTGAACGTGTCTAATTTTCCCGCAAGATTAAGCCAGATTGAATTGGGTCACGACACTTACTTGCAATGGCCTTTGGGCTGTCGAGCCCCCGGGTGAGTTTGACCCTCTCTCGTCGAGGGTTGTTGGGCGTAGTCGAGCCCCCAAGTGAGTTCGACCCTCTCTCGTCGAGGGTTGCTAGTTGTAGTCGAGCCCCCGAGCCTCGTGCAGCTTAGGGCGTTGCTAGGTCTGGCGTCCTTCCTGCGAGCCCTTTCGATCGGGTGCGAGGTGAGAAGCGTCGTACTGCCCTCGATTGGGCGAGTCTCGATGTTCTTGGTGAGCTGGTAAAGTGAGAGCTCATGCCCCGTTCAATAGGGGTAGACTCTTGGCCTGGAGGCAGTCTCATAAAAGTAGGACGCGCGGATGCCTGGGTACCAGCTCCATTCGATAGGAGCTGGAGGCTCGATGCCTTTCCACATGGAAATTCCATGGCGACCCATTTGTCTTGCATTGGACACGTGTGAGGGGTCTCGAGAGTTTGTTCTTGAGCTAGGCTCCGAGTGAGCTCCCCTTTGGCGTCCCTGACTCAGGTACTCGAGGTTGGCGGTTCAAACCCTTCGAGGGTCAGCATTCGCTAACTCGAGATTTTTGTATGGGTCGGAGCCCGTTTTACTTCCTGAGAAAGGATCCGCCATGGAGATGATCCCTTCATCTAGGTGCGTCTTTTTAGGCGAGAACTGTTGCAGAGCAGCGATCATGGTGGGTCCGTGCAACGGATGGGAGCCGAGGAGACTACGTGTGTACCTGTTGTGTGTTTCGAGGGGTGGTTAGGTGAACGTATTAAATGAGGGACGTTACCTTTCCCTTCCCGGACTACGACCTCGATGTCGTCGAGGAAGGTTCGGGTAGTGAGGACGACAATGACGATGATGATGGAGGCGCCAAAGCTTGAGGCCTACAAGCCATATCTGTGCAAGAAGGCCCATGTAAATAATTAGTTTTTTTGCGATGTTGTGGCTCTTCGTGGCCCGAAAAACTTATGAGTGCTCGAGATGATAATGAAACATCTTTGCGCTTGAGTTTTCTTATTTTTCTTTGCCTGGGTTTTGTTTTTTTGACTATGTTTTCGACACAGACTCGAGACCCTCGAGGGGGGAGTGAGTGGAGGTACCGTAGCCCGGGGGCGTAGGAGAGCTCCCGTCTCGACGTCCCTCGACCCTTAGGGAACTCGAGGTGTTTTCTACTTAGTCGCGAAAGCGTGTTTGGGCGTAGAAAAATAAAGAAAACTCGAATTTTGGAAAAACGTGCGAATTTTTTTAGGAACTTTGGGGGTTACCCCCTGTTACGAGTTTTCTTATTTTTGTTTGCCTGGGCTTTGCTTTTTTGACTAAGTTTTTGACACAAACTCAAAACCCTCATGGGGAGTGAGTGGAGATACCATATCTCAGAGGCGTAGGCGAGCTCCCGTGTTGATGTCCCTCGACCCTTGGGGAGCTCGATGTGTTTTCTACTTAGTCGCGAAGCGTGTTTGAGGCATAGATAAATAAAGAAAACTCGAGTTTTGGAAAAACCAAAACGTGAAGAACACCAACACAAACGCGAATCAATTTGATTTCAGACAAAATTCCTCCACACGAGGAGACAACGAGAATACGGTCTCGTTTCCTCAAAAGATCCAAATACATAGAGGTATGATTCCCGTCTCTGCGGATCGCTTACAGCGAGGTATGATTAGAACCTAAGCGGGGGCTAGAGAGAGAGTGCTCAGGAACAAATGACTGCAAGGATAGAGAGAGAGGAGGGGTGCCTCCCTTATTTATAGCCTAATACAAAAATCCCCTTCTACTCCTAGATACAAGAGCGAAACGGCCAACCCTAGGGGTATCCCGGTCCAACTCTGCTTGTTGACGATCCGACGGCCACGCGCCCATCTCATCCTTAGCTTTGACTCGATGCAAGCCTTAGGATGCCGCCACGTGCCGCCCCGTCGACCACCGCGCCTACCTCACGGATAGCTGCGCCGCAGCGCCAGCCTCTCCGCGCCGCCACGCGTCGACCGTCCTTTTTGCGGACCTCCCCCCGGTTTTGAGGCCGAAACCGGGAAACCTGGGCCTTCCCTCAGTTTTGAGGCTGAAACCGGGAAACCTGTCCTCTGGCTGAGTTTTGTGACCCAAACTCAGAAACCCGTGAGCCCAGATTTTGAGGCCCAAACCTGGAAACCGTCCTCGCCGAGTTTTGAGGCCCAAACTCGGAAACCAGCCACCCCAAGTTTTGAGGCCCAAACTCGAAAACCGTCGAGGATAGCTTTTCGAGGCTCAGCTACCGAACCCGCGCCGTAGACGGGATGTGGTTCGCACACCCCGAGTTCTAGGACCAATGCCGGAGCATGTCCAGCCTCCACGTCGGGCACAGTGCATTCGCCATCCTTCTCGACTTCCCGCCAAGTGTCACGACGCCATCACCTTCCTCCCGACTCGGCCGTTGCACCGCACATCCCTATGTGCTCTTGCTTGTCAATGCCACGTGCCAGCTACCACAGCTGGTCCTCAGGTCTCCTGGTCCGTCGGTCCAAGCTCCACATCAGCCCTTCACCGCTCCCGGTCCGTCGGCACGGCACGTCCCTACTTGACCTTCACCTCACCTTCGACCACTGTCCAAGCTCCGCACCTGCACATCAACACAACCAAGAGACATGTTGCCTGTTGATCGATCACTCATCACTCAGGAAGGGAACCACAAGGGCACATATCAACCTTGTGTTCTCACATGCTTGCTTCCCGGGTATGGATGGTTAAAGTCAAATTTAACCGGGGTACGATCCATTGTGGTGCTTGCTGTAGCCATACGAGTTAGACTAGAGCAGGTGGCATGCATTTAATGCTCCTAAAATCGTACATGAGGTAGGTGTCTGATGGTGCGTGCGGCGAGGCGGTCGAGGCCTGCTTGCTTCGCTCGGAATGGTTCTGTAATCGAGGGACATCCGGGGGATGCCCTTTGAGGGATGCGTGGCGAGGCGGTCGAGGCCTGCCCTAGGAGCGCCTGAAGGAGTACCCCTCGAGGGGTGCTCGAGGAGTGAGGGGGGTATGAGGCAATGTGGTCGAAGCCTGCTCTGTTCGCTCGGGGAGTTTCCGTCACCGTGGTGTGCCTCGAGCGGACTTTGGTGCTGTCTCAAGGAGGGATTCCTCGAGGGCGTGTTGGGTTGCTGCAGTCTGTTCGCGGGCCGACCCAGTTTGGATCAGTATTTGGGTTGGTTTGTGTGTTCAGGTTGAGGGATGATTGAGGATTTTGCCATGGTTTAGTTTTTCGAAATCGAGGTTTTGGGGTACCCCTTTTCTACGTACCCGACAGTAGCCCCCTTGCCCTAGCTCGAGTGCTGGCACTCGATTTGGGGGTCATAAGAGCACAAGGTACTTCGAAACTTCTCTGCGGGGGACACGCGAGCGTTCCCCACGGGGGTAGCCCCCGAGGCCCGGTTCGAGTGCTGGCACTCAAGCCGGGGGTTAGAAATCGAGGGAGACGGGTGACTCGTGACTCTTCTATGGGGGGATGCGTGAGCGTTCCCCGCGGAGGTAGCCCCCGAGGCCTTGGAGGAGTGAGTAAGACTCCTTCGAGGACTTTATCTGCCTTGTGTGGTTTGACGCGTTTATGTTTGAATGTGTCTAATTTTCCCGCAAGATTAAGCCAGATTGAATCGGGTCACGACACTTACTTGCAATGGCCTTTGGGCTGTCGAGCCCCTGGGTGAGTTCGACCCTCTCTCGTCGAGGGTTGTTGGGCGTAGTCGAGCCCCCAAGTGAGTTCGACCCTCTCTCATCGAGGGTTGCTAGTTGTAGTCGAGCCCTCGAGCCTCGTGCAGCTTAGGGCGTTGCTAGGTCTGGCGTCCTTCCTGCGAGCCCTTTCGATCGGGTGCGAGGTGAGAAGCGTCGTACTGCCCTCGATTGGGCGAGTCTCGATGTCCTTGGTGAGCTGGTAACATGGGAATCCAAGTGAGAGCTCGTGCCCCGTTCAATAGGGGTAGACTCTTGGCCTGGAGGCAGTCTCATAAAAGTAGGACGCGCGGATGCCTGGGTACCAGCTCCATTCGATAGGAGCTGGAGGCTTGATGCCTTTCCACATGGAAATTCCATGGCGACCCATTTGTCTTGCATTGGATATGCGTGAGGGGTCTCGAGAGTTTGTTCTTGAGCTAGGCTCCGAGTGAGCTCCCCTTTGGCGTCCCTGACTCAGGTACTCGAGGTTGGCGGTTCGAACCCTTCGAGGGTCAGCATTCGCTACCTCGAGATTTTCGTATGGGTCGGAGCCCGTTTTACTTCCTGAGAAAGGATCCGCCGTGGAGATGATCCCTTCATCTGGGTGCGTCTTTTTAGGCGAGAACTGTTGCAGAGCAGCGATCATGGTGGGTCCGTGCAATGGATGGGAGCCGAGGAGACTACGTGTGTACCTGTTGTGTGTTTCGAGGGGTGGTTAGGTGAACGTATTAAATGAGGGACGTTACCTTTCCCTTCCCCGACTACGGCCTCGATGTCGTCGAGGAAGGTTCGGGTAGTGAGGACGACAATGACGATGATGATGGAGGCGCCATAGCTTGAGGCCTACAAGCCATATCTGTGCAAGAAGGCCCATGTAAATAATTAGTTTTTTTGCGACGTTGTGGCTCTTCGTGGCCCGAAAAACTTATGAGTGCTCGAGATGATAATGAAACATCTTTGCGCTCGAGTTTTCTTATTTTTCTTTGCCCGGGTTTTGTTTTTTTGACTATGTTTTCGACACAGACTCGAGACCCTCGAGGGGGGAGTGAGTGGAGGTACCATAGCCCGGGGGCGTAGGAGAGCTCCCGTCTCGACGTCCCTCGACCCTTAGGGAGCTCGAGGTGTTTTCTACTTAGTCGCGAAGCGTGTTTGGGCGTAGAAAAATAAAGAAAACTCGAATTTTGGAAAAAAACGTGCGAGTTTTTTTAGGAACTTAGGGGGTTACCCCCTGTTACGAGTTTTCTTATTTTTCTTTGCCTGAGCTTTGCTTTTTTGACTAAGTTTTCGACACAAACTCAAAACCCTCATGGGGAGTGAGTGGAGATACCATATCCCGGAGGCGTAGGAGAGCTCCCGTGTCGATGTCCCTCGACCCTTGGGGAGCTCGATGTGTTTTCTACTTAGTCGCGAAGCGTGTTTGAGGCATAGATAAATAAAGAAAACTCGAGTTTTGGAAAAAACGTGCGAGTTTTTTGGGAACTTAGGAGGTTACCCCCCTAACAGCCCCCGAGGGAATCTTGACTCTGATTGAGTAGAGTCAAGGCTACCTTTATTTTTGAATGAAAGAAAGTCCATGGAAACAACAACTTTTTATTCATTCAAAATGCGATGTTTGTACAAAACATGAGAAATGTACAGGGCCTCGAGGCCCTAGGGGTAGAAATGACGTAGTTGTTCCATGTTCCGAGTCAGAGTTGGGGTTGTCGGGGGAGATTGGTCAGGCTCCCATGTTGTGCGCATGGCGAAGGCGAAGTCGGGGTTCCCGTCGAGGTCCCTGGTTGGTGACGATAGTGGCGTTGGCCGCGCCTCTTCCTCGACGAAGAAGCGTGGTGGTGAAGTCGGCGTGCGGCCCGTCCTGCGCGTGGGGGCTCGTTGCGCTCTCCGCTCAAATCACAAATCGAGAGCAGAGCCATGTCATAGCCATGGCCAAGGGACATGAACTCCAGGCTCCCGAACCGGATCACGGTAGCGCGGGGGAGCGGTGAAGCAGAGTCGGCCATCCGGAAAAATGGTGGGAAATCGTTAGTAACACGCAGTACCCCTACCTGGCACGCCAACTGTCAGTGTTTCTAAACCCGGGGGTCTACACCAACGAGTGAATTTGTGATTGCGTGCTCCCTAATTCAGATGGTGATGCAAGAAGAACATAACGATTTATCCTGGTTTGGGCAAAAGAACATAACAATGGGGGGAGATTTTGTATTATCTTGCACCAAAGTGCTTGTACAGGAGCAGATACAAGCGTGACAGAGAGAGCGGGTGTGAAGAGTGGTGCTAGAACTAGAGAACTGAGCTCTGGAGTCCTAGGCTATGGTGGAGAGCTGGGGTGCTTGAGGGCTATGTGAGACCTGTGAACCTTTGCTGCGTGTAAGTCTATCTGAGATCTAGAGCATGGGAGCCGTTGTGACGGAACCTCCTGGATTAATAAGGCCCACGTGTACCTGTTCTTGTCCTACAGACCTCGGACAGCCATACACGGTGCCCAATAACCCAAAAGACCCACCACGTGTCATCGGGTAACCCGACTCATCCATGTTTCCTTACATTCCCAGGATCATTGCAAGAGTCATTGCAGTATTACAACATTTCACAAATAATATACATCGGAGATAAAGTGCGGAAGTATTACACCACACGTTTACAAACCAGTTGTTCAAACTTGCGTCGTTATTACAAACCATAGTTTCAAACTTTATCCTAGGTAGTGGAGACAACATTAATAAAACAGTATTTCACATAAACAACCCCGCCTAAGGGTTGCATTACTCCTCTCCGGACACGTCCTCCTCAATGACGGTCACGCAACAGGCCTCAAAGCAGGGCTGCTCGTGAACGTCACCTGCAACAGGGGATTAACAAACCCTGAATACAAAGGTACTCAACAAGGCTTACCCGACAAGAGAAGAGAAGGAACAGATATGCGGGCTTGGGTAGGCTCAACAGTATTTTTCATTTGCATAAAAGCTTACTAAAGTAGTTCTAGATCCAAATTTTTACTTAATCAATTAAGTACTTGGTAAGAACTGAAAGTAAACATTAGTGAAGTATCATTATCATTCTTGCTTAAACAAGTTCCATTTTATTCTACGGTGTGGGTCGAAAGATTGAGTCTCCTTAACCGAGGAGCACGACGATTCGAACCGATTCAACCAGATCTGGGAGTTTTCCACGATCATACGATATATGTAGACCCGTGATCACACATATACCAACCCCAACCTCGGATCCTCCAAACAAGACCCGAGAGTACTTGTACACCTCCAATCCGGGACTTTAACCCACGAGGGTAGCTAGTACTCCCGCCATCTCTCCACTCCCAGTGCGCAATTAGCCGTTCTCATTTAAGAACCACCAAGGCAGAGCTTACCGTAGCATATGATCGGTACTTCACAGTTTCTCAATCTAGCAGGCCAACAACGGTTAACCCTAAACCGACACATCCGGGTCACCATACATCGATCCAAGGGTGGATGCATGTGCCCGTCTGGTCTTAACCATCATTCTTTCTCATTATCATTCCAAAATGATAAGTATCGAAAACATTTATCAAAAGCTTCATAAAGCAGGGCTAAGCATTTCTATCAGTTGCATAAAGCAGGTATCAAGGAATAATATATCGATAACAAGGTTGATCATGCATCAACAGGTTTAAAACATTTATTTGAAAAACATCTAATGCATCAAGTTATCGAAAGTAAGTGTAATTGTAAATCCAAGGAAATGGTTAAATGAACCGGGGCTTGCCTTCGTTGATCGAAAAAGTCAGAAACTCCTAATATTCTGGATCAACAGGACACTCCGAACTCCCTGGACCAACCTCGTCCAGGCAATTGACCACTTCGGAAGCTGCACGATAACAGAGTGCATGCTTGATGAGATGCTCATGTCATGATCATGGAAAAGATAGAAATTTTCTAAGCTATAAACATTTATTTTGCAACAGCTTTCCATCGGTACCGTTGCAAACTAACAAAGCCAATTTGTATAAACATACATGGTTTACATGAATGACACTTGCCTGCATCAAGCAGCAGATCAAGATAATTCACTTATCTTAACCTTTAAATCTATCAAAGAAACTTAGGTTTTATGTTTCACAACATTGTTTATGCATAAAGAAAGCAATTTCATTAGCCGGAAATTAAGTTGTGAAGCAAACTATGCTCAAATTAGTTCAAACTTGGTACACAGATTGGTTATGATCCAAACAGTGCACAAAATAAATTTCAGCATTTTTGGAGTTAAACTTGATTTTATAAAAATCATTGAATCCTTATTCAAGAATTAAGAGGCATAATTTTTACTGCAAAATAAATATAGAAACATGCACATATTATATTTTTCATAAAAACTACACATTTCATAGAACATGTACAAAAATTTTCATTATTTTTGGATCAACAGATTAATTCATACAAAAATATCAAAACCAACATTAGTATGCACATATCAGAAAATAGATTAAAACGTTTTAAATAAAGAAAACCTCGTTGGGCCGAAACCGACCCAGCTCGGCCCATCCCGCGCATAAGACGGCCCAACTCGGGCCTGCCCGCGCCTGCACTGCCGGTTTTGCAGAAAAGCCCTCTGGCTTTAACAAAACTACAACCAAGCCCTTGACACTACTGAGCACTATTCCTCTGAGTCTAGGACTTTGCACTTAGGCCCTCGGGTTTAGTCGAATTCTCGTCGACACGTCCGCGATGCCAAGGCTGCCGGCGGCGAGCTCGGCTCGCGCACGCCGGAGCAACGCGACCTTCACCGGCCAAACCAACCGGCTCAGCGCCTTCCTCTTCACCTCACGGCTCTGATAAACCCTCAAACTCCCTCCCCCGACCTCTCTCTCTACTCCGACGACGACAGCGGCGGACACGATGGCACGGCGGTGGCACGCCGGCCAACTGGTAACTCTACCGACCTCGCAAACGTGCGCATCAGCATCAGAGGCTCACGACGACCCTAGCGGGCTAGGTCTCCGAGGTTGACGCGGCTCCGAACGGTGAGGACGACGACAACGGCAGGTTCCAGCGGTGCGGCTCGACGGCGACGACCCGTTCCGGCTGTGTCAGAGGGGAACAAGACCAAGGACATGGTGTTAGAGCATCAGGAAGAGATGAGGAAGAGAGAACGATGCTCAGGTGAGGATGGAAGGACCCCGAGCTTGCTGACCACGGTGGCGGCGTCGATGGTGGTGCTTTCACCGGCGGCAACCTCCGTGTACTGCTCAAGCCAGAGCGGTAGAGACCTCAAACGCGAGCCGACCGTAACCAGCACATCAAGGAGAAGAGGTAGGTGTAGATGGTTTGGCCAACAAGGCCCCGAGCTCACCTGCCAACGGTGAACTTGATCTCGGCGGAAAAATTGGCCGGCAGGGAGGAAGACGACGGTCGCCGGGCTGATGCGGAAGCGAGAGGAGCTGCAACCTAGCGCTATCGCTCCGCAACGACGAGGCGAGCGTGTTGGTGCAAACAAAAGGAGCGGTGGAGCTCTCAGATGGCCGGCGTAACCGAGCAAAGCGACGGCGGCGGCGGCGAGCAAGCAGAGGAGAAAAGCGTGATACGGTGCTTCTGCGGTGCGATAGGGGTGAAGGAGAGGGCGGCGACGTGTTGAACTCACGCGCGAAGCTAGCAAGCAGCTCGCTGGCGCAAGGCATGCTTCCCAGCGCGAGCGCGGCGCTGGCGAAGCAGCTCGCTGGCGAGCTCTGGACGCTTCCCCCCTTGGCACTGTTCAATGCTCATTTCCCCCCTTTTTGAATTTTCGAAATTACTTTTGAAATTTGGACTATACTTCAAGTTTTGCCAAAATATTAAATGTAGAGTTTGAAAAGTTGTACAACTTTGCTTTAACACCCTATGGCTGATTTCAAATGGAAATAGGTCAATTGGATCAAAACAGTTCAAATCCATTTCAAATTGGAAATTTGAAAAGGGGACAGAACTAGGGTTTTGCAGTAGAAGTAAAATTACTTTTGATTTTACATTGACACTTGAAAAATGGTCAATGTATGAAATGTTCCTTTTGAAATTCTCTACAACTTTGATGTAGATCTCAAACTCAGATCTCAAGTAGTTTTTGAAATGCAAGTTTAAAGTCAAAAAGGGACAATTTTCGGGGTTTGAGTAGATTCAAAATTACTTTAAATTTTGTATAGAAACTTTGAAAACTTTGAATACCAAAGTTGTACTTCTACTCAAGATCTACCAAAAAGCTTTTAGGGTCAGCCCCTAAATATGCACAGATTTTGAGTTAACTAGAAAGGGCTAATTAACTAATATAGGAAATTAAATGATTTTCCCATTTTTAAGCTAGATGAATTTTGTATTCTTTTGAATTGTTAAACTTGGTTTCATGCCTTTACATGACTTTAGTCAAATAGGAATGAACACAAGTTATTTCATAATGACATTCCAAATTAGGGTTTTGAGCTACATCACAAGCATAAACAAAAATGCTCACACATTAGGAATTAAACTCATTTTAGTGAATGCATCTCAAGGTGAGCTAGCACATGATGCTATGAAATGCTTATGATGGCATGACAATATTTTATTCATGCAAACACCTGAGGTGTTACATTGTTTCCCCCTAAAAGGAATCTCGACCCGAGATTTAACCACAAACAAAAATAACTACTAAAGTTGTGGGATACGGGGATAAAGATTACAAACTTTTTACAAAAACTTGGAACACGTTTTATTTGTCAACCTCTTTCACTGCCCTGACTGTATGGTTGCATAGAATTCAGGAAACTGCTCTATTAGGAAGTCTTCGGTTTCCCAAGTTGCTTCCTCCTCAGAATGCTGACTCCATGGAACTTTATAGAACCTGTGAGTGTGTCGTCGCGTTACTCTACCTCGTTGATCGAGAATTTTGATGGGATACTCTGAGTATGTCATATCAGGCTCAAGTTGTACCCCTTCAACATCAATCACTTGGTCAGGAACTCGTAGACACTTCTTCAGCTGAGAGATGTGAAACACATTATGAACCTCTGATAGATGAGCTGGTAGGTGAAAGCGATATGCCACTTTGCCACACATGGCCAGGATTTGAAATGGTCCAATGTAACGGGGAGCAAGTTTTCCTTTGACCCCGAAATGATAAACACCCTTGGTGGGTGACACCTTTAGATACACAAAATCTCCTTTAGCAAACGTCAAAGGTCTACGCCTTTTGTTTGCATAGCTTTTCTGTCAAGATTGTGCTATTTTCATATTTCTTTGTATGAGTTTGAGCTTCTGTTCGGTCTCTTGAACTAGATTGACACCAAAGAACCATCTTTCACCAGGCTCGGACCAATGTAAAGGAGTCCGACACCTTCTGCCATATAAAGCTTCAAATGGTGCCATACGGATACTCTCTTGATAGCTATTGTTGTATGAGAACTCTGCTAATGGTAAGCACTCATCCCACTTAAATGGAAAGTTAAGAGCACACGCCCTGAGCATATCTTCTAATATCTGATTTACTCTTTCAGTCTGACCCCCTGTTTGTGGATGGTAAGCTGTACTGTGTAAGAGTTTAGTGCCCAGAGACTCATGTAGACTTTCCCAGAATTTTGAAACAAACTGAGTACCCCTATCTGAGACAATAGTCTTCGGAACTCCATGCAAACTCATAATCCTCTGAAAGTATATCTTGGCATATGTGGATGCCGAGTAGATGGTCTTGACTGGTATAAAATGCGAAACCTTGGTTAGACGATCTACTATAACCCAAATAGAGTCGTAGCCCTTGGATGTTCTTGGTAAACCAACAATAAAGTCCATACTGATGTCCTCCCATTTCCAAGCAGGAATTGGCAATGGCTGCAGTTCACCCGCTGACTTAAGATGAATGGCTTTGACTTTCTGACAAGTATCACATCTGGCTACATACTTTGCAATTTCGATTTTCATCTTAGTCCACCAGAATCTTTGCCTAAGATCCTGGTACATTTTTGTACTTCCCGGATGAATCGCAAACGGGGTAAGATGAGCTTCATCCAGAATCTGTTTCCTCAACTCAGGATTCTTCAGAACGACCAGTCTATCTTTGAACCAGACCACTCCTGCTTCATCGACTCGGAAGCAAGAAGCTTTGTCTGCCTTGGCCTTCTCTTTGAGGTGAACAATACCCTTGTTTTCTTTCTGAGCAGCTACAATCTGATCTTTGATAGATGACTGAACTAATATATTAATCAAACTGCCCTGAGTGATCATCTGAATACCCAGTTTTTCTAACTCGGAACAAAGAGTAAGATCTACTGGTCTGACAGTGATACAGTTGCAACGAACCTTCCTACTAAGAGCATCGGCTACAACATTTGTCTTTCCGGGATGGTAATGCACTTCAAGATCATAATCCTTGATTAGCTCTAACCACCTCCGTTGTCGCATATTCAACTCCGACTGAGTGAATATATATTTCAGACTCTTGTGGTCGGTGTATATGTGACATGTGTTGCCCAAGAGGTAATGACGCCAAATCTTTAAGGCGTGAACAACTGCTGCTAACTCTAAGTCATGAGTTGGATAGTGTTCTTCATGACGTTTCAACTGTCTGGATGCATAAGCTATCACTCTGCCCTCTTGCAGCAAAACACAACCAATCCCGATACCAGAAGCATCACAATACACATCAAACGGCTTCTCAATATTGGGTTGGGCTAATACTGGAGCTGTAGTTAAGAATTCTTTTAGCTTCTGAAAAGCTTCTTCACATTTATCCGACCAAACAAACTTGACTTCATTCTTTAACAACTGAGTTATAGGTTTGGCAACTTTGGAGAAGTCCGGAATAAACCTGCGGTAATAACCTGCCATACCCAGAAAACTGCGAACTTGATGGACAGTTCTGGGGGATTCCCATTCAAGGATTTCTTGTACCTTGCCTGGATCCACAGCTACACCTTCAGCCGATAACACAAGACCCAAAAATGGAACTTTGTCTAACCAGAACTCACATTTACTGAACTTTCCATAAAGCTGATGGTCTCTCAGACGACCCAACACTACTCTGAGGTGTTCAGCATGTTCTTGTGGATTCTTGGAATATATCAAAATATCATCAATGAACAGCACTACAAACTTGTCTAGCTCAGGCATGAATACGGAGTTCATCAGGTACATGAAGTGAGCTGGAGCATTGGTCAACCCAAAGGACATGACCAAGTACTCATATAGGCCATATCTGGTGGTGAAAGCAGTTTTAGCAATATCTTCAGGCCTTATCTTTATCTGGTGATACCCAGATCTATCTTGGAAAATACCTTGGCGCCCGTGAGTTGATCAAACAGAAGATCAATCCGCGGCAATGGGTACTTATTCTTCACTGTCACTTCATTGAGCGAACGATAGTCCACACATAGCCTCAATGTTTGGTCTTTCTTTTTGACAAACAAAGCAGGACAGCCCCATGGTGATGAACTAGGTCTGACATAACCTTTATCAAGCAGTTCTTGCAACTGAATTTTTAATTCTACCAGTTCTTTAGGTGGAATTCTATAGGCTCGTCGAGATATTGGTGCTATTCCTGGTTTTAGCTCTATGCTGAACTCAACATCATGGTCTGGTGGTAACCCCGGCAAGTCCTCAAGAAACACATCCGGAAACTCGCAGACTACTGGAATATCCTGAATCTCTTTAACTGTTGTTGCACAGACGCTACCGCACATCTGGTCAACGGTTTTCTTGGGAATTGGAAGTTGGATAAAGAGTTCAGAAGTACTATTAGGTATGATCAACCTGACTGTTCTATGCAAGGCATCTAATACTGCCTTCTGCTGGTACATCCAGTTCATCCCTAGGATCACATCTATATCCTGATCCTTGATTACTATCATATTAGTGGGATAAGTATGTCCGGGAAATTCTACGGACACCTGATGCGCCACTTCCTTTGTATATAAACGACCTCCCGGTGTGTGTATAAGGAAATCTTCTTGTGCTTCCCCAGTAGGTATATGATGCTTTACAACAAAACTCTTACTGATAAAGGTATGCGATGCACCAGAATCAAATAGTAATACGGTAGGATGGTGAGCAACTGAAAACATACCCATCATGACGGGTTCCCCTTCAGGAATATCTGCCGCTTGTGCATAATACACCCGACCAGTCTTCTGGACAGTCTTATTCTTCTGATTGTTATTGTGGCCTTGATTCTGCTGTGGTTGTTGCTGTGGCCGCTGCTGGGAATTCTGACTACTTTGCCCCTGTGGAGTATTTGGGTTACTCTTCCTGGGATACGGGCAATTACGGGAGAAATGGCCCGGCTTCCCACAGTTGTAGCATGGGTAGTTGTGGTTCTGGGGAGTTTGGGTTCGAATACCAGGGGCATTCGGCTGTCGTGGATAATTAGAGTTCACAATAGTTTTAGCAGATGACTGCTGTGAGCTGGCTTGTTGTTGCTGGGGTGGACGGTACTGTGGACGGTTGTGCTGGACTGGGTGGTATATGATACGCTGTGTAACACCCTAGGTGTTAAGCAATCCCTAAATGCATAATTTGACATGGCATGAGCATAGCATCTCATCATTTCATGTGCATATGTTTGTTGAAGTGCTTAAGTCCTTGTTTGGTCTCTAGTGTAACCTTGTTATGCTTTCTGTTTCTGACCAAGTGCCTTATAACAAAGTTGTAGATCTTGATGAAAGAAACAACTTTGCTTAAAAGCACTTTCTCAGAAAAAGTTTTTAAAATGAGATTTCTTGCATTAGAAAAATGGATTAGGAGTAAATTTCTTTTTCAAAGCAGAAGTTGGACTTGAGCCTTAAAGATGATTTGTTCCTTACCAAATTCTAAGCAAATTTGCTCTTAGGACCTTCTCGTAATTCGGCTTAGTTTAGGAGTTATAGAGATTCAAAGTTTTAAAACCAAACTTCATTAGTTTAAACCCCAGTGGGACCCCCTGTCAGCCCCTCTCTTCTCCCCCCCGCGCGCGCTGCTCCCTCCGCGCCGGCAGAAAACCGCCACGCCACTACGAGACCGCCTCGCCGGCCGGCCAAACCACCGACTTCGCCGCCCGTGGTTTGCGCAGCAAGCGCCACGTCGCTCCATGCGCCCGGTGCCCACTCGCCGCGTGTCGCGAGATGCCTGGCGCCGCCGCGCCGGTCGGGAGCTCCTCCCCGACGGCAACCGGCCAGGTGCAATGCACCTGCGCCCTCCCGCTCTTTTGCATCCTCTCCACTCCGCGCTCGTGCTCCGCACGCTCACTCACTCGCTCACTCACTCGCTCACTCTCTCGCTCACAAGCTCGCCAGCCACTCCACCATCTTCTCCAGTTCGCCCAAACCGCCATTTGCCGCCGAACTGCGACGAGCAATTTCTCGCTCCACCGTGCGCCGCCGTCCAATTCCTCTCGCCAGTTTCTCCGCCCTGATCTCCTCTTTCTCCGGCAAGGGTTGGTTTCCCCTCTTTTCCTCTCTGGCCGCCGGAACAGCGGATGCCATCCTCAAGCTTCCGCCATGGCCGCCGCCGTGACCTTCACGTGAACCGGCCATCTTCGGCCAAACCACCCGAATCCGAGCCCAGTTCTTACCTTCCCAACCTCCATAGTAGCTTAGGGTCAGATGGAGACCTCTCTCGTGCCTTGAGTTCACCGGATCAGGGGCCAGCCGCGCCGTGTCCGCCGTACACCGCCGCCGCGCATGGCTTCGAGCAATGCCGAGGATGCCGAGGCCCGAAAGTTGCTCCAATAGGTTGCTTAGGACTTGCTTGGGCTAGTATTAGTCTTGCCGAGCCTCAAGCTCGCCGGGAAGAGCTTCGTCGTCACATCGCAGAGCCGCCGCTCCGCCATGGCCGCCGTCGAGCTTGCTCCGGTATCCCTCTGGCTCGGCAAGTCAGTCAGTCGTGTTCGTCTCGCAAACCCGCGTCCAGTGGTAGCCTCGACATCGCCAAAAGCCTCGCCGCCGGTGAGCAAGGGCCGGTCAACAGCGACGGTGCCAAAGTCCGCCGTTGACTGCCGAGCCTGGCCTCGCGCGGTAACCTGCCGAGCCTGGCCTCGGTAGCTTGGTCGCCCTGACTAGCGGGCCCCGACTGGCAGTAAGAAAGAGAGAAAGGGAAGAGTTTGGGTGCAGTAGGGCTCGGGAAAACAGGGTGTGCCGAGCGTTTGCCTCGAGCCTCGGCTGAGTCAAGTTGGGTGTCCGTAGCGTTTTAGGTTAAGTTTTCTTTTAAAATAAGTTTTGCAGAATTTATGTAAAGGCTTCAAAAATTCCTACAAGGCTCATTTTAAGTGCAAATCCTGTGAAACATTTTTTTGTTGTGTTAAGCATGATTAGATCTATCTGTGAAAAATGTTAAATGCATTTTTGGTGATATTTTTATGTGTAGATTTATTTATGTTAGAAAAGTGCTGATAACTTGGAAAATGCATAACTAATTATGTATAAGTCAGAAAAATGTGATTCGAATTTTGTTAGGTTTGTATGAATGTGTAGTTTCAGAGAAAAATATAATATGAGGTTATTCTGTGAATTAATTTGGCAGTAGCTTTTAAAATGTTTAAATGCTGCTTTCTTGTAAATTTTGTAGTAATTTAAATATGAGAGATATGAACTTGACAATTTTTGCTGTCTGCTCTTGTGCTAAGAAGTTCAGAGGAAAATTATGAAATTTGTTGTTTGACGCTTTTTAATATGATGTGTAGTTCAAAGCACCTTTTCATGGTAGAATTTGTCTTTTTCATAGGGGATAGAGTTTAAGTCCAAATGAGTTGAAAATTTGGCAGAGAGCTAGATTAGGTGTTGTTAACTTTCAGTAATTTCTGTAGATTTTTCTGAAGCTGTCTAAGTTGGGGTGCTGTTTTAAGCATGTTTAAATAGATTTATTTCAGTAGGTAATTAGAAGGTAATAAACTCATTAAATAAACTTTGATGTGGTGACAACATAGCTTAACAAGTTGATTATGATAGGTTAAATAGTTGGGATGATGTTGACTACCTTGTTGAAGATAATGCAGTAGACGACATGTGCTTATTCCCTGATTGCTGTTGATCATGTGCATCACATATGCATTCTATGTGCATTCATCCTATTCATGCACATTATGCTTCATACAGGATCAGCGGAGGAGATCCAGACCCAGTCGGCACTAGAAGAGCCCAGTCCGGAGGAGAACCTGACAGAAGAAGCCGGAGGGACCGACGCAGACGAGCTACCCGAGTGCCGCGACCACCGTCCGTCGGACTTTGAGAAAGGCAAGCCCTGGAGCATTCTAACTCCTACGGTTTGCAAATGTTTTCCAATTAACCTGATGATGGATGTTGCATTAGGTTATAGGAATTGATTGCTACCGTTGATGCATTATTACTTATCCTTGTCCACCTGCAATATATCTTGATATCCCTGTTTAGGTCTAGGCTCGTTATATGCTTAGCCCTGCTTAGACCGGTAAAAGTCGGGTGATTTCCTGTCTCCCGCAATAGGTGGATACTGATCATGTTTAGCCTGTGCTATCATGAGATAACCATGTGATAATTAATCTGAGACGGAGGCGGGATGTAAGAGCAGCACAACATGGGTTCTGTGTGCTAGTAGTCTCCCGTCTGTGTCGCCTAGGACCCGTTCGGGAATGTAACTTCAGTCAAATTGAATGCGTCGATCACTTAACGGAGTAGGTCTGACTACCTCCCGCGAAGCCGAGTAAGGTTATTCGAGCCGGTGATGGAGATGTTGACGCCTAACACCCAGGGCCTCAGCTGTACCGTGGGCAACTATTCTGATCAACCTGGCATGGTCCGAGGGCAGGCAGGGCCTGATCGACCTGGCATGACCGTGGGCAGTTATAGATTGAGCGACCTGGCACTGAGATAACCCCCGGTGTAGAAGGGCCGATGGCCGTCCCGCGCTTTGTGTTCTCGAATCTCCTGACTGGTAGCTTACGACTGGCGTAGCCGGAATGTGCCGGGTGAGTGTGAGACATTTTTATCCCCAGCTGGGTAGGAATCGATTATAATCGCCATCGCTCCTGGACAGTGAGCAGTTGACTTTAGATCATCTCCTGTAGAACTTATGGAACTAAAATGGTTATGGAATCTGAAAGGCTATTGATGAAATAGTCACTCTTGATTTATTAATTAGCAAGTGCTTGTTTAGTACAGGTGCAAATCTAGTAAGGTAGAGTTAATGACTAAAAGCAATTGCCAACATCTGAAACTGAGTTTTAGTACTAAAGCTTTCATGCAATGGAGTATGTACAGCCAACCCCACTTATATAGCCTACATGATCCTTGGTGTCTCATTATTTCTGGTTTTGTCGGGTAAGTCTAGCTGAGTACCTTCTCGTACTTAGGGTTTATTTCCCGTGTTGTTGCAGATGGCCAGTGCTTTTATGGTTACTGCGAGAACTGCTTGTACCCGGTAACGGGTGATGACTAGACCACGGGCATGGTCAACACTTATCTCATCTGTTGCTTTTGTGGACCCGGTCAACTGATGGCACCGTATTTATGAACAATCCAAACATATGTTTTAAAGACTATGTTGCTTCCGCTACTACTATCAAACTATGGTTTGTAATATTATTTCGTACTCCGATGTAATTTGAACTTTATGCAACTGTGATGTAACCCGTGAGCATGTTCGTGGAACAAGTACGATCTTGGCTGGATGTCGTTGAATGATTTGAAATCCTTCGAGATTTCCGGACTACCGGGTTTGTACGAGCTTAAGTACTCGATGATTTCTGCGAGAGCGGAGGTTTTCAGTGCTTAATCTGGTGCAAATTGGTCGGTTCTGTTACAGCTGGCATCAGAGCAAGTTCAGCGTTACTGTTCATGGGTGTATTTTAAAAACAATATTTTATAAAGGATAAAGCTATATTTGCCAACTTATAGTTATATTAGGATTTGGAAAATCTTAAGGATTAAAGCTAAGGTGTGCTAGTGACCAAGTCCTTATGCCCAATAGGAATTTAGGTGGCTATTTAAGTACTAACTTGGGGGTTGTGCATTATATTTAAATTCTGTTATTTCTGTCGTCCATACGGCAAGGGTGAAATTGTATGGGTGCTATTCCTCGGAATAGTAATGTATGGATCAATTGCCTTTACGCCAAGGTAATAAGTGAGTTGTGAGAGCATGATTGGACAACCGCCAATCTAGGGGAGTGCTTGAATGATGCTGACATGTATACCTGTTGCACACAAGTATATGTGAAAGTATTAATTGTGGGAGTAATACTTCTCTGATGGGTGCATATACTGCTTACGTGTATACTGGGTGTGCACCTAAGCCAGTATTAGATTTAATTTTTAGCAATGCATGATATTCATATTGTGGGCAGGGCTGAAATGAACTTTCTGCAGGTACGCTAACTTGCGAACGTGTAGTACGCTAGTTAACGCTATGAGTGAACGTGGTATGCCACCGTCTAGCCGTTAGATTGTTAGGCACTGAGGACGTATGTTACGCTCATGCATCATGATCATATAATCTTGCATTAATTTACTTCCTTCCTTATGTTATCCGTCCCGATCTTAAATAAAAGTTGTTCTCAACTAATTAAAAACTATGTGGATACACTTCTTTCAGATGGCCCGCACTAAGCGTACCGCCCGCAAGTCGACTGGAGGCAGGAGGCCCAATTACATGCTGGGTCCTTGGACCGAGGAGGGATCAGAGGATTTTCTGGAGGAGTTCGGCATGACTACTCTTTTGTGGAGGGTGCTGCACTTAGTCGGATACCAGGAGAGCCAAGAGCCGCAATATGAGTGGCATCGAGTTCAGTTTTCAGAGGATCGCTACATGTACACAGTTGAGGTGGACGTGCCCAGCCGTGATCCGCAGGATCATGTGTGGTGCCGCAGGGTGTTTGCTCTTCAGGGCAGGACTCCTTGGGATGGAGCCAACCAGGTTGCTTACACTGTTCTTAGGGACATCATGGAGGATCATCCAGAGGTAGTTGCCCAGGCCACAGCCGGTGTCTTCCCTACAGCAGATCCGTACCAGTCAGTGTGGCGTCAGCCGGGTGCCACTGTGTTGGGGACCAGTTCTTCAGAGCGTGAGCACTGCGCAGGGCCAGCCGGGAGTGCGATGGCTGCACTCATGGCTACCTACGGGTGTCTGTCACGTAGCTACGACCACCTGGACCACATCCTCAGTGACGAGATAGCTGCACATCACCAGGGTCAGGAGGCGCATGCTACAGAGGTCGACCTTCGTACCACTCAGCTAGCTCACATGACCGTTGAGAGAGACCAGGCTCGTCAGAGGGAGCAGGAGACGGCACAACAGCTTAGTGACCAGCAGGGTATGATGACCTTCTTATCCACCATCATGGCCGAGACTGAGGAGTCTCTATGTAGTGTTTGTCTCGAGGGCATGCGTGCGACTGAGCAGAACAGGCTTCTCAGGCTACAGGTGGGAGATTTGGAGCTGCAACTTCATCATCTCCAGGACTACAATGATCGCCTACATGAGGAGATTCATCGCCGTGAGAATGAGAGGAACCCTATCCTTCCTAAGGAGGACCCGGATTCTCATGCTTCGTCCAGTGGTTCTTCGAACATCTCGAGTGATGATGATGACAACGACGATGATGACGATGGTGCCATTAGGGAGTAGACTAGTTAGTGTTAGCGCGTAGTGATCTTGTCTCATGTTCTAGCGCTGATCTTTTGGGGTTATCATGTGGATGTTATGTCGACCTATGGATGTTATGTTGACCTATAGATGTTATGTTGACCTATGGGTGTTATGTGATGAGCGCTTTTTATCATGTGATGATGCAATGTGGATCGAAATTTATTATGCCCCTGCAATTGTTTGGCGAATTCGTTTTTTTTCCGAATAATTTCCGTTGGCATGGTTTATTGTTCTCCGCAATAATGGCAACGTCATTTAATGATTATTGCTATCACTACATGCAGATGACGATGACTCGCAGTGGAGTGGGTGGTAGTGGTGGTAATGATGATAGCAGGGAGAACCGCAATCCACCACCTCCTCCACCACCCACGGCAGAGCAACTCTTCGCCCAGTTCTTGGGAAGTCAACGCAACATCGAGGCGCTTCTGCGAGAGAATTTGGCGCATAACAATCAACGCCCTGAGCCGAATCAGTACAGCTCGTTCAAGGATTTTCTGGACACAAGGCCGCCAATTTTCAAGGAAGCCACAGAACCTCTAGAAGCAGAAGAATGGTTGCATACAATAGAGCAGAAGTTTCGACTGCTCAGTCTTACAGAGGAGTTGAAGGCAGAATATGCTACACATCAGCTACAGGGGCCAGCCGGAATTTGGTGGGGACATCACCGTACCACTTACCCAGCCCGTACATCCGTCACTTGGAGAATTTTCGCTGAAGCTGTTCGCGGGCACTATATTCCGCCAGGCTTGACTCAAATGAAGATGGCTGAGTTTATGAGCTTGACACATGGAACTCGATCTGTGACCGAGTATCATCATTTGTTCAATTCCTTATCTCGCTATGCACCAGACTTTGTTGATACCGATGCTAAGAAGATAGCTAGCTTCAAGAGAGGGCTGAATACTAAGATGGGAAAATCAGTGGGTACTTCATCCCGCACAGTTTTCAATGACTTCATCAGTGACTGCCTGATCCAGGAGAATCACAACAATAAGCATACTGCAAGCAAGGCTAGGAAGAGGACCCTGGAATCTGGACCATCTCAGTCTAGAGGACCACCAGCCCAGCACCTGGGGCTCATTTCAGGCCGCCTCAGAAGAAAGGACAGCAGCAAGCTCAGCGTGGTCAACGACCATACAAGGTGGCAGCAAGTCAGGCTCGAGCAGGACAAGGCAACTCAACTGGGACCAAGCCAATAGTTCGGGGACCGTGCTTCAATTGCAACCAAGGTGGGCACTTTGCAAGGTATTGCCCACATCCCAAGAAGCAACAGGCTAATTACCCAGCGCGTCTGCATAATATGACTGCAGAAGAAGCTCGTGCAGGAGAACCCATGACTGTCGGTATGTGTCTTGTTAACCATCATCCTGCAGTTGTTTTATTTGATACTGGATCATCACATTCTTTCATGAGCAAGACATTTGCACAAAAGCATAATCAAGAAATCTCTGAAATGGATTATGGGTTCCGCATGAGCTCCGTAGGGAGTAGCGTGTTATCTAGACAGATGGTGTGTAATGTGACCATCGATATTGGAGGGCATAAATTTGGAGCCAACCTAGTAGTTTTGCCGGGACTAAGTATGGATGTAGTCTTAGGAATGAGTTGGATGACCATGTGGAATGCGGTGTTAGACACTGCAAACAGAACTCTTACCTTATCTGATTATCGGACAGGTAACAAGTTCTGCGTATCTCTTCCTCGAGGTGCCGATCTTGTTGACTTATCTTGTACTCTTGCTATAGAAGACCTCTCAAAAATTCCAGTTGTTAGGGATTTCCCGGACGTTTTTCCAGATGAGTTACCAGGGTTACCACCAAAGAGAGCAGTGGAGTTTGTGATAGAGTTGTTACCAGGAACTGCACCAATCTCTAGGAGACCGTATCGAATGCCGCCCAATGAGCTGGCAGAACTCAAGACCCAGATCAAGGAACTCTTGGACAAGGGATTCATTCAACCTAGTGTATCAGAATGGGGTTGCCCAGCTTTGTTTGTCAAAAAGAAGGATAAGTCCTTGCGCATGTGTGTGGATTATCGTCCACTCAATGTCGTGACTGTTAAGAACAAGTATCCGTTACCTAGGATAGACATCCTTTTTGATCAGTTATCAAGGGCCAAGGTGTTTTCGAAGATTGATCTAAGGTCAGGGTATCATCAGATTCGAATCAGACCGCAGGATATTCCAAAGACTGCTTTCTCAACCAGATACGGGTTATATGAGTATCTTGTCATGTCCTTTGGATTAACAAATGCTCCAGCATACTTCATGAGTTTGATGAACTCTGTGTTCATGCCAGAATTGGACAAGTTTGTGGTAGTGTTCATTGACGATATTCTGGTTTACTCGGAAAATGCAGAAGATCATGCAGAACATTTGAGGGTTGTCTTATCTAGACTCACGGAACACAAGCTCTATGCTAAATTCAGCAAGTGCGAGTTTTGGATGAGGAAAGTACAATTTCTTGGTCATATTCTGTCAGAAGAAGGAATTTCAGTTGACCCTAGCAAAGTACAGGATGTCATGGACTGGAAAGCTCCTACTTCAGTTGGTGAGATTCGTAGTTTCTTGGGCTTAGCAGGATATTACCGCCGTTTTATTCTAGAATTCTCCAAGATTGCAAAGCCAATGACTAGTTTGTTGCAAAAGAATCAGAAATTTGAATGGACAGAGAAGTGCGAAACGGCTTTCCGTACCTTGTGGAAGCTGTTGACCACTGCTCCTGTTTTAGCTCAACTGGATGTTGAGAAACCCTTTGATGTCTTTTGTGATGCGTCAAAGGTAGGCCTAGGTTGTGTTCTCATGCAAGACGGCAGAGTGATTGCTTATGCTTCACGGCAATTGCGAAAGCATGAAGTGAATTACCCAACCCACGATCTGGAATTAGCTGCCGTTGTACATGCGTTGAAGATTTGGAGACACTATCTACTTGGGAATGTCTGCAATATGTACACCGACCACAAGAGTCTTAAATATATTTTCACGCAAGCAGAATTGAATATGAGGCAAAGAAGATGGCTGGAATTGATTAAGGATTATAATCTTCAAATTCACTATCATCCAGGCAAGGCGAATGTTGTGGCCGATGCTCTGAGCCGGAAATCACACTGTAATGCTATGAAGCTTCTACCAGAGGATGAGTTCAGCTTAACACATGCTGCAGTGCTACATGATTTAGAGTTGCGCAATGTGTTAGTTGACCAAATTATAGAAGGCCAGAAAACCGATAAAGGGATCTATCATATTAAGGAAAGGCTCAAGGATGGAAAAGAGGCCGATACGCATTTTCGAGTTGACGAAAATGGAGTTCTATGGTTTAACCAGCGTTTAGTGGTGCCTAAGGATAGAGAACTCAGGAATCGGATCATGGATGAAGCACATTTGTCCAAATATTCTATTCATCCTGGAAGTACAAAAATGTACCAAGATTTGCGTCTGAGATTTTGGTGGACCAAAATGAAGAAAGAAATTGCTGCTTATGTTGCAAGGTGTGACACGTGTTGTCGAGTAAAGGCTATTCACTTTAAACCAGCCGGAATGCTTCAGCCATTAGCCATACCAGAATGGAAGTGGGAAGAAGTAAGCATGGATTTTATTGTTGGTTTACCCACTACTCAGAAGGGTAACGATTCAATTTGGGTAATTGTGGATCGTCTCACAAAGACCGCACATTTCATTCCAGTCAAGACCAACTATAAGGCCCCAGATTATGCAGAGATCTACATAAGTCAGATTGTGCGACTGCACGGTGTACCAAAGGTTATAGTCTCTGATCGCGGACCACAGTTTACTGCACCATTTTGGGAAAGATTGCAGAAAGAGCTAGGCACAGAATTAGTCCGAAGCTCAGCTTATCATCCACAGACCTCGGGGCAGACAGAGAGAGTGAATCAAGTTCTAGAGGATATGTTAAGAGCCTGTGTTTTATCAGCAAAAGGTTCTTGGGAAAAATGGTTACCATTAGCAGAGTTTGCCTACAACAATAGCTATCAAGAAAGTATACAGATGGCTCGTTTTGAAGCTCTGTATGGTAGAAGATGCAGAACACCGATAAACTGGGTAGAACCAGGGGAACGCCGATACTATGGAATTGACTTTGTTAAAGAAGCAGAAGAACAAGTTAGAACGATTCAGCAACATATCGCGTCTGCACAATCTTGTCAGAAAAGCTATGCTGATAAGCGAAGGAAACCACTTGAATTCAATGTTGGTGACTATGTCTATTTGAAGGTTTCACCCATGAAGGGTGTAAAACGTTTTGGAGTTAAGAGGAAGTTAGGACCAAGATTTGTGGGACCCTATAAGATTGTACAAAGAAGGGGAGAAGTGGCTTATCGATTGCAATTACCAGAACATTTAAAGGCTATTTTCCCAGTGTTCCATGTCTCTCAATTGAAGAAATGTTTACGAGTACCAGAAGAAGAGGTACAACCGGCCAATATCAAGTTGCAATCTGATTTCACTTACTCAATTACACCATGTCGAGTGCTCGATGAAAAAGAAAGAGCGACCCGCGGAAGGGTCGTGAAGCAATATAAGGTATCTTGGAGTGAGCAAGATGATCGGGATGCTACCTGGGAGACGGATGACTATCTAAGGGAGGTGTACCCACACTTTTATAAGAAATGGGTCGTAATCCAAATCTCGGGACGAGATTTCTTTTAAGGAGGGGAGGGCTGTAACACCCTAGGTGTTAAGAAATCCCTAAATGCATAATTTGACATGGCATGAGCATAGCATCTCATCATTTCATGTGCATATGTTTGTTGAAGTGCTTAAGTCCTTGTTTGGTCTCTAGTGTAACCTTGTTATGCTTTCTGTTTCTGACCAAGTGCCTTATAACAAAGTTGTAGATCTTGATGAAAGAAACAAATTTACTTAAAAGCACTTTCTCAGAAAAAGTTTTAAAATGAGATTTCTTGCATTAGAAAAATGGATTAGGAGTAAATTTCTTTTTCTAAGCAGAAGTTGGACTTGAGCCTTAAAGATGATTTGTCGTTACAAAATTCTAAGCAACTTTGCTTTTAGGACCTTCTCCTAATTCGATTTAGTTTAGGAGTTATAGAGCATCAAAGTTTTAAAACCAAACTTCATTATTTTAAACCCCAGTGGGACCCCCTGTCAGCCCCTCTCTTCTCCCCCGCGCGCGCTGCTCCCTCCGCGCCGGCAGAAACCGCCTCGCCACCGCGAGACCGCCTCGCCGCCCGGCCAAACCACCGACTTCGCCGCCCGTGGTTTGCGCAGCAAGCGCCACGTCGCTCCATGCGCCCGGTGCCCACTCGCCGCGTGTCGCGAGATGCCTGGCGCCGCCACGCCGGTCGGGAGCTCCTCCCCGACGGCAACCGGCCAGGTGCAATGCACCTGCGCCCTCCCGCTCTTTTGCATCCTCTCCACTCCGCGCTCATGCTCCGCACGCTCACTCACTCGCTGACTCTCTCGCTCACAAGCTCGCCAGCCACTCCACCATCTTCTCCAGTTCGCCCAAACCGCCATTTGCCGCCGAACTGCGACGAGCAATTTCTCGCTCCACCGTGCGCCGCCGTCCAATTCCTCTCGCCAGTTTCTCCGCCCTGATCTCCTCTTTCTCCGACAAGGGTTGGTTTCCCCTCTTTTCCTCTCTGGCCGCTGGAACAGCGGATGCCATCCTCAAGCTTCCGCCAGGGCCGCCGTCGTGACCTTCACGTGAACCGGCCATCTCCGGCCAAACCACCCGAATCCGAGCCCAGTTCTTACCTTCCCAACCTCCATAGTAGCTTAGGGTCAGATGGAGACCTCTCTCGTTCCTTGAGTTCGCCGGATCAGGGGCCAGTCGCGCCGTGTCCGCCGTGGACCGCCGCCGCGCATGGCTTCGAGCAATGCCGAGGATGCCGAGGCCCGAAAGTTGCTCCAATAGGTTGCTTAGGACTTGCTTGGGCTAGTATTAGTCTCGCCGAGCCTCAAGCTCACCGGGAAGAGCTTCGTCGTCATGTCGCAGAGCCGCCGCTCCGCCATGGCCGCCGTCGAGCTTGCTCCGGTATCCCTCTGGCTCGGCAAGTCAGTCAGTCGTGTTCGTCTCGCAAACCCGCGTCCAGTGGTAGCCTCGACATCGCCAAAAGCCTCGCCGCCGGTGAGCAAGGGCCGGTCAACAGCAACGGTGCCAAAGTCCACCGTTGACTGCCGAGCCTGGCCTCGCGCGTTAACCTGCCGAGCCTGGCCTCGGTAGCTTGGTCGCCCTGACCAGCGGGCCCCGACTGGCAGTAAGAAAGAGAGAAAGGGAAGAGTTTGGGTGCAGTAGGGCTCGGGAAAGCAGGTTGTGCCGAGCGTTTGCCTCGAGCCTCGGCTGAGTCAAGTTGGGTGTCCGTAGCGTTTTAGGTTAAGTTTTCTTTTAAAATAAGTTTTGCAGAATTTATGTAAAGGCTTCAAAAATTCCTACAAGGCTCATTTTAAGTCCAAATCCTGTGAAACAAATTTTGTTGTGTTAAGCATGATTAGATCTATCTGTGAAAAATATTAAATGCATTTTTGGTGATATTTTTATGTGTAGATTTATTTAAGTTAGAAAAGTGCTGATAACTTGGAAAATGCATAACTAATTATGTATAAGTTAGAAAAATGTGATTCCAATTTTGTTAGGTTTGTATGAATGTGTAGTTTCAGAGAAAAATATAATATGAGGTTATTCTGTGAATTAATTTGGCAGTAGCTTTTAAAATGGTTAAATGCTGCTTTCTTGTAAATTTTGTAGTAATTTAAATATGAGGGATATGAACTTGACAATTTTTGCTGTCTGCTCTTGTGCTCAGAAGTTCAGAGGAAAATTATGAAATTTGTTGTTTGACACTTTTTAATATGATGTGTAGTTCAAAGCACCTTTTCATGGTAGAATTTGTCTTTTTCATAGGGGATAGAGTTTAAGTCCAAATGAGTTGAAAATTTGGCAGAGAGCTAGATTAGGTGTTGTTAACTTCCAGTAATTTCTGTAGATTTTTCTGAAGCTGTCTATGTTGGGGTGCTGTTTTAAGCATGTTTAAATAGATTTATTTTAGTAGGTAATTAGAAGGTAATAAAGTCATTAAATAAACTTTGATGTGGTGACAACATAGCTTAACAAGTTGATTATGATAGGTTAAATAGTTGGGATGATGTTGACTACCTTGTTGAAGAGAATGCAGTAGACGACATGTGCTTATTCCCTGATTGTTGTCGATCATGTGCATCACATATGCATTCTATGTGCATTCATCCTATTCATGCACATTATGCATCATACAGGATCAGCAGAGGAGATCCAGACCTAGTCGGCACTAGAAGAGCCCAGTCCGGAGGAGAACCTGACAGAAGAAGCCGGAGGGACCGACGTAGACGAGCTACCCGAGTGCCGCGACCACCGTCCGTCGGACTTTGAGAAAGGCAAGCCCCGGAGCATTCTAACTCCTACGGTTTGCAAATATTTTCCAATTAACCTGCTGATGGATGTTGCATTAGGTTATAGGAATTGATTGCTACCGTTGATGCATTATTACTTATCCTTGTCCACCTGCAATATATCTTGATATCCCTATTTAGGTCTAGGCTCGTTATATGCTTAGCCCTGCTTAGACCGGTAAAAGTCGGGTGATTTCCTGTCTCCCGCAATAGGTGGATACTGATCATGTTTAGCCTGTGCTATCATGAGATAACCATGTGATAATTAATCTGAGACGGAGGCGGGATGTAAGAGCAGCAGAACATGGGTTCTGTGTGCTAGTAGTCTCCCGTCTGTGTCGCCTAGGACCTGTTCGGGAATGTAACTTCAGTCAAATTGAACGCGTCGATCACTTAACGGAGTAGGTCTGAGTACCTCCCGCGAAGCCGAGTAAGGTTATTCGAGCCGGTGATGGAGATGTTGACGCCTAACACCCAGGGCCTCAGCTGTACCGTGGGCAACTATTCTGATCAACCTGGCATGGTCCGAGGGCAGGCAAGGCCTGATCGACCTGGCATGACAGTGGGCAGTTATAGATTGAGCGACCTGGCACTGAGATAACCCCCGGTGTAGAAGGGCCCATGGTCGTCCCGCGCTTTGTGTTCTCGAATCTCCTGACTGGTAGCTTACGACTGCCGTAGCCGGAATGTGTCGGGCGAGTGTGAAACATTTTTATCCCCAGCTGGGTAGGAATCGATTATAATCGCCATCGCTCCTGGACAGTGAGCAGTTGACTTTAGATCATCTCCCGTAGAACTTATGGAACTAAAATGGTTATGGAATCTGAAAGGCTATTGATGAAATAGTCACTCTTGATTGATTAATTAGCAAGTGCTTGTTTAGTACAGGTGCAAATCTAGTAAGGTAGAGTTAATGACTAAAAGCAATTGCCAACATCTGAAACTGTGTTTTAGTACTAAAGCTTTCATGCAAAGGAGTATGTACAACCAACCCCACTTATATAGCCTACATGATCCTTGGTGTCTCATTATTTCTGGTTTTGTCGGGTAAGTCTAGCTGAGTACCTTCTCGTACTCAGGGTTTATTTCCCGTGTTGTTGCAGATGGCCAGTGCTTTTATGGTTACTGCGAGAACTGCTTGTACCTGGTAACGGGTGATGACTAGACCAAGGGCATGGTCAACACTTATCTCATCTGTTGCTTTTGTGGACCCGGTCAACTGATGGCACCGTATTTATGAACAATCCAAACATATGTTTTAAAGACTATGTTGCTTCCGCTACTACTATCAAACTATGGTTTGTAATATTATTTCGTACTCCGATGTAATTTGAACTTTATGCAACTGTGATGTAACCCGTGAGCATGTTCGTGGAACAAGTATGATCTTGGCTGGATGTCGTTGAATGATTTGAAATCCTTCAAGATTTCCGGACTACCGGGTTTGTACGAGCTTAAGTACTCGATGATTTCTGCGAGAGCGGAGGTTTTCAGTGCTTAATCTGGTGCAAATTGGTCGGTTCTGTTACACGCTGGCGCTTCTTATTGCCACCAAACGATCCAGTCGAACTCCCACCCTTCCTCTTTTTAGCTTCGAGATGCTTGAAATGCTTCTCTTCTGCAGATATAGCTTTATTCACCGCATCATTGAAGGAGATATTATCGTCACACATTGCCAGCATCTTCTGCATCTTCGTATTCAGCCCCGTCATGAAGCAACTGCGCTTCTTGTCATCGGTGTTCACATGATCCAAAGCATACTGAGACAGATGATTAAACTTGCCAATATACTGCTGTACTGGCTGATCCCCTTGCCTGAGGGCTAAGAACTCTTCGGCCTTCATCCGCATCACACCTGCTGGAATGTAGTGAGCTTTGAAAGCTCTCGAGAACTCATCCTAGGTAATGCGGTGTTCTGGAGCTTGTGCAGCTTCAAAATTTGCCCACCAAGTTCCCGTAGCTCCCCTCAACTGCTGGGCTGCGAAGGCTGGCTTCTGAGTTTCAGTGCAGTGGATTAGCTCAAACTTCTGATTCATAGTACGAAGCCAATCTGCAGCTTCTAGAGGCTCCTCAGCCTTAGCGAATACCAGCGGCCTGGTCTCTGTGAAATCTTGATAAGTACTTTCCTGGACCTGATGATGATGTCGGCCACGCTGCCCATATGGTGCATTCTGAACTAGGCCCTGTAGCAGACGTGCATTGTCTGTTGTGGCACGCATGAGTGCCGCAATGGCTTCTGCCAGAGTTGGTGGAACTGGGGGTGCGTTGGGAACACCCTCCCCATCATAAGACGAACCAGTCCCATCAGCAGCACGGGTACGAGGCATCTGCTCATAAACAAACCAAACTTTATTGATCTCTGGGTTATGATACAAAAACAGTAACTGTTTACACACTCATGTTACATTATTCATACATAACAGAACTGATACATGATTCAACTAGCTTAAGATCATGTTCAGCTAAACTATTACACAGCCCTTACCCCCTAGGGTTTAAGATCCACGACTGACACTCTAGTGGGAGACGACTCACTCGTCACCCTCACTCTCACTGTCGCTGTCATCAGCAGACTCAACCGCATTAGGATCTTCCTCACTCTGCCCATCTACCTCTCCATCATCAATGATTGTACCCATATCATCTTCAGCTGCATCTTGAAGTGGAGGTGGATGGAGTTGATCATACAGCACATGGACTTTCTCATGTAACTGGTCATTGAATGCTTCTATATCCGTCACATACGCCTCCAACTCATGCAGACGGGCTAAAGCGACATCTTCTCGCTGCTAGGCGGTGTTCCGTTCTCTAAGCATTTTAGTCATGAGTTTTTCTGCATTGACCACGCTTCTGTTGGCCCCCTCCAGCTTGAGTTTCATGCCTCCAGCTTTGACAAGTGCTAAACTCTTCTCCCGAGAGGTGGTGGCCAACTGAGATTTCAACTCACGAACCTCTTCCCGTAAGTCCTCATTGATCTCCTGACTCCTGCTGGACTCTTCCTCCTTGCGGGATGCGAGTTGGTGTATGGGTACACCATGTGGACCTGTACTCTTGCGAGGTGTTTCCTTACCGCGCGGCATCCTAGTGAAATAAGATTTTGAATTAGGCAGATAAAGGAAAATACTTTTTGGATAGCAACAAAGGATTGGATTCTAACCCTTACCCCACTATACCATATACCACAAGTTGATTAAGCATGATGCATGAAGCGTACTTACGCATAAGGCATATAAAATTTAAATTATACTCCCTTATATAGGAGTAGAAATTTAACAACAATTTCAAGTTAAGGCTTAACTTAACATGCTGCTCCACCTAACAATCTACGACCCACTACTTAAGACATAACATAGATCGAATAGCATGAACAAGGTAAGTCAAAAGCATTTTGGACCAAACTAAAATTTTAAATAGTTTTGACTCAAATCATTTTGAAGTTTTGCAACAATACTACAAGACTGCTGCAATGATCGCTCTGATACCAGCTGTGACGGAACCTCCTGGATTAATAAGGCCCACGTGTACCTGTTCTTGTCCTACAGACCTCGGACAGCCATACACGGTGCCCAATAACCCAAAAGACCCACCACGTGTCATCGGGTAACCCGACTCATCCACGTTTCCTTACATTCCCAGGATCATTGCAAGAGTCATTGCAGTATTACAACATTTCACAAATAATATACATCGGAGATAAAGTGCGGAAGTATTACACCATACGTTTACAAACCAGTTGTTCAAACTTGCGTCGTTATTACAAACCATAGTTTCAAACTTTATCCTAGGTAGTGGAGACAACATTAATAAAACAGTATTTCACACAAACAACCCTGCCTAAGTGTTGCATTACTCCTCTCCGGACACGTCCTCCTCAATGACGGTCACGCAACAGGCCTCAAAGCAGGGCTGCTCGTGAACGTCACCTGCAATAGGGGATTAACAAACCCTGAGTACAAAGGTACTCAACAAGGCTTACCCGACAAGAGAAGAGAAGGAACAGATATGCAGGCTTGGGTAGGCTCAACAGTATTTTTCATTTGCATAAAAGCTTACTAAAGTAGTTCTAGATCCAAATTTTTACTTAATCAATTAAGTACTTGGTAAGAACTGAAAGTAAACATTAGTGAAGTATCATTATCATTCTTGCTTAAACAAGTTCCATTTTATTCTACGGTGTGGGTCGAAAGATTGAGTCTCCTTAACCGAGGAGCACGACGATTCGAACTGATTCAACCAGATCTGGGAGTTTTCCACGATCATACGATATATGTAGACCCGTGATCACACATATACCAACCCCAACCTCGGATCCTCCAAACAAGACCGGGTCCGTGCCACCCGAGAGTACTTGTACACCTCCAATCCGGGACTTTAACCCACGAGGGTAGCTAGTACTCCCGCCATCTCTCCACTCCCAGTGCGCGATTAGCCGTTCTCATTTAAGAACCACCAAGGCAGAGCTTACCGTAGCATATGATCGGTACTTCACAGTTTCTCAATCTAGCAGGCCAACAACGGTTAACCCTAAACCGACACATCCGGGTCACCATACATCGATCCAAGGGTCAATGCATGTGCCCGTCTGGTCTTAACCATCATTCTTTCTCATTATCATTCCAAAATGATAAGTATCGAAAACATTTATCAAAAGCTTCATATAGCAGGGCTAAGCATTTCTATCAGTTGCATAAAGCAGGTATCAAGGAATAATATATCGATAACAAGGTTGATCATGCATCAACAGGTTTAAAACATTTATTTGATAAACATCTAATGCATCAGGTTATCGAAAGTAAGTGTAATTGTAAATCCAAGGAAATGGTTAAATGAACCAGGGCTTGCCTTCGTTGATCGAAAAAGTCAGAAACTCCTGATATTCTGGATTAACAGGACACTCCGAACTCCCTGGACCAACCTCGTTCGGGTAATTGACCACTTCGGAAGCTACACGATAACAGAGTGCATGCTTGATGAGATGCTCATGTCATGATCATGGTAAAGATAGAAATTTTCTAAGCTATAAACATTTATTTTGCAACAGCTTTCCATCGGTACCGTTGCAAACCAACAAAGCCAATTTGTATAAACATACATGGTTTACATGAATGACACTTGCCTGCATCAAGCAGCAGATCAAGATAATTCACTTATCTTAACCTTTAAATCTATCAAAGAAACTTAGGTTTTATGTTTCACAACATTGTTTTTGCATAAAGAAAGCAATTTCATTAGCCGGAAATTAAGTTGTGAAGCAAACTATGCTCAAATCAGTTCAAACTTGGTACACAGATTGGTTATAATCCAAACAGTGCACAAAATAAATTTCAGCATTTTTGGAGTTAAACTTGATTTTATAAAAATCATTGAATCCGTATTCAAGAATTAAGAGGCATAATTTTTACTGCAAAACAAATACAGAAACATGCACATATTATATTTTTCATAAAAACTACACATTTCATAGAACATGTACAAAAATTTTCATGATTTTTGGATCAATAGATTAATTCATACAAAAATAACAAAACCAGCATTAGTATGCACATATCAGAAAATAGATTAAAACGTTTTAAATAAAGAAAACCTCGTTCGGCCGAAACCGACCCAGCTCGGCCCATCCCGCGCACAAGCCGGCCCAACTCGGGCCTGCCCGCGCCTGCACTGCCGATTTTGCAGAAAAGCCCTCTGGCTTTAACAAAACTACAACCAAGCCCTTGACACTACTGAGCATTATTCCTCTGAGTCTAGGACTTTGCACTTAGGCCCTCGGGTTTAGTCGAATTCTCATCGACACGTCCCCAATGCCAAGGCTGCCGGCGGCGAGCTCGGCTCGCGCACGCCGGAGCAACGCGACCTTCACCGGCCAAACCAACCGGCTCAGCGCCTTCCTCTTCACCTCACAGCTCTGATAAACCCTCAAACTCCCTCCCCTGACCTCTCTCTCTACTCCGACGACGACAGCGGCGGACACGACGGCACGGCGGCGGCACGCCGGCCAACTGGTAACTCTACCGACCTCGCAAACGTGCGCATCAGCATCAGAGGCTCACCACGACCCTAGCAGGCTAGGTCTCCGAGGTTGACGCGGCTCCGAACGGTGAGGACGACGACGACGGCAGGTTCCAGCGGTGCGGCTCGACGGCGACGACCCGTTCCGGCTGTGTCAGAGGGGAACAAGACCAAGGACATGGTGTTAGAGCATCAGGAAGAGATGAGGAAGAGAGAATGATGCTCAGGTGAGGATGGAAGGACCCCGAGCTTGCTGACCACGGTGGCGGCGTCGATGGTGGTGCTTTCACCGGCGGCAACCTCCGTGGACTGCTCAAGCCAGAGCGGTAGAGACCTCAAACGCGAGCCGACCGTAATAGCACATCAAGGAGAAGAGGTAGGTGTAGATGGTTTGGCCAACAAGGCCCCGAGCTCACCTGCCAACGGTGAACTTGATCTCGGCGGAAAAATTGGCCGGCAGGGAGGAAGACGACGGTCGCCGGGCTGATGCGGAAGCGAGAGGAGCTGCAACCTAGCGCTATCGCTCCGCAACGACAAGGCGAGCGTGTTAGTGCAAACAAAAGGAGCGGTGGAGCTCTCAGATGGCCGGCGTAACCGAGCAAAGTGACGGCGGCGGCGGCGAGCAAGCAGAGGAGAAAAGCGTGATACGGTGCTTCTGCGGTGCGATAGGGGTGAAGGAGAGGGCGGCGACGTGTTGAACTCGCGCGTGAAGCTAGCAAGCAGCTCGCTGGCGCAAGGCATGCTTCCCACCGCGAGCGCGGTGCTGGCGAAGCAGCTCGCTGGCGAGCTCTGGACGCTTCCCCCCTTGGCACTGTTCAATGCTCATTTCCCCCCTTTCTGAATTTTCGAAATTACTTTTGAAATTTGAACTATACTTCAAATTTTGCCAAAATATGAAATGTAGAGTTTGAAAAGTTGTACAACTTTGCTTTAACACCCTATGGCTTATTTCAAATGGAAATAGGTCAATTGGATCAAAATAGTTCAAATCCATTTCAAATTGGAAATTTTAAAAGGGGACAGAACTAGTGTTTTGCAGTAGAAGTAAAATTACTTTTGATTTTACATTGACACTTGAAAAATGGTCAATGTATGAAATGTTCCTTTTGAAATTCTCTACAACTTTGATGTAGATCTCAAACTCAGATCTCAAATAGTTTTTGAAATGCAAGTTTAAAGTCAAAAAGGGACCATTTTCAGGGTTTGAGTAGATTCAAAATTACTTTAAATTTTGTACAGAAACTTTGAAAACTTTGAATACCAAAGTTGTACTTCTCCTCAAGATCTACCAAAAAGCTTTTAGGGTCAGCCCCTAAATATGCACAGATTTTGAGTTAACTAGAAAGGGCTAATTAACTTATATAAGAAATTAAATGATTTTCCCATTTTTAAGCTAGATGAATTTTGTATTCTTTTGAATTATTAAACTTGGTTTCATGCCTTTACATGACTTTAGTCAAATAGGAATGAACACAAGTTATTTCATAATGACATTCCAAATTAGGGTTTTGAGCTACATCACAAGCATAAACAAAAATGCTCACACATTAGGAATTAAACTCATTTTAGTGAATGCATCTCAAGGTGAGCTAGCACATGATGCTATGAAATGCTTATGATGGCATGACAATATTTTATTCATGCAAACACCTGAGGTGTTACAGCCGTGCCCTTTCCTAAGCCCTAGCGTCCCCTTTTATAGGCGAAGGGGAGGCATAGGGCTACATGAGTTTTGGGCTGGCATAGGCGGTGATGTTTGGCGATGACGTTGGTGATGACGATGCCGGTCATGTTAGTGCCGCTGTAGCGTCGTGCGTCGCCCCATGACGATGTACTCGGCGATGTTGGTGAAGGACGATGCCCATGCGCAGGCATACGTGGAGACGTCGCATCGGGAGTTGTTGTAGTGCTAACGTGTTCTGACGGAGTCGTGCTCGAGGGGGCGGTCGAGGCGATCGAGGCTCCCTTGGGCAGGGTCGAGCCCTAGGCGAACAGGGTCAAGCTCTGGGGAATGCGGGACACACGTGGACAATCGGTACCTCGAGGAGGTGCCTGACAAGGCACAATGCTCGGTATGGTGTAACAGCGTTGTACGAGCCGCCCCCTTTCTGGGTATGGGCAGTTAAAGTTGGATTTAAGCGGGGCACGACTCGCTACGGAGCTTGTTGTGGCCATACAATTTGGACAAGAGTAGATAAGCGCATTAAATGCCCCTGAAGTCAGCCAGGAGGTATCCGAGGAGTACCCGAAGGGCGCTTGAGGGGTGCTTGTGGCGGTGCGAGGCCTGCGTGGATGGGGTCGAACCCCGGATATTGTGGGAAGGGCATTGATGAATGTGCCTCGAGGGGATGCGTGACGAGGTACAGTGCGTGACATGACGCATGAAGGACCAAATTGGCAACTAGAGGGGGGGGTGGATGGGAGCCTCAATTTTCTTCTCGAGAAATAGATGGCCCTTGTCCCAGAAAGTCACCCCAAAGGCAAGATATGGACTTGCCAGTGTTCACGACCCTAGATGTAGGGTGAATGCTTCCAAGAAGCACAGCGGAACACTACACAATCCTAGAAACCCAACGCAAAAGCTAGAATCCAAATACGAAGTCGGACGAACAAACTGCGGACAAAACAGGACAGAACTGCACTGACCAGACTCTGACCAGCATCCGGTCAATGATGATCGGACGCGTCCGGTCAGCGAGAATCCTCTCTGGATGCTCTCTGTGTTGGACCGGACTGTGGGCTAGCGTGTGTCCAGTCAACACCTGTACCAGCGTCCGGTCATTACTACCTGACGAACAGTAGTAGCGTCGCATCTGGTCAGAGACAGCTGGTGCGTCCGGTCGACTTCTCGCAGAACTGAACAACGAGACGTTCAACGATCGGACTCACTGGTGAGCGTCCGGTCGTTAAACAGGCAGCGTCCGGTCACCCCGAAACATGATTGTTCGTCCACCGATTCGACTCGATCTCCCTCAAATCGAAGACTCTAGGTCTCTAACTTGGTGAGGGGAGTCACAAGGAGGATAGTGAGCTACTCCTAGGAGATCATGGCTCGATCCTATCTCTGAACCGATGAATCGAAGAAGTTCGGGGGAAAAAGGAGAAGAACACGATCCAAAATGAAAATTATTCAATCCACTAGCTCGTGAGGTTAGAGATGAATTCCTTTGGTGGAAAGAAGTGCCTCACGGTCTAGAACAAGTGGGTTCAAGCAGAATCGAAAACCGTCTCACGGAGAAAGAGAACTAGGTAAATCTCCGACGGGGGCAAAAACTGAAAACATGAAGAACACACGAACAAGACACGAATCAAACTCGATTTAAGCCGTGTCTCGAACCCACGAGACAACAATGAGATTATAGTCTCGTTTTCACAAAATCTCAAGTACACAGAGGTATGATTGTTGTTAGTGTGCGGATCATAGGCAGCGCAGTATGATAGAACACCTAAGCGGAGGCTAGAGAATGAAAGCTGCAAGGATAGAATGGATGGAGGGGCTACCATCACTATTTATAGCCGAATACAATTATCCCCCTTCTACCCCTAGAAACAAAGAGCGAACACGCCAACCCTAGGGGTATCCCGGTCCCACTCTGCCGAGTCTTGATCCGACGACCACGCACCTTCCTCATCCTTAGCTTCGCTTCGAGGCAAGCCTCAGGATGCCACCAGGTGTCGTCTAGTCGACCACCGCGCCTTCCTCGCCGATAGCTTTGACGCAACGCAAGCCTCTCGGCTCCGCCACGCATCGACCATCCTTTTGGACCTTCCCCTGATTTTGAGGCAGAAACCGGGAAACCAGTCCTCAGGCTAAGTTTTGTGGCCCAAACTCAGAAACCCGTGAGCCCAGGTTTTGAGGCCCAAACCTGGAAATCGTCCACGCCGAGTTTTGAGACTCGGAAACCCGCCACCCCAAGTTTTGAGGCCCAAACCCAGAAACCCGCCACCCCGAGTTTTGAGGCCCAAACCTGGAAACCGTCGAGGGTATTTTTTTTAGGCTCAACTACCAAACCCATGCCGTAAATGGGATGTGGTTCGCACACCCCGACCACCGGCACCGATGCCGATGCATGTCCAGCCTTCATGCCGGGCACAATGCCTTCGCCTTCCTTCTCGGCCTCCCGCCAAGTGTCACGACGCCATCGTCTTCCTACCGACCCGACCGATGCACCACACATCCCCATGTGCTCTCGCTCGCTGATGCCATGTGCCAGCTACCACAGCTAATCCTCTGGCCTCCCGGTCCGTCGGTGCAAGCCTCACATTCTGTAACAGAACTGACCAATTTATACTAGATTAAGCACTGAAACCTCTGCTTTCGTAAAGATTATCATGTACCTAAGCTCGTACAAACCCGGTAGTCCAGAAATCTCGAAGGATTTCTAACCATTTAAACATCAGCCAAGATCGTAATAGTTCAGAGTACATGCCCACAAGTTACATCATAGTTTGCACATTATAGTTCAAATATATCGGAGTACGAAACAATATTACAAACCATAGTTTAGAAACAGTAGCGGAAGCAACATAGTTTTAAACATAAGTTCGGTTTTGAAAGGACCTTGATGTCGCCTAGAGGGGGGGGTGAATAGGCCTGTTTAAAATCACAGCTCAAAACTTTGTTAGAGATGCCCGGCACTACCGCCCTAAGCCCGGAACTGCCGCACCCCGGCACTGCCGGCCTCAGCCCGGTACTGCCGCGCCAACAAACTGCCCGAGCCTGCAATTCAAAAACTAGCCACAGGAAACCAATTCTATATAAATAGAAGTGTTGCTCTTGGTTTCCTGAACCTGCAGAACCAACTCAACCAAGCCAAATATGTTGTATGAAATAGATCGGGGCCAAATCCTAGAATCAATCACAAGCTCACAAGTATGATGAATGAACACAAGTAAATACAAGAGACAAGTGATTTATCCCGTGGTTCAGCTCGCCACCAAGGCTTGCCTACCTCCACGTTGTTGAGGATGACCACTTAGGTCAAGAGCTTTGCAACTCTTCCTCGGTCTCAAGTCAAGGAACCAAATCCTTGAAGTGAGGGATAATTCTACTAGCTCCACAAGAGGATTACAAACTTCCCGCTGCTCACCACAAGCACGGGAGCTCGCCGGGCGACGCCTAGCCGTCTAGGAGGCTTCACCTCCAAGAGTAAAAGATGCACAACGAAGATCGACGAAGCCCGACAAGTGCTCAAGGTTTGGAAGGCTCTAATATGCTCTCTAGCTCTTAATCACACAGCCCCAACACTTAATCATGCACTAAGCATGTCACTCTTACAATAGAGGGTTGGGGAGAGCTCTCAAATGGCTTTGGATGTGTTAGAAGTGTTTTGGGCACCAGCAGCCAGCTCTGGAGGCGTGGGGTGGGTATATATACCCCCCACACCCAAAACTAGCCATTGGAGGTCAGAAACTAGCCGTTACTGGCTGTACAGGCCCGGCACTGCCGCACTTAGCCCGGCACTACCGGGGAGCGGCACTGCCGCTCGACAGAGCGGCACTGCCGCAGCTCCCTGAGACAGCACAGGTGACCTCACGAAAAACGCCATAACTTTTTACTCCAAACTCCGATTTCAGTGATCTTGGACTTTCCGGAAAGCTTGTTTCGAGGGCTATCCAACCCTACAGAGAACAAGCCCAAGATCAACAAGTGCAGGTGCAGTGCTAAGTGTTTTCTCTCATGTTAACACTCGGGTTCGGTTAGTTTGAGCACTTGAGACTTGTCTATGATTCGTATTGCATCCCCCTTGATAGTACGGCATAACTATACTCAAGACAAAGAAAATATAACCATTTTAACCACTTGAGTCTTCAATGTCTTCATATGCCATTTCTTCTTGATATCACTTCGAAAGGGGTTGCAATCATCTTTGTCTCCTTTCTTTGAGCAAACACACCTTGAGCATGTGACTTGAACCATTTCCACACATATGAGTTCAATCCATGGCTTCAAGTCACTTCCACTAATGATTTGATCCTCAAAACAATATGAATCCTCATAGCTTGATTAGTACCTCGACTCAATGCAAGTACTCTCTTCTTCACCCTAGCCATAGTACTTCGGTCTCTTGACCTTCACCGTCGCTTAGTACCTCGAAGCCCTTTCCTTGCTATCTTCACCTTATCAAGCCACACTCAAGTCACATCATATTGAGCATCCATTGAAAACCATTTCTTCAATATTGTGATCCTTGCTTGAACATCTTGTAGATATGCATGTTGAGATCAATCAAGCTTTAGTTTGACTCACATAGAGACATATATGGATCATCATTAATATGGTCAAGCCAATTCACGATTCCTAATATCCTCTCCTTTTGGCTTGACACTCAACACTCACTTCAATCTCCATCTTCATACTTCTAGCTTGATCAAATCAATGCAAAGTGATTCTCCAAACATTTATCCATACAAGCAAACCAAAGTAGAGAATGACTTATATCCAATATGAGTTGTGTCCTTTGTCATTTCAACTTTGCTTGCCATTTACTCACTTATGCATTCTTGATTCATTCTTCAACCTTGATCAAAGCTATTTCACTATCAAACTCTTCTCGCTCATGAAAAGCAACCCATTGTTGAGACCATTCCAAAATCATCAATCCATGTCTCACTTGTCATTTGCCAAATATGCTTGCTTTCTCATGATGCCATGGTATCCCACAACATAGAAGCCATATCATCAACTCTATTTGCATTGTTGTCTTTTGCTTGAACAAGATTGTTTCCATGATCTTCCAATACAACAATACACAATTTTGGCCTTCATTTCAACACTATGTGGAATATCATCAAGTTTGCTTTTCTTGTTGAACCTTTGATACACTTAGCAAACTTGTTAGACCTTTAATTATGTTGTCACTCAATTCACCAAAACCCACTAAGGGCTAGATGCACTTACAATCTCCCCCTTTTTGGTGATTGATGACAACACAATTAAAGCTTACAAGAGATTGATAAACATTAAGATTTTGAATCCTATGATATAGTGAGCTCCCCCTAAATGTGTGCATTGAAAGGAACTTCAAATTTTGGCTTCAAATGCCAAATGCACATATTTAAGACAAAGTGTGGAAACTCTCTTAAATCTTAGCATTCGTGGGGTGCAAGGTGTCAACATGATAACCGTGATGCTCATGAGACAGTTCATGCACTCAGAGATTGCTGGCCAGCAGAGAGCGGCACTGCCGCACCAGAGAGCGGTACTGCCGCACCTGCCTGAACAACACTAGAGAATACAAGCACCACTCACATGAATGTCACACACTAGCATAAATTGTCCCTATCAAGAGCATCAATTTAAACTATCCTTGCACTCACCACATAATTTTGAAAAATCTTATATGCCTCTCCTTTACCCCTTTCCATCCTCATATCAATCTCTCTTCCCTTACAATGTCCCCCAAAATTTCTCCCCCTTTGGCATTAATCTCCAAAAAGGATCTCTCCACCAAAAGAAAGAAATGATGGTAGACAAGTGAGGGCTAGAGGTAGGTAAAAGTTTAGCATATATGATTTCTCTTCTATGTTTTTCTACCAAACAAAGTATGCAACACTTTAAGTCAAGATTCTCAAGAGGTTAGCATATTTAGCTCATACCTCACATAGGTGACATAACATGAGACAAACTCACATAATCACCACAAGAGGTATCAACCAAATATCTAACTCATTCTCTAATCGTCACCATAAGAACAAACTCATGGTGCGACTCAAAATATTTCATACACATGCACACTCTAGCATGTAAGGGCCTAGATGCACAAAGGTAATACGAATGTTCATAGAGTGATATACCTTTGTTCTAAGCCTCATATTCTCCACCATGATGATGATTTTGAATTTAGTGCTTTGATGGGCCTAGCATTTCATTAAGAAAAGGATCTCATTTGTGCCCATCTCTCCTTTTCATCATCTTCAAGGAGACATTTCAAACTTGTGCTTCATCTTAGTTGAAAGTCCATTGCTAGCTCTTGTTGTCATTTTGAGATACCAATTGAAGACAAATTTCTTGATACACCAATTGAAAGGTTATCCACCAATAACAATTGAAATATGATCTTCATAGTTTGACACCAATGGAAGGAAACTTCACAGGTTGATGCCAATAGGAATGGATGCTTGTATCTCATAATATCACCTAGATGTCGACCTAGGGAATGCTCACGGAGACAAGAAATAGCATTAAATTGCACAAGCTATAGTTTTACAACTAGTGACCATTTGAATGTGGAAAGCATGTGGATCACTAATTGCAAAACCTCATAACATAAACTAAATCCCCCTTATTTGATAGTGCATACATATGTATGTGGAAAGCAAAACATATGCACTTTTGGTCAAATAAGTCTAAATAAGGGAAATGAGGCTATATTATGGAGAGTAGCTACATAAGAGTTAAAATTGCAATCCAAATGAATATGAGAGATAACATTACTATTTTGGATTGATTTGGCTATGTAGCATACCCATGAGAAACTCATTCTCACCAAGAGACTACACAAGTTCACTAGAAGAAAATGTTAGTCTCAAAAGACATAAGACATAGAATAGACTCCCCCTTAATATGTGCATCAAGTACTCGAACTACTTGTGAAATGCACTTGAATCACTTTAAGAGTCTAGAGGAGTTCATGCTATATCTTGGTCAAGGCACACCAAATTTGCAACAATTGAAATTATGCCAAAGAGAACATACCACCACTTAGGTAGAGAGATCACTACATAGATTTTCATTGATATGACCATCATAAGTGAGACTTGATGATATGGATGGCCATAGTTTTTCACTTGATGATTCATGGTGAATTTAAAGCTCTTGTGATCATCCAATATCCACATTAGGTTCCTAGTTCTTTCTCTACCTAAAGCAACTCACATAGAAAGCAAATGGTAAAGTTCATGAAATTTGCAAATTATGAACTAGGAGTTACCACTCTTGTTGATGAGATCCTGGGTGATTAATGGGATGGATCCAAGTGACTTGATGAGCTTTAGATGGAGAATTAGCAATGAACATCCATTCTTCACTTCTTTTCTCCAACTCACATAAATATAGTTCCTCCAAAGGATTGGGGCATCCGACAACAAAACTAGGAGCATTCACTTTATAAAGACTGAGACCTCCAAGAATAATCTTTGGAGCACTCAAAGATTCCATTGGAACTATCCATCCTCCTTTGAAGTTCTTCTTTCTCCAATGTTTGAGATTACACAATATGAGCTTGAGAGAGAGCATTTTGTCTCATGAGATAGAAAGTAAACTCCCCTTCAATTTGTGCATACAAGAGTACACAAAGCACACCTATGCACATCAACAATGAGGTCAAAGGAGAAGTCTACACTATGTTCAAACTCATTTCAAACTCCTTCAAGATGCTTGCAATCCAACTTTTCAGATTCTGTCTTCCTTGGAGAAAAATTCATATCTCTCAGACCATTAAGCCAATATACATGAAATTTGGTAGAAATGTTCATCTATGAGTCCTCTAACTGCTGTCAAAATTTCAGCCCATTTGGATTCCATTTGATCAGTCAAATCTATTTTCTACCAAAACTGCTCAAGTCTGAAACTGCAGTGCTGAGGCTGACAAAATTCAACTGAAACTGATTTTCTTCTAAACCAAACTGCATCCCAACTGTACAACAACAAGTACTAGATATATATAGCATGCTCACAAAGTTTCAGGTCAATTCATCAGTGTTGGAACCTCCAAATCCATGCTTGAAAGCAGCTAACTCAAAATTTCAGATTTCTGGACAGATTTGATAATTTTTACAATTCTTCTCTTCTTGTCCAATAATGAGGTGGTTTTGGCTTAGAACACTCACAAGATGTCATTACCATTCAGTCCTCTTATCAATATTTGTAGTATTATGAGTTCTTCCAATATAGCATATCCAACTCAACCTCAACATCATGCTCTAGGTCCACAAAATGGACGGTTGTCAGCTGCTGTGTGTGGAGGTGGCGCAGCAGTGCTGCTCATGGTGCAGCAGTGCTGCTCATGGCCCGGCAGTGCTGCTCGTGGCCCGGCAGTGCTGCCCGTGGCCCAGCAGTGCTGCCCGCTGAGCGGCACTGCTGCTCGCACATCAGCAGTAGGTTGTAGATTATCTTCAACATGAGGAGCCTCCACATCTTGAGAGTGAGTCAACACACTCCGACTTCTACCAACCTCATCTTGCTTTAGGTGAAGAGTAACCTTTAGGCTTGTGATGCATTCAAATGAATAAGCACAACCTCTTCTTATTGATTTCCTATGAATAAGCTCAACACAAGAGGTATTAGTAGCACAAGCACTAGTTTCTCATTTAGTAACCCTTTATGTGTGGAAGGCAAATGAGCTACCAAAAAAGAGAAACCTCATAACATGGATTAAATCTCCCTTAATGCCGCATGCACACTCTTTTGAGTCGAATGGAAATGTGAATGTGCATGGTTGGTCAATTAAGTCCAAAGGGTAGATTTAAGCCATATTATGGTGAGTGGCTAACATAGACGAATCAACCCAAAATTAACTAGAGAGAACACATCACATAGTTCTGGATTGATGGCATTGATATGATAGCACACTCCATTTAAGAAACACATTCTCATTTAGTGAGACTACATAAATCACTTAGAGAAATGGTTAGTCTCACAACTCTAGTCATAGAGTAAATTCCCCTTTTATAAGTGCTCTAAGTATTTGAATTTCTCACATAGCACTCTATTCATTTAAGAACATGGCATTTTACTCTATGTCTAGGTCATGGCAACAATAGAATAATCAATTTTAACTTATGCCAAGAAATACTCACAACCATTGAAGCATGTAGATGGCCATAAGATGAGAATGAGAATTTGCCAATCTACCATATGACAAAATTTCATCAAGTAGAGAGTTCTTGAGATTTGAGTGATAAGTGCTTCTACTTGAGCTTTCTTGAAATTCTTGGTTTATGGTCCACAAAGAACACCAAGTCATGTATGTTGCTTGTTGTGATTGATCAATTCAATTCCAATCATACTTTTCTTTCATGACCAACAACCAATACACATCCTCAAGTGCTTTCTTTCCCTAAGTGACTACACAAGACACAAAGAGATAAGATTTGAAATAAATTGCACTTGAGATTTAGTTGTTACCACCCTTCTTGAAACATAATGGATGAGGTGGCTTCTTCATCTTCACTTTGCTTATCATCATGTTGTAGACTTCATCCATGGCTTGGACTTATCTCAGCCACTACTGTCTGCACAGGGGCGGCACTGCCACTCTGAGGCGCGGCACTGCCGCTCTGAGGCATGGCACTACCATATCAGAGATGTCAGCGGAATTTGGTGCAATAGTAGCTTGAGGATCTCCTATCTTTGTACCCAAAACTTCTTGTGGTCTTATATCGCCAATGGGCATTTTCTTGATTGTCTCACAAAGTGGTTCCTTATTACCTACAACATGAATAAGATCTTGCTCTACTAGAGAGCCATTAAAGCATCATATGAAAGATTCATTTGAACTCAAAGTACTCTAGCCACTCCTAATAATTCACAAGCATACACATATTTGCGAACTACTAGAGACTACACAAGTCAAGTGGCTAGCTAGCAAGGGTTAGGTACTTGTTACTGAGATGAGTAAGAAGTTAGAGATATATCCATCAATTCATCCTTGGGTCAATCTTGATAGAATAGTCAATATTAATAAGATTGATAGCTTGAGATGATATTTTCAATAAAAGTTACTCAAGCACCCCAAGGCTTCATATCACCTTCAAGTACCTACAACACTTACTAAGCACAATTTGGTACCCATACCAAGATGGGTCCATCAAGGTTAGTCACAAGAGACTTAGGCACCCAAATGGCCTTTGTGCTAGTATGTGGTGAACCAATCACCTTTCTAGCACAAGTGTCATTTTTGGGTCTCCTAAGCAAGTTTAAATCAATTGATGAGTTGAGCTTAGGAGGGTTACCCATGGGACAATCCATACTTAAATGTCCCTTTCCTCGGCAAATGTAGCAAATGCGATGTTTGTTCTTGTAAGACATCTTCTTATCTTGCTTCTTGTTTGCTTCCTTACCGGTGAGCCTCTTACTTGATGATGTCAAGCCTTTGTCCTTCATGTAGGGGCATGATGCAATTTCATGACCCTTCTCATTGCACTCATAACACTTCCTCTTACTTATTCTCATCTTCTTGTTTGGAAGTGTGGCTTGGTCATCAACCTTGTTGGAACACATCGAGGCATTGTGTCCCATGTTGGAGCACTTGCCATGAGCCATCTTTTTCTTCTCTTGAATGTTGCTCATGACCTTCGCTTCTTTCTTCAAGGAGCAATCCCTTACATGGTGACCCTCTTTCTTGCACTTGAAGCAAGTGATGAGAGTCTTCTTTGCTTTCTGGGGCTCTTGCTTTGATTTGGAGACCTTCTTCTTGAGCTTGACCTGACCAGGGGGATAAGTGGTAGCCTTCCCTTTTCTGTGGGGAGCGGCACTACCGCCCTTCATAGCGGCACTGCCGCCCTTGGGTGGCTGTGCTGCTCAGGGCTGCTGTTGTGCCACCATCTGTGCAGGCTGATCTGTACCAACTTTGCCCTTGATCATGGACTGAACACACTCAGAGCTATTTTCCACCTTCTTGCCATTGTTTTGAGTCTTGCCATCCATGCACTCTTTTGCTATGATCTCATTCAGCCTAGCAATCTCTTTTCTCATAGCCTCCATATTAGCAAGGTTAGTGGCATAAATATTCAAATCAAGATTAAAGCATTTTCCACAACCTTGACTAGTGGAGGGAGTAGAGACATCACTTGCCATGGAAGGATGTGAGTTGCTTTCCCAAAGAAGGCTATATTGCTCCTCAAGTTCTTTGTGCTTGCCATTCAAGCTACAATACTTTTCCTTGAGTGTAATATGATCCTTCTTTAGGAGAGCATGAACATCTTGCTCTTTGGCCAAAGCCTTGTGCAAGATGTCCACCTCACTTCTCTCCAATGCAATAGCTTCCTTGCTAGCAATGTATAGATCCTCTTGTTTAATTAGAGTCTTTTCTCTAGATTCTAGCTCAGCTTGTGTTGCCTCTAAGTCCTCCATTAACTTTGAAATAAATAACTTGGTCTTTCTATCCAAATTTTTAGTTATGTTATTTATTTCTTCATCACTAGAATCATCATCACTAGAAGTATCACTAAGATCACTACTAGAGATGTCACTGGGAGGTGGAGAAGGTTTGGCTTTTGATTTTACCTTCTTACCCTTTGCCATAAGACATACATGAGAAGTGGCATGAATAGTTGAGCACATTGGTGAAGTGGATTCATCACTTGGCCTCCACCGATCACAAGCTTCTTCTTCCTTCAAAATATTAGTCTCACAAGAACTATAGGAAGTAGAAGTACCACATGTATAATCCTTGTTCTCACCAACCATTTCATTACCTTTCACATATGTTGGTAAGGGAGTGGGTGTGCCATGATCAGCTATGCCTTTTGGGAGAATCACTTGAGGCTCTTCATTTGTTGGCGAAGTTGAGCACTCCTCAAGTGGTTCCTCCAATGAGAGCAACTTCTCATCACATTTGGACTTGTCATATCTTTCTTTGAGTGTGGTCCAAATGACATGAGCATCCTCAAGAGGTTCACCATCTCCAAATATGACGGCATCAAAAACATCTTCACTCAAAGCACTAAATAAGACATTAGAGGCTTGAGCATTGTGTTGTAAGCATTTCACTTCCTCTTTAGATAGATAGGTCAAATCATCACTAGAAGGTGAAATGCTCACATCAACAATCCGCTCGATATGAGGACCCATGGTCCTAAAAACAGTAAGCACACTAGCGGACCAAGACGCATAATTTGAGCCATCGAAAAGTAAAAGTTCTAAAGATACTTCCTCACTTGTCGACATCGTCTCTCAAGGCGGTTAAGCCCGTAATTGAGAGCCCAGGCTCCGATACCAATTGAAAGGACCTTGATGTCGCCTAGAGGGGGGGGGTGAATAGGCCTGTTTAAAATCACAGCTCAAAACTTTGTTAGAGATGCCCGGCACTACCGCCCTAAGCCCGGAACTGCCGCACCCCGGCACTGCCGGCCTCAGCCCGGTACTGCCGCGCCAACAAACTGCCCGAGCCTGCAATTCAAAAACTAGCCACAGGAAACCAATTCTATATAAATAGAAGTGTTGCTCTTGGTTTCCTGAACCTGCAGAACCAACTCAACCAAGCCAAATATGTTGTATGAAATAGATCGGGGCCAAATCCTAGAATCAATCACAAGCTCACAAGTATGATGAATGAACACAAGTAAATACAAGAGACAAGTGATTTATCCCGTGGTTCAGCTCGCCACCAAGGCTTGCCTACCTCCACGTTGTTGAGGATGACCACTTAGGTCAAGAGCTTTGCAACTCTTCCTCGGTCTCAAGTCAAGGAACCAAATCCTTGAAGTGAGGGGTAATTCTACTAGCTCCACAAGAGGATTACAAACTTCCCGCTGCTCACCACAAGCACGGGAGCTCGCCGGGCGACGCCTAGCCGTCTAGGAGGCTTCACCTCCAAGAGTAAAAGATGCACAACGAAGATCGACGAAGCCCGACAAGTGCTCAAGGTTTGGAAGGCTCTAATATGCTCTCTAGCTCTTAATCACACAGCCCCAACACTTAATCATGCACTAAGCATGTCACTCTTACAAGAGAGGGTTGGGGAGAGCTCTCAAATGGCTTTGGATGTGTTAGAAGTGTTTTGGGCACCAGCAGCCAGCTCTGGAGGCGTGGGGTGGGTATATATACCCCCCACACCCAAAACTAGCCGTTGGAGGTCAGAAACTAGCAGTTACTGGCTGTACAGGCCCGGCACTGCCGCACTTAGCCCGGCACTACCGGGTAGCGGCACTGCCGCTCGACAGAGCGGCACTGCCGCAGCTCCCTGAGACAGCACAGGTGACCTCACGAAAAACGCCATAACTTTTTACTCCGAACTCCGATTTCAGTGATCTTGGACTTTCCGGAAAGCTTCTTTCGAGGGCTATCCAACCCTACAGAGAACAAGCCCAAGGTCAACAAGTGAAGGTGCAGTGCTAAGTGTTTTCTCTCATGTTAACACTCGGGTTCAGTTAGTTTGAGCACTTGAGACTTGTCTATGATTCGTATTGCATCCCCCTTGATAGTACGGCATAACTATACTCAAGACAAAGAAAATATAACCATTTTAACCACTTGAGTCTTCAATGTCTTCATATGCCATTTCTTCTTGATATCACTTCGAAAGGGGTTGCAATCATCTTTGTCTCCTTTCTTTGAGCAAACACACCTTGAGCATGTGACTTGAACCATTTCCACACATATGAGTTCAATCCATGGCTTCAAGTCACTTCCACTAATGATTTGATCCTCAACACAATATGAATCCTCATAGCTTGATTAGTACCTCGACTCAATGCAAGTACTCTCTTCTTCACCCTAGCCATAGTACTTCGGTCTCTTGACCTTCACCGTCGCTTAGTACCTCGAAGCCCTTTCCTTGCTATCTTCACCTTATCAAGCCACACTCAAGTCACATCATATTGAGCATCCATTGAAAACCATTTCTTCAATATTGTGATCCTTGCTTGAACATCTTGTAGATATGCATGTTGAGATCAATCAAGCTTTAGTTTGACTCACATAGAGACATATATGGATCATCATTAATATGGTCAAGCCAATTCACAATTCCTAATATCCTCTCCTTTTGGCTTGACACTCAACACTCACTTCAATCTCCATCTTCATACTTCTAGCTTGATCAAATCAATGCAAAGTGATTCTCCAAACATTTATCCATACAAGCAAACCAAAGTAGAGAATGACTTATATCCAATATGAGTTGTGTCCTTTGTCATTTCAACTTTGCTTGCCATTTACTCACTTATGCATTCTTGATTCATTCTTCAACCTTGATCAAAGCTATTTCACTATCAAACTCTTCTCGCTCATGAAAAGCAACCCATTGTTGAGACCATTCCAAAATCATCAATCCATGTCTCACTTGTCATTTGCCAAATATGCTTGCTTTCTCATGATGCCATGGTATCCCACAACATAGAAGCCATATCATCAACTCTATTTGCATTGTTGTCTTTTGCTTGAACAAGATTGTTTCCATGATCTTCCAATACAACAATACACAATTTTGGCCTTTATTTCAACACTATGTGGAATATCATCAAGTTTGCTTTTCTTGTTGAACCTTTGATACACTTAGCAAACTTGTTAGACCTTTAATTATGTTGTCACTCAATTCACCCAAACCCACTAAGGGCTAGATGCACTTACAGGTTTGTTTTCAATACGGTGCCATCAGCGTGATCAGGTTCACAAAAGCATCACGGAAGATAAGAAGCGACCATGGCCATGGTCTAGTCGTCACCCGTAACAGGGTACAGGTAGTTCTCACAGTAGCCATAGAAGCACTGTCCATCTGCAACAACAAGGGAATAAAACCCTGAGTACAAGAAGGTACTCAGCTAGACTTACCCGTCATAAACCAGAAATAATGAGACACCAAGGATCATGTAGGCTATATGTGGGGTTGGCTATAGATACCATTTGCATGAAAGCTTTTGTAAGTAAAACTCAACTTAGGGTGTTGGCAGTCAATTTTTATAATTAATTCTACCTTACTAGGTTTGCACCTGAACTATAGCAAACACTTGATTACTTACTCAAGGAAGAGAGTGACAATTTCATCAATAGCCTTTCAGATTCAACATCATAACCATCTTTAGTTCCATAAGTTCTACGGGTAGTGATCTAAAGTCAATTACTCACTGTCCAGGAGCGATGGCGATTATAATCGATTCCTACCTAGCTGGGGATAAAATGTTGCACACTCGCCCGACACATCCGGCCATGGCAGTCGTAAGCTGCCACTTAGGAAATTCGAGAACACAACGCGCAGGACGACCATGGGCCCTTCTACACTGGGGGTTATCTCAATGCCAGGTCACTCAAGCTATAGCTGCCCACGGTCATGCTAGGTCAGTCAGGCCCCGCCTGTCCACGGACCATGCCAGGTTGCTCAGAATAGTTGCCCATGGTACATTTGAGGCCCTGGGTGTTAGGCGTCAACATCTCCATCACTGGCTTGAATAACCTTACTCGGCTTCACGGGAGGTACTCCAACCTACTCCGTTAAGTGTTTGACGCGTTCAATTTGACTGAAGGGACAGTTCCCAAAATGGGTCCTATGCAACACAGACGGGAGACTACTAGGACATAGAACTCATGTCCTGCTGCTCATTCATCCCGCCTGGTCTCAGATTAATTATCACATGGTTATCACCATGATAGCACCAGGCTAGTCATGATCAGTATCGACCTATATGCGGGAGACAAGAAATCACCCGACAGCAGGGCGAAGCATATAACGATCCTAGACCTAAACAGAGATATCAAGATAATAATTATTGTGGACAAGGATAAGTAAGTAATGCATCAATGATAGCAATCAACTCCTATCAACCGAATGCAACAACCATAATAGATTAATTTGTAAAGACTTGCAAACCACAAGGAGTTAGATGCTCCGGGGCTTGCCTCTCTCAAAGTCGGAAGGTCGGTGATCTTGGTACTCAGGCAAGTCTTCGACGTCTACTCCTTCGGTCCTCTCGACCAGGGTCTCCTCCGGACTTGGCTCCTCCTGCGGCTGCGGGTTCTGAGGCTCCTCTACCGATCCTGTATGATGGATAAACGTGTATAAATAGGATGAATGCACATGTAATGCTTAGGTGATGCAACAAGGTCAACGACAAATCAGGAGATAAGCACATGTCATCTACTTCATTTTCTTCAACAAGGTAGTCAATATCATCCAGTGACTTTGAAAGACCTTATCACCTAATAACCTATTTAACCTTCCTAATCAGTCAATTAAGACACTTAATCACTATAGCATTATCTACTTATTTATTTTATTTATCAACTACTTACTTGCCCAAATAACCTATTTAAACATGCTTATAACAACAACCCATCACAAACAGTTTCAGAAAAATCGACAAAAATTACCTCAGGTTAACAACATGTAATCGAGCCCACTGTCCAAATTTCAAGTCATTTGAACTTAAACACTGTTCTCTATGAAAAAGACAAACAACATGATGAAAAGGTGCTTTGAACTACACATCCTAGCATAAAGTGTCAAACAACAGAATTTACATTTTTCTTCTGAACTTCTTAGTACAAGAGCAGTCTACAAAAATTATCAGGTTCATATCATTTATATTTTAATTACTAACAATCATACAAGAAAATAGCATTTAACCATTTTAAAAGTTACTGCCAATATTTTTCACAGAACATCCTCATATTATATTTTACCCAGAAACTACTCATCTATACAAACCCAACAAAATTGGTATCACATTTTTCTGAGATACACAGAATTAGTTATGCATTTTATAAGTTAATAGCAAATTCCTAAATTAATTAAAACTGCATATAAAATGATGTATCCCATATTTTTAACAGGCAGCTCTATTCATTTCCAGCACAACAAAATTTGTTTCATATCATTTGGACTTAAAATGAGCCTAGTATAAATTTTAGAAGCCTTTAATTCATTTGTGCAAAAACTGAATTAAAGAAAACTCGATCTAAACTGCTATGGACACCCGGTTTTGTGCACCCGTAGACACAAAGCTAAACGCTAGACACACCCGGCTAACCCGAGCTCTAGTGCACACAGACTCTTCTCTTTTCTTTCTCAGACACTGCCAGTGGGGTCCATTGGTCAGGTGGCCCACGCGTCAGCGGTCAACCGGACCCACGTGACAGTGGCACGGTGCTCCCGACGGCGTTGACCGGCCCTAGCTCGCCGGTGGCGAGGTATCTGGCGCAACCATCTACACCACTAAGTTCTCCTTCGCGAGGCGGACACGGTCGGCCAAGTCTCCCGACCAGGGGCTCACCGGAGCAAGCTCGACGGCGGCCATGGCGGAGCGGCGGCGCCGCGACACGACGGCGAGGCTTTGCCCTGCTATTCCGAGGCTTGGCGACGCGAGCACTAGCTCAAGCAAACCCTAAGCGACCTACTAGGGCGACTATCGAGCCATGCCGACCCCGGCATTGCTCGGTGCCACGCACGGCGGCGATCCGTGGCGGACATGGTCGTGGCAAGGCTTGGTTCCGGCTCACACGGCGAGAGAGAAGTCTCCATCTAACCCTAAGCAACTACGGATGTAGAGGAGATGAGAACGGGGCTCAGTTGGAGGTGGTTTGGCCAGAGACGGCCGGACCACGCAAAGGTCATGGCGGCGGTCATGGCGAAGGTCCGAGGTTGGCTCTCGGTGTTCCGCCGGCTAGATGGAAGGAGAAGGGAAACCAACCCTTGCAGGCGAGAGAGGAGGTTAGGGCGGAGAGGTTGGCGGAAGGAATCGGGCGGCGGCGCTTTGAGCAGCGAGGAATCGCTCGCCGGAGTTCGGCGGGCGGCGACGGTGTTCTTGGCTGGCGAATATGGAGCAGAGGGAGGACAAGAGAGAGTGAGTGAGTGGCTCGGTTGCTAGCGCGAGTGGGAGAGGAGGCAAAGGCAGGCGCGGTAGCGGGTTCATCGCACCTGGCCGCTTCCCGTCTTGCCGTCCAACTGGACGCGGCGGCGTCCAGGGAGCAGCGGCCACGCGGCGGCTGGGCAGAGAGGGGACAGGAGGTTTTGTCGGCTTGGCGGAAACCACGGGCGGCGAGCGGCGGTTTGGATGGCCGGCAAGGCGGTCTCGCGGTGGTAGCGGCAGTTTTGCCAGCGTACGGGCGAGCGGCGCGCGCGGAGGAGGAAGAAGAGAGACTGATGAGCGGGTCCCACTGGGTTTAAACTAAAGAGGTTTTTGCTAATTTCTTTTCTGCTCTATATCTCCCAAACTAAGCCGAATTAGGAAAAGATCCTAAAAGCAAGGTTGCTTAGAATTTTGCAAGGAACAATTCATCTTTAAGGCTCAAGTCCAAATTATGCCTCGAAAAAGAATTTCACTCCTAGCCCAATTTTCTAATGTAAGAAATAACATTAAAAAGAGTTTTTTTCTGAAAAAGTGCTTTTAAGCAAGGTTGTTCCTTTGATCAAGATCTACAACTTTGGTTTAAGGCACTTGGTCAGAAAAACAAAGCAACTCATAGCTACCCTTAGAACTAGGCAAGGACTTAAACAAACATACACACAAATGCACATGAAATGATGAAGTGCCATGCTCATGCTATGTCAAGTTATGCATTTGGAGTTGCTTAACACCTAAGGTGTTACACGTTCGCCCTTCACCGCTCCTAGTCCATCGGCACGACATGTCTCTACTTGACCTTCACCTCACCATTGACCACTGTCTCTGAGCTCCACACCTGCACATCAACACAGCCAAGAGACACATGTTGCCTGTTGACCGATCGCTCATCACTAAGGAAAGGAACCACAAGGGCATATATCAACCTTGTGTTCGCAATCTCCCCCTTGATGAGTGCATCGCCAACACATAGTAACGATAATCAAAGAAGAAATGAAAAAAGAAGTAGATAGAAGAGAAAGCTCACTCAAAATGTCCAGAAGCCATGACAAAAGCCGAAGAAGGACAAATCAAGATAAGCAAAGCTTGGTCCCCAAAGACATGGGCAACGGTTCGACACAACCAAGCAAAGGATCGGAGCAACCACTCAACAAAGAGCAAAACTGGATCAAACAGAGCAAAAGACTTGGTTCCCAAACACATGGGCAATGGCTCGACACAACCAAGTCAAGAACAAGCTAGTCCTCAAGAAGAGGCAAAAGGGCTCAACACCACTAGCTGAAAGGTCAATACCAACTGAAGCTGAAAACGCATAAACATGCAAAACTGCTAGTCGCTCAAGATAGAGGCACGGAGGCTCAAGACAACTAGCAGATAGCTCCATACCAATCAAAACCAATCCAAACTGGCAAAAACAGCTAGTCCCTCAAGATAGAGGCACACAGGCTCGACACAACTAGCTGAAAGCTCCAAACCAATCGAAGACATAGGGCACAAAAGAGCAAAACAGAAATGCTCCCCCTCGCTAAAAGAACTGCCTCTCAACAAGTGAAGCAGAAAATTGCAAATTGTCACCATATGACAAAAATTCTCCAAATTGGGGGCAATTTGCAATCAAAAAGAGAGGAAAAGAAGCTCAAGTAAGCGAAACGGAACTAGGTCATGCCTATCGGAGCAAGCAAATGCGTATGTGTCAAAAATGCAAGTCAACAGCTGTGGGGGTATAAACCCAGGTACCCTCACGGCTAGACTTGGGCTGCTTCATGAAGGCCGGCCCAACTCGCTGCGAAGGCTTGTGGCGTCAAGGCCCAGCTGGTCGGACAAGCGGCCCAGCTGGTCGGATGATGTCATGGAAGCCTTCTCAGGATTGGAAAGCAAGGAAGCGTAGTGAGTTAGGAAAGATATCGTGTCTTTCACGATATGAAATTGTAATCGACTAGGTTTCCTTATTCTACCATGAGATCCGATCTTCTAGGATCTGTAACCCTGCTCTCCGCGGCTATATAAGGCGAGTAGGGATCCTCCCTCAAAAACACGTTCATCAATATACAGAGTAGATAGCTCGACGTAGGCCATAGGGTATTACGCTAAACTCGGCGGCCCGAACCTGGATAAACCCTGGTGTTCATCTAGTTTCATTCCTGTGTCACGTCTGGATCGTCGTTCCACGCGCCTTCCCCGCTAATCTACCACCTTGGGCATACCCCTAGGTGGGTTATCGACCATATTTCGTCGATAGCTGGCGCCCACCATGGGGAGTGTGCGTGCGGACATCATGACGACTTGGATGGTTTCTTTCTCGGCTTCCATGAATCTTTCGGCGGGATTGGCGTTCACCGTTGGGTCTTTTTCGTGGGTCACCGTAGGTGACCTAGCCGTCGGGAGCATGGAGACGCCCCAAGCATCTCAACTACCGGGAGCATCGACGTCAAGATTCATTTCAAAGTCGGAGCCCTCGAGCAAAACGACGCTTCCTCGCTACTAGGGGCGGCGCATCGACAACTCCGACCTGATCGAATCCATCGATTGGGTCACGGCAGGCATTGCCGAAACTCTTGCTTTAGCATATTCGATCGGAGATCGTTCGCTTCAGCATGAGTGTGACGAAGAAGGGTGGCAGCAACCTCGGCGACTGGTTCGTGCTAGGAGCAGCGCACAACTACAAACTGGTCTGGTCATCACTTCCACCCCAGCGGGACGGTCGGCCCTGCTCTGCCCTCCTCAGAAGTCCAGATCGAGTAGGACGAAGCAAAGCTTTTTTGCTCCTGTCTTTCCTCGTGGATTGGCAAACTCGTCCTCTACATATGGGGAGGAAGTTATAGAACTCTTCCACGATCGTACAAAGTGCCGGCGTACTCCGGATCAACAATCATCTAGTCTCAAATGATCTGGTCCCAAAGCTTGCATGGCCGTTCTAACTTCCGTTGCAACTACCGCTTTAGCATCAAGTGCAGGATCAACCAGATCCAACTCACCAGATCGGTCGCCGGATTACCCCCTAGGTTTCGGGCCCCTCCCACGTTATGGGGGCTCAATATTCGCTATAAGTCATGATGAGCCAGCAGTAGATGGAGAAACAGATGAGGCTAATGCCCAATGTTTAGCCAGAAACGCTGACAGAGCTACTCGGAGAGCAGCTGAGGCTACTGGCGGACAACGCATACAGCGCAATTTATACGATGCATTCGATGTGTGTGACAACCATCAAATCCATAGAACCCCCAAGCCAATCTTGCTATGGCAATGAACCTGGTCGAGAACCTCCCGGTGACTCCCCAGCTTGAACAGCTTGGAGCATACTTGAAGGCGTCCCTGGTGCAAGTCCAAGACAAGGTGGCAGGACCATCCCACGCTGCTCCCACCGGATCCAGAAGAAGTCGCAGGGACTCGGACCCTCGCCCGGAGTCTAGCAGCAATCAGGATCGCCACAACAACCGCAATAGCCGTCGAGGCGGCCAAGGCGGCGGAGCCAACCAACGCTCCGGGAATAATCCAAGTGCCGGGCCCCGAGACCTGCGCGACCACATCACCAAAAGATCCGATCTACGCAACTACATCGAGGATTCCAAGGATACGAGGCTCCGTCAGGAGATGGAAAGACGTAACAAATGGGATCGCGAGCACGGCCTCCTAGATCATACCCTCACTGGTCCAAGATAGTTTACAAAAAGACTCAGGATGGCCAAGAGGTTTCAAAATCCACGACCTGAGGTCGTATGATGGGAAGGAAGACCCTCGTCAATGGATCATGCTATATGAAACAGCAGTACGGGCAGCCGGTGGAGGAGGAGATGTGATGGCCAACTATCTACCAGTGGTCCTTAATCAAGCAGCAAGCCAGTGGCTCCTGAGCCTCCCATCCGACTCCATCGACAGCTAGTCTGACCTAAAAAAGGCATTTATATCTAATTTCAAAGCTACCTGTCAGCAGCCTTCCAGCAAATATGACCTAGAGCGCGTCAAAGACCGCCCTGGTGAGCTTTTACGTGAGTATATCCGTCGCTTCTCTGATGCTCGGATCCGGGTAGCTAACGTCACGGATGACAAGTCTATCTCAGCTTTCATTAGAGGATGCCATCATCACGAAGGACTAAGAAATAAGTTGTTGCGTAAAGAACCAAGGATGGTCGAAGAGTTACTCAATATAGCTCAGAGCTAGGCTCGAGCGGAAGAATATAACACATAGCTCGCGGACGATCGCCGAGACCAGAGGCCTCGGCACGATGACCGCCAACGAAACGACCACCGCGGCGACCGGCGAGACGAGCCTTATGATGATCGCCGAGAAGGGTTTAGAGATAACCACCGCTCTAACCGAAGATACGACGACCGAGATGAAAGAAGAAGACAACCAAACCAAGGTCGAGCATCGGGTAACGAGGTTAACAATACCAAGGCCAGAGGCAAACGCAACTATGACTCAGCCTACTCCAAGATCCTGAAGCAAGATTGTCCAGCGCACCCTGGCGTAGGGCACACAATGGAGGAATACAGGGGATTTAAAGCCATATTCCGCAATGGCTCGAAGAAACAGCACCCCGATACTGAAGACGAACCTCCGAGGCATCGTGAAGGAAAAGGCCCTCGAGAGGATGATGCAGACGACCAAGACCCAGGAAGGAACCCGAAGCACGGAGGCTTCAGAGAAGCCAAAAAATCCGTACGAACCATATTCGGTGGGAAGGCGGTCCTAGCCGACAAAAGAGTCCGCAAACTAATTGAGCGCGCAATCTACTCCATCGATTGAGTGGACGAAAGGATAACGGACCCCAACTATCTGGCCTGGTCACACCAAGAGATTTCATTCAGCAGAGCTGATCAGTGGGCCAAGGTCCCCAAACCTGGTCGTTTTTTGCTTATCGTTGACCCGACCATCGACGGGGTACGATTCAAGAAGGTATTAGTCGATGGTGGTAGCGCCCTCGATATATTATTCAAACACGCGCTACCGGAGCTCGGCATCAGGATTGATGACCTGGAGCCATATGATGCCCCTTTCTGGGGGATACTCCCGTCCCATGCCTCCCAGCCATTGGGTCAGATCACTCTACCAGTTCAGTTTGGCACGAAGGAGCACCACCGCATTTGCTACATCAACTTCATCGTGGCAGACTTTGAAGGGTCGTATCACGCATTATTAGGCCGCCCGGCCCTGACAAAATTCATGGCGATTCCGCATTACACCTACCTACTGCTGAAAATGCCTTCTGAGAATGGCGTTTTAAGCATAAGGGGGAGCATCTCTATGGCTTACGAATGCGAGAAAGAGAGCTTTGCAACCGCCCAAGCTCACAACCTCTCAATCCGCATGGAGGAAACACGCGTAGACGCGGTGAAAGTTGCTCCAGAGGAGCAGATCATCCTCATCAAGGAAGCCAAGCGCGCGGCAACCAGGAGTAAGGATTTCAAGGAGGTGGAGCTGGTCGACGGAGACCCAAGAAAGACAGCGCGCATCGGTGTCAACCTCGACCCCAAATAGGAAAGCGCGCTCGTCACCTTCCTGAGGGAGAACGTAAGCGTTTTCGCGTGGAAACCCGTGGACATGCCCGGTGTACCTCGGGAGCTGGTCGAGCACTCCTTGGACGTTTCGAAGGCCGCCAAGCCAATCAAACAAAAGCTATGACAGTTCGCTCGTGACAAGAAGGAGGCCATTAGGGTAGAAATCACCCAGCTTTTAGCTGCCGGATTAATAAAAGAAGTGTATCATCCGGAGTGGCTAGGCAACCCGGTTTTAGTTCAAAAGAAGAATAAAGAATGGAGAATGTGTGTTGATTATACTTATCTTAACAAACACTGCCCTAAAGACTCCTTTGCCTTACCTCGAATCGATGAACTCGTCGACTCTACAGTCGGGTGCGAACTCCTGTCCTTCCTAGACTGCTATTCCGGCTACCATCAGATCTCTCTAAGAGAAGAAGACCAGACCAAAACGTCATTTATTACCCCTTTCGGGACATATTGTTACACAACGATGTCTTTCGGCCTCAAAAAATGCAGGGGCCACGTATCAAAGGGCAATACAAAAGTGCTTAGATTAGGAAATACGAGCAGAGCTCGTAGCAGCCTACGTCGACGATATCGTTGTAAAAACAAAGCTGGCCCCTACATTAGTAGATGATCTACGCGCAACTTTCGTGGCCCTAAATAAATTCCGGTGGAAACTCAACCCTAAAAAATGTACTTTCGGGGTCCTGTCCGGCATCCTACTAGGTAACATAGTAAGCAAGGATGGCCTAAGGCCCAACCCAGAAAAAAATCCAAGTTGTTTTAAAAATGAAGCCTCCAAGAAGTGTAAAAGACGTCCAAAAGCTAACTGGATGCATGGCTGCTTTAAGTCGTTATATTTCGCGCCTCGGAGAAAAAGGCCTCCCGTTTTTCAGATTACTCAAAGCTTCCGAGAAGTTCGAGTGGTCGGAAGAAGCCAAAGCCGCCTTCCAAGAGCTCAAGCAGCTCCTCACAACGCCACCTTTGCTAGCCGCACCAAGGGACGGCGAAACCTTGCTCATTTACATAGCGGCAACTGATCGGGTAGTAAGCACAGTCGTGGTCATGGAATGAGACGAAGAAGGACAAGTGTACAAGGTGCAACGTCCAGTCTATTACGTCAGTGAAGTACTCAACGACTCAAAATCAAGGTACCCTAAGGTGCAAAAGTTGTTATATGCAATATTAATTACGCCTCGCAAATTGCGACATTATTTTGATTATTTCCCTATTACGGTGGTTACTGAGTACCCACTAGGCGACATTTTGCGCAACAAGGATGCCAATGGCCGTATAATAAAATGGGCTCTGGAGTTAGGCTTCTTTTCTCTAGAGTTCCACAGTCGTACTTCCATTAAATCCCAGGCGCTCGTTGACTTCATCGTCGAATGGACCGATATGACAACCCCAATTCCTCCGACCAGTACTGAGCACTGGGTGATTTACTTCGACGGGTCGCTAAACCTCGAAGGCGCAGGAGCTGGGGTGCACTTTATTTCACCATCCGGAGACAAGATGAGCTATGTCCTCCGAATTCATTTTAAGGCATCCAACAACGTAGCAGAATACGAGGCATGTCTGCACGGTCTTTGAATTGCGGTCGAGCTTGGAGTCAAAAGGCTGGAAGTCTTCAACGATTCTGCTTTAGTTATAAACCAAGTCAACAAAGATTGGGATGCTACCAGCGAAAAGATGGACGCATATGTCGCCCAGATAAGAAAACTCGAGGGAAAGTTTTACGGCTTACAATTCCAGCATGTAGTACGGGCATACAATCAAGCTGCTGATGCCCTCTCTAAGATACGCTCATACAGGGCACATATCCCTCACGGCGTGTTCGTCCAGGATCTGGTCAAGCCGTCCATTGAAGAAGGAACACGTGGGGCTGCCGAGCAGCCCCCGCTTGACCAGACGGTCGCTTCAATACAACGAACAGGCAATGATTGGAGGGAGCAGTTTATAAAATATCTCACTAGTCCAGACGTTCCTCAAGACAAAATTGAGGCTGAATGCCTCATTCGACGCAGTAAGCAGTATGTCCTGGTAGATGGAAAACTTATGCGCAAGAATGCAAAAGAAGAGTTACTCCTGAAGTGTGTTTCTCAAGAAGAAGGCATATGAGTTCTGGTAGACATCCATGCTGGTATATGTGGTAACCATGTCGCTTCCTGGACGCTGGTCGGAAAAGCGTTTCGAGCAGGTTTTTACTGGCCCTCCGCCGTCGCAGATGCAGAAAGGCTGGTCAAATACTGCGAAGGATGCTAATTCTTTGCCAAACAAACACATGTTCCAGCACGTGACCTCCAAGCCATACCGGCGTCTTGGCCTTTCTCATGCTAGGGGTTAGACATGATCGGACCATTCAAAACAGCCCCAGCCGGATTCAGATAAGTCTATGTCATAATTGACAAGTTCTCCAAATGGATTGAGTATAAGCCGCTAGTCAAATCCACAGCTGAAAAGGCAACAGAGCTGCTCGATGATATTATCCATCGCTTTGGATTGCTAAATTGTATCATTACCGATCTCAGTTCCACTTTTACCGGCGTGGATTTTTGGGATTTCTGCGAAGAAAGAAACATAGTTGTAAAATATGTATCTGTAGCTCACCCAAGAGCCTACGGACAAGTGGAGCGAGCAAATGGAATGATACTTGATGCACTAAAGAAAAGGCTGTATAGAGCGAACGACCAAGATCAAAAAGCCAGCCGATGGTTGAAAGAATTACCAACAGTGGTATGGGTCTTCGAACGCAACCTAGCAGAAAAACAAGCGTCTCGCCGTACTACATGGTGTTTGGCGCTGAAGCAGTCTTACCAACAGACATCGCATTCAGATCGCCTAGAGTGGAGTATTACGACCTGAATAAGTCTGACCAGGCCAGAGAGCTAAAGGTCAACTGTATCGAGGAATGAAGAATGGACTCATGCGTCCTAACCGCAAAGTACATCGAGGGGTTACGAAGATACTTCAACCAAAACGTCAAAGAAAGATTCTTCGTCGTAGGAGACCTGGTCCTGGAAGAATCCAGAATACTGTGGGACAGCACAAACTCTCATCCCACTGGGAGGGTCCTTATCTTATCAAGCAAGTAACAAGACCTACCTCATACAGCTTGACTGACCTAAATGGGACCGATGTCCCAAATTCCTGGCACATCGACCAAGTTCGGTGTTTCTATTCATAGCTACCTAAGGAATAAAAGATATGTACCAACCTCTGTATTTTCATAGCATGTTATAAATAAACGTCCTCACCATCTTTTTACTCGTTTCTGATTCTTTCCACCACAACAATCCAGACAAACAAATAAAACAAAAATAAGCAGGAGTGCACTATAACTTTCCTTTGTTTGGAACGATTCATTGTTAACAAAAACTAACTTAGTACGTTTATGACCCTATGGAGTGCTGGGTTCTCCAGGCTCCTTGAACAGATCCAGGTCCTTCACAAGAACGATAGCCGTCTCCCTGGATTGCTCGCAGAGCTCAGACGCCTGGACCTCTGAAGTGTTTCTAGGGAATCCGCTCCCCAGCCTCCTCACATCGATCCCCGGATAATGTGCTCGTGCAACGACAAGGACATATGAAGGAACCTGTCCACCAGCACCGGCCACAAATTTCTTCATAGCCACCAATGATCCAGCACATTGTTCTAGCATATTGGTTGGTCGAGGCGGAAGCTCTTTGGACTGGCCACTTGCATACACCGCGTTTAAAACTGGGGCAATCCCTCGGACCATGGCATGATAACGTGCCTCCCAGGTCTTCACATCTTGGCAAACAATTGCAATTTGGTTTTGCCAAGAGCGGCCTATTACAGCCAACCAGAGAACAATATGCATGGAATCGACATGTTCAATAGGTCACCTTCAAGCTCCTTCTCGAGGTCGTCAGCCCGTGTCTTATCCCGAGCCGCCATGGCCTCGCTGTCCTGTGCTTTCAGCCTTTCAACAGCGACCTGCGAAGCAAGCTCTGTTCCCACAAAGTGGCAAGAAGGGTACAAAGTCAAACCAGGAAGTTTCACTCATCAACAGCCAAGCAAACCATACCTTCATTTTCACGATGCAGCCGGTTAATTTCCGACAACTGCCTCTGCGTGGTTTCACGCAGTTCGGCTTCAACCCGACGAGCATCATCAAGATCTTCTCGGTAGCGCTCGCACGCTTCTTCAAGTTTGGCCTTTGCATCCACCAAGGGGGCAATGGACTCATAGCATTTGCGGCGCTCTTCCAACAAGTCCGACAAACCCTGCGAGTTAATAAAATAATCAAATTCAGTTTCCAGATACCACAGCCTGACGGCGTCACACCTTCCGGAAAATTACCTGCACATATTTGTGGAGTTGACTCAGCATCCGGTCAAAATTCTTCATCAGGCCGTTGTCAGTGTTCTCCTCATGGAAAACCCACTCGCCAGCCCGCTGGCGTGCCACCCTGACTATCCGCTCCGGAGATCTCGGTGGTCGAGGGATCTCCATAGCTTCTTTCTCCAGGGTCGCCTGTACCTCCTCAGCCTCGGCCGACTCCACAGTATGTCCAATAGCGCCAAGTGAACTTGCCTCTGGAGGTGGAAGCGGCGCGTCTAGGTGCACTTGAGTAGAGCCGGCTGACCCATGATAACTGGGGCGAGGCTCCTCGGGCAAGCGCTTGTCGGGGGATCTACCACCGTCAGACCCAGCGCCTTGCCCATCAATACGAGCGCTGGTCAAGGCCTGGTGCCCATCAGCGTCAGCTTGACCGTCACCTCCCGCCCTCGGCGCTCCATCCTCGGTTATTTCTCCACGAACCTGGTCGGGCCCTACGTTTGGAGCCCTGGTTGGCTCTGAGTCTCTGTCACTAGTGACACGGTCAACTTCCGGCACAGGGTCTCTGGTAGGAGACCTGGCCCTGAGAAGAATCCAGAATACTGTTGGACTGCACAAACTCTCATCCCACTGGGAGGGTCCTTATCTTATCAAGCAAGTAACAAGACCTACCTCATACAGCTTGACTGACCAAAATGGGACCGATGTCCCAAATTCCTGGCACATCGACCAAGTTTGGCGTTTCTATTCATAGCTACCTAAGGAATAAAAGATATGTACCTACCTCTGTATTTTCATAGCATGTTATAAATAAATGTCATCACCATCTTTTTACTCATTTCTGATTCTTTCCACCACAACAATCCAGACAAACAAATAAAACAAAAATAAGCAGGAGTGCACTATAACTTTCCTTTGTTTGGAACGATTCATTGTTAACAAAAACTAACTTAGTACGTTTATGACCCTATGGAGCGTTGGGCTCTCCAGGCTCCTCGAACAGATCCAGGTCCTTCACAAGAATGGTAGCCGTCTCCCTGGATTGCTCACAGAGCTCAGACGCCTGGGCCTCTGAAGTGTTTCTAGGGAATCCGCTCCCCAGCCTCCTCACATCGATCCCCGGATAATGTGCTCGTGCAACGGCAAGGACATATGAGGCAACCTGTCCACCAGCACCGGCCACAAATTTCTTCATAGCTGCCAATGATCCAGCACATTGTTCCAGCATATTGGTTGGTCGAGGCGGAAGCTCTCCGGACTGGCCACTTGCATACACCGCGTTTAAAACTGGGGCAATCCCTCGGACCATGGCATGATAACGTGCCTCCCAGGTCTTCACATCTTGGCAACCAATTGCAATTTGGTTTTGCCAAGAACGGCCTATTACAGCCAACCAGAGAACAATATGCATGGAATCGACATGTTCAACAGGTCACCTTCAAGCTCCTTCTCGAGGTCGTCAGCCCGCGTTTTATCCCAAGCCGCCATGGCCTCGCTGTCCTGTGCTTTCAGCCGTTCAACAGCGACCTGCGAAGCAAGCTCTGTTCCCACAAAGTGGCAAGAAGGGTACAAAGTCAAACCAGGAAGTTTCACTCGTCAACAGCCAAGCAAACCATACCTTCATTTTCACGATGCAGCCGGTTAATTTCCGATGACTGCCTCTGCGTGGTTTCACGCAGTTCGGCTTCAACCCGGCGAGCATCATCAAGATCTTCTCGGTAGCGTTCGCACGCTTCTTCAGGTTTGGCCTTTGCATCCACCAAGGGGGCAATGGACTCGTAGCATTTGCGGCGCTCTTCCGACAAGTCCGACAAACCCTGCGAGTTAATACAATACTCAAATTCAGTTTCCAGATACCACAGCCTGACGGTGTCACACCTTCCGGAAAATTACGTGCACATATTTGTGGAGTTGACTCAGCATCCGGTCAAAATTCTTCATCAGGTGGTTGTCAGTGTTCTCCTCATGGAAAACTCACTCACCAGCCCGCTGGCGTGCCACCCTGACTATCCGCTCTGGAGATCTCGGTGGTCGAGGGATCTCCACAGCTTCTTCCTCTAGGGTCGCCTGTACCTCCTCAGCCTCGGCCGACTCCACAGTATGTCCAATAGCGCCAAGTGAACTTGCCTCCAGAGGTGGAAGCGGCGCGTCTGGGTGCACTTGAGTAGAGCCGGCTGACCCATGATAACTGGGGCGAGGCTCCTCGGGCAAGCGCTTGTCAGGGGATCTACCACCGTCAGACCCAGTGCCTTGCCCATCAATACGAGCGCTGGTCGAGGCCTGGTGCCCATCGGCGTCAGCTTGACCGTCACCTCCCGCCCTCGGCGCTCCATCCTCGGTTATTTCTCCACGAACCTGGTCGGGCCCTACGTTTGGAGCCCTGGTTGGCTCCGGGTCTCTGTCACTAGTGACACGGTCAACTTCCGGCACAGGGTCTCTGATACGAGTTAAATTGAAGTAAAAAATGTTGTCATGGATACGAAGCCACGAAGAAAGCAATCGAATATTCACAAGTCGCTGACGCGCAGGGTCCCCGTCAGCTTGAGGCCTTTCGCCTTCTGCGTCGGCAAAACTGGCCCCGACGGCTGTTCGACACGGGCGCGTTTGGACGGAGCCGGCTCATCCTCGTCGTCATCATCATCCCAATCACGAATCAACCCAGAAGTCTTCAGATCCGCACCGCTCGGAATCTCCAACGGGCCATCAGCCCGGTTGACGACCTTGTGGAAACTCCACGGCCAGTAGCCACACGCTTACCCACGGCCTTCAAAGCCTGCAGATCAGCTACGTCTTTGGCCTCCTTGCCCTTCCTTGCCTTCGCGGCCGCCGCCTCCCCAGTCTTGGGACGGGATCGACCAGCTCCAGGCCTCGGGTCGACCCCCTCCGACCAGTCGGCCGATGGCACGTCCGAGACGTACACGCTGGTGCGATCCTACAAAACAGTGCAACCTATCTTGAGCATTGCCAACAGTCCAAAAGCTGCAAAACAAAATAAAAGGCAACTCACAACTTTAACAGGTCATGCCATGCTGAATGGCTGCGTAACCTTCCTCGGTGGTTTCCATTCTGAGAATTGGCGCACCACGTGAACATGCCTCTCAAGCTCTTTAGTTTCCAAATCTTCGGTGCTTTCACGAGTCGGGTCAGGCCATCCAGCATACTCATAACCCGGCCGCAGCCTCTCTTTGTATGATAGTACCCGATGGTACATAAAGTTGGCCGTGATTTGGATCTCGTCAGCTGTCATCCCCGTCATCAAACGAAGCAGCTCCTGGACCTGCTCCATTTCACTTGCAGAGGGCTTCGCCGACCAGGTCCAACTCGGCTCAACTACCTTCCCTACATCACAACTTAAAGCGGGCGTCCGGCACTGTGTCATGTAAAACCACTTCTCCTGGCAGCCGCTCACATTACTCTGAAGGGGGACGTTGACATATTCAGACGCCATCCCCTCGCACAACAGGATATATGCGCTCCCCGCAATATGAGACCCGCGACTGTTCTTCTTTAGTTGGAAAAAATGACGGAATAGGTTGAAATGTGGCTGTATTCCGAGATACGCCTCACACAAGTGAATGAAAATGGACACACAAAGGATAGAATTTGGACCGAGATTACAATGTCCAATCCCTAGAAATCAAGCAACCGATGGAGGAATACATGGCAAGGCAGACCAAATCCCCTAATGAAATAATCTTCAAAGACAACTACTTCGTCGACATTGGGTTGAGGATAGGTCTGACCCGTGGGAGCACTCCACCCGCCGGTCACCTTGTCCGACAGAAGACCGCAGGAGGCGAGGCGGCCGATGCTCTCCTCCGTGCTGCTCGATGGAGCCCACTCCTAATCCAACCTTACGGTGGCCGCCACCGCAGGCTTCTTCACCTTCCGCACCATCAGATTCACAGGAAAAGCGAGCACTGTGCCGCCGAGTGCGCTGTTCAAGATCTAAGGCTACAGTGCAAGATTCGGCGGTAGGCAAAAAATGGGGAATGGCAACGGTTGGGGTAAGGGGCGACTACGCAGTGTCTATTTTTATAGCCCCACCGCGCGACTCCTTGGGTTTTTTTTCAGCAGCCGCGAAACGACCATTCGCATGATAGCAAGCCTTATGGACCATCTTAACCGCCCAAGTTTTCAGCCTTTGAAGAATAGGCAAATATTCCTTTTCAAATAATAATAATAATAATAATAATAATAATAATAATAATAATAATAATAAGCGTCAGCCTTCTTAGCAAAGCTGGGGACTGGTCAGATGGCCAGTTACAGGCACACACGTGGCAGAGCTGCGTTGCCTTCAGGACCAGCTCCGCCAGTCATACTGGGGACTGGTCGACTTCTCCGCCAGCCTTCTCAGCAAAGCTGGGGACTGGTCAGATGACTAGTTACGGGCACACACGTGGCAGAGCTGCGTTGGCTTCAGTACCAGCTCCGCCACTCATACTGGGGACTGGTCGGCTTCTTCACCAGCCTTCTCAGCGAAGCTGGGGACTGGTCAGATGACCAGTTACAAGCACACATGTGGTAGAGCTGCGATGACTTCAAGACCAGCTCCGCCGGTCGTACTGGGGCTAATTTGATGTTTTTTCCTAACGATAATGAAATATAATAAAGGATATTTAGACGCGTTCCCAGCGCCACTCCCGCAATCCATCATCGGCAAGACTATCAACCTGGCATCCCTAAGTTTCCCAAGAAACTAGGATGGTCACCTCGGTAACAGCTTGAGTTCGGAGAACCTTGGAGGACCCGGTACATGAGAACACGACATCGAGTTATTGCCGGCGTCACAAGAATCCTCCCAGGAACTCCGCCATTCCTATCTATCCACAACCAGCTGGGAAGAGCCCTAACAAACTATCCCCTCACAAGAATCCTACCAGGAATTTCTCACTATGCATCACAATTTGACCCAAGTGGATTAACTAGTTGAGCGACACTCATTTTCGGTCCATAGGATGTCTGAAGTGTTGGTTCCATGGCTAATGGGTAAAACAAGGGTTCCAAGTTGTTGTATTTATAGCCGAGTTGCTTTGGTTCATAGACTATGTCCACCATAAAAGAAGTTCATACTATGTCACGGGTTCAATAGAGTAAAGGTCACTTTCTGCGGCAGCACACAGTGAAAGTTGTCGAAAGGACTGCGGGGGTACACTTTAAAGGGGAACGCAATAGCTTAAAGCTGATGGCTTTGTCTGCACCTGATGCACTACAAACTTCTAACCCTAACACAACGCCATGAAAATGTTGTAATAGGTCCAATTTAGTTGCAAAGGTACATATTGCGACCAAATCAGTTTTGTTGCCAATGGTTGCAATACATTCTTGCAACTGTTTCTAGTTTGGCATTGCAAATTTTAGAGTATATTGCAACCATAGAAGATCGTTGCCAAGCGTGGCAATAGGACATTGTCACAACGTTCACTAGCGTGGCAATACGAGCACTTGCCACGCTCGTCTTTGTAGCAAGATGTGGTAAATGCATCGATCGATTGCGTGGCAATAAGTACATTTACCACGAAAACATGGTTGCAACTGGTAGTATTTTATTCGTTGCCAGAAAACATTAGTAATTTGCACGATTGCTATGTCGTGGCAATAGTATTATTTGCCACGCAATTTGTTCATTGAGATATTACCCTTATTGTCACGGTCATTGTGCCGTTGCAAGAGTATCATTTGCCACGTAATCGTATTCGTTGCAAGAGTTCATACTTTTTGCGATGCTCTCTCTGTCGTGGCAATAGTATCATTTGCCACACAATTTTAGTCATTGTGAAAGATTATTATTGCCACAAAGGCCATGTCGTGGCAACAATACCATTTGCAATGCCATAAATCCTATTGGCACGAAATTAAATTTGTCGTCAAGTACTATATTGCCACGCATAGCATCTCGTTGGCACAATTTCTATTGCAACACTAGAGCATTTGATTTGTGGTGTAATAAATCATCATTGCAAAAATAATGAACCATGATAGAAACAATTGCACTCATATATATTAATTATCATCAATCATTCAATAAGATGACAAACCATTAAAATTGTATCTAGAATCATAAACCATTGTATAGTTCACTCATTATCATCAATCACAAGACTTTCTAACATCTATGCAGCTCTATCCTCAGCTTTGTCCTTGCGAGCCTCTTTCATTCCTTGTCGACCTAGTGAAAAGAATAAGATTGAGATATCAGAAAAATATAAGGATCACATAATTAATTATATGAACTATCCCCAGTAACGGCCCAGAAATGCTTGTTGACACTAGCCAACGTCGTTACTAGGAGCAGCCTATGGGATCTATTCCAGGCAACGGTGTCAGAAGTGCTTGATGCAAGTCTGGTCACTATACCTAAAGGAGTGAAGCTAAAGCAGTTATCTACTAATGCCAAGTGGGGTTGTCAATCCCGACACTAGTAGGAGCTAGCTAGAGAGATTGCAATCTACCAAGAGGAGATTCTGCAAGCGCACAGAACTATCGTAGTAGCACTTCGCCTGGGAGTACCAGGTGTCGATTTATTTGATCCCAAGGGAAGGCTAGGGTGGTGTATGAGTCGAGTCAAGGAGGGGATGAGAGTCGAAGAATAAGAAAAGGGAAACGAGAAAGGCTAGAAAGAATATGTGGGTGGATAGGTAAGGGTGAAATGGATGGCTAAGGTAAGGTGAATGGATAGATAGATAGGGGGTAACTAAGGTTAACTAACTAATAACTAACTACTAACTACTAACTACTCCTAGATAACCACAGAGCAAGATAACTGCGAAGCAAGACAGGCAAATGTCAATAAAGCAACCTAGTTAAGTAAAGTTTTGTTCCTATCTTATCAAGTATCGAGGCGTACTAGCCTTTACCACTGACTTAGGTTGAACGCTAGCACAACGAGCCTTACTGTTAAACTGGGACAACTACGTGGTGGAATTCAATGCGCACAGGGCTGTCACCACCTGCTTGCTACCACAGCTATCCGGGGGTCCAGCCGTATCTGAAGGTAAGTCTATAACTAAGCACCACGCTTAACTATATTCTAACTATCTCTACCCTAGCTTTGAATAGAGACACCCTTGCGGACGTCAGAGCAAATACTTGACTTAATAATATAAACACTAAACTAACTAAGCAACCTATTGGCAAAGATCAAACACTAAGCTCACTAGAGATTAACTACTATGGCTAAGTGAATTGATCTGTAGGATAGCTAGGCACTCAAGCAATCAATCAAGTATACCACTCAATACTTATAAGTAGAATAAAGTAATACTTGAAATGATGAAATTGAATATAGTAAAGTGCTTGAGTAACAAGAGCAAAACCTAAACTGGAGATGAAGGAAGACTCTTCCCAGCTCCAGGACCGATCACTCGCACGCCTCTACTCTTGAGCTAAGCCTTGAGCAGCGCTTCCGTGAGGGCAAAGATGCCTTGCTCTACTAGCTACCTACTTGCCTAAGCTCTCTGAGCTTCTAACCTAACTCTCACTTGCTTCTCTTGCTTGTGTGTTGCTTGGTGTGGTGGTACTGGATGGTACGAATGAAGTGGTGCCACCAGGGGGGTATTTATAGTCTTGAGGAGTGAGGGGGGTACTTATAGGGGGCAGCCAACCGACCTAGGGCTAACCCTAGTGGCGGGCGCCAGCCCTAGGTGGCGGCCGCCACCTCCCTCACCGTTGGATGCACCGCCTTGGCTTCAACGACATCCAGGAGCTCTAGAGAGGCGGTTGGTAGGCCGGTTGCATGTCCAAGTAACCGCCATTCGGCCTTGATCCACGCCACTCACTCCTAAGCCGTCCGATGCCACTGACCTAGTGACCAAGGGCCAAGATTTGGCCTTGGGATGGTCACACGGATCAGTGACGTGACAAAGTGGGAGAGTTGGGCCTCTCCATGTGGTGGGCGCCACATTTGGGTGGCGGGCGCCACCTCTGGTTGGCGGGCGCCACCCCACTCGGGCCCAAATGGGTCCTGGTGAGTGGGCTCATCTCCTGGTGGGTCCATTTTCCAAATTTGGTCCAAATCCTGCATTCAAATAAAATCTATGGACATGTGGAATTTGGTTAGTTTGAAACCTATTTGACTCAATTTCATGCCTATTTGGTGAACTTTAGGGTAAAATGTTGATAGTAAAACAGGTGTTTAAGGACCAACAACAAGCTCCCCCAAGCTAACCTATTGCTCATCCTCGAGCAACAATGCGGTTTAAGCATTGAGCATGAAATAGATAGCAACTTAAGATGTATGCAAGTGCATATTGTATAGTGAGAAATAACTTAGCAAATATCATAAATCATAGCAATGTGGGACTTATAGCTTTTCACTTCAAACATGCAAGAGTGAAATAAATTAGTAGATAGGAAACTTTTATCTTGCTTAGGTTTGACTAGGATTTTGTCTGGAGGTTTTTCAAGGTTTTCAAAAGATAACAACTTGCTTAAGTCCTCCTAGATTCACTCAATCACTCAATGGTGTTTAAATCCTCACTTAGGCCAAAATGTAGCCTCTCCTATTTCTAAAGAATGATATGTGGAGTTATAGGTAGGCTAAGAATCATGAGCAAATTGCCTGATGTTTATTGCTAAGCTAGACACTCAGATCATAAGGAGCAGCAAATCATAAAAATTGATCAAGATGTGCATGTGTGGTTATGTGGAAGTGTATAGAGAGATATTTCAAAATCCTTCCTAGTTAATTTCAGGGGTCTAGAGCTAATGATAATTCTCTCTCTCTCTCTTTTTTAGCTCTAGATTTCCCCAGACATCTATAGGAAAGGATTTTTGAAATGAGTAGGGAAAGGGAGAGAAATGCTTATTCCCAGTGTAGGAATAGCATAAGGCTAGCAATGGGACGTTTGGCAAGGTATTGCATGTCTCCGGTGTAGAGAATGAGCAATTTATTTGGTGGTTGCAAACTTCCAAAGTGGAAAGGAGGCAATTTATGGTGGGTGTGTGAATCTTGATTCAAAAGATATGATAAGCTTCCATACTAAGATCTATGAGGTCTAACAAAGCTCAACACAGACAAAGCTCTTTGTGGTTTTGACTAACAAATATTTGGCTGGTGGTGGGATGGGATAAAATCTAGGAGGAACTTTTAGCAAGGTTTTCATAATTTTTAAAAGAAATCCTCCAGATTAGGCCCTAATTTCACCTTAGCAAGTTTAAAGAATTACTTCATTTCTTACTAACTTTACTCACTAAGCATGATTTCAGTTTCAGCATGTGCAACCCACAAAAGCTACAACTTAGATAAGACCAGTTATTCAAACCATAACAATAGCATTTGCATGACATATTTTAAATCTTATTCAGGTTTCAACTTGTTTAAGCAGATTTTATCAATTTGATTCATGGAATGGTTATTTAGGCAAGCATGTGACATTCAAAAGATATAGAATTTAAGAACTGAACATAAAGTGTAGGCTTGAGACATACCTTATCGGAGCGGGAGTCTCTCCCAAGCTGGCTTCTTGCTCGGTGAAGGATCTTCTTCTTCTCAGTCAGAGCTCTTGTTCTCATTTTATTAAAAAGGGAAACTATCTAATGTTGTGAAAAGGGAAACTATCCTATTATGATATTTTATTGTTCTAACTAAGTTAACACATACTTATGCATATAACTAATGATAACTGTTTTTTTTAGTTTCATGCATGACATATGTTATTTATTCGAAAAAGGGAAAATTGAAGGGAAAAATTAAAAATAAACCATACCTTAGGTCCATGGAATTTCATCCTTATCGGGTAGATCTTCTTCTTCCTTGGGCACTTCTTCTCTCAGTACTTCATCAGGTTCTTCTTCTTTTGGCACCACTCCTTTGTTATGTGAACTATACAACTTAGGAGGAGGTGGTTCTTTCTTTATGTTCCACCTTGTTCTTTGGCGCCTCTTCTTGGTACGAACGGGTTTTGCTACCTGCATGTTAGCGGCATATGCGGGACCACGGGAAAAGGAGAATATTTCCTTCCTCCCTCCTAATGTCATTTGCATTTTACCACTTCCCACATATATGCAAGCATCAACAGTGTTCAAGAAGGGTCTACCTAAGATTAGAGGCACATCTTTCCTATTTCCCATATCTAGTATTATGAAATCAGCAGGAACATAGGAACCTCTACTAATATACAGGTAAATCTTAACTATTCTTTCTACATAGCAAGTGGATTGATCAGCTAGCACAACATAGGCAGATGTGGATGACATGGGTGAAAGAACGAGTTTTCATAGAAATCTTTAGATAAAATGTTCACACTCGATCCTAAATCACACATGGCATTTTTAAAGACTTCATCAAAGATTGAACATCTAATTATGGGACTACCTGGATCACCCTTTTAACAGTCATGGTTTGATCTTCATAATAGTTAAAATATTTTATTTCAACCATATTTGCAGTTTCCATGTCAGGTTTAGCACGAATTTTGCCAGTTTTCAAAAGATGGTATGATAGCAGCAAGTTGACCTAATTGGTTGTGGGACAGAGTCCCCGGGTACTGCGCAAGGAAGGGCAAAGACCTAGTCCAACTAGGACTCTCCATGTAATCCTAGTAGTATTTCTACCTTGTAATCCTACTAGGACTCCTAATATTGTAACCGACTAGGACTCTGCTCCTGGACTATATAAAGAGAGGCAGAGCTCTATAGATCGACACAGAAGATAAGCCAGAGAAAATGGGTCATGGTACACAGCCAGACACCCATAAGCGCAGGGCGCAATACTATTCCCCCAAACTGGACGTAGGGACGCTATTCAGCAGACCGAACCAGTATAAATCATTGTCTCTCTGCGTTTACCATCGAGTTCTGCATACGTCGATCCCCACCGAACAAGTCGTCTGAGATCCCTCAAGACGAGTTGCCGGTTACAAACACCGACAGCTGGCGCCCAGGTAGGGGATTTCGGCGCAATTGCGATCAAGAGCTCGACGGACCTCAAAATCAACATGACTGCATGGGAGCCTTTTTAGCTTCGAGACGAGAGTTACTACTGGCCAGCCATCGACTGTGACCACAAAATCAATCATGGCTCTACAGAATTAGAGTCGGACACGAATACAGCAGGCAACAACGCCTTGCCTCTCGAAACCGATCAAGATACTTATCATGCATATGGTCATGTTCGATCCGCCAGCCAGCAAGGCCAAGTCATTGCGCCTTGAGTTGCCGAGAAGCCGCAGACGAGCTGTCCGGGACGAAAGTGAGCTGTAAGCAAATCCAAGCTACAAGCAAGCCACCAAGACTCCGCGCATACTTCCGACTACTACCCGGACTCGACCGACTACTCCACTCGGATCCAATATATTAGTCGGGAACGAGATCTAGATGATCAAGAATTACTCGGCAACAACCTGGCTCGATCAAGAATCTGCTGAGGAGCTGTTCCGACTAATCGACTTCATCAACAACCAACTACTCGTATATCCACAGTGCCTTGGGTTCCGAGTCGTCGAGCTATCATGCTGTCATTAGCCGCAAGTGAGCCATGAGCCACAAGCAGCTGTCGAGCAGTCGTCAAGCCATCATGCTGCCGTAAAGCCGCAAGTGAGCCATAAGCCGCCTGTGAGCACTAGAGCTACTGTTGAGCTGCGAGCAAACCATCAAGCTGCCGATTGTGGATACATGGGTGTATGCCGAGTCTCTAAGTGATGAGTGATTGTCACGGGTTTGATCGCATGTTCTTTGGCTTGTGTTGTGCAGGTGTCGAGCTCGGAGACAGTGATCGAGGGCAAGGTGAAGGTCAAGTTGAGACGTGTCGTGCCGATGGACTGGGTGCGATGAAGGATGGGGTGCCGTGCGGCGGACGTGCCATGCCGATGGATCGAGCAGTGAAGGCGGACGTGAGGCTTGGACTGAGGGACCGGATGTCTGAGGATCAGCTGTGGTGGCTGGCAGCCTGGGACAGCGACGAGCAGAGACTTGCGGGGCACGGTGTTGCTCGGGTCGAGGACCTGGGGACACGTGTCGGTGGACGGGGTGCACAGGAGGTGCATCCCCTCTACAGCTCCGGTTTGTTGGTTGAGCCAGAGAAAACCAACGGGTGGACGGTTTCCAGGTTTGGGCTCAAAACCTGGGTGCTCGGTTTCCAGGTTGAGCCACAAAACCTGGGCGCGGATGGTTTCCGAGTTTGGCCACAAAACTCGGGTGATGGGCCGGTTTCCGAGTTTGGGCCTCAAACTCGGGCGCTACGGGTTTCTGAGTTTGCCACAAAACTCAGGCTGATGGGCTGGTTTCCCGGTTTGGGCCTCAAACCGGGGGTTGCTAGAAAAGCTGGTTTCCCGGTTTGGGCCACAAAACCGGGGGTGCAGAGCGAGGACGGCACGTGGCGGCAATCGGAAGGTTGCGTGGAGGCAACGCGGACGAGTTGTGCGGGCGTGGCCGTTGGATCTACCTACCACCGAGTTGGTCCAGAATAACCCTAGGGTTTAGCTGGTTCGCTCTGTAATTAGAATAGAGAGGGGTAGAGCAGGAAATAGACTTAGACTAGAATAGGATAAGTAGTCAGGGGAGACACCCTCCTCCCCTATCTCAGTTGTCTCAGTTTTAGCCATCTCATTTTGCTTCCTGCACTTAGGGTTCCTGCTCTCCCATCCCCTGCTGTAGCTGAGATCCGCAGAGAGACTTGACTCTGTGTACTGTTGATTTTGAGGAAAGGAGGCCGAACCTCCTTGTCGTAGCGTGTGTTTGCGCTTCGGCTTGCGATTCGTGGGTGTGATTTGCGGTTCATTCGTGTTCTTCGCGGAATCCTTTTTCTCCACGATTTTCCCGTCGCTTGATCTCTTTGCTCGGTTCATCTTTTTGCAAAACCGTTTGAACCAAGTTGTTCTAGATCGTGAGGCACTTCTTTCCACCGAAGGAATTAAACTCTAACCTCATGGTCTAGGAGATCGATCGATTTTCGTTTTGGATTGCGTTCTTGCTTCCTTGCCCCGAAATTTCTTGATTCACCGATTTGGAGTTAGGTTCGAGCCATGATCTCTTAGAGATAGCTCACGAGCATCCTTGTGACCCCTCAGATCGAATCCTAGGCCTAGAGCTTTTGATTTAGAGGAGATCGGGTTGAATCATCAAAGAACTGCGCTGTTTTCGGGGGCATCGGACGCTATCACGGGAGCATCGGACGCTAGGGTTCCTAGCATCGGACGCTCCGGTGACGCGTGTCACGCTTTTGGCGTTTTAGTTTGCATCGGACGCTAGGCATCGGACGCGTCCATTGTCCATCGGACGCGCCGAGCCTTTGCATCGACGCTGGGTGATTACTGTTCACAGCGGTCGATGGTGGAACAGTAAGGTTCCAGAACCGGCCAGTTTGCATCGGACGCGTCCGGTGGTCTGGCATCGGACGCAGGCCAGCGTCCGATGCGACTGGTTTCGCACGGTTTCATCCGCGGTTCGCTCGTTCGTTGTCGGAATTGATTTCCGTTTTTTTGAATTGGCCTTCTAGAGTTGTGTAGTGTCCCGCTGTGCTTCTTGGAAGCATCCACCCTACATCTAGGGTCGTGGACATTAGCAAGCTCTAGGGTTTGTCTCTTGGGTTGATTCTTGGTCAGTGGCTCTAGTATCCAAAGGAAATTTTAAAGCTCCCATTCACCCCCCCTCTGGTCGCTTTCTGGTTGCTTCTCGGTCCTTCAATTAGTATCGGAGCAAGGTTAAGGATCTTCCACCTTAGCTGGTTCCAGATCCACAGAAGGCGACATGGATCGCGGCGTGGGCAAACCGCCGTTCTTTGATGGGACGAACTATGCGTATTGAAGATACGCATGTCGGCCTATCTGCAGAGTTTGGGTGCTTCTATTTGGGATATTTGCAACTCTGCTGATTACGTGGTCTTGGCTGCTCGTGTTTCTCAGCAACAGATCGATGAGCACGATGCCAATAGCCGAGCCCGTAATGCTCTCTTTTCTTGTTTGAGCATGGGTGAGTTTGATCGTGTTTCTCACCTTGCTACGGCTCGGGAGATCTGGGACACCCTCATGCGTTTCCATGAGGGCACCTCTCAAGTCAAAACCCGACTCTACGAGTCGTTCAAGCGTGAGTATGAGAACTTTCGACATCAGCCTGGCGAGAGCATAGAAAGTTTATTCGCTCGCTTTCAGGTGATTGTCAACAGGATGAGGGCTAACAAGGAGCAGTTGCCTTTTGACGATCATGAGCGTGCTTTGAAGCTCTTGCATACTCTTGATCGGTCGGTGTGGGATTCCAAAGTTCAGGCGATCATCGAATCGCCTAACTATGAGACCCTCACGTGCGACGAGCTCTTTAGTAAGCTCAAGTCCAGTGAGATTGATGCCATGTCGAGGGCTTCTTATGCGAATCCTTCTGGCCCGACTATGGCTTTGGTTTCTGGCTCTTCTGCTAATCCCTCTGCTGGCTTTGCACTTTCTTCACTCTTTTCTGTCACAGAGGACCAGCTTGAGTCGTTGGGGGATGACGAGTTGGCAATGCTCGCCAACCGGTTCACGCGGTTCCACAACACCGCATGAACCGTCGCCGCGGTGGAGGACGCTCAGGATGCTATGAGTGCGGCGACCCCGACCACTTCATCGCCAACTGCCCCAAGAAGAAGCATTCATCTGGGAGGGGCGATCATGGGCACAAGTACGACTCCCAAGCGCAAGGAGAAGTACGTCCCCGCGAGGCACAAGCGGAGGGGCGGCTTCGACAAGGAGTACATCAAGAAGAAGTACTTGGAGAAGGCCCAGGCTGAGCAGCGTGCGTTCTTCGCCACGCTCAGCGACGTCGATGGCTCGGATGACGACTCCGCTTGCTCAAGCGATGATGAGTCCGAGAAGAAGAAGAGAATCGAGGACAAGCTGAACGGTATCTGCTTCTTCGCCGACGACGACGGCCTCTGCACCATGGCGCTTGGTGATGAAGTCGACGGCAAGCTGGAGCACATCCCCGCGAACAACGACGACGACGACGACTCCTCCCAGGTATCTCTCACCCACGACGAGCTTTCTGCTGAGGTCGAGAAGCTTACTGCCGCGCTCCTTAGTCAGGACAAGTTGCTTAGGCGTGCCGCTAGAGAACGCAAGGAGTTTAGGCAGAAGTGGGAAGACACGGTGAGGGAGCTTGAGGTTGCCAAGTCCACTGTGGTCGTGTCAGAGGAGGTTGAGTGTGAGATGTGCACCACACACATGACTGACCTTCTCACTTTGAGAGGTAAGTATGCTGCGTTGGTAGGAGAGGTGGATGAGCTGAAGGCTAGACCTTCTCTGTTGGGTGCGTGCAAGACTTGTCCTGTCCTGCAATCTGAGTTGGCAGAGAAGAATGCCAAGATTGTGTCTCTTGAGGAGGCCAACTCAGGTAGCACTAGTGTGGCTAGGTGTGCTTTGTGTGAGGGTTTGAGATGGAGATTGCGAATGTCAAGCATGGCAAGATGCAAACCGAGGAGGAAAACACATACCTTCGGACCATCTTGTCATGGGTCTCTTGTAGTGAGCCGCAGCTCGGGATGATGATCTCCCAATTTAAGCGAGCTGCTGGAGGTCCTGGTGTAGGTTTTGCTCCGGGTGTTGATCTTTCTGCTTTTGGGAAGATTGGAGAGTCGAGTGGTCTGAACCCTAGTGAGAAGCCCAACTCCACCACTACTCCCAAACTTGCCAAGCTTCCACCCAAAGAGCCCGTCAAACCTACCACCAAGGATGGGTGTTTGAGGAACCTCCGAGAGCTCCACCCAAGAACCAAGTCTGGCATCCCAAACCCAACCACCTAAAGAACAAGCTGGACACAATGCCACCTATCCAAGAGGAATTGCCACAGAAGGGCAAAGTGATCCACATCCACAGTCCTGCGTACCAACAACCCCCTGTGCGTGCGGTGAGGTACCAGTGTGACTTCTGTGGGAGAGATGGACACTTAAGCGAGTTCTGCTTTAGGCGCAAGAGAGAGCGCGCCGTGCTCGGGAGATGGACAACCCGGACATGTACCACCCTTTCCAAGGTGTGCATGGCCGAATGTCCAGAGGAGAGCTGCTAAGTCTGGAGGTCAAGTTCCCAGGCCTAGGGAGAGGAGAGCTCCGAGGAGAGAGGCCAGGCCTAGAGGTCCAGAGCCTCAAGTGCCAAGACTAAGGCCTCGTAGAGAGCGTGCCCGACGGGGTCCTGCCTTTACAGTTGACGGACCCCGTGGCGGAGACTTTGTTGAGCGCTTTCCCCCACCGCAGTGTGAGTACCGCGGTGAGCGTTTCTTCCCCAGGGGGCCATTTTCCTGTACGTGGTGATCGCTACCCCCGTAGACAGGCTAGGAATAGTTTTTACATTGACTTGACCGTTCTTTTGAGCAGCGGCCCAACACTGGTATTCTCCTTACTTCACTAACCCAGTGTTGGACCGTATGCTCACCCTATGTCTTTTTATTGAGTAGGTGAGACGGTTGGAGGACATTTGTGTAACAGAACCGACCAATTTGCACCAGATTAAGCACCGAATCGCTGCTTCACAGAGATTACAAGTACTTAAGCTCGTACAAACCCGGTAGTCCGGAAATCTCGAAGGATTTCAAGTCATTCAACTTTAACCAAGATCGTAATAGATTAGCGTACATGCCCACAAGGTACATTCAGTTCGCACATAGTTCAAATACATCGGAGTTCGATAGTTATTACAAACCATAGTTTTGAATTCAAAGCGGAAGCAACATAGTTTTGAAACACAAGTCCTTAGTTCACAATACGGTGCCATATGCCTGATCCGTCCACAAAAGCATCAGGGAATAAGGATTGACCATGCCCATGGTCTAGTCACTGCCCTCGACGGGATACAGACAGTTCTCGCAGTAGCCGAAGAAACATTGCCCATCTGCAACAACAAGGGATAGCACCCTGAGTACGAGAAGGTACTCAGCTAGACTTACCCGTCATAAACCAGAAATAATTAACACCAAGGATTATGCAAGGCTGTATCTGAGGTTGGCCACACTTACCTTTTTGCATAAAAGCATTTTATTATTAAATAATCATCATTAGAGCATTAGCAGTCACTTTTATGTAATCAGCCTGATTATCTAGATTTGCACCTGATCTAGAGCAAACACTTGACTACTTATTCAAGCAAGAGTGACTATTTCATCAATAGCCTTTCAGATTCACCAACCATAACCATCATTAATTCCATATATTACTACGGTAACACATGCTCAGTCAAGTTACTCACTAACCAGGAGCGATGGCGATTATAATCGATTCCTACCAGCTGGGGACAAAATGTCGCACACTCGCCCGACACACCCTGCCAGGCGGCCGTTGGCGACCACTCAGGAGGTTCGAGAACCCAAATCGCGGGACGGCCATGGACCCTTCTACACCTAGGGTTATCTCAATGCCAGGTCGCTCAAGCTATTAACTGCCCACGGTCATGCCAGGTCGATCAGGCCCCTGCCTGCCCTCGGACCATGCCAGGTCGATCAGAATAGTTGCCCACGGTACATATAAGGCCCTGGGTGTTAGGCGTCAACGTCTCCGTCACCGGCTCGAAACACCTTACTCGGCTTCACGGGAGGTACCCGCACCTGCTCCGTTAAGTGATTGACGCGTTCAAAATGACTGAGGTGTGCCTTCGTCGGGTCCTAATCGACACAGACGGGAGACTACTAGCACACAGAACCCATGTCCTGCTGGTCCTACATCCCGCCCGGTCTCAGATTAATTAACACATGGTTCTCCCCATGATAGCACCAGGCTAAACATGTTTAGTATCCACCTATATGCGGGGGACAGGAAATCACCCACTTTTACCGGTCTAAGCAGGGCTAAGCATATAATCGAGCCTAGACCTAACAGGGATCACAGATAATATTTGCAGGTGGACAAGGATAATTAATCAATGCAGCAACGGTATCACACAACTCCTATGACCTAATGCAACAATCATATCAGGTTAACTTGTAAACGGTAATTTGCAAACCGTAGGAGAAAAATGCTCCGGGGCTTGCCTCGCTCGAAGTCGGCGGGGCGGTGATCACGGCACTCCGGCAGGTCCTCAGCGTCTCCTTCCGGGATCCCCTCCTCGGTTGTCTCCTCCTGACGCTGCTCCTCCGGCGTGTCTTGGGCTTCCACTACCGACCCTGCATGATGCAGTACATGAATGAATAACATGAATGCACATGGGATGCACGGTGATGCAACATGGAGTAACAATTCAGGAGATAAGCACATGTCATCTACTGCTACTCACTTATTTAATTTAACATACTACTTATTAAGTCTTGTTGTCACCACATCAAAGTTGCTTAACGGGTTTATTACCCTCTAATTATTTGTAGAATTAAATCTAGTTAATTAGGCCTATAACAGTAACCTATCCTAGACAGCTTCACAAAAATCTATAAAATTACTGGAGATTAATAACACTTAATCTAACCTCTGTCCAAATTTCATCTCATTTGGACCTAGACTTCATCCTCTATGAAAAAGACAAATTCTATCATGAAAAGGTGCTTTGAACTACACACCCTAGCAACAAGTGTCAAACAACAGATTTCTTATTTTTCTACTGAACTTCCTAGCATAAGAGCAATGTGCTTAAATTCTCAGGTGCATATTCCTCATATTTTAATTACTACAAAAATAACAAGGAAACGACATTTAACTATTTTAAAAGCTACTGTCAAATTAATTCACAGAATAGCCTCATATTATATTTTTTCTGAAACTACACATTCATACAAATCTAACAAACTGGAATTACATTTTTCTGACTTATACATAATTAGTTATGCATTTTCCAAGTTATCAGCACTTTTCTATTTAAATAAATCTACACCTAAAAGTATCACCAAGAATGCTTTCAACAGTTTTCACTGATAGATCTAAACATGCTTGACCTAACAAAATTTGTTTCACAGGAGCTGGACTTAAAATGAGCCTTGTGGAATTTTTGAAGCCATTACACAATTCTGCAAAAACAACTAAAAAGGAACCCAAACCTAAACGTACGGACTCCACTTGGTTCGGCCGAGGCATAAGACAATGCTCAGCACCCCCGGCGCGATTCGGCTGAGGCTCGAGGCAAAGGCTTCGGCACGTTCGGCGCGATTCGGCTGAGGCTAGACGCACTCGACCGATTCGGCCGAGGCTCAGACACCTTTTTCCGATTCGGCCGAGGCACACTGACAGCCGAGGCTAACCTATTCAGCCGAGGCTACTGACTCAACCGAGACTAACTGACTCAACCGAGACTAACTGACTCAACCGAGACTAACTGACTCAACCGAGACTAACTGACTCAACCGAGACTAACTGACTCACCCGAGACTAACTGACTCACCGACTCGGTCGAGGCTCGAGGCGAAGGCTCGGCGCTTCCGGCTTTCCGAGCCTACGGCACCCAAGCTTTTCCCTTTCTCTCTTTCTTACTGCCAGTCGGGGCCCGCTGGTCAGGGCGACCAAGCTTCCGAGGCCAAGCTCGGCACGTTACCGCGCGAGGCCAGGCTCGGCAGTCAACGGCGGAGTTTAGCGCCGTGGTCGTTGACCGGCCCTAGCTCGTCGACGGCGACACTTCTGGCGACACTGAGACCATCATTGGGTGCGGGTTTGCGAGGCGAACCACAACTAACCGACTCGCTGAGACAGAGGGATACCGGAGCAAGCTCGACGGCGGCCATGGCGGAGCGGCGGCTCTGCGACTCGGCGGCGGAACTCTTCCCGGCGGCTTGCGACTCGGCGAGATTAACACTAGCCTAAGCAAGTCACAAGTGACCTATTGGAGCAACTCCCAGGCTTCGGCATCCCCGGCATTGTCCGGCGCGATGCACGGCGGCGGTCCATGACGGACACAGCGCGACTGGCCCGTGGTCCGGCGAACTCAGGGCACGAGAGAGGTCTCCATTTGACTGTAAGCTACTATGACGGTAGAGAAGACTAGAACATGGCTCAGCTTAGGGTAGCATGGCCGGAGATGACCGGTCCACGTGAAGGTCACGGTGGCGGCCATGGCGGAAGCTTGCGGATGGCGTCCGCTGTTCCGGCAGCTAGAGAGGAGAGAGGGGAAACCAACCCTTACCGGAGAAAGAGGAGACCAAGACGGAGAGACTGGCGAGAGGAATTGGACGGCGGTGAGCGGTGGAGCGAGTAATCGCTCGCCGAGGTTCGGCGGGCGGCGGCGGAGCGGAGCTCTGGTGAAGATGGAGTGAAGTGGAGCGAAGGAGAGACTGAGCAATGGGATGCTCTGCTGGTTGCGAGCACAGGCGGAGCGAAGGCAAACGGAACGAAGTGCTAGGTGCATTGCACCTGGCCAGTTCCCATCGGGGGAGCTCCCGACCGGACGCGGCGGCGTCAGGCGTCGCGCTCCACGCGGCGAGCATGCACCGAGCTCCCGGGCGACGTGGCGAGTTCGGGCGCAAACCACGGGCGGTGATGACGGTGGTTTGGCCGGCCGGCGAGGCGGTCTCGCGCGGCGGGCGGTTTCGGTCGGCGCGCGAGGGAGCGGCGTGCGCGCGGGAAGAAGAGAGGGACTGACCGGTGGGGTCCACGGTCAAGATTAAACTAATGAGGTTTTGTTTCAAACTTTGATGCTCTATAATTCCTAAACTAGACCGAACTAGGAAAAGGTCCCAACAGCAAAGTTGCTTAGAATTTTGTAAGGAACAAATCATCCTTAAGGCTCCAGTCCAAATTCTGTTGTTTAAAAAGATTTAGTGCTAAACCATTTTTCTAATGCAAGAAATCCTAACTCAAAAGCTTTTTCTGAGAAAGTGCTTTAAAGCAAAGTTGTTCCCTTCATCAAGATCTACAACTTTGTTATAAGGCACTTGGTCAGAAACAGAAAGCATAACAAGGTTACACTAGAGACCAAACAAGGACTTAAGCATTCAACAAACATATGCACATGAAATGATGAGATGCTATGCTTATGCCATGCCAAATTATGCATTTAGGGATTGCTTAACACCGGGGTGTTACAATTTGGTTGGTGGATTCTGGTTGCTCGAGGCACATGACCGGAAATGCCAAGTGGTTCTCCAGCCTTAGCCCGGTCGCTGGAAAGGAGTACATAACCTTCGGCGACAATAGTAAAGGTAAGGTATTATCCCGTGGGACGTTGCGGTTAATGAGCACTTTGTGTTGCGCGATGTTGCTCTTGTTTCTAACCTGCATTTTAACTTGCTTTCTGTTTTCCAACTTTTTGATGATGACTATGAGATTCGTTTTAAACCGAACCTTAGTCGCATCTTAGATCCTCAGGGCAATCTTGTATGTCTGATTTCGCCCTTTGGGAAAGTCTTTCGCGCGAATTTCTCAGAGTCGTTTGGTTCTTCTCGCTGTGTCTTTTGCTAGTCCCTCTTCCTCCGATCTTTGGAAGTGGCATAGGAGGCTCGGTCATTAAGCTTCGACTTGCTTGCAAGACTTAGCTCACTTGGCTAATCCGAGGATTGCCCAAGCTTTCGATGGAGAAGGATCTAGTTTGCCATTCTTGTAGACATGGGAAGATGGTTGCCGCTCCCCACCATCCAGTGACTAAGGTCATGACCTCGCACCCTGGAGAGCTTTTACATATGGACCTTGTTGGTCCGGCTCGGGTGAGCTCGGTTGGTGGCAAGTGTATTTTTGGTTGTTGTTGACGACTTTTCGAGATATTCGTGGGTCTTCTTTTTGACTGAGAAGACTGAGACTTTCTCCTTCGCTCGCAATCTGATTTTGCGTCTTCAGAACGAGTTCCCCTTGAACTCGATGCGAGCTATTAGAAGTGATAATGGTTCCGAATTCAAAAATTCGGATTTTGAGAAGTTTTGTAACCGCCTTGGCTTGGAGCATCAGTTTTCTTCCCCCTACACACCGCCCCAAAATGGTGTTGTAGAGAGGAAGAATCGGACCCTTGTTGAGATGGCCAGGACGATGCTTGATGAGCATAGGACTCCTAGGCGCTATTGGGCCGAAGCTATGAACACTGCATGCTATATTTCCAATCGCATTTTTCTGAGAGCTTTCTTGAAAAAGACTTCTTATGAGTTGCGTTTTGGAAACTGCCCAAGGTGCGTTATTTTCGAGTTTTTGGTTGCCATGTTTTTATACTCAAAAGGGCAACTTGGACAAATTTGAATCTCGTTCTTCTGACGGTGTGTTTTTGGGTTATGGCACTCACACTCGAGCTTATCGTGTACTTAACCTTGACACTAACCGAGTCATGGAGACATCCGATGTCACCTTCGACGAGACCATGGTTGTTGTCTTCTTCTCGTTTTGAGCGTGCAGTGATCATGAGGTTGGTGAGCCTCTTTTTGATGACGAGGACGAGGGTGCTGAGGTATTGATGATCCAGCACCCCCTCCACCTGCCGTGCCGCAAAGAGCGGCTTCTACGACGACTCACGGCCCCGACACCCTCTTCTCCTGGGGCCGTGGGATCCGCCACCCCGCGCGGTACCATTTGTACCCGGGGAGGCACCAGCTGCTGTTGAGGGGGGAGGCTACATCAGCTCGAGAGGCGCCACGACACATCCAGCGCCAGCACCCACCTCAGCAATGATCGGCAACATCGACGAACGAGTCACTCGGTCCAGGTCACAGCAAATCTCGCACTTCGCTCATTCTACTTTTGTTGCTAATTTTGAGCCCCGAGATGTTGGACACGCTTGACGGATCCGGATTGGGTAAATGCCATGCATGAGAGTTAGAAAACTTTGAGCGAAATCGGGTTTGGGTTCTAGTTCCGCCTCCACCTGACTGTAAGCCTATTGGGACAAATGGGTTTTCAAAAACAAGCAAGGAGAGGATGGCCACGTTGTTAGAAACAAGGCCAGGCTTGTAGCGAAGGGTTATAGTCAGAAGGAGGGGATAGACTATGAGGAGACGTTTGCTCCTGTAGCTCGTTTGGAGGCAATTAGGATACTCTTGGCCTTTGCTACATCCAAAGGTTTCAAACTTTTTCAAATGGATGTCAAGAGTGCCTTCTTAAACGGCTACATAGAAGAAGAAGTGTATGTTGAGCACCCCCCGTTTTGAAAATCCCAAATTTCCAAACCATTTTTTAAACTCCACAAAGCTTTTATGGTTTGAAACAAGCCCCTAGAGCCTGGTATGATAGGTTAAAAACCTTTTTGCTTGCTAAGGGTTTTAAAATGGGATGTGTAGATAAAACCGCTTTTTTCTCCTCAAGCAAGGCAAAGACACTCTCTTGGTCCAGATTTACGTGGATGATATCATTTTCGGTGTTCTTCTCACGCTCTGGTTGCCTAGTTTGCAGATACTATGGCAGGGAGTTCGAGATGGCATGATGGGCGAGCTGACATTCTTTCTCGGTTTGCAAATTAAGCAATCCCGAGATGGACGTTTGTGCACCAGGGCAAGTACACCAAAGACTTGCTAAAGCGATTCGATATGGGTGAGGCCAAGCCTCTTCCAACACCCATGTCGACGACGACTGCCCTGGATGCGGATGTGGATGGAGAAGCAGTGGACCAGAAGGAGTACCGCAGCATGATCGGGTCGCTCCTCTACCTGACGGCGACACGCCCGGACATTCAGTTTGCGGTGTGTCTGTGTGCGCGCTTTCAGGCGTCGCCGCGCATCTCTCACCGTCAGGCGGTGAAGCGGATTTTCAGGTACCTTCGTTTCACGCCTGAGTTTGGGATTTGGTATTCTGCTTCCTCCACCCTCTCCCTTTGCGGTTATTCGGATGCCGATTTTGCTGGTTGCCGCATTAAGCGCAAGTCCACTTCTGGGACTTGCCAGTTTATTGGTTCTTCTCTTGTTTCGTGGTCTTCTCGCAAGCAGTCTAGCGTCGCTCAGTCCACTACGGAGGCTGAATATGTTGCTGCGGCTAGCTGCTGTTCCCAGTTGCTTTGGATGATGGCCACTTTGCGTGATTTTGGTCTGAGCTTTTCTCGCGTGCCTTTGTTTTGTGACAGCACGAGTGCCATTAGCGTTGCTAAGAACCCCGTGCTTCACTCGAAGACCAAACACATTGATGTGCGCTTTCATTTTCTGCGAGACCACCAGGAGAAGGGTGATATCGACCTTCGCCATGTCGATACTCATCATCAACTGGCTGATATTTTCACCAAGCCTTTAGATGAATCAACCTTTAATCGGTTGAGGGGTGAGCTTGGTGTGTGTTTCCCCTTTTAGATGGGGGAAACATTTTGGATCTTGTATAGACTGACTCTTTTATTTTAAGTTTCTTTTCTTTGCATTTGTGCATACGCATTTACATTATGAGCTTCATGTTTATAATCACTAGAATGTAACTATGCTCTATTTAGTATGCTCCAATGCTTATATGGATGCTTGTAGCTTATGCTCTTCCTGATCACTAGTACATGGTATGAGCTGAGCTATTTTGGAATGGTGAATTTACTTAATAACTTACAATCTGAAAATGTTCACCATTGAGATATGCAACTAGCATGTGTAGGATATGTTGAGTTCACTCGTGCTTTTCATATATGCTAGGTTGCTATGTCTCTAGTTATGAGTCATTCACTTGCTTGGTCTGTTCATATCATGTATAAAATTTGAACCAAGTCTTAGTGAATTGAAAAGATCGAGATGGGATTGCTTGTCAACACCTCACGGTATCGAGACTGTTTCTCATTGCACTTTGAGTTAAACTTGAGCCGTGTAGTGTATGACCGAAACCGTAGCTTCAAGCTTCTGATTGCTTCGGCATAGGCTTCGCTCGGTTGAAAAGTTAGGCAAAGACAAGCTTTCAACCTCTCGCAATCACATGCTAAATAATTGAACTTGTGAAGTCTTTACCGCTGCAACTCCGATGTATAACTGAAATCACAAGTGTATGCTTCATTCCTATGCATGATGATTGAACTTTGCTAGGGGTGGTTCACCTTGTATACATGTTTAGCACTTGTCTGGATTCCTCTCTATACATGTGTAGTGCTATTTTGATGGTGACTATCTTTTTGGCTAAAAACTGCTCACTTGCTCATTTGCTTCATATTTCGTATGTGTGATCAGTTTGAGCCTTCGCTATTTGAGTGCTTAGGTGTGCCATTGGAGCTATACCGATTAGAGCATTTTTGCACTCTTTTGATTATATACCTGAAGCTGCTAACTTGCATTTCTGACTTCATATGCATTTTGGAAGGGGGAGTTGTGTTGGCTCAAGGGAAGAGTCTGTGCTTGATAAGTGCATTTTCAACTAAGGGGGAGAGTTTTTGCAAATCATATGTCTCCTGGCGTTCAACTAAGGGGGAGCTTTTGCTAAGGGGGAGTCCCCCGGGTTGCTTGCACTTGTCGAGGGGAGTTTGCTAGTTGTGTTGAGCCGTTGCCTCTGTCTTGAGGGACTAGCAAACATTTTCCTCATTTGGCGTCGAGGTTGATTTTGATTGGTTCGGAGACCTTTCGGTTGTTTTTCAATTGGTTCGGAGTGGTTTTCGTGCTAGTTGTGTTGAGCCTCTGTGCCTCTATCTTGAGGGACTAGCATTTTGCCATTTTTTTTATAGCTCTGATTTTCAATTGGCTTTTGCTACCGGTGTTGAGCCTATTCTACCTCTTCTTGAGGGCTAGCTTTGCTTTGCTTGGTCGCGTCGAGCCGTTGCCCATGTCTTTGGGGACCAAGTTCTCGCTTCCTCCACTTGACCTTCTTCGGCTTTGCTATGCTTTTGGGTCATTCGGTTGAGTTCTTTCTTCTCCTTCCTCCTACCTTCTTCTTTCATTATGATTTGTGTGAGTAGTTGACAATGCACTCATCAAAGGGGAGATTGCGGATACATGGGTGTATGCCGAGTCTCTAAGTGATGAGTGATTGTCAACGGGTTTGATCGCATGTTCTTTGGCTTGTGTTGTGCAGGTGTCGAGCTCGGAGACAGTGATCGAGGGCAAGGTGAAGGTCAAGTTGAGACGTGTCGTGCCGATGGACTGGGTGCGATGAAGGATGGGCGTGCCGTGCGGCGGACGTGCCATGCGGATGGATCGAGCAGTGAAGGGCGGACGTGAGGCTTGGACTGAGGGACCGGAGTGCCTGAGGATCAGCTGTGGTGGCTGGCAGCCTGGGACAGCGACGAGCAGAGACTTGCGGGGCACGGTGTTGCTCGGGTCGAGGACCTGGGGACACGTGTCGGTGGACGGGGTGCACGGGAGGTGCATCCCCTCTACAGCTCCGGTTTGTTGGTTGAGCCAGAGAAAAACCAACGGGTGGACGGTTTCCAGGTTTGGGCCTCAAAACCTGGGTGCTCGGTTTCCAGGTTGAGCCACAAAACCTGGGCGCGGATGGTTTCCGAGTTTGGCCACAAAACTCGGGTGATGGGCCGGTTTCCGAGTTTGGGCCTCAAAACTCGGGCGCTACGGGTTTCTGAGTTTGGGCCACAAAACTCAGGCTGATGGGCTGGTTTCCCGGTTTGGGCCTCAAAACTGGGGGTTGCTGGAAAAGGCTGGTTTCCCGGTTTGGGCCACAAAACCGGGGGTGCAGAGCGAGGACGGCACGTGGCGGCAATCGGAAGGTTGCGTGGAGGCAATGCGGACGAGTTGTGCGGGCGTGGCCGTTGGATCTACCTACCACCGAGTTGGTCCAGAATAACCCTAGGGTTTAGCTGGTTCGCTGTGTAATTAGAATAGAGAGGGGTAGAGTAGGAAATAGACTTAGACTAGAATAGGATAAGTAGTCAGGGGAGACACCCTCCTCCCGTATCTCAGTTGTCTCAGTTTTAGCCATCTCATTTTGCTTCCTGCACTTAGGGTTTCCTGCTCTCCCATCCCCTGCTGTAGCTGAGATCCGCAGAGAGACTTGAACTCTGTGTACTGTTGATTTTGAGGAAAGGAGGCCGGAACCTCCTTGTCGTAGCGTGTGTTTGCGCTTCGGCTTGCGATTCGTGGGTGTGATTTGCGGTTCATTTGTGTTCTTCGCGGAATCCTTTTTCTCCACGATTTTCCCGTCGCTTGATCTCTTTGCTCGGTTCATCTTTTGCAAAACCGTTTGAACCAAGTTGTTCTAGATCGTGAGGCACTTCTTTCCACCGAAGGAATTAAACTCTAACCTCACGGTCTAGGAGATCGATCGATTTTCGTTTTAGATTGCGTTCTTGCTTCCTTGCCCCGAAATTTCTTGATTCACCGATTTGGAGTTAGGTTCGAGCCATGATCTCTTAGAGATAGCTCACTAGCATCCTTGTGACCCCTCAGATCGAATCCTAGGCCTAGAGCTTTTGATTTAGAGGAGATCGGGTTGAATCATCAAAGAACTGCGCTGTTTTCGGGGGCATCGGACGCTATCACGGGAGCATCGGACGCTAGGGTTCCTAGCATCGGACGCTCCGGTGACGCGTGTCACGCTTTTGGCGTTTTAGTTTGCATCGGACGCTAGGCATCGGACGCATCCGTTGTCCATCGGACGCGCCGGAGCCTTTGCATCGGACGCTGGGTGATTACTGTTCACAGCGTCCGATGGTGGAACAGTAAGGTTCCAGAACCGGCCAGTTTGCATCGGACGCGTCCGGTGGTCTGGCATCGGACGCAAGCCAGCGTCCGATGCGACTGGTTTCGCACGGTTTCATCCGCGGTTCGCTCGTTCGTTGTCGGAATTGATTTCCGTTTTTTTTGAATTGGCTTTCTAGAGTTGTGTAGTGTCCCGCTGTGCTTCTTGGAAGCATCCACCCTACATCTAGGGTCGTGGACATTAGCAAGCTCTAGGGTTTGTCTCTTGGGGTGATTCTTGGGTCAGTGGCTCTAGTATCCAAAAGGAAATTTTAAAGCTCCCATTCACCCCCCCTCTGGTCGCTTTCTGGTTGCTTCTCGATCCTTCACCGATGAGCCGTAAGCAAGCCATCAAGTTGCCGTTGAGCCACGAGCGAGCCATCGAGCCACAAGCGAGCAGTGACAGAACCGACCAATTTATAAGAGCACAAGTGCGAAAACCTCTGCCAGAGCAGCTGAATTAGCACACTTGAGCCCATATAAACCCGGTAGTCCGTGAAATCCTGAGGGATTTCAAACTTTTCTAACATCTCAGCCAAGATCCAATGGTCAAGCAAATACAAATCATGTTCACAGAGCTTTGCAGCGGAAATAAAATTACAAAACAGTTCACAAATAATAATACAAGTGGAGTTCCACTTAATTTTAGAAGAAACAACATATCTTTGAAATGAATACCAAAATATAAGTTGAAATACTTTGCTAGCTTGAGTGACATCCTCCAACAACAGCATAAAGAGAAGAAGTATGGAACTGCCGAGCCCACCGGCACTGGCCATCACCTTTCAGCAGACCTAACCTTCACCTGCAACAAGGTCGGATAAACCCTGAGTACTCGAATGTACTCAGCTAGACTTACCCGTCAAAAATCAAAAATAAAGTGACACCAAGGAGTATGCAAGGCTGATATAAACAGTGGAGCTGGCTAACTTTATTTGCAAAAGGAGCTTGAGATAAAGGATTCATCATTTAATTATATGAGCGGTCATCTTTTATCCTATTCTTTAAACTCTAGGTTTTGCACCTGTACTAGAGCACTCACTTGAATCTAGCAAACAAATACATAATACCATATCAGGTTTGCTTATCAATATTTTAGTTGAACCATCATTTGTCACATGGAGTTGTATCGTGGTGAAGCTCGCCATAGTTTCCCACTAACCGGGGGAGACGGCGACTCGAATCGAATTCCAAACCAGCTGGTGAAAGACCTTTAATACCAGCCCACACTTTCCACGTCGGGTCCATGCATTGGGCAACCGCTCGATGCTTGTTCGTGGTGGTAATCGTCGCGGTTCAAGCACGGGCCGCCCAATTGGAACCTGGTGATGGCCTCTCGCGGTAGATCACATTTCCATTCTAGAGGGCGCGACACGGGTCGAAACCGGCCCGAACAGCTTCTAACCGGCTTCGGGGTCGATAATTACAGCACCGACATATCCCTAAGTAAAAGGGCGCGTTCAAAAATGAATGAGGGCCAACATCAATACAAACCTACATGATCCAACGGACGGACTGCCCCAAGTTTCCAAACATGTGCGTTGCCTTCCAGTTGACCGTATTTCATCACTACTCAGGTTCTTTTCCACGATAGCAAATATAGCCAACCGTGATCCGGTAAATACCCACCAGGGGTAATACGGAAACATCCTTAACTACTACTTTTATTTAGCAGACTAAGCAATTCTATATGATAAATAAGTACAGGATAACAAGGCAGGTGTAACAGTAATCAAGGGAGGATAATGCATCAATTAGGATTCAATCAACCCCTATACCTAATGCATCACAATATAAAAGGACTCAAGTAATTTTTAATTGCAAAAGATAGGAGGCTTAAAATGCTCCGGGGCATGCCTGGGAACCAACACTAGGTTAGTGTTTGTTAGATGATACTCGCTTGGCGAGCATCTCCGCGGTAGCACTTGCTCAACTCCGCTTCTTCATGAGAATCCACCAAACACCGTCTTCGGGTTTAGCCTCATCATCACGTCCTTCACGATGTATCTACCGTTACCTAAATGAGATGCGCAATGCAAGCGTATGAATGCAAGGGAAAAGCTTATGAAGCAACACATAAGACACACAACATAAGCATTACTATTTACTTCACATAAGTATACAGGATAACTTCGAAAAGTAGGCATAGCTCTAACACACAATATGGCATGATCACTCCAGCAAGTTATTATTAAAGCAAAGTGTGATACACGGTTCAATAGGCACTTAGAGAGGCTAACAATAACAATCAATCAAGACACCATCACACATGGAACACATGTATGCGCATATCACTTCTACTTTAGTTAAACAATAACCAACATTATATATTGATATAACACAATAGATTTATTAACTTAATAACATGGAATGCACAATCTAAACATTACCAAGTCATGACATAGCATCAAAGATCACAGAATCAACATTAAGCTATAGCAAACAAGTTCGGTTCATTTAGACAGTTTGGACAGTAACAAAGCATACACTTTAAATAGACATAAATGGAGCTACACATGTCCAAATAAGGTGATCATAAACTTTCTGGAAAGCTAATGAAATTATCTACAACTTTGCTATTATCACTTAAGCATGATTCAGCCATTAAAAAGACCAAACATAACAGACAATCACTTCTGTCCAAACTTTGGACAGAATATTACATTCATCTTCAAACAGCTGTAACTAGAGATCTAAAGCACCCAAAGACTTGATATAAGACTTATTAGAAAGCTTATTAAAAACTCTACAACTCTTCTATTAACAGGAAGACATGATTTAGAACTTAAACTAGACAAACAATTCATTCTTTCAGATCTGCACAGAAAATATGTAAAACCTGACAGCAAACCTGCAAAATCTATAACTCTAAACTACTGGGCCTAAAATCATGAAATTTTAGGACAAACAAGATAAAGAAGTTATCTACAACTTTTGTATAGAACACATCTACAGAAAAAATCATTTTCCTCACGAACTAATAACCACTACAAAAACTGTGCATGCAGCAATTTCAGCAATTTAACAAATCACTTCATTACTTATTTGATTAGTACGTGAGCACACATATGAGTTATGAACAACATCGAACACTTATAAACATGAGAACACAATACTTGTCTCAGATTAACATGCAACCAAGGTAATCATTTCAACATATACATTTTCATTTACCAATATGCTTTCATTAATTAAATAATCAACAAACGTAGGCATTATTTTTAAGTGATATTGCAAACATATAATTTGGAGCTTATATTTTTACTAATGATAGATAATGTCAAATCATGACTACTGCAAAGAGATTATATACTCTGGTCTTATCAATTATTTATTCAAAACATGGCAAGTTTAATTCATAAAATGCATGTGAGAGCAACAAAATTCCATAAATCATAATTTCTGTAAACACATGGACATGATAAAATTATTCAAGCTATAACAACATCATAGAAAGGCAGTGGAACCGCCTTTTCTATTTTCACATGCAAAGATTTGTCATAAATCATTTTAATCCATTTAATGAGCTGAAAGCAAGATAAATTTATAACTAAATTATACATCCACCAATAAATCTGAAATTTTTATCACAGCACACACAAGACCAGAGGAGCCTACCATACAAATTTCACAGCAATCTAAGTAGTAAAACAGCAGATAACATTTTCTCTCTAGTTAATCCTATTTAACACAAATAAATCATTAGCACAGAAACTATCAACTAACATACCATATATTATACATTCACTGGACAGAGCTATTTGCAAGGATTCCAAAAAGTCCTCACTCGCAATTTTTCGACAAACACACAATTTATCACGTATTTTACAACATTCAACCAGATTTATTAATTAACAAAAACGAAAACAGAAAACACATATCGCACAGAGGACCCTCCGATCTGCAGAAAACAACCAAGGACTAGTTAGTAAACATATGAGTCATGTCATTTTTGCAAAGTGAAACAACAAAAAGTTTCAGCTTTAGTAGATGACCCTTGTTCTCTGTTTTCACGGGAAAACGACGGTAGACGACGGAGATGACCGGCCTCACGCACAAAGAACCGGGCTAGGGTTGGGGCTGGCCACGGGCGCCGCTGCTGCTCGCTGCTGCGCTGCTGCCCATCGCTGGTGCCTTGGACTGCAGGCTGCCAGCTGCTGCTGCCTTCGTGGCAGCGCTGCCTGGCTTGCCGCGGCCAGGAGCGCGCGGCTCTGCCTCTGCGGTGGCAGGCAGGGAAGCGCGCAGGAAAGGGGGAAAAGAGCCAGGGCGGCCGGCTGCCTTACCAGGGAAGAGGATAGCGAGCAGGGAGAGGAGCTGCTGCTGGTTCCAGCCATGGGAGGCCAACGAGAGAAGAAGGAGAGAGGAGAGGAGCGGGGGGGGGGGGGGAAATGAGACGGAGAGGAGGGAGGTCGGCATTTTTCACGCGAGAAGAGGAGACCGGCCTTTTGCGTGGGCGAGGGGGGAGGAGTGCGGCAGAGGGCACCGCCCCTCTGCGCCAATGAGAGGGCGCCGCAGGCCTCGGGGCGCGGACGCGGCCTCGGGGAAATTTCCCGTGAAATTTTTCCCAATTTCTTTCCCAATCTGGCAGGTTTCCGGAAACTTTCGGTCATTTTCAAAAATTCCAAATACTGATCAAACGGACTCTGATTCCGACGAAACTAATTTTGTTGTCGTCGTCTCGATGAGTACTCCGACTTTCGCTAAAGGCGCTCAGTCAAATTTCGAATCGTTTGTCCGGTAACGATCGTCGACGGCAGCATCACGGTGACCGAATTTCCAATTTTGCAGTACAGACGTAACTGATTTCTGAAACCTCAAACCTGCGTTATACTCTATCTTGTGAGCTCATTTTCACCCTTTTTGGCACCGATCAAGGTCTCGGCCATAAAACGAAATTTGTTCCTTTCGATTTGTACTACAACTTCCGTTTAAGGCGCACTGACATGCGAACACCCGAAAATATCGTTCAACTCCGGTCAAAGCGGTCACCCGGTAGGATCCAGATTACGGTCTCTCGTCGGTCGGAATATTTTCCGGTCGTCTGCTCAACACGGAACTTTCATAACTTTTGACCGTGAGTTCATATATAATTAATTGTGCATAATTGCAACACTTGGTTGAATCCGAATGATTTTCTTCAGTTAATCAACCATAACAGACAAAGCTGCGACTCATCATTTCATGTGACTTTTTGATTCCAAACTTCACCAAACTTTTTCACCAGTTACTATAGACAGGAATGGAGGTGGGTCACATGAAAAATCCATGTTCAGCATAAATCCTGGATATTCCAAAATTGGGTAATCATTATTAACTGACTCAATTAATTATTTCACGAACAATTCAAACTGTGGCTCTGTCTCCGGGATTCATCCCAATACTTCTGTCACCGCTAACATTACTAGAAATTATCCCTCGATCATCACCTGACAGAACATGTCTGTGTTTAAACTGACTGCATCGTCTGGTGTCAAACACCTAGGGTGTTACAACCCCTCCCCCCTTAAAAGAATCTCGTCCCGAGATTCCGGACCAAAGACTTTTCAACGGAAGAGAAACATATCGCTTATCCTTAGTGGCTACTGATAACTCAAGATATACTGACCTTTCAGCAGCAAAGAAACTATCAGGAATAAAACAACTTTCCGAGCTTTCAAGTCATTTCCTGGTTACTAGCTCATGTCAGAAGAATTTCCTGTGCTGATTCACATCGAACAATGAGGTGCACTCAAGATACCACTGTTAGGTTGCACGAAAAACCATAATTGTACTATTACTTTGGGAGGAATCCAAGATAATATTGCCAAAAATACTAGATCTTCATCTGGTTGACATTATTACAAATCAACTACCTTCGAGACTGGGAGGAACTGGCTGGCCAACAACCATTGTGTATACCATTGGTGAATGTACGTTCTAGTAGATAGCAGTCGATGGAGAGCTACATAAAGTTCCATGTGTGCAGTTCTCTTTCTATGATGATAACACTGTATTATCTGAGTATCTTGAGAGAGCGGTGAATGTGATAGCTGACTCTACCAATTTCATGCTTTTACTGATCCTTCTTTACAGGAATTCTCATCTCTTCAGCAGCGACAATCACCAAGATTGAATTCGATGCAACCTCTTGGGTAAAAACAACAAACTACCGAATTTCCGTATACCACCAAGTAGGTCAACATCATCCTTCTTCATGATGTATTTGCAATTCAGTAGAACTACTTGTTCCACTATCTTGGTTACAGAGTAACCTTCTCAAAATCACTTAGTAACGCAGGGACATAATCTGAAATCTGTTGTTTGACACTTCCATTTGTCATCAATTTATACTTCTTAGGTGTTGATCTTTGTCGAATACCTTGACTGCTCAGGAATAAGGGACTGATTCTGAATGTCCTTTTCATCCAACACAATCCAAAATAATCTTCCTGTAGTGGTCAAATGTACCATCAAGCGGTCCTTATCCGAGATACAATTCTGAACAAATTACTAGGCCAGTGTACTGCCTTGTAGTACCATTCAAATATTTCCAAGATAAAGTTGGCTGAAACACAACAGAGACTGGGATGAACGAGTACCACAAACAACATTAGTTGGTTTACAGACTTCTGATATAACACTGTTCTGTGAGACATAGCCTTCATAGTTACCAAAGAGTCATTTCTGAATTGGATATTAGCCTTTCCATGGATGAAACCAATCAGCTATCTCTCAACACTAAAAAGCTCCAAGGTTTCAGCTTTTACTACAAGCAATGCTGAATATCAATGCACACTGTCACCATCATGGTTAGTAGAGAATTAGGCACATCCAGGAGGATTGAGTTGACTAAAAGATCGTCATGCAGATATATATATATATGTATAGTTTATGTAGAAAACTTTTTCGGATCTAGGGTATCTTATCCAATATCACACCATCTCTGTTACTTATCCCGCAGCTGGTACTTGTCCACCTTAAGTATTATATGCCACATTACTTCACTACCACCTTATATGTTGCTCAAACAGAGTCCTTTGTCTACCACCTCTTATAGTCTATCATTGCTTTCATTACTGACTGATTCTGGAAAAAAAAGGTCATCCTCTTTGCAATTTCAAAAGAAACACTGCCACAACTGATCTGCCATAGAGATTTCTTGGAAGGAATATAGAAGATAACAAGGAGAAGGCTTCATGAAAGATAACACATTGGCATAGTTTCCATAATGAATCTCGACTAGCAACCACGATACCAGCGCGTGCCGAGCAGCACAACCATGTGTGTGCACCCACTAGAGGCTCTCGGTTTCGTCGCGGCACCATTAGTCAGTAATCAAGACATCATTATTGAATTCACAACCAATGAGAAATCCTACATGACGCAGATAGATCTTGCATGGATAAGAATCACATGCAAGGCATAAGCTAGCAAAACAAGGATGATCACAAGGTATGGAAATCACAAAGGAGGTGATTTCAAGAACAAAACATGACACAAGACATCAAGGATACGCCTTGTGCACATCAAGGTTATGACACGATGAAGGATTACATGAACTTGATTTGGTCCAAACAACAAAAGGGTAACCGAGAGGACACAACAAGGATTTGGGCGTAGTCTCCATAACTGTGCAAGACAAACTACGGTCAAGAACTGGTATTGACAGGAACTTTACAGCAAGGGGTACAAAACATCCATGGCTTAGGCAACACTTAAAAGGGGGCCAAACATGGGTCTTCAGGTTAGTCAGAGACATGGATACACAAAAAGCATAGGCATACCACGGTTCAGGTCCAAGATTCTGAAAAGCTTAACTTGGGCTAGCTGGTCGAACAAAAGGCATGGACAGACATAGGTACATGTCTTTGGCACAAGCATTCTAAACCATCAACTAGACACACAAACACAGGCCTTAAGCAACAAAGGTTCTACTCGGGGCATCTCGGAAGGTCAAGAGGTTTGGGCAAAATAAAGGCTTAACAACCACTCAGGTACTCACCGAGGACAAAGGTTGACTAACCAAAGCATCACTTAGATAACAGAACATCTACACATAGCCTTAACAAGCATTGGAAGACGCAAACAAACAGCTTAAGCAACCAACACTAATTACCAAGCTCAGACCAACCAAACATCTATCCAACACACAAACACATAGACATGCAAAACATAGTGAACAAAAGTTGCCATTGTTTTATTTCCTGTTTACTAGATTGGAGCATAACTCTTTATCTAAAAGCAAACATACTAAGCACACTAAGCTACAGTTGTTTGTTTACTATAAGCAGTTTACAACTTAAAGCTAACACTCACTTATTTAGTCTATGAAACTAACAACAAGCAACAAGCTCATGCTAGTCTACATTCCAACAGAAATAAACAGATACTAGGTAATAACAACTAACAAGAAGCACACAACAACTTAATCTGGGGTACAAGCAAGCATAACAATAGTTTGAAAACATTCTAAACTTGCTATACATGCTATGATTGTAGTCCACTTAAATTAGTTGCAAGCATTTATTTCTTACAAGCATATCACTAGTGAGGATTAAAACTAGATTAGAGAGCAATTATAAAGTATGGTGCACATAAAAACAGAATTCTATGCATAACCATGCATACAACAGTTTATATACATCTTAAACATGTTAGGGAAGTTCATCGTTTACCCAAATTAAATTCTTTACATGCACTTATTAATTTCCTTAACTTAGCAACGTGAATTAGAGAGCGATCCAATCTATACCCAGAGAACTCTGGAAGATTAGAGCAGCTCACTCCTGCTTTTATTAGGCTACTACAAGCATTTTAGTATTTTGAAGTAAGTAAAACAACCTACACAAGTCTAGCAAGTAATCATGCTTAAAACAACTTAAATAGGTTTAATCTATTTAAGGTTGTCTACAAGAAGTTTTACATTTTTCTGGCAGTAAACATGATATTAGAGAGCTATGAAGAATTATTTTTACAAACTTTTAATTCTTATAACTCTAGTTCTCATCATTTGCAAGAAAAGTAAGAATGAACAGGATTTCATTTTTTTAGCATGGAAAAGCAATTAAACAACATGTTTAGTACATTTCCTTGCTAAAGTATGTTAACACAAAGGTAATCAAAACTAGAATTGTAACCATTGGTCACTCTAAACTTCATTACCACATTCAACAAGTTTAGGAAGCATTTAATAAATCCAGACAAAAACTATATACAAAATAGCTTCAAACAACAAGTTTTATTATTTCTTTGGTGGAGCAGTTGAAGACAAAACTAACTTAAAAAAAATTAAATTAAAACTTTAGCATAGTTTTACCACATAAGTAGAACAACACCACACAAGTAATTTACTTACTACAAGACATTACAACATAGGGGAACTCCTACGCATCAAAAACTTATTGTTTAACCACTCTTCTAGCAAACATTAAACCGAGCCAGGCAACCACACAACCTGATGAACTAGCAGGGTTATCCAAACAACCTTATACAAGATAGTTACTTCTAGCCTATAACAAGCAATCACTTATTTAGCTAACATGGAAACATCCCTATAAACATTGCATACTAACAAACATCAAGAACAAGACCACATTAATTCTAGTTCAGAGGAACACACGACATCAAACAGAACATTTATTTCTAACTTTTACAAGCAATCCAGCACATCATGTTGAAACACTAGCTCACAACAAACTTCACTATTACAGGAATAAGGGTAGGGGAAGCACTTCAATTTACAAACAACCATTATGTTTTATTATTGCATTAGTCACACTTGACAACAAGTTGTTCATTATTGGAATAAGGGCGAGAAAAGCATGTTCATGATCAAAGCACAACAAGATGGATGCTCGTCCTATACGTCCTCACAACTTGCCAGCCTGAGGCGACAATCACGTTCTAGGTCGGTGGCATAACATGCACTCTCGATATAACTAGTCGTCAACTATGCATACGCATTCGAGGTTAGTGTACCTGCAGAAAATCTCATTTTAGCCCATTCCCACAACAGATATAAATACATTGCAGGAATTTAAATCTAGATACTATCTTAGCTGCATACCCAGTATACACGTAAGTAGTATATGCACCCATCAGAATAGTATTACTCCCGCAATTAAATACCTTCACCCGCATTCGTGTGCTTACGAGTACAGGTTCTAGTACCAAACTAGCTCTTCCCTAGACCAACGGTTGTTTGGTCATGCTCTCACAACTCACACTTACCTGAGCGTAGGTGCGACGTTGCATAAAATAAATTCATCTACCCCACATATATGAGTACATCATATGTGAGGGCTACCACCAACATTAGACCATAGGGTAGCATAGTGCGGTCATCTATACGTACCTTTTGAGTCGACGTGTCGTTGCAAGAATGTAAAACCTCCAAAGTTAGTATTACTTAACTAAGCCACCTGAAAGTCCTAAGTGGGCATAACTGGAGGTTGTCGCTAGCACATAATTTTGTAAATTAGGTTTTGACAAACTTGCCTACTAGCTAAAGATTTTTAGATAAAATAGGCTTTTCAAAAACCAAAATTTTTGTTTTGAAACCATGCACATGACAGTATTATGCTTAACCTTGCTCCGATACCAGCTGTGACAGAACCGACCAATTTATATGGGCTCAAGTGTGCTAATTCAGCTGCTCCGGCAAAGGTTTTCACACTTGTGCTCTTATAAATTGGTCGGTTCTGTCACACGAGCTGCCGGGCAGGCATTGAAGAATCAAGCCGTCATCGAGCTGCAAACAAGTCGTCCGAGTACGAAGTCATCCATTACTCGGATATCTCGACGGTGTCGACTACTCTACTCGGCGGTGCTAATCACTCGACTCGGCATCAACCAAGCTAAGTCATGCTTTAATATTTTTAATATCTTTAAATATTAATTGTGAGCCGCTACGGCCACATCATAATTACATTCCTGGCTACTCATATAGCTCCGAGCTTGTAGTCGGGACAACACCTCACGGGTGTACAATGTACACTCGGAGCGTGCTTTCTTTTTTCGTGCAGCATGACTGCTATAATCTTCTCTTAGCAAGTTGTTAAATTACTTGAATAAGTGCAAGCCTTAATCCGTGAAGCCTGTACCTCACGCTCGACAAAGCTCGACACGCAGGATAGGTGCTTAAACGTCACAGGCCCACTACTCGGGTGATTTAAACAACCTAGCAAGAGCAAGATGCGAAAATTTCATGTGCATTTGTTAATGCTGGGACATGCTCCCGACTTGATATCATGAATATCAGTTACAACAAATTTTTGTATGTCTTCTTTGCAGGGAAAAGATATGGACTACAACACCGGTTGAGGTACGCCCCTGAGGGCTACCCTACACGGACACCACGCCGCTGGGTGAGGTAGGCCCCTGAGGGTTGCCTCACTCGGACACCATGCTGTTGCGACGAGCCTTCAAACATGGTTATGATGATTTGGGAGTCTCGAGGTGGGGGTGATACGGGGTCTCCAGTGAGGAGACTACCCGCCCGAAGCCTTGAGCTCACCAATATCCTACTTCCACTACTTCGATCAAGCTTTTTTACCTCCACGGCTTAGTCGGCATTAAGCTTGGGGGCTCGGTCGTTGCCTCAGCTTAGTCAACTTCACTCCGACTACGCTCGGTGGCTGGGATTCAAGGATGAAAGATCAAATTTACAAGCATTCAACCACTCGGTAATAAGCATATGACGATCCTTGTCTTCGGGAGATTACTCGGCTGCACCCTTGAGGAAGTCTACAAGATCCTACAATCGACTCCGAGTAGTCGATTCTAGGCTCGGGGGCTGCGGGATACATATCCTCAGATGATGCATCCAAGTTTCTTTGAAAGGAATTGGAGCAAATTCAAACAAGACCCTCCATCTCTTTATGCTAGGCGGGGGCTACACCCAATGGGTGCGCTTTTCAGAAAGCGCACACCATTAGAAGACTTCAAGAGCACTTTATGGTTTCTCTCAGAAGGTACTCGGATGACACTTGATCAAGGCCAAGAGTCTCAAGATGACTTCACCGACAAACCATGAAGAGCTCGGGAGCTTGTGGGACAGAGTCCCCGGGTACTCCGCAAGGAAGGACGAAGACCTAGTCCAACTAGGACTCTCCATGTAATCCTAGTAGTATTGCTACCTTGTAATCCTACTAGGACTCCTAATATTGTAACCGACTAGGACTCTGCCTCCTGGACTATATAAAGAGAGGCAGAGCTCCATAGATCGACACAGAAGATAAGCCAGAGACATAAAGGGGTCGTGGTACACAGCCAGATACCCATAAGCGCAGGGCGCAATACTATTCCCCCAAACTGGACGTAGGGATGCTATTCAGCAGACCAAACCAGTATAAATCATTGTCTTTGCGTTTACCATCGAGTTCTGCATACGTCGATCCCCACCGAACAAATCGTCTCAGATCCCTCAAGACAGTTGCCGGTTAACAAACACCGACATTGGGTTTCTAACATCTTATTAAAGCTTAATTGATTTTTCAGAGCAGATGAGAAATCTTCCAATTTAGCATTTATATTCTCAAGGGTTTTATCATTCAACATTAATTTCTTATTCAAAAATTTAGTAGTTCTACCTTGAGAGTAGACTAGATTCTTTAAGAACGAGAAATTATCAGAATTCTGAAAATTAGTGCGGGGGAATGAATTGTTACCTTGAGAGTTTGCAGGCTGATTCCATCCTTGATTCTGTTGACGGAAACCGTTGTTGTTGTTGTTGTTGCTGATGAAGTTCAAATCTTCATGTAGTTCGGGGCAGTAGTTCTCAGAATGTCCGGTTTCTCCAAAGACTTCACAAGTCATGTAGGATTCCAGAGATGGGACACTCTCTTGTTGGTTCATCTTCTCACAGCTGTCCAGCTTCTTTGCCAGCAGGTCCATCTTGGCCACGATCATGTCGGCTGTTGATGGTCCTTAAACACCTGTTTTACCATCAACATTTTACCCTAAAATTCACCAAAAAGGCATGAAATGTAGTCAAATAGGTTTCAAACTAACCAAATTCCACATGTCCATAGAATTTTATTTGAATGCAGGAATTTGGACCAAATTTGAAGAATGGACCCAGCAGGAGACAAGCCCACTCACCAGGACCCATTTGGGCCCGAGTGGCATGGCGCCCGCCAACCAGAGGTGGCGCCCGCCACCCATATGTGGCGCCCGCCACATGGAGAGGCCCAACTCTCCCACTTTGCCACGTCACTGATCCGTGTGACAATCCTAAGGCCAAATCTTGGCCCTTGGTCACTAGGTCAGTGGCATCGGACGGCTCAGGATGGAATGGTGTGGATCAAGGCAGGATGGCGGTTACTCAGACATGCAACCGACCTAACCACCGCCTCTCTGGAGCTCCTGGATGCCATTGAAGCAGAGGCGGTGCATCCAACGGTGATGGGGGTGGCGGCTGCCACCTAGGGCTGGTGCCCGCCACTAGGGTTAGCCCTAGGTCGGCTGGCTGCCCCCTATAAGTACCCCCCTCACTCCTCAAGACTATAAATACCCCCCTGAGGCATCACTTCATGGATATACCACTCCAAGCAACACACAAAGCAAGACAAGCAAGTGAGAGTTAGGTTAGAAGCTTAGAGAGCTTAGGCAAGTAGGTAGCTAGTAGAGCAAGGCATCTTTGCCCTCGCGGGAGCGCTGCCCAGGGCTTAGCTCAAGAGTAGAGGCGTGCGAGTGATCGGTCCCAGAGCTGCGAAGAGTCTTCCTTCATCTCCAGTTCAGGTTTTGCTCTTGTTACTCAAGCACTTTACTATATTCTATTTCATCATTTCAAGTATTACTTTATTCTACTTATCAGTATTGAGTGGTATACTTGATTGATTGCTTGAGTGCCTAGCTATCCTACAGATCAATTCACTTAGCCATTGTAGTTAATCTCTAGTGAGCTTAGTGTTTGATCTTTGCCAATAGGTTGCTTAGTTAGTTTAGTGTTTATCTTATTAAGTCAAGTATTTGCTCTGACATCCGCAAGGGTGTCTCTATTCAAAGCTAGGATAGAGATAGTTAGAATATAGTTAACCGTGGTGCTTAGTTATAGACTTACCTTCAGATACGGCTGGACCCCTGGATAGCTGTGGTAGCAAGCAGGTGGTGACAGCCCTGTGCGCCTTGAATTCCACCACGTAGTTGGCCCAGTTTAACAGTAAGGCTCGTTGTGCTAGCGTTCAACCTAAGTAAGTAGTAAAGGCTAGTACGCCTCGATTCTTGATAAGATAGGAATAAAACTTTACTTAACTTAGTTGCTTTATTGACATTTGCCTATCTTGCTTCGTAGTTATCTTGCCTTGTAGTTATCTTGCTTCGTGGTTATCTAGGAGTAGTTATTAGTTAGTAGTTAGTTATCTTAGTTATCCTTTAGTTACCCTTTTATCGACCTATCCATCCACCTTACCTTAGCCATCCATATCATCCTTACCTATCCACCCATACATTCTTTCTAGCCTTCCATCCTCTCTTTCCCCTTTTCCCTTTTCTCTTTTCTTCGACTCTCATCCCCTCCTTGATTCGACTCATACACCACCCTAGCCTTCCCTTGGGATCAAATAAATCGACACCTGGTACTCCCAGGCGAAGTGCTACTACGATAGTTCTGTGCGCTTGCAGAATCTCCTCTTGGTAGATTGCAATCTCTCTAGCTAGCTCCTACTAGTGTCGGGATTGACAACCCCGCTTGGCATTAGTAGATAGCTGCTTTAGCTTCACTCCTTTAGGTATAGTGACCGGACTTGCTTCAAGCACTTCTGACACCGTTGCCTGGAATAGATTCCATAGTCTACTCCTAGTAATGACGTTGGCTAGTGTCAGCAAGCATTTCTGGGCCGTTACTGGGGATAGTTGCCTAGGTCTATCTTTAGTGAAGCTAAGAACTACCAACAAGCATTTCTGGTGCTGTTGCCGGGGAAGGCAATCGGTGTATCGGTTGAGTCCGTGTCGAATTTATCTTCGATTAAGCTCCCGCTTAGCGAATCCCATCTTACCCCATTCTTTCTTTCTTTAGTTCTTCTTATCTTTTTCCTTCATCTTCTTCAACTTCTTTCTTTCTTATCTCGTTCCATGTTCACGATGGCCAACAAGACCATTCGTGAGTTTTCTGCTCCTTCTGCCGCTAATGTAGCGATAGGACCAGACGTGATCGATGCCAACCTCAATTTTGAGTTAAAACCGGCTCTGATCACGATGGTCCAAGCTAGCCCGTTTTTTGGCAAGGCTCATGAGGATGCCAATGCTCACCTCCAACAATTCTTGGAGATTTGCGGCACCTTCACCATTAAGGGGATAACCCAAGAAGCCATCTGTCTTCGTCTCTTTCCTTTCTCTTTGCTAGGAAAAGCGAAGCAATGGTTCTATACCGATCGCAACGCTATAGACACATGGGACAAGTGTTCCAACGCTTTTCTTGCCAAATTCTTTCGTATGGGCAAGACGAATGCTCTGCGCAACAAAATCTCTAGCTTTACGCAACAAGCCGAGGAATCTATTCCCGAGGCTTGGGAGAGGTTGCAAGAGTACGTCGCTGCTTGTCCGCACCATGGTATGGAGGACTGGCTATTGATCCAGAACTTTTACCATGGCCTAACCTCACTCTCTAGAAGCCATTTGGATGCCACCGCTGGCGGTGCATTCTTTTCTCTGAATGTTGCAGATGCTAAGGCTCTCATAGAGAAGATGGTGTTGAACCAAGGATGGAATGACGAGAGACTGCAGCCCCGTAGGCGAGGTGTGCATTCCCTTAAGGAGGCCGACATGATCGTGCCCAAGATGGACCTGCTGGCAAAGAAGTTGGACAGCTGTGAGAACATGAACCAACAAGAGAGTGTCCAATCTCTGGAATCCTACATGACTTATGAAGTCTGTGGAGAAACCGGACATTCTGGGAGCCACTGCCCTGAGCTACATGAAGATTTGAACTTCATCAACAATAATAATGGTTTCCGTCAACAGAATCAAGGATGGAATCAACCTGCAAATTCACAAGGTAACAATTCATTCCCCCGCTCTAATTTTTAGAATTCTGATAATTTCTCATTCTTGAAAAATTTAGTTTACTCACAAGGTAGAACTACTGATTTCTTGAATAAGAAATTAACGTCGAATGATAAAACCCTTGAGAATATAAATGCTAAATTGGAAGATTTCTCATCTGCTCTGAAAAATCAATTAAGCTTTAATAAGATGTTAGAAACCCAATTAGCTCAACTTGCTGCTATCATACCATCTTTTGAAACTGGCAAAATTCCTGCTAAACCTGACATGGAAACTGCAAATATGGTTGAAATAAAACATTTTAACTATTATGAAGATCAAACGATGACTGTTAAAAAGGGTGATCCTGGTAGTCCCATAATTAGATGCTCAATCTTTGGTGAAGTCTTTAAAAATGCCATGTTTGATTTAGGATCGAGTGTGAACATTCTATCTAAAGATTTTTATGAAAACTCATTCTTTCCACCCATGTCATCCACATCTGCCTATGTTGTGCTAGCTGATCAATCCACTTGCTATGTAGAAGGAATAGTTAATGATTTACATGTTCATATTAGAGGTTCCTATGTTCCTGCTGATTTCATAATACTAGATATGGGAAATAGGAAAGATGTGCCTCTAATCTTAGGTAGACCCTTCTTGAACACTGTTGATGCTTGCATATATGTGGGCAGTGGTAAAATGCAAATGACATTAGGAGGGAGGAAGGAAATATTCTCCTTTTCCGGTGGTCCCGCATATGCCGCTAACATGCAGGTAGCAAAACCCGTTCGTACCAAGAAGAGGCGCCCAAGAACAAGGTGGAACATAAAGAAAGAACCACCTCCTCCTGAGTTGTGTAATTCACATAACAAAGGAGAGGTGCCAAAAGAAGAAGAACCTAATGAAGTACTGAGAGAAGAAGTGCCCAAGGAAGAAGAAGATCCACCTGATAAGGATGAAATTCCATGGACCTAAGGTATGGTTTTACTTTTAATTTTTCCCTTCAATTTTCCCTTTTTCGAATAAATAACATATGTCATGCATGAAACTAAAAAAAATCAGTTATCATTTGTCTTATGCATAGGTATATGTTAACTTAGCTAGAATAATAAAATATCATAATATGATAGTTTCCCTTTTCACAACATTAGATAGTTTCCCTTTTTAATAAAATGAGAACAAGAGCTCCGACTGAGAAGAAGAAGATCCTTGACCAAGCAAGAAGCCAGCTTGGGGGAGACTCCCGCTCCAATAAGGTATGTCTCAAAGCCTACACTTTACATTCAGTTCTTAAATTCTATATCTTTTGAATGTCACATGCTTGCCTAAATAACCACTCCATGAATAAAATTGATAAAATCTGCTTAAACAAGTTGAAACCTGAATAAGATTTGAAATATGTCATGCAAATGCTGTTGTTATGGTTTGAATAACTGGTCTTATCTAAGTTGTAGCTTTTGTGGGTTGCACATGCTTTAACTAAAATCATGCTCAGTGAATAAAGTTAGTAAGAAATGGAGTAATTCTTTAAACTTGCTATGGTGAAATTAGGACCTAATCTGGAGGATTTCTTTTAAAAATTATGAAAACCTTGCTAAAAAGTTCCTCCTAGATTTTATCCCATCCCACCACCAGCAAAATATTTGTTAGTCATTAGTCAAAACCACAAAGAGCTTTGTTTGTGTTGAGCTTTGTTAGACCTCATTGATCTTAGTAGAGAAGCTTATCATATCTTTTGAATCAAGATTCACACACACCCACCATAAATTGCCTACTCTCCACTTTGGAAGTTTGCAACCACCAAATAAATTGCTTATTCTCTACACCGGAGATATGCAATACCCTGCCAAACATCCCATTGATAGCCTTATGCTTATTCCTACACTGGGAATAAGCATTCCCCCCTCTTCCCCCTTTTTCATTTCTGAAATCCTTTCCTATAGATGTCTGGGGAAATCTAGAGCTAAAAAAAAGAGAAAGAGAGAGAAAAAAAATGAGCAAAGTAGCTCAAGAAAGGACTATGTCCTAAGAAAAAAAAGTGAGCAAAGTAGCTCAAAAGAGGACTATGTCCTAAGAAAATGTGAGGACACATCTTTTGTCTACTCACTATGTATCCAAAAAAAAGAGAGAGAGAGAATTATTATTAGCTCTAGACCCCAGAAATTAACTAGGAACGATTATGAAATATCCCTCTATACACTTCCACATAACCACACATGCACATCTTGATCAATTTTTATGATTTGCTGCTCCTTATGATCTGAGTGTCTAGCTTAGCAATAAACATCAGGCAATTTGCTCATGGTTCTTAGCCTTCCTATAACTCCACATATCATTCTTTAGAAGTAGGAAAGGCTACATTTTGGCCTAAGTGAGGATTTAAACACCATTGAGTGATTGAGTGAATCTTGGAGGACTTAAGCAAGTTGTTATCTTTTGAAAACCTTGAAAAACCTCCAGACAGAATCCTAGTCAAACCTAAGCGAGATAAAAGTTTCCTATCTACTGCTTTATTTCACTCTTGCATGTTTGAAGTGAAAAGCTATAAGCCCCACATTGCTATGATTAATGATATATGCTAAGTTATTTCTCACTATACAATGTGCACTTGCATACATCTTAAGTTGCTATCCATTTTATGCTCAATGCTGAAACCGCATTGTTGCTCGAGGACGAGCAACAGGTTAGCTTGTGGGAGCTTGTTGATGGTCCTTAAACACCTGTTTTACCATCAACATTTTACCCTAAAATTCACCAAAAAGGCATGAAATGTAGTCAAATAGGTTTCAAACTAACCAAATTCCACATGTCCATAGAATTTTATTTGAATGCAGGAATTTGGACCAAATTTGAAGAATGGACCTAGCAGGAGACAAGCCCACTAACCAGGACCCATTTGGGCCCGAGTGGGGTGGCGCCCGCCACCCATATGTGGCGCCCGCCACATGGAGAGGCCCAACTCTCCCCCTTTGCCACGTCACTGATCCGTGTGACCATCCCAAGGCCAAATCTTGGCCCTTGGTCACTAGGTCAGTGGCATCGGACGACTCAGGATGGAATGGCGTGGATCAAGGCAGGATGGCGGTTACTCAGACATGAAACCGACCTAAGCACCGCCTCTCTGGAGCTCCTGGATGCCGTTGAAGCAGAGGCGGTGCATACAACGGTGATGGGGGTGGCGGCCGCCACCTAGGGCTGGCGCCCACCACTAGGGTTAGCCCTAGGTGGGCTGGCTACACCCTATAAGTACCCCCTCACTCCTCAAGACTATAAATACCCCCCTGAGGCATCACTTCATGGATATACCACACCAAGCAACACACAAAGCAAGAGAAGCAAGTGAGAGTTAGGTTAGATGCTCAGAGAGCTTAGGCAAGTAGGTAGCTAGTAGAGCAAGGCATCATTGCCCTCGCGGGAGCGCTGCTCAGGGCTTAGCTCAAGAGTAGAGGCGTGCGAGTGATCGGTCCTGGAGCTGGGAAGAGTCTTCCTTCATCTCCCGTTCAGGTTTTGCTCTTGTTACTCAAGAACTTTACTATATTCTATTTCATCATTTCAAGTATTACTTTATGCTACTTATCAGTATTGAGTGGTATACTTGATTGATTGCTTGAGTGCCTAGCTATCCTACGGATCAATTCACTTAGCCATAGTAGTTAATCTCTAGTGAGCTTAGTGTTTGATCTTTGCCAATAGGTTGCTTAGTTAGTTTAGTGTTTATCTTATTAAGTCAAGTATTTGCTCTGACGTCCGCAAGGGTGTCTCTATTCAAAGCTAGGATAGAGATAGTTAGAATATAGTTAAGCGTGGTGCTTAGTTATAGACTTACCTTCAGATACGGCTGGACCCCCGGATAGCTGTGGTAGCAAGTAGGTGGTGACAGCCTTGTGCGCCTTGAATTCCACCACGTAGTTGGCCCAGTTTAACAGTAAGGCTCGTTGTGCTAGCGTTCAACCTAAGTAAGTGGTAAAGGCTAGTACGCCTCGATTCTTGATAAGATAGGAATAAAACTTTACTTAATTTAGTTGCTTTATTGACATTTGACTGTCTTGCTTCGTAGTTATCTTGTCTTGTAGTTATCTTGCTTCGTGGCTATCTAAGAGTAGTTATTAGTTAGTAGTTAGTTATCTTAGTTATCCTTTAGTTACCCTTTTATCTACCTATCCATCCACCTTACCTTAGCCATCCATATCATCCTTACCTATCCACCCATACATTCTTTCTAGCCTTCCATCCTCTCTTTTCCCTTCTCCCCTTTTCCCTTTTCTCTTTTCTTCGACTCTCATCCCCTCCTTGACTCGACTCATACACCACCTTAGCCTTCCCTTGGGATCAAATAAATCGACACCTGGTACTCCTAGGCGAAGTGCTACTACGATAGTTCTGTACGCTTGCAGAATCTCCTCTTGGTAGATTGCAATCTCTCTAGCTAGCTCCTAGTAGTGTCGGGATTGACAACCCCGCTTGGCATTAGTAGATAGCTGCTTTAGATCACTCCTTTAGGTATAGTGACCGGACTTGATTCAAGCACTTCTGACACCGTTGCCTGGAATAGATTCCATAGTCTACTCCTAGTAACGACGTTGGCTACTGTCAACAAGCATTTCTGGGTCGTTACCGGGGATAGTTGCCTAGCTCTATCTTTAGTGAAGCTAAGAACTACCAACATAGGCCTCCTTAAGGGAATGCATACCACGCTTATGGGGCTACAGTCTCTCGTCATTCCATCCTTGGTTCGACACCATTTTCTCTATGAGAGCCTTAGCATCTGCAACATTCAGAGAAAAGAATGCACCTCCGGCGGCGGCATCCAAATGGCTTCTAGAGAGTGGGGTTAGGCCAAGGTAGAAGTTTTGGATCAATAGCCAGTCCTCCATACCATGGTGCGGACAACCAGCGACATACTCTTGCAACCTCTCCCAAGCCTCGGGAATAGATTCCTCGGCTTGTTGCGTAAAGATGGAGATTTTGTTGCGAAGAGCATTCGTCTTGCCCAACGGAAAGAATTTGGCGAGAAAAGCATTGGAACACTTGTCCCATGCGTCTACAGCATTGCGACTGGTATAAAACCATTGCTTCGCTTTTCCTAGCAAAGAGAAAGGGAAAGAGACGAAGACAGATGGCTTCTTGGGTTATCCCCTTAATGGTGAAGGTGCCGCAAATCTCCAAGAATTGTTGGAGGTGAGCATTGGCATCCTCATGAGCCTTGCCACAAAACGGGCTAGCTTGGACCATCGTGATCAGAGCCGGTTTGAACTCAAAATTGAGGTTGGCATCAATCACGTCTGGTCCTATCGCTACATTAGCGGCAGAAGGAGCAGAAAACTCACGAATGGTCTTATCGGCCATCGTGAAGATAGAACGAGATAAGAAAGAAAGAAGTTGAAGAAGATGAAGGAAAAAGATAAGAAGGACTAAGGAAAGAAAGAATGGGGTAAGATGGGATTCGCTAAGCGGGAGCTTAAGCGAAGATAAATTCGACACGGACTCAACCGATACACCGATTGCCTTCCCCGGCAACGGCGCCAGAAATGCTTGTTGGTAGTTCTTAGCTTCACTATAGATAGAGCTAGGCAACTATCCCCGGTAACGGCCCAGAAATGCTTGTTGACACTAGCAAACGTCGTTACTAGGAGCAAACTATGGGATCTATTCCAGGCAACGGTGTCAGAAGTTCTTGAAGCAAGTCCGGTCACTATACCTAAAGGAGTGAAGCTAAAGCGGGGTTGTCAATCCCGACACTAGTAGGAGCTAGCTAGAGAGATTGCAATCTACCAAGAGGAGATTCTGCAAGCGCACAGAACTATCGTAGTAGCACTTTGCCTGGGAGTACCAGGTGTCGATTTATTTGATCCCAAGGGAAGGCTAGGGTGGTGTATGAGTCGAGTCAAGGAGGGGATGAGAGTCGAAGAATAAGAAAAGGGAAAGGAGAAAGGCTAGAAAGAATATGTGGGTGGATAGGTAAGGGTGAAATGGATGGCTAAGGTAATGTGAATGGATAGATAGATAGGGGGGTAACTAAGGGTAACTAACTAATTACTAACTACTAACTACTAACTACTCCTAGATAACCACAGAGCAAGATAACTGCGAAGCATGACAGGCAAATGTCAATAAAGCAACCTAGTTAAGTAAAGTTTTATTCCTATCTTATCAAGTATCGAGGCGTACTAGCCTTTAGCACTGACTTAGGTTGAACGCTAGCACAACGAGCCTTACTGTTAAACTGGGCCAACTACGTGGTGGAATTCAAAGCGCACAGGGTTGTCACCACCTACTTGCTACCATAGCTATCAGGGGGTCCAGCCGTATCTGAAGGTAAGTCTATAACTAAGCACCACGCTTAACTATATTTTAACTATCTCTACCCAAGCTTTGAATAGAGACACCCTTGCGGACGTCAGAGCAAATACTTGACTTAATAAGATAAACACTAAACTAACTAAGCAACCTATTGGCAAAGATCAAACACTAAGCTCACTAGAGATTAACTACTATGGCTAAGTGAATTGATCTGTAGGATAGCTAGGCACTCAAGCAATCAATCAAGTATACCACTCAATACTGATAAGTAGAATAAAGTAATACTTGAAATGATGAAATATAATATAGTGAAGTGCTTGAGTAATAAGAGCAAAACCTGAACTGGAGATGAAGACTCTTCCCAGCTCCAGGACCGATCACTCGCACGCCTCTACTCTTGAGCTAAGCCTTGAGCAGCGCTTCCACGAGGGCAAAGGTGCCTTGCTCTACTAGCTACCTACTTGCCTAAGCTCTCTGAGCTTCTAACCTAACTCTCACTTGCTTCTCTTGCTTGTGTGTTGCTTGGTGTGGTGGTACTGGATGGTACGAATGAAGTGGTGCCACCAGGGGGGTATTTATAGTCTTGAGGAGTGAGGGGGGTACTTATAGGGGGCAGCCAACCGACCTAGGGCTAACCCTAGTCGCGGGCGCCAGCCCTAGGTGGCGGCCGCCACCTCCCTCACCGTTGGATGCACCGCCTTGGCTTCAACGGCATCCAGGAGCTCCAGAGAGGCGGTTGGTAGGTCGGTTGCATGTCCATGTAACTGCCATTCGGCCTTGATCCACGCCACTCACTCCTGAGCCGTCCGATGCCACTGACCTAGTGACCAAGGGCCAAGATTTGGCCTTGGGATGGTCACACGGATTAGTGACCTGGCAAAGGGGGAGAGTTGGGCCTCTCCATGTGGTGGGCGCCACATTTGGGTGGCGGGCGCCACCCCACTCGGGCCCAAATGTGTCCTGGTGAGTGGGCTCGTCTCCTGGTGGGTCCATTTTCCAAATTTGGTTCAAATCCTGCATTCAAATCAAAATCTATGGACATGTGGAATTTGGTTAGTTTGAAACCTATTTGACTACATTTCATGTCTTTTTGGTGATCTTTAGTGTAAAATGTTGATAGTAAAACAGGTGTTTAAGCACCATCAACAAACGCCTTCCTCACTCTAGAGATCGTGGAACCCGCGCAGCTTCCTGCGTCGGACACCTCGTCGTCCACCCATCGCGTCGGTGCCACACGCGCCAAGATCCATTCGCTGCGATGACCTGGTCGAGGCCATCAACCGGGCCAATAAGAGGATCACCAACTGCATCAACGTCGTCGCCTTCGCTCGTCGTCGACCAGGATCATCGCCGCCTTCGTGCGGATACATGGGTGTATGCCGAGTCTCGAGTGATGAGTGATTGTCAACTGGGATAATGCGCATGTTCTTTGGCTTGTGTTGTGCAGGTGTCGAGCACGGATACAGTGATCGAAGGCAAGGTGAAGGTCAAGTAGAGACGTGCCATGTCGATGGACCGGGAGCGGTGAAGGGCCGATGTGAGGCTTGGACTGAGGGACGGTGGCCTGAGGATCAGCTGTGGTGGCTGACAGCCTGGGACAGCGACGAGCGGAGACTTGCGGGTCGAGGACTTGGGGACATGTCTCGGTGGACGGGGTGCACGGGTGGTGCATCCCTTCTACGGCTCGGTTTGGTGGTTGAGCCACAGAAAAACCACGGGTGGACGGTTTCCAGGTTTGGGACACAAAACCTTGGTGTTGCGGGTTTGCCGAGTTTGGGCCACAAAACTCAGGCTGAGGACGGTTTCAGGGTTTGGGCCTCAAAACCTCGGCGCTGCGGGTTTCTGAGTTTGGGCCACAAAACTCAGGCGACGGATGGCTGGTTTCCCGGTTTGGGCCCCAAAACCGGGGGTTGATCGTGAAGGCTGGTTTCCCAGTTTGGGCCTCAAAACCGGGGGGCGAGGTCCAGGAAACGGACGAGCAGAGCGGTGGCGGCACGTGGCAGCAATCGGTGAGGTTGCATCGAGGCAACGCTACCAGTTGTGCGGGCGTGGCCGTCGGATCAGCATCTTCTTCGAGTTGGTCCAGAATAACCCTAGGGTTTAGCTGGTTCGCTCTGTAATTAGTTAGGGGTAGAGTGGGAACTAGAATTAGGATAAGTATAGGGAGACACCCACCTCCCATCTCATCTCAGTCATTTGCTCTTTGCCTTCTAGGGTTTCCTGCTCTCCCAATCCCCTGTGGTAGCAACTGAGATCCGCAGAGAACCATACCTCTGTGTACTTGAGATTTTGAGGAAGTGAGACCGTAATCTCACTGTTGTAGCGTGTGGTAGCCACACGGTTGCAGATCGATGTCTCAATTCGCGTTTTGATTTTGTTCTTCGCGTTCTTCGTTTCTCCGCGATTTTCCCGTCACTCGATCTCCCTCTCTACTGCATCTTTTTGAAATCCACTTGAATCAACTTGTTCTTTATAGTGAGGAGATCATTTCCACCGAAGGAATTTATCTAACTCCTCACGAACAAGTAGATCGGGTCGATTCAATTTTCGTGGCGCTTTTTCGTTTCATATTTCTTCCCCTTCGATTCCCGTTGATTGAGTTGATTTGAGCGGATGATTTCTTGGGGATAGTCTCCTAACTACCTCGTGATCATCCTCTCCAAGTTTGGGATCAAGGGATTTTGGTTTGGATGGATTTGGAGGATATTTGAGTTGAGGGCGACCAAAATCGCCCTCTCTGTTCATCTGCGGACAGTTCGCTGTAGGAGGCGCGGACAGTCCGCGCGTCGGGCTTCAGCCGACTCAGTGGCTGTTCGGCTCGGGCGTTTTAGTCCGGAGTGACTTGCGGACAGTCCACCGGTCTAACTCGCGGACAGTCCGGGAGTGACCAGGGAGTCTTGAGCAGCAGTGCGTTTTTGCAACCAGAGCCCGGACAGTCCGCCGTTGGGCAGACAGTCCGCGAACTGGACCCCGGACAGTCCGGGACTTGGCTGAAGCTTGAAGTTTGGTGCGTTTGCTCTCCCGGCTTTTCCGCTTGGTTTCCGGACTTCTAGTTTGGCCCTAGAGTTGACCTAGGAACTTCTCTAGGTATCTTTGCTACTTGTTAGCATCGGTATTTGGGGATTTCTTGATGTAGCCTTCAATCTACGTTCGGGACTCGGTTTTTAGGGATCGAACTTGAGCTAGTGCTTTTGGTGTTTGGTTTGCTCTTGCTTTGTGGTGCCTCGCTGTGATCCTAGGGATCATCCCAGCTCTTCCAAGGGTCGTGGGCATCACAGTTCGGTCGAAGCTTTTCGGGGATTGATTGTTGGGACAAAGGCCGATGTTTCGAAAGAAATTTTTTAGGCTCCCGTTCACCCCCCCCCTCTGGTCGCCTTGCTTTTGCATTCTCGGTCCTTCAATTGGTATCAAAGCGGGTTAAGGATCTTCCACCTTAGCCGGTTCTAGATCCACCGAAGGCGACATGGATCGCGGTGTGGGCAAACTGCCGTTTTTTGATGGGACGAATTATGCGTATTGAAAGATATGCATGTCGGCCTATCTTCAGAGTTTGGGTGCTTCCATCTGGGATATTTGCAACTCTGTTGATTACGTGGTTTTGGCTACTCGTGTTACTCAGCATTAGATCGATGAGCATGATGCCAATAGCCGAGCCCGTAATGCTCTTTTCTCATGCTTGAGCATGACGGAGTTTGATCGTGTTTCTCACCTCGCAACGGCTAGGGAGATTTGGGCTACCCTCATGCATTTCCATGAGGGAACCAATCAAGTCAAAACCCGTCTCTACGAGTCATTCAAGCGAGAGTATGAGAACTTTCAACATATGCCTGGCAAGAGCAAAGAAAGTTTATTCGCTCGCTTTCAGGTCATTGTCAACAGGATGAGAGCTAACAAGGAGTTGTTGCCTTTCGACGATCATGAGAGGGCTTTGAATCTTTTACACACTCTCGATCGGTTGGTGTGGGACTCGAAGGTTCAGGCGATCATCGAATCACCTAACTATGAGACCCTCACATGCGACGAGCTCTTCAGTAAGCTCAAGTCCAGTGAGATTGATGCCATGGCGAGGGCTTCTTATGAAAATCCTTCTGGCCCGTCGATGGCTTTGCTTTCTGGCTCTTCTGCTAATCCCTCAGGAGAATTTGAACTTTCTTCTCTTCTTTCTGTCACAGAGGAGCAGTTGGAGTTCATGGGAGACGACGAGTTGGCGTTGCTTGCCAACCGATTCTCGCGGTTCCACAACAACCGCATGAACCATCGTCTTGTGCAGGGTTCTTCGCCGACAATGAGGGTTTTTGTACCATGGCCCTCGGAAAAGAGGTCGACAGCCAGCTGGAGGAGATCCCTCAAACCCCCGACGAGCTTTCTGCTGAGGTCGAGAAACTTACTGCCGCCCTTCTTAGTCAAGATAAGCTGCTTAGGCGGGCTGCTAGAGAGCGGAAGGAGTTTAGGCAGAAGTGGGAGGATACGGTGAAGGAGCTTGAGTTTGCCAAGTCCACCATAGTTGTCTCTGAGGAGGGTGAGTGCGAGATGTGCACCACGCACATGACTGACCTTCTCACTTTGAGAAGTAGGTATGTTGCGTTGGTTGGAGAAGTGGATGAGCTTCGGGCAAGACCCATGTTGTTGGGTGCGTGCAAGTCTTGTGCAGGCTTGCAATCCGAGTTGGCAGAGAAGGATGCCAAGATTGTGCCTCTTGAGAAGGCCAGCTCGGGTAAAACTTGTGTTACTAGGTGTGTTCTGTGTGAGGGTGGCTGAGCTTTGACTTGCTTGCAAGACTTAGCTCACATGTCCTAATCCGAGTATTGCTCAAGCTATGCATGGAGAAAGATCTTGTTTGCCATTCTTGTAGACATGAGAAGATGGTCGCCGCTCCCCACCATCCAGTGACTCAGGTCATGACTAAGCGCCCTGGAGAGCTTTTGCACATGGACCTCGTTGGTCCGGCTCGGGTGAGCTCGGTTGGGGGGAAGTGGTACGTGCTTGTTGTTGTTGATGATTTTTTGAGATATTCGTGGGTTTTCTTTTGAGCAGAGAAAACCGAGACTTTCTCCTTTGCTCGCAATCTGATTTTGCGTCTTCAGAATGAGTTCCCTATGAACTCATTGCGATCAATTCGGAGTGATAATGGTTCCGAATTTAAGAATTCGGATTTTGAGAAGTTTTGTAACTCTTTGGGTTTAGAGCATCAGTTTTCTTCCCCCTACACACCGCCACAAAATGGTGTTGTAGAGAGGAAAAATCGAACCCTTGTAGAGATGGCCAGGACGATGCTCGACGAGCATAGGACTCCTAGGCGGTATTGGGCCGAGGCTATGAACACTGCATGCTATATTTCCAATCGCATTTTTCTCCTAGCTTTCTTGAAAAAGACTTCTTATGAGTTGCGTTTTAGAAAACTGCCCAAGGTGAGTTATTTTAGAGTTTTTGGTTGCCACTGTTTTATACTCAAGAAAGGCAACTTGGACAAGTTTGAGTCTCGTTCTTCTGATGGTGTATTTTTGGGTTATGGCACTCATACTCGCGCATATCGTGTACTTAACCTTGATACTAACCGAGTCATGGAGACATCTGATGTCACCTTCGAAGAGACCATGGTTTGTCCTTCTTCTCGTTTTGAGTGTGCAGGTGATCATGAGGTTGGTGAGCCTCTTTTTGATGACGAGGACGAGGGTGCTGAAGGGATGGATGATCCAGCACTACCTCCACCTGTTGTGCCGCAAGCATCAGCATCTACTACGACGACTCAGCATCTTCTTGAGGGCTAGCTCTATTTTGCTTGATTTTCAACTGATATTTCAATTGGTGTCGAGCTCGATTACTTTCAATTGGTGTCGAGCTTTCTTGCTAGCGGTGTTGAGCCTGTTCTACCTCTTCTTGAGGGCTAGCTTTGCTTTGCTTGGTTGCGTCAAGCCGTTGCCCATGTATTTGGGAACCAAGTTGTTTTGCTCTTTCACTTGACCGTCTTCTGGCTTTGATATGCTTTTGGGTCATTTGGACGAGTTCTCTACTTCTCCTTCTTCCTCCTTCTTCTACTCCATTATGATTTGTGTTGGTAGTTGACAATGCACTCATCAAGGGGGAGATTGCGGATACATGGGTGTATGCTGAGTCTCGAGTGATGATTGATTGTCAACTGGGATAATGCGCATGTTCTTTGGCTTGTGTTGTGCAGGTGTCGAGCATGGATACAGTGATGGAAGGCAAGGTGAAGGTCAAGTAGAGACGTGCCGTGCCGTTGGAACAGGAGCGGTGAAGGGCGGACGTGAGGCTTGGACTGAGGGACCGGTGGCCTGAGGATCAGCTGTGGTGGCTGATAGCCTGGGACAGCGACGAGTGGAGACTTGCGGGGCACAGTGTTGCTTGGGTCGACGACCAAGGGACATGTGTTGGTGGACAGGGTGCACGGGCGGTGCATCCCTTCTACGACTCGGTTTGGTGGTTGAGCCATAGAAAACCCATCGGTGGATGGTTTCCAGGTTAGGGCCAGAAAACCTAGGTGCTGCGGGTTTGCTGAGTTTGGGCCACAAAACTCGGGCTGAGGACGGTTTCTAGGTTTGGGCCTCAAAACCTGGGCGCTGTGGGTTTCTGAGTTTGGGCCACAAAACTCAGGCAACGGATGGCTGGTTTCCCGGTTTGGGCCTCAAAACCGGGGGTTGATCATGAAGGCTGATTTCCCGGTTTGGGCCTCAAAACCGGGGGCGAGGTCTAGGAGAAGGACGAGCAGAGCGGTGGCGGCACGTGACGGCAATCGGTGAGGTTGCGTCGAGGCAACACTACCAGTTGTGCGGGCATGGCCGTCGGATCAGCATCTTCTTCGAGTTGGTCCAGAATAACCCTAGGGTTTCGCTGGTTCACTCTGTAATTAGTTAGGGGTAGAGTGGGAACTAGAATTAGGATAAGTAGAGGGAGACAGCCACCTCCCATCTCATCTCAGTCATTTGCTCTTTGCCTTCTAGGTTTTCCTGCTTTCCCAATCCCCTGTTGTAGCAACTGAGATCCGCAGAGAACCATATGAAGGACCAAGAATGCTAAATCAAGGCGACCAGAGGGGGGTGAAAGGGAGCTTCAAATTTATTTTCAGAAACTTGTTGCCGCTGTCCCAAGAATCAATCCCCAAGAGCAAACCTAGAGCTTGCAAGTGTCAACGACCCTAGATGTAGGGTGGATGCTTCCCAGAAGCACAGCGAGACACTACACAAATCTGGAGACCCAACGCAACAGCCGGAAATCAAAAACGACAACGGACGAATGAACTGCGGACAAAAGCGTGGAAGCTTCCCTGACCGGACTCACTGGAGCGTCCGGTCAGTGGGCCTCGGACGCGTCCGGCCTGGCAAAGCTAAGTTTTAGAGCTTACTGAGTTGGACCGGACTATGAGAGTCAGTGAGTCCGGTCACAGCTCAAGCGTCCGGTCAGTTCGAGGAAAGCCCGATGAACAGTGGAACCGTTGAGTCCGGTCACAAAGTCACTGAGCGTCCGGTCAGTTCGCAGAACAGGTTTCGCTCGGCCTTCAACGACCGGACTCACAAGGAGCGTCCGGTCGATGAACAGTGAGCGTCCGGTCACCCCGACTCTATGTTGTTCGTTCACCGATTCGACTCGATCTCACCCAAAACGAAACCTGTAGGTTTCAAACTTGGTGAGAAAAGTCACAAGGAGGATAGTGAGCCATCTCTAAGAGATCATGGCTTGAACCTATCTCCAAACCGATGAATCGAAGAATTTCGGGGAAGGGGAAGAAAAGTTGATCCAAAATGAAAACCAACCGATCTACTTGTTCGTGAGGTTTGAAGTTAATTCCTTTGGTGAAGGTGACCTCCTCACTGTAAAGAACAAGTTGATTCAAAGGGTTTTGCAAATGGAGCAACGTAGAGAAAGAACAATCAATGGGAAAATCATGGAGAAAACGAAGAACACGAAGAACAAGTTCAAAACGCGAATCGAACCATGAATTTCCGGCCGAAATTCGTCCCCACGAGGAGACAACGAGATTACGGTCTCGTTTCCTCAAAAAGCAAATACACAGAGGTATTGTTCACCATCTTTGTGGATCTCAGTGGCTCCAGCAGGGAATGGGAGAGAGGAAACCCTGGAATGAAAATAGCAAATGACAGAGATAGGATGGTAGGTGGGTGTCTCCCTCTACTTATCCTAATTCTAGTTCCCACTCTACCCCTAACTAATTATAGAGCAAACCAGCTAAACCCTAGGGTTATTCTGGACCAACTCATGGTAGGTGGTGATCTGACGGCCATGCCCACACAACTGGTAGCGTTGCCTCGACGCAACATCACCGATTGCCGCCACGTGCCGCCACCGCTCTGCTCGTCCTTTTCCTGGACCTCGCCCCCGGTTTTGTGGCCCAAACCGGGAAACCAGCCGTCCATCGCCTGAGTTTTGTGACCCAGACTCAGAAACCCGCAGCACCCAGGTTTTGAGGCCCAAACCTGGAAACCGACCTCAGCCCGAGTTTTGTGGCCAAAACTCGGAAACCATCAGCGCCCAGGTTTTGAGGCCCAAACCTGGAAACCGTCCACTCGATGGTTTTTCTGTGGCTCAACCGTCAAACCGAGCCGGAGAAGGGATGCACCGCCCGTGCACCCCGTCCATCGACATGTGTCCCCATGACCTCGACCCGAGAAACACCGTGACCGCAAGTCTTCACTCGTCGCTGTCCCAGGCTGTCAGCCACCACAGCTGATCCTCAGGCCACCGGTCCCTCAGTCCAAGCCTCACGTCCGCCCTTCACCGCTCCCGGTCCATCAGCACGGCACGTCTCTACTTGACCTTCACCTTGCCTTCGATCACTGTATCCGTGCTCGACACCTGCACAACACAAGCCAAAGAACGTGTGCATCATCCCAGTTGACAATCACTCATCACTCGAGACTCGGCATACACCCATGTATCCGCAATCTCCCCTTTGATGAGTGCATTGTCAACTACCAACACAAATCATAATGGAACAGAAGAAGGAAGAAGAAGGAGAAGAGAGAACTCGTCCAAATGACCCAAAAGCATATCAAAGCCAGAAGAAGGTCAAGTGAAAGAGCAAAACAACTTGGTCCCCAAAGACATGGGCAATGGCTCAACGCAACCAAGCAAAGCAAAGCTAGCCCTCAAGCGGAGGTAGAACAGGCTCAACACCGCTAGCGAGAAAACTCGATACCAATTGAAATTCAAGCAAAAATAGAGCTAGCCCTCAAGAAGAGGCAGAACAGGCTCAACACCGCTAGCAGAAAAAGCTCCGAATTAATTGGAAATTTCAAAATCCTCAAAATCCGGGCCAACTCAAACTCCGCCTCCAATAGTGCACACAACCAAGATATGATTTTATGATTTCTCCCCCTTATGATTTGGCAAGAATTTCTCCCCTTAGTTGAAAATGCACTATCAAGTGTCTCCCCTCCAAAATGCATATGAGTTAAAATTCAAGTTAGCAGCTTCAGGAATATAGTCGATAGAATAAGAAGATGCTTGACAAAGTGCTGATCCGATGACTCAATCAACATGCACAAAATGCTAGCAAAGACTCAAACTGATCGCCAAATACGAAATATGAACATATAAGCAAAGTGAGCAGTTTTAGCCATTCAGAAAAAGATGTTCACCATAAAAATAGCACTAAACATGAGTAGACAGGAAGTCAAACAAGTGCTAAACATGTATACAGGGTGAACTACCCCTAGCAAAGTTCAATCATCATGCTGCAGAATGAAACATAGACTTGTGTATTCAAGTTTTATCGGAGTTGCAGCGGTTAAATTACACAAGTTCAAATTTCAGCATGTGATTGGGAGAGGTTGAAAACTTGTCATTGCCTAACTTTTCAACTGTGCGAAGCCTATGCAGAAGAAATCAGAAGCTTAAAGCAACAGTTTTGGTCATACACTACACAACTCAAGTTTTACTCAAATTGCAATGAGAAACAGTCTCGATACTGTGATGTGCGGACAAGCAATCCCATCTCGATCTTCCTAATTCACTTAACTTGGTTCAAATTTAAAGCAGAATGTGAACATACCAAGCAAGTGAATGACTCAGAACTAGAGACATAGCAACCTAGCATATATGAAAAGCACAAGTGAATTCAACCAATTCTACACATGCTAGTTACATATCTCAATGGTGAACATTTTCAAGTTTTAAGGTCATTAAGAAAGTTCACCATTCATAAAATAGCTCAGCTCACAACATGTATCAGTGATCAGAAAGAGTATAAGCTACAAGCATCATTATATAGCATCGGAGCATACACTAAACAGAGCATAGTTTCATTCTAAAGATTATACACATGAAGCTCAGAAAGTAAAGATGCATGATGAATTGCAAAAACTATCCTACCCAAAATCAAAAGAACAAAAGGAAAGAAAAAGCAGTCAGACTATAATAAAAGAACCAAAATGTTTCCACCATCTAAAAGGGGAAACACACACCAAGCTCACCTCTCAACCTAGCAAAAGTTGATTGGTCCAAAGGCTTGGTGAAAATATCAGCCAACTGATGATGAGTATCGACATGGCAAAGGTCGATATCACCCTTCTCATAATGGTCTCGCAGAAAATGGAAGCGCACATCAATGTGTTTGGTCTTAGAATGCAACACGGGGTTCGTAGCAACGCTAATAGCACTCGTGTTGTCACAAAGCAAGGAAACACGAGAAAAGCTCAGACCAAAATCACGCAATGTGGCCATCATCCAAAGCAATTGGGAACAGCAGCTAGCCGCAGCAACATACTCAGCCTCCGTGGTAGACTGGGCGACACTAGACTTCTTGCGAGAAGACCACGAAACAAGAGAAGAACCAATAAACTGACAAGTCCCAGAAGTGGACTTGCGATCAAGTCGGCAACCAGCAAAATTGGCATCAGAATAACCGCAAAGGGAGAGGGTGGAGGAAGCAGAATACCAAATCCCAAATTCTGGAGTGAAGCATAAGTACCTCATATTGCGCTTGACCGCCTGACGGTGAGAAGTGCGCGGCGATGACTGAAATCGCGCGCAAAGACACACCGCGAACTGAATGTCAGGGCGTGTCGCCGTCAGGTACAGCAGCGACCCGATCATACTCCGGTACTCCTTCTGGTCCATAGTTTCTCCATCCACATCTAGGGCCGTCGTGGTCAACATGGGTGTTGGAAGAGGCTTGGCCTCACCCATATCGAACTTTTTCAGGATATCGTTGGTATACTTACCCTGGAGCACAAACGTTCCCTCTCGAGATTGCTTGATTTGCAACCCAAGGAAAAACGTCAACTCGCCCATCATGCTCATCTCAAACTCCCTGCTCATAGTGTCTACAAACTTGGCAACCAAAGCGTGAGAAGAACCACCGAAAATGATATCATCCACGTAAATCTGGACCAAGATAGTGTCATTGCCTTGCTTGAGGAGAAAAAGCGTTTTATCCACACATCCCATTTTAAAACCCTTAGCAAGCAAAAAGGTTTTCAACCTATCATACCAGGCTCTAGGGGCTTGATTCAAACCATACAATGCTTTGTGAAGTTTAAAAAGATGGTTTGGAAACTTGGGATTTTCGATACCGGGGGGTTGTTTCACATAAACCTCTTCTTCTATGTAGCAGTTTAAGAAGGCACTCTTGACATCCATTTGAAAAAGTTTAAACCCTTTGGATGCAGCAAAAGCCAAGAGTATCCTAATTGCCTCCAAATGAGCTACAGGAGCAAAAGTCTCCTCATAGTCTATCCCCTCATTTTGACTATACCCCTGGGCTACAAGTCTGGCCTTGTTTCTCACAACATGGCCATCCTCTCCTTGTTTGTTTTTGAAAACCCATTTTGTACCAATACGGTGACACTCAGGAGGAGGCGGAACCAAAACCCAAACCCGATTTCTTTCAAAATTTTCTAACTCCTCATGCATGGCATTGACCCAATCTGGATCAGATAAAGCATGTCCAACATCTCGGAGTTCAAAATTAGCAACAAATGCAGAATGAGCAAAGTGAGAGATTTGTTGTGACCTTGACCGAGTGACACGTTCACCGATGCTGTCGATCATCTGTTGAGGCAGGTGTTGCTGCTGAATGTGTCGTGGCACCTCCCGAACTGAAGAAACCTCCCCTTCAATAGCAGCTAGTGCCTCCTCGGGTACAAATGGTACCACCCGAGGTGGCGGATCCCACGGCCCCCATGTAGTCGACGAAGACGGGTTGGGGCCATGAGTGGTCGTAGTAGAAGCTGACGCTTGCGGCACAGCAGGTGGAGGTAGTGCTGGATCATCCATCCCTTCAGCACCCTCGTCCTCGTCATCAAAAAGAGGCTCACCAACCTCATGATCATCTGCACGCTCAAAATGAGAGGAAGGACAAAACATGGTCTCGTCGAAGGTGACATCGGATGTCTCCATGACTCGGTTAGTAGCAAGGTTAAGTACACGATATGCACGAGTGTGAGTGCCATAACCCAAAAATACACCGTTTGAAGAATGAGACTCAAATTTGTCCAAGTTGCCTTTCATGAGTATAAAACAGTGGCAACCAAAAACTCTAAAATAACTCACCTTGGGCAGTTTTCCAAAACGCAACTCATAAGAAGTCTTTTTCAAGAAAGCTAGGAGAAAAATGCGATTGGAAATATAGCATGCAGTGTTCATAGCCTCGGCCCAATACCGCATAGGAGTCCTATGCTCATCGAGCATCGTCCTGGCCATCTCTACAAGGGTCCGATTTTTCCTCTCTACAACACCAATTTGTGGCGGTGTGTAGGGGGGAGAAAACTGATGCTCTAAACCCAAAGAGTTACAAAACTTCTCAAAATCCGAATTCTTACATTCGGAACCATTATCACTCCGAATTGCTCGCAATGAGTTCATAGGGAACTCATTCTGAAGACGCAAAATCAGATTGCGAGCAAAGGAGAAAGTCTCAGTTTTCTCTGCTAAAAAGAAAACCCACGAATATCTCAAAAAATCGTCAAGAACAACAAGCACGTACCACTTCCCCCCAACCGAGCTCACCCGAGCCGGACCAACGAGGTCCATGTGCAAAAGCTCTCCAGGGCGCTTAGTCATGACCTGAGTCACTGGATGGTGTGGAGCGGCTACCATCTTCCCATGTCTACAAGAATGGCAAACAAGATCCTTCTCCATGGACAACTTGGGCAATCCTCTAATTAGGCCAAGTGAGCTAAGTCTTGCAAGCAAATCGAAGCTCAGGTGACCGAGTCTCCTATGCCACTTCCAAAGAACAGAGGAGGAAGGTCCAGCCAAAAGACAACGAGAAATTCCAAACGATTCTGAGAAATTCGCACGAAAGACTTTTCCAAAGGGCGAAATCAAACATACAAGATTGCTCTGAGGATCCAAAATGCGACTGAGATTCGGTTTAAAACGAGTCTCATAGTCATCATCAAAAAGTTGTGAAACAGAAAGAAGGTTAAAATGCAAGTTAGAAACAAGAGCAACATCACGCAACACAAAGTGCTCATTAACTCGCACAGACCCATGAGACAACACCTTACCTTTGCAATTGTCGCCGAAGGTGATAAACTCCTTTCCGACAACTGGACTAAGACTGGAGAACCACTTGGCATTTCCGGTCATATGTCATGAGCACCCGGAATCCACCAACCAAACGTTCTCCAATCATTTTACCTATATCAATAAAAAGACATAGGGTGAACATACGGTCCAACACTGGGGTGAGTAAAATGGGAATTATACCAGTGTTGGGCCGGCTGCTCAAAAGAACGGTTAGTAGCAAAACCATTCCTACCACGCCTACGGGAAAATGTGGGTATGGATACTCAAAACGTGGTCCGCTAAGGGAAGAGCGTCCATCGCGATACTCAAAACGCGGTGGGGGAAAACGCTCAACAGCAAAGCCACCGTCACGGGGTCCATCACCCACAACTGTAGGCTCCTGTCGGGCACGTCCTCCTCGCTGCCTAGGCCTAGGAACCTGAGGCATTGGACCTCTAGGCCTAGCAGCACGCCTCTGAACATTCGGCACATGTACATCATGGAAAGGATGGTACATGTCCGTGTTGTTCATCTCCTTTGCACGACGCTCATCTCTCTTGCGCCAAAAGCAAAATTTCCTCAAGTGTCCATCTCTCCCACAATGCTCACAATGGTACCTCACCGCTCTCATAGGGGGTTGTTGGTACTCACGGTAGTGGGTATGGATCACTTTGCCTTTCTGTGGCATGAGCTCCTCTTGGATAGGTGGCATGGTGTCTAGTTTGTTTTTTAGGTGGTTTGGTTTGGGAGCCCATGTTGGTTTCTTGGGTGGAGCTCTCAGAGGTTCAACAAACACCCCATCCTTGGTGTTAGGCTTGAGAGGCTCTTTGGGTGGAATCTTGGTAAGCTTGGGAGTAGTGGTGGAGTTGGGCTTCTCACACGGGTTCAGACCACTCGACTCTCCAATCTTGCCAAAAGATGAAGCGTACTGAACACCCTGAGCAAAGCCTACACCTGGACCTCCAGCAGCACACTTAAACTGGGCAATCATCATCCCAAGCTGCGGCTCACCACTAGACACCCATGACAAGATGGTCCGAAGGTATGTGTTTTCTTCCTCGGTTTGCATCTTGTCATGCTTCACATTGGCTATCTCCATTTCCAAGCCCTCACACAAAGCGCATCTAGACACACAAGTGCTACCCGAGCTGGCCTTCTCAAGAGACACAATCTTGGCATTCTTCTCTGCCAACTCGGATTGCAAGCCTGCATAAGACTTGCATGCACCAAGCACCGAAGATCTAGCTCTAAGCTCATCCACCTCTCCTACCAACACAACATACTTACTTCTCAAAGTGAGAAGTTCAGTCATGTGTGTGGTGCACATCTCGCACTCACCCTCCTCGGAGACAACTACGGTGGACTTAGCAAACTCAAGCTCCTTCAACGTATCCTCCCACTTCTTCCTAAACTCCTTCCGCTCTCTAGCAGCACGCCTAAGCAGCTTATCTTGACTAAGAAGGGTGACAGTAAGTTTTTCGACCTCAGCAGAAAGCTCGTCTGGGGACGCAGATACCTGGGAGGTGTCATCGTCGTCGTCATCGTTCTGAGGGATCTACTCCAGCTGGCTGTCGACCTCCTTGCCGAGGGCCATGGTGCAAAAACCCTCATTGTCGGCGAAGAAGCAGAGGCCGTTCAGCATGTCCTTGATTCTCTTCTTCTTCTCGGACTCGTCGTCGCTTGAGGAAGCGGAGTCATCATCCGAGTCGTCGACGTCGCTGAGCGTGGCGAAGAAAGCACGCTGCTCGGCCTGGGCTTTCTCCATGTACTTCTTCTTGATGTACTCCTTGTTGAAGCCACCCTTCTTCTTGTACTTGGGAGGGATGTACTTCTCCTTGTGTCGACCGGAGTCGTACTTGTGGCCACGATCGCCCTTGCCCGCCACTTGCTTGTTCTTCTTGGGACAATTGGCGATGAAGTGGTCCGGGTCACCACACTCAAAGCACCTAGCACGTCCTCCTCCACGACGACGGTTCATGCGGTTGTTGTGAAACCGCGAGAACCGGTTGGCGAGCAAAGCCAACTCGTCGTCTCCCATGAACTCCAACTGCTCCTCTGTGACAGAAAGAAGAGAAGAAAGTGCAAATCCTCCAGAAGGGTTAGCTGACGAGCCAAAAAGCAAAGCCATCGATGGGCTAGAAGGATTTTCATAAGAAGCCCTTGCCATGGCATCAATCTCACTGGACTTGAGCTTACTGAAGAGCTCATCGCATGTGAGAGTCTCTTACTTAGGCGATTCGATGATCGCCTGAACCTTGGAATCCCACACTGACCGATCAAGAGTATGCAAAAGCTTCAAAGCTCTGTCATGATCGTCGAAAGGCAACAGCTCCTTGTTAGCCCTCATCCTGTTGACAATCACCTGAAAGCGAGCGAATAAACTTTCTATGCTCTCGCCAGGCATGTGTCGAAAGTTCTCATACTCTCGCTTGTGTGACTCATAGAGATGAGTTTTGACTTGAGTGGTTCCCTCATGGAAACGCATGAGGGTAACCCAAATCTCCCGAGCCATAGCGAGGTGAGAAACACGATCAAACTCCGTCATGCTCAAACATGAGAAAAGAGCATTACGGGCTCAGCTATTGGCATCATGCTCATTGATCTGATGCTGAGTTGCACGAGCAGCCAAGACCACGTAATCTGCAGAGTTGCCAATATCCCAAATGGAAGCACCAATACTCTGAAGATAGGCCGACATGCGTATCTTCCAATACGCATAGTTCGTCCCATCAAAGAATGGTGGTTTGCCCACGCCACGATCCAAGTCGCCTTCTGTGGATCTGGAACCGGCTAAGGTGGAAGATCCTTAACCCGCTCCGATACCAATTGAAGGACCGAGAATGTTAAAGCAAGGTGACCAGAGGGGGGGTGAATGGGAGCTTCAAATTTCTTTTCAGAAACTTGTTGCCGCTGTCCCAAGAATCAATCCCCAAGAGCAAACCTAGAGCTTGCAAGTGTCCATGACCCTAGATGTAGGGTGGATGCTTCCCAGAAGCACAGCGAGACACTACACAACTCTGTAGACCCAACGCAAAAGCCAGAAATAAAAAATGACAACGGACGAACGAACTGCGGACGAAAGCGTGGAAGCTTCAGTGACCGGACTCACTGGAGCGTTCGGTCAGTGGGCCTCGGACGCGTCCGGTCTGGCAAAGCTCAGTTTCGGAGCTTACTGAGTTGGACCGGACTCTGAGAGTCAGTGAGTCCGGTCACAGCTCAAGCGTCCGGTCAGTTTGAGGAAAGCCCAATGAACAGTGGAACCGTTGTGTCCGGTCACAAAGTCACTAAGCGTCCGGTCAGTTCACAGAACAGGTTTCGCTCGGCCTTCAACGACCGGACTCACAAGGAGCGTTCGGTCGTTGAACAGTGAGCGTCCGGTCACCCCGACTCTGTGTTGTTCGTTTACCGATTCGACTCGATCTCACCCAAAACGAAACCTCTAGGGTTCAAACTTGGTGAGAAAAGTCACAAGGAGGATAGTGAGCCATCTCTAAGAGATCATGGCTCGAACCTATCTCCAAACCGATGAATCGAAGAATTTCGACGAAGGGGAAGAAAAGTTGATCCAAAATGAAAACCAACCGATCTACTTGTTCGTGAGGTTTGAAGTTAATTCCTTTGGTGAAGGTGATCTCCTCACTGTAAAGAACAAGTTGATTCAAAGGGTTTTGCAAACGGAGCAACATAGAGAAAGAACGATCAACGAGAAAATCGTGGAGAAAACGAAGAATGCGAAGAACAAGTTCAAAACGCGAATTGAACCACGAATTTCCGGCTGAAATTCATCCCCACGAGGAGACAACGAGATTACGGTCTCGTTTCCTCAAAAGCAAATACACAGAGGTATTGTTCACCGTCTCTGCGGATCTCAGTGGCTACAGTAGGGAATGGGAGAGAGGAAACCCTGGAATGAAAATAGCAAATGACTGAGATAGGATGAGGTGGGTGTCTCCCTCTACTTATCCTAATTCTAGTTCCCACTCTACCCCTAACTAATTACAGAGCGAACCAGCTAAACCCTAGGGTTATTCTGGACCAACTCATGGTAGGTGGTGATCTGATGGCCATGCCCGCACAACTGGTAGCGTTGCCTCGACGCAACCTCACCGATTGCCGCCACGTGCCACCACCGCTCTACTCGTCCTTTTCCTGGACCTTGCGCCATGGTTTTGAGGCCCAAACCGGGAAACCAGCCTTCATGACCAACCCCCGGTTTTGAGGCCCAAACCGGGAAACCAGCCGTCCATCGCCTGAGTTTTGTGGCCCAAACTCGGAAACCCATAGCACCCAGGTTTTGAGGCCCAAACCTGGAAACCGACCTCAGCCCGAGTTTTGTGGCCCAAACTCAGAAACCATCAGCGCCCAGGTTTTGAGGCCAAACCTGGAAACTGTCCACTCGATGGTTTTTCTGTGGCTCAACCATCAAACCGAGCCGGAGAAGGGATGCACCGCACGTGCACCCCGTCCATCGACATGTGTCCCCAGGTCCTCGACCCGAGCAACACCGTGACCGCAAGTGTTCACTCGTTGCTGTCCCAGGCTGTCAGCCACCGTAGCTGATCCTCAGGCCACCGGTCCCTCAGTCCAAGCCTCACGTCTGCCCTTCACCGCTCCCGGTCCATCGGCACGGCACGTCTCTACTTGACGTTCACCTTGCCTTCGATCACTGTATCCGTGCTCGACACTTGCATAATAGAAGTCAAAGAACGTGCGCATCATCCTAGTTGACAATCACTCATCACTCGAGACTCGGCATACACCCATGTATCCACACCATACCTCTGTGTACTTGAGATTTTGAGGAAGTGAGACCATAATCTCACTGTTGTAGCGTGGGGTAGCCACACGGTTGTAGATTGATGTCTCAATTCACGTTTTGATTTTGTTCTTCGCGTTCTTCGTTTCTCCGCGATTTTCCCATCACTCGATCTCCCTCTCTATTGCGTCTTTTTGAAATCCACTTGAATCAACTTGTTCTTTATAGTGAGGAGATCATTTCCATCGAAGGAATTTATCTAACTCCTCACGAACAAGTAGATCGGGTCGATTCAATTTTCGTGGCGCTTTTTCATTTCATATTCCTTCCCCTACGATTCCCGTTGATTGAGTTGATTTGAGCGGATGATTTCTTAGGGATAGTCTCCTAACTACCTCGTGATCATCCTCTCCAAGTTTGGGATCAAGGGATTTTAGTTTGGATCGATTTGGAGGAGATTTGAGTTGAGGGCGACCAAAATCGCCCTCTCTGTTCATCCGTGGACAGTCCGCTGTTGGAGGCACGGATAGTCCGCGCGTCGGGCTCCAGCCGACTGAGTGGCTGTTCGGCTCGGGCGTTTTGGTCTGGAGTGACCTGCGGACAGTCCGCCGGTCTAACTCGCGGACAGTCCGGGAGTGACCATGGAGTCTTCAGCAGCATTGCGTTTTTGCACATCTGGCCGGCGGACAGTCCGCCACTAGATCCTGGACAGTCCGCCGTTGGGAAGACAGTCCACGAACTGGACCCCGGACAGAACGGGACTTGTTGAAGTTTGGTGCGTTTGCTCTCCTGGCTTTTCCGCATGGTTTTCGGACTTCTTGTTTGGCCCTAGAGTTGACCTAGGAACCTCTCTAGGTATCTTTGCTACTTGTTAGCATCGGTATTTGGGGATTTCTCGACGTAGCCTTCAATCTACGTTCGGGACTCGGTTTTTAGGGATCGAACTTGAGCCGGTGCTTTTGGTGTTTGGTTTGCTCTTGCTTTGTGGTGCCTCGCTGTGATCCTAGGATCATCCACCCTCTTCCAAGGGTCGTGGGCATCACGGTTCGGTCGAAGCTTTTCGGGGATTGATTTTTGGGACAAAGGCCGAAGTTTCGAAAGAAATTTTTTAGGCTCCCATTCACCCCGCCCCCTCTGGTCGCCTTGCTTTTGCATTCTCGGTCCTTCACTTTGCCCATCGCCATCATTGCTCGTCGTCGACCAGGCTCGTCGCTGTGTTCGCTCGTCGTCGACCAGGATCGTCGCCGCCTTCGCTCATCGCTGCCTTCGCTCGTCGTCGACCAGGATCGTCGCTGTCGTCGATTGTCGTTGACCAGGATCGTCGCCGCCTTCGTCGGTGTCGTCGCTCGTCGTTGACCAGGATCGTCGCCGCCTTCGTCGCTGTCGTCGCTCGTTGTTGACCAGGATCATCGCCGCCTTCGCTCGTCGCTGTTATCGATCGTCGTAGACCAGGATCATCACCGCCTTCGTTGTTGTAGTCGCTTGAAGTCGACCAGGATCATCGCCGCCTTCGTTGCTATCGTCGCTCGTCATTCACCAGGATCATCGCTGCCTTCGTCGTTATTGTCGCTCATCCTCGACCAGGATTGTCGCCGCCTTCGTTGCTGTCATCGACCAGGATCGTCGCCGCCTTCATCGCTGTCGTGGCTCGTCGTCGACCAGGATCGTCGTCGCCTTCGTCGCCACCTTCGCTCGTCGCCGACCAGGCTTGGGGACTTCGCCTTCGCTTGTCGCTGACCTGGCTTGGGGATTTTGCCTTCACTCATCGCCGACCAGGCTCAGGGTCTTCGCCATCGCTCGTCGCCGCCTTCACTCGTTGTTGACCTGGCTCGGGGTCTTCGCCTTCGCTCGTCGCCGACCAGGCTCGGGGACTTCGCCTTCGCTCATCGCCATCCAAGCTCGGGGACTTTGTTCGTCGCCGCCTTCATACATTGTGACCGTCGCTCGTCGCTGGCCAGGCTCGGGGACTTCACCTTTACTCATCGCCGACTAGGCTCAGGGTCTTCGCCATCGCTCGTCGCCGCCTTCACTCGTTGTCGACCTGGCTTGGGGTATTTGCCTTCGCTCGTCGCTGAGCCGGCTCGGGGACTTTGCCTTCGCTCATCGCCGTCTTCGCAAGTCGCCGACCAGGCTCAGGGACATCGCCTTCGTTCGATACCGACCAGGCTCGTTGCCTTCACTTGTCATCACCTTCACTCATCGCCACCTTTGTCGCTGTTGTTGACAGTCCCTAATGTCAATATTATACCATGAACTAATGCATAGAATGATATTAAATAAACCATGAAGCATAATTGTAGGGTTTGATTCTAACAAGTTCCATGAGTTGTGTTGTTCTCACTTGCTTTGCAGGATTATCAATATTTCACCATATAAAAGTATCTCAAGTGATGAAACAGAGCACACCATTGCAAATAGCTCGTCGAGATGATCGAAACAGACATATGGTTTGCTACATTTGGAGTCTCAACGAGAGAGTCCTTATTGGTTACGACTTGGAAGCTTCTAGAACAACCTGGAGTGATCACCAAGCAACATAATCCAGGGATTAAACTGACAGATTCCATAGCGTTGGTGAATTACTATTTTCCAGGGAGTTATCCAGAAGATGGAAAGAGGTAGAGTCCTACTCAAACATGACGAATTGCGCAAACGGATGGAAAGTCGCATTAGAGAAATAAGGAAGGTTCCAGAAGACACCACGACGGAGGCGGGACCCGGCGGCTGGCAATTGGGGCTGGTCGGCCGGACTGGGCCCACATGGAAGCCTCTCCTCCTTTGCGTGACGCACTCCAACCGACCTCTTCGATGCATTTAGGCCCATTAAGGCCCATGTGCATATGACGAAGGATTTAGTACCACATTGCTTGCTCAAGGTGGAGGGGAGGCCAGGAGCCCCTATATAATAAACCCCAGACCCTCCTGAGGCAATACACCATCATCTGGGAGTTGTAGAGGCGTCCCTCAAAGGACAACCTCTCCTCTCTAGAGAATTAGGTTTAGATTTTCCAATGTAATAGCTTAGCTCTAGTCGGGAGTTAGGGAGAGCGGAGCTGCGCTCCGGTTCCGGAGGAGTCTTCAGAGTTATGGTATGTCTTTATATCTTTTCTTTGTAAGACTTATGCTTTAATATATTTATCTTCTCTTTTTACTTTATGCCTTTTATATTATGATTAGTATAGTTGTTATATTTTAGCATAGGATCTCCGCTCGTAGCGAGTGCTCTAGTTATAGCCATAATTAGAGTAGTAATCGATAGATTAGACTTGGTGTTTAGTTTATAGGTTACTTGAGGTTGCGCTCAACCCCACAGATAGTTGTGGTACCCCAGGTGGTGACAGCCCTGATGGCCGACGTATTCCGCCACGTTCGGGTTGATGTTCGTAGGACCGTAGTCAGAACTTCCCAACCCCTTCTCATCCCTTTTCTGTGGTTGGTGTTCTGATGTCCCGAAGTGTTATTATATGTCTTATATATCTTTTCGTCCTTGTTACCTTAGAACCCAAGTAATAGAGAAGAGCATAGGAACCTTAATCTCTCTCGTTGTCCTCCCACTATAGTTATCTATACATTTATCATTGAATTCTCTTTTATGTGTGTTGACACTGGTTATCTATCAAAATTAAAGGGTAAATAAATATGAAAAGGGCATGAATTCAATCACCAATAAAGGTTTAGGGTTTTAATTGACAATATTCCATGAGTTTTGGTGAATTGTGATTCTGCAGGGACTAAACAGGAAAACCAGCACTGATTACTTCTCCTAGAAGGAAACCGACAGAAGATTACGGAACCGACACGTCAGGAATATTCTAGAAGGACCTAGAGGACACCAGAGGACACCACAAGGCGGGACACCCCAAGAGGTCACCAGGTGAGATCGACCGGTCCCACCCTTAGACCGGTCAGTCTCCCCCTTGGCCCGATGGGCTCCGTCTTCTGGAAGCTTCCTCCACTGCCTTTAAGGATCCATCTCAGCCCTACGTGAAGTCGGTTTGATCTAACGGCCGCAGTTGATCCCTCAGGGCTATATAAACAGGCCCCCAAGCCCTAGGGTAGATCAAGTCTCTCTTCAGAAAAGTCGACGCCTCATTCAGAAACCCTAGATGAAGACTTGAAGAGTCAGCTTTCAAGTAGAAGACTAGTTACCCCTCTAGTTTAGGTTTAGAACCTAGTCTTATACTAGAACTAGAAGAGAGAGAGAGGAAGAGATCAAGAAGGAGCTCGAGCCTATCGGTTCAATTTCTATATCTTGTACCTGCGGATTCAAGTTCATCTTCAACTTGCTACAGCGATTGTTTCGATAATCAATGTCTACATTTAAGTTTGAGTCATTGTTCTTATTATTCTTAAGGTTTATGACTCTCTTTTGAGTACTTTAATTCTAGTCATTCTAGAGTTAGAGTAGTTGGATAGTGTAAGCGTGGTGCTTAGACTTGATAGCTCATAAATGCCTCCTATAACGCCGGTAGTAGTGGTTGTTCGCAAGGGTGACTCTTATAGCCTTGTTGATTCTTCTATAGTCCACTTACCCGTGTGTAGGCTCGGTAGGATTATACATTTGCATAAAAGACTCATACTCTGTTTGTGACCTTTTATGGCAACTTCCGCACTAAGAATAATATAAACATATCACTCTTAAATTGGAATTAGATAACCTTAGTAATCCCCTTTATACTTATAGTTTCTCCGTCCTTGTTAGCTACTCAGGTGTTAGACTTTAAGACTTAATTAACACTATCCGTTCCTTTGGGTTCGATATTAAAACTGGGTTACTTCGGTGGAGTGCTACATCGGTAGATTTTATCTATGCACTTGCGGATAAAGTAGAGTGTGCGTTAATTTATACCAACAAGCATTTCTGGCGTCGTTGCCGGGGAACGGTATATCATCTCAAGTCTTAGCTTAACCTTGTAATGATACTTTTATCTTTTTCCTTTTTGTCCTAGTCTTTTCATTAATTTTGTTTTAATTCTTATGAACGTTGTGTTGAATTCCACTCTTATCTATCACTACTCCATGAGCAAGCTATAACCAGTAGAATCCTTATACCCCATCATAATACCTGGTTATGAGCTATGCCTACCTTTCAGCTGCGTTATCCTTGTAATGAGCATAGAAATATAATTATAAAAATATTCCTTCGGGTATTCTTGTCACTAACCTTTTCAGGTCTGGAGCAGAAAAGAACGAAGGAACAACAAACATAAGGTATGTCCCACTCATCATGCAACATTGAATTACATTCATCCAATCTCGATTTGTGCAAAATCCAAGCTTGGGGAATAGACTTTCTAAGAATATTTCTTGCCATGTTGCTATGTTGGTTGTCCCTACCTTCAGGATATGCTCATATACTAATCATACTCTTTCATCACCATCTGAATAAATCTCTACAATGCTTTCATGTTATCTTTATTTGCTATAGTATATTCTTTGGTTTTGAAGTATTATCATACACCTTTTAAATTAGGCATAGAGCTTAGTTTAACTATTTTCATGAATTAAAGTAAGACATGGTGTCTGGTTTGATTCTTGAGCTAAAAGGTGTGCTGATTTTACCTCTAAAGGCTTTTAAATTAAGTATGGTGCTTAGGTTAAAATGCCTTCCTAGATCAAATTAGACATGGTGTCTAGGTTGATTTTTGAGCCGATAGTATGCTATAGTGGATGTTGGATATTTTGGACTAACCCCTGCAGAGAAACTTTCAATATCAATTTGGGAAAGTCCGGAGATGAACTCACACTGGAGATGAAGCAAGGCATACAATGAACTTCAACAACTCTTGCACAATGAAGACTCGGCTCATTCATCATGGATGATAGAACTGTGAGTATCAAAGTTTATTTCTTTTGTCTTCTACTGCAAGTTATCTTTTGCCTTGTTAAAGTGCAGCCAACACATAAAATACTAGTCTATGCTAAAATAATCCTAAAAACATCTTTTTATTAGCATAAATGCAAAATACATAAGTTGTGGATAATAACCCATGCTTCAAATTCTTGCAATCCTTCGGGTATATGTCCACTAACATTACGCAGGAGAGGGATTCTGTTCATCCATGGTTTGGTCTGAACATTGAAGATACAAAACTCAAACCATAGACACACAAACCTACTCTCAGATCACAAATGGTGCTAGCCTAGTTTTGTGTCTTGCTTGGGCACTGATGACAAACAGGATGCAACTTACCTCATATGAGACAACCTATGCCTGCAGCCATCATTGCCCAAGACATAAAGACAAGAAGTGGGAAGTTATCCTCTTTTCTAATCAAGAGCTAGCTTGCGAGACAAGATGGTACCACTACAACAATAGCAAGATCTACAAATCCAAAACATGAACATGTTGTTTGGGAATCCATCTACATCACAAGCCAGCCTGGGAGAGACAATTCCGTTGTCTAGATGTGTTTCACAATCAAAGGGGGGAAGGAGAAAACCAACTTCAAGACATATTGACCTCCTACCTATCACTTTGATCAGTACAAACCACTAGATGTTGTCCCAGTCGAGAAGAAGAATATGATCCATCACACATTCTTGGAAGATCGTTCTTGAACACCATCAATGTTATCATCTTTGTTGGACCTGGAGAAGTCAACTTTTGGATCTTTCGCTGCATCTTCAACATCTACATCACTTATGAGCAGCCGAAGAGAACGAAGAGAAGACGTCAAGGGAGAACCAACTGCCAAGAATTGAGGAGGGCATCATGAAGGATGAAGCCACTGCACCACAAGAGTTAGAAGATGGAGAGATAGTACCTGAGCCAGCAAATCAAGGAGAACAGCCGATAAGATCTCCATCATCTAGACACTGTTGGGAGGACAAGTCTCAGTTGTGACATTACAGTTGTGACATTACAAGACAAAGACTTTCATGGAGGCACTCGAGTAGAAGCTCTAAATTCAAGTCTCTTGCCAACCCAATGATTAAAGGAAAACGAGAAAGGTTGATAAGAGAAGAATGTGGAACTGTCTTTACATCCTCATAGTATAGAATTAATACAAGAAAGGGAGAGGATCCAAGTCAGCATACTCGATGAACAATGTGCCTTCACTGATAAGACGACACATAGAGAAGGAAGGTCGATACCTATAAATATGATTCCACTGTGTTATTCCACTCAAGCACACTGTGAGACGAGCAAGAGAAGACAGGCCAGCTGTTGACGCAAAACGTGGCACCTCGCGCCAAGCACATAGCAAGTCGAAAAGTTGGCTTCAATCGGGTGCCCGGAGTATGTTGATTCCGGAGACGTGCCAGTCGGTTTGACCTGAAAAACCAACAAGGGATAAAAACGTGAGAATACCTCTGGAACGTGTCGGGTGAGACCAGACAGTTCCATATGTACGGCTTTGAAAGCCAATCATGACGGCACATAGCTATAGAAGCTGTCTGTCAAAGCATGTTTGTAAAATCATTCGGCAAGCATGAAAACAGAGTACATAAAGCATATGTAACTGCCGAATGCGTATGTAAAAGAGACATACTTTGAACGAAATAAAGATATTATAAACAGGTAACTTACAAAAATAGATCTATTCAAATAACACATGCATAGGCTAATCCAACTAATCTGCCGCACGTTTAGTCTTCATAAACCCGTCAGGCGTAAACTCAAGTGAAGCTAATCCACCGCATGATACCACTTGCCATAAGTCCACACCACTCCTTATAATTAGATTAATCCACCACATGATACAATCTAATTATAACAAGCTAAAAGCATGCATATATTTGAACAGATCTATAAAAGCTCGTTACTCATGTAAGCATAACCAAAATCGACAAAGCAGCCGAATTGGGGTCCATGAAGAAGGAACAAACAAGCAAGCACGATTAAACTAATCTAAAACCTGCATCTGCCGCATGATACCTAGTTTTATCAAAGAGTAATCGTAATTAACATGCGTGAACCCGCGACATGTAATAATCTGGATTGAAAGTTGATCCGGCCATCATGATATTATGATTAGCAAAAGCACAAGCAAGCTTGTGGAACAAGGCCGAACAAAGATCAATCTAGATTGGGCAAAAGAGTGTTATAAGAATTAAATAAATAAAACATATAACACATGATAACTTAATGAATCTATCAGATCGGCCAAATCTAATAGAGCCGATAACTATTTTTACTCATGACTTAATCCGCCGCACGATACAAGGCACAAGCAAAAACTTCCCGTCATAAGCTTAAATCCGCCGCACGATACTAAGCTTAACATACAAGACTACTTGCATCATATCTAAATCCATAGCATGATACTAGACATGATAGCAAGGTTGCCGGTACTTACGGAGGTCGACGGATCGATGATTCCTCTCGAAGAACTCGACGACACGACTAAGGACTCAAAGACGGCATGGGGCTGGTTTGTATTGATGTGGTTGTGAATAGTTTTACAATGGTCGAGGGTTCATATTTATACCCTGGACGAAATACGAGTCCTAAACGATTACGATTCATATAATAAAATATGGAAAGATACAAATTCTACTCCCGATCTTTTCGGCGTCCTCCATCGTCACGTGTCTTCTCGTGCAAGCCGGCTTTGCTTGCAACATCCATCTCCCGAATGGAGCCACCGTTTTGTAGAATAGCCGACCGCATAAGCATTCACCGAAACCCTGAGGACCAAATAGTCACTCGATTGCTTGCCGAATCCTTTCTTCTCTGCTGGCTGGATCCACTTGTCATATTCTTGTGCGTGCAAAAATCCGGTGTCAACACATGCCCCCTAATTTTGGGATAAATATTTATTCCAAAATTCCTTTTTCTTGCATATTGACGTGAAGTCTCCGGGAGCATCCACCTCCACACGTCATAATTGCGACACTTGCCGATCCATCTCCCGATACACCTTTGGGATTCTTTAAAGTCTCCTTTTACTCTGTATTGGTTTGTATTTTCCGAGCTCCTCTGCTCCATTCTCAAAACCAGAAAAACCCTCTTTTCTCCTGCTATCCCCCAATCAACTAGAGGATGTCTTCCGAAGCGAGCCGCCATAGCTCCGAGTTCGGAGCTTCCAGCACCTCTAAGAAGAGGATGCCCTTCATCATCTCTGTCCCGAAAGATGAAACAGCTGTTCTCACACTATTGTTCTTGTTTCAGGAGGACCGGTGACGACTCCCTCGAGGACCTGACCCAGAAGATCGTAGATCTTCAAGTCGATTTGGAAAGGAAGGATCGGGAAATCACCCAAATATCTTGAGAGCGTGATGTCGCTCGGGAACGGGCTGCCGGTAAGTATTCTTCATCATTTCTCTCCTCATTCTCTTTCCCCTCTTTTACTGACTCTTCCTCCTTTTTAGCTCTGGAGGCTAAGCTTCATCTTCTCGAAGCGGCTGTTGCTGATCTTGCCGTCACGGCCAATGTACCGGGTACAACAGCCCTGAGGCGGGTGAATGAGGTCAACCGAGTTCTCCCTAATATCTCCAGAGCTGTTATGGGTTATGGTGCAGCGCTCGCCTTTAACGCTGTTCGGATTCATTCCGGTGCCGATTACCGCAACTTTGATGTTTGTGAGCGAGGGCTAGAATACAGGGTGGCACACTCTATCGATGACATAAAAGAAGCTGGAACAGATCTGGCTGATTCTTTTGACTTTGACCTCCCGATTAGGAACAGGATAGGGTGGACGAACTAATTTTGTACTGTAACTTGTTCCCTCTTTTGTAAATAAGAAGTTCCTTTGTTCGTCCTCCTAAAATCAATCTGTAATTTGATCAATGTGTGTTCTATTTTGGTGCATTAGTCACTGACTTTATCTTCATTATAGCGGCGATGTTTACTACATAGGCTATTGCTGATAATGGCATCAGATACCTTCGCCTTGCAGACAATTGTTGTAATCGGTCATTGTAGATTCAAAGTTCCGGCTTTCTCTTAGCTTTCCGATCCATAATGACACCAAGGTAGTATCTCTTAAAGGATTTTTCGATCTTCAGCTCTCTGCTCTCAATGTCAATCGGTAACATGAGTTCCCAAACTACTAGTTAAAACTGAACAACTCTTAGCCGAATCATATCGACTTTCTGATTCTGGGGTCATAACATCTTCTAATCATCAAAAACCTGGCCTAGCCCAATAACGGCCCATAAGCCATGAAAACCTTACTCCGATGCTTGGTCCTTCAGTATGCAAGTCGTGGTCCTATAAATATGACCCTACACAAGCTACCACTCTTGACTTCAGCCAAACAGCTTGGTTCACAGAAAACTTCCACCCCTCATTTTCGGCTCAAAACAAAGAGAAAATATTCCGCTTGTGTTTCCATCAATGGCAGGCAATGGCGACCACGATAGTCATTACGTTAGAGACGAAATAGGAGGAAGCCAAGCATCAACTCACCGGCGTCATGGGTAAAAACGAACTCCCTGCCCCCTTGCGGTAGCTTTCTTGCTTGTCTATCTCTGATTCATTGTCCGTTTCCTCTCCAGAGCAGGATCCTCCCCCAGTCGAGCTTGGGTTCTTCCTCCAGAAACGGTAGCTCCAATGATTTCTTTCAACCTTTTCCAAAGCTGCCAGATTCTAGGTATGATGATTCACTCCAGCAGACCTGTTTGGACACCCCTCGGTGTTGCGAGGAAAAAGACAAAGTCCAGAAGGAACTGGAAGATGTATTCAAGAAGCATGGCATTGAGGAAGCTGAATGGGCAAACCAACAGAAACAGCTCTGTAGTATCATTACAGGTTAGCAGAATCTCGGTTCTTCTCCTTCTCCCAATTTTGCTTCCGCCTAATATACCTCTTTTTTCCGTCAACCTTGTCTGCAGAGAATGACCGCTTGAAAGCAGCACCAAACAGAGTTGCCCTTAAGGTGAATGCTCGTGGGGACTCAGCTGAAGCTCGTCTTGACGCCGTGGATGGCCGCATAGATCAGGCCGTCATCCAAGGTGTGCACACCGGGGTTTCCCTTGGGCTATCAGCAATGAGTTTTTGGACCAAAGAAGATTACTCCTTCCTACCATTTGGCTTCGCAAGCGGGGATCCGGATGAATTTGAAGACCTTGAAATCTATGATAATCATGTCACTGCTATTGCCGAGATTATTGACCCGCAATCCATTGTGAACAAATTATTTCAAGGGTAGTTTGTATTAGGATAAATCTGTGAGTGAACATTGTAACATATGAGACTTGTTCCCTTCTGAATAATGTCTATCTGCATCTTCGACTATCCCAGTAATTTTTCCGATTGCAGCATTTTTTCAGAGAAAATGTTTCCCGAACGCATGACGTCATCTTAGCCGACTAGATCTCGTTTTTGATGTGTCATGTCACTCGGCATCTTATTTACTGCACTTCACCTTTCTCTTCCCCCAACAAACCTACCACTTGAAAAATGCTAGGATCACCGGGTCATGAACACTCTTGTACTTAAGGCGATATAAGTAATATCAGCTATAACTTAAACTTCTTGGAACATTTTTTCTGCTAAAGGCGATGCTTTACATCGGCTATACAAAAATATCCTTGAATCCGCTCCAGATACAATTTCCACGCATTCGGCTTTTAACAAATAGTGTCGAAGCTTTAGTCCACGAGTGACGCATATATGAACAAAATTTCTCGACAGCCGAATACCCCTCTCCGGGTTTAACATTTTCGGCTAAAGCTAGCTGTTACTTATCTTCTCTCTTTAAACTTAAAATAAGGGCCGATCCTGTTAATAGGCTATCGGCCGCCACGTACAACTTGAAACAATCACCAAGTTGAGGAAACGCCTTCATATATTCTTCAATTTCATCAGAAGCTTCTATTGTACCTCAGCTTGCACAAATTCCTCCTGATCTTTTCTTGAGCCTTGGCAATGGAGAAATAAACAGAGTCCTTTAAAAATCCATCAACTTCAAAACACACTCGAGACCCAAACCTGCACACATTGGTCCTAATTCGGCTTTATTACCAACACTTTATTCCTCGTCAGCCGATAAAACTTAGTCTCCATTACCATCAGTCGGATCATCTATTCCAAAATTGCTCTGAGAGCCGATTGTCTGAATCGGCTGTCGGTCCTCGTCGAAAACATTCACAGGACCTGCTTCCCAAGCTTTTCCAGAGAAGCACTCGACACCATCATATTCCCAGTAAATGGGCTCTGCATTAGCAACACTCACCGAATCATCAGCATGGACAATTTTGATGTCATCTCCAATCCACTGGATGAGAAATTGGTGCATAGTTGATGGTACACAGCAGTTTGCATGTATCCAATCTCTTCCTAATAGCAAACTATATGTCCCCTTGCCATCAATGACGAAGAAGGTAGTGATCAAGGTTTTAGTTCCGATCGTTAACTCAACATGGACTGCTCCCCGAGTATCAGAGGAATTACCAGCAAAGTCTCTCAACACCATGTCGGTCTTCAATAAGTCTTCACTTGCCATCCCAAGTTTTCTGAATGTGGTATATGGCATGATATTTATGGCAGCCCCTCCATCAATGAACATCTTAGTCAATGGCTTGCCATTAACATAGCCTCTCATATACAATGGCTTCAAGTGTCGATGCTTAGCTGGTTTATCGAATACTGCACGTTGAGCCAAGACGAGATGAGACAATAAGTCCTGAAATTCATCTTCGTCGAAATCTGAATACACCTCGTCTTGGACATCTTGACCTTCGGGAGCTATAAACTCTGATGGAAGAAAGAAAGCCATGCATGCATCAGCCGAACGATCATCTCCATTCGGCTTCTCTTTAAGCTGCCAAACTCGCTTTATCCGAGCACTTGCCTGCTCTAACTCTTTGTTTCTTAGGCACTGTACCCTTCTTTTCTGGCTTCTTCTCAATCCCGGTGGACACCACTGTCCTCTTTGCCAGACATACTCGTGGTATTCTTCTTCTCCAGTGCGAGCCCAACTTTGATTGGCAAATTCTCTTCCTTGCCGATCTTCAGAGTTATTTATTTTTAAACGCCGACCGTCCTCAGGGACTCGTGCCCCAAGCCTTTCATGGACAGAACGGCAGTTGACTCGAGACTGCCTATACTCAGAGGATTGATTACTGCACTCAGGGCAGTTGTTCTTAACAGGTAGCTTCAAGCCTTCGTTCCAACAATACTGGAAAAACGAGCATTCTCAATGAGACTGTTCTTGCTCCCTCATATCTTCTCGTTCTTCTCGGTACATCTCTTCTTCGTACGTTCGTTGTCTCTCCAGGAACTTCTGTGCTTCATAAAATCTCTGTTTCTGGTACCGTTCTTGTTCCCGACGCCATTTATTCAACAGAATACGCGTCGTGACCCTAGGTATGGAAGTTTCACCCGTCCCAGCTTGGCTATTTTCAAACCGAACCCTTTGCTGAAGCTCTTTATTTGTAATCTACCGATCAGGGTCAACAACACCAGCTTCCCTCACTCTATCAGAGGTTAACACTTTCATTTTGCTCTTACCCCTGGGATCAGCTGCATTGACCATATTAACAGAGAAAGACACAATGTTCTGTCCAAAAGGGATATCATCAACCTTCATCTTTCCATCAAACCTCAGATGCCCATCATGGATAGCTTTCTGGATCCCCACTCTGAACACTCGACAATCGTTTATGGAGTGGGATCTAGTATTATGGAAACCACAATACTTCTTGTCCTTGACTCCTTCGGGATGCAGCATAGGGTGACCTTCTGGTAACTTGATGCGTCCTTCCTTCAACAAGTATTCAAATAATTTATCTGACTTGGAAACATCAAAGTCATAAGTACCTTTTTGTTGCCTTAGCCATCGCTGGTTGACTTGAGTCGGCTCTCTAGCCCAGACTATCTCGGCTGCAGCTATTTCATCTTCATCATTGTACTCAGTTGCTTCTTCCAAGAAAGCCTGATACATCTCGGCAGCCACATCACCCTTTTGGAATTGATTATTCCTCTTGAATCCCTGGGCTTGACTACTCATCGTTGCTAACCTCTGTGATAATTGCCCGAGGTCATCAAACTCCATGTCGAATAGTTTCTCTTTGATACTCGGCAACATACCAGCTATGGCTATCCCCGGCAATTGGTCATCCGGCAAATTCAGAGAATAGCAAAGATTCTTGGTTTCCCTGAATCGGCGCAGATATTCTTGTGGCGTCTCGCCAGGTTTCATCCTCAGGCTCATGAGATCGACCAACTTCTTTTCGCTGGTACCCGTAAAGAAATATGAGTGGAATTTCTGTTCTAGCTCTGCCCAGGTATTGATAGAATTTGCTGGCAAAGAAGCAAACCACGAGAAGGCTGGTCCTGTCAATGACAATGGGAAGTACCGAATCCTCCAAGCTTCATCCGTAGATGCCTCCCCAAGTTGCATCAAATAGCGGCCGATGTGCTCTATAGTGCTAGTGTCATCCTAGCCTGAAAACATGGTAAAATCAGTGGGAGGCTTCACCCTTGGAGGAAGTGCTACCCGATTGTACTACTCCGGGTAAGGGGATTTGTAAGCATATGACTGATTCTTTGGCTTTATGCCGAATTGATTCTGCATCATATCAGCCATCCTATGCATGATGAGGTCAATGTTTGAATCAGGAGCTGCTTGTGCTTGCCCCCCAGGATGTAGTCCTGCTGAACTCCTGTAGCCTAGATTTGGAAGAGCATTAATTGAGCTATAATCGATGAACTGATATCCATCTCCAAACATATTCCGCTGTATCCTATTTGCTGCAGGAGATATTTTAGAAGCTGATTGCGGGACATTCCCTGTCGTGCCGAATGTGACCTGGCCATAAGTCTGGGGACGTTGTTGCGTCTCATGAGGAACCACCTCACCTATGCTTGGGCCAGCTCCGCCCCCTTCAGCAACCTTTCGACGTTGAGGCACCGGGAACAATAGCGGTCCTTGCATTGGACCAACAGTTTCTTCAAAGCGTTTATCGGCTGCTGGACCGAAGATGTTAACCATGATAGCACGAAAAGTATTCAAGAAAGTTGCCTGATGATTGGTCATGGCTTCCGATACAGCTTTGTACACTAATTCGGTCATCTTTTGAATAGCTTCCTCTTCGTCATTGTCAGACGGCTCGGATTGGTGATGAGGAATGATCTTCGGGAATTCTTGCTTCTAGAAGACTTTGCCGCTCTTGTTCTTGGAGAAAGACGCCAAGCATTTGCGCTGGAATTCATCATAGGCCTGTTGTACTAAACTTTTCAACTCTAGCGGCAAGTCATCCATGATCACGTCCAGAATTTGATCGTCGTTGATCTCAGGCACCTTGAAACAGATTGGTCCCACCGGGCGTGCCAAAAAGTGTGTTGACGCAAAACGTGGCACCTCGCGCCAAGCACACAACAAGCCAAAAATCTGGCTTCAATCGGGTGCCTGGAGTATGTTGATTCCAGAGACGTGTCAGTCGGTTTGACCTGAAAAACCAACAAGGGATAAAAACGTGAGAATACCTCTAGAACGTGTCGGGTGAGACCAGACAGTTCCATATGTACGGCTTTGAAAACCAATCATGACGGCACACAACTATAGAAGCTGTCTGTCAAAGCATGTTTGTAAAATCATTCGGCAAGCATGAAAACAGAGTACGTAAAGCATATCTAACTGCCGAATGCGTATGTAAAAGAGACATACTTTGAACGAAATAAAGATATTATAAACAGGTAACTTACAAAAATAGATCTATTCAAATAACACATGCATAGGCTAATCCAACTAATCTGCCGCACGTTTAGTCTTCATAAACCCGTCAGGCATAAACTCAAGCGAAGCTAATCCACCGCATGATACCACTTGCCATAAGTCCACGCCACTCCTTATAATTAGATTAATCCACCGCATGATACAATCTAATTATAACAAGCTAAAAGCATGCGTATATTTGAACAGATCTATAAAAGCTCGTTACTCATGTAAGCGTAACCAAAATCGGCAAAGCAGCCGAATTGGGGTCCATGAAGAAGGAACAAACAAGCAAGCACGATTAAACTAATCTAAAACCTACATCTGCCGCACGATACCTAGTTTTATCAAAGAGTAATCGTAATTAACATGCATGAACCCGCGACATGTAATAATCTGGATTGAAAGTTGATCCGGCCATCATGATATTATGATTAGCAAAAGCACAAGCAAGCTTGTGGAACAAGGCCGAACAAAGATCAATCTAGATTGGGCAAAAGAGTGTTATAAGAATTAAATAAATAAAACATATAACACATGATAATGAATCTATCAGATCAGCCAAATCTAATAGAGCCGATAACTCTTTTTACTCATGACTTAATCCGCCGCACGATACAAGGCACAAGCAAAAACTTCCTCTCATAAGCTTAAATCCGCCGCACGATACTAAGCTTAACATACGAGACTACTTGCATCATCTCTAAATCCACCGCATGATACTAGACATGATAGCAAGGTTACCGGTACTTACGGAGGTCGACGGATCGATGATTCCTCTCGAAGAACTCAATGACACGACTAAGGACTCGAAGACGGCACGGGGCCAGTTTGTATTGATGTGGTTGTGAACAGTTTTACAATGGTCGAGGGTTCATATTTATACCCTGGATGAAATACGAGTCCTAAACGATTACGATTCATGTAATAAAATATGGAAAGATACAAATTCTACTCCCGATCTTTTCGGCGTCCTCCATCGTCACGTGTCTTCTCGTGCAAGCCGACTTTGCTTGCAACATCCATCTCCCGAATGGAGCCACCGTTTTGTAGAATAGCCGACCGCATAAGCATTTACCGAAACCCTGAGGACCAAATAGTCACCCGATTGATTGCCGAATCCTTTCTTCTCTGCTGGCTGGATCCACTTGTCATATTCTTGTGCGTGCAAAAATCCGGTGTCAACACCAACTAAACAATAGAAGCTTCCACAAGGTGGTTTGGCACAATCACTCTTCAATGATAAAGTAACATTTCAAGGTAATTGACCATCACTTTAAAAGTTTCTCATTGATTCTAGTATGAACTTTAAAGAACTAAACATGTTGCCGTTGCACCTCTCTTGATCTAACCTAAATAACTCATCATTGTTTCACTGGCTTAACTAAATGAGCTAAAATGTTGTGCATCTAACCTTTGGAAGATGATATATCTCAATCATGAAAAGATCGACAGTTTATGAATAGATTATCCTTCCTTGGGTTAAGTGATTTGATCTGTTAAATATTTTAAGATGCTACTTTCATGCCCATCCTCTGATCCTATCACTCATATTAAGATTGAATAGAACACATAAACAAAAAGTTTGACTTGTGCAATGTGCCTAAGGTTAGAGGAGAATAAACAAAACTTTTGGTTCTGTTGGTGTTTTTCCACCAACAGAGCCCATGCACTTGATCTCTACCTTGTCTTTATGAGCAAGACACACTCTTGAGCAAAACATGGAGAAGTTTGTCACTCCCAAATTCTATAGAGTGAAGGTCCTAGATCTACAAGAACATGCACACTAAGCAAGATGCTGCCAGCGTCCATAATTAACACTTCACTTCAAACTACTGGACGAACAAATGACATGAGTGACACCATATCAATAGGCTTAAACAAGAAGGAATGATGGAAGACGTCATAGTCAGAATTAGAGGTCATGAAGTCCCCACAGACTCCTTGATCGTCGACATGAGAAGACTATGATGTCCACCTCATCCTGGGAAGACCATTCCTCTACGCTACAAGTACAATCATTTACAAGAGAAAATCCATTTTCACTTTCCTGGAGAAAAGGCACGATGCAACTTCATCAACTAAATGCCTAATGAAGCACCCAAGAAGAATAGAAGTGAAAGACGCCCCTCTCAAAGCTAAAGAAGACAAGCTATCGAGAATAGAGAGGCCAATCGTGAAGAAGCTATCGACACTGTCCCAGAAAAGAAAAGGAGAGAAACCTCAAGACAGTGAACCACATAAAGTGAATACTCAGACTAAGAAAGTATGAGAGAAAATGTCTGCACCTGAGAGGTACAATCAATAACAACTTTCCAAATGTCTGACAACCATGGGAGGTCTGAACCAATGGAAGGTCCGATTCGTCGGACCAAAATATCAGAACCTTCGCCAAAAGGTAAAAATCGGTAATTATCTTTATATTTACTTTGCTACATATTTCTCATATTTAATTCATATCCATTTCTTGCATCATCATATTTAATTCACAAACATTTTGATTTCTGCATTGCATTAGAAAAGAAAATAAAAATATTGCATTTGTTACACTACATCATAAACTATGAAGCCCCATGTGAATAATTCTATGGTGTGTAAAAACCCACGGGAATGTTCATCTTGGTGGCATAAAAATAATAAAAATAAATATGCATGCATTCATCCTGTGTATTTTCTCTTGCATCATAAAAATATAAAATACAAAAAATATTGAGAAAAAGAACTTACTGAAATTCTAGACAACTAAGGCTTAAGTGGCCAACCACTAATGCTTAATCTGTTCCACAAGTTTTGTTGTCTATTTGAGTTTCATAGGAATTGAAAGGCCAAAAAAAGCTGACGAGCAAGTGAATGCTCTATCCACTGTTGGAGCACTGTCTCAACAAACATCAACATCAATCAAAGCTCCGATAGAGGAAGGACATATCCACTGCCAATCTGCTACATTGCAAGATCAAATGACTACGTCAACATTTAGCTTGGGGGAAGGCATCCCCATGTATCCACGTAAGTATCTATATCCTCTTAAGTTTTTCATTCTATAAACAAATTCAAAAAAAAAAATGTGAGCACATGAAGGCTCACCTCTAAAAAGAAAAAAAAATATGTGAGCACATGAAGGCTCACCATTAATTAAAAAAGAACAAAAAAATGTGAGCACATGAAGGCTCACCATTAATTAAAAAAGAGACAAAAATATATGGGCACATGAAGGCTCAACGCTATTAAGGGAACCAGCTTGGGGGAGACACACCCCCGTTATCTTCGCGATTCAGGTATGTCTTTATTATTATTATTATTATTACTACTACTACTATTATTATTAGCTTTTATATTATATCTTAAAGTGTGTTAGATTAAATAAATAAAATAGTGTGTTTTAAGAAGTTGATGACTAAAAGAGAACCCTCACTCTCTAATCTTTTGCATGGAAATGATGAATAGTTGCTCTATCTAATTTCTTTCAAGTACCTAGTCTTCAAAGCATGAGTTCTCCTAATTAATGATGATGCCTTAAAATAAAATTAAATGCATGGTTGGCAAATACTTGATCTAAGGTCTAGGTAGTTGGGATATGACATGTGATGATCTGAGCTGCTATTATCTTGTTCTAAACAACACTAAGCATTGTGACCCTGTGAGATGTTATCTTGCCATTGAATTGAGATCACTTACACATTTCATCCATCTTCCGCAAAAATGCTCATAATTATCTGTTGCTACCCTCTCAGAAGTTTGTTGGAAGCATGTGGCTATTATTTTAAAAAAAAAGAAGAAAAGAGATCCGAGGAAATAAAAAGGGACAAGTGTATGAAACCTCAAAAAGATAGATCCCGAGGAAATAAAAAGGGACAAGTGTCCGGAACCTCGAAAAAAATCAGAAATAAATGGGCACGTGCCCGACAATAGAATTAGCCTAATAGCCATATGTCTCTGATAAACAGAAGAGAGTGAATACATTCAAAAGAGGATCCGACTCCATTTTTCCATACACATGCACCTCTTTATTCAATGGTTGGTTGACTTTCTCTTTGGATCCATTGTTTAATTTGACAACATATGTATTAAAGCTTATAAAAATTAATTAAAACTCTGGAATAAAGGCGAAGTGAAAGAACTAGAGACATAGTGCTTGATTTGATCATTCCATCTTTCAACTACTCAAGATCTAAGGTAAAAGTAATAAGCCCCATGAAGAATAACATAATATATTTTGGAGAATTTTTGTTTAACAGCAGGTATACTTGTTGGAAGTGAAGATATTGTAGCAACTCCTGATCCATTGTTAATTTTTGGTTTTGCTAAGGGATAGCAAAAGGTAAGCTTGGGGGAGTTGTTGACAATGGTTATCTATCAAAATTAAAGGGTAAATAAATATGAAAAATTCAATCACCAATAAAGGTTTAGGGTTTTAATTGACAATATTCCACGAGTTTTGGTGAATTGTGATTATGCAGGGACTAAACAGGAAAACCAGCACTAATTACTTCTCCTAGAAAGAAACCAACGGAAGATTACAGAACCGGCACGTCAATAATATTCCAGAAGGACCTAGAGGACACCACGAGGCGGCACACCCCGAGAGGCCGCCAGGTGGGACCGACCGGTCCCACCTTTAGACCGGTCGGTCTCCACCTGGGCCCGATGGGATCCATCTTCTGGAAGCTTCCTCCACCGTCTTTGAGGATCCATCTCAGCCCTATGTGAAGTCGGTTTGATCTAACGGCCGCGGTTGATCCCTCAGGGCTATATAAACAGGCCCCCAGGCCTCAGGGTAGATCAAGTCTCTCTTCAGAAAAGTCTACGCCTCATTCAGAAACCCTAGAAGAAGACTTCAGGAGCCAACTTTCAAGTAGAAGACTAATTACCCCTCTAGTTTAGGTTTAGAACCTAGTCTTATACTAGAACTAGAAGAGAGAGAGAGAGGAAGAGATCAGGAAGGAGCTCCGGCCTATCGGATCAACTTCTTTATCTTGTACATGCGGATTCAAGTTCATCTTCAACTTGCTTCAGCGATTGTTTCGGTAATCAACATCTACATTTAAGTTTGAGTCATTGTTCTTATTATTCTTAAGGTTTATGACTCCCTTTTGAGTACTTTAATTCTAGTCATTCTAGAGTTAGAGTAGTTGGATAGTGTAAGCGTGGTGCTTAGACTTGATAGCTCATAAATGCCTCCTGTAACGCCGGTAGTAGTGGTTGTTCGCAAGGGTGACTCTTATAGCCTTGTTGATTCTTCTATAGTCCACTTACCCGTGTGTAGGCTCGGTAGGATTATACATTTGCATAAAAGACTCATATTCTGTTTGTGACCTTTTATGGCAACTTCCCCACTAAGAATAATATAAACATATCACTCTTAAATTGGAATTAGATAACCTTAGTGATCCCTTCTATACTTCTAGATTCTCCGTCCTTGTTAGCTACTCAGGGTTTATACTTTAAGACTTAATTAACACTATCCGTTCCTTTGGGTTTGATATTAAAACTGGGTTACTCCGGTGAAGTGCTACATCGGTAGATTTTCTCTGCGCTTGCGGATAAAGTAGAGTGTGCGTTAATTTATACCAACAATGTGCTTTCATTATCATTTATCAATTACTCCTGCTTAAGTCTAATTAGTATTCTGAGTTAGTAGATGCATGATAGTGAGTAATCATATTCTTGACCTTAGCTTCCCAGTGGTAAAATATAAATAACGATCCTGGAATACTCCCGGTAAAATGCTACAATGATGTTCTATGCGCTTGCAGAATCTTTCATATTCTATTTGCATTAACGAACGTCAACAATCATTTTTGGCGCCATTGCCGGGGAAGCAATTGGTGTAAAGATTTTGATAATGATCTTGATGTCTGCTAATTTAGTGTACCACTAGCTTTAGTATGATTACCCCTTGTTCTATTGAGTGTGGAATAGACAGGACTTCAGATGTCGTTTCGACCTTATGGCAAGATTCCACAAGAATGAAGAACCCAGGGTGAAGGAACATTCAGGATCCATCATTAATTCTGGAACCCTGCCATCTCACAGGTTTGTGCATACATATATTATTATTCTAACCATGTGTAGATTGGAGAAAAGGTCACCGTCACAAGAATTCAACTCTTATCCCATATGACGGATATTTATGCTGCGCTACTCACAAATCCCAGTTGCGAGTCATGGTAAGTATGATCAAGGTGAGACAGTCTTGGTCATAGACTTTAAACTTTATGAGTAGTTATCTTTTTAATTTCATGCATTCCACTGCATGTTTGCTTTGAATCATCCTTGCATCCACTCCATTTAGGTTAGGTTTTCTTTTATCAAATCCTCATCATGTTTAGTTCCTTGCATGCATTCATGTCATCTGCATCTAAACAAAAAAAATATTAAAAAAAGAGAAAAAAAAGAGGGAAAAAATATCCCTCCATGTGATCATACTCTTTCATCTCTTTTTTGGATAAATCTCTTTTATGCTTTCATGCAACCTTTGTTTATGCTAGTATATTTTGGTTTGAAGGTACTTCCCTGGGATACTTTCATAGGCTTTTTAAATTTAGCGTGGTGCTTAGGTTAAATAGTCTACATTAATAAAATTAGACATGGAGTTTGGTTTGATTATTGATCTAAAATTAGCTTGTGTAGACATTGATTATTCTGTTGGACTAACCCCTATAGAAAACTCTAAATACAATTTGGGAAAGTCCTGAGATGAATTCACATCAGAGATGAAGCAAGGCATATGATGAACTGCATAATGAAGACTCAGCTCATTCATCATGGATGAAAGAACTGTGAGTTTTAAAGTTTATTTCAGTTTATCTTCTACTACAAGTTATCTTTTGCCTTGAACCATGTTAAAATGCAGTCAACACATAAAATGCTAGTCTATGCTAAAGTAATCCTAAAATCATCTTTTCATTAGGATGGATGAATAACACATAAGTTGTGGATAACAACCCATGTTTCACATTCAGTACAATCCTTCGGGTATATGTCCATCCCAAGGCCTAAGTCAGGACACTGATGACGAACAAGATGCAACTCACCCTGTATGGGTCAATCTATGCTTACGCTCATCATTAACGAAGACATCAACACTGACACCAACAACAAATATTAGGGTGACGATATGCCACTACATTATGACATACATCTGTGTGTCGTCCGGAGGTAGTCTGTTGGTGGTCCATTAATTATGAAGACAAGTAGTGGAAGTTCTCCTCACTACTAATCAATGCAACACAAGAGCTAGTTTGAGGGATGAGGTGGTATGACTTCAACAACTACAAGGTCTACAAATTCAACACATGAACATGTTGTTGAAGAAATTTGGGCATCCACCTAACTCACAAGCCAGCTTGGGGGAGACACAATTCCGTTGTCTAGATTTGCTTCATAATCAATGGGAGGAAGGAGAAATCCAGCTTCAAGACACTTTGACCTCTATTGGCACCAAAAGTGACGCACTGTGCCAATCACACAGCAAGCCGGAGAAGCTGGCTTCAAACGTGGCCCGGGTGCTCAGAAGTCCGGTGCGTGCCAGTCAGTTTGCCCTGCAACTAACAAGGGAGATAAACTGTTAAATACAAAGCTGGAACATGTCGGGTATGACTAGACAGTTCCAAAATATACGGCCCTAAAGCCACTTACGACGACATATAGCTATGAAAGCTATCTATCAACAGGTTTAAAGATTATTCGGCAATATGAACAGAGTTACGTGAATAACAGGTTGCCGAACACGTTTGCATGAGGATCGTACTTGCATGATGTATTAAATATAAGTTAAAACTTAACCAATCTCGATTGTACAACCGAGTTGGGATCCATGGGGATTGAACATACAAACTAAGCATGACTAAGCTAATCTAAAGCCTGCGCCTGCCGCACGACACCTAGCCTTGTCATAGATCAAACATACTTAACATGCATGGACCCTCTCCACGTGGCAATCCAGATACGATCCAATCGGCTATTACGAACAATAGATCTACTGCATAAAAGACTTTTCAATAATAAACGTGAAAGAACAGAGCAGATCTATAAAGATGAAGCCGAACCGGATGGTATCTAGATTGGGCAAAAGTGTTATGATGAAATAAACATAACAAAACATATAACACAAGGTAACTTAATGAATCTATCAGATTGCCAAATCTAACAGAGCCGATAACTATTTTTACTCATGACTCAATCCGCCGCACGATACAAGGCATAAGCAAAAACCTCCCGTCATAAGCTTAGATCCGCCGCACGATACTAGGCTTAACGTACGAGACTACTTGCACCATATCTAAATCCGCCGCACGATACTAGACATGATAACAAGGTTGCCGGAACTTATGGAGGTCGACGGATCGATGGCCCCTCTTGAAGAACACGACGACACGACTTGGACTCGAAGATGGCACGGGGCCGGGTTGGTTGTATTGATTGTGAACCCCCTTTACAATAGTCTCAGGGTTTATATTTATACCCTGGTGTTCTCTGAGTCCTAGAAGGATACGATTACAATGATAAAATTAGGAAACTATCAAAAACATGATGCATTTTGCTCCAAGCTTCCTTTAATAACCGGCATGCACTAAAATGACGAGATCCCCATCGCTAAATCTTCTTGTCATGCCGTATTTGTCATCTTCTAACGCAAACCGACTTGGCTTGAGGTTGCCGACCGTAGCGTCACGTTGCCGAACCTGCTCGCCGTTGACTAGTTGCCTTCACAGCCTTGCCGAATACATTGAGTTAGCCGACCGCGTTCGCTATCTGCCGAATCCCTTAGGTGGCGACTTCTTCCGAATCTGCGTCGTGCTGGCCCACTTGTCATAGTGCGAAAATTCTGTGTTAACACATGCCCCCTCAATTTCTGAATAAAGGCATTTGTTTTGAAATTGACCACTAGTCCACCGCGCGCCCTAGATCGGCACTGCTTCAAACTCCGCATTCTCCCCAAATCGCCAACAGTTTCAATTTCCACCTGAGCTCCGTAATGGCAACCCGTGACGAGATTCCAGAGGTAATCCTCACTTCTCCCCTCAACACGTTCGGTCAACTCCTATTGGCATTCGGTTCTTCTAACTTTTCTTGCACATATCTTCTTTTAGGCTTTTAGGGACGAAATTCTGATTCCTTGTGATGCGGACCCCGATTCCTACTTCTTGGGTCCAATGGGAAACCCCAATCCAACCAACATCATCAGTATGGAGACCAACAGAATTCCCTTCAAGCATGGAGTCATTTCGTCGAACAGGTGGCGGTACACCTTCAAGAACTGGCTTTTGCCTGCGGTCACTGGCTGGAGGAACTGGTATAAAAGAATCCAGGCGAAATTTGGTCCCTATTGGGAAACTCAAGACATTCATCATGCCCTGGAACTGTCTCTGGCCGAAATGCCCAAAAATGAGCCATTACTCATAGCAGCTTCTCATTTTTGGTCGGATGCCCTCAATGCTTTTGTATTTGGCCATGGTATAATGACGATCACATTAGCTGATGTCTTCATGATGAGTGGCTTGAATATCACTTCGACCATGAATGCTGATGAACTGTTAGAGAAAATTACCCAGAGGTCCATTGATGTCAGCGTTGGATGGATGAAGTACGTCGAAATCCACAACAAAGCGCCAAGCCCAGTGGCAGAGACAGAGCACAGGGCCTTTCTGAACATGTGGCTGTGCAGATTCATCTTCTGTGGGAGATCCAACGAGCCAACCCTCAACTACATTGCACTGGCTGACAAACTGTCCAAAGGAAAGCAAATTCCTCTAGGCAAACTTTTCCTGGGATCCATATACCACATGATGCATCAAACCTCCACTCAAATGTATCATGCCACTCATGCTGACACAATCAGACTACCACCAATTGATTGTGTCAATGGCCCCTGGTGGTTTGTCCAGATGTGGCTTTAGCTATATATGCATCAAATAGTTGCCGTGCCATTGGACAATCTCAGCTTCCCTTCCAGCAACTTTGCTGAGGATGAAGAAGCCACAGAAAAGGCCTGCCAAACTTATGGGGAAGCAGCCACTGCTATAACCATTAACAAAAGTATTGGCAATCTCTTCAAGTTATTCTTCAAGGGCTTTAGTCAGGTACTCTGGCTACCTTACAGGGAGGATGACAACCTTACTTTCCCTATCAAATTCAGCTTTGATGATGGCTGCGTAGATGAAATGGCCACAGGAGTCTTCAACTCATTTATCAAACCCTGCATTCTACCAGCCGAATTCAACAGGGGAAGACAAGTGAAGCACACCTATGAGTTCTATCACCCCAACATAGCAGCCAGGCAATTGGGTTGTGGACAGCTCCCTCCAAAACTCATCTTTTCTACTGTCATCAGGCCTAGGGAGCAAATTCAATCCAAAGAGCAGATTACAATAGGGATGCAGGCCCATCGGGTATTCAGGCTGGGACAAGATCTGCCAGACTACCGACCAGTACCACTCCACTTGATTCAGTCTGCTCATCCCCTTTTTGAGTCCTGGTGGCAAGAATGGCACGATCATATCTTCAACAGCCCAGTCCACCCCATGTGCCTGGAACTTCAAGCAGACTTCAGCTCTGACAGCGAGGTACAATAACAAGCCACTTGTTGCTTTAGTATTTGATCCTTGAGATTTCTAACTCCTTTAAAATTTCCACAGGACTTCATACCCAATCCTGACACCAGGCCCATCCAATATCATCAAGCCGGTCCAACCACTGTCCTGGGGCACAACGCTCCTTCATTGTCTTGGTTCATGAAATCCCAAGCAGCTTCATCAACCGTCCTTTCGGCTAAAGGAGGGAAAAGAAAGGCCACTGAGGAATCCTCCCGTTCTAGGCACACCAAGACCAAGCAGAACACACCTCTTCCAAAGGTAAGATGTTTTAGCTCTTCCATCATTATTAACTTATTCTTGATTGGCTTGTATGTCACTATAGGCCTCCTCCTCTGAACAAGAAAACGTTCAAACAACAGTGCCCCCAGTACTTATTACCTTGGAAGATGAGTATGCAGACACCAGGGAAATAGACATGATCACCCAGAATCCGGATGATGCTAACATTGGTACGTTCCTCAGTTACCTCTTCAACCAGCAGATCTTGCCTCCCTCGGCTGATCGATAATTTCACAGATGACACGACCGATGAGACTTTCATTGGTTCAACTCCAGACCCTGTTGGCCAATCCGGTCCTCAACCAGATCAAGACCTTATCAATCAGCCGACTCATCAGGTAAGAATTAATTCCTTATTTCATCCTTTCTTCATACTTTACCTTGATCGGCTAACCTGTCCAAATCAACATAGACTTTCATCAATTCAGCCTCCGAGTATGCATTTGATGTCAACGAGTTCCTGGGCAAAAGAACAGCGGCCGAAAGACCATCGATATTCGTCCAAGATGTTCTGAGCAACATAACAAATTTTCTGAACCAAGACATCTTGTTCTTAGTCAGAGACGCCGATGAAGTTAAAAATTTCCTCGAGCCCATTGCTGAGGACATTCCAGAAAATCTGAGGCTTCACCTGGAGGCTGTATCTACACTGGATGACTGCTTTGCCATGGTAAAACGAGCAATCAGAAGCACTGATCTTCGGACTGCCAAGTCTAAGTGCACCCAGGAAGTCAATGATCTGTACACTCAGTTCCAAGAAGCCAAGAACTCCCAGGAGACTCTGGAGGCTCAGTTGAAAGAACTGCAAGAAAAGAGATCTGAATTGGAAGTCCAACTAGCCTAGGTCAACTCTGATATTCAGTCATGCACCTCTCGGCTATCGGGTTTACCGAACATCATTGAAACAACATCTTCCAAGCTGTCATCAGTGCTCAATGAGGATATCAAACTTAGCACGAGGCTTTCACAGACACAAGGCACCGAAGAGGAGGACCAAAGGACACTGGAGCATGCTAATCAAGTCAAAGTCGATACTCTTGCGGCTATAAATCAATTCTTGAACAATTGAGATGGCTGTGTAATGAACTTTTAGACTCTGTAATCCTATGTCAGAATGACTTGAACATTTCCTTGTAATATATCTGTATTTTGCATCCAATCGGTTACCGTTCTGATGACATCGTGTTTAACCGTGTGAACCTGTTCGGCAATCTGGCCAGTGTTTGTCCCGAACACCTAAATCGGCAATTTTGTCGAAGCTAGACGCTCTATTCCCCGCCGAACACGTGAGTGCATCCAGACGGTTTGCACAGCCCGTTACTGCAGAGGCCCATCTCGGGAAGCAGGAAAACCCTAATCCGCCGGTTGATATTCGGCATAAATCGTCCCTGGAGGCCTGCCTTTTCCCCAATCTTGCATTCGCTCCTCTAGTACTCTCGCCGCCTCGGCTTCCTTGCTTGCTCCGCCCCAGAAAACCCTAACTTTCTGAGTGCAATGGTGAGCCATGATGACCGCGGCAAGCGCCCGGCGATTGAGGAGGCCGAAGGGAGCCGCGCTCGGCGCCTCCGTCAGCGCGGGTAGGACTCCTCGCTTACGTCCTTTGTGGCAGTTTCTTGAAAACCTCGCTCACGCTCTGTTACTGCTCGCCAACAGGGTCCCCGTTATCTCTTCCGCCGGCGGGCATGCCCGGCCTTCTCCAACACCGGGGAGGCCAGAGGCTCCACCATTGGGCTCATCGAGCTCCTCCGACGGCCTCTCCTACCACTCCCATCCTTGGGAGGCGAGCCTAGATCGGGACTCCGACGGCGGCCTCTACGACCACAACGACGCCTTGAACTTCATGGCGCTGCGGGACGAGTCCCGGGAAGAGCTGGCCGCCGTCTCGAAGCAGTACGGGATTGACCAGCTGGAATGGGAAGACCAGCGCCGGCAGTTCTGTGACGCAATCACGGGTATGAACGCCCAATCTTGGATCTGCTTTCGGTCGTTCTCGTTGATCTTTTAACTGATCCATTCCATTTTGTCGCTCACAGCGTTGTCTGAAGAACTGGAGCGCCTGAAGATGGCAGCGAACGCCGTCGCAGACCGGGTGAACGCCCAGGGCGTCACCGCCGATGCGCGCCTGGCAAACGTGTACGGCCGCATCGAGCAGGTTGCCCTGCAGGGTGTGCACCACGGCGTGGCGCTGGGGCTGTCGGCGCTAACGGTCCGCATGGAGGAGGACTTCTCCGTGACGCCGGTTGGCTTCCCTGGCGGGGCATGTCCGGAGGACGTCGAGCAGATCGACGATTTTCTGGACTCCTACGAGGATCATGCTCACACCCTCGCCGCAGTCACCAATCCGCAGACGGTCATCAACAAGGTGCTTGGTAACTGATCTGCACTTTCGTACCGCCCCAACTTATGAACAATGTTCTACTTTGCTATGTTCACGCGTACAATCTGTTTTCCCTTTCTGTGCTTGTCTAGTGTTCGACCTCTTCGTTGAACTGGTTGCACAGCACCGCGTGCATTTGGCTCTATTTTAGCGTTTTTCGCGCTAAAGGCGACACATGTCGTGTCGGCTGTTTTTGCTCTAAGGGCGATAGAACCTATTGGCCATTTTTGTGCTAAGGGCGACACAACCTTGTATCGGCCGTCGGCGCCCGCTAGTCCTTGATTCCGTTATGCACCGACCTCCACGCTAGGATGAAATCTCTTTAGATAACGTCCATTAATTGCCCTAGCAAACTCTTCTCCTTGGAGGGTTTTCAGAATGTACGCATTACCCGGAGCACGTCTCAGAATTCGAAAAGGTCCTTCCCAGTTAGGGAACCATTTGCCGAATGCCTTATCTTTGGTACCGATTGGCAAGACAATTTTCCAAACCAAGTCTCCTTCTTCGAATCCTTTTTCTTTCACTTTCGAATTTTAGTACTTGGCAACGCGTATCTTGTTCTTTTCAATATTTTCCAAGGCCTTGAGACGAATCAAATGCAAATCTTCTAGCTCATCCATCATCAAATCTTTATAATTCCCTTTGGTTAGATTGTTCTGCAATGTAACTCGTCTTGACCCCGATTGCAATTCCCATTGTAGCACTGTGTGATGCCCGTAGACCAACTCGTATGGCGACGTCTGAGTCGACCCATGACAAGCCATTCGGTAAGCCCACAAAGCTTCGTTGAGTACCAAGTGCCACCTTTTAGGTTTCTCTTCAATCTTCTTTTGAATGATTTTAATCATGATTTTGTTAGAAGCCTCTGCCTGTCCATTGGCCTGTGCATAGTAAGGAGAGGAATTATATAGCTTAATCCTCATCCCTTCGGCAAAGCCACAAAACTCCGAGGAAGTGAACTGAGTTCCCTGATCGGTAGTGATGGACTGAGGGATGCCGAATCGGTAAATGATGTGCTCCCTGATGAAGGACACCATGTTCTCTGATGTCACCTTCTTCAATGGGATGGCTTCAACCCACTTAGTGAAATAATCAGTGGCTAACAAAACAAACTTATGTCCCTTGCTAGATGGAGGGTGGATTTGGCCGATCAAATCAATGCCCCATCCTCTGAAAGGCCAAGGCTTAATGATCGGATTCATGGCCGATGCTGGGGCCCTTTGCACATTGCCAAATCGCTGGCAATCCTGACAACCTCTGTAGTACTCAAAGCAATCTTCGAGCATAGTCGGCCAAAAATATCCAGTCCTCCTGATTAACCATCTCATACGGTGAGCCGACTGGTGTGCACCACATACGCCTTCGTGCACCTCATACATCAGTTTCCTAGCCCCGTCTTGGTTCAGGCATTTAAGCAAAACCCCATCTATGGATTTGTAGTACAATTGATTGTCCAAGAGCGTGAACTTAAGAGCCTTGTACCTGAGTTTTCGGGAGACTTTCCTGGATGGGTCCCTGAGGTAATCGGCAATGTTGTCTCTCCAGTCTTCAATTGCCTGATTATCACTTGGGACTGCTTGATCATCTTCTGGGGTTGTTTGCTCTTCCTCAAGTGCAAAAATGTTTTGATTCTCCCTATACCCGGATGCTGCCTGAGCCAACTGGTTTGCTTCTTTGTTTTGCCCCCTAGGAATATGTTGCAAGGTTGCTGATCGAAACTGTCTAAGGAGCTCTTTGCAACCTTTGAGATATTCCTGCAGCGTGTCGTTTTTGCATTCGTACTCACCTGGCAGCTGCCTGATCACCAACTCCGAGTCACCGAAGATCTCTACGGCGTATGCCTTAACGCCCACGAGCAACCGCAATCCCCGAAGCAATGCCTCATACTCCGCTTGATTATTAGTCACCGGGTACTCGACCGGTATAGAGTATTTGAAAGGTGCCCCCTTGGGAGAAATCAACATGATCCCGACTCCACCACCTTTGCTACATGATGATCCGTCAAAAAACAACGCCCAGGGGGCAATGGTTACTATGTTAGCGTTAGAATCACAATGGTGAGTGACGAAATCAGCCATAATCTGGCCTTTAACAGCCTTTGCCGATTCAAAACGCAAATCAAATTCAGAAAGGGCTAAAACCCATTTGCCGATCCTTCCACTTAAAATCGGCATTGATAACATGTGCTTGATTACATCAAACTCTGATACTACCACGCATTCAGCATTCAATAGATAGTGCCGAAACTTAGTACAGGAATAGAAAACACACAAGCACAACTTTTCCGTAGCCGAATACCTCGTTTCGGGGTCCAGTAGCCTTCGGCTAAGATAGGCTATGACTCTCTCTTTTCCTTCGAATTCTTGCATGAGGGCCGACCCTATTGTTAGGTTGTCGGCCGCTACGTACAACTTGAAAGGCCTGTCGAGTTGTGGAGGAACCAATACTGGTGGTGCCTTCATGTACTCCTTGATCTCATCGAAAGCCTTTTGTTGCACGTCACCCCACACGAACTCCTGATCTTTCTTGAGCTTCAACAGTGGAGAAAATGGCAGCACGCGCTCGGACAAGTTGGATATGAACCTTCTGACAAAGTTGATTTTGCCGAGCAGTGATTGAAGTTCTTTGAGATTGGTCGGCGGCACTACCTTATCAATTGCTTCCATGCTCTTCTTGCCGACTTCGATACCCTTTTTGTGGACCAGGAATCCCAGAAACTCACCAGCCGACACCCCAAATGCACACTTGGTTGGATTCATCTTTAAACCATGTTTCCTTGTGCACTCCAAGGTCTTCCTTAAATCAGCTAAGTGTCTTTCTTTGCTTCTGGATTTGATCACCACGTCATCAATGTAGATCTCTACGATTTTGCCGATCAGCTCATGGAATATGTAATTCATGGCTCGCTGGTAAGTGGCACCGGCATTTTTCAAACCAAAAGTCATGACCATCCATTCAAACAAACCTATATGGCCGGGGCACCTGAAGGCGGTCTTTGCCACATCCTCTACAGCCATGAAGATCTGGTTGTAACCTGCGTTGCCGTCCATAAAGCTTATGATTTCAAAACCGGCCGAAGCATCTACTAGCAAATCGGCCACCGGCATTGGATAACCGTCCATAGGAGTGGCTTTGTTGAGGTTCCTGAAGTCGATGCAGACTCTCATCTTCCCGTTTTTCTTGTACACCGGGACAATATTGGAGATCCATTCCGCATATCGACACGGCCGGATGAAGTTAGCTTCTAGTAATCTTTCCACTTCCTTTTTCACGTCGGCCAACACCTCCTCCTTGTAGATCCTGCGCGGAGGTTGTTTGTATGGGCGGTATCCAGGTTTGATCGGTAACTTATGCTCAACAATGGACCGATCTAATCCGGGCATCTCTGTGTAGTCCCACGCAAAACAGTCTTTGAACTCTTTTAGAAGATCTACTAGCTGCATTCTGAAATCAGGGTCTAAACTGGAACTTACAAACATCGGCCTCTTCTTACTCGTATCACCAACATCCACCTCCTCTAACTTGTCGGCCGACGCGAAACCACGTCCCAGTTTGCCCTCGCTGTTGTCGGTTGGGTTGTCCATCTAAAAGAAGCTTTGAGAGCCGATTGCTTGGATCGGCTGTTGATCCCTGCCGTAGACGTTGATAGGACCTTCTCCCCACACGCGATCGGAGAAGCAGTCTACCCCGTTGAATTCCCAGTAGGTGGGCTCAATGGTGGCAACACTCACCGAGTCGTCAGCTTGGACAATCTCGATGTCATCTCCAACCCACTGTATGAGTATTTGATGCATGGTTGAAGGTATGCAGCAGTTGGCGTGGATCCAATCCCTGCCCAAAAGCAGGCTATATGCCCCTGTCGGGGGAACGCCAAAGGGGTACCCCCAATCAAAGCAAACAAATAGGTTAAACCTAGAACACAAATCAATAACGGACCTAACTAAGTCTAACCCCCTGAAAGGCCAACCCCTCGAGACTTGCAACGCTGGTCCACCGAGGCCTCCAAGCCAAGCCTCGGGCGAACGCTCGCTTTCCGTCTCGCCCGAGGCCTCCAAGCCAAGCCTCGGGCGAACGCTCGCTTTCCGTCTCGCCCGAGGCCTCCAAGCCAAGCCTCGGGCGAACGCTCGCTTTCCGTCTCGCCCGAGGCCTCCAAGCCAAGCCACGGGCGAACGCTCGCTTTCCGTCTCGCCCGAGCCCTCCGAGCCGAGCCCTCCAAGCCGAGGCGCGTCAGGCCTCGGGCAAGTGCTTCACTGCCCTTTGAGCCCCCCACAGCCGAACATCACACCTCGAGACCCCACGCGGGGACCTCGAGCCCCTCTGGCACAGCGGCTTATCCCTCGAGACGCTCTATGCCCCCCTCGAGCGGTGCAGACGTAGGATGCCAGCCCCATACCGCGCATTTAATACATCCACCTACTCAGTCACGTCCTCTGCACCCCGACGTGTACCACAGTAACCAGGGGGAAGTCAAGTCTCGTTTTCACCACAAGCATGGGCAAAAAGGCACCAGCACAGCACTGTTCGACCATACCTTGCACTGTGGCACGTCCCGGTCACATCATCGAGACCCGGATTTCTGCTGTACGACCAGGCTCCCCGGAACTCGCCCATACCTGCGGGGACTCGAGCCCCCCGCAGGCGCCGCCTCGAGGCCGGCTCCGCGCCCCTCGAGCTCTAACTACTTTCATGCTATTGGAGGACAGGTACCCCAAGACCCGGAGGGACCCCGCCGCGTCCTGTACGTTCGGGGATGGGTGCTGTACGACTTCCATCTCGCCACGCCTCCGCGTCCGCGCTCAGGATGGAGGCCACGCCCCAAGGACGCCTCAACAGCAACGCCCACGTCGGCTACATTGTCTTCGACAAGACAGGGTTCCTACCCGACTTCGTATTGGGCACCGTACGCCCCGACACTTGTAAAATCCCTGTGTAACCCTGGCCTCCCCTTGCCCTATAAAAGGGGACGCCAGGGCCCTCATTCGCACGGTGACAAACACGTGAGAGCGCCTTACACCCACACACTTAGGTCCGGACCCCGGTCCGCGCTCACCAAGCTTGTATTCGCCCCTGTACAAGCACTTAGGTGCAAGTAATACAAGAACCTCCTCCCCCGCTGGACGTAGGGCCTTCTTTGCCCGAACCAGGATAAATCCTTGTGTCCTCTTGCATCACCGTCCAGGAAGAGAAGCACGCGATCATATTACTCGTTGGTGTCATACCCCCGGTTTTGAAACACCGACAGTTGGCACGCCAGGTAGGGGACTTCGCGTGTCCGAGCCGATTTCTCGTTGATTCCTGGATGGCTTCATCCCCTCTTCCGTTCTCGGCTGGTGCCATCGTCTGGTTCGGGAGCCTCGAGTTCCTAGCCACAGGCAACAGCAACGAGCTGACTCTGCTCTCCACGGAGGGCCCGAGCGGAGGGCGTGTCACGCCACCCCGCGCGCGGGGCGTGACGCGTCGCCCGCACCACCACACGTCGCCACATCGCGAGCGGCGCCGTCGTCACCATCGTCGCCGGGCACAGGCGGTGCCCGCGGCAAACACCCACGCCCCCGTAGCCGGTGCAGGGTCCCCGAGGGGAAACCAGCCCGGCGCGCGGCCGGAGACATCCAGGGCGCGCCCGCGCCCGCCCAGCGACTTCGCGTTCATCGTGCGCACGGACCAGGAACCAGGCCAGAGGCCTCCGAGCCGTGCACTGTCGACGCCACCCAGCCTCCTCCCGCACGAGGTGTACCGCGCTCGACGTCGGCAGTTCCCGTTCGGCCTCGACAACTCCGCGGCAGCTCACGCCCGCCAGCTCAACGAGCGCAGGCGGGGCCGAGAGCCGGCGGAGCAGGAGGAACGCCCGGGCGTGTTACTGCAGGCCATCGCCAACTCGGAGATTGTCCACCCCGCGCGCGTAGACCGCGGCCCCTCACGAGCCGTCGGGCCATCTCGTCAAGCCAGCTTTGGGGAGTGGTACCGCGAGCTGCAGCCCCGGCGCGAGCCGAGGCGGCGCGGCATCGCCAGCTCCAACTACGATGAGTACGACTACCATGACCCTGACCTCTGGGACTCTACCAGGGAGTGTTTCCAGCTCGAGGGGGTCGCGGACGAAGCCGAGGACGACGGCGACGACGACACCAGGCCGGCGCTCAACCTCGAGGGGCCCGGAGACGTGGCTGCGGCGGGCGGGTCACGCGTTCAGGGGAGGAACGAACCCCCGGCACCGGCTGCTCCATCCCAGCACAGCGACGACCGAGCGGCGCAGCTCGCACAGCTGCGGGAGGCCATCGCCAAGGCTGAGGAGGACCGACAACGCCTGCTGCAGCTCGAGAAAACCTTAGCACAAGAACCGGCCCAGCCTCGAGGCGCCGGCGTTCGTGGCCGAGCTCGAGAGGTCCACCGGCAGATCCTTGAGGACGGGGCGCCAGCACGTCCCAAGGCGTGTTTCCCGCGAGCCGGGCAGAACGTGGTGGCGGCGGCGATGCTACTTCATGATCTGCCCGCCGTCTCCAACCCTGACGCCAGGCGCAAGCTTGGGGAAATGAAGAACCTCCTCGAGACAGCCGTCGTGCAGCAGGCCGAGAGCTCGGCGTCACGACGGCGCGGAGCGGCCTCGAAAAAGCCGGCGGACACGCCCCGCAACGAGCGCGAGGCATCCGTCCATCAGCCAAACGCCTCTCAGGCCAGGCCAGTCCGGGAACGGATCGTCGACAACCGCCCACCTCGAGACCCCCATGACGCCCGCAACGACATCAACCACCGGCGCAAGGACAAGGGGGCCCAGGAGCGTGGCTACAGCGCCCATCGAGGGGGGCGCTACGACAGTGACGAGGACCGGCAAGTCCTCGAGCCCCCGGGCCCCAGAGTCTTCAGCCGGGCCATCCGCAGCTCGACCCTCCCCGACCGCTTCCGACCTCCGACCAACATCGTGAAGTGTGACGGGGAGGTCGAGCCCAAGCTCTGGCTCTCAGACTTCCGCCTAGGCTGCCAACTGGGTGGAGCGAAGAACGACGACCGTGTGATCATACGCCAGCTCCCACTTTACCTTTCGGACACCGCCCGCCGGTGGCTCGAGGGGCTCCCGCCGGATCGGATCCATGACTGGGCCGACCTAGTCAGGGTCTTCGACGGGAATTTCAAGGGGACCTGCGTGCGCCCAGGCAACCCCTGGGACCTACGGCGTTGCAGGAAGGCGGCGGACAAGCCCCTCCGCGACTTTGCTCGGCGGTTCTCGAAGCAGCGTCTCGAGCTCCCCCACGTGCCTGACAAGGACGTCATCTCAGCGTTCCTTGTGGGCACGACATGCCAAGAGCTTGTTCATGAGCTAAGACGCTACCGTCCCGGGACGGTCGAGGACCTGATGGATCGCGTCACCAGCTTTGCTTCGGGCGACGAAGCAGTGGGGGCCTTCTTTGGCCGTTCCACGGACAAAGGTAAGGCGGTGATCGCGCCGGAGGGCTCGAACAAGGGCAACGACGCCAGGAACGACAACAATGACAGCAACAAAAGGAAGAAAAACAAACGCAAGGGCCAGAAGGTGAAGCGTGGCGCCGATGACGACGACGACAAAGAGGTGCTCGCAGGCGTCCTCGAGCCTAAGAAGCCCCAAGGCCCCCCTGACGGGGCTGTTTTCGACCAGATGCTCGAGGATCCCTGGACCTACCACAGGGGCCCCGTAAATCACAAGTTAAAAGACTATCGACTGTTGAAAGGCTACTACTCCAAGCTCGGCGATAAAAAAGAAGACGCGCTCGTGGGCAAGAATAACAAACGGCGCGGCGAAGGGGACGCGGACGGCAACTTCCCCCCGGTGCGCGACTGCTACATGATCTACAGGGGGCCGACCGTCGGGCTCTCAGCTCGAGAAAGAAAGAAGGAGCGCCGCGAGATCTTTGCACTCGGCCACGATGCCCCCCGGTACCTTGACTGGTCTGATGCGCCGATCACGTTCGATCGTGACGACCATCCGGACCGTGTCATAAACCCGGGAGCGTACCCCCTCGTCGTCGACCCCGTCATAGTCGACGTTCGGTTCTCCAAGGTGTTGATGGATGGGGGCTCGAGCCTCAACATCATATACCTCGAGACCCTCGACCTCCTGGGGATTTCAGAGGGACAGCTCCGACCCAGCGTCGGGGGGTTCCACGGAGTAGTACCAGGAAAGAAGGCCCACCCCCTCGGGCGCATCGACCTGCCGGTTTGCTTCGGCACGCCAGCAAACTTCCGTCAGGAAACGCTCACCTTCGAGGTGGTCGGCTTCCAAGGGACCTACCACGCCATCATCGGCCGGCCAGGCTACGCCAAGTTCATGGCGATTCCTAACTACACGTACTTGAAGCTCAAGATGCCGGGGCCAAAAGGGGTCATCACCGTCGACACCTCCTACGAGCACGCATACCACTGCGACGTGGAGTGCGTCGAGCGGGGGGAGGCCAACGTCCACCTCAACTCGCTCGAGGCCTTGGCAGCTCTGGCCACCAAGGAAACCCCAGAAGCAAAGCGTCACGCCGGCACCTTCGAGCCGGCTGAGCACACCAAGCAAATACCCGTCGACCCGACCTCGGCCAATGGCAAGACGCTGACCATCAGTACCAGCCTCGAGCCCAAATAGGAAGTAGTGCTCGTCGACTTTCTCCGCGCGAACATCGACATGTTTGCGTGGAACCCCTCGGACATGCCGGGCATACCGAGGGAAGTCGCCGAGCACGCCTTGGAGATCCAGGCCGGGTCCAGACCGGTGAAGCAACGCCTGCGCCGCTTCGACGAGGAAAAGCGCAGGATCATCGGCGAGGAGGTGCACAAGCTTTTGGCGGCCGGATTCATCAAGGAGGTATTTCACCCAGAGTGGCTAGCTAACCCTGTACTAGTTAGGAAAAAGAATGGAAAAATGCGGATGTGTGTAGATTACACTGGTCTGAATAAAGCATGTCCAAAAGTTCCATTTCCTTTACCTAGAATTGACCAGATCGTCGATTCCACTGCTGGGTGCGAAGTGCTTTCGTTCCTTGATGCATACTCCGGTTACCACCAAATTAAGATGAGAAAGTCCGACGAACTTGCAACCTCTTTTATTACGCCTTTTGGCATGTATTGCTACGTTACAATGCCCTTCGGCCTTCGAAACGCCGGGGCAACGTATCAACGATGTATGCAGTACATCTTTGGCGAGCACATAGGCCGGACCGTCGAGGCCTACGTCGATGACATCGTGGTTAAAACCAAGAAAGTCGGGAACCTCATCAGCGACCTCGAGACGACATTCGAGTGCCTCCGGGCCAAGAATGTGAAACTCAACCCCGAGAAGTGCGTCTTTGGTGCGCCTCGAGGCTTGCTACTTGGCTACATTGTCTCACAACGGGGGATCAAGGCAAACCCCGAAAAAATCTCAGCAGTCACGAGGATGGGCCCGATTCGAGACCTCAAGGGTGTGCAGAAAGTGACTGGCTGCCTAGCCGCTCTCAGCAGATTCATCTCAAGGCTAGGGGAAAAAGCGCTACCCCTCTACCGCCTGCTGAAGAAGACGGAACACTTTGCGTGGACTGTCGAAGCCGAGGAGGCCTTAACCAAGTTGAAGGGGTTGCTGACTTCCGCACCAATCCTCGTGCCGCCGCGACCAGCCCAGGGTGGCGATTCCCCCGAGCCTCTCCTCCTCTATGTGGCTGCAACCACTCAGGTGGTCAGCGCGGTCATAGCCGTCGAGAGGCACGAGGAGGGTCATGCATTGCCGGTCCAGCGACCGGTGTACTTCACCAGTGAGGTACTCTCCGAGGCCAAGGTCCGGTATCCGCACATCCAGAAGCTGCTCTACGGCATCATCGTCACAAGGCGCAAGCTCCAGCACTACTTCCTCGCTCATCCCGTAACGATGGTGTCGTCCTTCCCCCTCGGTGAGATCATCAACAATCGGGAGGCCACGGGGCGCATCGCCAAGTGGTCCACCGAACTAATGGGGGAAGCCATCACCTACGCCCCGCGAAAGGCCATCAAGTCGCAAGCGTTGGCGGACTTCGTTGCTGAATGGACCGACACTCAGCTCCCACCGGCACAGATTCAAGCCGAGCTCTGGACCATGTACTTCGACGGATCCCTCACGAAGACGGGGGCAGGCGCAGGCCTGCTCTTTATCTCACCCCTCGGAGTTCACATGCGCTACCTGCTACGCTTGCACTTCCCCGCCTCCAACAACGTCGCCGAGTACGAGGCCCTAGTCAATGGGCTGCGCATCGCCCTCGAGCTCGGGGTCCGACGCCTCGACGCCCGAGGAGACTCGCAGCTCGTCATCAACCAGGTTATGAAAGCTTCAAGCTGCATCGATCCCAAGATGGAGGCATACTGCGGGGAGGTGCGCAAGCTAGAAGATAAGTTCTATGGCCTCGAGCTTAACCACATAGCTCGAAAGTACAATGAGGCCGCAGACGAGCTGGCGAAGTTGGCATCCACGCGCGGCACGGTTCCACCAGACGTCTTCTCGAGGGACGTTTTCGAGCCGTTCGTCAAAATCGACCCGGGGGCTGGCCCCTCGACGCCACCCCTCGAGCAAGACACGGGGGCTCGACTCTCAACGCCACCCCTCGACAAGGACCCCTCGACGTCCGCGGAGGCGATGCAGGTCGACGCACCCGCCTCTTCTTCATCACGGCTCCTCGACTGGCGGACGCCCTACCTCGACTACCTGACGCAAGGCGAGCTACCAGAAGACAAGACGGAGGCCCGACGCATCGCTCGGAGCGCCAAGACCTACGTCATCTACGGCGACGAACGGGAGCTATACCGACGAAGTCCGACTGGGATCCTTCAACGCTGCATCCCACTCGAGGAAGGGCGCAAGCTCCTCGACGACATGCACTCGGGGGCTTGCGGCCACCACGCAGCGCCGAGGGCCCTGGTTGGGAACGCCTTCCGTCAAGGCTTCTATTGGCCGACCGCCATTGGGGACGCCAAGCGTTTGGTGCAAGCGTGCCATGGGTGTCAATTCTACGCCAAGCAAACGCACCAGCCCGCACACGCCCTGCAGATGATCCCAATCACTTGGCCATTTGCCGTTTGGGGGCTCGACCTTGTGGGTCCCCTCAAAAGGACAAGTGGAGGGTACACACACATGCTCGTGGCCGTCGACAAGTTCACCAAGTGGATCGAGGCTAAGCCGATAGGAGACCCCACCTCCGAGAGGGCTGTCGAGTTCATCGCCAACATCATGTACCGGTTTGGGGTGCCTAATGTCATCATCACCAACAATGGCACCCAATTCACGGGCAAAAAGTTCACCAACTTCTGCGATGACAACAACATTCGCGTAACCTGGGCCTCGGTCGCATACCCTCAATGCAACGGGTAGGTCGAGCGCGCCAACGGCATGATACTCCATGGGCTGAAGCCGAGGCTGTTCAAGACCCTCAAGAATTTCGGAAAGGGGTGGGCTACAGAACTCCCCTCGGTGCTGTGGGGCCTCAGGACTACGCCGAGTCGAGCCACCGGGTTCACTCCGTTTTTCCTAACCTACTGCGCCGAGGCCGTCTTGCCTACGGACCTCGAGTACGGCTCACCTCGACTTTGAGCCTACAACGAGCAAACCAGCGACGAAAGGCTCGCCAACGCCAAGGACCAGCTCGAGGAGGCCCGAGACGTGGCGCTCATCAACTCTGCACGCTACCAGCAAACACTTCGATGCTACCATGACAAGCACGTGCGCAAAAGGGACCTAGCGGTGGGGGACCTCGTGCTTCGACGGCTGCAAGATAATCGAGGGCGCCATAAGCTCACCCCTCCGTGGGAAGGCCCATACACCGTGGCCGAAGTGCTCAAGCCGGGAATATACAAGCTCTACGACGACCAAGGCAGGATCCTGGCGAACGCATGGAACATATCTCAGCTACGTCGCTTCTACCCTTAAAGGCCTCGAGGCCTTGTTCATTTTATCACTTTGTACAAACATGTCAAAATGAATGAACAAACTCGTGCATTGTCGTTCATGTTGCTTCGCATCATAAGGTGGCCTCGACCCTGCTCTGCTCAGGGTCGAGCCTCCCTCGGGGGCTAACAAGGGGGTAACTGCCCCCTAGACTCCGGAAAAAATGCGTGTTTTCTTTTCAAATGATTCGACCCCCGTCTCGACTCACGCCTCGAGTGAACTAGCGACGTCTAAATCCTAAAATACCTCGAGCCTCCTAGGGTCGGGAGGCGTTGACGTAGACGGCCGCCCACGCCCCCGGGCTACGGTACCCTGCCTACGCCTCCCCTCGAGGGGCCCGCGACGTGTCGAAGGAACACAGACTAAGCCAGCAGAAGCTCGAGCTTGCAACAAAGAGAAGGGGTCAAACGCATTTGTAAAGAAAACAACTCTTTTCATAAACAAGTCATATACACATTCGGGTCTCGACGTACAATCATTCATGTCACAAAATTCTTACAGGGGCCTCGACGCCCAAATTTGGCACGCAGGCCCTAATCTTCGTCGGTGTGGTACTCCTCCCCGAGGTCTTCCACGGCGGGCTCAGCCTCGACACCCGAGCTAGAAGGAGGAGGGCCCTCGACACCGCTGCCGGCGTCAGGAGGCAGCACGTCCTCCTCGAAAATCTTGGCGAGCGACGTACTCGGCCTCTCCATCTTCTCCAAAATATTGTCAACACGGCGGTTGTTCCACTCCTCGTCCTTCCCCTCGATCTCGATGAAGCCGTTGGCAACAACGTGGACCGGGAAGCGGAAACCGGAGCGAACGACCGCGAGCGTCTGCTTGACGCCATGATGGAGAGCTTGCCGGACACGGTCCCGCGCAGCTGCGTCGAAGAAGCACAAGGCGTCGACCAAGGCATCGCCCCGGGCCACCGCGCCTTCTGCCGCAGCTACGGGCGGAGCACCCCACATGGGGCCAAGCCGGTCGAGGGAGGTGCGAGCCCGCTCCGCCACCATCGTCTCGTCTTGGAGTTGGTCCAAGAGAGCCTGGTTCGTCTCGCGGAGCTCCTTGACCGTCTTCTCGACCCCTGCCCAACGAACAAGGAAGAGTGAGACTGCGGCGTAACAAAAAACTTCGAGACCCAAACAAGAACAAGGTGTAGGCCTCACTGTCACAATGTTGCCCCAGTGCGGCGAGGTCGCTGGTCAGGCCCTCAGCACGCTGGTCAAGCCTGCGCTTCTTGGCCAGCATGAGGAGCCTCTCGGACCTAAGGTCCTCGATCAGCCGGCCCGCCTCCACAAGGGCCAGATCCTTGCGGATCTCCTCCTGCTGCGCCGCCCCCTCGGCAGCTCGGGCGGTGGCGACACCAATCTCGGCGTCTCCGGCCTCTTTTCTCGCCGCCTCTGCCGTGGTTCGGGCAGCGGCGGCCTCGCCACGGGCGTTAGCGGCCTCCTGCTTCGCCGCCTCGGCTTCAGCCCGGGCGGAGGTGGCCTCGCTTCGGACGTCCGCGGCCTCCTTCCTCGACGCTTCGAGGGCGGCGGCGGCCTCCTCCTTGGATCGAGCGACCTCGCCTCGAGCCGCCCGGACCTCCGCGTCCGCCTCGTTGAGCCGGCTCGCCATTTGGGCGTTCCGGCTCAGCTCAGCGCGGAGATCTTGAAGCTCCGCCTCAGCCCTCGCGAGGGCAGCCGACACCTGTGCGGACCGGCCCGCCTCCTCAGAGCAGGACCGCTCCACCTCCGCCATGAGCTCGGCCACCTCCCGAAAGATGGCCCGCACCTCGCGCGGAGCCCCCCGCTGAACCGGTCGCTCGACGTGGACCATGACAAGGGGCGGGCTTGGCGCGTCGGGAAACGGCCATACTGGACGGTCGAGCTCGATGTCGAGCCGATCCTCCTCCGTCTCGAGCTGCCCCAGCTGCGGCCCGCCGCCCGACGGCACGGGCCCCGGCTCTTCCCTGGCCGGGCCCTCCTGCGTCTCGTCAGCGCTTGCTGGCGCCTCGGGCGCCTCCACCATCGGCAAGCCCGCGGCGAGGGGCGGCCCCTGCTCCAGCTCGTTCAGGAGGTCCTCCACCGTCGGGGCCTCGAGGGGCGTAGTCTCCTCGGCCCTAGACACCGGCGGGGCCGTGCTCGCCCCAGGCGCTTCCCCCGGAACAGCCGCTGTAGCGGGGGGAGAGGTGGCGCTCCCGACAGACGCCATCGCAGGAGGAGAAGGGGGAGACGGCAGCGCCTCAGTAAGCATGGTAGCGGCGGGCTCGATGCCATGAGCTGAGGCCCCTGCAATGCGAGATCACATTGATATCAGAATCAAGGGGAATGCCTCGACCCCTGCGGTCGACGGCGACGGCCTCACCAAAATTCGCGACGATCATCTGACCACCTCGAGCCATGGCAGCTCGAGCCTTCTCCAGCCAAGCGGCTTCTCTAGCGGAGGAAGGTGCCATACCTCGAGGTGCTTGTGCCTCGACGGGGCTCGAGGTCTTGGCCCGCTTAGACGAAGCGAGATCCACCTCCTGGTAGGAGCGCTTCCCCCTGAGAAAACGGAGATAGCATGCGTCATCAAAAGTAAAGAGGTGAAGCCTCACTACCGACGAGACCCAAGAAAACTACTCACCCGAAGCGGCGGCTGGGCTTCTTCCCGGAATCGCCGGACCCACTCGGGGGCTTCGAGCCCACTCCACGGCTCGAGCCCTGTGCCTGGGCCGTCTCCGCAGGGCTGGGATGGGGGGAGGGCTCCTGACGCCTCCCGTGGCTCGACCTCGAGGGAGAGCCCTCCTTCCGCCCCACATCGCGGGAGGGCGACCGTACCTCCCTCGTGCTGTCGTCGTGGCGCCCGCCCCGGCGCGGGATCCGGGACCTGCTCCGGCGCTCGCGCTGGTGGTCGCGCCCTCCCGCGTTCGCTTCCGTGTCCCGCGGCGGTGCGGCAACGGACTCCGGGGACGCTCACGCCCCTGGTCACGAGACGCCCGGGGGCTCCCTCCGCGAAGCTCGTGATGGCGCGGGCTCGACGCCTCCTCCTGACGCCCGCTCCTCCGCGGGCTCGACGGCGCCCTTGACGGCTCGCGGCGGTCGGGCCCGAAATCCTTCTCGACCTGTCGGCCGCTTCTCGAGGCACAGCCCTTCTCCAAACCTCCTGCCTGGGTTGGCGCGGGGACGGCCTCCGTTGGTGCTGTGGCGGAGGCGCTCCGGGTTCGGGGCTTCCTCACGACCGGGGGCACGTCCGCCGCAGAGCTCGACGGACCCCGGGCCCCCGACGAGGCAAGGATCGGCGCCGCCTTCCGCGGCTGCGTCCCGCGCGGTCCCTTCGCCGGGGGGACCTCCAGCGTACCCTCCTGCACAGAGGAGCGGTCAGCCCTGTCATCGACGACCCCCGCGCGCCTCAGGCGCGCCTCCATCCCCTCGTCGTCGCTCTCCTCCTCATCACCGCTCTCCTCCTCCGAGCTCGAGGAGCTCAGCTCGGGGGACCCGTCTCCAGGCTGACGGTTGCGACGAGCCTTCGCCAGTCTCTGCTCCCGAGCTAAGCGACGCAAGTTTTTGTTTTTCTCTTTCTTCTTTTTGGCATCCTTGCTCTCCTTGTCTTTCTGAGCAGAGAGGCGCCTCACCTGAGAATTCGCGGCGTCCTCCCTCACCGGGGGCCTCGACGCGCGACAAGTAAATGCCCCCTGAAAAAAGAAGAAGCGTGATGAGACAAACCACAAGACGGATGCAAAAGAATCGAAGGAGGAAAAAAGGGGGAGGAGGCTTGAGATAGCCCGGTTCGAGGGAGGCTTACCAGGTCGAGACACCCCTCGTCGGGTGCCATGGCAACCAGGTTGGTGTACTCAGGGATGAACGGCCCCTGGATCGTGATTGACACCCGGGAGACGCCCTCGTTCCGGGACAGCCTCCCCTCGGCCATCCTCGAGCGATTGAGCGCCTCGAGCTGGGCCTGCGGCCCCATCTCGTGCATAAGAAGGGGGCGGTCCGCCAGCGGGAGAACTCTTCGCTGGTGGAACTCCCAAATGACCGCTTGCACGGTCAGCTTCTTCTCGTCCACCAGCGTCTTCATCATCTCCATCAGCGGGGCCAGGTGGCGTTGCCTGTCCGCCGCGACGCCCCAGGTCCACTTCTCCGGGCGTTGAGTGAGGACCCTGCCGGTGTAATGCGGAAAGAGGCCACCTTCGTTCCGCAGATAGAACCAATGGTCGTCCCACCCGGCCTGGTTGGTGGAAAGCTTGTATCGCAGGTACTCGCGGGGGACATTGGCCGACGAGGTCCCCGCCCTCACGGTGATGGCAAGGGAGCCCATGCGCACTGGCCGCCTCCCGCTGGGCTTTAGGGACTTGATGAAGAGCTCGCCCCGGAAGAGATGGACGAACATCTCCCAGTGCGGCTCCATCTTCAGGTACCCCTCGCACACCGCGACGAATATGGCGGCGTGCGAGATGGAGTTGGGGGAGAAGTGTTGCAGCTCCACCTCGAAGTGGTGGGCCAGCCCTCGCAAGAAGCGGCTCGGCGGGACGCCGAGCCCCATACGGTGGTAGCGCGCGAAGCTCACCACGTACCCCTCCGGCGGGTGCGGCTCCCGGTGCTCCGCCGATGGGATAACCCACCATGCGGGTCCCTCCTCCGGGTTGGGGCGCAGAAGCCCCTGGGCCACCAGCGAGTCCATTTCGCTCTGCGTCACCTTCGACGGGCTCCAGTCTTCGGCCGGCAGCATCTGTGTCTGGGCGGCCATGGCGGTGGCGCGGCGCGGATCCGAGCAGCGGACGGGCGGCTGGAAATCCCCAATCGACTAGCTCGAAGGAGAGGGCGCGTGAAGGCTACGGCGGCGGCAAGGGCAAAGGCAAAGTAAAGGGTTCCTTTTCCCCTCTTTCAATATTTATAGGGGGAAACCCAGACGGGCGGGATCTCCCACGACGTAAAAAGGTAACCGAATGCATTCAATGCGCCCACCTAACCGCGTCTCGAGCCGGATGCAGGGTACACGCGTCACCTCTCCATTCGCTCCACTACCCGGGCCCGCCACGACCGTCGCTCTGGCTTCGCGTCCGCCGCTCTCCCCGACGGTTTCCGCCTAAAAAGGCATGCCCAACGGGCAGAAGGATTCCCAGACGACGGAGGCTTCTTCACGAAGGTAAAAACGGGCCCCGGCCCTAAGTCTCGAAGCAGCGAAGGCTGGCCCTCGAAAAGGGTTCGACAGCCGGCTTTGAGCGCCCGAGTCAGGGACACCAAGGGGCGCCATTCGCGGCATCACTCGAGGGCTAAGCCCTCGAGGCCCCTTACGTGTATCCAAGGCGGGGAGCTTGACATGTAGTGAGATTCCCTCGGAGGGAGGCATCGAGCCACCGGGTCCTATCGAATGGACCCGGCACTCCTGCAGACAGAGCACCCATGCTTTATGAGACCGCCTCCGGGCCACAGTCGACCCCTATCGAACGGGGCACGAGCTCTCACTTGGATTCCCCGTTACCAGCTCACCGGGAACCTCGATACTCGCCCACTCGGGGTAGTACGAGGCATCCCCCCTCGCATCCGATCGAAAGGACACGCGGGATGACAAGCCAGGGCAATCGGCATGCCGGACAGCTCGAGGAGCCGGCCAGTCGGTTCAGCCTGGCACCCCTCGACGAAAGAGGGTCTAAAAACTCGGACAGTTATGACTAATCTCTTTTCTTTGTGTGAACATGAGATTTTCAGGCCTCGGGCGAACGCTCGACCTCCGTCTCGCCTGAGCCCTCGAGACCAGGCCCAGGACGAATGCTCGTTCTCCGTCTCATCCGAGCCCTCCGAGCCAAGCCTCGGACGGAGTCTCCCACGACAAAGGAAAGGTTACCGCGAACATTTAATATTACTACCGAACCGCATCTCGAGCCTGTTCACAGGTACATACGGCGCCACGATCTCCGCTCCCTGACGATTTCCGCCTAAAAAGACGCGCCCACTGGGTAGAAGGTTTCTAAGCGACGGAGGCTTCTTCAGGAAGGCAAGAATGGGCCCCGGCCCTAAGTTTCGAAGCAGCGAAGGCTGGACCTCGAAGAGGGTTCGACAGCCGGCTTCGAGCACCCGAGTCAGGGACACTAGGGGGCGCCATTCGCGGCATCACTCGAGGGCCAAGCCCTCGAGGCCCCTCACGTGTATCAAAGGAGGGGAGCTTAACATTCCCCGTTATCAGCTCACCGGGAACCTCGATACTCGCCCGCTCGTGGTAGTACGAGGTATCCCACCTCGCGTCCGATCGAAAGGACTCGCGGGATGACAAGCCAGGGCAACCGACGTACCGGACAGCTCGAAGAGCGGCCGGTCGGTCCAGCCTGGCACCCCTCGACGAAAGAGGGTCTAAAACACTCGGGGGCCCGACACCCCCGAACCTAAAAATCACAACTAAACGCACAAAAAGCCCACGAGGGAGCTCAAACCACTCCCCCGTGGCCTCGGGGGCTACACCCGCGGGTGTCGCTCGCACGACACCCACGAAGCCAACACGGCCAAGCCTTCGAGATCCAACACAGCCAAGCCCTCGAAACCCAAGTCAAGAGCCCTTGCTCAAGTGCAAGCACTCGAACAAGAGCTCGGGGGCTACTGTCGGGGGAACGCCAAAGGGGTACCCCCAATCAAAGCAAACAAATAGGTTAAACCTAGAACACAAATCAATAACGGACCTAACTAAGTCTAACCCCCTGAAAGGCCAACCCCTCGAGACTTGCAACGCTGGTCTACTGAGGCCTCCAAGCCAAGCCTCGGGCGAACGCTCGCTTTCCGTCTCGCCCGAGGCCTCCAAGCCAAGCCTCGGGCGAACGCTCGCTTTCCGTCTCGCCCGAGGCCTCCAAGCCAAGCCTCGGGCGAACGCTCGCTTTCTGTCTCGCCCGAGGCCTCCAAGCCAAGCCTCGAGGCCTCCAAGCCAAGCCTCGGGCGAACGCTCGCTTTCTGTCTCGCCCGAGGCCTCCAAGCCAAGCCTCGGGCGAACGCTCGCTTTCCGTCTCGCCCGAGGCCTCCAAGCCAAGCCTCGGGCGAACGCTCGCTTTCCGTCTCGCCCGAGGCCTCCAAGCCTAGCCACGGGCGAACGCTCGCTTTCCGTCTCGCCCGAGCCCTCCGAGCCGAGCCCTCCAAGCCGAGGCGCGTCAGGCCTCGGGCAAGTGCGTCACTGCCCTTTGAGCCCCCCACAGCCGAACATCACACCTCGAGACCCCACGCGGGGACCTCGAGCCCCTCTGGCACAGCGGCTTATCCCTCGAGACGCTCTATGCCCCCCTCTAGCGGTGCAGACGTAGGATGCCAGCCCCATACCGCGCATTTAATACATCCACCTACTCAGTCACGTCCTCTGCACGCCGACGTGTACCACAGTAACCAGGGGGAAGTCAAGTCTCGTTTTCACCACAAGCATGGGCAAAAAGGCACCAGCACAGCACTGTTCGACCATACCTTGCACTGTGGCACGTCCCAGTCACATCATCGAGACCCGGATTTCCGCTGTACGACCAGGCTCCCCGGAACTCGCCCATACCTGCGGGGACTCGAGCCCCCCGCAGGCGCCGCCTCGAGGCCGGCTCCGCGCCCCTCGAGCCCTAACTACTTTCATGCTATTGGAGGACAGGTACCCCAAGACCCGGAGGGACCCCGCCACGTCATGTACGTTCGGGGATGGGTGCTGTATGGCTTCCATCTCGCCACGCCTCCGCGTCCACGCCCGGGATGGAGGCCACGCCCCAAGGACGCCTCAACAGCAACGCCCACGTCGGCTACAATGTCTTCGACAAGACAGGGTTCCTACCCTACTTCGTATTGGGCACCGTACGCCCCGACACTTGTAAAACCCCTGTGTAACCCTGGCCTCCCCTTGCCCTATAAAAGGGGACGCCAGGGCCCTCATTCGCACGGTGACAAACACGTGAGAGCGCCTTACACCCACACACTTAGGTCCGGACCCCGGTCCGCGCTCACCAAGCTTGTATTCGCCCCTGTACAAGCACTTAGGTGCAAGTAATACAAGAACCTCCTCCCCCGCTGGACGTAGGGCCTTCTTTGCCCGAACCAGGATAAATCCTTGTGTCCTCTTGCATCACCGTCCAGGAAGAGAAGCACGCGATCATATTACTCGTTGGTGTCATACCCCCGATTTCGAAACACCGACAGCCCCCTTGCCGTCAATGACAAAGAAGGTCGTAATGAGCGTCTTGGATCCAATCATCAGTTCCACGTGCACGGCACCCCGAGTGTCGGAGGGATTGCCGGCAAAGTCGCGGAGAATCATATCCGTTTTGAGCAGGTCTTCATCGTTCATGCCCAGCTTTCTGAACGTGGCGTAAGGCATGATGTTGATTGCTGCGCCGCCATCAACAAACATCTTGGTTAGCGGCTTCCCGTTGACGTACCCCTTGACATACAACGGCTTCAAATGCCGATGCTTGGCTGGCTTGTCAAATGCTGCCTTCTGAGACAACATGAGCTGTGCCGCGAGCTCGTCGTGCTCGGCCTCGTCGGAATTCGAATACACCTCGTCCTATGCCCTCCGGCCGGCAGGAGCCATGAACTCCAGGGGAAGGAAGAAAGTCATGGCCACGTCAGCGCCCTTGTCAGCGTCATCTGGTTTTTCCTTCAGGCGCCATTCTTGCTTCTTCCCATTGGCGGCTGCTTCTTCCAACTCCCTGTTCTGGAGGCGCTGCACTATCCTTTTCTGGCTTTTTCTAAGCCCTGGTGGGCACCACTGCCCCTTTTGCCACCTATATGGGCGAGGCTGTGCCTCCTCACCGTCGTCCTGGTGGTGCACCCACTCTCGATCGGCATATCTCTTGGCTTGCCGGCCCGGGCTTTCCGTTTTCAGGCGCCGATTGCTCATCGGGATGCGAGCTCCCAACCTTTCGTGAACGGGACGGCGGTTGACCCGATCCTGCCTATACCCCCTGTACTGATCGCTGCATTCGGGGCAGTTGTTGACGGCAGGTAGTTTCAAGCCTTCGTTGCAGCAGTGGCGGAAGAACGGGCAGCCCCAGTGCTCTTGCTCCCGCTCTTGGCGGTGTTCTTGTTCCCAACGATGGGCCTGTTCTCTGTGGTAAGCCCTCTCCTCCAGACGATACCGGTGCTCTCCCCGTGTGACCGTCTTCACGCTGGTATTCCTCTTCGAGTTCTCGCTCTTCGCGTTGGAGACGCCTCTGCTCTTTCTCATTTTTCTGGCGCCATTTGTTAAGGAGATCTCTGTGGGTAGGCCTGCGCCTGGAAGATGACTCTCCGTGCTCGTATCGGCTATTCGTGGCTTGGGCGCGCTGCCGGAGCTCATCGCCAGTGATTTGCCGATCGGGATCCACTGCGCCAGATTCGTGTGCCTTGTCGGAGGTGAGGACTTTGACTTTGCTCTTGCCTCTGGGATCTGCTGGGGTTACCATGTGCACTAAGAAGAACACGGCGTTCTGGGAGAAGGGGTTTGCATCGATCTTCATCTTGCCATTGAACTTGATGTGGCTGTCCTGGATGGCTTTCTAGATCCTTGTCCTGAACACACGGCAATCATTAATAGAATGAGTGTTAGTGTTATGAAAACCGCAGTACTTCTTGTCCTTGACTCCTCCAGGACGCAGCATCGGGTGATCCGGGGGTAGCCTGACTCTTCCTTCGGCAACCAGGAACTCGAAGAGCTTGTCGGCTTTGGTGACGTCGAAGTCGTATGCCCCCTTCTGCTGGCGCAACCATTGCTTGTTGGCTTGGGTCGGCTCCTTGTCCCAGTTGAGCTCTGCAGCGGCCACCTCATCTTCCGCGTCGGTATAGTCATCGGCTTCGTCCAGGAAAGACTGATACATCTGCGCCGCGACATTGTCCTTCTGGAAACGCCCTTCCCTCCGGAAGCCTTGCGCTTGGATAGTCATCTCATTCAAACGGCGGGAGAGATGACCCAAGTCTTCAAACTCCTGACCGAACAGCTTGTCCCTGATGCTCGGGAGCATGCCTGCCACGGCCAATGGTGGAAGTTGATCGTCCGGCAGGTGCATGCCGAAGCACTGGCTCTTGACTTCCCTGAACCTGCGCAGGTAGTCCTGCGGTGTCTCATTTGGCTTCTGGCGTACGTACATGATGTCCACCAGTTTCTTCTCCTTGGTGCCCGTGTAGAAGTGTGTATGGAACTTTTGTTCCAAGTCCGCCCAAGAGAGAATAGAGCCCGGCGGTAGTGACGTGAACCATGCGAATGCCGGTCCAGTGAGTGACGACGGGAAGTACCGAACCCTGAAGGCGTCTTCGTATTGGCCTCCCCAAGCTGGAGCAGATAACGACTGACGTGCTCCACCGTGCTGGTGTCGTCTAAGCTGGAGAACATGGACAGGTCCGTCGGCACTTTGACTCTGGGAGGTAGAGCCACACGGTGGAACCATTCGGGGAACGGAGACCTGTAAGCATACGTGCCCTTAGGCTTCAGGCCAAAAGTGCGCTGCATCATATCCGCCATCCTCTCTAGCATGACATCGACATTAGAGTCGGCGGTTTTTTCGGCCGCCGGCTTCCCATATCCTGGATGCGGGGCGCCCTCTATGTTGTGAGGCTTAAGCATCTCATGGTACCCGTTTCCGTAGTAGTCCTTTATGAGCCTATAGGTTTGCGGGGAGATCTTGCGTGTTGACTCTGGCGGCTGACCCTTAGTGCCGAACGTGAGCTGCCCCATGGTCGGCAACTGGCCTTCTGGCGTGTGCTTCTCTTGAATGGTCATCCCGCTTGATTGAGCCTTAGGCGGGGTCTCCTCACCGACAGCTCCCGCCCCCTTGAGGTGATTCGGCAGATTGAAAAGATGTGGTCCTGCTATAGGGCCAAACTCGGCCTCCATAAGTTCATCGGCCTTGGGGCCGAATTGGGCGATCATGATGGTGCGGAAAGTGTTGAGAAACGCCCCATGCATGCGACCGATGGCACCAGAGATAGCTTCGTTGATCACATGAGACATTTTCAACACTGCCTCCGCTTCCCCCGGGATCATTCGGGTTGAGCTGGACGGGCTTCGGCAGATCGTGCAAACGGCGAACCTTTCCGCTTTTGTTCTTGGAAAAGGCTTCTAGGCACTTGGCCTGGAATTCGGCACAAGCATCATCCACCTGCTCTCTGTACTCGTCGGGTAGTTCAGTGAGCTGCACCTGCACGAGCCCCGCCTTGTTGCTGGCCTCGGCCTCAGTGACTTCGACCATTGCTGCAGGAAAAAGGGGTCCCACCGGGCGTGCCAAAAAGTGTGTTGGCACCAAAAGTGACGCACTGTGCCAATCACACAGCAAGCCAGAGAAGCTGGCTTCAAACGTGGCCCGGGTGCTCAGAAGTCTGGTGCGTGCCAGTCAGTTTGCCCTGCAACTAACAAGGGAGATAAACTGTTAAATACAAAGCTGGAACATGTCGGGTATGACCAGACAGTTCCAAAATATACGGCCCTGAAGCCACTTACGACGACATATAGCTATGAAAGCTATCTGTCAACAGGTTTAAAGATTATTCGGCAATATGAACAGAGTTACGTGAATAACAGGTTGCCGAACACGTTTGCATGAGAATCGTACTTGCATGATGTATTAAATATAAGTTAAAACTTAACCAATCTCGATTGTACAACCGAGTTGGGATCCATGGGGATTGAACATACAAACTAAGCATGACTAAGCTAATCTAAAGCCTGCGCCTGCCACACGACACCTAGCCTTGTCATAGATCAAACATACTAACATGCATGGACCCTCTCCACGTGGCAATCTAGATACGATCCAATCGGCTATTACGAACAATAGATCTACTGCATAAAAGACTTTTCAATAATAAACGTGAAAGAACAGAGCAGATCTATAAAGATGAAGCCGAACCGGACGGTATCTAGATTGGGCAAAAGTGTTATGATGAAATAAACATAACAAAACATATAACACAAGGTAACTTAATGAATCTATCAGATTGCCAAATCTAACAGAGCCGATAACTATTTTTACTCATGACTCAATCCGCCGCACGATACAAGGCATAAGCAAAAACCTCCCGTCATAAGCTTAGATCCGCCGCACGATACTAGGCTTAACGTACGAGACTACTTGCACCATATCTAAATCCGCCGCACGATACTAGACATGATAACAAGGTTGCCGGAACTTACGGAGGTCGACGGATCGATGGCCCCTCTCGAAGAACACGACGACACGACTTGGACTCGAAGACGGCACGGGGCCGGTTGGTTGTATTGATTGTGAACCCCCTTTACAATAGTCTCAGGGTTTATATTTATACCCTGGTGTTCTCTGAGTCCTAGAAGGATACGATTACAATGATAAAATTAGGAAACTATCAAAAACATGATGCCTTTTGCTCCAAGCTTCCTTTAATAACCGGCATGCACTAAATGACGAGATCCCCATCGCTAAATCTTCTTGTCATGCCGTATTTGTCATCTTCTAACGCAAACCGACTTGGCTTGAGGTAGCCGACCGCAGCGTCACGTTGCCGAACCTGCTCGCCGTTGACTAGTTGCCTTCACAGCCTTGCCGAATACATTGAGTTAGCCGACCGCGTTCGCTATCTGCCGAATCCCTTAGGTGGCGACATCTTCCGAATCTGCATCGTGCTGGCCCACTTGTCATAGTGCGAAAATTCTGTGTTAACAACCTCCTACTCACCTCTTTGATCAGTACAAGCCAACTAGACGCTGCAACCAGCCAAGGGGAAGAATATGATCCGTCACTCATTCTTGGAAGATCGTTCTTGAACACCACCAATGTTGTCATCTATGTCGGACTTGGAGACGTCCACACCTGGATCTTTGATCAAAAGGTTCGCTGCTTCTTCAACAACTACATCACTTATGAGCAGCCGAAGAAAACCAAGAGGAGACGTTTACTCAACCGACAAAGGAAGAACCAACTACCTGGAATTGAGGAGGACATCATGAAGGATGAAGTCACTGCACTGCAAGAATTAGAAGATGGAGAGATAGTACCTGAGCCTACAAATCAAGAGAATAGTTGACAAAGTCTCCATCGTCTGGACCTGTTGAGAGCAAGACTCATCTGTCCCACTATGAGTTAAGCGAGAAAAGACAAGCCATTCATGAACAACAACCAGCTAGACAAGAGAAGCTTCCACAAGGTGGTTCGACACAAACACTCTTCAATGATAAAGTAACATTTAAGGTAAGTGACCATCACTTTAAAAGTTTCTCCTTGTTTCGAGTATGCACATAAATAAAGAACCAAACATGTTGAAGTTGCACCTCACTTGATCCAACCTAATCAACTCAACATATTAAGTTCTTTACTCTTTCTTGCTGGCTTTACTCTCTGAATCTCACTATCTTAACTAAATGAGCTAAAATGTTGTGCATCCAACCTTTGGAGATGATATATCACAATCATGAAAATATCGACACATTATGCATAGATTATCCTTCCTTGGGTTAAATAATCTGATATGTTAAATATTTTTAAGATGCTACTTTCATGCTCATCTTTTGATCCTATCACTCATGTTAAGATTGAATAGAACACATAAACAACAAGTTTATCTTGTGCCATGTGCCTAACGTTAGAGAGGAATGATCAAAAAATTTGGTTTTGTTGGTGTTTTTCCACCAACAGAGCCCATGCCTTGATCTCTACCTTGTCTTTATGGGCAGGACACACTCTGAGCAAAACATGGAGGAGTTGTCAACTTCCAAATTCTACAGAGTGAAGGTCCTGGATCTACAAGAACATGCACACTGAGCAAGATGCTGTCGGCCTCCACAATTAATGTTTCACTTCAATTGTTGGGCGAACAAAGAACATGAGTGACACCATATGAAGAGGTGTAGTTATCAAGGTCTACATATTGGGATCAAATGATGCACCTCAGGAATGATCATGGTGAGAAGTCCTGTTCAGAGGACTTAAAACATGAACCCTCGCCGAAAGGTAAAATCGGTAGTTATCCATATTTATCTTTTCTGGCATTAGTTTCTATTTTTGCATATTTACTTTCCATCATTATTTGTCCATGGATATTTACTTTTCTACATTAGCACTGCATAAAAAAAAGAAAATAAAATTTTTTACTTATTGCACTTCATCATAAAACCTAAAGCCCCATGTGAATAATTCTGTGGTGTGTAAAAACCCACATGAAATATTCACCACGGTGGCATAAAAATAAAAATAAATATGCATCCATTCATCCTGTTGTATTTCTCTTGCATCATAAAAAAAAATATAAAAATACAAAAATATTGAGAAAGAGATCTTACTGAAACCCTGGACAACTAAGGCTTAAGTGGCCAACCACTAACGCTTAACCTGTTCCACAAGTTTTGTTGTCCATTTGAGTTTCACATGATTTGAAAGACTAAGAAAAGCTCACGAGTAAAATGGATGTTCCATCCACTGTTAGAGCACTATTTCAACAACCCCATCAACATCAATCAATGCTCCGATAGAGCAAGAATATTTTTTCACACTGCCAGTTCGCTACATTGCAAGATGGAACGACTACGTCAAAATTCAGCTTGGGGGAAAGCACCCCTGTGTATCCAGGTAAGTATATTTATCCTCTTAAGTTTTTCTTCTATAAATAAATTCAAAATAAAAAAAATATGAGCACATGAAGGCTCACCCTTAAAATAATAATAATAAAAGAGAACAAAAATATTCGGGCACATGAAGGCTCGATACGTTCGAAGGGATTAGCTTGGGGAGACGCACCCCCATTATCTTCTTGATTCAGGTATGTCTTACTATTATCTTAGTGTTTTTTTAGGTAATAGGTTATAGTGTGTGTTAGATTAAATAAATAAAGCATGTCTAATCTGAAGAACTCTCTCTAATTTCTTAAAATAGAAATGATGAATAGTTGCTCTATTATATTTCTTTCTAGTACCTAGCTTTTAAGCATGAGTTCTCCTAAGTTCAAAAAAAATAATGATGCCTTAAAATAAAATTAAATATATGGGTAGCAAATTCTTGATCCAGAGTCTAAGTAATTGACAGATATAATATGTGATGATTTTGCAACTGTTATCTGATCCTAAAACAACACTAGAGTTCCGGAGAGTTTCCAATATTAATATGGCAAATAATTACATTGAGTTAAATTAAGCTTTGTTGACCCTGTGAGATGTATCATACTATTGAGTTGAGATCACTTACACATTCATCCATCTTCCACATAAATGCTCATGATTATCTCTTCATATCCTCTCAAAAGTTTGTTAGAAGCATATGGCTATTCAAAAAAGAGAAAAAAAAATCCGATGAAATAAAAGGGACAAGTGTCTGAAACCTCAAAAAAGATAGATCCTGAGGAAATAAAAAGGGACAAGTGTCCGAGCCCTCGAAGAAAAAAAAGAGAAAAAAATGAATATCAGAAAAAAATGGGCACATGCCCGACAGTAGAATTAGCCTGATAGCCTATGTCCTAATAAACAGAGTGGTATATTCAAAAGAGCATCTGCCTTCATTTTCATACACATGCACTTCTCGATTCAAGGGTGTGGTTGACTTTCTCTTTTGATCCATTTTTAATTTGGCAACATATGTTTTAAAAAGCTTTTTGGAAAATTCATAAAAACTCCAGGATAATGGTGAAGTGAAAGAGCTAAGAGACATAGTGGCTTGATTTGGATCGTTATAAATCTTCCAATTAACTCAAGATTCAAGGTAAAGTACTAATCCCCATGATGAATAATATGACATCTTTTTTCTAATCCAAATTGAGAACTTTTGTTTGAATGCATGCGTACTTGTTAGAAGTGCAGATATTACAGCAAACTCTTGTTCCATTGTTGAGTTTGACTTTGCTAAGGACTAGCAAAGGGTAAGCTTAGGGAAACTTGTTGATGGTCCTTAATGTCAATATTATACCATCAACTAATGCATAGAATGATATTAAATAAACCATAAAGCATAGTTGTCGGGTTTGATTCTAACAAGTTCTATGAGTTGTTGTTGTTCTCAACTTACTTTGCAGGATTATCAATATTTCATCATATAAAAGTATCTCAAGTGATGAAACAGAGCACACCATTGCGAAGAGCTCGTTGAGATGATCGAAACGGACATATGGTTTGCTACATTTGGAGTCCCGACGAGACAGTCCTTATTGGATACGACTTGGAAGCTTCTAGAACAACCTGGAGTGATCACCAAGCAATATATCCAGGATATTAAACTGACAGATTCCACAGTGTTGGTGAATTACTATTTTCTAGGGAGTTATCCAGAAGATGGAAAGAGGTAGAGTCCTACTCCAACACGACGAATTGCGCAAATGGACGAAAAGTCGCATTAGAGAAATAGGAAGGTTCCAGAGGACACCATGACAAAGGCGGGCCCCGGCGGCTGACAAGTGGGGCCGACCGGCCCCACCCCAGGCCGGCCGGCCTTGGGCCCCACATGGAAGCCTTTCCTCCTTCGCGGTGACATACTCCAACCAGACCTCTTCGACGGCTTAGGCCCATTAAGGCCCATGTGCATATGACGAAGGATTTAGTTTCACATTGCTTGCTCAAGGTGGAGGGGAGGCCAGGAGCCCCTATATAATAAACCCCAGACCCTCCTGAGGCAATACACATCATCTGGGAGTTGTAGAGGCGTCCCTCGAAGGACAACCTCTCCTCTCTAGAGAATTAGTTTAGATTTTCCAGGTAATAGCTTAGCTCTAGTCGGGAGTTAGGGAGAGCGGAGCTACGCTCCGGTTCCGAAGGAGTCTTCAGAGTTATGGTATGTCTTATATCTTTTCTTTGTAAGACTTATGCTTTAATATATTTATCTTCTCTTTTTACTTTATGCCTTTTATATTATGATTAGTATAGTTGTTATATTTTAGCATAGGATCTCTGCTCGTATCGAGTGCTCTAGATATAGGCCATAATTAGAGTAGTAATGATAGATTAGACTTGGTGTTTACTTTATAGGTTACCTGAGGTTGCGCTCAACCCCACGGATAGTTGTGGTAGCCCTAGGTGATGACAGCCCTGATGGCCGACGTATTCCACTACGTTCGGGTTTGATGTTCGTAGGACCGTAGTTAGAACTTCCCAACCCCCTTCTCATCCCTTTCTGTGGGTTGGTGTTCTGATGTTACCAAAGTGTTATTATATGACTGCTATATCTTTTCATCCTTGTTACCTTAGAACCCAAGTAATAGAGAATAGCATAGGAACCTTGATCTCTCCCGTTGTCCTCCCACTATAGTTATCTATACATTTATCATTGAATTCTCTTTTATGTGCTTTCATTATCATATCATTTATCAATTACTCCTGCTTTAGTCTAATTAGTATTCTGAGTTAGTAGATGCATCATAGTGAGTTATCAGATTCTTGACCTTAGCTTCCCAGTGGTAAAATATAACGATCCTAGAATACTCCAGGTAAAATGCTACAATGATGTTCTGTGCGCTTGCGGAATCTTTCATATTCTATTTGCATTAACGAACGTCAACAGCTGTCGTCGCTCGACGTCGACCAGGATCGTCGTCGCCTTCGTCATCGCTACCGTCGTTCGTCATCGACCAGGCTCATCGCCGTATTTGCTCGTCGTCGACCAGGATCATCACCGCCTTCGTCGCTGCCGTCACTCGACGTCGACCAGGATCATCGCCGCTTTCGTCGTCGCCTTCGTCGCTGTCGTCGTTCGTTGTCAACCAGGCTCGTCGCCTTCGCTCTTTGCCGCCTTCGCCAGTCGCCACCTTCGCCCGTCGCCACCGTCGCTCGTCATCGACCAGGCTAATCGCCACCTTTGCCCGTTGCCACCGTCGCTCATCGTCGACCAGGCTCGTCACCTTCGCTCGTAGCCGCCTTCGCGCTCATTGTCGACCAGGCTCCTCGCCGCCTTCACTCATCGCGGCCTTCACTCGTCGTCAACCAGGCTCCTCGCCGTCTTCACTCATCGTCACCTTCGCTCGTCGCCGCCTTCGCCAGTCGCCGCCTTCAATCGTCATTGACCGGGCTCATCGCCGACCTGCCCGCCGTCCAAAATCGGATCTACATCCGGCTCCTCGCTTCGCTCCATGGCTCACCAGTCGCGCTTCATCGTCGATCTCCATGCCCTACGGGCTATGCGGCACAGCGTTCACCTCATCGCCGATCACGATCCCAGGAGCGCCGTCGCGATGATGAACGCCGCGATGAACGGCGCAATGGAGGACGCGACCACCGCCCTGGACACCGTGACCGTTGTGACGATCGGGACCAATGCCACGATCGCCCTGAGTTTTCTCGTCTGAAGTCGGATCACCGTCGGCGTGATCACCGCTATATTGCCAACACCAATGCTCGTCCAAAGTGCGCCAACACTCGTCATTGACCGGGCTCGTCGCCATCTTCACTCGTCGCCGACCCGGCTCCTCGCCGCCTCCGCTCGTCATCGACTCGGCTCCTCGCCGCCTTCGCTTGTTGTCGACCCGGCTCCTCGCTGCCTCCGCTTGTCGTCGACCCGACTCCTCGCCGCCTTCACTCGTCGTCGACCCGGCTCCTCGCCGCCTCCCTCGTCATTGACCCGGCTCCCCGCGGCCTTTGCTCGTCCTCAATCAGGCTCATCGCCACCATTGCTCATCGTCGACCCGGCTCCTCGCTGCCTTCGCTCATCATCGACCAGGCTCGTCACTGCCTTCGCTCTTCGTCAACCGGACTCGTCGCCCCCCTTCGCTTGTCGTTGACCATCCATGAGATCTCTGGCGACACCGTCTCGATGACCTCTGTGTCTACATCAACTTCATCATCGTCGACCTCTCCAAATGATCGCCGACCACTCCAGACGTTCGCTGACCTCTCCATATGATTCACCACCGACCTCTCCAAATAGCCTGGCTGATGCTGAAGGAGTTTTAGAGCAGGGGCTACTGCCACCGCCGGTGTCCGTGAGCGCCTGCCCTCGCTTCTGCGCTATGGCGGCCAGTAATCCTCCCAAGTGACGTCCTGACCTCTCTACACATGCATGAGCGTCTGTCCTCTGCCTATGAAGGGAAGGCTAAGCTTGGGCTGAGACCTCCAAGCTATAAGTACAGTGCCTGTATACGCGTCGTTACGCGCTCGTTCTCCATGCAGTCTCCAAGGAGCCTGACTGACGTCGATGCAAACTCAGAGCTGGGGCTGTTGTCACCACCGGACGCGTGCATGAGCGCCTGCCCTCTGCGCTACGGTCCAGCAGCTCTCCCGAGCGACGTCCTGACCTCTCTATGCATGCATGAGCGTCTGCCCTCTACACTATGAAGGAAAGGCTAACTCGGGCTGAGAATTCTAAGGCTACACGCTCAATGCCTGTATTTGCGCTACCCACCCACGTGCTCGCAAACGGTCTCCATTCGCTCAGGTCACGCCACGATCGCGCCTCTCGGAAAAGACCCTGCTCGTGGTACCAGCCTATGCGTGCACGAGCATCTGCCCTCTGCGCTATGGGATGCCAACAGCGGTTCCTTCGGTGACGCCCTTGACTCCTACGCCACAAACGAGCTCCGCGCTCTACGCTACGGATCTTGGGACAAACTCAAGGCTGAACTATTCGTCGCTTCGGCTCACGCTATTGGGTCTGCAGAATTCGGGGATATGCAAAACGCACTGACTTGCTACAAGTTTTGCCTCTATTCGCTCAAGAGTCTACTTACAAACTATCCTCCCTATTACACACACTACGTGGCTGCCAGGCAGCGAAAGGATCTACATCGGCGACTAGGGCCTCCGCGGCTGGCTCCATCTCCGTCTCCAGACGCTCCATGTCGGCACGATGACTCCAGGCTCGAGGACTTCGTCAAGCTGCAGTCATCTTTCGCCACTGGTTTTTCTCCATATTTTTATTCGTACATCATCATGTACTACTGCTCTCCATATTTATTTTTCAGGGACATCGCCTCGCTCGTCGCCGATCACACTCGGGACTTCGCCTTGGCTCGTCTCCGACCAGGCACGGGGACTCGCCTTCCTTCGTCGTTGACCAGGCTCAGGGACTTTTCTTTCATTCGTCGCCGACCAGGCTTAGGGACTTCGCCTTTGCCCATCGCCGTCTAGGCTCAGGGACTTCGTTCGTCGCCGACTTCGCTCGTCTCCACCTTCGCTCGACGTCGTCTTCACCCGTCACCGACCAGGCTCATCACCGCCTTCGTTCGTCGCTGACCAGGCTCGTCGCCGCCTTCGCTTGTCGTCGCCTTCGCTCATCGCCGCTGTTGCACATCGCCGCTTTTACTCATAGCCATCGTCGCTCGTCATCGTCTTTGCTCGTTGCCACCGGGCTCGTTGCCACCTTTGCTCGTCGCCACCGTCGCTCATCACCGCCTTCGTTCGTCGCCGACCGGGCTCATCGCTGCATTCGCTCGTCGTCACCTTCGCTCCTCGCCGCCGTCGCTCATCACCGCCTTCACTCGTCGCCGCTGTCGCTCGTCGTCGTCTTCGCCCGTTGCCGACCGGGCTCGTTCCCACCTTCGCTCATCGTCAACCCGGCTCGACGCCGCCTTCATTCGTCATTGACCAGTATTGTCGCCGCCTTCACCCGTTGCCAACTAGGTGAATCGACCTGGCCTTTGCCCATCGCCGACCAGGCTCGGGGACTTCGCCTTCGCTCGTCGCTGACTAGGCTCGGGGACTTCGCCTTCGCCCGTCGCTGCCTTCGCTCCTTGCCATCTTCGCTCATCGTCGTCTTCGCTCGCTGCGGCCATCACTCGTCGCCGTCTTCTGTTCCCTAAGCAGAAGGTCGTAGGTTCATCAACCCGTCGCCACCCAGGTTCATCGACCTGGCCTTCGCTCGCCGTTGACCAGGCTCATCGACCGGGCTCGTCGCCGCCTTCACTCATCGTCGACCCGGCTCGTTGCCGCCTTCACTCGTCGCCGCCTTCACTCATCGTCGACCCGGCTCGTTGCCGCCTTCACTCGTTGCCGCCTTCACTCGTTGTCGCCTTCACTCGTTGCCGCCATTGCTCGTCGTCGTCCCGGCTCCTCGCCGCTTTCGCTCGCCGCCGAACAGGCTCGGGGACTTCGCCATCGCTCATCGTCGACCAGGCTCAGGGACTTCACCTTTGCTCGTCGCCTACCAGGCTCGTCGTCTTCACTCGTCGTTGTCTTCGCTCGTCGCCGTCTTCGCTCATCGCCGTCTTCCCTCGTCGCTGCCTTCGCTCGTCGCCGTCCAGGCTCAGGGACTTCATTTGTAACCAACTTTGCTCGTTGCCGCCTTCGCTCGTCGTCGTCTTCACTCGTCGCCTACCAAGCTCGGAGACTTCGCCTTCGCTCGTCGCCAACCAGGCTCGGGGACTTCGCCTTCGTTCATCGCCGACCAGGCTCGGGGACTTCGCCTTCACTAGTCAACGACCAGGTTCATCGACTTGACCTTTGCCTGTCGCCTAGGCTCGCTTGCCTGGCCGTCGCTCATTGTCGGTGTGCATCAAGTCGCTCCATGCTGTTCGGATCAGGGTGTTGATTTTGGACAGCTCATCAGGGCACTTGCTAAATGCTCTACAAGCTCCACACCACATGTCTTCAACACCTACCTCCAAGCTCGTGGACTAAGTGGATACACTTCACATTGCGGTGAATGTATTTTCTTTTTCTCTGACAATTCAAGGAGGCTCCATCAAAGTGGACTTGCACAGACTTCTACTAGGACTTCATTGTTCCTTATAGTCTTGCAAGCTCCAAGGGGATGCACTTCACTAGAAGAAAGCTCTTCAAAGTTTTTCTTGAGCACCTTAGATCCTACTCGCGAGCCTTACTTGCCCGACATCGACTTCGTCTGCTCAAGACGGCGTTGCCAAAAGGATACAAAGTGCTCGAGGACTAGCTGTGGGGATATTACCTCCGTATACCCCCATGGACCTACTTGGGCCCTTCGTCAAGGACAGCCCAGCTCGAAGGCCTTGCAGCACATGAACAACTTGTCGTGCTCGTCAAGGACTCTCATGAAGCCTTGCCTGCCAAGGAAGATCCTAGAGTTAGATTTGGATTCCTTGCCTTAAGGAACCGCTTGTAATCTGATAAGGACTCGACAACTGTAACACTGCTCCTCGACTATATAAGGCGAGCAGGGTGTTGATGCTCACTAAGTGTTATATTTTTACCATCAACAAGGTCATATAACACAACACAAGGACTTAAAATCAACCAAAAACCTTTTATAAACTAACGATTTCCACTTGTCCTTGAGTTTATTTGAATGTAGGTAATTGCAGGGTTTTTGAGCAAAATGACCAAGAGGACCCACCAGGAGGCAAGCACACTCACCTGGACTCACTTTGGGCCAAAGTGGGGTGGCGCCCGCCACCCCCAGCTGGCGGCCGCCAGGGGAGTGAGGCCCAAACTCCTCCCCTGCCACGTCACTGATCCAGGGGAGGCGTGCCACACTCATTTGCAGCCATTGATCACTTAGGTCATTGCATCCAAGGGCTAAGAAGAGATGTCACATGGATCATGACCTAATTGCCCATGTGACGGTTATTTGGACATGCAACCGACCTTGGAACCGCCTCCCTGGAGCTTCTGGATGCCGTTGAAGCAATGACGGTGGATCCAACGGTCAGGGGCCTGGCGGCCGCCAGCTAGGGCTGGCGCCCGCCACCTCACTCACCCCCCTGACCTAACCCTCGGTCCCTTAGGCTATAAATAGGACCCCCCCAAGCTCATTTGTACTCAGACCTCACCTCATTAGTCCCACTCTCTTGTAAGCGAAGCTCTGGTGAAGTAACACTCTAGTTGAGAGACTTAGAGTGAGAGCGAGAGTGTAGAAGAGAATAGCTGGAGTTGTAATAGAATATCTTCCAGAGTCTTTGGTATAATTCCAAGTCTTTCTTCATTTATCTTAGTGTTCTTCTACTTTCAGCATTTACTTTAAGTTCTTTACTTATTGTTCTTGTTGAGTGCTTTTGATCATAGATAACTTAGTATTTAGTTTGTATCTAGATTGGGTTCTTCGCTGAGTAATCAGTGCTCTAGTTTTGGATGCAAGATTAGAGTAGTATATATTAGTGTCAGCACGGTGCTTAGACTAATTATACCTTAGTTTGTGGCTAGCCCCCTGGATAGCTGTGGTAGCAAACAGGTGGTGACAGCCCTTGGAACCTTGAATTCCACCACGTAGTTGGGTTAGTTTTTAAATCATAAACCTCGTTGTGCACGTCTGAGGTAAATTGTCCAGAGGGTGTGTACGGTTCGAAGAACTAGATAAAATCTTTATTGCTAAGTTAGTTGTGTTCGTAAGTGTGTAGGAAAACATTAATCTGTTCATCGGCCAGACCCCGCTGATTTAGTTTAGTAGTAGTTAGTCTTTCTTTCTTTTTATTTTAGTATTAGTAGAAATCAACCCCCATTCATACATTTCGATCAACCTTGCTAGAATCACTAGTTGTTCATAGCAGTCCTAGTATAAGTTCTGCCATAGTAGCTTCCCTGTGGAAATAAATACGATACTCGGTTACTCTTGGGTGAAGTGCTACAATTGACTTATTCTGTGCGCTTGCGGAATTTACCAATAGTCATACGAATAGTTAGTTATACTTCTTACATTAAGAAGTACCAACAAGTCTTTCTGGCGCCATTGCCGGGGATAGATTCCATAGTCTACTCCTAGTAACGACGTTAGCAAGTGTCAACAAGCATTTCTAGCGCCGGTGCCGGGGAAGCAATTGGCTAGAATTAATTCTTTGTAATTTCTATTAAATTAACCCCTGTAGGTCTAGCGGGTATATATGGTTCGTTGTTTGTGATCGTTCAAGTAGCCATGGCCGGATTCAATCTTCCGAGCAACTATCAAGAAGATCCCGAGGCCAATCTTAGGAGAGCGAGAGCTAATCTCACTCCTCCGAGGAAGAACCTGGAGTTTTGCGAGAGGAGTTCGTCAAGACAAGAATCCCAGTCAAAAGTTACTGATGAACCAAGCTGCTCCACTGATCGATCAACACCAACGCCGACATCGTCATCAACATCGACGTCGACCAATACACTCCGTGAGTATTCCATGCCTACTCTTCCTCACATTCCAGTGTTACCTTCTACTAGTAATGTAGATTTTGAGCTTAAACCTCACGTAATACGTATGGCTCAAGCTATTGCATTTAATGGCAAACATTCCGAGGATGCCAATGCTCATCACCGGAATTTTCTAGAGATATGTAGTGCAATTTCTGTGCAGGGAGTTTCGCAGGATGCCATTAGACTTCGTCTTTTTCCATTTTCATTAGTCGAAAAAGCGAAGCAGTGGTTCCTCTTCAACTCTGGACACCTGCTGACATGGGTGAGATGCGCGGATCAATTCCTCAATAAGTTCTGCCCGATAAGTCGAACTATTCTATTTCGTAGCAAGATTTCTAACTTTGGACAGGGAGACGAAGAAACAATCACTGAAGCTTGGGACAGACTACAAGAGTATGTTGAAGACTGTCCCCACCATGGTATGCAAGACTGGTACTTGATCCAGAGCTTCTACCATGGACTCCAGCAAGAATCTCGACAACACATTGATGCTGCCGCCGGAGGTGCATACCTCTCACTCACTGTAGAGAAGGCAACCAAACTGATCGAGACAATGGTGGCGAATCAAGGATGGACAGAAAAACATGCTAGAGGTATGTCTGAAATTAAGCAAGTTGATTCTGTTACCCTGTAAACTTTGGTAAAATTGCTAGAGCAAAGAATAAATGAGAAGAGAGATCGTGCTGCAATGGAGTACTACGGCAAGCAAAGACCCGCTTCGTCAAGTGAAGGTCAAGGAAAAATTAAGAAAGAGGATGCAAAATCCCTTCTTAATAATGGTGGCTACGAAGAACCTCCAATTCCAATGATCCAACAATGGAATAATAAAGGTATGTCTCAAACCTCCGTATTTAATTCTCCTATTGGAAAATTAGTTTCTAATCAAGGTAGAATTAATGATAGCATAAATAATAAATTAATTGAACTTGATAAAATGTTAGAAGGAATTTATGCTAAACTGAAAGATTTTTCTGAAGCATTTAAGGAACAAATTAATTTTAATAAGAGATTAGAGCAAAAAGTAGATAACATTAAATCTCAAATTAAATACCATGAGGAATTAAAAGTTGTAACCACGAGAGGTGGTAAATCCACTCGTGATCTACCTCATCCTAATTTAGTTCCTAGTAGTAATTCTGCTGCAAAGAAAAATATTGTTAATGTTGAAAAAGGCGAAGAAGAGGAGACCCCAGCTGAACCTTCATCCAAGGTACGAACTGCTCCTCATGAATTTTATGATACACATGTATTACCTTTTCCAGATCGAAACAGAAATCCGACGAAAGACGACCAATTCAAGAAATTCGTCGAGGTAATTCAAAAATTATATACATGTGCTATTTATTGATGCTATGCAGGTTCCAACTTATGCAAAATATTTGAGAGACATGCTCAATAAGAAGAAACCAATTCCAAGTAGGGATGTGGTTAAATTGACCGAAGATTGCAGTGCGGTCATTTTAATCCAACTCACAGAAAAGAAGAAGGACCCAGGAAACCCAACGATTGCGTGTTCAATTCGAGAGCAGCACTTCGAGCATGCACTTTGTGATCTGGGAGCAAGCGTCAGCGTCATGCCCAAGGTAATATATGATAAATTAAATCATCATACCTTGTCCCCTACTTCTATGTGTCTGCAGCTAGCCGATCAATTGCTCCGATATCCCGCAGGAATAGCAGAGAATATTCCGGTGAAAATCCAAAATCTCTTTGTTCCGGTGGATTTTGTGGTTCTGGATATTAATCCCGACCACCGAACGCCATTGATTTTGGGATGGCCATTTTTGAGCACTGCAAAAGCCACCATCAGTGGAAAGGAGAAGAAATTCCAGTTCACACCGCGACCGGAAAAACACCCGTCATCAAAGTTCGTCGGTGTCGACACTCCGCCAAACAAAGCCAGTGAAGGAAATATTCAGCCACAAGCACTGTGAAGGCAACACTAATCGGGAATCCAAAGCGGCTAACCAAGGTAAGTTAGGCTAAGGTAAGTCTTTATTACTGTCAATTTTTTTTAATTTCAGTAATTTAAATTTGAGTTTTATCTTAGTTAATTTGCAGCATAATTAAGTAAAATATATATATATATAATAAATAAATAGCAATAAATGAAACGCTCTCATCATAAGTCTTTTTAATGAATAAAAATAATGTATGCCATGCATTAGAGTTATCATGGGAGAACGTATGCTAGAACTAAACTTGAGACATGAGCATTAGACTAAGTAAAGGGGAAGTAAGTTTCTACTTTGACTTGAGCAAGTCAAGTTTGTGGAGTAGTTATTTTGAAAAAAATGATGAATTTAAAAACTTGCTCTAAGTACTTCTGTGGCAAAGAAAGTCCTACCAAAGCCAAATAATTTTTACTCTTAGAGTAGGAGCTTCCACTTGATGCATGTTAGTGTTGAGCTAGTTAGACCTTTGTTGATAGACATGGTAGAGAAACTTGTCATATTTTTAGACCAAGGAATTCACTTGCACCCACCTATATAGTGCTATTCTTACACTGAAAATATGCACACAACATGCCTTCCATTCATTGTTAGAAATACTACATGGCAAAATATCATGCTCCATAATGAAATCTCAGGGATATGGCTATAGCATTTAAAAAAAGAGCAAGTGCTCTAAAAAAACAAAAAAAGAGCAAGTGCTCTAGAAAGAAAAGAATATTCAAAAGAGCAAGTGCTCTCATTCGTAGCCATAATCCCACAAATGAGATAAAAAGGAGAAGAGCCATGAAAGTATTAGCCACAATAAATACCACACACTTGCACATTCCTGGTCTGAACCTATGACTTGTTGCTCCTTTGCTCCATTTGTCTAACTTAGCAAAATTATGCTATCATTGCATGCTCATTTTTATCCTACCCATTACACCCCACATAAAGTCTTAGTGAGAGGATAATTCTTCCATTTCCACATACAAATATGAGTGATTGAGTGAGCCACAGAAGTTAGTAAGCATGCTTTCTTTTGAACAAAACTTGCAAAAACTTCACATATCTTGATTTGCAAAATAGGCAAGGGAAAGACAAACCCTCTTTCTTGCTGGTCTTTTGTTCTAATCTTGAGCGCAGGGAAGGCTACCAATTCCATGGTGATGAAAATAATATGGGCATACACAACAAAAACACAGAGTTTCCAAGATTAAAGTCCATGCTTGCTCGAGGACGAGCAAGAGGTAAGCTTGGGGGACTTAAAATCAACCAAAAACCTTTTATAAACTAACGATTTCCACTTGTCCTTGAGTTTTATTTGAATGAAGGTAATTGCAGGGTTTTTGAGCAAAATGACCAAGAGGACCCACCAGGAGGCAAGCACACTCACCTGGGCTCACTTTGGGCCAAGGTGGGGTGGCGCCCGCCACCCTTAGCTGGCGGCCGCCAGGGGAGTGAGGCCCAAACTCCTCCCGTGCCACGTCACTGATCCAGGGGAGGCGTGCCACACTCATTTGCAGTCATTGATCACTTAGGTCGTTGCATCCAAGGGCTAAGAAGAGATGTCACGTGGATCATGACCTAATTGCCCATGTGACGGTTATTTGGACATGCAACCGACCTTGGAACCGCCCTCCTGGAGCTCCTGGATGCCGTTGAAGCAACGACGGTGGATCCAACGGTCAGGGGCCTGGCGGCCGCCACCTAGGGTTGGCGCCCGCCACCTAGGGCTGACGCCCGCCACCTAACTCACCCCCTGACCTAACCCTAGGTCCCTTAGGCTATAAATAGGACCCCCCGAGATCATTTGTACTCAGACCTCACCTCATTAGTCTCACTCTCTTGTAAGCGAAGCTCTGGTGAAGTAACACTCTAGTTGAGAGACTTAGAGTGAGAGCGAGAGTGTAGAAGAGAAGAGCTGGAGTTGTAATAGAGGATCTTCCAGAGTCTCTGGTATAATTCCAAGTCTTTCTTCATTTATCTTAGTGTTCTTCTACTTTCAGCATTTACTTTAAGTTCTTTACTTATTGTTCTTGTTGAGTGCTTTCGATCAGAGATAACTTAGTATTTAGTTTGTATCTAGTTTGGGTTCTTCACTGAGTAATCAGTGCTCTAGTTTTGGACGCAAGATTAGAGTAGTATATATTAGTGTAAGCGCGGTTCTTAGACTAATTATACCTTAGTTTGTGGCTAGCCCCCCGGATAGCTGTGGTAGCAAACAGGTGGTGACAGCCCTGGGAGCCTTGAATTCCACCACGTAGTTGGGTTAGTTTTTAAATCATAAACCTCATTGTGCACGTCTGAGGTAAATAGTCTAGAGGGTGTGACGGTTCGAAGAACTAGATAAAAATCATTATTGCTAAGTTAGTTGTGTTCGTAAGTGTGTAGGAAAACATTAATCTGTTCATCGGCCAGACCTCGCCAATTTAGTTTAGTAGTAGTTAGTCTTTCTTTCTTTTTATTTTAGTAGTAGTAGAAATCAACCCCCATTCATACATTTCGATCAACCTTGCTAGAATCACTAGTTGTTCATAGCAGTCCTAGTGTTAGTTCTGCCATAGTAGCTTCCCTGTGGAAATAAATACAATAATCGGTTACTGCCGGGTGAAGTGCTACAATTGACTTATTCTGTGCGCTTGCGGAATTTACCAATAGTCATACGAATAGTTAGTTATACTTCTTACATTAAGAAGTACCAACAAGCCTTTCTGGCGCCGTTGCCGGGGATAGATTCCATAGTCTACTCCTAGTAACGACGTTAGCAAGTGTCAACACAGGGACCCCTCTCACCTCGTCTCATCAGATCCCATCGAATCTCATCTGGTCACCCGATCTCATAATACAATCGAGCCACCAAAACACAGGACATAGGGTATTACGGTGACTTGCCAACCCAAACCTGTCTAAATCGTCGTGTCTCATCCCTGTGTTTACGCTTGAGCAGTCGTCTCCACACCTCCTCAATCTAATCTACTACCTTGGGCATACCCCTCGGTAGACTATCGACTATACTTCATCGACAGTTGCCTAACATAGACCTCTTCCTCTATATACTCGTTAAGGAAAGCACTCTTGACATCCATCTGGTATAGCTTAAAACCCTTCGAAGCAGCAAAAGCTAGAAGGATCCTAATGCCTTCTAAATGAACTATAGGGGCAAAGGTTTCCTCATAGTCTATACCCTCTTTCTTGCAAAAACCCTGGGCAACTAGCCTAGCCTTGTTCCTCACTACCATCCCATCCTCACCCTGTTTGTTTTTGAAAACCCATTTGGTTCCTATAGGGTGACATTCTGGTGGAGGTGGAACTAGAGTCCAAACTAGGTTTCGCTCAAAGTTCTCTAACCCATGCATGGCATTAACCCAGTTAGGATCAGAAAGAGCATGTCCAACATCTTTGGGCTCAAAAGAGGCAACAAATGCAGAATGAGCAAAGTGTGAGATTTCATACACTCATGACCGCGTGACTCGCTGGTCGATACCGCCGATCATCTGCTGTGGACGGTGGATCTGCTGAATGCTTTGGGGCGCTTGCCTCGTCGAAGTCGCCTCCCCATCGCCAGATGCTGTCGCTCCCTCAGGTGCAGCTGGTGCTAGAGAGGTGGCTCGAGAGGACCCCAAGTGGTAGAATCAGTGGGATCAGGTCCTCGAGATGAAGTAGTCATCACAATATCGATGGGGGCAGCTAGTGGAGTCCTCCTCCACAAAAATGGTCTCTCCGAGCTCCTGTTCTCCCACAACATCAAAAGCAAAAGAAACACAAGGCATAGTCTCATCGAATGTGATCTCGCAGGTCTCCACTATCCGGTTGGTCTCAAGGTTAAGAACTCGATAAGCACGCGAATGCAAAGAATAACCAAGAAACACACCATCAGTAGAGAGAGATTCAAACTTATCCAAATTGCCTTGCTTCAGGATAAAGCACTTGCACCCAAACACCCTAAAATGAGACACCTTCGGTACCCGTCCAAAATGCAACAAATAAGAAGTCTTTTTCATGAAAGCTCGAAGAAAGATGCGATTTGGAACATGACAAGTGGTGTTGATCGCCTCGGCCCAAAAACGCCTAAGAGTCCTATGCTCATCGAGCATCGTCCTGGCCATCTCAACAAGGGCCCGGTTCTTGCGCTCAACAATGTTGTTCTGCTGGGGATCATAAGGAGAAGACAACTGATGCTCAATGCCATGAGAAGAACAGAAAGAGGTAAACTGTGAGTTAACAAACTCAGTACCATTATCGCTACAAATAGCTCTAATAGTATTAGGAGGAAACTCAGTTTTCAGCCTCAAAATCAAATCTCGAGCGAAAGAAAAAGCCTCGTCCTTAGCCTCCATGAAGAACAGCCAAGAGTACCTCAAAAAATCGTCCACGATCACTGGAACGTACCACTTCCCACCCGCCGAGCAAACCCGAGCTGGACCAACTGTGTCCATGTGTAAAAGCTCACCGGGTTGCTTGGTCATCACCTGGTTAATAGGTGGGTGAGAAGCAACAACCATCTTCCCATGATGACAAGGGTGGCAAACAAGGTCCTTCTGAAACTTAAGCTTGGGCAATCCTTGGATTAGGCCAAGTGAGCTAAGTCTTGCAAGCAAGTCGAAGCTCAGGTGACCAAGCCTCCTAAGCCACTTCCACAAATCAGAAGAAGGACCAACCACCAAACATCTAGAAGAGCTGAAAGAACAAGAAAAATAAGCTCGGAAAACACAGCCAAAGGGGACAATCCAACAAACAAGATCTCCCCAAGAGTCCAAGACTCTACTCAAGCCTTTCTTAAAGCGCACCTCAAAGCCGTCCTCAAGAAGTTGCGAAACAGAAAGCAAATTAAAGTGCAAATTCGAAACCAAAGCAACATCCTTGAGAACAAAGTTCTCGTTAAGTCGAATCGACCCACGAGAAACAACCTTACCTCTACCACTATCCCTGAAGGTGATGTACTCCTTATGCACAACGAGGTCTAGGCTGGAGAACCATTTTTTCTTTCTGGTCATGTGGCGCGAACACCCGGAATCCATGAGCCACATGTTCTCTAGCCGAAGTTCCTGCATCAATAGAAAGGCAGGAAATGAGCATATGACACAACACTGGGGTTAGTATACTGAGAAGGATACCAGTGTTGTGTCATAGGCCCAGAAAAGGTGTTAGAAGGCACACCAAACTGTCCTCGTCCCATGGGTGGATAGCGATCACCACCAAACTGAAAGGGTGGTCCGCTATGGAACGGAAATCCTCCAAACTCACCACCATGTCCCATTTGTGGATAGCGATCACCACCATGCTGAAAAGGTGGTCTGCTATGGGACTGTGCAGCAAAGCCTCTTACACCCGGCTCACGATCGTATTGAGGATGATCGGAACCGCGACTGGCACGACCACCACCCCGTGGCCTAGCTTCCTGGGGCCTAGCTACCCAAGGGGGTGGAACTCTAGGCCTAGCCCTCTGAACCTGAACTCCCTGACCTTGCACACCATGGAGAGGGTGGTGCCTGGCCTGGTTGTTCAGGTCCAACTCCCTCCTGGCGTCTCTCTTCATCCAAAAGCAAAACTCGGCTAAGTGACCCTCACGGTGACAGTACTCACACTCGAACCTCACCACTCTCTTGGGTTGTTGGTTCCTATGGTTGCGGGGGTTGTTCAATCTAGCCGACTGCTTGCCTTTTGGTAGGGTTTCACTAGAGATGCTAGGAAGGGTGTCAAGTTGTTCCTAAGATGGTTAGGTTTGGGAATCCACACTTGCTTGCGAGGTGGAGCCTTGGGAGTTTCATCAAGGATGCCATCCTTGGTGATAGGCTTGGGAGGCTCAGGTGGGGTGATCTTGGTAAGCTTAGGAACAACGGATGGTTTCTCACTCGAGTTCACTCCTCTAAACTCACTGATCTTGCCGAAGGTACTAGCGCCCTCCCAACCTGAAGCAAAGCCTACTCCTGAACTGCTAGTTCCCCTCTTGAACTGACTGATCATCATGCCTAACTGCGGCTCACTGCATGACACCCAACTCAGGATGGACCGAAGGTATGTGTTTTCCTCCTCGATTTGCATCTTGTCATGCCAACAGTTGACAATCTCAAGCTCCATCCCCTCACATCGCTCACATGGAGCGGAAACGGTGCTAACTGAGCTGGCCTTCATGGCTACCGCAAGCTTGGCACTAACATCTGCCAACTCAGTTCGCAAGCCTGGACAAAGCTTGCACGCACCCAGCGAAGAAGATCTCAACTTCACTTCCTCCAGCTCCTTTTTCAGGAAGGGGCACTCTTTACAATCACCGACCAAGTCTAGCCTACTCTTCAGCTCATCATACACCTCGATCAAAGAGGCATACTTGGTTTGCAGGGTGGTAAAGTTTGTCATGTGTGTCGTGCACTCATCACACTCCTCCTCCTCGGTCACTCTCACCTCGGACCTAGCACTCTCAAGCTCCTTAAGCGCCTCGCCTAACTTGGCCTTAAAGTCATTGCGCTCAGTAGCGGCACACTTAAGCTGCTTGCCCAGACCGAGAACTATTTCGGCCAACGTGTCATGCTCACTGGAAAGACGCTCGACAAGAGAAGAGTTTGATACCTCTGAAGCATCGTTGTCGTCGTTGGTGCCAGCGTGCTTGTCCTGGCACTTGCGGTCCTCCTCATCCAAGGGCATGGTGCAGATGCCGTCGGTGGAGCTATCGAAGAAGCAGAGTCCGTTGAAGCAATCTTCAGCCTTGTGCTCAGACCCATCATCGCTGGAGTCACCGTCGGAGCTCTTCTCGATGTTGCTGAATGAGGCGGTGAAGGCATGCCTGCTGGCATCGAAAGCCTTCTCCAAATCTTCCCTACGGTAGCCACCCTTCTTCTTCTTCCCGACCTTGTTCTCCGGCTTGGCCTTGCGCCTGGAGTTGCGGTTCTTGCCGGGGAAGCTCTTGTCACGCTTGGGGCAGCTCACAACGAATTAATTGGGGTCTCCACACCCGTAGCAGTCGTGACGTGCGCCACCACATCGGCGGTTCAAGCGGTTGTTGTGAAACCGCGAGAACCGGGTGATGATGAGGGCGAGCTCATCGTCTCCCAATGCCTACACCTGCTCCTCTGTCACTGAAAGCAAAGAAGACAAAGCAAAGAGAGGTGGAGAAGCGTCAGCAGAAAGAGTTGATCCACCCTTGCTTGAGACCAAAGCCATGGAATGTGAAGATGGATTCTTCAGTTTGGCCTGAGTCAAGTGATCGATCTCGGTGGACTTGAGCTTGCTGATTAGCTCGTCCACGGTGAGGGTGTCATAAGCTGGATACTCTATGATGGTCGACACCTTCACCTCCCATACCTTCCGATCTAGGGCATATAGTAACTTGAGCGCCCTCTCATGATCATCGTAAGGTAGGTTGGCCCGATTGGCACGCATCTTGTTCACAATCGTTTGGAAGTGAGCGAACATAGCGTCAATCGTCTCTCCCTCCATCTGAACAAAGTTCTCATACTCCCTCTTGTAGGTCTCGAAGAGTCTGGTCTTGACCTATACGGTCCCCTCGTGATAGCTCTGAAGCTTCACCCAGATCTCTCGTGCCGTCTCAAGCTCGGAGACACGCTCAAACTCAGGAAGGAAGATGTTGGCCAAAAGCACATTACAGGCCTTAGCATTCACCTTGTGCTAGTCAATCTGGATCTGTCCCACACGAGCTGCAAGGACCTCATACTCAGCGTTCTCCCATATGTCCCAAACAGAAGATCCGATGTTGTTGAGATAAGCACGCATCCAAATCTTCCAATAGGGATAGTTTGTCCCACCAAAGTAAGGATCCTTACCGTTCCCTCGATCCATGTCACCCTTAGGATCTGAAACTGATTAAGGTAGAGAAGATCCTTAACCGGCTCTGATACCAATTGAAGGACCGAATTGGCGACCAGAGGGGGGGTGAATGGGAGCCTCAAATTTCTTCTCGAGAAATAGATGGCCCTTGTCCCAGAAAGTCACCTCAAAGGCAAGATATGGACTTGCTAGTGTTCACGACCCTAGTTGTAGGGTGGATGCTTCCAAGAAGCACAACGGAACACTACACAATCCTAGAAACCCAACGCAAAAGCCGAAATCCAAATACAAAGTCGGACGAACAAACTACAGACAAAAGAGGGCAGAACTGCACTGACCAGACTCTGACCAGCGTCCGATCAATGACGATCAGACACGTCCGGTCAGTGAGAATCCTCTCTAGATGCTCTCTGTGTTGGACCGAACTCTGGGCTAGCGTGCGTCCGGTCAACAACTGTACCAGCGTCCGGTCACTACTACCTGATGAACCGTAGTAGCATCGCGTCCGGTCAGAGACAACTGGTGTGTCTGGTCGACTTCTCGCAGAACTGAATAGCGAGACGTTCAACGATCGGACTCACTGGTGAGCATCCAGTCATTGAACAGGTAGCGTCCGGTCAGCCCGAAACAGGACTGTTCGTCCACCGATTCGACTCGATCTCCCTCAAATTGAAGACTCTAGGTCTCTAACTTGGTGAGGGGAGTCACAAGGAGGATAGTGAGCTACTCCTAGGAGATCATGGCTCGAACCTATGTCCGAACCGATGAATTGAAGAAGTTCAGGGGAAAAGGAGAAGAACACGATCCGAAATGAAAACGATTTGATCCACTAGCTCGTGAGGTTAGAGATGAATTCCTTTGGTGGAAAGAAGCGCCTCACGATCTAGCACAAGTGGGTTCAAGCAGAATCAAAAACCGTCTCACGGAGACAGAGAACTAGGCAAATCTTCAAGGGGGCAAAAACCGAAAACACGAAGAACACATGGACAAGACACGAATCGAACTCGATTTCTGTCGTGTCTCGAACCCACGAGAGAACAGCGAGATTACGGTCTCGTTTCCTCAAAATCTCAAGTACACAGAGGTATGATTGATGTTACTCTGTGGATCACAGGCAGCACGGTATGATAGAACACCTAAGCAGAGGCTAGAGAATGAAAGCTGCACGGATAGAATGGATGGAGGGGCTGCCATCACTACTTGCCTAATACACTTATTCCCCCTCTACCCCTAGATACAAAGAGTGAACAGGCCAATCCTAGGGGTATCCTGGTCCAACTCTGCCGAGCCTTGATCCGATGGCCACGCGCCTTCCTCATCCTTAGCTTCGCTTCGACGCAAGCCTCAGGATGCCGCCACGTGCCATCCTGTCGACTGTCGCGCCTTCCTCACTGATAGCTTCACCGCAACGCAAGCCTCTCGACGCCGCCACGCGTCGACCGCCCTTTTGGACCTTCCCCCGGTTTTGAGTCTGAAACCGAGAAACCAGTCCTCAGGCTGAGTTTTGTGGCCCAAACTCAGAAACCTGTGAGCTTAGGTTTTGAGGCCCAAACTAGGAAACCACTAAGGCCGAGTTTTGAGGCCCAAACTTGGAAACCCGCCACCCTGAGTTTTGAGGCCCAAACTCGGAAACCGTCGAGGGTAGTTTTATGAGGCTCAACTACCAAACTCGCGCCATAGACGGGATGTGGTTTGCACACCCCGACCACCGGCACCGATGTCGATGCATGTCCAGCCTCCATGCTGGGCACAACGCCTTCCCCTTCCTTCTCGTCCTCCTGCCAAGTGTCACGACACCATCGTCTTCCTCCCGACTCAGCCGATGCACCGCACATCCCCATGTGCTCTTGCTCGCCGATGCCATGTGCCAGCTACCATAGCTGATCCTCTGGCCTCCCGGACCGTCGGTCCAAGCCTCATGTTCGCCCTTCACCGCTCCTGGTCCGTCGACACGACGCGTCTCTACTTGACCTTCACCTCGGCATTGACCACTGTCTCTGAGCTCCACACCTGTACATCAACACAGCCAAGAGACACATGTTGCATGTTGATCATTCACTCATCACTCAGGAAAGGAACCACAAGGGCATATATCAACCTTGTGTTCACAACGCAACAGTGCTACACGACATGCTTGCTTCTCGGGTATGGGCGGTTCAAGTCAGATTTAACCGAGGTATGATCCACAATGGTGCTCGCTGTACCATATGAGTTACACTAGAGCAGGTGGAGTGCATTTAATGCTCCTGGAATCGTACAGGAGGTAGGTGTCTGAGGGTGCATGCGGCGATGCGGTCGAGGCCTGCTTCCTTCGCTCGGAAGGGTTCCGTAATTGAGGGACATCCGGGGGATGCCCTTTGAGGGATGCGTGGCAAGGCGGTCGAGGCCTACCCTAGGAGCGCTTGAAGGAGTACCCCTCGAGGGGTGCTCGAGGAGTGAGAGGGTATGAGGCAAGGTGGTCGAAGCCTGCTCCGTTCGCTCAAGGAGATTCTGTCACCGTGGTGTGCCTCGAGCGGACTTTGGTGCGGTCTCAAGGAGGGATTCCTCGATGGTGCGTTGGGTTGCTGTAGTCTGTTCGCGGGCCGGCCCAGTTTGGATCGGTATTTGGGCTGGTTTGCGTGTTGAGGTTGAGGGATGATTGAGGATTTTGCCGTGGTTTAGTTTTTCGAAATCGAGGTTTTGGGGTACCCCTTTTCTACGTACCTGACATCACTAAACAAACCCCGCGTAGCATAACTTAGAGGAAACTAATTAATTAGCCAGGTTTGTCCCATTCCAAACCTCATGGTTGCGTTGTTAAGCCAGGTTACAGGCTTCAAGAACCGGGTCCTAGGGATCCAGGCAGGATAATCTAGCATGAGCCCAGAACCAAAAACCAAATCCAGCCGCCAAGTCACATGGCACAAAACCACCAGTACGGTCCATCCTGTCGGATTTATCTAATCACCATGTTACTACAAAGGTTATCAACCACAGTGTTCCATAGATCATTAATCAGAGTTAATTATTAAACCACCATCCCATCCCAAGACAGCAAGGCTAAGCATGACTTCTGCCCAACATTCCTGAACTAGGTGTCAAGGAAAATATAATCAAATGCTAGTAAACCTTAACATGGGATTCAAATTAATGACACTGCATGCAACTACTGGATCTAACTACTCTAAACTCAAAAGTAAAATAAATACAGGAGCAAGATGTTCAAGGACACTTGCCTTCAGGCTGGGTCAGATCGATGAAGGCACGGATCATGCCCTGGGGTTCCATGTAACTCACACTCGCTGGATCAAGCATCATCACATGGACCAAACAAACAATATAAATAACAGTACATCAATAGTATAACAATAGAAAGTAAATAGATTTAACGCATAGAGCTCGATAAGATGAATCTAATGTGACTTGAACAGGTCAAACCAGAGTTACAACGCAAAAGTTATGGGCATTTAAAGTTTAGTGGCAATTCTATAAATAGCTTAAACTCATTTTCGTGATTTCAAATAAATAAAACTGAAAAGGAATTGGCTGCTAGACCTGACCTCATTTAGATGAAAACTGCAGGGCTGGAGTGCAAAATTTCGGCTGACTCGGAACACTATGCAATTGGACCGTGGGTTTATTTAGGGAAACTGAGGGGCTTAGTCGAAAAATTACCACGACCGGTCGGGGTTGACCGTGCGACAACCACACGGCGTGCAGTGGCTGGCGCATACCCCTTCGTAAGCAATTCTATTCTGGACCATCGGTTCTAGATCGGAGGGCTAAGGAGGGGGTGGTCGTCGCGCGCAGTCGGCGGTGGTGTGGGGCTCGACGGTGCTACGCCTAGCGCAGTGGCGCCATGGGAGGGGATGGCCGGAGCTTGCCGTAGAACGATGGCGTTCGTGCTACCGTGCCCTATTGGCCCTGACAAAAGAGCAGGGAGGAAGAGTGCAGCCTCGCGATCTCATAGAGGGCCTCCACGGCGTCTTTGAGCAGCCGGAGAAGGGGAAGATTACGGCGGCGCCATTGCCCGCCAGTCTGTGGTGGTCGGAGCCGAGGCTAGAGAGCGGTAGGGATCACGAGAATAGGCAGAATTTAAAGAGGAGCTCACATGGGTTCCTGTGGAGATGTCCTTGTTGTCGGAGATGGCTTGGTTGAGGGAGCTCGATGCTGTGCGGTCGGTTTTCGCCGGCCGGGTCGAGGAAGCAATTATCCTAGCACCGATTTCCACCTAGATTGTGTCCCCTGGACGCTTTGTGCACTTACGGCTTTGATAGGGATCAGAGGAAGATCGGTGCGGCTCCCTCAGTGCGTCAGAGAGTTAGGGCCGAGCTCTGTAATGGTGACGATGGCGGCGGTGTCCTTGGAGGCTCTAGATGCGATGCGAGGGCTTGTTGATGGACTGTGCGGCGACGGCGCAGGGTCGGGGTGGGGCACGAACTTGTAGGGCAAGGGTAGGAGGGTGCCGGCGCGTTGCAACAGCTGATCGAGGCGGACGCGCGGGGCGCTCTACTCTACGGAAAGGGCAGGGAGGAGGTTGGGGGAGGAGCTGATGAGTGGAGCCCTCGCGTCAGCGGTGGAGAGAGATGTGGCCCGCTCAGCAGAGACAACAAGAGGGAAGGCGGCGCGACCTTGCAGTGGGCCGAGGGTGGGGAGGGTCGCCGCTGGGCTCGGCCCAGGCACTGGCGAGCGTAGGGGGAGCGGGCTGGGGAGCCGGAAGTCAGCCGTGGGCCAGAGGTGGGAGCAGGCCGCCGGGAGGGGTGGTGCGGAGGGCACTGGGCCGGTGCTTGCTCGGCCCACACGGAGGAGAGGAGGGGTGCTAGCGGGCCGCTATGCTCGGGCCGGCCAGTTGGGTCGAATGGGGAAGGAGAGAAAGGAGAGAAGTGGGGAATGCCTTTGTCAATTCTTTTCTTTTTTTCTTTTCCAAATCTTTTGCAAAATCATTTAAAAACAGGTTTCAAATAAGTTTGAAATCAAATGACTTTTGAAAAATTTAGAAATATTTTCCCTAGGTTTTGAAAATAAAATTTTAGTTTGATTTTGTAAAATTTTCATAAAGCTTTTATTTATTTATTAAATAGAAGAAAATCCGATTCGCCCTATTCGGATTTAACAAAATTCTTTTTCACCCAATAAAACTGTGCAACGGCATGAATGCAACAATATCGGGTTAGGATTTTTCCCTCCATCTAGGATTTTGGCCTTTTACTAATTAAATTCTAATTTATTTTATTAATTTAAAAATCGGGGTGTTACAACCGCCCTAGGGAAAAAAGATGCTCCAAGACCCTTTCTTGTTCCTCGCGACAAAAGCAGCTGACACTGCTGTTCATTCAGCTCGTAGGCAAGAAATAGCAAGAATAGAGGGGAGGGTGAGGTTTTGCCCTTTCAACCTTCAAACAAGTTGGGATTGTCGGGTGAGCTTCTGTAAACCATAAACCCTTTTCGATTTTTGCAGAAACATTTATTTGACTTTATCAGCACACTGAGATCTATAGAAAATACATGGTATGGATGTCGGTTTTTTATAAAGAAGCAATTTGGGCACTAATTTTTATTTAGCTTCATATATATATATGTGTGTAATTTCTAATATTTTTGTAAAGAATTTACATTAAATTCTTCATCATATACGTAAATGATATATATGTTTTCTCATGCATATTTTTATGGCAAAATGTGCTGGGACACACAAAAAGTGGCGCGCATTTGCTGGAACACACTTTTTCATGTAACGCTCACCACTAAAACAGTTGCCATTTGTAAACCGTAAGGCCAATGTAAATGAAATTTTAACAACAACAAGATAGGATAGTTATCTACAAATCATCTAATACTCACTTCCATAGAAAATGTCGTTAAGGCCTCGTAACGGCACCACCAGCAAATCATGTCTGTTAAGGTTGCTGGTGGACAACGTTACAAGGCCTTAACGACATTTTCTATGGAAGTGAGTATTAGATGATTTGTACATAACTATCCTATCTTGTTGCTGTTAAAATTTCATAGCCATTGGCCTTATGGTTTACAAATAGCAACTGTTTTAGTGGTGAGTGGTACACAAAAAAGTGTGTTCCAGCAAATGCGCACCACTTTTAGTGTCCCCCAGCAAATTTCCCCTATTTTTATCTTTTCTTTTATATATATAGGGTAAATATGGACCGGCCATGGATGTACACAGAACAAAGATTCGAAGCTTCCTACATAAAAGATGTGAATGGTTTCATTGAAGCCGCTAAAAGACAGGTTGTGATTAAGCAGACAAAGGATATATATTGCCCTTGTTGTGACTGTAAAAACCGTATAGTGTGTCGGGATCCAAAGATCACACTTGATAAGAAGGGATTTCTGTGGGGATATTACCTCTGTATACCCCATAGACCTACTTGGGCCCTTCGTCAAGGACAACCCAGCTCGCGAGGCCTTGCAGCACACGACCAGCTCGCTGTGCTTGTCAAGGAGTCTCCAGAAGCCTTGCCCGCCAAGGAAGACCCTAGAGTTAGATCCGGATTCCTTGCCTTAAGGAACCATTTGTAATATGTTAGGACTCGACAACTGTAACCCTGCTACCCAGCTATATAAGGCGAGCAGGGACCCCCTCTCATCTCAACTCAGATACCATCGGATCACACGCCATATTCCAATCCAGCAATACAAACCAACCACCAGAACACAGGACGTAGGGTATTACAGTGACTTACCGGCCCGAACCTGTCTAAATCGCCGTCTCTCGTCCCTGTGTTTACCCTTTGTAGACATCTCGCACGCCTCCGCCGTCTAATCTACTACCTTGGGCATACCCTCGGTAGACTATCGACCATATTTCGTCGACAGTTGGCGCGCCAAGTAGGTGGTGTGTGCTACCACACCATGATCTGCCAAGCGGTCATCTTCCTCGACTCTATGATCCTCCACGAGCCCGATGTCTCCTTCCAGATCGGATCTATCATCTGGACCATCAAGCAACGCCATCCTCGCTCCGGAGATCGTGGAATCTGCGCATCTTCCTGCGCCGGACGCCTCGCCGTCCACCCAACGCGTCATCGCGTTGGCGACCCGCGCGCCAAAATCCGTCTGCTGCGACCAGGCCAACAAGAGGATCACCGACTGCATCAACATCGCCGCCTTCGCTCGTCGTCAACAAGGATCGCCGCCGCCTTCGTCACCGCCCTTACTCGTCGCCGTCTTCGCTCGTCATCGACCAGAATCATCACCGCCTTCACTCATCTTCTTCCGGGCTCCTCACCGCCTTCGCTCGTCGTCGCCTTTGCTCGTCGTCGCCTTCACTCGTCGTCGACCAGGATCACCGCCGCCTTCGTCACTGCCATCGCTCGTCGTCGACTAGGATCATCGCTGCCTTCGTCGCCGCCTGCGTCGCCGCCGTCGCTCGTCGTCGTCGTCGCTCGTTGTCGACCAGGCTCGTCGCCGCCTTTGCTCGTCATCGACCAGGATCGTCGCCGCCTTCATCGCTGATATTGCTCGTCGTCGACCAGGCTCGTCGCAATCTTCGCTCACCGCCACCTTCGCTTGTCGCCGACCAGGCTCGGGGACTTAGCCTTCGCTCGTCGTCGACCAGGCTCGGGGACTTCGCCTTCGTTCATCGTCGACCAGGCTCATTGCCTTCGCTCGTCGTCACCTTCATTCGTCATCGCCTTCGTTCGCCGTCGCCATCGCTCGTCACCTTCTCTTGTCATCGCCAGGATCGGCGCCGCCTTCGCTCATCGCCATCTTCGCCCGTCGTCGACAAGGATTGTCGCTACCTTTGTCGCTGCCTTCACTCGTCGCCGCCTTCGCTCGTCGTTGATCAGGATCATCGCCGCCTTCGTCGCTGTCGTCGACCAGGATCGTCGCCGCCTTCGTCGCTGTCGTCGCTCGTTGCCGCCTTCACCCGTCGTCCACCGGACTCGTCGCCACCATCGTTCGTCGCCGCCTTCGACCGTCGTCGATCGGACTCGTCGTCGCCATCATTCGTCACTGCCTTCGATCATCGTCGACCAGGCTTGTCATCACCTTCGCTCATCGTCGCCGCCTCCATTCGTCGTCGCCTTGGCTTGTCACCTCCTTCGCTAGTCGCTGACCTCTCCATATGATTTGCCGACCTCTCCAAGCAGCCTGGCTAATGCTAAGGAGGCCTCAGAGTCGGGGCTGTTGTCACTTCCATACGCGTGCATGAGCGCCTGCCCTCTGCGCTATGGTGGCCAACAGTCCTTCCCGAGTGACATCCTGCCCTCTCTACGCGTGCATGAGCGCCTGCCCTCTACGCTATGAAGGAAAGGCTAAGCTCGAGCTGAGACCTCTAAGGCTATACGTCCAGTGCATGTATACGCGCTACCCACGCGCTCGACATACGATCTCCAAACGGTCTCCATTCGCCCAGGTCACGCCTCGACAGAGCCTCTCAGAAAAGACCCTGTCCTTGGTACCTCCCTACGCGTGCATGAGCGTCTGCCCTCTACACTATGGGATGCCAGCAGCGTTTCCTTAGGCGATGCCTCCGACTCCTACGCGCAAACGAGCTCTGCGCTCTACGCTATGGATCAGGGGATAACCCAAGGCCGAACTGTTCATCACTTCAGCTCACGGCTATTGGGTCTGCGGAATTCGGGGAACATATCTACATCAGCGACCAGCGCCCCCGCAGCCGGCTCCGCCTCCATCTCCAGACGCTCCATGTCAACGCGACGACTCTACGCTCGGGGACTTCGTCAAAGCCGCAGTCATCCTTCACCACTGGTTTTTCTCCATATTTTATTTGTACATCATCATGTACTACTGCTCTCCAAATTTATTTTTCAGGGACTTCGCCTTCGCTCGTCGTCGACCAAGATGGCCGCCGCCTTCGTCGCCGCCTTCACTCGTCGCCGTCTTCGCTCGTCGTTGACCAGGACCGTCGCTGCCTTCGCTCATCGTCGACAAGGATCGTTGCCGCCTTCGTCGCCGCCTTCACTTGTCGTCTCCTTCGTCGTCTTCGCAAGTCACTAACCAGGCTCGGGGACTTTGCCTTCGTTCGTCATCGACCAGGCTCATTGCCTTCTCTCGTCGTCACCTTCACTCGTCATCGCCTTCATTCGCCGTCGCCATCGCTTGTCACCTTCGCTCATCGTCGCCTTCACTCGTCGCCGACCTAGCTCGCGACTTCGCCTTCGCTTGTCACCCACCAGGCTTGGGGACTTCGCCTTTGCTCGTCGCCATCCAAGCTCAGGGACTTCATTCGTCGCCGTCTTCGCTCGTCACCACCTTCGCTCGCCGCCGCCATCGCTCGTCGCCATCTTTTGTTTCCAAAGCACAAGGGCGTAGGTTCATCAATTCGTCGCCAACCAGGTTCATCGACCTGGCCTTCGCCCGTCGCCAACCAGGTTCATGGATTTCGCCTTCGTTCGTCGCTGACCAGACTCGGGGACTTCGCCTTCGTTCGTCGTCGACCAGGCTCGTTGCCTTTGCTCATCATCGCCTTCACTCGTCGCCGGTGTGCATCAAGTCACTCCATGCTGTTCGGATCAGGTTGCTGATTTTGGACAGCTCATCGGGGCACTTGCTAAATGCTCTACAAGCTCGGCACCACGTGTCTTCAACACCTACTACCAAGCTCGGGGACTAAGTGGATACACTTCACCTTGCGGTGAATGTATTTTCTTTTTCTCTGACATTTTAAGGACACTCCGTCAAGTTGGACTTGCACAGACTTCTACTAGGACCACGCTGTTCCTTTTAGTCTTGCAAGCTCCTAGTGGATACACTTCACTAGAAGAAAGCTCTTCAAAAATTTTCTTGAGCACCTTACATCCTTCTGGCGAGCCTTACTTGCCCGACATCGACTTCGCCTGCTCGGACAAGCTCAAGACGGCGTCGCCAACGGATACAAAGTGCTCGGGGACTAGTTGTGGGGATATTACCTCCATATACCCCCATAGACCTACTTGGGCCCTTCGTCAAGGACAGCCCAACTCGCGAGGCCTTGCAGCACAGACCAGCTCGCTGTGCTTGTCAAGGACTCTCCAAAAGCCTTGCTCGCCAAGGAAGACCCTAGAGTTAGATCCGGATTCCTTGCCTTAAGGAACTGTTTGTAATCTGTGAGGACTCGACAACTGTAACCCTTCTCCCTGGCTATAAAAGGCGAGCAGGGACCCCCTCTCATCTCAACTCAGATCCCATCGGATCACACGCCATATTCCAATCCAGCAATACAAACCAACCACCAGAACACAGGACGTAGGGTATTGCGACGACTTGTCGGCCCGAACCTGTCTAAATTGCCGTCTCTCGTCCCTGTGTTTACGCTTTGCAGAAGTCTCGCACGCCTCCGCCGTGTAATCTACTACCTTGGGCATACCCCTCGCTAGACTATCGACCATATTTCGTCGACAATTTCATGGATAACTACAAGATTTGGGATCATCATGGTGAGAGAAGTATAGAGGCAAGAGCTACAAATACACCAGAAGTAAGGGGAGATGACGACAATGTCGTGATGCATGATGCAAGAGAAGATTTTGATGGTGGTGGAGATGAAGGTTGTGGTGATGGAGAAGGATATGGTGTAGATGATGATGGTGAAGACAACAAAGAAGGAGAAGAAGATGATGACTTCCTAGAAGAGATGGTATGCAACATGGGACAACAATTGTTGATTAAAGGGCTAAATAACTTGGAGATAGTAAAGAAGGCAAGGAAAGAGCGCTTATACCCGGAGGAAAAGGGTTGTGAGAAAAGATGGTCGTTGCTACGTTTTGTGTTGGACATACTGGTTTTGAAGGCTAAGTACGGATGGTCCGATAGGATCTTCAACGACATATTGACTTTGTTGGCTGTTGTGCTTCCTAAACCAAACTTTGTGCCCACCAACACATATCAAGCAAAGAAGCTTATCAGTCCACTTACAATGGGTGTGCAATGAATACTTGCATGTCTGAACCATTGTATCCTTTATTGTGGGGTCTTCAAAGACCTAATTAATTATCCGACGTGTGGTGCAAGTCGATACAAAAGGAACAACATCTGTACTGAAGAAGACATGGGTCCTACCTTTGGGCCAAAGAGAAAGAAGGGTGGAAAGAAAAAAGACGCTGCACATAATGCTGAAGAGGATAACAACACCCTAGCTATAGATGATACTAACCAAAGAAGAATCCCAACATTGGTTATGTGGTACCTATCGCCGATTGATCGCTTGAGGCGTTTATTATCAAACCCCAGGTACTCAGAGCTCATGCGATGGTGGGCTTCAGATGAACGCAAGAAGGGCGATGGTGTGCTACGTCACTCATCTGATGCACAACAAGCGGAAGGACTTTGATACGAAGTACCCAGAATTCCAAGAAGACCCCAGAAACGTAAGGTTCGCTTTGAGCACGGATGGAATGAATCCATTTGGTGATAGGACCAGCACACATAGCACGTGGCCAGTTATCCTGTCGATTTACAACCTCCCTCCATGGTTGTGCCATAAGAGAAAGTATTTGTTGCTGACTATGATAATTTTTGGACCGAAAGCACCAGGCATCGACATAGATGTTTTTCTCGAACCATTGATGCAAGAGATGGAGACACTATGGAAGGAGGGAGTGAAAATGAGGGATGCGCTTGCAAAGAGTGCCTTCACATTAAGAGCCATCGTCTTTGTTACCATCACTAACTACCCAGGACATGTTTCGCTTTCAGGACAGATCAAAGGATTCCTAGGGTGCTCGGAATGCTTGACTACCACTACAGCTTAGTTCCTAGAGGGATCCCGGAAGGTAGTGTGCATGCATCACCGATGCTTCTTAGTGGAAGGACATAGGTACCAAAGCAAGAGGATGATGAAATACTTCATTGGTAGTTCTATTGAGACAAAGCATGCGCCAGATAGACGTGATGGGCATTACGTGTTTAACATGGTGAAGAGCATCAAAGTCGCCTATGGTAAAAAGAAAAAGGATGGAAAGATCAACAAAAGAGATATGGCTCTAATCGAAGGCGTGCCCTTTAAGAAGATGTCAATCTTCTTCAAATACCTGCCTTACTGGCCGGATTGGGCTATGCGCCATCCCTTGATGGAATGCATATAAAAAATGTATTTGAGAGTGTGATTGAGACAAAGACAAAGGATGGACTGAAGTCACGGGAGGACCTAGTACATTTGCAATCTAGACCAGAGCTTCACCCACAAGACTTGGGGAACAGAAGATACAACCTTCTTGCAGCCAGCTACAACTTATCAAATGATGAGAAGAGAGCAATTTCTATAAGCTTAAAGGGCTTAAAAGTCCTTACAGGTTTCTCTTCCAACATCAAGAGACTAGTCTCGATGAAAGACCTGTCATTAACCAGTTTTAATGCTCATGATTGTCGTGTTGACAGTGTTTCTTCCTATTGCTATTAGGGCAATAAAGCCCATATACACGAGGATGATCATAACTAGGATGTGCAATAAAGCCCATATACTTCGACCATGTCCATATGAAACTAATAACGACATAAGGCTTCTCTAATTAATTAGCCAGTCCCAGAGCCATATAGGCCTCATGGTTTGTTGTTTTGCCAGGTTACTTGTCCAAGAACCAGGTCCTAGGGATCCAGGCATGATAACAAACCACTAACCCAAACCAACGTCAAGTCCATGGCAAACCGTAACAACGAGTCCCACGACAACCGTACGCCAAGTCAATGGCAACAACACCACCAACGGTCCATACTGCCGGATTTACCTAATCATCATACTACTACCAAAGTTACCAAACCATAATGTTCCATAAATCATTAATCAGAATTAATTATTTAACCACCATCCCATCCCAAGACAGCAGGGCTAAGCATGACATCTAACCAACACATCACAAACCAGGTGACAAGGATAATAGTAACCCATATATATCATAAGATTCAAATTTAGACACTGCATGCAATCTATAGGATCTAACTACTCTAATACCAAAATAAAAATAAATACATGAGCAAGATGTTTAAGGACACTTGTCTTTTATGTGAAATGTGATACAACGCATACTCGAGGTCTTCGGAATCCATCGGTGACTTCTTCTATCCCGGTAAACTTTCGGCACGCAAACATATACTAATAAATAAAAACAGTACACCAAACATTATAAAAACATACTAAAAAGGTTACTAAAGCGTACGGCTTGTTTCTACGATTGTGTGAGCGCGAAAACCGCTGAAAACGGAGCTACGGTTTCAAAGTTATGAGCTTTTGAAATTGGAGGGCAATTTGGTAAATAAACAGAATTTAATTTTAATTAGTTTTCAAAATCAGTGATTAAAATAAAACGTTTGGACCACAAATTTATTTTATAAAGGCTGAAAAAGATTTATTTGTAAAAAGTCCTATTTTTAGAAGCCAATTCACATTAGTTATATTTTAAAGAGAGTTATTAAAGACATTAATTTTTTTAATAAACCAAATAAAATTATTTTATTTTATGAGCCAAAACATATTAATGACATAATTAATTGATATAATGACATCATTAACCTTCCATGGAATAAATTAAAACATTTAAACGCATTTTTAGAACTTAAAAGGCTCAATTCATTTGCTGTTGGGATCAAAACATAATTAAAGATATATTTCAGGGGTTAGCTTGTAAGATACGCGAGACTCAGATAACAGTGACATGAATTTCGAAAAGAATAGGGGCTAGATCACAAAGCGCTCGTGCACTATGCTGTGGACTTGGTCCATGACCAATAGACCGGTGGTGGAGTGAGGTTGTGTACCATGGACCAGGTTTATGATGTGTATTGATGTATTTGTGGAATTGTTTTCCTAAAGGAAAACGGCCATAAATCACGTGATAATGTCACGTTGATGTCATCCAGCAAGGAAGTCGTCCGAGCAGAGGTAGGCACAACTTGGCTCTCGGCCAATTCTGTGCATCTGCGTGACCTATGATTTTGCGGTGCAGCAAGGGGTATAGAGGTGCAGCGATGCTCACCGAGGATTACCAAAGAGGAGAAACATAGTTGTAGCGTGCCGGAGCAAGCTTCACTCGTGGCAATGGCAGCAGCGGACACAGGGAGGCGCTGCTGTGTTGGAGACGGAGCGCGAAGATGACTACTGGAGAACGGGCCTTTAGCCCCGGTCGAAAATGGCCTTTAGCCCCGGTCGAAAATGGCCTTTAGCCCCGGGCATGGAGCCGGGGCTAAGGAATCGGGACTAAAGGTCCGACCTTTAGCCACGGTTCCCGGTCCCGGGGCTAAAGGTCCCTTTAGCCCCGGTTGGTAATACCAACCGGGACTAAAGAGGGGACCTTTAGCCCCGGTTGGTAATACCAACCGGGACTAAAGACTGGCCTCTTTAGTTACCAACCGGGGCTAAAGACGTTTTTTCTTTTTCTTTTCTTTTTTCTTTTCAATTGGCTATTGTTTTCAGTTTTTCAATTACATTAGGTTTTCTAATACGTTTTCTTCGATGCTAATATATTACATTAGGATTTCTAATACGTATTCTTCGCTGCTAATATATGTATCCACATATATATACACATAAAATTTATAATTACACACATAAAATATGAAACTATATATATATGGGCTAGCTATACATATTATGTGTATAATATTTTTATGCACATAAAATTTACAGCATTATCCATGCATCCTTGGTATTTACAACACAAATATTGACCGTCACTTAAATGTCATACAAATGGTCGTCTTGGTTTGGTTTCAATATTGGTTCTTCCGGGTTATAGTAGAACTCGGTGCCGGCTTTGAGGACATGGTCATTAAGAACTCCTGCGATTGTCTCTTGAATTCCTTTCAGGCGCACCATGTCCAACACCTGGTTCTTCAACCATAGCTCCTTCTGTCTCTCTAGAGGAGTTCTTTTGGCATACACCGAGAGAAACTCGCAAACGTAGTACCCACACAAATTGTTCCCTGGTGGTTGCCGTAGAACCCACTGCACGATGTAAAAAGATATTACTCTCATCATCTCGCGCGTGTGATGAAAGCATGCTACAGTGGTAAAGACGCGGGGAGATAGTACTACTTACTTGCAATTGGATAGGACGAGGAAGTGTCGCCTTCAAATCCGGACGGTGTTTCGGAACGAACCAAGCCCAAACCCTGCACAATATAATATTGGATCATAATTAACTATTGCAGATTTAAAGTGTAGAAATCAATATTTAGAGATCGAAAGTTACCCCTGGATAATGTCTATGATATCTTGATAATCTCCCAGTGGTTTTCTCAACGAGTCATAGATTATCAATTGACTTTCGGAGAGATCGAAGACGATCAATATCCAGTGATAGCTGCATTAATTTGCTTATATAGTCAACATATATCATAGAAATTGAGTAAGTAAAAATAAATATGCACATGATAACAACACCCACCTAAAGTTGTATGGGAAGAGTATATATCTTTTGTTAGGGGTTAGCGGTTAAGGGTTAAGGGTTAGGGGTTAGGGGTTAGGGGTTAGGGGTTAGCGGTTAGGGTTTAGGGGATAGGGTTTAGGGTTCGGGGTTCGGGGTTTTGGGTTAGGTGATTATTCCATACACATTCGTAAAAACATATACACGACATAAATATATCTAATTGATTATGCTAAGTCATTATTCCATACACATTCGTAAAAACATATACACGACATAAACATATCTAATTGATTATTCCTTCTCCATCACAAGGGACACACCGTTGAGAAGAGGATGACGACGGACGACGACGAGGATGACGTTGCGGTGAGGAGGTGAGCACGACGACGAGGATGACGTTGCGGTGAAGATGACGGCGGACGGCGGCGAGGTCAACGCGACCAATCTCTTTTTATCTACATGTCACATATTTTTTGTTAGATTAAAAAACATGATTTTCTAAAAATGATTTATATAACTATATATTTATATAAATATATATTCATTTTTCTATAAACATATATACACTGCGGTGCATTAATAACATTTTCTGATATTCTCTAAATATATATGTATATATATTCATTTTCTATAATCATTCATTTTCTATATATATCTTTTTTATTTTTCCATAAATATATATGTATTTATAATAATTTTTCTATAATCATTCATTTTCAATATATATCATTTTTTCTTTCATTCTTCCTGCACACAACGTTGTCTTTTGTTGGGCACACACACAGTGCACACACACGCACACACACAGTGCACACACACGCACACACACAGTGCACACACACGCACTGCACACACACGCGCACTGCACACAACACGCACACACACAGTGCACACACACGCACTGCACACAACACGCACACACGCACACACACAACGCACGCACTGAGCACGGCGGCGCGACCGCGCCCGGCCTCCTCACCGGCGGCGCGAGAGGACGAGTTGTGCGTGGCCGCCGAGGCAGGCGGCCGCTGAGGCCGGCGAGGGCCGGCGAGGGAGAGAAGAGGAGGCGTCGGCGCGGCCACGCGAGAGGACGACGGCGAGGCGGACGTCGGCGAGGGATGCGGCGGGACAACGGCGGCGCGGCACTCGATCGGATACGATGAGGGAAGCGGCGGCGCTGCGGGCGGTCTGATGTCGATCTGAGGAAGAAGGAGGGCACTGTGCCCTATATACGCGGGGAACCTTTAGTCCCGGGCCGTGGCACCACCCGGGACTAAAAGACCTTTAGTCCCGGGGCGTAAGCCCGCCCGGGACTAAAGGCTTGGACCTTTAGTCCCGGGCGGGCTTACGCCCCGGGACTAAAGGAACCTTTAGTCCCGGGTGGTGCCACCGCCCGGGACTAAAGCTTTTTTTCCCGCCACTGTTTTGGGCTTTTTCTATTCTGGTTTTTGTATTAGCTACCTTTAGTCCCGGGCGGGCTTACGCCCCGGGACTAAAGGTTTATATTTTGGGTTTTGTATTAGGTTTTGACTATATTAATATGCTATAATATTTGTTAATTGCATAGTAAATTAAATATTAGGTATAAAATTACTTAAAAATGACAGTTGTATTTCCTTTTACCTTATTGTATAGTAGAAAAATTTGTAACATAAATTCTTTTCTTTTCTTATAATAATGAATATAAATGTAAATAACAATTCATATTTTGTTAATGCAAAAATATAATGTTAAATTTAAATATCTGAAACAACTGGTTCTCGATAGGAAGATTATTTTTGCATTATCTGAACGTTAAATTTTGGGTTGTTTATCTTTCATTGTCCAAATGCACGATAGCGAAATTTACTGTTAAATTGCAGTTTAATTTAAAAAGATAAATTTGTGTAGGTCATATACGTTTCTGTGTCGTATTGGTCTCAAACTTTTTCTTAGGCTGTCACGTGGCACGGGTGAGGCAACCAACAAGTTTGTGATTTTTCGGAGATAGTTTAATTGAATTACCGCGCACCGTCACCCAATAATTATAGGGTCAACTGGGCCTACCACCAAAATAATCCAGAATGGTGCCAAACTTTTACACAGGATCTTGAATGGCCTGGGAAGAAGAACGTTGTGGAGGTTGATGAAAAACCGCAGAGGCATCAATTTGGGCTCATATGCTTGCCAAAAATAAATCAAGTCATTTCGACACCGACATCAATGAACCATGACTATCCATAATCATTATTAATTACACAAAAAATCTAATACATAATATTGGTACCACATAACCTTGGCAGGAATTTTCTTCCGGGGACGTTCTTCACCCTCAACATCGCCAGGGTCATCTCGCCTGATCTTATATCGTGACGCGTTACATACAGGGCATTCATCCAAATTCTCGTATTCCTTGCCACGATACAGGATGCAGTCATTAGGACATGCATGTATCTTCTGGATTTCTAAACCCAAAGGACAGACGACTTGTTTTGCTTCGTACGTAGTGGCGGGCAGTTCGTTAGGTTTCCGAAGCATCTTTTGTTTTATAATTTTCAATAATTGTCCAAATGCCTTGTCAGATACACCATTTTGTGCCTTCCATTGTAGCAACTCAAGTGTTGTACCCAACTTTTTTTGTCCATCTGCAGCAGACGGGTATAGTAATTTCCTGTGATCCTCTAGCATACAGTCAAACTTAGCCTTCTCCTTTTCACTTTCGCAATCTCCTTGTGCATCACGAATGACATCACCAAGAGCATCATCTTCAGCGAGTGTGTCTTCTGCACTTGCCTCTTCTTCACCTTCCCCCATTGCAGTATCACCAAAGTCACCGTATTGAGCAATAATGTCATCGTCAGGGTCCAATTGTTCTTCTTCACCTTCTTCCATCATAACCCCAGTTTCTCTATGCTTCGTCCAACAACTATAGTTTGGCATGAAACCCGACTTGAACAAGTGTGAGTGAAAACTCCTTGAGCTAGAATATTCCTTCGAATTATTACAAAGGGCACATGGGCAGCACATAAAACCATTCCGCTTGTTTGCCTCGGCCACTCTTAAAAAATAATGCACGCCATCAATGAACTCTTTTGAGCGACGATAGGCATTGTACATCCAGTGACGTGTCATCGTTTGCATTATATGACATATCACATAATTATACCTCTCATTCTTATAAACAAATGAAATTATAAAATGACTGGCATGAAATTTAGTAAGAATCACTGGTGGCATAAAAATAGTAGCAGTTGAACTTGTCTAATTAATTATTACATCAAGATAACAGTGCAGCCTAATCCACTTGGCCACAACCAAAGCAACTAACAGCACCTGCACATTTTTCCCGCATCACAGTCCAACAAGATGGACTGCCTGCCACTCCAACCTGATAGGAAGGTAAGGTAGGGGTAGGTGCAGTAGGAATTGAGTTGATTCTTGAGTTGAAAGCCTCTAGAGCTGCAGAAGCTTCCTCAAAAGACTTGTACTTTTTATGCACAGCTCCCTTAACTTTGAGGACATACTGACTGCACTCAGCCCAGCTGGTGTAAATACCTGGCTTGGTACCCACGAAAACAACATACCAAGCAGACATCCTTCTGCATTTTGTAAACTAAAGTATTATATATTTCTAATTTCTGTAAGCAAATAATTTAACTGATCTCTATTTCTCTAAAATAATAAAATAAACTAATTAAACCGGTCACATTTTGTAAACTAAAGTATTATATATTTTTAATTTCTGTAAACAAATAATTTAACTGATCTCTATTTCTCCAAAATAATAAAATAAACTAATTAAACCGGTCACATTTTGTAAACTAAAGTATTATATATTTCTAATTTTTGTAAACAAATGATTTAACTCATCTCTATTTCTCAAAAAAAAAACTAATTAAACCGGTCACATTTTGTAAACTAAAGTATTATATATTTCTATTTTTTGTCAACAAATGATTTAAATGATCTCTATTTCTCTAAAAGATTAAAATAAACTAATTAAACGGTCATATTTTGTTTTTAGAGTAATAATTTGAACTATCAAGTCAATGAACTCAAAATATCTACAAAAATAAAAAACTTAAGCTAGTAACCTTTCAAGAAGTCGATGGCGGTGTAGATGTGATGAAATAAATCAATCGCCGGAGATGTGTTAACAAACAAAAATCACCGGAGAAGACAGCAAACAAGCAAGCAAGTGACTGAATCAAAAAAAATGAAGAGCTCGGGCACGGCTGGAGGTGGAAGAACAGTTCAAATATAGGGAGGGACATTTAGCCCCGGTCCTTATTCCCAGACGGGGCTAAATGTTGGCATTTAGCCCCGGCTGGATACACCAACCGGGACAAAACCTTTTAGTCCCAGTTGGTGTTACCAACCGGGGCTAAAGTTAGCCCCGGTCCTTATTCCGAGTCGCTGGAGTCGGAGCTGGAGTGGTCGTCGGAAGAGTCTCCGGAGTCGTCGCTGGGGTCTCCACCTGCAGCCTGCTGCTGCTCCTCGGGCTCGGGCTCGTCCTCGGCCTCCTGCCTCTGCTGACGGAACAGACGGAGGTACTCGGCGCGGGTCGGTGCACGTCCTCCGGTGCTCTTGCGAGCGGTCTGCTTGGTCCGTGCCATCTACAAATTTTAAATAAGAGTCAGGTACGGTAAAAAGTTTTATGAAAGACAGAGGAGTACTGGAAATTTTATAAATTACAAAAAGCAATAAAATTTTGGAATTACTCCTAGGAAAAGGGGTGTCCAGTCTATCTAGGGTAGCGTCCTACAGTCAGTTCGGCTTTGATACCAATTTGTAACACCCGGATTTACGAATAAAACCGAGGTAAAGCATATGTGGGCCCAGGGGGTCCCAAATCCACATATACCACAAAATGTATATCATTACAACACGAACAACGTTTAATTAACTTATTACATCACGTGAGATTGTTCTTCACATCGGCCAACGACCCATTATTACAACGGTAGCGTAGACGTGACATCACTCCACAGGGACACCGACTGGGGGTACGCCATCCTCAGAAGTCCGGCACATCTTCTGGATACTCCTCGTACTCTCCTTCATCTGGTACCCATCCGGGATTTTTATGTGAACCAACGACAAGCGTCAGCTCACCATGCTCAGCAAGTACAACTACGGGTAATGCAAGGCTCAAAAGGTTGACCGGGTTGACTGCGATTAGCATTTTATCTTAAACATACTTTAATACTATCCTTTCATTACTAGTATGTGATCCCTGTTGTCCCACATGGTATGATCATAAATATGTTAACAAGAGGCAAGCCACAAACCACCAACATACCCCACCATGAACCACTTATAAAGGATCCGAGCCGCTCGTATCCGTGAGCACGGCTGATATATCAGGTTTACACTCTGCAGAGGTTGTACACTTTCACCTTAGGCCGTGATTCCCATATGCCGGGGAGAGCCAATCCCACATTACCTCCTCTATGGAAGTACGGCAGGGTTTCACTACGTAGTCTTTCACTAGCTACCCTAACAAGTAGTAGCCGCAAGGTTTCGGCTTCCAGGCGAATGGAGGCCCCCTTCAAGATGGCACACCTGACAGCCGACCAGTACACATCTTGACAGGCAAGGAAGCCATTCTTTAACCCGGTTCCCCCCTCTAGCGCCTTTCGGTAACTACTACAAGCTAGAGAAAGTCTAGTTACACAACTAAGATCAGAGCCATATAATACCCAAGGTTGCACGGGATCTCCCGGGTGGTCGCTTTAAAAGATAGTCCCTGGGGTGGGTCACTGAGCAACACCAGGCTCCAGTGCCCTGAACGTGGTCAAAAAGCCTCTTTTAACATTTGTTCCATAGTCATTAATCAGTATTAAACAATTAGCATTTATATAGCGCTTAGCATTTCTAATCATATTGTGTAAAACCCTCCCATAGGTTCAAGGTATACAGTTTTAGGAAACTAGCATGATCCTATGGTTCATCATATTAGACACATGCATAATGATTTACTAGGTCTTGCATTAAATAGGTAACAAGGAAACCGTGGGTTGTACTTGCCTTGGTCACACGCTTGGTCCTGGTACTGCTCCTGCGAAGCCTGCTCCTCAAACACGTCACCGTCTGGACTCGATATAGAATCACCAATCATAGCATCCAGACAGTCATTACATGCAAACAAAAATATATATTTATTAGAACAGTACATCAATCAGTACTAAAATAAGATAAACAGCTTCTAAAACTATTCTACGCATTTTTACGAACACGTGAGCGCAAGAATCACTCTAATCGGAGTTTTAAATCAAAAGCTATGTTGAAAACAAGGTGCAAATGGCATTTCTGTAAATAAACCGAACTTGATTTTGAATTAAAACAATTAAAACCTGATTTTCTATGCGGTATGGACGGCGGGTTCTATATACGGAAACTACAGGGGCTAAACCGAAAGAAAACAGGACTGAAAAGAAAGTATCTTGAATTGGACAGGACTGCGGGTTGATTAACAGAAAGCTCGGGGGCTTTTTCGCAAAAGCGGCTGCGGCTGCCGCGCTGGCGCCGACACGACGCAACGCGGCGCGATGGGATTGGGCGGGTCCACCAGCTGGCGGTGGACCGCAAGCAGGGCGCGGGTGCACGGGCCGGTGAACCCGGCGCATACCCCTTCGGGATATGCTCTAATCCTGGCCGTCCGCACCGATCGGACGGCGCAGGGCGGCTCGGCGAGAGAGCGCGGCGGCGGGAGCGGTGGTGCGAACGCCGGCGAGCGGCGGCGCCATGCGAGGGGCTCGGGAACTCGCCGTTCCGGCGTTCCCGACCTTGGTTGGCCACGCGGATAGCACCGGAGTGAAGCGGGGGCCACGGCGAACACGACTGCGGGCTCGGCTTCGGCGGAGGGACTCACCGCAGCGACGAACGGCGGCGGGGAGACCTGTGAAAGGGAAAAAGGCTCGGGGTGAGCTCTGGTTGCGCAAGCACCAAAAAGAAGGGCACCAAAGCCACACGGGCGGTCGCGGCGTCACCTTCGGCGGTTCGGGGAGGTGCTAGGGCGGTCGGCGGGACCTCGGCTCGGCGGCAGAGAGGGTGGGGAGAGCGGGGTGGCGAGGGAGAGGGCGAGGGGCCACGCCCGAGGCTTTATAGGGCTCGGGTGGACGGCGAGGAGTCGGAGGAGTCCACCGGGGCTTCATGGAAGCCGGAGTGGCCTTGAATGCCACTCCCGGGCGGTTACGGGAGAAGGAGGGGGTGCGGCGGCGGCGGGAGCTCGGCCGTCGCGAGGTAGGGGAAAGGGCGCGTGGCTGACAGGTGGGGCCGGGGTGTCAGCGCGGAGAGCGGGGCGCGGGCGCGGCGCTTGCGCGAGCAGGCCAGCGCGGGCGAGCGACCGAGCGGCTGGGCCGCGAGCGCGCGAGGGGAAAAGGGAAGCGGGCCGCGCGGCTGGGCTGGCTGCGCGCGGGGCGAGCAGGCCGACTGGGCCGGCGGGAAAGGAAGGGGAGGGGGAGAGGGAGGCGCTGCGGGCTTGGGCCGCATCGCCGGCTGGGCCAAAAGGGTGAGGGAGGGGTGGATAGAAAAAGAAAAGCCTTTTCTTTTATTTACCTTTTGAAAACTTGTCCAAATTCAAATCAAATTTGAATTTGAACCACTCAACACTATTCCTACACTCAAGCAAAATATTATGCCCTAGCATGAATGCAACAAAAATGTTTTTACGCCCCAACTAACTTTATTAATTCACCAAAAATTATTATTTAAGCTCTATGTTTCATGAGAACAAATAAATGAATTCATATTAAATTCTATTTTCTCAAAAGCGATTTTTCCGGGTGTCACAGGGTGGTAACCCTGGAAACTCATCCTGTAAGACATCCAAAAAGTCACAGACAACTGAGATTTTGGAAAGATCTTCTATTCCAAGGGTGCAGGATAAGTCAACAAAATCGACACCTCGAGGCAGAGATACACGAAGTTTGTTACCCGTTCGCCCATCAGATAAGGTAAGAGTCCTATTAGCAGTGTCTAACATCGCGTTCCACATACTCATCCAAGTCATACCCAAAACTACGTCCAAACTTAGTCTAGGCAAAACTACTAGATTAGCTCCGAATTTATGCCCTCCAATTTCGATGGTTGCGTTACGAACCATCTGTCTAAATAACACACTACTCCCCACGGAGGTTACATGAAACCTGTAATCCATTTCAGACATTTCTTGGTTATGTTTCTGTGCAAATGCTTTGCTCATGAAGGAATGCGATGATCTAGTATCAAACAAAACAACTGCAGGATGGTGGTTGACAAGACACATACCAGAGTTACAGGTTCTCCTGCACGAGCTTCTTCAGCTGTCATGTGATGCAGGCGCGCTGGGTAACTAGCTTGCTGCTTCTGCAGGTGTGCGAAATATCTCGCGAAGTGCCCCTCTTGATTGCAATTGAAGCACGGTCCACGGGCAATAGGCTTGGCCCCAGTGGAACTTCCCTAGCCAACTCGAGCTTGTGCAGATGCTACCTTGTACGGCCTCTGATTACGCTGGTACTGTTGCTGATTCCTCTTCTGGGGTGGCCTGAATCGAGCTCCAGGCACTGGTGGACGATACTGGGAATGTTGAGATGGTGGTCCCCTAGGCAGAGATGGTCCAGATTCAAGGGTTCTCTTCCGGGCCTTGCCCGCAGCATGCTTGTTGTTGTGATTCTCTTGAGTCAAACAATCACTGATGATGTCATTGAAGGAGGTACGAGATGATGTACCCATAGACTTGCCCATCTTGGTATTCAACCATCTCTTGAAACTGGCTATCTTCTTAGCTTCAGTGTTTACGAACTCTGGCGCATAACGGGATAAGGAATTGAACATGCGATGGTACTTTGTGATTGAGTGAGTTCCCTGGGTTAAACTCATAAACTCTGCCACCTTCATCTGGATCAACCCTGGCGGAATATAATTCCCTCGGACAACCTGCGCGAACATTTCCCAAGTAATCGGGGCATGGGTAGGATAGGTAGTGCGATGGTGCCCCCACCATATCCCTGCCGGTCCCTAAAGTTGATGCGCGGCATACTCCGTCTTTAGCTCTTCTGTGTGCCTGTGCAAACGAAACTTCTGCTCTATGGTATGCAGCCATTCTTCTGCTTCCAGAGGTTTAGTAGCTTCCTTAAAAATGGGTGGCTTGGTATCCAGAAAATCCTTGAATGTGCTATATTGATTTGGCTCGGGGCGCTGGTTATCACATCCCAGGTTCTCACGCAGCAGTGCCTCGATATTGCGTTCACTTCCCAAGAACTAAGCGAAGAGTTGCTCTGCAGTAGCGGGTGGAGGAGGTGGTGGATTGTGGTTATGACGATTATCATCATTGCCACCACTACCGCCAGCTCCACTGCAAGTAATCGTCATCTTCATGTGACAGCAATAAGTGACCATTAGGTGGTGTTGCAATAATAGTAGAGAAGAATAAACCATGCCATACTGAATTTATTCAGAAAACAAGTTCACCAAACAATTACAGAGGCATAATGAATTTCAATCCACATCGTAGCATCACAAAATGAGATCGCTCATTAACATAACATGCAAATGTCAACATAAACATCCACAAATGCCCAAACATATGGGACTTTTCCAAAGGTCCTTGCACCATGTGCACATAGATAACATCCCAACATTACATCAAACTGGCAGAATCAGCAAAAGATCAAGCTCAAAGCGAATGAGACAAAAGATCGCTATGCACTAGAGACAAGCTATCTATCCTACTTTCTGGCGGTACCATCATCACCGTCCTCACTAGACATATCCGAAGAGTCACTAGAAGAGTCACGAGGGTCTGGGTCCTCCTGAGCAAAGATGGGGGTCCTCTCATTCTCCCGGTGATGAATCTCCTCATGCAGGCGGTCATTGTAGTCCTGGAGTTGGTGAAGCTGTAGCTCAAGGTCTCCCACTCGAAGCCTCAGAAGCATGTTCTCCTCGGTAACGCGTATGCCCTCAACACACACACACCATGAAGAGACTCCTCGGTCTTAGCCATGACTATGGCCAAGAAGGTCGTCATCCCTTGCTGGTCACTAAGCTGTTGTGCACTCTCCTGCTCTCTCTGAGTCGCCTAGTCTCTCTCAAGAGTCATACGAGCCAACTCTGCAGTAAGGCGATCTATCTCTGCAGTGTGCTCCTCCTGCCTCTGATGCTGTGCAGCCATCTCCTCACTGAGGATATGGTCCAAATGGTCATAGCTGCATGACAAGCACCCATATGTAGCCCTGAGTGCAGCCATAACACTCCCGGCTGGTCCGATACAGTGCTCCCTCTCGTGCGAGCTGGTCTCCAACACCGTGGCTCCAAGCTAACGCCACACCGATAGGTAGGGGTCTGCCGTCAGGAAGATGCTAGCAGTGGCCTGCGCAACCACCTCTAGGTGATCCTCCATAAGGTCCCGAAGAACAGTATAGGCTACCCTGTTAGCTCCATCCCACGGGGTCCTACCCTACAGTGCAAACACTCGGCGACACCACACGGGGTCCTGCTCGTCATGACTGGCCACGTCCACCTCCACCGTGTACATGTAACCGTCCTTTGAGAACTACACGGGGTGCCAAGCGTACTGTGGCTCCTGACCCTCCTGGTAACCAACCAGGTGCAACACCCTCCAAAGGATGGTAGGCATGCCGAACTCGTCTAGGAAATCCTCCGATCCCTCAGTGGTCAGGGGTCCCAAAAGGTAGTTAGGCCTCTTGCCTCCAGTTGACTTACAAGCAGTACACTTGGTATGGGGCATCTGAAACAAGTTTATCCACATAGGTTTTAATTAGTTAAGAACAACTTTTATTAATAAAGCGGGACAGATAACATAAGGAAGGAAGTATTATTAATGCAAGAGTGTGTGATCATGATGCATGCACGAACATACGTCCTCACTGACTAACAATCTAACGGCTAGACGGTGGCATACAATCGTCCACTCGTAGCGTTAACTAAACGGACTACACGTTCGTAAGTTAGTGTACCTGCAGAAAATCACTTCAGCCCTGCCCACAGTATGAATATCATGCATTGCTAAAATTTAAATCTAGATACTGACTTAGGTGTACACCCCATATACACGTAAGTAGTATATACACCCGTCAAAACAATATTAGTCCCACAATTAAATACCTTCACCTGCACCCGTGTGCTTACGTGTACAGGTCCCAGTACCCAACTAGCTCTCCCCTAGACCAATGGTTGTTTGGTCATGCTCTCATAACTCGCTTATTACCATGGCGTAGAGGCAAATGATCCATACATTACTATTTCGAAGAATAGCACCCATACAATTCCCCATTGCCGTATGGACGACACTATCCAACAAGAATCAAAACATGATGCATAACCCCCAAGTTAGTACTTAATTAAGCCACCTAAGACCCTAACTGGGTATAGGGATATGATCACTGGCACACCTTAGTTTTCAACTTAAGATTTCAAATCTTAAATATAACTATAAATTCGCAAATACTGCTTTAAATTTGGAAAATACTGGTTTTCAAATACACTTATGAACAGTAACGCTAAACTTGCTCCGATGCCAGCTGTGACACAACCGACCAATTTATACCAGATTAAGCACAAAAATCTCCGCTTTCGCGATGATCGTCATGTACTTAAGCTCGTACAAACCCGGTAGTCCGGAAATCTCGAAGGATTTCAAACAATTCGAATTCAGCCAAGATTGTAATGAGTTTAGCATACATGTCCACAAGTTACATCACAGTTCGAACATAGCTTAAATCCATCGGAGTACGAAACAATATTACAAACCATAGTTTGATAAAAGAGCGGAAGCAACATAGTTTTGAAACACAAGTTTAGTTTGTTCGAAATACGGTGCCATCAACCTGATCATATCTGACAAAAGCATCAAGAAAGGATAAGAAAGGACCATGCCCATGGTCTAGTCATCACCCGTAACCGGGTACAGGCAGTTCTCGCAGTAGCTAAAGAAGCTCTAACCATCTGCAACAACAAGGGGATAAAACGCTGAGTACAAGAAGGTCCTCAACTAGACTTATCCGTCATAAACCAGAAATAAAGTGACACCAAGGATCACGAAGGCCATATCTGGGGTTGGCTATACTTACCCTTTTTGCATAAAAGCATTTTTATTATTAAAAATCATAATTAGGGTATTAGCATTCAATTTTATGTAATCAACCTGATTAACTAGATTTGCACCGGATCTAGAACAAACACTTGGCTAATTAATCAAGCAAGAGTGACTATTTCATCAATAGCCTTTCAGATTCAACCTGATAACCATATTTAGTTCCATAAGTTCTACGGTAACACATGTCAGTCAATTACTCACTGTCCAGGAGCGATGACGATTATAATTGATTCCTACCCAGCTGGGGATAAAATGTCGTACACTCGCCCGACACTTCCGGCTACGGGAGTCGTAAGCTGCCACTCAGGAAATTCGAGAACACAATTCGCGGGACGACCATGGGCATTTCTACACCAGGGGTTATCTCAGTGCTAGGTCGCTCAAGCTATAACTACCCACGGTCATGCCGGGTCAATCAGGCCCCGCCTGCCCACGGACCATGCCAGGATGCTCAGAATAGTTTCCCACGGTACATCTAAGGCCCTAGGTGTTAGGCGTCAACATCTCCATCTCTGGCTCGAATAGCCTTACTCGGCTTCACGGGAGGTACTCCGACCTACTCCGTTAAGTGATTGACGCGTTCAATTTGACTGAGGTGCGCTTCCTGAACGGGTCCTATGTGACATAGACGGGACACTACTAGCACACATAACCCATGTCCTGCTGCTCATACATCCCGCCCGATCTCAGATTAATTATCACATGGTTATCTCCATGATAGCACCAGGCTAGTCATGATCAGTATCCACCTATATGCGGGAGACAGGAAATCACCCTACTTTTACCGGTCTAAGCAGGGCTAAGCATATAACGAGCCTAGACCTAGCAGGGATATCAAGATAATAATTGTTGGTGGACAAGGATATGTAAGCAATGAAGCAACGGTAGCAACCAGCTCCTATAACCTAATGCAACAATCATAGCAGCTTAATTTGTTAAATAATTGCAAACCGTAGGGAGTGAATGCTCTGGGGCTTGCCTCTCTCGAAGTCAGACGGCCGGTGGTCCTAGCACTCGGGCAAATCTCCGGCGTCTTCCTCGGTCCTCTCGAACAGGGTCTCCTCCTGGGTCTGCTCCTCCATCGGTGGCGGGTGTTGACACTGGTTATCTATCATAATTAAAGGATAAATAAATATGGAAAGGGCAAGAATTTGATCACCAACAAAGGTTTATGGTTTTAATTGACAATATTCCATGAGTTTTGGTGAACTATGATTCTGCAGGGACTAAACCAGGAGATCAACACCGATAGCTTCCCATAGAAGGAAACCGACGGGAGATAACTCCACCGCCACGTCAGGAAGTTTCTAGAAGACACCAGAGGACACCAGAAGACACCAGGAGGTCGACCACTGCGAGAGGATGACAGGTAGGACCGACCGGTCCCACCTAGGGACCAATCGGTCTCCCCTTGACGCCTAAGGAGTCTATCTTCTGGAAGGTTCTCCCACCGACCTCTAGGATGCATCTTAGCCGTACCTTAAGTCGGTTTGAACCAACGGCCACGGTTCATCACCTAGGGCTATATAAATAGCCCTAGATCCCCCTCTCTAGGGCATCAGACATCATCGATCAGAGCATCAGGCATTATCAGAGAAGGAGATCAATCAGAAGCCCTAGAACTACATCCACCTAGAATAGTTGGATAGAATAGGATTAGAGGAGGCAAGCTTTGCTTGGATTCCTGATCTAGTCACGAGAAGGCTCGGTAAACCCAAGATCTTTTCTCTTGTATTAACATTATGGATCTATTTCATAATTGCTCTTCTAGTTCAACATTGTTTATGTTCTAGATCATCGTCTAGTTCTAGTTCATCATCTAGTTCATCTTCTAGTTCATAATCCTGTTCTAGTTCATGTTGTAGTTCGTACTTTAGTTCTTCTCGATGATCTAATTCACATTATTGTTCATCTTTATGCTCTAGATAGCAATACAATTGATATGACTAAGACATCAACTATTATATTCTTAAATATATTGCTTATAGTCTGCTTTGATTATATATTTGGCATAGATAGTTCATCTTTATGTTTGTACTTATGTTCGTCTAGCGCTCATCTTAAAGTACAACGGGTGGGTGATAGATGCTGTGTAGGCGTGGTGCCTATATACTATTTATCTGTGAATGCGTCCTATGTTCCGGATAGAGTGGTAGATCGCGGGTGTGATACTCCTGTTGAGTCCTTTGTATTCCACCTCCCGAATGTAGTGTTCAGTATGGCTCAGTTAACTCATGGTTTAGGGGTTACTCTGTTTGACACCTTTATTATGGAGTTGCCTCTTGATTATAAATATGATGTGACCTAGCCAATGATTGCCAAATATGTTTGCACTAATCAATGTATGCTATGACTTGTAATTAGAATAACTTAGGAATGCTTCTTTCTAATACCTGTTCTAATCATCACTTGCTAGGTAGTACTTTTCTAGGATTATCCTTGATTGATCTGATCTCTGTTATCATCTATCATTTACTCTGTAATCTGATCTCTGTTTGGACTAATAAGTGTGTTATCAGTCTTTATTATAAGTGTGTGCCACAAGGAATGCTGTTAAGTCCTCATTAATGTAATACCATCATACTTTGAATTGATTAGTCTCTGGGCTAAATATAAATAATGATACCTAAGACTAGCTTGGGTGAAATGCTTCTACAACAGGTATATTTATCTATGCGCTTGCAGGTAAATATTTATCTTTCAATCCAGTGCCCTGGTATAATTACATTGCTAGCTTCATGTTGGGGATGACAACTTGACGTTAAGTGAAGTTAGTAGTGTCCCATACACTCTTTAGTGCCTTCACTAGATTATTATTTATATGGTTCATTCTTAGAGTGATTCCATTAAGGAGTGTCAACAAGCATTTCTGGCGCCGTTGCCGGGGACAACTCAATTCAATTAGGGATGGTACCTAGGGTTTTTCATTAAAATCTTTATAAACACTGATAGGACATTGCATTAGCAGCATTTAAAACGGTTGCCAGAACATATAATTTTAATTACACACATGTGATAATGCACTGATTGTTTATCTTTACTCAAATAGGCTTACCCTGGCTTTTGTTTATCTTTTATCTTATGCAGGATGTAATGTATGACTGGTTTCCAACTTCTGAATAACTACGTTGTGGATCCCGAAGCTTTACTAAGGAAAACAAGACACAAACTCAAGAGACCCTCACTACCACTTCCAGAAGTTAGCCAGATAAGAAGAATCTTATCACCAGTGTTGGACACCATGGCCGACAAGACACTCCACGAGTTCTCTGCACCAACCACTGCCAACATCAGGACTGGACCAACAGTCAATGTAGGAGACAACGAATTTGAGCTCAAGCCCGCTTTGATCAACATGGTGCAAGCTAATCAGTTTTGCGGAAAGGCACATGAAGATGCAAGCGCTCATCTCCAACACTTTCTAGAGATTTGTAGCACTTTCACCATCAGGGGAGTCGAATGAGACGTCATTCTACTTCGCTTGTTCCCATTTTCACTCTTGGGAAAAGCAAAACAATGGTTCTACGCCAACAAAGACAAAAACACCTCATGGGCGATCTGTTCAACTGCCTTCCTAGCAAAGTTCTTTCCAGTGGGCAAGACGAATGCCCTCCGTGCCAAGATTTCAACTTTCCAGCAACAATACGACGAATCAATCCCAGAGGCTTGGGAACGCTTTCAAGACTACATATCAGAATGCCCTCACCATTGGATGGAGAATTGGCTACTCATGCAAACCATCTACCACGCGCTCACTTCGAGTACCCGTGAGAATGTGGATGCCGCTGCTGGAGGATCATTCTTATCACTCACTATCAACAATGCTACTACACTCATTGAGAAGATGGCCTCTAACCAAGGATGGAACGAGGAACACTCTCAACCACGCAAGAGGGGAGGAATGCATCAACTAAAGGAAGTAGACATGTTGTCTGCCAAACTTGACCTACTCATGAAGAAGTTCGATGAACACACTCCCAAGAAAGAAGACGTAAAGCAAATCTATGAATCTCGCATGACATGTGAAGAGTGTGGAGGCACTGGTCATTCAAGGAGCAACTGCCCTGAGATTCAAGAGGATGCAAAGTACATCAACAACAACACCAACTATCATCCTCAACAAGCTCAAGGATGGAACCAACAATCAAGGCCTAATTACTCAGGTAACTACTCAGGTAACTACCAAGGTAATACATTTAACCAACCACCTTTGAGAGAGATGATATCTAATCAAAACAAGATTATTGATAATATGTCTAAGAAGATAGCTTCCAATGATAAACTGCTTGAAAACATTAATACTAGAATGGATAGCTTTACTTCTGCCATAATGAATCAACACAGCTTTAATAAGATGATAGAATCTCAGTTATCTCAGTTAGCAGCTTCAGTCCCTATGGCTGAAAAAGGTAAGATTCCCGGAAGTCCGAAAGAGATAGAGACTGCAAATCTTGTAGATATTTATGATGCAGGACATCTCATACCTAGACCATCGAGGGAATGGATGGATGACTCCATTGCCCCGAAGAAAGGAGATCAAAGAAGACCTGTCATTTCGATCCACATTGGACCTAATAGTTTTGAAGAAGCAGTCTGCGACCTTGGAGCAAGCATCAACATTATGCCAAAGGTACGAACAAATTCATGGTGCACCTCTGTTATATACAAGTATGTGTTTGCAACTTGCAGATGAGACATTGTGCTACCCATTGGAAATTCTAGAAGATGTTTGTATACGAGTGGGACGCTCGTATGTGTGTGTAGACTTTATGATCATCGAAACAGGTGGAGACAATAGAGCACTCATTATTCTTGGACGCCCATTCCTAAGCTCAACTAAAGCCATCATCTACGTGGACAGCGCCAAGATCTGTTTCACAATTACAGGCAATAAAGAAAGATTTAGTTTCAAGAGACATACACTGACTACCCGAGTCCACCCTTAGATGCCCTATGAAGATGCAAACACTATATCAGCAAAGAAGAAGAATAGGAACAGAAGGAGGAAGAACAAGGCTACACAACCACATCAAGACATAGTATGGATGGTCAACTCTGTCCGAACAGAATACGACCACCTTCTTCCATCACCATACCTCACTAAGAGAGATGACCTAGGCGTACCCACCATCGATTGCAAGATCGAGGGAAGTACGTTCCACAAGACATTCTGCGACATCGGTTGAAGTGTCAACATAATGTCTAAGGTAACATATGAATACTTATATAAAAATAGACCTATGTATCAAACATGTGTGCAACTGCAGCTGGCGGACCAAACTTATCGATTTCTGGAGGGAGTAGTAAAGGACATAATGATCCAAATTGAAGACCACTATGTTCCTACCGACTTTATAGTACTAGACATGAGAAGAGAAGACGATATTCACATCATCCTAGGAAGACCCTTCCTCAACACCACTGGTGCCATAATCTACATGAGATCTGGAGAGATCCACTTCCAGTTCCCAAGAGAGAAGGTACGCTGTTACTTCAATAGTTATGCCACTAATACACAGGAAAAGAAGAACCACTCAAGGAGGAGGCGCCGCACATCCCAACGCAACAAGAATCGACCAATCAAGGATGGATGGGCTGACTATGAAGGAGAAGTCACCAGGAGTGAAGACATCCCATTACAGGAAATAAAAGACGATGAAGTAAAAGAGACAAGTGCACCAGTCAAACAAGTGTGGAAAAAGAAAGAAAGTTCTACTGACGTGCAATCATCGAGGTCCTCCTCAGGATCTGCTGATGCACCCAAGGAAGAATGAAGAGCATACAAGGAGTCTTGTTTGATAGACTATAAACGTCGAATCCTCGCCGAAAGGTAACTCGATAGTTATCCATAATCATTAGCATTACATAATTAGTAGATTTAGCATGATCATTTTACTATTAATATCATATTTACTTCCTAGCAATTATATCTGCATAAAAATCAAAATAAAAATGATACATTTGCATATTTATTTCTGCATTGCATACATCCATAAAAAATTAAAAAAATCCAAAAAGAGATACTACGAAATACTGCTGAAACTCTGCTTAGTGGAAAGAAAGAACATAAATAATCTTAAGAGCTTTAAGACAACTAGATAAATGGAGGAATATTTATCACTAACGCTTAATCAAGTTCCACTAGTTGTGTTGTCTATCTTTGAATTTAGCAGGAAGAGAAGAAGAGAAGGACTCAAGAAACCATTAACGGTCTACTCGTCTTCTGGAGAAAAAGACCACGTCAAGATCCAGCTTGGGGGAAGGCACCCTCAGTTATCACGATAAGTATCACAGCTTTTTATCTATGACTATTAGTTTAGTTTAGTTAGATCAGGTTAATAAATGTAGGAACCCCTAAAAAGATGAATAACTATTACAAAACCAAATAAAGATATTATATAAATGTCTAGGTGGATATAAACTTAATTTTGCTCATGATGAAAATGATGAACAATTGCTCTGCCATAATCTCTTTTAAGTACCTACTGTTCGAACTTAAATTTTCTTGAGTTTTAGACAAAATTGTTCTGAATAAACTCTGAACCTAAAATATGTGGATTGCAAATGCTTGATCTAAAGTTTAGATAATTGTGAGATATGAAATAAAAAGGTTTGAGCTGATGTTTATCTAATTCCTAGAGATACTAGAGTTCTAGAGATTTACACATTGAAAAGATTAAAAACACATGATGAGATCCTGTGTGACATCACATGACTTCGTACCCAGAGCCATTAATATGATCTTAAGATAAGGCTGCTTGCTTTGTTCTAAGTTTTTAGTTTTGGTTGAGAAATTTTTCATGCTCTAGAGATCAAGGATGTTTTATTAAAAGATTCACTCTTCCGAAGTAGTATTGTGTTAGAGGCATGGGACTATGCAAAAGTATAAAAGGAGGAAATAAAATGGGACAAGTGTCGGACTACCTCAAAAAGAAAAGAAAAAAAGAGAGTTACGATAAAAATATGAAAAAAGAATGATAGCCCATGGTCCCTCTAATTACAATATGCCAGCAAGAGATGACAAATTTCAAAGGTTCTAAGTTATTGATCTATAAGTATGATATCTTTCTCCCTAACTTTGAACTTTGACTTGGTAAGATATACTTTTCACTTCTTAAAGCTCCAGATATATAGAAAAGAAGGAAAATGCATCAGTGAGGAATCATAAAATATAAAAGAGCGTTTTGAGAGTGTCATACAATGGAATCTCTGATTTTTATTTTGAAAATATATAAAAACTCCAGAATGAAGGTTGATCAAAGAGTTAGAGATTCAGTGCTTAACTTGATTGTTCTATCATTCAATTGTTTAAAGATTCAGGTGAAGGCAAAAGCTCCATAGTTAAAGGTAATATGAGAAAGTCAGAATAGTTAACTCTAATCCAAGGGAAGATCTTTTATTTGAACATATGTACCATTGAGATGTGAAAGCATAGTAGCAATTCATGATTCATCATGATTATTTGCGAAGGGACTAGCAAAAGGTAAGCTTGGGGGAATTGTTGACACTGGTTATCTATCAGAATTAAAGGATAAATAAATATGGAAAGGGCAAGAATTTGATCACCAAAAAAGGTTGAGGGTCCCATGAGTTTTGGTGAACTATGATTCTGCAGGGACTAAACCAGGAAATCAACACCGATAGCTTCCCATAGAAGGAAACCGACGGGAGATAACTCTACCGCCACGTCAGGAAGTTTCTAGAAGACTCCAGAGGACACCAGAAGACACCAGGAGGTCGACCACCGTGAGAGGATGACAGGTGGGACCGACCAGTCCCACCTAGGGACCGACCGGTCTCCCCTTGAGGCCTACGGAGTCTATCTTCTGGAAGGTTCTCCCACCGACCTCTAGGATGCATCTTAGCCGTACTTTAAGTCAGTTTGATCCAACGACCATGGTTCATCGCCCAGGGCTATATAAACAGCCCCAGACCCCCTCTCCAGGGCATCAGACATCATCGATCAGAGCATCAGGCATTATAAGAGAAGGAGATCAATCAGAAGCCCTAGAACTACATCCACCTAGAATAGTTAGATAGAATACGATTAGAGGAGGCAAGCTTCGCTTGGATTCCTGATCTAGTCACGAGAAGGCTCGGTAAACCCAAGATCTTCTCTCCTGTATTAACATTATGGATCTATTTTGTAATTGCTCTTCTAGTTCATCATTGTTTATGTTCTAGATCATCGTCTAGTTCTAGTTCATCATCTAGTTCATCTTCTAGTTCATAATCCTGTTCTAGTTCATGTTCTAGTTCGTACTTTAGTTCTTCTCGATGATCTAATTCACCTTATTGTTCATCTTTATGCTCTAGATAGCAATACAATTGATATGACTAAGACATCAACTATTATATTCTTAAATATATTGCTTATAGTCTGCTTTGATTATATATTTGGCATAGATAGTTCATCTTTATGTTTGTACTTATGTTCGTGTAGCACTTATCTTAAAGTACAACGGGTGGGTGATAGATGCTGTGTAGGCGTGGTGCCTATATACTATTTATCTGCGAATGCGTCCTATGTTCCGGATAGAATGGTAGATCGCGGGTGTGATACTCCTGTTGAGTCCTTTGTATTCCACCTCCTGAATGTAGTGTTCAGTATGGCTCAGTTATCTCATGGTTTAGGGGTTACTCTGTTTGACACCTTTACTATGGAGTTGCCTCTTGATTGTAAATATGATGTGACCTAGCCAATGATTGCCAAATATGTTTGCACTAATCAATGTATGCTATGACTTGTAATTAGAATAACTTAGGAATGCTTCTTTCTAATACCTGTTCTAATCATCACTTGCTAGGTAGTACTGTTGTAGGATTATCCTTGATTGATCTGATCTATGTTATCATTTATCATTTATCATTATCATTTACTCTATAATCTGATCCCTGTTTGGAGTAATAAGTGTGTTATCAGTCTTTATTATAAGTGTGTGCCACAAGGAATGTTGTTAAGTCCTCATTAATATAATACCATCATACTTTGAATTGATTAGTCTCTAGGCTAAATATAAATAACGATACCTGATTCTAGCTTGGGTGAAATGCTTCTACAACGGGTATATTTATCTGTGCGCTTGCGGTTAAATATTTATCTTTCAATCGAGTGCCTTGGTATAATTACATTGCTAGCTTCATGTTGGGGATGACAACTTGACGTTAAGTGAAGTTAGTAGTGTCCCGTACACTCTTTAGTGCCTTCACTAGATTATTATTTATATTATTTATATGGTTCATTCTTAGAGTGTTTCCATTAAGGAGTGTCAACAGCGGGTTCTGGTTCTCCTCTATCGATCCTGTATGGTGCATCGCAGGTATAAATATGAGCAATGCACATGGGATGGTCGTGTGATGCAACATAGGAAAAGACAACTCATGAGATAAGCACATGTCATCTACTGCATTCTCTTGAACAAGGTAGTCAATATCATCTAACTACTACTAACTACCTTATCAACAACCTACAACCTAGCATTCAACCTACCCCTATCTGAACAGCCAATCATCACTTATGACTCCCAGAAAAAGCACGAATAATTCTAATTACTTAATTACCTATTCCTTTTTAACGAGTTTCTTTAACAAGGCATAATTATCACCACACTGAAATAACTTCAAAAAATTCCCAAAATTTTACATAGGCTACTATGGACCACAGTCAGACTACCATAAAAATTTTAGCCCAAAATAGTAAACCTAACGTACAGTAAAAATTAACCTTATTAATTCACCATTTATGCACTTTTCATAGTTTGTACTACCAAATATAAGAACAGATCAATCTAACATTTTTCATGGTAACTTGACATCCTAACATAGCTACACAAAAATTACCAAGCTCAAAATCTAAGCATTTAACAACTTTAAACTCTACAACCAACATTTTCCACAGAGTATACATACGTTATATTTTTTCTAGATACTATTCAACAAAACAATCCTAACAAAATTGGAGTCATATTTTTCTGAGCTATACAAAATTAGTTATGCATTTTTCAAGTTAACAACCATTTACTTAATTAAATAAAACTGCATATAAAATATCACAGAATATGCATCTAATAATTTTAACAGGTAGATCCATTTATTTCTAGCACAACAAAATTTGTTTCACACAATTTGGACATAAAATGAGCCATATATGAATTTTAGAAGCATCTAAACAAACCCTGAAAAACCTGAATAAAGAAAACTCGATCTAAACTGCAACGGTCACCAGGGCTAACACACCTAGAGACACAAGGAAAAACACTACACACACCCCGAAGTCTCAGACTCCACTGCACCCAGCTTTCTCTTCTTCTCTCTGCCTCTCTCTGCTAGTGGGACCAAGGCGTCAGGCGACCCCACGCCCTAGGTCAACCAGGTCCACTAGTCAGTGGTGCTTCTCCACCGCCGACGTTGACCGACGAAAGCTCGCCGACGGCGAGGTTTCCGGCGACACCAACCCCACCTATAGATTCACCTTCGCGAAGCGAACACGATTGACCTACTAGTTGGGTCAGAGGGACACCAGAGCAAGCTCGACGGGGGCCATGGCGGAGCGGCGGCGCTGCGACACGACGACGCAGCTGCTCCCTGCTATTCCGAGGCTCGGTGAGGCTTGCATGAGCAGCAGTGGAATCTAGGCTACCTACTGGTGCGGTGCGCGAGCCATGCCAACCCCGGCATGGGTCGGTGCCACGCACGACGGCGGACCGTGACGGACATTGCCGCGGCGGACATTTCTTAGCTTAAGAAGAAAAGTCCACAAGCGCACGGAAGTACCGTTGTAGCACTTCACCCGGAAGTATTATCAAGGTATCGTATTTTCCATAGGGAATGGTGTGCTATAGCCTCTTGGGTTTAGATCTCCTGGCTTAGGGTGAGAAGAAGAACAACCTTAGGGTAACGAGGTTTGTTCTAGGTAACGTATTCCTTAGCGATCTAGCTCTAGCTAAACATAATCTGCTTTGGTCAACGGGTGAAGTTGGCTTCCCAACCTATGCCGATACAGCTCTACCTGGAATCCCGAACGTGGGTGGATTACAAAGGATGGACAGGGCTGCCACCACCTGCCGCCTACCTCCTCAACCGTGGAGACCCACACAACCAACCTGTGAACACTTAGCCTAAAAACCGTGTTTACGCTAAGAGCCACTACTTCTAGCGGTAGCTAGGGCTTGCACCCTCTTACTAGAGCACCCACCCGAAGGTGAACGGCCGGTCCAGCTGATTACGTAAACAATAAACTAGAACACGATAAAAATGCGTAAACGAAGATAAACACAAACCTTAATACTCGAAATAGTATGTCGATCCGTCGAGGTACAAGTGAAGTCATACCGATGATTCTGGTATTCCTTCCGCTAAGTGTAGGATTACACTTGAGGAAGTAGCTGACAGCCCCGGCACTTCTCCGACTAGCACGAACTTGAACTCGCTCCCTCTTTTAGATAGCTACTAGAGCTATAACACTTGAGGCTCTACTTCTTCTCTAGAATTGGTTCCTTTACAAGGTGGGAATGGACTAATCTAATGCTATGAAGAAATGCTTACACTTCCATGATTTGAAGAGAGCTCCACCCATACTTTTATAGTGGATTGAGGTCGGTTTGGAGGTGATCAACTTGGAAACCTCACTGCACCGCCTCAGCATGCCGCCATGCAACCTTACACGGAGCGTGGGCTCGAGGGGAGCCAGTGGCGGTGCGTCCGAACCAGGGGTGCGGGTGCACCCCTGGCGCAACCCCCGGCCACCGCCTTCGCGTGGTGGGCTGCTGGCTGGGCCCTGATGTTGGTTGTGTGGGTTTCCAGCCCAGTTTCAAGGTGTGATGGGCCTTGGGCTTCATTCTTTTCATTTGGATGGGCCGAAAGTGCTCTTGGGTTTTAATACGTTGAATTTGGTATGCACTTTTGGCCCATCTCACATATAGTTTTCCTGTATTTCTGCAAAACAGTTGATATATCCAAAACTCGAGCAAAATTGTGAGTCTAATGTCTAATCCTAAGTTTTGGTTCTTGATATGGCAAGATTTCGAAGAAAGTTGGTGGTATAAAATGTGAGTTAAGAACCGCCAACAAAACCCCCCACACTTAGCCCTTTGGTCGTCCTCGACTAAAGCTCAGACTAAGGTGAAACACTTGATCTTGATTCGAAGATCCAGCACACAAGTTATTCCAGGCTTTTCCCTGCATATGTGAACATTCAAAGTGTCTACCAGAATATCTTGAGTGATTGGATAATGGAACAGCCTGGATTCAAATTTTCCTTCTCATCTTCTTGCTAAGAGAAACTTGGGTTTTTTATAGAATTTTGAAAAATCAGAAAGTTTTTAGCAAATGTTCCTCATATGATTCTCTCAGATCGCTCATGTATGTATGTCGGTGAATCCTTACCAAAGACTTGTTGTGTCTTTTTCATCCTACCTGCTACAAGGGATATGTGGATTTTTTTAGGTAGGGATGAAATCAAAACATACTTGTATCATATATTATTGCCAAGCCAAAAACTGAACTACACGGAGATGGAAGTCATACACTTTGATTGAGATGTGCAAGTGTGTGGAATTTTATAATATTTTTGTGCTCTGGTTGTCAGGATCACTCCTTTTGAAATCTTCAGGAGTTATGGGCTATCTTTTTCTCTTTCATTTTTTAGGTGGGTATTTGATTATACCCCCAATTCTACTTCGGGTACTTGCCCATTTTTTCCAACATGCCTTTTTGGCATGGATTTTCTTTTTGCATAGCCCATAGTTCTTTTTGGAGGATTTTTGTGAGAGAGATGTGTGACTGGATAGAGCTTCATTTGTGGTGGATGGTTGGCATGTTTTGCGTAACTCTTAGTGTAAGAGTTAGCGATGTATGTGGTGGTGTGTACGTGAATCACAAATGATGGGTGTATGACAAGAATCTCTCATAAGTCAGAACAATTTGACTAAGCTCAAAATGATAACAGGTAGCATAAGAATGTTGGTTAAGATTGAAAGTACTTCGTATGGCTTTGGTAGGATATTGTATCATAGAGGAACATGTTTTTTTAATAAAATATTTGAAAATGTAAATCCCAAGTATCTTTCTGCAAGAGATGGCAAGTGTCAAATCATCCTACTGTATCTCATATTCCAATTACTTAGGTAAACTGTGGTCCCTATACAGGTTGTTCCCAGTTTGCAAGTATTTTCCCAGATAACAAGTGAACAGATTTTCTTTTGAATGAAGATTTGAATGTTTTCATGGGTTTGTACATTTGGGAAGAAGTAGTTTTCAAGATAAATCATTTTTATTTTCATTTTTAGGGAGCTAACATGTATGAAAAGAAATTGCATTTGAAGTGCAATCATACCTGCGTGATGAATCGGGGAATGCCTCCCCCCACACATGCTTTTGTACCTATCTTTTTTTATTTTCGAGACAACATATACAAAAGCAAATGGACAAAAATTGCATAGGATAAAAATAAGGGGGAATAAACCACATGAACTTTATTAATAATTCTAGGCACAATACATGATAGAAATTGAAATTTCAAAAAGGGAAATGAATTTAAAGAACATGTGCCTAGATTATTTTGGTGTGGAGAGTGATTCACTAAGCAAAGGGAGGTGGCGGATTCTCCACACCGACAGCGCGAGCGACTTTGTTAATTCGGTTGTTGAGACCGAGTTTAATAACTTCGAGCTCTCTTCTGAGCTCGGCAATGGTGAGAAGTGTGCTTGCCTGCTCTCTGCATAGGTCGGCTACGGTCTTTCTGATGGACCGTAGGGACGTTGTGAGCGAAGCGATGGTTGGGCCTGTAGGCGGAGTTTCTATGTTGCTATCGTTAAAGAAACCCTTGGGTTGATCTCTAACGACCCTAATATTACGCTTGATGCGCAAGGGTTGAGAGGAGGACTCGGCTGTGGTAGTGCTAGCGGGTTTTCGCGAGGGTTGCTCCACGGACTCGGTAGGGAGTGGCAGTTGCCTGCCATGAGGCCTTTCCCATACCCACCGCCGGGTTTCTTGTACCCGTAAATGGTGTAGGTAGTGGAAAGACGAGCCGTGGAGTGGGATCCTAGCAGACTACTCGGTACATAGCCAAACGGCGGAACATCGACACGACGAGCGTCGCTAGTCTCTGGGGCCTTCCACTTGAGGCCGACGTCAGGACGGCGTGCGGGCGCCGTCGTCTCCTTCCTTGCAGCGGTTGTTGGCGTTGCCGTCCTCCTTGCAGTAGCCGGTGGTGTCGCCGAGAAGACCATGGAGGTCGAGAAGGGGCCCCGGCTTGCACCACTTCGGGATGGTGGCAATGCGGCGAGCGGTGCCACGAACAGAGTTTCTGACGCACGAAGTGGTGTTTCGTGCACACCGAACATGGAGGCGGTGTAAAGCGCAAGTGTGTGCTCCATTGCTTCTGAATCTTTGTGGAAAGACCAAAGTTTTGGAGGAAGAGAGGGAGAGCTTGAGAGCTTGTGAAGAGAAGAGAGGCCATGGGTGTGTTTAAATAGGAGAAGAAGACCTCTCTGGTTTGGAAGTGCACGAAACCGACATGATCACCATGGTAATAGGAATCAGCACTAGAAGTAAGTAGCACTGGAGGAACGGGACAGTGAGGGGGCGCCCTAGTGGTGCGGGCGCACCATGGGTGCGGGCGCACCCCCAGGGACTTCTCCCTGCCCCATTTTCACCTGCTTGCTTCTTCTAATGATTCTTATTCATGATATCATGGTATTGAGTTTTGATTTAGATTTTATCGTGCAAATCCTGTGATTCTTCACATTATGAATATGATAATATATATGATTTGCATAGATCACAAGATCAAAAGTTTTAAAGGCATGGATACATGTGATCAACTGAAGATGTGCAAGGATCATGGAGATTGAGTGAGGGCAAAATGGTAAACTACACATGATCATCTTACTTGGAGCAAAGGAAAAAAGAAAATTATTGAAATTGAATTAATAAAATGTGTTAGCAAATTAATTTTTGTAGCTTTTGTAATTTTTAGTCAGGGGTAAAGTTGTAAAAACAAATTAAATCTATTCTATCTATTTCTAAGTTATTGTGAGAAGGCTCAAAGAAAACTTTTAGACGTTGGCCATTTACCTTGAAGATGTTGCCGTCCTTGTCCCGTATGGTGATCGCCCCGTGAAGTGATGTGTTGACGACAGTATATGGCCCTTTCCATTTGCTACGCAGTTTTCCTTCACCGAATAGCTTGACCTTGGAATTAAAGAGTAGTACCTTATCTCCTTGCTTGAATTCCATGGGCTTGATTCGGTTGTCGTGCCATCTTTTTGTTCTTTCCTTATATAGCTTGGCACTGTAGTAAGCCTTCTCTCTCCATTCTTCTAGCTCGGCTATCTGCCTTTGTCGGTTAGTGCTGGCTAGCCTAATATCCATGTTCCAGGTCTTGATAGCCCAGTGAGGTCAGTGTTCAAGCTGAACTAGTAAATGACAACTTTTTCTGTAGACCAACTGGAATAGTGGCATGCCGATGGGGGTTTTATAAGCAGTCCTATATGCCCAGAGAGCATCAGGTAGCTTGCTTTTCCATCCTTTCCCCATATCATTTTCTGTCTTCTGTTGGATGCTCTTGATCTGTTTGTTGGAGGTTTCTGCTTGTCCGCTTGTTTGTGGATGGAAGGGGGTAGCGATATTATGGTTAGCCCTGAGTTCTCTGAGGAAAACTCAGAACTTTCTATCGATGAAGTGCGATCCCTCGTTGCTAATTACCATGTGGGGTACTCCAAAGCGTGGGAAGATTATCTCGTGAAACATCTTCCGAGCATGCTTGGAGTCTGCTGCCCGACATGGTAGAGCTTCCACCCACTTGGACACGTAGTCCATAGCCACCAAGATGTACTCGTAGTCGTGCGACTTTGGGAATGGTCCCATAAAGTCTATGCCCTACACATCAAATATTTCTATTTGAAGGTTGTAGTGTAGGGGCATAGCGTTGCGAGTTTTGATGCTGCCTTGGAACTGACACTTTCTGCATCTTCTGATGAATTCTTTAGTGTCTTCATACAGCGTTGGACAAAAGAATCCGCACTACCAGATTTTGGCTTGGGTGCGGAAGACTCCGTAGTGACCTCCTTATGGTCCAGCATGGAACTTCTCGATAATTTGCATCCCTTCAGTTATGGGCATGCATCTCCTCAGCAGCCCATCAGAGCATACCCGATATAGGTATGGGTCATCCCAAAGGTGACGACGGCTTTCCATTTGGAGTTTTCTCTTGTCCTCCCCTTGTGGTACATATCCTGCAACCATGAAATTTATAATGTTCGCATACCATGGGGTGGTGTCCATCACCTTTAGCAGCATGTCGTCGCGTAAGAAGTCATTGATGGGTGGTTCCTGTAGGTTAGTGACTTGTATATGCGAAAGATGATCTGCTACTGTATTTTCTACACTCTTTTTATCTTTAATCTCTAAATCAAATTCATGTAGCAGCATAATCCATCTAATTAGATGAGGTTTCGGGTCTTTCTTAGTGAGCAGATATTTTAAAGCAGCATGATTAGTATAAATAATGATTTTAGCTCCTACTAAGTGAGATTGAAACTTATCTATAGCAAAGACAACAGCAAGGAGCTCTTTTTTGGGGGTGGCATAGTTGAGCTGGGCTCCTGTCAATGTCTTGCTAGCGTAACCAATCGCATGATGCTGCTTATCTTTGGTTTGGCCAAGAACCGCACCAACAACATAGTCACTAGCATCACACATGATCTCAAACGGCAACGTCCAATCGGGAGGTTCGATGATTGATGCTGAGATGATTCCCGCTGCCTTTCTGATGATATCTAGAATACTCATCAAGGAAACAAAATAAAGAATGTTTTGCTAACCGCTCTAGCATTTCATCAATGAAAGGCAGCGAGAAGTGGTCTTTCTTTGTTTCCCTGTTGAGTTTTTTTTTAATCAATGCACAATCTCCACCTTGTGACGGTTTGTTGTGGGATTAATTTGTTTTTATTGTTTTCAACGACCGTCATTCCCCCTTTCTTAGGGACCACTTGGACAAGACTTACCCAATCACTGTGTGGTACGGGATAAATGATCCTGGTGTGAAGAAGTTCATTCTTCACGACATCGCGCATCACATTATTGAGCCTGCGCTGAGGTTCTCGTGAAGGAGTGCTATCAGGGTCAATAGGGATGCGATGGGTACACAAGGTTGGGCTAATTCCCTTGAGATCTTGCAAGGAATACCCGAAGACTGAGTGGTGTTTTTCTAGCACGACAATGAGTTTGGTTGTCTCCTTGTCAGAGAGTTTATCACTAATGATGACAGGAGTTTGTTTGTTGCCATGCAGAAAAACATAACGTAAGCCAGCGGTTAAGGATCTTAGCTCAATCTGCGGAGGTGTCGGTGCTTCCTCCTTTGGAAGTTCTATGTTTTCTTCCGAGTCGCTCCTCTCGTGGATAAAGTGTTCAGACTCCTTTTCCAGGAGTGACTCGGGAGACTCGAAGGGTTCAACCGACATAACTGCCTCGGGCTCATCAGACATAGAGAGGGGTTCGGCTACTGAATTGGTGGCTTGAAAGATAGGTATAGAAAAGCTTTCCCTCCCTAGCTTGACATCTAATTCCCCAATTGTTGGAGATTCTTCCAACAGTTTCCATAGGGGGAGCCCAATCAAGACATCGAAGTCTTGAATGTTGAAGACATGGAAGTCTAGCATCAGCACATTGTCATCATGTTTAATTGATATACTGTGAAGGATGCCTAGACCGTCTGTGACAGTTTGTGTATCGAGCCTCAATTTCTTTCCGGTCGGGATGAGAGGCTCATGAGAGAAAGTGTTTGCAAATGTTGCAGACATTATGTTCACCCCAACCGTTGGGTCGTAAGGCACTTTGATCCAGTTCCGCCCTATTTTGGTATGGATATTAGAACAGGCGGGGCTTATCCAAATTTCTTCAGGAAAGCATTCCACTTGCTATATCCATTCACTACTTATTACGGCTGATAGCTCCCTTAAAGACTCTGTTAGAAGAGATTCTTCCAGAGGCTCTAAAGGAATGGCAGACACTGGTGTTGACGTTTGTTAATGCAAATAGAATATGAAAGATTCTGCAAGCGCACAGAACATCATTGTAGCATTTTACCGGGAGTATTCCAGGATCGTTATTTATATTTTACCACAGGGAAGCTAGGGTCAAAAATCTGATAATTCACTATCATGCATCTACTAACTCAGAGTACTAATTAGACTAAAGCAGGAGTAATTGATATATGATATATATAATAAGGAAAGCACATCAAAGAGAATTTAATGATAAATGTATAGATAACTATAGTGGGAGGACAACACGAGAGATCAAGGTTCCTATGCACTTCTATATTACTTGGGTTCTAAGGTAACAAGGATGAAAAGATATAGTAGTTATAAACATTGGCACTTTGGAGCAATAGTACCTTTTCGATTCTCGAAAAAGACTGGGAAAAGGGTAATCGGGAGAAGGCTGCCAAAAAGCTCTACGAAAACACCAATCCTAACGTGGTGGATTATAACAATCTACAAAGCTATCACCTCTGTAGCTACCACAACTATCTGGAGGATTGGGCGCAAACTCAGGTAAACCCTAGTCTAGACAACAAGTCTACACTAACGCTTACTACTCTAATTACTGCATATAACTAGAGCACTCAATACGAGCGGAGATCCCATGCCAAGATATAACAACTATACTAATCATATATCAAAGGCATAAAGTAATTAGAGAAGATAAATATATTAAAGCATAAGTCTTACAAAGAAAAGATACAAAGGCATACCAAAACTCTGAAGACTCCTCCGGAACCGGAGCGCAACTCCGCTCTCCCTAACTCCCAACTAAGCTAAGCTATTACATTGGAAAATCTAAACCTAATTCTCTAGGGAGGAGAGGTTGTCGTTCGAGGGACGCCTCTACAAAGACTCCTAGTTGATGATGTTGTTGTCTCAGGGGGGGTCCTGGGTTTATTATATAGGAGCTCCTGGCCTCCCTCCACCTTGGGCAAGCGATGTGGGACTAAATCCTTCGCCATATGCACATGGGCCTTAATGGGCCAAAACGTATTGGAGAGGTCGGTTGGAGTGCGTCACGCGAAGGAGGAGCAGATTGGGCCAATAGCTGACCGACCGGCCTAGGAGGGAGACCGACCGGTCTGCCTCTATGGTAGGTGGGCCCCACCTTCCGTGGGTTGCCTTCTCATGTCTTCTGGAATGTTCTTGAATGTTCTAGAATCTTCCAAGTCGTATCCATCGAGGACTCTCGCTCCGGGACACCAAATATAGCAAATCATATGTCCGTTTCGATCGTCTCGATGAGGTCTTCGCAATGGTGTGCTCTGTTTCATCACTTGCGATACTTTTATATGGTAAAAACATGGATGTCCTACAAAACAAGTGAGAGCACCAAAACTCGTGGAACTTGTTAGTTTCAAACCCTACAACTATGCTTTATGGTTCATTTCATGTCATTCTATGCATTAGTTGATGGTATAATATTGACATTAAGGACCATCAACAAGTTCACCAAAGCTTACCCTTTGCTAGTTCCTTAGCAAGCCAAACTCAACAATGGATCAGGAGTTGTTGCAATATCTGCACTTCTAACAAGTACACATGTATTCAAACAAAAGTTCTCATTTGGATTAGAAAAAGATATCATATTATTTATCACGGGGTTTAGTACTTTACCTTGAATCTTGAGTAATTGAACGATAGAACGATCAAATCAAGCACCATGTCTTTATTAGTTCTTTCACTTCACCATTATCCCGGAGTTTTTATGAATTTTCAAAAAGCTTAAGAACATATGTTGCCAAATTAAACAATGGATCCAAAGAGAAAGTCAACCATACCATTGAATCGAGAAGTGCATGTGTATGGACAATGGAGGCGGATGCTCTTTTTAATATATCACTCTCTTTTATCTATTAGAAACACATGGCTATTAGGCTAATTCTACTATCGGACATGTGCCCCATTTTTTGTTAATATTTTTTTTCTTTTTCGAGGTTCCGGACACTTGTCCCTTTTTATTTCCTCGGGATCTTTCTTTTTGAGGTTTCGGACACTTGTCCATTTTTATTTTCTCAGATTTTTTTTCTCGTTTTTTTTCAATAGCCACATGCTTCCAACAAACTTTTGAGAGGATTGGAACAAATAATCATGAGCATTGAAGGACCGAAAGTGCTACCAGAAAGCGACCGGAGGGGGGGTGAATGGGAGCTTTAAATTTTCCTACCGGAAACTTTAAGCCACTGTCCCGAAAATCAACCCCAAGAGTAAAACCGATGTGCGTGATGTCCACGACCCAAGAGAATGGGTGGATGTTCCCTAGGAACACAGCGGGACACCACAAAAATTCCCTCGCCCAAGTTCACGCAGGTCAACTAGTGACAGGATGAACTTTGGGTAACCTCAACCTCCCCTGAGCAACGCGAGGGGGATTCAGGCTATTTTGTAAAGCGAGAAGCCCTATTTCTGTAGAGCACGAAGTCAGGAATCCGATGCAACACGCGGATCACAAATCGAAAGTCGGACGAGCAAACTGCGGACGAAACTGCGCAGAAACCTCTTGACCGGACTCTGCCTGCGTCCGGCCACGAGCCACCGGACGCGTCCGGTCTGAGAAAATAGGTTCTGGACCCTTACTGTTTGTGACCGGACTCACAAGAGTGATGCGTCCGGTCGTGTGCTCAGCGTCCGGTCACAAAAACCAAATCAGATGAACAGTAAGACGTGTGAGTCCGGTCAGTAATGAACAGAGCGTCTGGTCAAATTACGGAGAAAACACAAAGTATATTCAACGACCGGACTCTGAGCCCTAGCGTCCGGTCTGCCTGACGCCAGAGTCCGGTCACCCCGAAAAACAACTGTCCGTCCACCGATTCGGCTCGATCTCACCCAAAACGAATCCTCTAGGGATCAAACTTGGTGAGAGGAGTCACAAGGAGGATAGTGAGCTATCTCTAAGAGATCATGGCTCGAACCTATCTCCAAATTGATGAATCGAAGAAATTCGGGTGAAGGGAGAAAAACTTGCCCCGAAACAAAAATCGATCGATCTACTAGCTCGTGAGGTTAGATGAGAATTCCTTCGGTGGAAAGAAGTGCCTCACAATCTAGAACAACTTGGTTCAAGCGGATTTGCAAGAGACACACCAAGTAGAGAAATCGATCAACGGGAAAATCGTGGAGAAAAGCAACCCGCGAAGAACACGAACAAAACGCGAATCACAACCACGAATTTGCAACCGTGTGGCTACCACATGCTACAACAGTGAGATTACGGTCTCACTTCCTCAAAATCTCATGGACACAGAGGTATTGTTCTCTTCTCTGTGGATCTCAGTTCGCTACAGCAGAGGATGGGGAGAGCAGGAAAAACAAGAAGGCAAAATAGCAAATGACTGAGATAGAATGGGAGGAGGGTGTCTCCCTCTGCTTATCCTAATTCTAATTCCTACTCTACCCCTCACTATTTACAGAGCGAACCAGCTAAACCCTAGGGTTATTCTGGACCAACTCGAAGATGCTAGTGATCCGACGGCCACGCCCGCACAACTGGTAGCTTTGCCTTGAGGCAACCTCACCGATTGCTGCCACGTGCCGCCACCGCTCCGCTTGTCCTTTTCCCGGACTTCGCCCCTGGTTTTGAGGCCCAAACCAGGAAACCAGCCTTCACGACCAACCCCCAGTTTTGGGGCCCAAACCGGGAAACCAGCCGACCGTAGCCTGAGTTTTGTGGCCCAAACTCAGCAAACCCGCAGCACCCAGGTTTCGAGGCCCAAACCTGGAAACCGTCCTCAGCCCGAGTTTTGTGGCCTAAACTCGGAAACCATCAGCGCCCAGGTTTTGAGGCCCAAACCTGGAAACCGTCCACTCGGTGGTTTTTCTGTGGCTCAACCACCAAACCGAACCGTAGAGGGGATGCACCACCCGTGCACCCCGTCCACCGACATATGTCCCCAAGTCCTCGACTCGAGCAACACCATGCCCGCAAGTCTCCGCTCGTCGCTGTCCCAGGCTGTCAGCCACCACAGCTGATCCTCGGGCCACCGGTCCCTCAGTCCAAGCCTCACGTCCGTCCTTCGCCACTCTCGGTCCATCGGCACGGCACATCTCTACTTGACCTTCACCTTGCCTCTGATCGCTGTATCCATGCTCGACACCTGCACAACACAAGCCAAAGAACATGCGCATTATCCTAGTTGACAATCACTCATCACTCAGAGACTCAGCATACACCCATGTATCCGCAATCTCCCCTTTGATGAGTGCATTGTCAACTACCAACACAAATCATAATAGAATAGAGGAAGGAAGGAAGAAGGAGAGAGAACTCGACCAAATGACCCAAAAGCATATCAAAACCGAAGAAGGTCAAGTGGAAAGAGCAAAACAACTTGGTTCCCAATGACATGGGCAACGGCTCGACACAACCAAGCAAAGCAAAGCTAGCCCTCAAGAAGAGGTAGAATAGGCTCAACACCGCTAGCGTGAAAACTCGATACCAATTTGAAAAATCAACTAAAATTCAAGCAAAACAGAGCTAGCCCTCAAGAAGAGGCAGAACGGGCTCAACACCGCTAGCGAGGAAGCTCGGTACCAACTGAAGAAGGCTAGAAATCAGCTGAAGAGCATAAAAGATCAAAGGTGCTAGTTCCTCAAGAAAGATGCAAAGGCTCAACACAACTAGCTACCAAAAATGCTCCAAACCAACTGTTACCAGCTCAAAAACGCAGCAGCGAGCAAACTCCCCCTCGAATGGTACACAGAACTAGGAAATCTCCCCCTTAGTTCAACTCGGAAAGCTCCCCCTTAGTTGAACATAGAAGACACTTATGATTTGTCAATATTTTCTCCCCCTTAGTTGAAAATGCACCATCAAGCAAAACTTCCCCTTCCAATGCATATGAGTCAACATGCAAGTGAGCAGCTTCAGGAGTATAGTCGATAGAATATGAAGATGCTCGACAAAGTGTTGATCTAGCAAAGGCTCAAGCTGATCACCAAATGCGAAATGAGAACAAGTGAGCAGTTTTTAGCCAAAAAGGTATTCACCATCAAAATAGCACCAAACATGTATAGACAAGAAATCAAACAAGTGCTAAACATGTATACAAGGGGAACTACCCCTAGCACAGTTCAACCATCATGCTATAGAGTGAAACATAGACTTGTGTATCCAAATTTTATCGGAGTTGCAGCGGTTAAATTACACAAGTTAATATTTCATCATGTGATTGCGAGAGGTTGAAAGCTTGTCATTGCCTAACTTTTCAACTGTGCGAAGCCTATGTAGAAGCAATCAGAAGCTTAAAGCAACAGTTTCGGTCATAAACTACACAACTCAAGTTTAACTCAAAGTGCTATGAGAAACAGTCTCGAAACCGTGATGTGCTGACAAGCAGTCCCGTCTCGATCTTTCCAATTTACTTAACTTGGTTCAAATTTTATCTCAGAATATGAACATACCAAGCAAGTGAATGACTCAGAACAAGAGACATAGCAACCTAGCATATATGAAAAGCACGAGTGAATTCTACACATCCTACACATGCTAGTTGCATACCTCAATGGTGAACAGAGTCAAGTTTTATGTTCATTAAGCAAGTTCACCATTCAAAAATAGCTCAGCTCACAATATGCATTAGTGATCAGAAAGAGCATAAGCTACATGATAAAACATCGGAGCAAATACTACACAGAGCATAGCCACATTCTAAAGATTATATTTATGAAGCTCTGAATGTAAATATGCAAGATGAAATGCAAATATGCAAGAAGAAATCAAATGAAAAACACAAAGTCAGTTTATATTACACGAGTCAAAAATGTTTCCCCCATCTAAAAGGGGAAACACACACCAAGCTCACCTCTCAACCTAGCAAAACTTGATTGGTCCAAAGGCTTGGTGAAATTATCAGCCAACTGATGATGAGTATCGACATGGCGAAGGTCGATATCACCCTTCTCATAGTGGTCTCACAGAAAATGAAAGCGCACATCAATGTGTTTGGTCTTAGAGTGCAGCACGGGGTTCTTAGCAACGCTAATAGCACTCATGCTGTCACAAAGCAAAGGAACGCGAGAAAAGCTCAGACCAAAATCACGCAAAGTGGCCATCATCCAAAGCAACTGGGAACAGCAGCTAGCCGCAGCAACATACTCAGTCTCCATGGTAGACTGGGCGACACTAGACTGCTTGCGAGAAGACCATGATACAAGAGAAGAACCAATAAACTGACAAGTCCCCGAAGTGGACTTGCGCTCAATACGACAACCTGAAGGACCGAGAAGCACTCCGAAAGCGACCAGAGGGGGGGTGAATGGGAGCTTCAAATTTTCCTTTCGGAAACTAGTAGCCACTGTCCCGAGAATCACCCCAAACGACAAACCTTAGAGCTTGCTAGTGTCCATGACCCTAGATGTAGGGTGGATGCTTCCAAGAAGCACAACGGGACACTACACAACTCTAGAAAGCCAACGCAAAAGACGGAAACCAAATCCGACAAAGAACGAACGAATCCCGAACGAAAACGCACTGAGACAACACTGACCGGACTCACCCTGCGTCCAGTCAACGGGCACCGGACACGTCCGGTCAGGCAAAGACGGATTTTGGTGCTCTCTGTGTTGGACCGGACTCACCAGAGTCGAGCATCCGGTTAGTTCACAGTGCGTCCGGTCACACAAGCCAAAATACGTGAACAGTAAAACCGGAGCGTCCGGTCAGGTGCAAACACCAGCGTCCGGTCAAGTCAGAGAAGCGCTGCGCGATATTCAGCCACCGGACGCATCCGGTCACACGAATGGACCAGCGTCCGGTCAGTTGAAACAGAGATGCGTTCAACGCATTCAACGACCGGACTCTGTCCGAGCGTCCGGTCGAGTGCGTCCGGTTAATACAAAAACCGAACACAGCAAACCTTCATCCACCGGACGCACTGCCCTAGCGTCCGGTCGGCCCGAGTCAGCGTCCGGTCACCCCGAAACTGAGCAGTTCGTCCACCGATTCGCCTTGATCTCACCCAACACAAATCCTCTAGGGATCAAATTTGGTGAGATGAGTCACAAAGAGGATAGTGAGCTATGTCTAGGAGATCATGGCTCGAACCTATCTCCAAATCGGTGAATCGAAGAATTTAGGGGGAGGGAAGCAAACTTGACCCGAAACGAAAAATCGTTCGATCTCCTAGACCGTGAGGTTAGAGAGTAATTCCTTCGGTGGAAAGAAGTGCCTCACAATCTAGAACAACTTGGTTCATACGGTTTTGCAAAAGATGAACCGAGCAAAGAGATCAAGCGACGGGAAAATCGTGGAGAAAAAGGATTCCGCGAAGAACACAACCAAAACGCGAATCGACACCACGATCTTGCAGCCCAAGCGCAAACACACGCTGTGACAAGGAGGTTACGAACTCCTTTCCTCAAAAACAACAATACACAGAGGTGAGTCTGTAACACCCTAGGTGTTAAGCATTCCTTAAACTGTATAATTTGTCATAGCATAAGCATAGCATCTCATCATTTCATATGCATATGTTTGAATAAGTGCTTAAGTCCTTGCATAGTCTCTAGAGTAACCTTGTTTTGCTTTTTGTTTCTGACTTAGTGCCTTAAAACAAAGTTGTAGATCTTGATGAGAGAAACAACTTTGTTTAAAAGCACTTTCTCGGAAAAAGTTGTGAAAATGTGATTTCTTGCATTAGAAAATTTGATTAGAAGTAAATTTCTTTTTTTAAGCAGAATTTGGACTCGAGCCTTAAAGATGATTTGTTCCTTACAAAATTGTAATCAACTTTGCTTTTAGGACCTTTTCCTAATTCGGCTTAGTTTAGGAGTTGTGGAGCATCAAAGTTTTTAACCAAACTTCATTAGTTTAACCCTAGTAGGCCCGGCCTGTCAGCCTCTCCTTTTTCTCCCCCGCGGACGCCGCTCCCTCCGCGCCGACAGAACCACCTGCCGCCACGAGACCGCCTCACCGGCCGGCCAAACCACCGTCATCGCCGCCCGTGGTTTGCGCCCAAACTCGCCACGTCGCCCTGGCGCTCGGTGCTTGTTCGCCGCGTGGCGCACGATGCCTGACGCCGCCGCGACCGGTCGGGAGCTCCTCCCCGACGGGAACTGGCCAGGTGCAATGCACCCAGCACTTCGTTTCCTTTTGCCTTCGCTCCGCCCCGTGCTCGCAACCAGAAGAGCATTTCATTGCTCACTCTCTCCCTCGCTCCACTCCACCCCATCTTCACCAGAGCTCCACGCCGCCGCCGCCCGCCGAACTCCGGCGAGCGATTACTCGCTACTCACCGCACCGCCGCCCGATTCCTCCCGCCATCCTCTCCGTCTTGACCTCCTCTTTCACCTGCCAGGGTTGGTTCCCCCTCTTTCCCTCTCTAGCAGGCAGAACGTCGAGTGCTATCCTCGGGTTCTCGCCATGGCTGCCACCATGACCTTCACGTGAACCGGTCATCTCCGGCCAAGCTATCCCAAACCGAGCCATGTTCTAGTCTTCTCTACCGCTGTAGTTGCCTAGGTTTCGATGGAGACCTCTCTTCACCATGTTTCAGCCAGAACCGAGCCGTGTCGCCGCCATGTCCGCCGTGGACCGCCGCCGTGCATCGCTCCGGGCAATGCCGGGGATGCCGAGGCCCGAAAGTTGCTCCAATAGGTCGCTTAGGACTTGCTTGGGCTAGTGTTAGTCTCGCCGAGCCTCAAGCTCGCCGGGAAGAGCTTCGTCGCCGAGTCGCAGAGCCGCCGCTTCGCCATGGCTGCCGTCGAGCTTGCTCCGGTATCCCTTTGGCTCAGCGCGTCAGTTAGTCGTGTTCGCCTCGCCAACCCGCATCCAGTGATGGTCTCAGCATCACCGGAAGCCTCGCCGCCGACGAGCTAGGGCCAGTCAACGACAACGGCACCAAACTCCGTCATTGACCGCTGAGCCTAGCCTCGCCTAGTAGCTTGGTCGTCTGACCAGTGAGCCTCGCCGACCGAGTCAAAGAGAGAGTGTGAGAGAGAAAAAGGGAAAATCTGGGTATAGTAGGCCTCGGCTGAGTCAGTTGGATGTGCCGAGCCTTGTCTTGAGCCTCGGCCGAGTCCAGTCGAGTGTGCCGAGCGTTGCCTCGAGCCTCGGCTGAGTCAAGCTGGGAGTCCGTAGCGTTTAGGATTGAGTTTCTTTTAGTTTGTTTTTGCAGAATTATGTAAAGGCTTCAAAAAGTCCTACAAGGCTCATTTTATGTCCAAATCCTATGAAACAAATTTTGTTGTGTTCAGCATGATTAGATCTAACTGTGAAAAATGTTAAATGCATTTTGGTGATATTTTTATGTGTAGATTTATTTAAATTAGAAAAGTGCTGATAACTTGGAAAATGCATAACTAATTATGTATATGTCAGAAAAATGTGATTCCAGTTTTGTTAGGTTTGTATGGATATATAGTTTCAGGGAAAAATATAATATAAGGTTGTTCTATGAATTATTTTAGCAGTAGCTTTTAAAATGGTTAAATGTTGTTTCCTTGTTTGTTTTGTAGTAATTAGAATATGAGGAATATGAGCCTGAAAATTTATGCACACTGCTCTTGTGCTAGGAAGTTCAGTAGAAAAATGAGAAATCTATTGTTTGACACTTTTTGCTAGGGTGTGTAGTTCAAAGCACATTTCCATGATAAAATTTGTCTTTTTCATAGAGAATGGAGTTTAAGTCCAAACGGGATGAAATTTGGACCAGGGACTAGATTACATATTGTAAACTTCCAGTAATTTCTCTAAATTTTTCTGAAGCTATCTAGGATGGGTTGCTTTTATAGGCTAGTTTAATTAGATTTATTTCAGCAAGTAATTAGAGGGTAATAAACTCATTAAGTATACTTTGATGTGGTGACAACATAGCTTAACACGTTGAATATGAGAGGTTAAGCAGTTGAGTAGCAGTAGATGACATGTGCTTATCTCCTGGAATGCCTTGTTCCATGTTGCATCCCCATGCATCCCGCATGCATTCGCGTTATTTATTCATGTTATGCATCATGCAGGATCGGTAGTGGAAGTTCAGGATCTGTCACCCGAGGAGCAGTACCAGGAGGAGACGCCGGAAGAGAAAATCCCAGGAGGAGACGTTGAAGAGCTGCCGGAGTGCCGCGATCACCGCCCTTCGGACTTTGAGCGAGGCAAGCCCCGGAGCATTCTAACTCCTACTGTTTGCAAATACTTTACAATTAACCTGATGATGGATGTTGCATTAGGTTATAGGAATTGATTGCTACCGTTGATGCATTATTACTTATCCTTGTCCACCTGCCATATATCTTGATATCCCTGTTTAGGTCTAGGCTCGTTATATGCTTAGCCCTGCTTAGACCGGTAAAAGTCGGTTGATTTCCTGTCTCCCGCATATAGGTGGATACTGATCATGTTTAGCCTGTGCTATCATGAGATAACCATGTGATAATTAATCTGAGACGGAGGCGGGATGTAAGAGCAGCAGGACATGGGTTCTGTGTGCTAGTAGGCTCCCGTCTGTGTCGCATAGGACCCATTCGGGAATGTAACTTCAGTCAAATTGAACGCGTCGATCACTTAACGGAGTAGGTCTGAGTACCTCCCGCGAAGCCGAGTAAGGTTATTCGAGCCGGTGATGGAGATGTTGACGCCTAACACCCAGGGCCTCAGCTGTACCGTGGGCAACTATTCTGATCAACCTGGCATGGTCCGAGGGCAGGCAGGGCCTGATCGACCTGGCATGACCGTGGCAGTTATAGCTTGAGCGACCTGGCACTGAGATAACCCCCGGTGCAGAAGGGCCCATGGCCTTCCCGCGCATTGTGTTCTCGAATCTCCTGACTGGTAGCTTATGACTGCCGTAGCCGGAATGTGCCGGGCGAGTGTGAGACATTTTATCCCCAGCTGGGTAGGAATCGATTATAATCGCCATCGCTCCTGGATAGTGAGCAGTTGACTTTAGATCATCTCCCGTAGAACTTATGGAACTAAAATGGTTATGGAATCTGAAAGGCTATTGATGAAATAGTCACTCTTGATTGATTAATTAGCAAGTGCTTGTTTAGTACAGGTGCAAATCTAGTAAGGTAAAGTTAATGACTAAAAGCAATTGCCAACATCGGAAACTGAGTTTTTACTAAAGCTTTCATGCAAAGGAGTATGTACAGCCAACCCCACTTATATAGCCTACATGATCCTTGGTGTCTCATTATTTCTGGTTTTGTCGGGTAAGTCTGGCTGAGTACCTTCTCGTACTCAGGGTTTATTTCCCTTGTTGTTGCAGATGGCCAGTGCTTTTATGGCTACTGCGAGAACTGCTTGTACCCGGTAACGGGTGATGACTAGACTAAGGGCATGGTCAACACTTATCTCATCTGTTGCTTTTGTGGACCCGGTCAACTGATGGCACCGTATTTATGATCAACCCAAACTTATGTTTAAAGACTATGTTGCTTCCGATAATGCTATCAAACTAAGGTTTGTAATATTATTTCGTACTCCGATGTAATTTGAACTTTATGCAACTGTGATGTAACCCGTGAGCATGTTCGTGGAACAAGTACGATCTTGGCTGGATGTCGTTAAATGATTTGAAATCCTTCGAGATTTCCGGACTACCGGGTTTGTACGAGCTTAAGTACTCGATGATTTCTGCGAGAGCGGAGGTTTTCAGTGCTTAATCTGGTGCAAATTGGTCGGTTCTTTTACAGCTGGCATCGGAGCAGGTTCTGCGTTACTGTTCATAGGTGTATTTTAAAAATAGTATTTTTTAAGGATAAAGCTATATTTGCCAACTTATAGTTATATTAGGATTTGGAAAATCTTAAGGATTAAAGCTAAGGTGTGCCAGTGACCAAGTCCGTATGCCCAATAGGAATTTAGGTGGCTATTTAAGTACTAACTTGGGGGTTGTGCATCATATTTAAATTCTGTTATTTCTGTCGTCCATACGGCAAGGGTGAAATTGTATGGGTGCTATTCCTCGGAATAGTAATGTATGGATCAATTGCCTCTACGCCAAGGTAATAAGTGAGTTGTGAGAGCATGATTGGACAACCGCCAATCTAGGGAAGTGCTTGAATGATGCTGACATGTATACCTGTTGCACACAAGTATATGTGAAAGTATTAATTGTGGGAGTAATACTTTTCTGATGGGTGCTTATACTGCTTACGTGTATACCGGGTGTGCACCTAAGCCAGTATTAGATTTAATTTTCAGCAATGCATGATATTCATATTGTGGGCAGGGCTGAAATGAACTTTATGCAGGTACGCTAACTTGCGAATGTGTAGTACGCTAGTTAACGCTATGAGTGAACGTTGTATGCCACCGTCTAGCCATTAGATTGTTAGGCAGTGAGGACGTATGTTACACTCATGCATCATGATCATATAATTTTGCATGAATCTTACTTCCTTCCTTACGTTATCCGTCCCGTTCTTAAATAAAAGTTGTTCTCAACTAATTAAAAACTATGTGGATACACTTCTTTCAGATGGCCCGCACTAAGCGTACCGCCCGCAAGTCGACTGGAGGCAGGAGGCCCAATTACATGCTGGGACCCTGGACAGCCGAGGGGTCAGAGGATTTTCTGGAGGAGTTCGGCATGCCTACTCTTTTGTGGAGGGTGCTGCACTTAGTCGGATACCAGGAGGGCCAGGAGCCGCAATATGAATGGCATCGAGTTCAGTTTTCAGAGGATCGCTACATGTACACAGTTGAGGTGGACGTGCCCAGCCGTGATCCGCAGGATCATGTGTGGTGCCGCAGGGTGTTTGCTCTTCAGGGCAGGACTCCTTGGGATGAAGCCAACCAAGTTGCATATACTGTTCTTCGGGACATCATGGAGGATCATCCAGAGGTAGTTGCCCAGGCCACAGCCGGTGTCTTCCCCACAGCAGATCCGTACCAGTCGGTGTGGCGTCAGCCAGGTGCCATCGTGTTGGGGGCCAGTTCTTCGGAGCGCGAGCACTGCGCAGGACCAGCTGGGAGTGCTATGGCCGCACTCATGGCTACCTATGGGAGTTTGTCACGTAGCTACGACCACCTGGACCACATCCTCAGCGGGGAGATAGCTTCACATCACCAGAGGCAGGAAGAGCATGCTACAGAGATCAACCTTCTCACCACCCAGCTAGCCCACATGACCGTTGAGAGAGACCAGGCTCGTCAGAGAGAACAGGAGACGGCACAACAGCTTAGTGACCAGCAGGGTATGACGACTTTCTTATCCACCATCATGGCCGATACTGAGGAGTCGCTACGTAGTGTTTGTCTCGAGGGTATGCGCGCGACTGAGCAGAACAGGCTTCTCAGGCTACAGGTGGGAGATTTGGAGCTGCAACTTCATCATCTCCAGGACTACAATGATCGCCTACATGAGGAGATTCATCGCCGTGAGAATGAGAGGAACCCTATCCTTCCTCAGGAGGACCCGGATTCTCATGCTTCGTCCAGTGGTTCTTCGAACATCTCGAGTGATGATGATGACAACGACGATGATGACGACGGTGCCATTAGGGAGTAGACTAGTTAGTGTTAGCGAGTTTTGATCTTGTCTCATGTCCTAGCGCTTGATCTTTTGGGGTTATCATGTGGATGTAAGGTTGTGTGATGGACCTGTGCGCGTGTGACGCAAAACCTTTGAAAGCCCCGTATGTATGGGCACCTATGGATGTTATGTTGACTTTTGTATGTTATGTGATGAGCATCTTTTATCATGTGATGATGCGATGTGGATCGAGATTTATTATGCCTCTGCAATTGTTTGGTGAATTCGTTTTCCGAATAATTTCCGTTGGCATGGTTTATTGTTCTCCGCAATAATGGCAACGTCATTTAATGATTATTGCTATCACTACATGCAGATGACGATGACTCGCAGTGGGGCGGGTGGTCGTGATGGTAATGATGGCAACAGGGAAAACCGCGATCCACCACCTCCTCCACCACCCACAGCTGAGCAACTCTTCACTCAGTTTTTGGGAAGTCAATGCAACATCGAGGCGCTTCTGCGAGAGAATTTGGCGCATGGCAATCAACGCCCTGAGCCGAATCAGTACAGCTCGTTCAAGGATTTTCTGGACATAAGGCCGCCAATTTTCAAGGAAGCCATAGAACCTCTAGAAGCAGAAGAGTGGTTGCATACAATGGAGCAGAAGTTTCGACTGCTCAGGCTTACAGAGGAGTTGAAGGCAGAATATGCCGCACATCAGCTACATGGGCCAGCCGGAATTTGGTGGGGACATCACCGTACCACTTATCCAGCCCGTACACCTGTCACTTGGAGAATGTTCGCGGAAGCTGTTCGCGGGCACTATATTCCGCCAGGCTTGACTCAGATGAAGGTGGCTGAATTCATGAGCTTAACACAAGGAACTCGATCAGTGACCGATTATCATCACTTGTTCAATTCCTTGTCTCGATATGTTCCAGACTTCGTCGACACAGATGCTAAGAAGATTGCTAGTTTCAAGAGAGGCTTGAACACTAAAATGGCAAAGTCAGTGGGTACATCTTCCCGTACCACCTTCAATGACTTCATAAGTGACTGCCTGATTCAAGAGGGTCATAACAACAAGCATGCTGCAAGTAAGGCCCGGAAGAGGACCTTTGATTCTGGACCATCTCAGCCTAGAGGACCACCAGCCCAGCGTTCTCAATATCGACCACCAGCGCCGGGGGCACGTTTCCAGCCACCGCAAAAGAAGAATCAGCCGCAAGCTCAGCGTAATCAGAGGCCATACAAAGTAGCTGCTAATCAAGCTCATGGAGGTCAGGGCAGCTCGACCGGAGGAAAACCTTCAGTTCGTGGGCCGTGTTACAATTGCAACCAAGAGGGGCACTTCGCAAGATATTGCCCCCACCCAAGGAAGCAACAGGCTAGTTACCCCGCACGCCTGCACAACATGACCATTGAAGAAGCTCGGGCAGGAGAGCCCGTGACTGCCGGTATGTGTCTCGTAAACCATCATCCTGCAGTTGTTTTATTTGATACTGGATCATCGCATTCTTTCATGAGCAAGGCATTTGCACAAAAGCATAATCAATAAATCTCTGAAATGGATTATGGGTTTCGCGTGAGCTCCGTAGGGAGTAGCGTGTTATCTAGACAGATGGTGTGTAATGTGACCATCGATATTGGAGGGCATAAATTTGGAGCCAACTTAGTGGTTTTGCCAGGACTAAGTATGGATGTAGTCTTAGGAATGAGTTGGATGACCATGTGGAATGCGGTGTTAGACACTGCAAACAGAACTCTTACCTTATCTGATTATCCGACAGGTAACAAGCTTCGCGTATCTCTTCCTTGAGGTGCCAATCTTTTTGACTTATCTTGTACTCTTGCTATAGAAGACCTCTCCAAAATTCCAGTTGTTAGGGATTTTCCGGACGTTTTTCCAGATGAGTTACCAGGGTTACCACCAAAGAGAGCAGTGGAGTTTGTGATAGAGTTGTTACCAGGAACTGCACCAATCTCTAGGAGACCGTATCGAATGCCACCCAATGAATTGGCAGAACTCAAGACCCAAATCAAGGAACTCTTGAATAAGGGGTTCATTCAGCCTAGTGTGTCAGAATGGGGTTGCCCAGCTCTGTTTGTCAAGAAGAAGGATAAGTCTTTACGCATGTGTGTGGATCATCGTCCACTCAATGTTGTGACTGTTAAGAATAAGTATCCGCTACCTAGGATAGACATCCTTTTTGATCAGTTATCAAGGGCCAAGGTGTTTTCTAAGATTGATCTAAGGTCTGGGTATCATCAGATTCGAATCAGACCACAGGATATCCCAAAGACTGCTTTCTCAACCAGATACGGGTTATATGAGTATCTTGTCATGTCCTTTGGATTAACAAATGCTCCAGCATACTTCATGAGTTTGATGAACTCCGTGTTCATGCCAGAATTGGACAAGTTTGTGGTAGTGTTCATTGACGATATTCTGGTTTACTCGGAAAATGCAGAAGATCATGCATAACATTTGAGGGTTGTCTTATCTAGACTCAGGGAACACAAGCTCTATGCTAAATTCAGCAAGTGCGAGTTTTGGATGAGGAAAGTACAATTTCTTGGTCATATTCTGTCAGAAGAAGGCATTTCAGTTGACCCTAGCAAAGTACAGTAAGTCATGGACTGGAAAGCTCCTACTTCAGTTGGTGAGATTCGTAGTTTCTTGGGCTTAGCAGGATATTACCGCCGTTTTATTCCAGAATTCTCCAAGATTGCAAAGCCAATGACCAGTTTGTTGCAAAAGAATCAGAAATTTGATTGGACAGAGAAGTGCGAAACTGCTTTCCGTACCTTGCGGAAGCTGTTGACCACTGCTCCTGTTTTAGCTCAACCGGATGTTGAGAAACCCTTTGATGTATTTTGTGATGCGTCAAAGGTAGGCCTAGGTTGTGTTCTCATGCAAGACGGCAGAGTGATTGCTTATGCTTCGCGGCAATTGCGAAAGCATGAAGTGAATTACCCAACCCACGATCTGGAATTAGCTGCCGTTGTACATGCTTTGAAGATTTGGAGACACTATCTGCTTGGGAATGTCTGCAATATGTACACCGACCACAAGAGTCTTAAATATATTTTCACGCAAGCAGAATTGAATATGAGGCAAAGAAGATGGCTGGAATTGATTAAGGATTATAATCTTCAAATTCACTATCATCCAGGCAAGGCGAATGTTGTGGCCGATGCTCTGAGCCAGAAATCACGCTGTAATGCTATGAAGCTTCTACCAGAGGATGAGTTCAGCTTAACACATGCTGCAGTGCTACAAGATTTAGAGTTGCGCAATGTGTTAGTTGACCAAATTATAGAAGGCCAGAAAACCGATAAAGGGATCTATAATATTAAGGAAAGGCTCAAGGATGAAAAAGAGGCCGATAAGCTCTTTCGAGTTGACGAAAATGGAGTTCTATGGTTTCACCAACGTTTAGTGGTGCCTAAGGATAGAGAACTCAGGAATCGGATCATGGATGAAGCACATTTGTCCAAATTATCTATTCATCCTGGAAGTACAAAAATGTACCAAGATTTGCGTCCGAGATTTTGGTGGACCAAAATGAAGAAAGAAATTGTTGCTTATGTTGCAAGGTGTGACACGTGTTGTCGAGTAAAAGCTATTCATTTGAAACCAGCTGGAATGCTTCAGCCATTAGCTATACCTGAATGGAAGTGGGAAGAAGTAAGTATGGATTTCATCGTTGGTTTACCCACGACTCAGAAGGGTAATGATTCAATTTGGGTAATTGTGGCTCGTCTCACAAAGACCGCACATTTCATTCCAGTCAAGACCAACTATAAGGCCCCAGATTATGCAGAGATCTACATAAGTCAGATTGTGCGACTGCACGGTGTACCAAAGGTTATAGTCTCTGATCGCGGACCACAGTTTACTGCACCGTTTTGGGAAAAGTTGAAGAAGGAGTTAGGCACGAATTTAGTCCGAAGCTCAGCCTATCATCCGCAAACATCAGGGCAGACAGAGAGAGTGAATCAAGTTCTAGAGGATATGTTAAGAGCCTGTGTTTTATCAGCAAAAGGTTCTTGGGAAAAATGGTTACCATTAGCAGAGTTTTGTCGGGTAAGTCTGGCTGAGTACCTTCTCGTACTCAGGGTTTATTTCCCTTGTTGTTGCAGATGGCCAGTGCTTTTATGGCTACTGCGAGAACTGCTTGTACCCGGTAACGGGTGATGACTAGACCAAGGGCATGGTCAACACTTATCTCATCTGTTGCTTTTGTGGACCCGGTCAACTGATGGCACCGTATTTATGATCAACCCAAACTTATGTTTAAAGACTATGTTGCTTCCGCTAATGCTATCAAACTAAGGTTTGTAATATTATTTCCTACTCCGATGTAATTTGAACTTTATGCAACTGTGATGTAACCCGTGAGCATGTTCGTGGAACATGTACGATCTTGGCTGGATGTCATTAAATGATTTGAAATCCTTCAAGATTTCCGGACTACTGGGTTTGTACGAGCTTAAGTACTCGATGATTTCTGCGAGAGCGGAGGTTTTCAGTGCTTAATCTGGTGCAAATTGGTCGGTTCTGTTATAGAGTCTCTGCGGATCTCAGCAAGCTACAGCAGAGGATGGGAGAGCAGGAAACCCTAAGTGCGAAAGAGCAAATGACTGAGATGGTTGGGAGGAGGGTGTCTCCCGACTACTTATCCTACTACTAGCCTAAGTCTATTTCCTACTCGACCCCTCTCTATTCTAATTACAGAGCGAACCAGCTAAACCCTAGGGTTATTCTGGACCAACTCGGTGGTAGGTGTATCCGACGGCCACGCCCGCACAACTCGTCCGCGTTGCCTCCACGCAACCTTCCGATTGCCACCACGTGCCGCCCTCGCTCTGCACCCCCGGTTTTGTGGCCCAAACCGGGAAACCAGCCTTTTCCAGCCAACCCCCGGTTTTGAGGCCCAAACCGGGAAACTAGCCCACCAGCATCTGAGTTTTGAGGCCAAACTCAGCAAACCCTCAGCGCCCAGGTTTTGAGGCCCAAACCTCGAAACCGTCCTCAGCCCGAGTTTTGTGGCCAAACTCGGAAACCCTCAGCCCGAGTTTTGTGGCCAAACTCGGAAACCCTCAGCCCGAGTTTTGTGGCCAAACTCGGAAACCGTCCACGCCCACGTTTTGAGGCCCAAACCTGGAAATCGTCCATCCGATGGTTTTTCTCTGGCTCTACCACCAAACCGACGTCGTAGATGGGATGCACCTCCCGTGCAACCCGTCCAACGACACGTGTCCCCGAGTCCACGACTCACGCAACACATGACCGCACTTCTTCACTTGTCGTCGTCACAGGCTGCCAGCCACCACAGCTGATCCTCGGGCCTCTGGTCCCTCAGTCCAAGCCTCACGTCCGCCCTCCACCGCTCGGTACCTCAGCATGGCACGTCCGCCGCACGGCACGCCCATCCTTCACCACACCTGGTCCATCGGCATGACACGTCTTGGCTTGACCTTCACCTGCCTTCGATCACTGCATCCGTGCTCGACACCTGCACAACACAAGCCAAAGAACATGCGCATCATCCTAGTTGACAATCACTCATCACTCAGAGACCCGGCATACACCCAAGTATCTGCAATCTCCCCCTTGATGAGTGCATTGTCAACTACTCACACAAATCATAATGAAAAGAAGAATAAGGAAGAAGGAGGAAGGAGAAGGAGAAAACTCAACCAAATGACCCAAAAGCATAACAAAGCCGAAGAAGGTCAAGTGGAAAGAGCGAAAGAACTTGGTCCCCAAAGACATGGGCAGCGGCTCGACGCAACCAAGCAAAGCAAAGCTAGCTCTCAAGAATAGGTAGAATAGGCTCAACACCGCTAGCCGATACCAATTGAAAACTCCAGAGAAAAGAGCTCAAACCAATTGAAGCCGAATGAAAATCGAAGCAAAAAGCTAGTCCCTCAAGATAGAGGCACAGAGGCTCAACACAACTAGCAAAGAAAGCTCGAAACCAATGCCTTTCGGCCAAGCACGCTCCGAACCAATTGGAATGACTCCAAACCAATCGAAGACAAAATACCCTGAAAATAAATGTTTGCTAGTTCCTCAAGACAGAGGCAAAGGCTCAACACAACTAGCAAACTCCCCCTCGACAAGTGCAAGCAACTAGGAAAACCCCCCTTAGGTCCAACATGAGAAGAGCACAAAGATTTGAAATTCTCCCCCTTGACGAAAACTCCCCTTTAGTTGAACATCTAGGAGACATATGATTTGCAATTTCTCCCCCTTAGTTGAAAATGCACTAATCAAGAAAAGGCATCAAGGCAAGAAACTCCCCCTTCCAACATGCATATGAAGTCAGAAATGCAAGTTAGCAGCTTCAGGCATATATTCAAAAGAGTGCAAAAATGCTCTAAACAGTATAACTCCAATGACTCAACTAAGCACTCTAATAGCGAAGGCTCAAACTGATCACACGGATGAAATATGAACAAATGAGCATGTGAGCAGTCTTTAGCCAAAAAGATAGTCACCATCAAAACAGCACTACACATGTATAGACAGGAATCCAAACAAGTGCTAAACATGTATACAAGGTGAACTACCCCTAGCAAAGTTCAATCATCATGCATAGGAATGAAGCATATACTTGTGATTTCATTTTTATATCGGAGTTGCAGCGGTGAAATTTCACAAGTTAAATTTCAGCATGTGATTGCGAGAGGTTGAAAGCTTGTCATTGCCTAACTTTTCAACCGAGCGAAGCCTATGCCAAAGCAATCAGAAGCTTAAAGCTACGGTTTCGGTCATACACTACACGGCTCAAGTTTAACTCAAAGTGCAATGAGAAACAGTCTTGATACCGTGAGGTGTTGACAAGCAATCCCATCTCGATCTTTTCAATTCACTAAAACTTGGTTCAAATTTTAAACATGATATGAATAGACCAAGCAAGCGAATGACTCAGAACTAGAGACAAAGCAACCTAGCATATATGAAAAGCAGGAATGGACTCAACACACCCTACACATGCTAGTTGCATATCTCAATGGTGAACATTTTCAGATTTATATGCATTAAGCAAATTCACCATTCCAAAATAGCTCAGCTCACAACATGTACTAGTGATCAGAAAGAGCATAAGCTACAAGCATCAATATAAGCATCAGAGCATACTACATAGAGCATAGGTACATTCTAGTGAATATAAACATGAAGCTCAGAATATAAATGCGTATGCTGAAATGCAAAAGAAAAGAAAGACAAACGAAAAGAATCAATCTAGTATACAAGATCCAAAATGTTTCCCCCATCTAAAAGGGGAAACACACACCAAGCTCACCCCTCAACCTATTAAAGGTTGATTCGTCTAAAGGCTTGGTGAAAATATCAGCCAGTTGGTAATGAGTATCGATATGGCGAAGGTCGATATCACCCTTCTCCTGGTGGTCTCGCAAGAAATGAAAGCGCACATCAATGTGTTTGGTCTTCGAGTGAAGCACAGGGTTTTTAGCAACGCTAATAGCACTCGTGCTATCACAAAGCAAAGGCACGCGAGAAAAGCTCAGACCAAAATCACGCAAAGTGGCCATCATCCAAAGCAACTGGGAACAGCAGCTAGCTGCAGCAACATACTCAGCCTCCGTAGTGGACTGAGCGACACTAGACTGCTTGCGAGAAGACCACGAAACAAGAGAAGAACCAATAAATTGGCAAGTCCCAGAAGTGGACTTGCGCTCAATACGGCAACCAGCAAAATCAGCATCCGAATAACCGCAAAGGGAAAGGGTGGAGGAAGCAGAATATGAAATCCCGAACTCAGGTGTGAAATGAAGGTACCTGAAAATCCGCTTCACCGCCTGATGGTGAGAGGTGCGCAGCGACGACTGAAAGCGCGCACACAGACACACCGCGAACTGGATGTCCGGGCGTGTCGCCGTCAGGTAGAGGAGCGACCCGATCATGCTGCGGTACTCCTTCTGGTCCACTGCTTCTCCATCCACATCCGCATCCAGGGCAGTCGTCGTCGACATGGGTGTTGGAAAAGGCTTGGCCTCACTCATATTGAACCGCTTCAGCAAGTCCTTGGTGTACTTGCCCTGGTGCACAAACGTCCCCTCACGAGATTGCTTAATTTGCAACCTGACAAAGAATGTCAGCTCGCCCAACATGCTCATCTCAAACTCCCTGCTCATAGTATCTGCAAACTTGGCAACCAAAGCGTGAGAAGAACCACCGAAAATGATATCATCCACGTAAATCTGGACCAAGAGAGTGTCTTTGCCTTGCTTGAGGAGAAAGAGCGTTTTATCTACACATCCCATTTTAAAACCCTTAGCAAGCAAAAAGGTTTTCAACCAATCATACCAGGCTCTAGGGGCTTGTTTCAAACCATATAAGGCTTTGTGAAGTTTAAAAATATGGTTTGGAAACTTAGGATTTTCAAAACCGGGGGGTTGCTCAACATAAACTTCTTCTTCTATGTAGCCGTTTAAGAAGGCACTCTTGACATCCATTTGAAAAAGTTTGAAACCTTTGGATGTAGCAAAGGCCAAGAGTATCCTAATTGCCTCCAAACGAGCTACAGGAGCAAACGTCTCCTCATAGTCTATCCCCTCCTTCTGACTATAACCCTTCGCTACAAGCCTAGCCTTGTTTCTAACAACGTGGCCATCCTCTCCTTGCTTGTTTTTGAAAACCCATTTTGTCCCAATAGGCTTACACTCAGGAGGAGGTGGAACTAGAACCCAAACCCGATTTCGCTCAAAATTTTCTAACTCCTCATGCATGGCATTGACCCAATCCGGATCCGTCAAAGCGTGTCCAACATCTCGGGGCTCAAAATTAGCAACAAAAGCAGAATGAGCAAAGTGCGAGATTTGCTGTGACCTGGACCGAGTGACCCGTTCGTCGATGCTGCCGATCATCTGCTGAGGCGGGTGCTGGCGCTGAATGTGTCGTGGCGCCTCCCTTGCCGAAGTGGCCTCCCCCTCAACAGCAGCTGGTGCCTCCCCGGGTACAAATGGTACTGCTCGGGGTGGCAGATCCCACGGCCCCTAGGAAGAAGAGGTGTCGGGGCCGTGAGTCGTCGTAGAAGCCGCTCTTTGCGGCACTGCAGGTGGAGGAGGTGCTGGGTCATCTATCCCTTCAGCACCTTCTTCATCCTCATCAAAAAGAGGCTCGCCAACCTCATGATCACCTGCGCGTTCAAAGCGAGAAGAAGGACAAACCATGGTCTCGTTGAAGGTGACATCGGATGTCTCCATGACTTGGTTAGTGTTAAGGTTAAGTACACGATAAGCTCGAGTGTGAGTGCCATAACCCAAAAACACACCGTCAGAAGAACGAGACTCAAACTTGTCGAAGTTGCCCTTTTTGAGTATAAAACAATGGCAACCAAAAACTCGAAAATAACTCACTTTGGGTAGTTTTCCAAAACGCAACTCATAAGAAGTCTTTTTCAAGAAAGCTCGGAGAAAAATGTGATTGGAAATGTAGCATGCAGTGCTCATAGCTTCGGCCCAATATCGCCTAGGAGTCCTATGCTCATCGAGCATCGTCCTGGCCATCTCAACAAGGGTCCGATTCTTCCTCTCTACAACACCATTTTGTGGCGGTGTGTAGGGGGAAGAAAACTGATGCTCTAAACCCAAAGAGTTACAAAACTTCTCAAAATCCGAATTCTTGAATTCAGAACCATTATCACTCCGAATTGCTCGCATCGAGTTCAAAGGGAACTCGTTCTGAAGACGCAAGATCAGATTGCGAGCAAAGGAGAAAGTCTCGGTCTTCTCAGCTAAAAAGAAGACCCACGAATATCTCGAAAAGTCATCAACAACCACAAGCACATACCACTTCCCCCCAATCGAGCTCACCCGAGCGGGACCAACAAGGTCCATGTGCAAAAGCTCTCCAGGGCGCTTGGTCATGACCTGAGTCACTGGATGGTGGGGAGCGGCAACCATCTTCCCGTGTCTACAAGAGTGGCAAACAAGATCCTTCTCTATATGCAACTTGGGCAATCCTCGGATTAGGCCAAGTGAACTAAGCCTTGCAAGCAAGTCGAAGCTCAAATGTCCAAGTCTTCTATGCCACTTCCAAAGATCAGAGGAGGAAGGTCCAGCCACAAGACAACGAGAAGTGCCAAAAGACTCTGAGAAATTCGCACGAAAGACTTTTCCAAAGGGCGAAATCAAACACACAAGATTGCCCTGAGGATCCAAAATACGACTGAGATTCGGTTTAAAACGAATCTCATAGTCGTTGTCAAAGAGTTGCGAAATAGAAAGAAGGTTAAAATGCAAGTTAGAAACAAGAGCAACATCACGCAACACAAAGTGCTCATTAACTCGCACCGACCCGCGAGACAATACCTTACCTTTGCTATTGTCGCCGAAGGTTATGTACTCCTTTCCGGCAACAGGGCTAAGGCTGGAGAACCACTTGGCGTTTCCGGTCATGTGCCTCGAGCAACCGGAATCCACCAACCAAATGTCCTCCAACCGTTTTACCTACATCAATAAAAAGACATAGGGTGAGCATACGGTCCAACACTGGGGTTAGTGAAGTAGGAAGAGTACCAGTGTTGGGCCGGCTGCTCAAAAGAACGGTTAGCAGAAAAACCATTCCTAGCACGTCTACGAGAGGAGCGATCACCACGTAGAGGAAAACGTGGTCCGCTAAGGGAGGAGCGTCCATCGCGATACTCAAAACGCGGTGGGGGAAAACGCTCAACTACAAAGCCTCCGCCACGGGGTCCATAGCCTACAACTGCAGGCTCCCGTCGGGCACGCTCTCTACGAGGCCTAGGCCTAGGGACTTGAGGCTCAACACCTCTAGGCCTAGCGACTCTCCTCGGAGCTCTCTGCTGCCTAGGCCTGGAAACTTGAGGTTCTGGACCTCTGGGCCTAGCAGTACGTCTCGGTGCTCTCCTCTGAACATTCGGCGCATGCACATCATGAAAAGGATGGTACATGTCCGGGTTGTTGATCTCCCTAACACGGCGCGCCTCTCTCTTGCGCCTAAAGCAGAACTCGCTCAAGTGTCCATCTCTCCCACAGAAATCACAATGATACCTCACCGCACGCAAAGGGGGTTGTTGGTACTCATGGCTGTGGGTGTGGATCACTTTGCCCTTCTGTGGCAACTCCTCCTGGATAGGTGGCATTGTATCCAGCTTGTTCTTTAGGTGGTTGGGTTTGGGATGTCATACTTGGTTCTTGGGTGGAGCTCTCGGAGATTCCTCAAACACCCCATCCTTGGTGATAGGCTTGACCGGCTCTTTGGATGGAAGCTTGGTCAGTTTGGGAGTAGTGGTGGAGTTGGGCTTCTCACTAGGATTCAGACCACTCGACTCTCCAATCTTCCCAAAAGCAGAAAGATCAACACCCTGAGCAAGACCTACACCAGAACCTCCAGCAGCTCGCTTAAATTGGGAGATCATCATCCCGAGCTGTGGCTCACTATAAGAGACCCAAGACAAGATGGTCTGAAGGTATGTGTTTTCCTCCTCGGTTTGCATCTTGCCATGCTTGACATTCGCAATCTCCATCTCCAAACCCTCACACAAAGCACACTTAGCCACACAAGTGCTACCTGAGTTGGCCTCGTCAAGAGACACAATCTTGGCATTCTTCTCTGCCAACTCAGATTGCAAGACAGGACAAGTCTTGCACGCACCCAACAGAGAAGGTCTAGCCTTCAGCTCATCCACCTCTCCTACCAACGCAGCATACTTACCTCTCAAAGTGAGAAGGTCAGTCATGTGCGTGGTGCACATCTCACACTCAACCTCCTCCGACACGCCCACGGTGGACTTGGCAAACTCAAGCTCCCTCACCGTGTCCTCCCACTTCTGCCTAAACTCCTTGCGCTCTCTAGCGGCACGCCTAAGCAACTTGTCCTGACTAAGGAGCGCGGCAGTAAGCTTCTCAACCTCAGCAGAAAGCTCGTCGTGGGTGAGAGATACCTGGGAGGTGTCGTCGTCGTCGTCGTTCTGAGGGGTGTGCTCCAGCTTGCCGTCGACCTCATCACCAAGCGCCATGGTGCAGAAGCTGTCGTCGTCGACGAAGAAGCAGAGACCGTTCAGCTTGTCCTCGATCCTCTTCTTCTTCTCAGACTCGTCATCGCTTGAGCAAGCGGAGTCGTCATCCGAGCCGTCGACGTCACTGAGCGTGGCGAAGAACGCACGCTGCTCAGCCTGGGCCTTCTCCAAGTACTTCTTCTTGATGTACTCCTTGTTGAAGCCGCCCCTCCGCTTGTGCCTCGCGGGGACGTACTTCTCCTTGCGCTTGCCGGAGTCGTACTTGTGCCCATGATCGCCCTTCCCAGATGAATGCATCTTCTTGGGGCAATTGGCGATGAAGTGATCGGGGTCGCCGCACTCATAGCATCCTGAGCGTCCTCCACCGGGGCGACGGTTCATGCGGTTGTTGTGAAACCGCATGAACCGGTTGGCTAGCATTGCCAACTCGTCATCTCCCAACGACTCAAGCTGGTCCTCTGTGACAGAAAAGAGAGACGAAAGAGCAAAACCTCCAGAGGGGTTAGAAGAGCCAGAAACCAAAGCCATAGTCGGGCCAGAAGGATTCTCATAAGAAGCCCTCGACATGGCGTCAATCTCACTAGACTTGAGCTTACTAAAGAGCTCATCGCAGGTGAGGGTCTCATAGTTAGACGATTCGATGATCGCCTGGACCTTTGAGTCCCACACCGACCGATCAAGAGTGTGCAAAAGCTTCAAAGCCCTCTCATGATCGTCAAAAGGCAACAGCTCCTTGTTCGCTCTCATCTTGTTGACAATGACCTAAAAGCGAGCGAATAAACTCTCTATGCTCTCGCCAGGCATATGTCAAAAGTTCTCATACTCCCGCTTGTGCGACTCATAGAGGCGAGATTTGACCTGAGTGGTTCCCTCATGGAAACGCATGAGGGTCGCCCAAATCTCGTGAGCCGTGGGGAGGTGAGAAACGCGATCGAACTCGGACATGCTCAAACAGGAGAACAAGGCGTTACGTGCCCGGCTATTGGCCTCGTGCTCATCGATCTGGAGCTGAGTGACACGAGCAGCCAAGACAACGTAATCATCCCTGTTGCAAATCTCCCAAACAGAAGAGCCCATGCTCTGGAGATAGGCCAACATGCGTATCTTCCAATACGCATAGTTCGTCCCATCAAAGAACGGCGGTTTGCCCACGCCGCGATCCAGGTCACCTTCCGTGGATCTGGAACCGGCTAAGGTGGAAGATCCTTAACCTGCTCCGATACCAATTGAAGGACCGAGAAGCACTCAGAAAGCGACCAGAGGGGGGGGGGGGTGAATGGGAGCTTCAAATTTTCCTTTCGGGAACTAGTAGCCACTGTCCCAAGAATCACCCCAAACGACAAACCTTAGAGCTTGCTAGTGTCCACGACCCTAGATGTAGGGTGGATGCTTCCAAGAAGCACAGCGGGACACTACACAACTCTAGAAAGCCAACGCAAAAGACGGAAACCAAATCCGACAAAGAACGAACGAATCCCGAACGAAAACGCGCTGAGACAACACTGACCGGACTCACCCTGCGTTCGGTCAACGGGCACCGGACGCGTCCGGTCAGGCAAAGACGGATTTCGGTGCTCTCTGTGTTGGACCGGACTCACCAGAGTCGAGCGTCCGGTCAGTTCACAGTGCGTCCAGTCACACAAGCCAAAATACGTGAACAGTAAAACTAGAGCGTCCGGTCAGGTGCAAACACCAGCGTCCGGTCAAGTCAGAGAAGCGCTGCGCGATATTCAGCCACCGGACGCGTCCGGTCACACGAATGGACCAGCGTCCGGTCAGTTGAAACAGAGATGCGTTCAACGCATTCAACGACTGGACTCTGTCCGAGCGTCCGGTCGAGTGCATCCGGTTAATACAAAAACCGAACACAGCAAACCTTCAACCACTGGACGGACTGCCCTAGCGTCCGGTCGGCCCGAGTCAGCGTCCGGTCACCCCGAAACTGAGTAGTTCGTCCACCGATTCGCCTCGATCTCACCCAACACAAATCCTCTAGGGATCAAACTTGGTGAGATGAGTCACAAAGAGGATAGTGAGCTATCTCTAGGAGATCATGGCTCGAACCTATCTCCAAATCGGTGAATCGAAGAATTTAGGGGGAGGGAAGAAAACTTGACCCGAAACGAAAAATCGTTCGATCTCCTAGATCGTGAGGTTAGAGAGTAATTCCTTCGGTGGAAAGAAGTGCCTCACGATCTAGAACAACTTGGTTCAAACGGTTTTGCAAAAGATGAACAGAGCAAAGAGATCAAGCGACGGGAAAATCGTGGAGAAAAAGGATTCCACGAAGAACACAACCAAAACGCGAATCGACACCACGATCTTGCAGCCCAAGCGCAAACACATGCTGTGACAAGGAGGTTACGGCCTCCTTTCCTCAAAAACAACAATACACAGAGGTGAGTCTCTCTGCGGATCTCAGCAAGCTACAGCAGGGGATGGGAGAGCAGGAAACCCTAAGTGCGAAAGAGCAAATGACTGAGATGGTTGGGAGGAGGGTGTCTCCCGACTACTTATCCTACTACTAGCCTAAGTCTATTTCCTACTCTACCCCTCTCTATTCTAATTACAGAGCGAACCAGCTAAACCCTAGGGTTATTCTGGACCAACTCGGTGGTAGGTGTATCCGACGGCCACGCCCGCACAACTCGTCCGCGTTGCCTCCACGCAACCTTCCGATTACCACCACGTGCCGCCCTCGCTCTGCACCCCCGGTTTTGTGGCCCAAACCGGGAAACCAGCCTTTTCCAGCCAATCCCCGGTTTTGAGGCCCAAACCAGGAAACCAGCCCACCAGCATCTGAGTTTTGAGGCCAAACTCAGCAAACCCTCAGCGCCCAGGTTTTGAGGCCAAAACCTAGAAACCGTCCTCAGCCCGAGTTTTGTGGCCAAACTCGGAAACCCTCAGCCCAAGTTTTGTGGCCAAACTCGGAAACCGTCCACGCCCAGGTTTTGAGGCCCAAACCTGGAAACCGTCCATCCGATGGTTTTTCTCTGGCTCTACCACCAAACCGACGTCGTAGATGGGATGCACCTCCCGTGCACCCCGTCCACCGACACGTGTCCCCGAGTCCACGACTCAGGCAACACATGACCGCACTTCTTCACTTGTCGTCTCACAGGCTGCCAGCCACCACAACTGATCCTCGGGCCTCTGGTCCCTCAGTCCAAGCCTCACGTCCGCCCTTCACCGCTCGGTACCTCAGCATGGCACGTCCGCCGCACGGCACGCCCATCCTTCACCGCACCCGGTCCATCGGCACGGCACGTCTTAGCTTGACCTTCACCTGCCTTCGATCACTACATCCGTGCTCGACACCTGCATAACACAAGCCAAAGAACATGCGTTTCATCCCAGTTGACAATCACTCATCACTCAGAGACCCGGCATACACCCATGTATCCGCACAACCAGCAAAATTGGCATCAGAATAACCGCAAAGGGAAAGGGTGGAGGAAGCAGAATACCAAATCCCAAATTCTGGTGTGAAGCATAAGTACATCATAATGCGCTTGATCGCCTGACGGTGAGAAGTGCGCAGCGACGACTGAAATCGCGCGCACAGACACACCGCGAACTGGATGTCCGGGCGTGTCGTCGTCAGGTATAGCAGCGACCCGATCATACTCCGGTACTCCTTCTGGTCCATAGCTTCTCCATCCACATCCGCATCCAGGGCTGCCGTGGTCGACATGGTTGTTGGAAGAGGGTTGGCCTCACCCATGTCGAACTTCTTCATGATGTCCTTGGTGTACTTGCCCTGGTGCACGAACGTCCCCTCTCGGGATTGCTTGATTTGCAACCTGAGGAAAAACATCAACTCGCCCATCATGCTCATCTCAAACTCCCTGCTCATAGTGTCTGCAAACTTGGCAACCAAAGCGTGAGAAGAACCACCAAAAATGAAATCATCCACGTAAATCTGGACCAAGAGAGTGTCATTACCTTGCTTGAGGAGAAAGAGCATTTTATCCACACATCCCATTTTAAAACCCTTAGCAAGCAAAAAGGTTTTTAACTTATCATACCAGGCTCTATGGGCTTGTTTCAAACCATACAAAGCTCTGTGAAGTTTAAAAACATGGTTTGGAAACTTGGGATTTTCGAAACCGGGGGGTTGTCTCACATACACTTCCTCTTCTATGTAGCCGTTTAGGAAGGCACTATTGACATCCATTTGAAAAAGTTTAAACCCTTTGTATGCAGCAAAAGCCAAGAGTATCCTAATTGCCTCCAAATGAGCTACAGGAGCAAAAGTCTCCTCATAGTCTATCCCCCTCCTTCTGACTATACCCCTGGGCTACTAGTCTGGCCTTGTTTCTCACAACATGGCCATCCTCTCCTTGTTTGTTTTTGAAAACCCATTTTGTCCCAATAGGATGACACTCAGGAGCAGGAGGAACAAGAACCCAAACCCGATTTCTTTCAAAATTTTCTAACTCCTCATACATGGCATTGACCCAATCTGGATCAGATAAAGCATGTCCAACATCTCGGGGTTTAAAATCAGCAACAAATGCAGAATGAGCAAAGTGAGAGATTTGTTGTGACCTTGACCGAGTGACACGTTCGCCGATGCTGCCGATCATCTGTTGAGGTGGATGTTGGCGCGGGATATGTCATGGCGCCTCCCGAGCAGAAATGATCTCCCCCTCAACAGCAGCTGGTGCCTCCCCGGGAACAAAAGGTACCGCTCGGGGTGGCGGATCCCATGGCCCCTAAGTCGACGAGGAGGGATCGAGGCCGTGAGGCATAGTAGAAGCCGCTATTTGTGGCACAGCAGGTGGAGGAGGTGCTGGGTCGTTCATCCCTTCAGCACCTTCTTCCTCATCATCAAAAAGAGGTTCACCAACCTCATGATCACCTGCACGCTCAAAACGAGAAGAAGGACAAACCATGGTCTCATCGAAGGTGACATCTGATGTCTCCATGACTCGGTTAGTATCAATGTTAAGTACACGACATGCGCGAGTATGAGTGCCATAACCCAAAAATACACCATCAGAAGAACGAGACTCAAATTTGTCCAGGTTGCCCTTTTTGAGTATGAAACAGTGGCAACCAAAGACTCTAAAATAACTCACCTTGGGCAGTTTTCCAAAATGCAACTCAGAAGAAATCTTTTTCAAGAAAGCTCGGAGAAAAATGCGTTTGGAAATATAGGATGTAGTGCTCATAGCTTTGGCCCAATATCGCCTAGGAGTCCTATGCTCATCGAGCATCGTCCTGGCCATCTCTACAAGGGTTTGATTCTTCCTCTCTACAACACCATTCTGAGGCGGTGTGTAGGGAGAAGAAAACTGATGCTCTAAATCCAAAGAGTTACAAAACTTCTCAAAATCCGAATTCTTGAATTCGGAACCATTATCACTCCTAATAGCTCGCATCGAGTTCAAAGGGAACTCGTTCTGAAGACACAAAATCAGATTGCGAGCAAAGGAGAAAGTCTCGGTCTTCTCAGCTAAAAAGAAGACCCACGAATATCTCGAAAAGTCATCAACAACAACAAGCACATACCACTTCCCCCCAACCGAGCTCACCCGAGCCGGACCAACAAGTTCCATGTGCTAAAGCTCTCCAGGGAGCTTGGTCATGACCTGAGTCACTGGATGGTGGGGAGCAGCAACCATCTTCTCATGTCTACAAGAATGGCAAACAAGATCCTTCTCCATGGATAACTTGGGCAATCCTCGGATTAGGCCAAGTGAGCTAAGTCTTGCAAGCAAGTCGAAGCTCAAGTGACCAAGTCTCCTATGCCACTTCCAAAGATTAGAGGGGGAAGGTCCAGCCAAAAGACAACGAGAAATGCCAAAAGACTCTGAGAAATTCGCACGAAAGACTTTTCCAAAGGGCAAAATCAAACACACAAGAATGCCCTGAGGATCCAAAATACGACTAAGATTCGGTTTAAAACGAATCTCATAGTCATCATCGAAAAGTTGCGAAACAGAAAGAAGGTTAAAATGCAAGTTAGAGACAAGAGCAACATCGCGCAACACAAAGTGCTCATTAACTCGCACCGAGCCATGAGACAACACTTTACCTTTGCTATTGTCGCCAAAGGTGATAAACTCCTTTCCGGCGACTGGACTAAGACTGGAGAACCACTTGGCATTTCCGGTCATGTGCCTCGAACACCCGGAATCCACCAACCAAACTTTCTCCAATCGTTTTACCTAGGAGGTGTTCTCGTCGTCATCGTCGTTCCGAGGGATGTCCTCCAGCTCGCCGTCGACCTCCTTGCCGAGGGCCATGGTGCAGAAACCCTCGTCATCGGCGAAGAAGCAGAGGCCATTGAGCTTGTCCTCGATCCTCTTCTTCTTCTCGGACTTGTCGTTGCTCGAGGAAGCGGAGTCGTCATCCGAGTCATCGACGTCGCTGAGCGTGGTGAAGAATGCACGCTGCTCAGCCTGGGCCTTCTCCAAGTACTTGGTCTTGATGTACTCCTTGTTGAAGCCGCCCTTCCGCTTGTGCTTCGCGGGGACGTACTTCTCTGCCAACTCAGATTGCAAGACTGGACAAGTCTTGCACGCACCCAACAGCATGGGTCTAGCCCGGAGCTCATCCACCTCTCCTACCAACGCAACATACTTACCTCTCAAAGTGAGAAGGTCAGTCATGTGCGTGGTGCACATCTCACACTCGGCATCCTCAGACACGACCACAGTGGACTTGGCAAACTCAAGCTCTCTGACCGTGTCCTCCCACTTCTGCCTAAACTCCTTGCGCTCTCTAGCGGCACGCCTAAGCAACTTATCCTGACTAAGGAGCGCGGCAGTAAGCTTCTCGACCTCAGCAGAAAGCTCATCGAGGGTCAGAGATACCTGGGAGGTGTCGTCGTCGTCGTCATTCCGAGGAGTGTCGCCGCCGACCTCCTTGCCGAGGGCCATGGTACAGAAGCCCTCGTCGTCGGCGAAGAAGCAAAGACCGTTGAGCTTGTCCTCGATCCTCTTCTTCTTCTCGGACTCGTCGTCACTTGAGGAAGCGGAGTCGTCGTTCGAGTCGTCGACGTCGCTGAGCATGGCGAAGAAAGCACGCTGCTCAGCCTGGGCCTTCTCCAAGTACTTGGTCTTGATGTACTCCTTGTTGAAGCCGCCCTTCCGCTTGTGCTTCGCGGGGACGTACTTCTCCTTGCGCTTGCCGGAGCCATACTTGTGCCCATGATCCGCTTTGCCGAAGACTTGCTTGTTCTTCTTCAGGCAATTGGCGATGAAGTAGTTGGGGTCGCCGCACTCAAGCATCCTGAGTGTCCTCCTCTACGGCGACGGTTCATGTGCTTGTTGTGAAACCACGAGAACCGGTTGGCGAGCAAAGCCAACTCGTCATCCCCCAAAGACTCCAGCTGCTCCTCTGTGACAGAAAAGAGTGAAGAGAGTGCAAATCCTCCAGAGGGGTTAGCGGAAGAGCCAGAAAGCAAAGCCATCAATGGGCCAGTAGGATTTTCATAAGAAGCCCTTGCCATGGCATCGATCTCACTGGACTTGAGCTTACTGAAGAGCTCGTCGCACATGAGGGTCTCATAGTTAGGCAATTCGATGATCACGTGAACCTTGGAATCCCACACCGATCGATCAAGAGTATGGAGTAGCTTGAGAGCTCTCTCATGATCGTCAAAAGGCAACAGCTCCTTGTTAGCCCTCATTCTGTTAACAATCACCTGAAAGCGAGCGAATAAACTTTCTATGTTCTCGCCAGGCATATGTGGAAAGTTTGAATGACTCGTAGAGACGGGTTTTCACTTGGGTGGTTCCCTCATGGAAACACATGAGGGTAGCCCAAATCTCCCGAGCCGTAGCGAGGTGAGAAACGCGATCAAACTCACTCATGCTCAGGCATGAGAAAAGAGCATTACGGGCTCGGCTATTGGCATCGTGCTCGTTGATCTGATGCTGAGTGGCACAAGCAGCCAAGACCACGTAATCGGCAGAGTTGCAAATATCCCAGATGGAAGCACCCAAACTCTGATGATAGGCCGACATGCGTATCTTCCAATACGCATAGTTCGTCCCATCGAAGAACGGCGGTTTGCCCACGCCGCGATCCATGTCGCCTTCTGTGGATCTGGAACCGGCTAAGGTGGAAGATCCTTAACCCGCTCTGATACCAATTGAAGGACCGAAAGTGCTACCAGAAAGTGACCAGAGGGGGGGTGAATGGGAGCTTTAAATTTTCCTACCGGAAACTTTAAGCCACTGTCCCGAAAATCAACCCCAAGAGTAAAACCGATGTGCTTGATGTCCATGACCCAAGAGAATGGGTGGATGTTCCCTAGGAACACAGCGGGACACCACAAAAATTCCCTCGCCCAAGTTCATGCAGGTCAACTAGTGACAGGATGAACTTTGGGTAACCTCAACCTCCCCTGAGCAACGCGAGGGGGATTCAGGCTATTTTGTAAAGCGAGAAGCCCTATTTCTGTAGAGCACGAAGTCAGGAACCCGACGCAACACGCGGATCTCAAATCAAAAGTCGGACGAGCAAACTGCAGAAGAAACTGCACAGAAACCTCTTGACCGGACTCTGCATGCGTCTGGTCACGAGCCACCGGACGCGTCCGGTCTGAGAAAATAGGTTCTGTACCCTTACTGTTTGTGACCGGACTCACAAGAGTGATGCGACCGGACTCACAAAAACCAAATCAGATGAACAGTAAGACATGTGAGTCCGGTCAGTAATGAACAGTGCGTCCGGTCAAATTACGGAGAAAACACAGAGTATATTCAACGACCGGACTCTCTGCCCTAGCGTCCGGTCTGCCTGACGCTAGAGTCCGGTCACCCCGAAAAACAACTATCCGTCCACCGATTCGGCTCGATCTCACCCAAAACGAATCCTCTAGGGATCAAACTTGGTGAGAGGAGTCACAAGGAGGATAGTCAGCTATCTCTAAGAGATCATGGCTCGAACCTATTTCCAAATCGATGAATCGAAGAAATTCGGGTGAAGGGAGAAAAACTTGACCCGAAACAAAAATCGATCGATCTACTAGCTCGTGAGGTTAGATGAGAATTCCTTCGGTGGAAAGAAGTGCCTCATGATCTAGAACAACTTGGTTCAAGCGGATTTGCAAGAGACGCACCAAGTAGAGAAATCGATTAACGGGAAAATCGTGGAGAAAAGCAACCTGCGAAGAACACGAACAAAACGAGAATCACAACCACGAATTTGCAACCGTGTGGCTACCACACGCTACAACAGTGAGATTACGGTCTCACTTCCTCAAAATCTCATGGACACAGAGGTATTGTTCTCTTCTCTGTGGATCTCAGTTCGCTACAACAGAGGATGGGGAGAGCAGGAAAAACTAGAAGGCAAACTAGCAAATGACTGAGATAGAATGGGAGGAGGGTGTCTCCCTCTACTTATCCTAATTCTAATTCCTACTCTACCCCTCACTAATTACAGAGCGAACCAGCTAAACCCTAGGGTTATTCTGGACCAACTCGAAGATGCTGGTGATCCGACAACCACGCCCGCACAACTGGTAGCGTTGCCTTGACGCAACCTCACCGATTGCCGCCACGTGCCGCCACCGCTCCGCTTGTCCTTTTCCCGGACTTCGCCCCTGGTTTTGAGGCCCAAACCGGGAAACCAGCCTTCACAACCAACCCCCGGTTTTGAGGCCCAAACCAAGAAACCAGCCGATCGTAGCCTGAGTTTTGTGGCCCAAACTCAGCAAACCCGCAACACCCAGGTTTTGAGGCCCAGACTTGGAAACTGTCCTCAGCCCGAGTTTTGTGGCCCAAACACGGAAACCATCAGTGCCCAGGTTTTGAGGCCCAAACCTGGAAACCGTCCACTCGGTGGTTTTTCTGTGGCTCAACCACCAAACCGAGCCGTAGAGGGGATGCACCGCCCGTGCACCCCGTCCACCAACATATGTCCCCAAGTCCTCGACTCGAGCAACACCATACCCGCAAGTCTCCGCTCGTCGCTGTCCTAGGCTGTCCGCCACCACAGCTGATCCTCGGGCCACCGGTCCCTCAGTCCAAGCCTCACGTCCGCCCTTCGCCACTCTCGGTCCATCGGCACGGCATGTCTCTACTTGATCTTCACTTTGCCTCTGATCGCTGTATCCATGCTCGACACCTGCACAACACAAGCCAAAGAACATGCGCATTATCCCAGTTGACAATCACTCATCACTCAAAGACTCGGCATACACCCATGTGTATGGATGGAATGTGTAAGTGATCTCAATTCAATAGCATGATAAGTTCTCATAGGGTCAACAAAGCTTAATTTAACTCAATGCAATTATTAGTCATATTAATATTAGAAATTCTCCAGAACTCTAGTGTTGTTTCAGAACAAGATAACAGTAGCTCAGATCATCACATATCATATTTGTCAATTACTTAGACTCTAGATCAAGCATTTTCTACCCATATATTTAATTTCATTTGAAAGCATCATTAATTTTTTAAACTTAAGAGAACTCATGCTTAAAGGCTAGGTACTAGAAAGAAATACAATAGAACAACTATTCATCATTTCCATTTTAAGAAATTAGAGAGAGAGTTCTTCAGATTGGACATGCTTTATTTATTTAATCTAACACACACTATAACCTATTACTAAAAAAACAATAAGATAATAGTAAGACATACCTGAATCATGAAGATAACGGGGGTGCTCCTCCCCAAGCTCGATGTTGTTGTAATAGTGTTGAGCCTTCATGTGCTCACATTTCTTTTTGTATTTTGAATTTATTTATAGAAAGAAAAACTTAAGAGGATAAGGATACTTACCTGGATACATGGGGGTGCTTCCCCCAAGTTGAATGTTGACGTAGTCGTTCGATCTTGCAATGTAGCAGGCTGGCAGTGAAAATGTTCTTCCTCTATCGGAGCATTGATTGATATTGATGGTTGTTGAAATAGTGCTCCAACAGTGTTTGGAACATCCACTTGCTCGCCAGCTTTTCTTGGTCATTCAATCCTATGAAACTCAAATAGACAACAAAACTTGTGGAATAGATTAAGCATTAGTGGTTGGCCACTCAAGCCTTAGTTGTCCAGAGTTTCAGTAAGATCTCTTTCTCAATATTTTTATATTTTAATATTTTTTATGATGCAAGAGAAAATGCAACAGGATGAATGTATGCATATTTATTTTTTTGTTTTTATGCCACCAGGGTGAATATTTCATTTGGGTTTTTACACACCACAGAATTATTCACATGGGGCTTTAAGTTTTATGGTGCAGTGCAAAAAGTAAAATGTTTTTATTTTCTTTCTTTTTTTATGCAATGCTAATGAAGAAAAGTAAATATGCTATGGAGAGATGATGATGAAAACTAAACATGCAAAAACTAATGCAGAAAAGATAAATATGGATAACTACTGATTTTACCTTTCGGCGAGGGTTCAATGTTTTAAGTCCTCTGAACAGGACTTCTCACCATGTTCATTCTTGAGGTGCATCATTTGATCCCAATATGTAGACCTTGATAACTACACCTCTTGATATGGTGTCACTCATGTTCTTTGTTAGCCTAGCAATTTGAAGTGAAGCATCAGTTGTGGAAGCTGGCAACATCTTGCTTAGTGTGCATGTTCTTGTAGATCCAGAATCTTCACTCTGTAGAATTTAGAAGTTGAAAAACTCCTCTATGTTTTGCTCAAGAGTGTGTCCTGCTCATAAAGACAAGGTAGAGATCAAGTGCATGGGCTCTGTTGGTGGAAAAACACCAACATAACCAAAAGTTTTGTTCATTCTAACCTTAGGCACATTGAACAAGATAAACTTGTTGTTTATGTATTCTATTCAATCTTAACATGAGTGATAGGATCAGAAGATGAGCATGAAAGTAGCATCTTAAAATATTTAATAGATCAGATTGCTTAACCCAAGGAAGGATAATCTATGCACTTTTCATGATTGTGATATATTATCTTCCAAAGGTTGGATGCACAACATTTTAGCTCATTTAAGTGAGATTCAAGAGAGTAAAGCCAGGAACAAAGAGTAAAGAACTGAACATGTTGAGTTGATTAGGTTGGATCATGTGAGGTGCAACTTTAAACATGTTTGGTTCTTTATGTATGCGCATACCAGAAACAAGGAGAAGCTTTTAAAGTGATGGTCACTTACCTTGAAATGATACTTTATCATTGAAGAGTGATTGCGTCGAACCACCTTGTGGAAGCTTCTCTTGTCTAGCTGGTTGTTGTTCATGAGTGGCTTGTCTTCTCTTGCTTATCTCACAGTGGGCCAGCTGAGTCTTGTTCTCAATAGGTCTAGATGATGGAGGCTTTGTCAATTATTCTCTTGATTTTTTTAGGCTCAGGTACTATCTCTCCATCTTCGAATTCTTGCAGTGCAGTGGCTTCATCCTTCATGATGTCTCCCTCAATTCCTGGTAGTTGGTTCTTCATTTGTCGGTTGAGTCAACGTCTTCTCTTGGTTTTCTTCGGCTGCTCATAAGTGGTGTAGTTGTTAAAGAAGCAGCGACCCTTTTGATCGAAGATCCAAAAGTGGACGTCTCCAGGTCTGACATAGATGACAACATTGGCGGTGTCCAAGAACGTTCTTCCAAGAATGAGTGATGGATCATATTCTTCTTCTTGGCTGGGGCAACGTCCAGTGGCTTGTACTGATCAAAGTGTTGAAGCTAGATTTCTCCTTCCTCTCCTTGATCGTGAAGCAAATCTAGACAACGGAATTGTGTCTCCCCCAAGCTGGCTTGTGAAGTAGGTGGATATTTCTTCAACAACATGTTCATGAGTTGAAATTGTAGGTCTTGTTGTTGTTGAAGTTCTTCCACCTCATCCCCCAAACTAGCTCTTGTGTTGAAATAATTAGAAGTGAGGAGAACTTCCACTGCTTGTCTTCATAGTGAACCGCCAACAGACTTCCTTCGGACGACACATAGATGTTATAATGTAGTGGTATATCGTCACCTTGATATTTGTTGTTGGTGTCGGTGTTGATGTCTTTGACAATGCTGAGTGTAGGCATAGATTGACCCATACGGGGTGAGTTGCATCCTATTCGTCATCAGTGTCCTGGCTTAGGCCATGGGATGGCTCAAATCTTGGTAGCCTTCGACATCACTAGTGACTTGTCCGATGATGAGTTTTGTCTATCCACGGGTTGGGTTTTGGATATTTAAGTTCACACCATGAACAAGCAAATCTCATCTCCTACAAAATGTTAGTGGACATATACCCGAAGGATTATACTGAATTTGAAACATGGGTTGTTGTCCACAACTATGTGTTATTCATCCATGCTAATGAAAAGATAATTTTAAGACTACTTTAGCATAGACTAGCATTTTATATGTTGGCTGCATTTTAACATGGTTCAAGGCAAAAGATAACTTGCAGTAGAAGATAAATTGAAATAAACTTTAATACTCACAGTTCTTTCATCCATGATGAATGAGCTAAGTCTTCATTATGCACTTCACCGTATGCCTTGCTTCATCTCTGATGTGAATTCATCTCAGGACTTTCCCAAAGTGTATTTAGAGTTCTCTGCAGGGGTTAGTCTAACAAAATATCCAATGTCTACACTAGTAATTTTCAGTTCAATAATCAAACTAGACTCCATGTCTAATTGGATTAAGGAAGGCATTTTAACCTAAGCACCAAGCTTAATTTAAAATCCTTTGAAAGTACTCTCGAAAAGCACAACCAAACCAAAGCATACTATAGCAAACACAGGTAGAATGAGAGCATAAAAGATATTTATTCAAAAAGAGATGACAGAGTATGATCACAGTGAGGAATATATATTTTTTTGTTTTTCTTTTTAGTTGCAGATGACCTGAATGCATATAAGGAACTAAACATGATGTGGATTTGATTACAGAAAACCTAAACTTAATGGAATGGATGCAAGGATGATTCAAAGTAAACATGCAGTGGAATGCAAGAAATTAAAAAGATTACTACTCATAAAGTTTAAAGTCCATGAGCACGACTGTCACACCTCGATCATACTTACCATGACTCACAACTGGGATTTGTGAGTGGCGCAGCGTAAATATCCGTCATATGGGATGAGAGTTGAATTGTTGCGACAGCGACCTTTTCTCCAATCTACACATGGTTAGAATAATATATATGTATGCACAAACATGTGATATGGCAGGGTTCCAGGATTAATGATGGATCTTGAATGTTCAGGTACCCTGAGTTCTTCATTCTTGTGGAATCTTTCTATAATGTCGAAATGGCATATGATGTCCTGTCTATTCCACACTCAACAGAACAAGGGGTAATCCTACTAAAGCTAGTGGTACACTAAATTAGCAGACATCAAGATCAATATCAAAATCTTTACACCAATTGCTTCCCCGGCAACAGCGCCAATAATGCTTGTTGACATTTGTTAACGCAAATAGAATATGAAAGATTCTGCAAGCGCACAGAACATCATTGTAGCATTTTACCGGTAGTATTCTAGGATCGTTATTTATATTTTACCACAGGGAAGCTAGGGTCAAGAATCTGATAATTCAGTATCATGCATCTACTAATTCAGAGTACTAATTACACTAAAGCAGGAGTAATTGATATATGATATATATAATAAGGAAAGCACATCAAAGAGAATTTAATGATAAATGTATAGATAACTATAGTGGGAGGACAACGGGAGAGATCAAGGTTCCTATGCACTTCTCTATTACTTGGGTTCTAAGGTAACAAAGATGAAAAGATATAGCAGTTATAAGCATTGGCACTTTGGAGCAACAGTACCTTTCCGATTCTCGAAAAAGACTGGGAAAAGGGTAATCGGGAGAAGGCTGCCAAAAAGCTCTACGAAAACACCAATCCTAACATGGTGGATTATAACAATCTACAAAGTTGTCACCTCTGTAGCTACCACAACTATCCGGAGGATTGGACGCAAACTCAGGTAAATCCTAGTCTAGACACCAAGTCTACACTAACACTTACTACTCTAATTACTGCATATAACTAGAGCACTCAATACGAGCGGAGATCCCATGCCAAGATATAACAACTATACTAATCATATATGAAAGGCATAAAGTAATTAGAGAAGATAAATATATTAAAGCATAAGTCTTACAAAGAAAAGATACAAAGGCATACCAAAACTCTGAAGACTCCTCCGAAACCAGAGTGCAACTCTGCGCTCCCTAACTCCCAACTAAGCTAAGCTATTACATTGGAAAATCTAAACCTAATTCTCTAGGGAGGAGAGGCTGTCCTTTGAGGGACGCCTCTGCAAAGACTCCTAGATGATGATGTTGTTATCTCATGGGGGTCCTGGGTTTATTATATAGGGGCTCCTGGCCTCCCCTCCACCTTGGGCAAGCGATGTGGGACTAAATCCTTCACCATATGCACATGGGCCTTAATGGGCCAAAACGTATTGGAGAGGTCGGATGGAGTGCGTCACGCGAAGGAGGAGCAGATTGGGCCCAATAGCTGACCAACCGGCCTAGGAGGGAGACCGACCGGTCTGCCTCTATGGCAGGTGGGCCCCACCTTCCATGGGTCGCCTTCTCATGTCTTCTGGAATGTTCTAGAATCTTCCAAGTCATATCCATTGAGGACTCTCGCTACGGGACTCCAAATATAGCAAATCATATGTCCGTTTCGATCGTCTCGACGAGGTCTTCGCAATGGTGTGCTCTGTTTCATCACTTGAGATACTTTTATATGGTAAAAACATGGATGTCCTACAAAACAAGTGAGAGCACCAAAACTCATGGAACTTGTTAGTTTCAAACCCTACAACTATGCTTTATGGTTCATTTCATGTCATTCTATGCATTAGTTGATGGTATAATATTGACATTAAGGACCGTCAATAACTGGTGGCTTTCTCTGATATGCATACTTTGAGGTATCTCCGTATTCATCAAGATGTTCCTCCTCGAAGAATGGAAAGTCTGAAGGATGGAAAACTTCCTTCGGGCATTCTGCCATCAATGAGGGTCTCTGAGTTTGAATCTCATGTTCGGTTTTAACCGAAGAGACCTCTTCATGTTGTGGTTCGCTTTCCGGTAGGAGGGGATCAGGAAGGGGCATGTTTTCTAGAATAAGGTCTAGAAGAGCCTCTCCTTCCTCTATGGTTTTGCACAGAAAGGATCCTTCGGCGGAAATATCTAGCTGTAGGGCAGATTCCTTGTTTATCCCTAACCAGAAATGCCGTAACATTACGTGGTTAGGGAGTGACATGTCTGGGTCTGATCATGATAGAGTGGTGAAACGTTCCCAGGCTGCACCTAACGACTCCTTCTCTTGTTGAAGGTAGTTGAGGATCTCTTGTCGTAGGTTGGTTATGCGAGATATAGGAAAGAATGTGATACAGAATCTGTTTCGCAACTCGTTCCAATCTCCATTGACTTTTCCTCCGCTATTGTTGTACCATTGTTTCGGCCTTTCAGAAAGAGAGAACGGGAACAACTTCCAACACAGAGTTTCTTGTGACATGCCTGCGATTGTCAGGCAAGCACAGAGTTGCTCAAACTCCCGTAAGTGGTGATAGGGGTTTTCGCTATCGAACCCCGAGAAGGGCTGTTCACGAACCATGGCTATAAAGCCTGGGCGGAGTCCATAGCCAGAAGCTGTGATTGGCTTTGATGACTGTGGTGGCTCGCAGAACTCTGCCCATGTAGTGGACATATTATGGATGGTGGTTGTTGGCTCCATATGGTATAACTAAAAAAAAGAAAAAAAGATAGAAGGCAAAGGATACACGGGCGAACTAGGTTCATAGACAAAAGGCGACAACCGTTCCCCGGCAACGGAGCAAAAAATGCTTGTTGGTATTTCTTAGCGTAAGCAGAAAAGTCCGCAAGCACACGGAAGTACCGTTGTAGCACATCACCCAAAAGTATTATCAGGGTATCGTATTTTCCACAGAGAACGGTGTGCTATTGCCTCTTGGGTTTAGATCTCCCGGCTCAGGGTGAGAATAAGAACGACCTTAGGGTAATGAGGTTTGTTCTAGGTAACGTATTCCATAGCGATCTAGCTCTAGCTAAACGTAATCTGCTTCGATCAACAGGTGAAGTTGGTTTCCCAACCTCTGCTGATACATCTCTACCTGGAATCCCGACCGTGGGTGGATTACAAAGGACGGACAGGGCTATCACCACCTGCCGCCTACCTCCTCAACTACGGAGACCCAGGCAACCAACCTGTGAACACTTAGCCTAAACACCGCGTTTACGCTAAGATCCACTACTTCTAGCGGTAGCTAGGGCTTGCACCCTCTTACTAGAGCACCCACCCGAAGGTGAACGGCAGGTCCAGCTGATTACGTAAGCAATAAACTAGAACACGACAAGAATGCATAAATGAAGATAAACACGAACCTTAATACTCCAAATAGTATGTCGATCCATCGAGGTACAAGTGAAGTCGTACTGGTGATTCCGGTATTCCTTCCGCTAAGTGTAGGATTACACTTGAGGAAGTAGGCGACAACCCTGGCACTTCCCCGACTAGCACGAACTTGAACTCGCTCCCTCTTCTAGATAGCTACTAGAGCTATAACACTTGAGGCACTACTTCTTCTCTAGAATTGGATCCTTTACAAGGTGGGAATGGACTAATCTAATGCTATGAAGAAATGCTCTACACTTCCATGATTTGAAGAGAGCTCCACCCATGCTTTTATAGTGGATTGAGGTCAGTTTGGAGGTGATCAACTTGGAAACCTCCCTGCACCGCCTCAACATGCTCCATGCAACCGACCTCAGAGAGTGGGCCCGAGGGGAGCCAGTGGCGGTGCGGCTGCACCAGGGGTGCGGCCGCACCCCTGGCCCCACCCCCGGCCACCGCCTTCGCGTGGCGTTCTGCTGGCTGGGCCCTGATGTCGGTTGTGTGGGTTTCCAGCCCAGTTGCAAGGTGTGATGGGCCTTAGGCTTCATTCTCTTCATTTGGATGGGCCGAAAGTGCTCTTGGGTTTTAATACGTTGAATTTGGTATGCACTTTTGGCCCATCTCAGATATGGTTTTCCCGTGTTTCCTGGAAAATAGTTGATATATCCAAAACTCATGGAAATTATGAGTCTAATGTCTAATCCTATGTTTTGGTTCTTGGTATGGCAGGTTTTTGAAGAAAGTTGGCGGTATAAAATGTGAGTTAAGAACCGCCAACAGTTGCGTGAGCGAGGAAGAGAGGAGACCAAGGCGAGCACGTTCAGGGGTTCATTGAACCCGGACGGTTCCCCTTGGGGCGTCCTGACCGTGCAGCGGAGCGACCCGCGAGTAGAGGTCACGTGTCAACGAAGCAGAGAGGGACAAAGGGTTTGGTCGGGGGAGTGCAGACGGCACACAAGGAGTGGCGGGCTGCAGTGCTTGCTGTTCGGGGCGGCCGAACATCGGGCAGTGAGCTGTGCCAGCGTACGGCGCGTGCGAGCGAGCGGCGCGGCGCGCGCTGGGAAGGAGAAGGGGAATGGCAGGTGGGACCCACAGGGCTTTAAACAAAAGAGCATTTTTCTATTTTCTTCCCTAATTTTTATCCCCAAACTAAGCCAAACTAGGAAAAGGTCCTAAAAGCAAAGTTGCTTAGAATTTCACAAGGAACAATTCATCTTTAAGGTTCAAGTCCAAATTCTGCCTGGAAATTTGAATTTCACTCCTAGCCTAATTTTTCCTAATGCAAGAATAAATACTAAATTACCTTTTCTGAAAAAGTACTTTTGAGAAAAGTTGTTTCTTTTGCTAAGATCTACAGCTTTTGTTTAAGGCACTTCCTCAGAAAAACAAAGCATCTATTGACTACACTAGAGACTTAACAAATGACTTAAACAAACACACCACACAAGATGCGCATGAAATGATATGATGCTATTCTCATGACATATCAAGTTATGCAATTAGGGTTGCTTAACACCAGGGGTGTTACATCTACGTCAACATTCAGCTTGGGAAAAGCACCCCCGTGTATCTAGGTAAGTATCCTTATCCTCTTAAGTTTTCTTTCTATACATAAATCTAAAAAAATACAAAAAAATATGAGCACATGAAGGCTCGCCATTAATTAAAAAAGAATAAAAAAATATGGGCACATGAAGGCTCAACACTATTAAAGGAACCGACTTGGGGGAGACGCACCACCGTTATCATCCCGATTGAGGTACGTCTTTATTATTATTATTATTATTATTATTATTATTATTATTATTATTATTATTATTAGTAGTAGTAGTAGTAGTAGTAGTATTTTTTATGTTATATTAAAGTATGTTAGATTAAATAAATAAAATAGTGTGTCTAGTTTGTTTTAAGAAGTTGATAAAAGAAGCAATCACCAGTTCTCCTAGCGTTCAAACACAAGTTCTCCTAATTAATAATGATGTTTTAAAATGAAATTAAAATGCATGGGTAGCAAATGCTTGATCTAAGGTCTAGGTAATTGACGGATATGACATGTGCTGATCTGAGCTACTATTATCTTGTTCTAAACAACACGAGTCCTGGAGATTTCTTAATATTAAACATGATTAATAAATACATTTACTAAAGTTCTGTCGATCCTATGAGAAGTTATCATGCTATTGAATTGAGATCACTTACACAATTCATTCATCTTCCATATAAATGCTCACAATTATTTGTTGCTATCCTCTCAAAAGTTTATTGGAAACATGTGGCTATTAAAAAAAAGAAAAAATATAATATATATCCGAGGAAATAAAAAGGGACAAGTGTCCGAAACCTCAAAAAGATAGATCCCGAGGAAATAAAAAGGTACAAGTGTCCAAAACCTCGAAAAAGTCAGAAAAAATGAGCACGTGCCCGATAGTAGAATTAGCGTGATAGCCATGTGTCTCTGGTAAGCAGAAGAGAGTGATATATTCAAAAGAGCATCCGATTCCATCTTCCATACACATGCACTTCTTGATTCAATGGTGTGGCTGACTTTCTCTTTGGATCCATTGTTTAAATTAACATCTTTAAGCTTTTTGAAAATTCATAAAAACTCCAGGATAATGGTGAAGTGAAAGAACTAGAGACATAGTGCTTGATTTGATCATTCTATCTTTCAATTTCTCAAGATTCAAGGTAACGTACTAAGCCCCATGATGAATAATATGATATCTTTTCTAAACCAAATGAGAACTTTTATTTGAATGCATGTGTACTTATTGGAAGTGAAAATATTGCAGCAACTCCTGATCCATTGTTGAGTTTGACTTTGCTCAGGGACTAGCAAAGGGTAAGCTTGGAGGAACTTGTTGACGGTCCTTACAATCAACATTATACCATCAACTAATGTATAAAATGATATTAAATGAACCATAAAGCATAGTTGTAGAGTTTTGATTCTAACAAGTTCCATGAGTTGTGTTGTTCTCACTTGTTTGGCAGGGTTATCAATATTTCACCATATAAAAGTATCTCAAGTGATGAAACAGAGCTCACCATTGTGAAGAGCTCATCAAGACGATCGAAACAAACATATGGTTTGCTACATTTGGAGTCCCGATGAGAGAGTCGTTGTTGGATACGACATGGAAGCTTCTAGAACAACCTGGAGTGATCACCAAGCAACATAATTCAGGGACTAAACTGACAGATCCAATAGCTTCGGTGAATTACTGTTTTATAGGGAGTTTTACAGAAGATAGAAGGAGATTGAATCCTAATCCAATACGACAAATCACAAAAACGGACAGAAAGTCGCATTCGGGCAACAAGGAAGGTTCCAGAAGACACCACGACGAAGGCGGAGCCTGGCGGCTGCCAGGTGGGGCCGGCAGGCCCCACCCCTAGGACAGCCGGCCTGGGCCCACAGGGAATTCGGCCCACCTTCATACGACGTGACCTAACCGACCTCTACAACGCATCTCAACCATTGTTTCAAGTCAGTTTGATCCAAGGGCTGCGGTTCAACCCACTGGGCTATATAAGGAGCCCTAGACCCCCCTCCCTGGAGCATCCATCATCTATCTTCATCATAATCATCGTCAAGAGCAAAAGCTAGGGTTTCTAGATGAGAGGTGTCCCAGGTGATCAACTTCTGATTCAAGTAAGATTCTTATTTATATTATTCTTCTGGTCATGAGTCTCTTTTGAGTATTTTAATCTAATGCATTAAGTTAGAATATAATTCATAGTGTAAGCGTGGTGCTTAGGCTCGAGTTACTCGTAGATGTATCCTATAGGCTAGGCTTATTTAGGTGGTAGCTCACGGGTGTGAATCTTATAGACCCGTTGAATCCTCTGTAGTCCACCTCCCCGTTTAGGACCGTTGTTACCTAGTTGGGATGTACTCTGGATGCAACCCTTCTATTCGTAATGTCCCCAGTTGAATCGTATACAACATAGTCTCTTGCCTAGATTAGAACTAGATAATGCCAAGTTATCCTCTCTATACTCCTACTATCGACCTTATACTAGATTACTATCCCCTTACGTTTTAATCTTGTTTTTACTTTATGTCGTTTCAACTTTAATTTTTACCACCACTCATTTATCTTATCTGGTTAAGTTAGAATGTAGTTGGTCTCACACATTTTCATGTGGATACGATATTAAAACCTCCGGGTGAAAGCTATAATGGTATCCGTGCGCTTGCAGGTCTTTTTCTCTGTGTGTTAATAAATACCAACAATGTTCATGAATGGATTGTTTTCTCTTGCCTATCTCATAGTGGGCCAGCTGAGTCTTGTTCTCAATAGGTCCAGATGATGGAGACTTGGTAAGCTATCCTCTTGATTTGTAGACTCGCGTACTATCTCTCCATCTTCTAATTCTGGTTGTGTAGTGGCTTCATCCTCATGATGTCCCCCTTAATTCCTTGTAGTTGCTTCTTCCTTTGTCGGTTGAGTCAATGTCTCCTCTTTGTTTTCTTCGGCAGCTCATAAGTGGTGAAGTTGTTAAAGAAGCAACAAATATTTTGATCGAAGATCCAAAAGTGGATGTCTCCAGGTCTGACATAGATGACAACATTGGTGGTGCTCAAGAGCGATCTTCCAAGAATGAGTGATGGATCATATTCTTCTTCTTGGCTGGAATAGCGTCTAGTGGCTTGTACTAATCAAAGTGGTGAGTAGGAGGTCAAAGTGTCTTGAAGCTGGATTTCTCCTTCCTACCCTTGATCTTGAAACAAATCTAGACAACGGAATTGTGTCTCTCCCAAGCTGGCTTGTGAGGTAGTGGGATGCCCAAATTTTTTCAACAACATGTTCATGTGTTGAATTTGTAGACCTTGTTTTTGTTGAAGTAGTCGTTCCACCTCATCCCCAAACTAGCTCTTGTGTTGCAATGTTTAGAAGTGAGGAGAACTTCCACTGCTTGTCTTCATAGTGAACCACCAACAGACTTCGTTTGGACGACACATAGATGTTATAATATAGTGGCATATCGTCACCCTAATATTTGTTGTTGGTGTCAGTGCTGATGTCTTCGACAATGATGAGCATAGGCATGGATTGGCCCATACGGGGTGAGTTGCATCCCGTTCGTCATTAGTGTCCTAGCTTAAGCCTTGGGACGGCTCAAAGCTTGGCTGCCTTAGACATCAATGGGGACCTGTCTGATGATGAGTTTTGTCTATCCACGAGTTAGGTTTTGGATTTTTAAGTTCACACCATGAACAAGCAAATCTCATCTCCTACAAAATGTTAGTGGATATATACCCGAAGGTTTGCACTGAATGTGAAACATGGGTTGTTATCCACAACTTATGTGTTATTCATCCATGTTAATGAAAAGATGATTTTATGATTACTTTATCATAGGCTAGTGTTTTAAGCGTTGGCTGCATTTTGACATGGCTCAAGGCAAAAGATACTTGCAGTAGAAGATAAATTGAAATAAACATTAATACTCAGAGTTCTTTCATACATGATGAATGAGCTGAGTCTTCATTATGCAGTTCACTGTATGCCTTGCTTCATCTCTGATGTGAATTCATCTCAGGACTTTCCCAAAGTGTATTTAGAGTTCTCTGCATGGGTTAGTCCAACAAAATTTCCAATGTCTACACAAGCTAATTTCAGATCAATAATCAAACCAAACTTCGTGTCTAATTTGATTAAGGTAGACTATTTGACCTAAGCACCACGCTTAATTTAAAAGCCTATGAATGTACCCATATGAAGTACTTTCAAACCAAAATATACTAGAATAGACAAAGGTAGCATGAAAGCATAAAAGAGATTTATTCAAATAGAGATGAAAGAGTGTGATCACAGTGAGGAATATTTTATATATTTTTATTTATTTTTTTCATTTAGATGCAGATGACATGAATGCATGCAAGGATCTATACATGATGTGGATTTGATGAAAGAAAACCTAAACTAAATGGAGTGCATGAATGATTAAAAGTAAACATGCAATGGTAAGCAAGAAATTAAAAAGATAACTACTCATCCATGAGCAAGACTGTCTCACCTTGATCATACTTACCATGACTCACAACTGGGATTTGTGAGTGGCGCAGCATAAATATCCGTCACATGAGATGAGAGTTGCATTGTTGTGACCGCGACCTTTTCTCCAATCTACACATGGTTAGAATAGTATATATGTATGTATACACAAACCTGTGAGATGGCAGGATTCCAGAATTAGTGATGGATCTTGAATGTTTAGGCACCCTGGGTTCTTCATTCTTGTGGAAGCTTGCCATAAGGTCAAAACGACATCTGATGTCCTGTCTATTCCACACTCAACAAAACAAGGGGTAATCCTACTAAAGCTAGTGATACACTAAATTAGCAAACATCAAGCTCATAATCAAAATTTTGACACCAAATGCTTCCCCAGCAACGGCACTAAAAATGCTTGTTGACATTCGTTAGTGCAAATAGAATATGAAAGATTTCACAAGCGCACAGAACACCATCGTAGCATTTTACCGGGAGTATTCCAGGATCGTTATTTATATTTTACCACTAGGAAGCAAGGTGATGAGGGCATCACCGGTTCAAATATGACCATCTTATCCACTTCTAAACCAAAGGTGCAACCATTCTATATGAGACTTATTATTGATACATTTGATGAATTGGTGCTGCACCATAAAATGTGTATATTGTCTTTTTCAGAGTTACTTGCATGGATGAAGGGAAGGTTTGATTGCATAAGGAAAGTTTGGAAGATCAATGAAGTTGATTGGGGACCATGTCCAAGTGTTCTTAACGTTCTCCATCAGACTACCACGTTGGTTCTAGCTCAAGAAAATAAAGAGTCCAAGTCCAACACGATCTGAGAGTTGGGTTCGGACTGCAGAAAAGGCCCAACTTGATCTGGTCACCACGGCGTCATATGGAGTCCAATTGGGACGTTCTAGTACTTCATGGAAAGCTTATAAACTCTACTTTCCAACGGATCCAATCTCAAGTCCATATCACGTCTGAGTCAGGTGCAGTCGTTGTTTTATTGTCGAGACCTTTTCTGTTTACGGTGCTGCATGACCCTATTTTGGTCCGATGGCCCATGTATCAAGTTGAGTCCAATAGGGGGCTATCCTAGGGTTGTAGCACGACCCCAAGACCCTTATGGTCGTCTTCCTATCCTCTTATATGTCTTTAGAGCCGCCACAAACAGATTGAGTTTTGTTTAGATCAAGTTTAGCCTTAGCTACTTGCTTGTAGGCGCGCGTGCAGGATCAGCCGCCCGTCTCCTTGTCTTCGGAACCCCATTGTGGATTAAGATTCAGTTTGAAACCTTCAATTTCATCTTGCAAATTCAGTGCTTGTTTCCTCGTTCTTGCTAGTTCTTCGATTGCTTGCAGGACGGGAGCCCTAGGGGCTGGTTGTCGCGCTCCCACAAGATCGTGACGGCTATTGGACGTGGTGTATCGGTTGCTAAGGCGCGGTCTTGAGGGCTGTAGTCGGCCGTGAACGTCATCTCCATCCACCAATCGAGTTATCCCCATTTTTCATCGAAAGATCGGGCGAAAACCCTAGCGGGTTCGTATCAATTGGTATTCAGAGCAAGGTTTATCGGTGAGAGATTTCCAATCCTTCGCTGTTTTATTTTTCCTATAGTCCAAAAAAGCCAAAAAATAGTAGATTAGTTTTTCCATAATCCTATAAATCTTTTTGAGCCTTTGCTGGTACTTCTTAGTTAGGGCTTATTGAGTTTGGTTTACATCGGTTGAGTCAAGTTGCTGGTCTTAGGGTTAGACTTTTAGAGTTTCGAGTTCTCGTCACGTTTCGGTCATTGTCAATCATACCCATCTCCGCTGCCATCACCACCACCATATTAATATCCACTACAGCATATACATCTCCGTTGTAATCACCATCTTTGCTGCACATATCTATCCCTGCTTTTTTTAACACTAGCAAATCTGTTTTGGGCACATTTAAAAATCTGAGTTGCTAGCTCTATTCTTGTTACTACCTGAAAAGAAATAGAAATAGATTGTAAGTCGTTTCTTTTAAAATCTGATTTGTCAAAATTCAGATTTGTTCTAGTTGTGCAAAGTAAAAGAAAAGAAGAAGAAAAATCAGAAAGAAAAGAAAAGAAAAAAGAAAGAGAAAGAGGCAAAAAAAAGTGAGGAGGAAGAGAAAAAGGGAGTGATAACTTGCTGTTCTTGTTCTTTTTTGTTTCCTATTGTACCGTGACTTTGTTTGTGTCTAGGCTCGCGTCTCTAGCACGGTCTAGCCTAGGACCAGCACGGTACCACCGTTGAACGATTTCTCAACTTGCTTTGTGACTAATGTGGTGCTAGTACTTCCTTGCACATTAATTTCAGCCTTCCTACAGCTCCACATATCCAACTACAACTTGAAAGGAATTGTTGCTGTGGCACCGATACACTTTTTCCAGGGTTTCCAACTTGTTGGTTGCTGCCACCTCTTGTTTGGCTTGGTAAGAATTGGTAAGAGCTCGTTTGAACAGGTTGAGAGTGAGAGAATTATATTTACAACAACCACATCCTAGTAGTTGATTGGAGCATAGATATTATTGTGGATGTTTTTGGTTTTCTTCTCATCATGGCAGGGATTCACATGGAAAATAAGCATGTCCTTACTCAGGTTGTGTATTCGCAATTTGCTCAACAAATGGATGGTAACAAGCTTGGCACTCATGAGGTTTGCAATGTTTTACTTGATACAATAAAATCTGCAATACCTTACTTTGAAGGAAACTACGATCCTCATGCATATATTGAATGGGAGCTAGCTGTAGATAAGGAATTTGTTGAGTATGATTTGTCAGAGAAACAAATGGTTTTTGCTGCCTCTAATGCTTTAACTAAGGATGCTTTGTATGAATGGAAATATCTTTGTAGGCATGACATTGTTCCGCAAACATGGAAAGACTTCAAAATGCATTTTAGAGGTGTATATGTTCCTGCATATTATGCTGATTACTTGCTTACCAAACTAGAGGAATTAAAACAGGGTAGTAGGACCGTGAGACAATACTATCATGATTTTAAAATTTGTATCCTGTTTGGTGGCTTGGATGAATGCATGGAAGATATTATGAGTAGGTTCATGAAAGGGCTCAATTCCGAAATTCAAACTTTGCTCATCAGTGAAACATATAATCATATATCTTGCTTGTTTTGTCTTGCTTGTAAAGTTGAAAATCAGATTCTTTCATCTTTGAATACTTGCAAGAATGGTATGACACATTATAGCCAGCAATTATCTACATTAAATGTTGAAAGGGAGCAAAATATAGTGGAACTTGTTGATGATATGCCTTTGTCACAACATGATTTGCTTGTTGTACCTTGTGACAAAGAAGAGTTGTGTGATACTTCTTCTCTAACTTCATCACCACGACTAGAGATAGAGCACCCTCTTTTTCCCCTTGCTGTCCATAACATTTTGCAGGAGGATGAGAGCAATACTATTGAATGCATTGAGCCATTTGAGCAGCTACACCCACTACAAAAGTTGGAAAAGACTTTTTGTGCAACACCCACCATGTCAGAGGAGAGCGAGAAAAGCAACACATATGATGCTGCAATCACTCCATGTGAGTATGACCATGCTTCACTTATATCTACAACACGACTAGTGCTTGGACATGATAATTCTATTCTTAACGACATGCATGCTAAAGTAAGGAGAGTTTGTCGCATTGCTAGTGAGAAAGAGGAGCTGAATATCATATCATCTTTAAATTGCTTAGGTTATATCGAATTTGATTTTCTTTGTGACCTGAATAGTTTGGAGAATGATATATCTATGAAATCTATTTTGCCAAGCTTTATTCAATGTTCACTTTATGCAATTGGCAAATATGATAGCAAAGGAAATTATTTGGTGCATAAAGTTTATATTTGCTCTAATATGAAATCTACTTTGGAGCTACAATACCATGATCAAATCAAGGGATGCACTAACACTAATAATGTCCAACAAAGTATCCCTAGTTTTTCTTATATGCAACAGGGCCATCCTAAAGAAGGGGAGTATTGTTTGTTGTGGCCATGCAATATGGTCGTCCTTCGGTATTCCGATATCAAAGTAAGCACATTTGTATGCCATTGGAGCAAGTCGAGGACGACTTGCAGACAAGAAGGGGAGAATGATGAGGGCATCACCGGTTCAAATATGACCATCTTATCCACTTCTAAACCAAAGGTGCAACCATTCTATATGAGACTTATTATTGATACATTTGATGAATTGGTGCTGCACCATAAAATGTGTATATTGTCTTTTTCAGAATTACTTGCATGGATGAAGGGAAGGTTTGATTGCATAAGGAAAGTTTGGAAGATCAATGAAGTTGATTGGGGACCATGTCCAAGTGTTCTTAACGTTCTCCATCAGACTACCACGTTGGTTCTAGCTCAAGAAAATAAAGAGTCCAAGTCCAACACGATCTGAGAGTTGGATTCGGACTGCAGAAAAGGCCCAACTTGATCTGGTCACCACGGCGTCATATGGAGTCCAATTGGGACGTTCTAGTACTTCATGGAAAGCTTATAAACTCTACTTTCCAACAGATCCAATCTCAAGTCCATATCACGTCTGAGTCAGGTGCAGTCGTTGTTTTATTGTTGAGACCTTTTCTATTTACGGTGCTGCATCACCCTATTTTGGTCCGATGGCCCATGTATCAAGTTGAGTCCAATAGGGGGCTATCCTAGGGTTGTAGCACGACCCCAAGACCCTTATGGTCGTCTTCCTATCCTCTTATATGTCTTTAGAGCCGCCACAAACAGATTGGGTTTTGTTTAGATCAAGTTTAGCCTTAGCTACTTGCTTGTAGGCGCGCGTGCAGGATCAGCCGCCCGTCTCCTTGTCTTCAGAACCCCATTGTGGATTAAGATTCAGTTTGAAACCTTCAATTTCATCTTGCAAATTCAGTGCTTGTTTCCTCGTTCTTGCTAGTTCTTCGATTGCTTGCAGGACGGGAGCCCTAGGGGCTGGTTGTCGCGCTCCCACAAGATCGTGACGGCTATTGGACGTGGTGTATCGGTTGCTAAGGCGCGGTCTTGAGGGCTGTAGTCGGGCCGTGAACGTCATCTCCATCCACCAATCGAGTTATCCCCGTTCCTCATCGAAAGATTGGGCGAAAACCCTAGCGGGTTCGCATCACAAGGGTTAAGATTATTAATAATTCACTATCATGCATCTACTAACTCAGAGTACTAATTAGACTAAAGCAGGAGTAATTGATATGATATGATAATGAATGAAAGCACATCAAAGATAATTCAATGATAAGTGAATAGATAACTATAGTGGGAGGACAAGGGGAGAGATCAAGGTTCCTATGTACTTCTCTATTACTTGGGTTCTAAGGAAACAAATATGAAAAGATATAGCAGTCATAACATTGGCACTTTGGAGCAACAGTACCTTTCTGACTCTCGAAGAAGACTAGGACAAAATTAGTCAGGGGAAGGCTGTCAAAAGCTCTACAAAACATCAATCCGAATGTGGTGGACTACGAAGGCCTAATAGAGCTGTCACCCCTGGGGCTACCACAACTAACCGTGGGATTGAGCGCAATATCAGGTAACCTATAGACTAAACACCATGTCTAATCTATCGATTACTACTCTAATTACCTAGGATAACTAGAGCACTCAATACGAACAAAGATCCCATGCCAAGATATAACAACTATACTAATCATATATGAAAGGCATAAAGTAATTAGGGAAGATAAATATATTAAAGCATAAGTCTTATAAAGAAAAGATACAAAGGCATACCAAATCTCTGAAGACTCCTCCGGAACTGGAGCGCAGCTCCTCCTCAGCTCTCTCTCCTTCTCCTCTCTCTAATCTGATCTCTAATTACAACTAGATGAACTAGATCTAAAACTAGATGAACTAGAAGAGATTCATCTGGAGGGACCTCTACTTCTACATTGAAACCCTAGTTTCTGATGTGGAGATGAATAATGAAGATGGAGATGCCTCTTGGGGGCGTCCCTGGGTTTCTTATATAGTCCTGGATGGAGTAGGGGGCAAGGAACTCATTTTGGACTGCGTTTACAACTCTTCGTTGGATCCATATGCCCAGTTTTGTGCACCGTAGGATGAAACCAACCTTGGATGGACGTTGGGACTCTTGGGCATCGTGGGATACGTAGTAGAGTTGGATTAGAACACGTCACATGAAGCGGAGGGTGGTGGGACACTATAGCATGCTAGCCATCTAGGGGGAGGCTGGCCGGCCCCCCTTTGTGGCCAAACCTCCTCTCTTTCGCCGAGTTGCCTTCTCGTGTCTTCTAGACTCTTCTAGTGCCACTTTCTGAACCGTTTGCGCAATTAGTCGTGTCGTGGTTGGATTCTTCCCTCTCCCATTTGCTGGATAAGTCCCTGGTAAATAATGATTCACAGAGTTGGATATATATTGTCGGTTTAGTCCTTGGACTTATGGTAGGTAATGATTCCGGGTTGTTCTAGAATCTTCCAAGTCGTATCCATCGAGGACTCTCTCGTCAGGACTCCAAATATAGCAAATCATATGTCTATTTTGATCGTCTGGACGAGCTCTTCGCAATGGTGTGCTCTATTTCATCACTTGAGATACTTTTATATGGTGAAATATTGATAATCCTATAAAGCAAGTGAGAGCAATACAACTCGTGGAACTTGTTAGAATCAAACCCTACAACCATGCTTTAGGTTCATTTCATGTTAATTCATGCAATAGTTGATGGTATAAAATAGACATTAAGGACCGTCAACAGGGTAGTCATCCCCAATTACTCTCAGGAGTAGATTGAGATGATGGAAGACTTCCACTCTCGACACAACACTACTCCTTTAGCACTTGACTCATGTGCGCCAAATGTTGTTATTAGGTGTGAGGGCCCTAGAACTCCAGGAGGATTGACTTTTGCCCACACTGGCATAAAGAGGAGAAGAAGAAAGGGCAGTGATGAGGATACAGGACCCAAATTCCGTGACTTTACAAGTTTGAGCTCAAAGAAGATGATGTCCCTAAGGTTCTGTCGCCTTTAGTGGTGGTTCCCTGATGTCAGAGAGCGTCATGCCAGCCCGACTTTCTGGACTATTCTTCAGGAGAGTTTCCACAAGAGATATCATACCAGAAACATTGCTCTAGCAGACCAGAGGCTACATGGGTGGGATGAGCTTGAGAGAGCTGTAGGCATACCGATTCACCCTCTATTTGAAAGGTTTGATGGCTTCGTTCGCCTTTTCAGCGAGGTTGATCGAGTCGTGGTTCATTGGGTATGCCAGTTCTATGCTACAGTGTGGATAGATCCGCATCAGAGGTTTATTCAGCTTATGGTTAGGGATCATATGACACGATTTTACCTGAGCGACATGAGAAGAACTCTTGGAGTTGCCAGATCAGATAGGAGGCTGCACGAGATTGTTCATGGGGACGTGGACCCCCACGACGTGGGAGAGCTGGAGGTACCTTCCCTACGGACTAGCAGATACGTCCGCTATTCAGGCAGCCCTTTGTTGATGGCTCTCTACGTACACCAGACCAACGACTACCAGAATTGCAAGTTCTACACATGGCTCTGAGGAAGACAGTCCTCCCTCGTGGGGGCAACCGGGAGTCATTAACTAGCCTGCAACATTGGCTTCTCCTCTACATTTGGACTGGAGAGAAGTTTGACTTCTTGGACTTTATGTTGTGTGAGATTGAGGATGTCATTGCTAATGCTATTAGTGTTGGACGACAGCAGATATACCCTCATATTATCTCCTATATGCTTAGTGAAAAGTATGCACAGTGGTGTAAGGATGAGTACAATAAGACCGAGCCCACACTTCTGACCTACCATCCAGCGATGAGAGATGATCGTCATTGTGGACAACATGCCCTCAAAGCTGTTCAGGAGCAGTTCTCTGCGGAGGAGATATAGAGACAGGCTGAAGAGAATACCATCCTAGCGTAGGCAAAGCATGAGGCTGGACTAGGAGGGTTGATGGATGTAGAAGATGATGTGCACGCTGATGTAGATAAATAGACAAATTCAGAGTCAGACAACAGTGAGTACCCCCCTATGCCACCACGTGGTGCACATGCCAACAAGGCCTCAGGGTCCGGTTTTGGCATTGACGATAGCGACGTTGAGCCACATGTTATAGCTGCCACTTCGGTCACTCCAACAGCTGTTCAGCAACCATCAGAGCTTACACAGATACTTAGAATGTTGACTGAGTCTAGTGAGAGACATGCCGTCGACTCACATCAGCAATGGGAAACGATGATCATGTTGCAAGAGCAGATGAGGCAACAGTCACAGGTTACATCTCAAGCCCTGACAAATCAGCAGACACAGCTTGCTAATATGTACACACTGTTTAGTGGATGCTTTAGTCAGCTCTACAGTGTCGCGGGACTTGCACCCCCAAATTTGCAAGTCGCTGCACCACCTCACGGAGACTCTCAGACTACTTTGCCTGCTAGCCACAGGATCGGTGGTTTTCTACCTCTACCACTACAGACCTTTCCATTGACTACTCATATTGAAACCTGTTTACTATCATGATCAATTGGTGCATCTCCTTTACCAAAGCCCTTATTGGCTCTAGAAGCTCCTTGGACTGTGGCGGCGTCTTCGAATATACTAGATACTGATGTTCCTCCTACAGGTTAGACCAAATTTATACTTCTAGATATGGTAATTTTGATGGTGGGGGAGCATGACATATAAGGCGGGGGCAGCACTCACCTATTAGGCTAGTCTTTTGGGTTGAGTTAGACCTAATGCCTGAATATTTTGTGGGCTCCGGTGGACCTGGGGCTGAGGGGTGCCGGCTCGTGGGTATATGCGAGCTGGGCCAGATTTCGCTGCACACTCTAACAAAAAGGTATCAGAGCTCATGGTCGGAAAAACCTAGAAAATCTCAAGGGTCACATGTGACGGGTGATGAGGACATCGTCACGCTGGACACACCGACGACATGGTCTTCCCCAAGTTGCAATCCGTCTCCAACTCAGCTACCACATCACCCTGGGAATTCAAGAGCAGTCCCGGGTTAAATCAACGCCCTAGATGCATATGGACTCCGTTTTTGACAAACCAGATATGCTTGGAAAGATAATTTGATAATCCAACCAATGGCTTTGGAATCACATCAAAATTCATTCAGAGTCAACGGGAATCGTCGAAACAAGTCAGCATCTAGAATCTGCCAGGGTGCTGCGACACCGTCTTTTGGTCCGATGGGCCGTGTATCGTCTTAGAGCCCATTAGAGGGCGCGTCCAGCAGTGGCGACGACCTAAACCATATAATTAGCCACCGTCGTCGTTGTTAGGTCTTGGATTTTGTTTTAGAGTTTAGTTTTCCATCGAGGAACTGAATTGTTAATTGTAATTGTGGTGTCGAATCCTTTTACAGTGATCCAGGGCCCTCATTCTTGATCTCCTCCACTGTGTCGATTAGTCCTTTGGAACCGAGTTCTTGAACCCTCCATTGATATTCACATAAATTCATATTTGCAATTTTAGATTGCGTGTTTTTACCTTCTTACTTGTGCTCTTCGATTCGCTTGCAGGAGTAGCCTTCTTGGCGAGGTCAATCAAGATGTGCTTGGTTGATAACCAATAGAGCAGTGGTGTAATGGTTGCAGGGTTCGAATCGTATCTGATTTGAATCCGGATCGCCAACATCGAGTTCGCCACCAATCGAACCTATTGCTACCTCTCGGAAGATCGGCCCGTCCCTCATCAATTGGTATCGGATATTTCAGGTTTCCCGCGAGGTATACTCTCGTTTGCCCTTAGATTCATATTTGTTTCATTACCTAGAATCCACGAAAAGCCTAAAAAATATTTCAATTTCTGTTGTCCTATCGCCCTTTGTGCCTTTGCAATTTCGTTTCAAATTCACATTGTAGAGTTTGTGTCCGTGGTCGAGTCTTGTTGCTGGTTTAGGTTGTGTTCGTCGTCGTAGTTCAACGTGCTCGTCGCTATTTCTTTGTTTCTGCCGCTATCCCATCCACCATTCCTAAACAACAAGTCAAAGCCACCACATTACTCGACTTGCCCCGCTAGCCGCCTTGTGGAACTTCTTGCCGCCGCGCAAACCCTATATAAGTTGCCAACCGCTCTAATTTTTGCCTGCATCGCCGCCCTCCTTACATGATCTGGCATCTACCTACTGCAGTTAGTCACTCGGACGTTTGTTCTTGTGATCTATGTTGTAGTTTAGGGTTGCTTTGCCCTAACTGCCGCTGTCGAGTTGCCCTAACTGCCGTTTTCATGTTGTGCCTCCAGCAAACATAACTTGAGATACCTTCAGTAAAACAGGCATAACTTTTTGCTCGTTTATCAGAAAAATCTGAAATTTTTTGTGGAGCTTCTTTACACTGTTTGGAGCCGACACAAACTAGGATTCACCCTCTTTGGTCCCCTCAAAATTGCCAAAAATTTTGGGAAAATAAAGAAAAAAATTTGTCAAGGTTTCTGCACGCTTTTTAGAGAACGTGCTAATTTTGTGTAGACCACATCCCACCTCAGTTGTAGGTGCCAATTTTTGTGGTTGTATCTTATGTGATCCTTGTTCAGAGAAACATATAAAAAAATAGTGAAAAAACAAAAAAGTTTGATTCCTACTAGTACCTTTTTGGAAAATCAAGGGAAAATTTAGGAAAAAGGAAAAATCTGTGCTCTTTGCTTGTTCTGTGAGTTCTTTCCATCATCCTTTGTTTCACGTTGTTGCGCTACGTCTTGACACATCGTAGCTAGCACCTGTGACTTGTACTTTGGATACTTATTGAACTTTGCTAATCTGCATTTGTTAATTGCTAATCCTTGCTATCATGTTGTGCCTACCCATAGCTCCACATGTACTTCTCTCAACACAGGTTCCTCTTGCAACTGTTACCCACGCTCAACAAGAGATTGCTTCATCACTTTGGTTTGATCTAGTTTGGCATTGGTAAGAATACATGCAAGACGGTGGTAAGCCGCTTGTCATTTTGCATTCCACCACCACCACCACCACCACTTGATTCCTTTTTAGTTGATAAGGATAATCTTTTGCTGTTGTCTTTTTCTATCTTCTAACAATGGCAGGAATTCTGATGGACTTCAATGAGTGCGTGTCCAAGGGCGAGCTTACAACATTCATGAATGAACAACACAACCTTATGACTGAGCTGACGCGCAACATGAATAATATGATCAACCGCATTGAACAGCTTGAGGAGCGTTCTCAACCTCATCGTGATGACGAAGATGCCGATGATTTTGGTGATGAAGATTCGGATGCTAAAGCTGGTCCCCGTCGCCGCCTCAACTTCAATCGTCACGGTATGAGAGGTAATAATCATAATAATGATCCTTTTGCTAAAATTAAATTTAGCCTACCTCCTTTTGCTAGTAATATGGATCCAAAGACATATTTAGATTGGGAACTAGCTGTTCAACAAAAATTTGATTGTCATAATGTTCCTGCTGAGCATAGAGTTAGACTTGCTAGTAGTGAGTACTAATTTTGCCTTGTTCTGGTGGAGCGATCTTTGCAATGCTAATAATGTTGCTGTTGTGCTTCAAACATGTAATGGTTTAAAGCAACGTATGAAATCTTGTTTTGTTCCTCCTTATTACCAACGTGATTTACGTTTGAAACTACAAACTTTAAGATAAGGTGATAAAGGAGTAGAGGCATATTATCAAGAATTGCTTATTGGTTTAGCACGTTGTGGTATACATGAAGATGATAATGACGCTAGTGCTAGATTTTTTGGTGGTTTGAATCGTGATATCGAGGATATTCTTGATTACAAAGATTGTAACATGTTGAATCAATTGTATCATCTTGCTCTTAAAGCTGAACGCGAAGTACAGGGACGCAAACAACAACAACAACAATCTTTCAGGTCGAATAATGGGAGGAATTTTCAGCATCGTTCCGAGCCGGAGGCGCCCAAACTTCCTGCTGCACCACAGCCATCTACACCTTCCGGGGTAAGTAAAATGTCTAATGTGCAGTTTCCACAGCTGAAGAAAGGTGCCACTCTGGGTGCTTCTACTAGCTCTTCCTCGTCGAGCTCTACCATCATTTGCCATTGATGCAAAGGCGTGGGACATGTCATGAAGGATTGCCCCAGTCATCGTGCTTTCATTGCTACCGAGGATGGATATGTAAGTACTAGTGATGTTGAAGGTGATTTAGCTCTTGCTGCAAACATTGCTGCAGATTCCACCGAGGACGATCAAGACAAGGAGACCATCACCATGGACTCTATGGCTGTTGCCGCGGACTACCCTAGTCTTCTTGTGCAAGGTGTGTTGAGTACACGTGTGGGGCATGACGAAGAAGAGATGAAGATCCAACGCCAAAATTTATTCCTGTTTACACCAGATTTTGGACTGAGAAGTTTGATATTCTGTAAACATAAACGACCGGTTTATTAATGAAAAAAATAAAAGGGTCGTATAAGTTGAAGGTGACCCGGAAGCTTCAGGTGGACCAGCACGATGGGCTTCGAAGACGTGTCGGACTCGACCAAGGACTTCAAGTTCGGGTCGTCTTTATTTTAGCTTTTTTGTAATCTACTCGTGTTAAGACAGGAGTCAACCGGGTTATAAATAGCTAGAAACCCGGATTTTTGGAGGCATCCCCAATCAATCAAACACAACTGGCCCTCGGCCAAAACCCTAGGAGTAGGAGTAAAGTAGATCTCGGCGAGACCTTCCATCAGCCAGGGCTGCATCGGCATCGACCGACCTCTGGTTTGCTTGTAAGTTTCACCAATGGCTTGTGTCATCGTGTAATGAGGCTGCATTGGCATCGACCAACCTCTTGTTAAGCTATGGCATGGCTAGTTATCGGTCTCAGCTCGTCTTTTGTAAGACTGTCTTGACTCTGATCAATCTCTTACTTTAGTCGATCTGGACTAGTTATCGGCTCTATTAGTCCGGCAATCTAATAGATTCATTAAGTTATCGATGTTGTTTCATGTTTTAATCTGTTTATTTATGTTGTAAACAACATCTTGCCCAATCAAGATTGACAAAGTAGCTTGCACCTAAAAGATGCTTTGTATCGGCTGTTCTGAGATTTATACACTCATAACAGAGGGAATAGCCAATATAAGCTTCTCATCGACTATTTTCGTCAATCTTGATTGTTACATGTTGTGCGTTCGAGATATTCGATAAAACCGTGATCTAGTTCAAGAACAGATAGATTTGATCTACCACATCTATTATGGCTGTATTTCCAAACCCCACTGATATATATGATAGATTGAGTCTGTTTGTCTTAGATCAAATCATGCTTTTGTCGGGTAGATCTTGTTCGTTCTTCAAGGACCCTATATTGGTTAAAATAACCGATCCAGTTATGCTCTCTTCATAATATGTTATTTTAAGTGGTTTGAAATCAATGAATTTACTTTATGTACGAGACGTGATCTAGCTTAACCATCATCAAGGCTGCATGGAGACACCCCACTGTTGATGTTTAAGTTATTTTATCGATCTATTTGTTATTACGGCTGCATGGAGACACCCCACTGCTCATGCATTTAGTCGATACGTTGGTTTTATGCCGTTTAAACGTACGTATAGATCTTTATCTATCAATGTCTCTTAAGCTTATCGGTTGTTCGTTTATTATAAATATTTATCTCATACATGTTATAGCCGTTATGCTTCATACCTTTTTCATCATTTTACATACAATCTCATGGGGGTTGACTTTGTATTCAATATCCTAAAGACAAATGGCTATATCAGAGCCGCATAATTTGGAACTGTATGGCACCAAACCGGCAAGTTCAACGATTTGATGTTCTTTTTTCTTCTCCTTGTCAATTACAGGTCAAATTGACTGGCACGCCCGTAGTCGATTCTGCTGAGAATCGGCACCACCGCTTGCTGAAGGTCCAGGAGGTCAGGATTCACTCCATACCCCTCTGAGGACTGTGTTCCGAGTGTGTTGGCGCACCCGACCAAGATTTTGAGTCAACAAATTCTTTTGGCACGCCCAGTGGGACCCAATCGTCTGAATCTTGACGTTTGACAATGATGAAGTGCTGCACGTGAAGATGGAAGACCCCCAGAGGAAACTCGGCGCTTAATAGGAGAAGCTATTGATCAATGCCGACACTTATGCTTACTGAGTTTTAGCAAGACTAGGGATAAGAAAGTCATTCAGAAAACCCATCTTCCAAGAGTGGTCTTTGAGGGTCATGCTGATTCAATGATCCATGTCCATCACAATACTATGCAAAAAGTGATCAGCAAGGCGATGGCGTCCACTTTGATGAACCACAATGAGGCTTTTCTCAACAGTCTCACAAATGCCATGAAGGAGGTTTTCAACATAAGTGATGATAGAAGAGGTCCAACATATAATATTGGAAACAATCAAGGAGCTGGAACTTCTAATGGACCTCAGATCAATGGTCCAAATAGCAATGGGAACCAGATGATGATTAGCCCTGGGGGCATGACACCGCAGCGAGTGCAACGGCCGATTATGAGTAATAACATGTACTCATCAGCTACAAAAATAGCTCCTCAGGCAAGGCTCATCACGAGAGATTTCAATACGCCGCCATATCAAGGGAACATAGCATCTAGTGAAATCCCTCAGGGGTATCATTATGTCTCTGACTTTTATACTTTGGATGCTTAGGAAAATCCAGGGTATAATGGCAACGCCTTCGAGGGGCAAAACATCGGCTACTAGAAGCCGGTGCATCAGATGGACCAGTTGATGAATCGGGTAACTGACCTGGTTCAAAAGCAATTCGGCTTGATGTCGAAATCTATAATAACTGGTTACAAAAACCCGTATCCAGAATGGTTTGATCAGGTTGTTCTTCCACCAAGATATAGAATTCCTGATTTTACCAAGTTTACAGGAACTGGTTCAGTATCAACCGTGGAGCATATTACCCAGTTCTTGGTCCAGATTGGAGAGATCGGTGATGAACAAGCACTCAAAGTCAGAATGTTTCCTCTCTCTCTATCTGGCTCGGCTTTTTTGTGGTTTTCATCTCTATCACCCAACTCCATTCAAAGCTGGGATGACTTAGAAGATAAGTTCCATAAATATTTCGGCTTTGGAGTTTTGGAAAAAGGCTTAGTGGACCTAATCGATACAAGGTAGATGAATAATGAGTCTGGATGTCAGTATCTCCAAAGATTCAGAGAGGTGAAAAATCAATGCTATTCCTTGACATTGCCAGATTCAGAAGTGGTTAGCATTGCAATTGGAGGACTAATACGTACTATCAGGGAAAGAATCGTCTTTGGTTGTAATAATATGGCCGATTTAGCTAAAAAGGTAGCGAGTATTGATGCTCAAAATCAATACAACCAAGTCTTCAAGCCCAAGAAAGCCTACAAATGCAGAAAGTCATGTTTTCCTGCAGAATGAAAACGATGATTCAAAGAATGAAAGTGATGAAGAAGTGGCTGCTGTAGACTGGGTTTGGAAGAACAATGAATTCATGCGTTGGGCAAAAGTTAAAAGTATCGAGAGTGATGTAAAGTACAACTTCGATATTGCCAAGGCCGACAAGATATTTGACTACTTGCTAGAGAAGGGTCAGATCAAGTTATCTGGGAATCATACTATCCCATCGGCCGAGGAGCTTAAAAATAAAAGGTACTGCAAATTTCATAATTCTGATACCCATACTACTAATGATTGCCGAGTTTTCAGAGACATGATACAGAGGGTAATCGTTAAGGGAAGGATTGGCCTAGAAAAAGCCAAAGGCATGGGCATCAACGACCATCATTTCCCACAAAACATGGTGGCTCCTGCACCTCAAAGTGAGATCAGGGTGTTGACTTCTGATTGAGCCAGGACAGATGGGACAGTTGATCCAAAGAAACAGTTAACAGCTAAAGAGTATCAGGAGATGAAAGGGAAGAAAACTAATGATCAACCTGAGACTTCAAAAGCTGGAGAGGCAAGAAGGCGTCCAACTGTCAGAATCTTATTGAACAAGTGGCAACGCCAGAAGGAGAAAAGCCAAATGCAAAGGGAAAGAGATGAACAAGAATATCAAGACTGGCTCGAAGAAGAAGAGTACAGGAAGTCCCGGGAAGAAGGAAGATGCATCAGAGATGAAGAGAAGAATCATTGGGATTGTCCTTTCTTCAGGCATTGTTGGAATGAGGGCTTAAAACTTCCTACTCTTCGTAATTGCCCAGAGTGCAGTGATCAATACCGAGAATATAGGCAGTCGAGAGACAACCGCCGATCTGTACATGAAAGATTAAGGTTTGGAAATACAGATCGGCGCATAAAAATGAAAATGTTCATAATCGGCTTGGGGCAAGATTAGTCGGTCAAGATCATCCATGGAAGGAAGGAGAATGGTGTCCTGGTGGCTTAACCAGAAGCCAAAAAAGACGGGTTCAGATGTTGAGAAACGATGAAACCCAGAAGAAGAGATCCAAAGTCTGGCAAGTTAAGCAGATAGCCGATAAGGGTGAGTCATCGGCTAATATCGCTGCTCTATTCATGCTACCTGTTGAATTTAGATCCTCTAATCATGAAGAAGAATCTGATAATGAGGAAGCTGTTGCTCAGTGGATCTATCAAGCAGAAGACGCTACATTTCAAAAACCTGAAAAGCATTCTCATTTAAAGGCTTTGTATTTGAGAGGGTTTGTCGATGGAAGACCTTTGAACAGAATGCTAGTTGATGGAGGGGCAACAGTTAACTTGATGTCGTATGCCACTTTTAGAAAGCTTGGGAAGACTACAGAAGATTTGACTAAGACCGATATGAGGTTGACCGACTTTGCTGGCAACGTATCGATTACTAAAGATGCTATATGCGTTGAGCTGACAATTGGCAGCAAGAGTATGTCGACTACTTTCTTTCTAGTCGATGCGAAAGAATCCTATAGTGTGCTTCTTGGAAGGGATTGGATTCACGCCAATTGTTGCATTCCATCTACCATGCATCAGAATGTGATTCAGTGGATTGGTGACACCGTGGAAGTAGTGCCAGCCGATTCAACTGTTAGTATTGCTTATTCAGACCTTGATGTTTAGAACTTTGATAACATAGAGTGTTTTTCCGGAAGGGTTATTGAAGAAGACTTTCTCAAGACTACCAACAAGAGTCAACAGCCGGTCTAAAGCAATCGGCTTCAAAAATGTTCTAGAGGAATAATTTACTAGCAATGATTCGCATCAATGCCAATGAACTAAGGGCGGTGTTGTGTCAGTCAAGATTAATACCTTTAGAATTGGAGCAAGGAATCAACTTGTTGGATTTTATAGCCGTTACTTGTATCGCCTTTAGAATAAAAATAGCCGATATGTATGTATCATCTTTTGATTTTTTGATAGCCGATACTAAGGAAGTATCGCCTTAAGAAGATTCGTCAAAAGGGAAAGTTTTGAAAAAGTTCAAGCAATGCAATTCAAAGAAATATCAGGCAAATGATATTTAACAGAATTATTTAGCCTAACGATGCAGGGACAGACTAGTTGTTCAGATTTGTTCGGCCACCAGGCCGGATACACAAAAGGGGCATTAAAACAAACTAATCCAGATGGAGTCGGTTCAGGAGGTCCTCCAGGTGTGACACCTCCGTCACGGGAAGCCCCAGGGGCTGGAACTCTTCCACCAGCTCCTAGAAGTCCTCCCTCGTCCTGGTGCCGACGAAAGAAGGAGAAACTTCCCCAGAGATCTCAGCACCGCTGAGTTCAGCTCCGGCGAGGGCGAAGGTGGCGCCGTGACAGATGGCGTGGAGGGCCAACTCCCTGATGCGCGTCCCGGCGTCATCCAGGCGCGTCTGCAAGTTGTCCCCCCGTGCATTTACGAAATCATCAATCGCTATGGCTCTCCCAGGGAGCCAATCGAGTTGTTGTTGAAGTTCTATATTTGGATAAAGGAGACCAAAAATTCAAGGAAAATAGCCGATTCAATTAAATCAAACAACAAATCGGCTAACTATTTAGACAAGCGGTTGCCAACAAAGTCACTAATGCTGCCATATTGAAGGTAATCAAAGTGACAAGTTGGGCGATTTGGGAAAATACCGGCAACCCTGGCGTCGAACGCCTCTAGGTGCTCGAGGGCACTGTTGAGGCGAGCACGGAGGACTTCCCGTTCCTCCACCAGTCGGGCGGTTCGACGGCGCTCATCCTCCAGAAGGCGTCGGGTGTGAGCGACATTCCGGATGAAAGCCCATGCGCCATCATCCAATGCCAACTCGTACTCCGACGGAGGTCGGCTAGGGCCTTGGTCGATTGCCGGAGGAGGATGACTGCAGAAAAGGTTAGGGTTTTTCCTCGAGTAAATGAAGGATTTCGGAACATATAGAAGCACTGCAACGGAAAATCATTACCTCTGCACACGAAGACGGGTCACCGGAGGACCATCCACAAACTCCGATGCCTCCGCAGGGCGTTTCCCGCGGTTATCCGCCATTGCTTCGGCCGTCAGGCCAGGAAGAAGAGCGTTTGGTAAGTGAGAAGAGCAAAGGCCGAAGAGTAAAGCAATGAATGCACGGTGTGTCCGAGAAGTTGGCGTCTGGCATTTATACATGAGACTCGAGAAGGTGAAAAGGCGTCGGCTCAGGGGCACCCTCAGATCTAGATCCTAAGGTGCATCGACTAAATAAGCCATTTTTTTATCAATCGGCTAAAAGATAAGCCGTTCTAGTATTGATCGGCTAGAAGATAAGTTGTCTAGATAATATCGGCTGAATAGCTGGTGAGGTTACAGAGTGTTAAGTAAAAATAAAAGTATCATGACGCCAGTTAACCGATGAAAAATGTTTACAGAAAAGAAACCAAAGGTCAGGGATTACAGATAAACAAAATTATACGTTTAACAAAGATTTCAGAGCACTCAGAGCATTCAAGCGAATAGCATCTATTTCATCAACTTCTTTTCGATCCTCTTCAATGGAGCCTGGGATCGGTTTCTTCTTGGCTTTGATGTCCTGAAGCTCACCATGAAGAATTGTTATCTTTTTCTTGTGATCACGGAGAGCAACAGGGATATTCTTCAGGCTGTCCTTCTTCGACTTGATCTGTTCATCAATAGCTTGAAGCCTGCTCAACAGTTTGTTCCTCTTAGTTTCCAGAGATGACAGATTGCCGATAAGAATGGTAGAATCTGAATTCAATTGATCTATGGTGTTCTTTTCGGCAACCATATCAGAAATACAACGCTGTTCATGTGCTGGTAGATGTGCTTGAGCCTCTCGTGCCCTGATTTTGGCTTTGACCTTGGAAAACTTTGACTCAAGGAATCCTATGTGGGCAACAGAAGACAATATCTCTTTCAAATCTTTTTATGCTATCTATAATCAGATCAAAGATGTCCCTGACTCCTTTTGCATCATGCATCAAGTCGGCTGTGTTAACCTCCAGTAGGGGGATTAATGTTTGAAGCTGAGTCTTGATTTCTTCAGGAAGATCTCCTGAGGATCTAGTTGTAGAAACTTCCTCTTCATCCATATAGTCATTCAAATTGAAAGGGATAACAGGGGAAGAAGGCTCTCCTTGCTCCTAAACAGATAAGTAGATGAGTAATCACGGATGGGAAGCTATTGGAAGGAAAAGGTGATGTTGATTAAAGTACCTGGCCAGAGGGGATGATTTGGAGCTCAGGAAGTATCTGAAAAGAAATTTTTATATCAGCTCTCAAGAACATCCACCATAGAAAATCAAGCTGTTAGCTAAAAGGTATACCTGGTTGGGGGAATTCTTGATCAGAATCAGGAAGAGGAAGTGTTTCAGAATCTATATGATAGGTATCCACCTGCTCCTGAGGCAACTCAATATTATGAGTACCAGCTTGTTCCTGGGAATTGAAAGATAGAAAGAGTCAAGGATTTGGTGATGAGAACAAGGAAGGACAAGTTTTCATTACCTTTGCATTGACATTTTTATCAAGGATTCACTGCTTTCACAGGTGTCTCTTTTCTTCTTCTTGGATATGACCTTAGCAATTGGCTTGTCAGTTTTCTATTTCTTAGAAGAGCCAACTTCTTTTATGAAAGTACTAAGGGTTTGATCATCTAAGAAGTCAGGAGCTTTCCTCTTCATCAGAGTTTTGATTGTGGGGGCATCACAGCCAATCCTTTGATTTGGGCACCATATGTTGTAATTTATTTCTGGAGGATTCAAGGTGACCAAATCCTACGAGAATTTGGCATGTATCAAAAGTGAGCAGTTGGTAAAAGTATGGAATTTGAAGACAAAATGAGTTATACCTCATCGGTTGCCTGGAAGTCTGAATCCAGTTTCAGACAGTAAATGGCCACAACCTTGTTAAAGAGATGGGTGCTCCATTGCTGCCACCAGTCCTGGAAAGAGACTGAAGAAAAGGGTCTACAGTTTCATTCCTTGACCATCTTCAGGGAAACAGATTTTTCTAGTTGGAGTATTCTGTCATACTCTAGAGCAGAGTCTATTGCTTCCCTTGGCTTGAGTTTGTCAGCAAAATAGAGGGATGGGGGCACTTGGCCAAAAAAAAAATTGTCTGGCTGCCATGACAGGACGATAAAATTCATAAGACATAGGAGGCTTTTCTCTACCATGCCTAATTTCAGTTGGCAGGAGACAAGGCTTCATGATTTGGCACAAGATTTTCAAACCTTCATCGTCACATTCTCTTTGAAATCTGAAAGTATTTGGACTCTCAAAATCTGTGATATCTGGATACTAAAACCAACAAAGAATAGTAGTGGGGAATCCTTTGTAAAAGATCTTGAAAAAGAAGCTAATTGATTCATCACTAGATATCATTGTGTTAACACCGAGTTTTCGCACTATGACAAGTGGACCGGCACTATGAAGATTCGGCGAACGCCGCCGCTTGAAGGATTCGGCAGACGGCGGACGCGGTCTACTAACTTAATGAGACTCGGCGAGGCTGTGGGGGAGCTGGTCAATGGCGAATGAATTCGGCAATATAGTGCTGCGGTCGGCTATCTCAAGTTGGGACGGCTTTGCGTCAGAAGATGGCAAATACGGCATAATCAGAGGGCTTATGCAATAAGGATCTCGTCATTTTAGTGCATGCCGGTTATTGAAGGAAACTTAGAGTAGAAGGCATCATATTTTGATAAGTTTCCTAATTCTATCGTTGTAGTCGTGTCCTTCTAGGACTCAGAGAACAACAGGGTATAAATATAAACCCTGAGGCTATTGTAAAAAAGGTTCACAATCAATACAACCAACCCGGCCCCGTGCCGTCTTCGAGTCCAAGTCGTGTCGTCGTGTTCTTCGAGAGGGGCCATCGATCCGTCGACCTCCGTAAGTTCCGGCAACCTTGTTATCATGTCTAGTATCGTGCGGCGGATTTAGATATGGTGCAAGTAGTCTCGTACGTTAAGCTTAGTATCGTGCGGCGGATCTAAGCTTATGATGGGAGGTTTTTGCTTATGCCTTGTATCGTGCGGCGGATTGAGTCATGAGTAAAAATAGTTATCGGCTCTGTTAGATTTGGCAATCTGATAGATTCATTAAGTTACCTTGTGTTATATGTTTTGTTGTGTTTATTTCATCATAACACTTTTGCCCAATCTAGATACCGTTCAGTTCGGCTTCATCTTTATAGATCTGCTCTGTCCTTTCACGTTTATTATTGAAAAGTCTTTTATGCAGTAGATCTATTGTTCGTAATAGCCGATCGGATCGTATCTGGATTGCCACGTGGAGAGGGTTCATGCATGTTAAGTATGTTTGATCTACGATAAGGCTAGGTGTCGTGCGGCAGGCGCAGGCTTTAGATTAACTTAGTCATGCTTAGTTTGTATGTTCAATCCCCATGGATCCCAACTCGGTTGTACAATCGAGATTGGTTAAGTTTTAACTTATATTTAATACATCATGCAAGTACGATTCTCATGCAAACGTGCTCGGCAACCTGTTATTCACGTAACTCTATTCATATTGCCGAATAATCTTTAAACCTGTTGACAGATAGCTTTCATAGCTATGTGTCGTCGTAAGTGGCTTCAGGGCCGTATATTTTGGGACTGTCTGGTCATACCCGACATGTTCCAGCTTTGTATTTAACAGTTTATCTCCCTTGTTAGTTGCAGGGCAAACTGACTGGCACGCACCGGACTTCTGAGCACCCGGGCCACGTTTGAAGCCAGCTTCTCCGGCTTGCTGTGTGATTGGCACAGTGCGTCACTTTTGGTGCCAACACACTTTTTGGCACGCCCGGTGGGATCCCTTTTTCCTGCAGCGATGGTCGAAGTTACTGAAGCCGAGGCCAGCAACAAGGCGGGGTTCATGCAGGTGCAGCTCACTGAACTACCCGACGAGTACAGAGAGCAGGTGGATGATGCTTGTGCCGAATTCCAGGCCAAGTGCCTAGAAGCCTTTTCCAAGAACAAAAGCGGAAAGGTTCGCCGTTTGCACGATCTGCCGAAGCCCGTCCAGCTCAACCCGAATGATCCCGGGGAAGCGGAGGCAGTGTTGAAAATGTCTCATATGATCAACGAAGCTGTCTCTGGTGCCATCGGTCGCATGCATGGGGCGTTTCTCAACACTTTCCGCACCATCATGATCGCCCAATTCGACCCCAAGGCCGATGAACTTATGGAGGCCGAGTTTGGCCCTATAGCAGGACCACATCTTTTCAATCTGCCGAATCACCTCAAGGGGGCAGGAGCTGCCGGTGAGGAGACCCCGCCTAAGGCTCAATCAAGCGGGATGACCATTCAAGAGAAGCACACGCCAGAAGGCCAGTTGCCGACCATGGGGCAGCTCACGTTCGGCACTAAGGGTCAGCCGCCAGAGTCAACACACAAGATCTCCCCGCAAACCTATAGGCTCATAAAGGACTACTACGGAAACGGGTACCATGAGATGCTTGAGCCTCACAACATAGAGGGCGCCCCGCATCCAGGATATGGGAAGCCGACGACCGAGAAAACCGCCGACTCTAATGTCGATGTCATGCTAGAGAGGATGGCGGATATGATGCAGCGCACTTTCGGCCTGAAGCCTAAGGGCACTTATGCTTACAGGTCTCCGTTCCCCGAATGGTTCCACCGTGTGGCTCTACCTCCCAGAGTCAAAGTGCCGACGGACCTGTCCAAGTTCTCCAGCTTAGAGGACACCAGCACGGTGGAGCACGTCAGTCGTTATCTGCTCCAGCTTGGGGAGGCCAATACCGAAGACGCCTTCAGGGTTCGGTACTTCCCGTCGTCACTCACTGGACCGGCATTCGCATGGTTCACGTCACTACCGCCGGGCTCTATTCTCTCTTGGGCGGACTTGGAACAAAAGTTCCATACACACTTCTACACGGGCACCAAGGAGAAGAAACTGGTGGACATCATGTACGTACGCCAGAAGCCAAATGAGACACCGCAGGACTACCTGCGCAGGTTCAGGGAAGTCAAGAGCCAGTGCTTCGGCATGCACCTGCCGGACGATCAGCTTCCACCATTGGCCGTGGCGGGCATGCTCCCGAGCATCAGGGACAAGCTGTTCGGTCAGGAGTTTGAAGACTTGGGTCATCTCTCCCGCCGGCTGAATGAGATGACTATCCAAGCGCAAGGCTTCCGGAGGGAAGGGCGTTTCCAGAAGGACAATGTCGCGGCACAGATGTATCAGGCTTTCCTGGACGAAGCCGATGACTATACCGACGCGGAAGATGAGGTGGCCGCTGCAGAGCTCAACTGGGACAAGGAGCCGACCCAAGCCAACAAGCAATGGCTGCGCCAGCAGAAGGGGGCATACGACTTCGACGTCACCAAAGCTGACAAGCTCTTCGAGTTCCTGGTTGCCGAAGGGAGAGTCAGGCTACCCCCGGATCACCCGATGCTGCGTCCTGGAGGAGTCAAGGACAAGAAGTACTGCGGTTTTCATAACACTAACAATCATTCTATTAATGATTGCCGTGTGTTCAGGACGAGAATCCAGAAAGCCATCCAGGACGGCCACATCAAGTTCAATGGCAAGATGAAGATCGATGCAAACCTCTTCTCCCAGAACGCCGTGTTCTTCTCAGTGAACATGGTAACCCCAGCGGATCCCAGAGGCAAGGGCAAAGTCAAAGTCCTCACCTCCGACAAGGCACGCGAATCTGGCGCAGTGGATCCCGATCGGCAAATCACTGGCGATGAGCTCCGGCAGCGCGCCCAAGCCACGAATAGCTGATACGAGCACGGAGAGTCATCTTCCAGGCGCAGGCCTACCCACAGAGATCTCCTTAACAAATGGCGCCGGCAAAATGAGAAAGAGCAGAGGCGTCTCCAACGCGAAGAGCGAGAACTCGAAAAGGAATACCAGCGTGAAGACGGTCACACGGGAGTGTACCGGTATCGTCTGGAGGAGAGGGCTTACCACAGAGAACAGGCCCATTGTTGGGAACAAGAACACCGCCAAGAGCGGGAGCAAGAGCACTGGGGTTGCCCGTTCTTCCGCCACTGCTGGAACGAAGGCTTGAAACTGCCTGCCGTCAACAACTGCCCCGAATGCAGCGATCAGTACAGGGGGTATAGGCAGGATCGGGTCAACCGCCGTCCCGTTCACGAAAGGTTGGGAGCTCGCATCTCGATGAGCGATCGGCGCCTGAAAACGGAAAGCCCGGGCCGGCAAGCCAAGAGATATGCCGATCGAGAGTGGGTGCACCACCAGGACGACGGCGAGGAGGTACAGCCTCGCCCATATAGGTGGCAAAAGGGGTAGTGGTGCCCACCAGGGCTCAGAAAAAGCCAGAAAAGGAGAGTGCAGCGCCTCCGGAACAGGGAGTTGGAAGAAGCAGCCGCTAATGGGAAGAAGCAAGAATGGCGCCCGAAGGAAAAACCAGATGACACCGACAAGGGCGCTGACGTGGCCATGACTTTCTTCCTTCCCCTGGAGTTCATGGCTCCTGCCGGCCGGGGGGCACAGGACGAGGTGTATTCGGATTCCGACGAGGCCGAGCACGATAAGCTCGCGGCACAGCTCATGTTGTCTCAGAAGGCAGCATTTGACAAGCCAGCCAAGCATCGGCATTTGAAGCCGTTGTATGTCAAGGGGTACGTCAACGGGAAGCCGCTAACCAAGATGTTTGTTGACGGCGGCGCAGCAATCAACATCATGCCTTACGCCACGTTCAGAAAGCTGGGCATGAACGATGAAGATCTACTCAAAACGGATATGATACTCCGTGACTTCGCCGGCAATCCCTCCGACACTCGGGGTGCCGTGCACGTGGAACTGATGATTGGATCCAAGACGCTCATTATGACCTTCTTTGTCATTGATGGCAAGGGGGCATATAGCTTGCTTCTGGGCAGGGATTGGATCCACGCCAACTGCTGCATACCTTCAACCATGCATCAAATACTCATACAGTGGGTTGGAGATGACATCGAGATTGTCCAAGCTGACGACTCGGTGAGTGTTGCCACCATTGAGCCCACCTACTGGGAATTTGACGGGGTAGACTGCTTCTCCGATCGCGTGTGGGGAGAGGGTCCTGTCAACGTCTACGGCAGGGATCAACAGCCGATCCAAGCAATCGGCTCTCAAAGCTTCTTTTAGATGGACAACCCAACCGACAGCAGCGAGGGAAAACTGGGACGTGGTTTCACGTCGGCCGACAAGTTAGAGGAGGTGGATGTTGGTGATACGAGTAAGAAGAGGCCGATGTTTGTAAGTTCCAGTTTAGACCCTGATTTCAGAGTGCAGCTAGTAGATCTTCTAAAGGAGTTCAAAGACTGTTTTGCGTGGGACTACACAGAGATGCCCGGATTAGATCGGTCCATTGTTGAGCATAAGTTGCCGATCAAACCTGGATACCGCCCATACAAACAACCTCCGCGCAGGATCTACAAGGAGGAGGTGTTGGCCGACGTGAAAAAGGAAGTGGAAAGATTACTAGAAGCTAACTTCATTCGGCCGTGTCGATATGCGGAATGGATCTCCAATATTGTCCCGGTGTACAAGAAGAACGGGAAGATGAGAGTCTGCATCGACTTCAGGAACCTCAACAAAGCCACTCCTATGGACGGTTATCCAATGCCGGTGGCCGATTTGCTAGTAGATGCTTCGGCCGGTTTCGAAATCATAAGTTTTATGGACGGCAACGCAGGTTACAACCAGATCTTCATGGCTGCAGAGGATGTGGCAAAGACCGCCTTCAGGTGCCCCGGCCATATAGGTTTGTTTGAATGGATGGTCATGACTTTTGGTTTGAAAAATGCCGGTGCCACTTACCAGCGAGCCATGAATTACATATTCCATGAGCTGATCGGCAAAATCGTAGAGATCTACATTGATGACGTGGTGATCAAATCCAGAGGCAAAGAAAGACACTTAGCCGATTTAAGGAAGACCTTGGAGTGCACAAGGAAACATGGTTTAAAGATGAATCCAACCAAGTGTGCATTTGGGGTGTCGGCTGGTGAGTTTCTGGGGTTCCTGGTCCACAAAAAGGGGATCGAAGTCGGCAAGAAGAGCTTGGAAGCAATTGATAAGGTAGTGCCGCCGACCAATCTCAAAGAACTTCAATCACTGCTCGGCAAAATCAACTTTGTCAGAAGGTTCATATCCAACTTGTCCGAGCGCGTGCTGCCATTTTCTCCACTGTTGAAGCTCAAGAAAGATCAGGAGTTCGTGTGGGGTGACGTGCAACAAAAGGCTTTCGATGAGATCAAGGAGTACATGAAGGCACCACCAGTATTGGTTCCTCCACAACTCGACAGGCCTTTCAAGTTGTACGTGGCGGCCGACAACCTAACAATAGGGTCGGCCCTCATGCAAGAATTCGAAGGAAAAGAGAGAGTCATAGCCTATCTTAGCCGAAAGCTACTGGACCCCGAAACGAGGTATTCGGCTACGGAAAAGTTGTGCTTGTGTGTTTTCTATTCCTGTACTAAGTTTCGGCACTATATATTGAATGCCGAATGCGTGGTAGTATCAGAGTTTGATGTAATCAAGCACATGTTGTCAATGCCGATTTTAAGTGGAAGGATCGGCAAATGGGTTTTAGCCCTTTCTGAGTTTGATTTGCGTTTTGAATCGGCAAAGGCTGTTAAAGGCCAGATTATGGTTGATTTCGTCACTCACCATCGTGATTCTAATGCTAACATAGTAACCATTGCCCCCTAGGCGTTGTTTTTTGACGGATCGTCGTGTAGCAAAGGTGGTGGAGTCGGGATCATGTTGATTTCTCCCAAGGGGGCACCTTTCAAATACTCCATACCGGTCGAGTACCCGGTGACTAATAATCAAGCGGAGTATGAGGCATTGCTTCGGGGATTGCGGTTACTCGTGGACGTTAAGGCAGACGCCGTAGAGATCTTCGGTGACTCGGAGTTGGTGATCAGGCAGCTGACAGGTGAGTACGAATGCAAAAACGACACGCTGCAGGAATATCTCAAAGGTTGCCAAGAGCTCCTGAGACAGTTTCGATCAGCAACCTTGCAACATATTCCTAGGGGGCAAAACGAAGAAGCAAACCAGTTGGCTCAGGCAGCATCCGGGTATAGGGAGAATCAAAACATTTTTGCACTTGAGGAGGAGCAAACAACCCTAGAAGATGATCAAGCAGTCCCAAGTGATAATCAGGCAATTGAAGACTAGAGAGACAACATTGCCGATTACCTCAGGGACCCATCCAGGAAAGTCTCCCGAAAACTCAGGTACAAGGCTCTTAAGTTCACGCTCTTGGACAATCAATTGTACTACAAATCCATAGATGGGGTTTTGCTTAAATGCCTGAACCAAGACGGGGCTAGGAAACTGATGTATGACGTGCACGAAGGCGTATGTGGTGCACACCAGTCGGCTCACCGTATGAGATGGTTAATCAGGAGGACTGGATATTTTTGGCCGACTATGCTCGAAAATTTCTTTGAGTACTACAGAGGTTGTCGGGATTGCCAGCGATTCGGCAATGTGCAAAGGGCCCCAGCATCGGCCATGAATCCAATCATCAAGCCTTGGCCTTTCAAAGGGTGGGGCATTGATTTGATCGGCCAGATCCACCCTCCATCTAGCAAGGGACATAAGTTTGTTTTGTTAGCCACGGATTATTTCACTAAGTGGGTTGAAGCCATCCCATTGAAGAAGGTGACGTCAGAGAACATGGTGTCTTTCGTCAGGGAGCATATCATTTACCGATTCGGCATTCCTCAGTCCATCACTACCGATCAGGGAACTCAGTTCACTTCCTCTGAGTTTTGTGACTTTGCCGAAGGGATGGGGATTAAACTCTATAATTCTTCCCCTTATTATGCACAGGCCAATGGGCAGGCAGAAGCTTCTAACAAAATCATGATTAAGATTATTCAGAAGAAGATCGAAGAAAAACCTAAAAGGTGGCACTTGGTACTCAACGAAGCTTTGTGGGCTTACCGAATGGCTTGTCATGGGTCGACTCAAACGTCACCATACGAGTTGGTCTATGGGCATCACGCAGTGCTACCATGGGAGTTGCAATCGGGATCAAGACGAATTACATTGCAGAGCGACCTAGCTAAAGAAGATTATAGAGATTTGATGATGGATGAGCTAGAGGATTTGCATTTGATTCGTCTCAAAGCCTTGGAAAATATTGAAAGGAACAAGATACGCGTCGCCAAGTACTACAACTCGAAAGTGAAAGAAAAAGGATTCGAAGAAGGAGACTTGGTTTGGAAAATTATCTTGCCAATCGGTACCAAAGACAAGGTATTCGGCAAATGGTCCCCTAACTGGGAAGGGCCTTTTCGGGTTCTGAGGTGTGTTCCCGGTAACGCGTACATTCTAAAAACCCTCCAAGGAGAAGAGTCTGCTAGGGCGATTAATGGACGTTATCTAAAGAGATTTCATCCTAGCGTGGAGGTCGGTGCATAGTGGAATCAAGATCTTGCGGGCACCGATGGCCGATACGAAGTTATATCGCCCTTAGCACAAAAATGGCCGATAGAGTCTATCGCCCTTAGAGCAAAAAACAGCCGGCACGGCATGTGTCGCCTCTAGCGCAAAAAACGCAGAAATACAGGGCCAAGTGCACGCGGTGCTGTGCAATCAGCTAGATAAATCAAACACTCAACAAGCACAGAACGGGAGAACGGGTTGTACACACGAACGTGGTAGAGTGGAGCATTGTTCATAGTGCGAGCTGTGCAAAAGGTGCAGATCAGTTACCGAACACCCTGTTGATGACCGTCTGCGGGTTGGTGACTATGGTGAGGGCGTGGGCATGATCCTCGTAGGATTCCAGAAAATCGTCGATCTGTGCGACATCTTCTGGGGATGCCCTGCCGGGGAAGCCAACCGGCACCACGGAGAAGTCCTCCTCCGTGCGGACCGTCAGCGCCGATAGCCCCAGTGCCACGCTGTGGTGCACGCCCTGCAGGGCGACCTGCTCGACGCGGCCGTGCACATTGGCCAGGCGCGCCTCGGCGGTGTCGCCCTGGGCATTCACCCGATCTGCGACGGCGTTCGCCGCCATCTTCAGGCGCTCCAGCTCTTCAGACAGCGCTGTGAACGACGAGTTGAAATGGATCGGTTAAAAGATCAACAAGAACGACCGAAAGCCGATCTAGGATTGGGTGTTCATACCCGTGATTGCGTCGCAGAACTGCCGGCGCTGGTCCTCCCACTCCAGCTGATCGATCCCGTACTGCTTCGAGACGGCGGCCAGCTCTTCCCGGGACTCATCCCGCAGCGCCATGAAGTTCAAGGCATCGTTGTGGTCGTAGAGGCCGCCGTCGGAGTCCCGGTCCGGGCTCGCCTCCCAAGGATGGGAGTGGTAGGAGAGGCTGTCGGAGGAGCTTGACGAGCCCGATGGTGGAGCCTCTGGCCTCCCCGGTGCTGGAGAAGGCCGGGCATGCCCGCCGGCGGAAGAGATAACGGGGACCCTGTCGGCGAGCAGTAACAGAGCGTGAGCAAGGTTTTCAAGAAACTGCCGCGGAGGACGTAAGCGAGGAGTCCTACCCGCGCTGACGGAGGCGCCGAGCGCGGCTCCCTTCGGCCTCCTCAGTCGCCGGGCGCTTGCCGCGGTCATCATGGCTCGCCATTGCACTCGGAAAGTTAGGGTTTTCTGGGGCGGAGCGAGCAAGGAAGCCGAGGCGGCGAGAGTACTAGAGGAGCGGATGCAAGATTGGGAGAAGGCAGGCCTCCAGGGACGATTTATGCCGAATATCAACCGGCGGATTGGGGTTTTTCTGCTTCCCAAGATGGGCCTCTACAGTAATGGGCTGTGCAAACCGTCTGAATGCACTCACGTGTTCGGCGGGGAATAGAGCGCCTGGCTTCGGCAAAACTGCCGATTTAGGTGTTCAGGACAAACACTGGCCAGATTGCCGAACAGGTTCACACGGTTAAACACGATGTCATCAGAACGGTAACCGATTGGATGCAAAATACAGATATATTACAAGGTACAAATGGCCAAGTACATGGAATGGAATACGCTTTGATCCCGAAAGATCAGTCACAGATTGATTTCAAGAAAATAGATAAAAGGACTTCTTATTCACATAACAAGAGTCGATTACAAATGAAGGATCAGTTCGTCCATGTCATTCTATTTCTAATCGGAAGATCAGAATTGAAAGAGTCGGCCAAGTCTGTTCTGGCTTCTTTCATATCCTCGACAGAACGTGCTATCCTAAATTCTAGTCCTCGCTCACAAACGTCAAAATGGCGGTAGTCGGCGCCAGAATGGATCTGGACGGCATTGAAGGCAAGTGCTGCGCCATAGCCCATGCCGGCCCTAGAAATGTCAGGAAGGACCCGCTTGATCTCATTCACCTGCCTTAGAGCCACCGTGCCTGACACATTGGCTGAAGTAGCAAGGTCGGCAATAACGGCTTCGAGGGAGTGGAGCCTAGTCTCCAGAGCTGAAAGAAAGAGGGGTCAAGCAGAGGAAAGGGATAAGAAAAGGACAGATGGGGGATGCTTACCGATGGCTTGTTCCCGAAAAGCATCGCGCTCCTGAGAGATTTGAGTAATCTCCCGATTCTTCTTTCCTAGATCAGACTGGAGGTCTGTGACCTTCTGAGCCAGGTCCTCGGTGAGGTCGTCGCCAGTCCTCCTGAAGAGGAAACAAAATGAGGCCTAAACATCCAAAGCGAAAAGATCAAAGAAGAAGCAACCTTCTCTTAGAAGTGCTGGTGTCGCCGAGCTCGAGACTGTAACGGCTTGCTTGGGAAGACATTTTCCGGTTCAGGGCAAGAGAAGAGAGGGTTTTTCTAGATGAAGAAGCTGAACAGAGGAATTCAGGAAGCTCAGGCCGAAATGGAATAGAGAGGAAGTTTTAAAGGATCTCGAGTGCATCGGGAGGCGAGTCGGCAGCTGTGATGATTAATGACGTGGGAAGTCGGATGCTTCCAGAGACTCTACAGTGGTGCGAAAAGGAGAAAATGAATTTTAGAATAAATCATTTATCCCAAAATTAGGGGGCATGTGTTAACACCGAGTTTTCGCACTATGACAAGTGGACCGGCACTATGAAGATTCGACGAACGCCGCCACTTGAAGGATTCGGCACACGGCGGACGCGGTCGACTAACTTAATGAGACTCGGCGAGGCTGTGGGGGAGCTAGTCAATGGCGAATGAATTCGGCAATATAGTGCTGCGGTCGGCTATCTCAAGTTGGGACGGCTTTGCGTCAGAAGATGGCAAATACGGCATAATCAGAGGGCTTATGCAATAAGGATCTCGTCATTTTAGTGCATGCCGGTTATTGAAGGAAACTTAGAGTAGAAGGCATCATATTTTGATAAGTTTTCTAATTCTATCGTTGTAGTCGTGTCCTTCGAGGACTCAGAGAACAACAGGGTATAAATATAAACCCTGAGGCTATTGTAAAAAAGGTTCACAATCAATACAACCAACCCGGCCCCGTGCCGTCTTCGAGTCCAAGTCGTGTCATCGTGTTCTTCGAGAGGGGCCATCGATCTGTCGACCTCCGTAAGTTCCGGCAACCTTGTTATCATGTCTAGTATCGTGCGGCAGATTTAGATATGGTGCAAGTAGTCTCGTACGTTAAGCTTAGTATCGTGCGGCGGATCTAAGCTTATGACGGGAGGTTTTTGCTTATGCCTTGTATCGTGCGGCGGATTGAGTCATGAGTAAAAATAGTTATCGGCTCTGTTAGATTTGGCAATCTGATAGATTCATTAAGTTACCTTGTGTTATATGTTTTGTTATGTTTATTTCATCATAACACTTTTGCCCAATCTAGATACCGTTCAGTTTGGCTTCATCTTTATAGATCTGCTCTGTCCTTTCACGTTTATTATTGAAAAGTCTTTTATGCAGTAGATCTATTGTTCGTAATAGCCGATCGGATCGTATCTGGATTGCCACGTGGAGAGGGTTCATGCATGTTAAGTATGTTTGATCTACGATAAGGCTAGGTGTCGTGCGGCAGGCGCAGGCTTTAGATTAGCTTAGTCATGCTTAGTTTGTATGTTCAATCCCCATGGATCCCAACTCGGTTGTACAATCGAGATTGGTTAAGTTTTAACTTATATTTAATACATCATGCAAGTACGATTCTCATGCAAACGTGCTCGGCAACCTGTTATTCACGTAACTCTGTTCATATTGCCGAATAATCTTTAAACCTGTTGACAGATAGCTTTCATAGCTATGTGTCCTCGTAAGTGGCTTCAGGGCCGTATATTTTGGGACTGTCTGGTCATACCCGACATGTTCCAGCTTTGTATTTAACAGTTTATCTCCCTTGTTAGTTGCAGGGCAAACTGACTGGCACGCACCGGACTTCTGAGCACCCGGGCCACGTTTGAAGCCAGCTTCTCTGGCTTGCTGTGTGATTGGCACAGTGCGTCACTTTTGGTGCCAACACATAGCAGCAGCTTCTCCAAATGAAGTGCATCTTCTCACTTTAGCATCGTTGGCCAGTAGCTTTTCTTGGCTGTCTGGGTATAGTTTTGGGAAGGACAAAGTCCTCAAATCTGGGGTTATCAGCCTGTGGAGGTGAAGGTTAAGCCAGAGTTGAAGCAACCACCAGGGACCAGTTATTGATGGAATTCCTTCATTTTCCATCAAACTTTGAGTTGTTTTATTCAACATACTATACAGGGCGCCCAGAAGATACTTTCCTAGAGGTATGTCTGAAATCAGAGGCAGTTTTTCTGCCAGAGACAGGAAGTTGGAGGTTGGGCCACAGCTCTGGCCATAGAATAAATATTTCTCTAGCCACATGTTCAAGAAAATGATGTGCTCTCATTCTGAAACGTTGGATTGTGGGGTGTTGAAGGAAGCAATATAGTTGGACCACCCACCAGATGTTAGGCTTCCAATCTTAATAGAGGGTTTGAACTGAAAGCTGTAGGGGTTGATAGATCCAGTAATGTTTAAGCCGGTCAACATGTGCACATCGGCTAAATTTGGGGTCATGGGTCCTTGTCTGAACATGAAAGTATTGAAAGTACCCGACCAGAAGTAGCAGGTAGCCTTCAGCATTTGCTCATTCCTTTTCATGTCGACTAAGGACAGAGTGATACACTGATCTGGACTGCAAAGAACCCACTCTAATTTCTTCTTGGCTTCTACCTTTATCAGCCAGTCTCTCCAGCCCGGAATAATCGATGGCCAGTTCCTGAAAGGAGTTTTACCCTAATGCTTTGAAGCGAAATCTGAATTTTTGAATGGGACTCTCTGAGTTTGGGCAATGATAACTTCGGTAGGATCAAGATTGCCTACTGGACCGAGAAATAAATTATCCGGGTTATCCTGAACCAGGATGAGAATCTGGTCGTAAAGCGCCTGAAAATTCAGAATTTGAGGAGGAACGCAAAAATGAAAGTTCATCAAAAGAGAAGGATGATGGGGAACCTTAGATTTTACCTTAGGGATGGAATCTAGGGTTGCCATTTGATTTGCGGAGACACTAGAGATGAGCTCTTGAAAGGATTTTGCTCAAAATTGAATGGCGGCGGACTTCTTTGAGAGTTAGGGTTTGAGAACTGAAAGAAAGCAATAACGGTTGGAAAAAAGACTCGACTAATCAGCTAAGAAATAAAGATAGTCGGTCAGAACCTAAAAGAAGGAAAATAATATTTTGGAATAAAATAAATTTCATCCCAAAATTGGGGGGCATGTGTTTACACCAGATTTTGGACTGAGAAGTTTGATATTCTGTAAACATAAATGGCCGGTTTATTAATGAAAAAGATCGGCCTGGAAATAATAAAAGGGTCGTATAAGTTGAAGGTGACCCGGATGCTTCAGGTGGACCAGCACGATGGGCTTCGAATACGTGTCGGACTCGACCAAGGAGTTCAAGTTCGGGTCGTCTTTATTTTACCTTTTTTGTAATCTACTCGTGTTAAGACAGGAGTCAACCAGGTTATAAATAGCTAGAAACCCGGATTTTTGTAGGCATCCCCAATCAATCAAACACAACCGGCCCTCAGCCAAAACCCTAGGAGTAGGAGTAAAGTAGATCTCGGCGAGACCTTCAATCAGGCAGGGCTGCATCGGCATCGACCGACCTCCGGTTTGCTTGTAAGTTTTACCAATGGCTTGTGTCATCGTGTAATAAGGCTGCATTGGCATCGACCAACCTCTTGTTAAGCTATGGCATGGCTAGTTATCGGTCTAAGCTCGTCTTTTGTAAGACTGTCTTGACTCTGATCAATCTCTTACTTTGGTCGATCTTGACTAGTTATCGGCTCTATTAGTCCGGCAAGCTAATAGATTCATTAAGTTATCGATGTTGTTTCATGTTTTAATCTATTTATTTATGTTCTAAACAACATCTTGCCCAATCAAGATTGACAAAGTAGCTTGCGCCTAAAAGATGCTTTTGTATCGGCTGTTCTGAGATTTATACACTCATAACAGAGGGAATAGCCGATATAAGCTTCTCATCGACTATTTTCGTCAATCTTGATTGTTACATGTTGTGCGTTCGAGATATTCGATAAAACCGTGATCTGGTTCAAGAACAGATAGGTTTGTACGTATAGATCTTTATCTATCAATGTCTCTTAAGCTTATCGGCTGTTCGTTTATTATAAATATTTATCTCATACATGTTATAGCCGTTATGCTTCATACCTTTTTCATCATTTTACATACAATCTCATGGGGGTTGACTTTGTATTCAATATCCTAAAGACAAATGGCTATATCAGAGCCGCATAATTTGGAACTGTCTGGCACCAAACCGGCAGGTTCCACGATTTGATGATCTTTTTTCTTCTTGCAATTACAGGTCAAATTCACTGGCACGCCCGAAGTCGATTCTGCTGAGAATCGGCACCACCGCTTGCTGAAGGTCCAGGAGGTCAGGATTCACTCCATACCCCTCTAAGGACCGTGTTCCGAGTGTGTTGGCGCACCCAACCAAGATTTTGAGTCAACTGTTCCACATGTATCTCATTGTGCAGGGTTGTCGTGTTCTCACTATCGTTGATGGCAGGAGTTGCAATAACTTGGTGAGTTCAGATTTGGTTGAGAAGCTTGGCTTGACCACACGACAACATTCGTATCCATATAAACTTCAATTGTTCAATAATAATGGTATGACTAAGGTAACTAAATCAGCACGCATTAGCTTTTTCACGGGCTCTTATCATGATACTGTTGATTTTGATGTTGTCCCTATGCAAGCTTGTTCCATTTTGTTAGGTCGCCCATGAGAATTTGATAATGATGCTTTACACCATGGTAGAACTAATACATACACTATCATACATAAGGACAAGAAAATTACTTTGCTGCCTTTGTCTCCTACGAATATTATTAATCATGCTAAAGAGATTAAAAATAAAAATAAACCCCCAACAGACATTGCTAAAAATAATGAGATTAAGTTAAAAGGAGGTGCTTTTCTAGCTACAACTGCTGAGTTGTGTGATAATAATGATGCTCCTTGTTATACTATGCTTTGTCGACATGTTAGTGTTTTTGCACATGATCCTATACCTTGTGTTTCGCATTGTGCAGTCACTAACCTTTTGCAGGAGCTTGGAGATGACATGGAGTCACGGATGACTCCAATTCTAGAGGGAGGGGATGATGAGGACATCGCCAAGATGGAGTCAAGGATGACTCCAATTCAAGAACGGGAGGATGATGAGGACATCGCCACGCTGGACACACCGACGCCATGGTCTTCCCCAAGTTGCAATCTGTCTCCAACTCAGCTACCACGTCACCCTTGGAATTTAGGAGCAGTCCTAGGTTAAATCAACGCCCCGGACGCATACAGACTCCGTTTTTGACGAACCTGATATTCTTGGAAAGATAATTTGATAAGCTAACCAATGGCTTTGAAATCACATCAAAATTCCTTCAGAGTCAATGGGAATCGTCCAAACAAGTCAGCATCCAGAATCTGCCAAGGTGCTGCGACACCATCTTTTGGTCCGATGGGCCGTGTATCGTCTTAGAGCCCATTAGGGGGGCGTCCAGAAGGGGCGACGACCTAAACCCTATAATTAGCCGCCATGATCATCGTTAGGTCTTGGGTTTTATTTTAGAGTTTAGTTTTTCCATCAAGGAATTGAATCGTTCATTGTAACTGTGGTGTCGAATCCTTTTACAGTGATCTATGGCCCCCGTTCTTGATCTCCTCCACTATGTTGATTAGTCCTTTGGAACCGAGTTCTTGAACCTTCCATTGATATTCGCATCAATTCATATTTGCAATTTTAGATTGCGTGTTTTTACCTTCTTGCTTGTGCTCTTCAATTCGCTTGCAGGAATAGCCTTCTTGGCAAGGTCAATCAAGTTGTGCTTGGTTGATAACCAACAGAGCAGTGGTGTAACGGTTGCAGGGTTTGAATCATGTCTGATTTGAAGCCGGATCACCAACGTAGAGTTCTCCACCAATCGAACCTATCGCTACCTCTTGAAAGATCGGGTCGTCCCTCATCAACAGGGGAGCCCGCTAACATTTCAGAGGTCACACAGGTTGTGTGTGATATGGAGCGTTGGACTCATGGCCTGGAAAACGTCTTCTGGATATCGCACAGGATTGTGTGATGTAAAGAGTTGGGTCCGATGTGTGATGGGGGAGATTGTTGTTAGGTTTAGTCTCACGTCGGTAATTGATGGTGGGGGGAGCACGACATAAAAGGCGGGGGCAACCCTCACCTATCACGCTAGTCTTTTTGGTTGAGTTAGGCCCAATAATGCCTGAATATGCTGTGGGCTCTGGTGGACCTAGGCCCGAGGGGCACCGGCTCCTGGGTATAGTGAGCTTGGCCAGATTCCACTGCGCACTCTAACATGCTTCTTAATGTTATACTATTGCTTCTCCTTTAGATGCGAAGTGCTCCAAGGGTGATGATGTTGTGGACAAGATCCCGTCTATGCCTTCTTCGGCACCAAGTGCAACCATTTATAATTCATATGTTACCATTTTTTATTGCAAATTAATTATGAAAATATATACCTCATCAAATTAATAGTAACTACTTTAGATGAGAGGACCTTCGAGGTTGATGATGCTGTCGAGAAGGACATCAATGAAAGTCATATGCCTTCTCCGTTGGCAGGTGCAACAACATGTGTGACTTTATAATTCATTTTTTATCATTTACTCCCTTCGTCCCTAAATAAGTGTCATTCTCGCTTCCTGAGAAAAAATGATCGGCAATTATATATTAAAATATACTAATATTTATGCTAAGTAATTAGTATCATCGGAAAGATCTTTACATCTAATTTTTTAACAAAATTAATTGAAGATATAAATATTACACATATTTTCTACAAATTGAGTCAAACATGTGGCACCAAACCAACAGCGACACTTATTTAGGGATGGAGGGAGTATGTCATAGATTTGAATATATTATTGCTCCTTCAGATGAGACAACCTTAAAGATTCATGAAGCTCTCCTTCAGTTGAGAGAAAAATACAAGAGCATCATTGACAAATAACATGCGAGTTCTCTGCCTGCAGGTGCTCCAGGTGAGACTTTAAACCAGTGCATGTCAAAATGGCCACATACATAAAATTTAGAGTTCAATGTGTTACCATTTCTATTTTTGTACCATAAATGTGTGCTACAGGTGACATGAGTCATGAGGTTCACGAAGTCGTGGATGCTAACGTATCAGAGAACACCAATAATGAACCATCTAGGACCCATGACGCTGACGAGGGTGTCGACGCTAGTGTGTTAGAGGGCCCTACCGACGCTCATGTGTCTTTACCATAGTTAGATGGGAGTTCAGGGAATAGTATGGATTTATTCGTCTCGCACGCTTGCTTGGAGGCTCGTCGTCCTCGTCCTCGTCCTCGTCGTCCTCCTCCTTCGGGTCCTCGTCCCTCGGAAGTACTGATGTTAAGAAAACTTTGATTTGGAAGACTTGTTTTCTCGCTTATGGGACTTGAATACTTCATATTTGGCATGTACTCATAATAAGAAGAAGAACCATTATTGGCTACATATTGATTTACTTTCACGTTTTCGTTCTTGCTAGTTGTTCCACGTAATATAGTCTTGTTTTCATAATTTTTTCATGACCATCTAACTTGTCTTAACATGCTATGGATTGTAGGGCACACCATCGTGTCTAAGTAGGGATCTTGGCCCTAGTTTCTTGTCGTTTGATACCCTTGACACATAGACAATCGACAAAGATATTGGTCCGGCCACGTGTTTCTTAACTATGGCCGGATTGTCTTTTATGCCATCGCAAACCGACAAAGGCTGGCTCAACCAAGTGCGCAGCCCAGGGTTCGAATCCCCGCCTCACATATTTGTTTTGCTTCATTTTTATATAAACATAAGGAGCATGATGTAACTGAATTTCTTTTATTTATTCCAATATTTAAGAACATTTAATCCAAGAAAACACAACAGGCATCACTACGAATTACTTTTTTTTAGTCGTCTCAACTTCCATGAGTTGGCTCAACTTCCAAGGTTGTACCGTCAAGTAGGACTATCCGTTGGGCAAAAATTTCCATACGTCGGATAAAGGGTTTTTTCCTCCTTCACACAGAAAGATGCTCCAAGGACTATCCGTTGGTCAAAGAATTGCAAACGCCAGACTACCCGTTAGTTCAAGGACTATCCGGTTTGGCCCAGCGGCTATTAATACAGGGCGTCCGACCTTTCCTCTCCATTCCCCACTAACACTCCGCCCTTCTCTCCCCAATCCAAACCGCACTGGCGTGGTCTCCGATCAAGTGGCCCACCCCCCCGACCTCCTCCTCCGACGAGGACCCCCTATTGACAGTCGTTACAGTCAACATTATACCATCAACATGTGACAATGCGTAGTTGTAGGGTTTGATTCTAACAAGTTCCACGAGTTGTGTAGTTCTTACTTGTTTTGCAGGAACCTCAATATTTCACTACATAAAAGTATCTCAAGTGATGAATTAGACTATACCATTGCTTTGAGCTTGTCGAGATGATCGAAACTGACATATTGTTTGCTACATTTGGAGTCTCGACGAGAGAGTCCTTATTAGCTAAGACATGGAAGCTTCTAGAACAACCAGGAGTGATCACCATGCAACATAATTCAGGGACTAAACTGATAGATTCAACAACTTTGGTGAATTACTATTTACCAGAGAGTTTTACAGAAGATAGAAAGAGATTGAATCCTACTCCAACACGACAAATCGTGCAAATGGATGGAAAGGCCCATTAGGGCAACAAGAAGGTTCTAGAAGACGTGATGACCACCTAGGGGATGACAGGTGGGGCCGACCGGCCCCACCCCTAGGTCAGCCGGCCTGGTCCACGTCCCCCTCGGCTCATCTTCATGGAGCGTGACCTAACCGACCTCCTTGACGCATCTAAGCCCTTGTTCAAGGTCGGTTTGATCGGAGGGTCATGATTCATCCCATTGGGCTATATAAGCATCCCCAGACCCCCCTCCCTGGAGCATCCTCAGATCTATCTTCATACCATTAGGCAATTAGAGAAACAGAGTTAGGGATTCAGAGATTAGAGATTATACTAGAGCTCTACTTCGAGATTAGAATTTGAATTAGGTAGAAACAAGTAGAGTTGAGCGCGGCTCAGGATTCCAGATCGTCATCAGGATTTCTTGTAATTCTTGTAATCGACTTTGTGCTATTTCAATTATCATTGTTTCTCTCTTTATTTCGTTCTTAGTTTATTCTAGTTGTATGCTTGATATAGTTCTAATTGATAGTAAGTTCATACATATGTTCATAAAGCGCTTAGTTCAATTCCTGATTGGACTAAGTGGTCGATATAGTGGTGCTTAGATTATGTTTACCTATGAATGCATCCTTTTCTCCGTGCCAGCAAGTGGCAGCTCGCGAGGGTGACTCTTATATCCTCGTTGAATCCTGTGTAGTCCACTCCCCGAGTCTAGGAGAAGTATAACCTGGTTACACTGAAGGAATTACTCTAGATATGAACTTCTTTCGTAATGTTCTTTATGTATGGGTGGATGATTAATTATGCTATAGATGATATCATATGCTAGGGTTAACTTAGACTTTTTTTTAGGAATCAGTAGGGGAACCCCCTACTTAAATTTTTTTCATTATATTTTTTGTACAACTTACAAGGCTTTCAAAGCCCAAAAGAGAGAACTAAGTTACACTTAGGGGATATTCTCTAACCACAAAGTAAGGGGAGTCCTAACAGACTGCTTGGCTTTGATGCAAACCAAACCAAGTTCTTTCTTGAAATCCTCCTTCCATCTGATTAGGGAGGAATCAACATTATCGAAGATGACTCTATTTCTAGTGGTCCAGATGTTCCAACATGCTGTAATGATAATTTCTCTGAAAATAGAATGACCAAAAGTATTTCTAGCCTCAATGATCATGTCCAAAGGCTACAACTGTCAATCCCAGGAAATTAAAATGTTTTGCCAACAGCTAAAACTGAAAGGTCAATCAAAAAAGAGATGAAGGCTAGTCTCTTCACTGTTGTTGTTACACAGAACACAGTTAAAATCCTCTAGTTGTCTATTCTTTCTCCTCAACAAGTTCCTTGTGTTTAAACGATCTATTAATAATAGCTAGAAAAAGAACTTGTGTTTTCCAAGGTTGTTGGATGCCCAAAGCCAAGAAAAAGCAGGGAGGCAGTTGTTGTACCTTGTAAAAAACTGTAGGCTTTTTGCTACTAAACTTGTCTGAGCCCCAAGCATAGACCCATTTATCATTTAGATCAGAGTCGCAATCTCTTTCCTCAGTCATGAGCAAAAGCTCCGTTAGCTGACTGGAGGCTTGTGTCAAGAGAGGGAGATGGAAGAGTCTTTGTAAGTCTTGATCAATTAAATATTTAATGGAACACTTCTGTTTTTTTGCAAAAGTGTAGAGTTGGGGGGTATAGATCCTTGATGACAACCTGATTCCACTTGTCAGACCCAAAAAGAGCAGTGTCACCTCTATTTGGTTTGCTCGGTGTAATCCTAAAAAAAATATCCCCTAGTTCTAGGAGATCCTTCCACCAAAAAGAACCAGAGACGGCTCTGGCATGAGGAGGTGTCACTATGTTGCTATAGAGTTTGGACCAAGTGGCATGGGTTAACTTAGACTTAATAGAAGTAATATAACTTAGGAGTCTAATCTCTTAAAGTATCAATTAGTTCTCAATTCTGCTTGATTATATGAGTCTCTCTCTAATTATGAATTCTCTGCTAGTCTCTGTTATTTACCTTGTTTATCATTATTATCATTATCCTTTTACCTTACCCCTGTATTAGACAAGAGGTGAGTAATTAGATTCATGTCTAATTATTTATGTTTGCAATTACTAAGCCATATCATTCTTATTCTTAACCCTATTAAGCTCCCAATGGTAGAATTATAAATAACGATACCTGGAACATTCCTAGGTGAAATGCTACAACGGGTGTATTTTATCTGTGCGCTTGCGGATAACCTTTATTTCATATCATATCAAAGTGCCATGCTATAAGTACAATCACATCTCTAGTGTTGCTCCTAGTGGTTACAGCCTAGCATTAGAGTGATGCTATGAGATGTCTACCCACATTTCTGGCATTAGTACCGGGGGTAGATTCTAACCTACTCTTGGTAGCGATGCTAAGAAATGCCAACAAGCATTTCTGACGCTATTGTCGGGGAGCTTTCAGGAACATTTATATGGCTACAGAAGAATATATCGAACATATATACTTTAGATAGCAATCATCACCTTTGTGTTTTATAGGATTACCCTTGTTATACTTTTGTTTATATCTTATACAGGGTAATACAGGTTCATTTGTGATCAATCACTGTTCTATCAAAAAGCAACTCAACCTAAAAGAAGATCGAGTCAAGTAGTGAAGATGATGGCCAACGAGACTCTGCTAGATTTCTCTACTCCCAACATTGGAAACATTCGAACTGGACCAACACTCTAGACGGATAACTTAGAGTTTGAGCTCAAGCCAAGCCTTATCAACCTAGTCCAAGCTACTACATTCAGTGGAAAAGCACAAGAATATGCTACTGCCCATCTACGGGAATTCTTAGAGATCGGAAGCACCATCATCATCAGAACATTGCCCAAGACATCGTACTTCTTCGGTTATTCTCATTCTCACTGGAGGGAAGTGCAAAGCAGTGGTTCTACACTAATAAGGAAGAAATCAACACATGGGACAAATGTTCAGAAGCTTTTCTATCAAGATTTTTCCCTATATGCAAAACCAATGCCTTAAGAGGAAAGATTAGAAGTTTTCAGCAGCAGAGAGGAGAAAACATTCCAGAAGCTTGGGAACGTTTTCAAGATTACATTTCAGAATGCACACACCATGGAATGAAAGATTGGTTGCTCATGCATGGATTTTACAGCGGACTCACTCAAAAGTCACGTGAGCAACTAGATGCTGCTGCTAGAGTATCATTTATGTCACTTACTGCTGGGAAAGCTGAAGTCCTTATGGAGAAGATAGCTGAGAATCAGAGCTGGAAACAAGACAAAAATCAACGCTGTCACCAGATGGAGGAAGTCCTAGAAGAAGTGAAGGCACTAACAACAAAGATGGATGTGTTACTAGGGTGGCTAGATGTTGGTATAAATTAACGCACACTCTACTTCATCCGCAAGCGCACAGATAAAATCTACCGATGTAGCACTTCACCGGAGTAACCCAGTTTTAATATCGAACCCAAAGGAACAGATAGTGATAAGTCTTAAAGTCTAACCCCTGAGTAGCTACCAAGGACGGAGAATCTAGAAGTATAGAGGGGATCATTAAGGCGGTCTAATTCCAATTTAAGAGTGATATGTTTATCTTAGTGGGGAAGTTGCCATAAAAGGTCACAAACAGAGTATGAATCTTTTATACAAATGTATAATCCTACCGAGCCTACACACGGGTAAGTGGACTATAGAAGAATCAACAAGGCTATAAGAGTCACCCTTGCGAACAACCACTACTACCGGCGTTATAGGAGGCATATATGAGCTATCAAGTCTAAGCACCACGATTACACTATCCAACTACTCTAACTCTAGAATGACTAGAATTAAAGTACTCAAAAGAGAGTCATAAATCTTTAAGAATAATAAGAACAATAGCTCAAACTTAAATATAGACGTTGATTACCGAAACAATCGCTGAAGTTGATGATGAACTTGAATCCACAGGTACAAGATGAAGAAGTGGATCCGACAGGCCGGAGCTCCTTCTTGATCTCTTCCTCTCTCTCTCTCTCTCTCTCTTCTAGTTCTAATATAAGACTAGGTTCTAAACCTAAACTAGAGGGATAACTAGTCTTCTACTTGATAGCTGGCTCTTGATTACAACTAGATGAACCAGATCTAATTCTAGATGAACTAGAAGAGATTCATCTAGAGGGACCTCTACTTCTAATTGAAACCCTAGTTTCTGATGTGGAGATGAATAATGAAGATGGAGATGCCTGGAGAGGGGGGTCTGGGGTTGCTTATATAGCCCTGAGGGATCAACCGTGGTCGTTAGATCAAACCGACTTCAGGGACGGTGGAGATGAGTCCTAGGGTTCGGTGGAGAAAGCTTGCAGAAGACGGAAGCCAGCGGGCCCGGGGGGAGACCGGTCGGTCTCATGGTGGGACCTGTCGGTCCCACCTGGTAGGGTCCCGCGGTGCCCGACCTTCTGGTGTCTTCTGGTGTCCTCTGGAGTCTTCTAGAAACTTCCTGACATGGCGGTTTCGTTATCTCCCGTCGGTTTCCTTCTAGGGGAAGCAATCAGCATTGGTTTCCTGCTTTAGTCCCTGCAGAATCACAATTCACCAAAACTTGTGGAATATTGTCAATTAAAACCCTAAACCTTTGTTGGTGATTGAATTCATGCCCTTTTCATATTTATTTATCCTTTAATTTTAATAGATAACCAGTGTCAACACTAGACCAACACGAGAAATACAAAAGAGATCGTCAGACCATTCAAGATGCGTTCGACGCTCAGACTAGATGTGAAGAGAACAATCAGAACAATGCGAACATCATCAATAACTCTTCTACACTATGAAAGCAAGGATGGAATCAACACTCCACTTATCAAGATACAAGCTATAACTACTAGAGGTGGGAAGGTCACTCGTGATCCGCCATATCCAGGAGCAAGAGGACAGACATCACCAGTGACGCCAACTATGACAGAAGAAAAGAAAGACGATGAAGTTGAAGAAGTAGATCCACCACTACCAGAAATGATGCAAGATTATCATGACACCAACCACCTACCATTTCCACGTAGAAAGAGGGGAGCCATAGCAGATGAGCAATTGAGTAAGTTTGTTGAAGTAATTCAAAAATTATACATCAATATTTCTCTGTTAGATGCTATACAGGTACCCACCTATGCAAGATATCTAAGAGACGTCCTCAACAACAAACGACCACTGCCCACCACTGAGGTAATCAAGCTGACAGAAGAGTGTAGTGCGGCCATCCTCAACACCTCTCCACAAAAGAACAAACATCCAGGATGCCCTACTATCGACTGTTCAATCGGTGATCAACACTTCAACAATGCGCTATGTGATGTCGAAGCAAGTGTGAGCGTTATGCCCAAGACAGGATTTGATAAACTTCATCATTTAAGACTTGTCCCAACATCAATGTGCCTACAACTTGCCGATCAATCACTCCACTATCCAGTAGGAATTGCTGAAGACATTCCAGTCAAGATTAGAGAGTTCTTCATACAAGTTTACTTTGTGGTATTGGACATGCAATCAGACTCGAAAGTGTCACTCATCGTAGGGAGACCCTTTTCGGAGTACTGCAAATGCCCACATCGACGTTGGAATTGGAGAAGTCACACTCAACATGAATGGACAAGAAGAATGTTTTACATTCGAACCAAAGCCTGAGTTAGGCTCAACAACAAAGGTGGTGAGTGAAGAGGGAGATCAACAGTCACCGGAGGCACCATCCTCAGGGAAGGCTACAAACCCTCCAGAATGACAACTTTGGAGAAGTCCAATTCAATGGGCTTAAAACCCTGATCCTTCACCACGAGGTAACTTAGTAGTTATCCATATTTACTTTCTTGAACTTTCATTTCTGCATATGCATATGAAAACCAAATAAAAAAAATTGAGGCCCCACGTAAATATTTTTTACGGTGTGTAAAGGTTTAGGGTTTTAATTGACAATATTCCATGAGTTTTGGTGGATTGTGATTCTGCAGGGACTAAACAGGAAAACCAGCACTGATTACTTCTCCTAGAAGGAAACCGACGGAAGATTACAGAACCAGCACGTCAGGAATACTCCAGTAGGACCTAGAGGACACCAGAGGACACCACGAGGCGGGACACCCCGAGAGGCCGCCAGGTGGGACCGATCGGTCCCACCCTATGACCGGTCGGTCACCCCCTGGGCCCGATGGCCTCCGTCTTCTGGAACCTTCCTCTACCGCCTCTGAGGATCCATCCTAGCCCTACGTGAAGTCGGTTTGATCTAATGGTCGCGGTTGATCCCTCAGGGCTATATAAACAGGCCCACAGGCCCCAGGGTAGAACAAGTCTCTCTTCAGAAAAGTCTATGCCTCATTCAGAAACCCTAGAAGAAGACTTCAAGAGCCAGCTCTCAAGTAGAAGACTAGTTACCCCTCTAGTTTAGGTTTGGAACCTAGTTTTATACTAGAACTAGAAGAGAGAGAGAGGAAGAGATCAAGAAGGAGCTCCGGCCTATCGGATCCACTTCTTCATCTTGTACCTGTGGATTCAAGTTCATCATCAACTTGCTTCAGCGATTGTTTCGGTAATCAACATCTATATTTAAGTTTGAGTCATTGTTCTTATTATTCTTAAGCTTTATGACTCTCTTTTGAGTACTTTAATTATAGAGTTAGAGTAGTTGGATAATGTAAGCGTGGTGCTTAGACTTGATAGCTCATAAATGCCTCCTATAACGCCGGTAGTAGTGGTTGTTCGCAAGGGTGACTCTTATAGCCTTGTTAACCTTACTCGGCTTTGCGGGAGGTACTCAGACCTACTCCGTTAAGTGATCGACGCGTTCAATTTGACTGAAGGGACATTCCCGAACGGGTCCTATGCGACACAGACGGGAGACTACTAGCACACAGAACCCATGTTCTGCTGCTCTTACATCCCGCCTCTGTCTCAAATTATTATCACATGGTTATCTCCATGATAGCACAGGCTAATCATGATCAGTATCCACCTATATGCGGGAGATATCAAGCAGGGCTAAGCATATATCGAGCCTAGACCTAAATAGGGATATCATGATATAATTGCAGGTGGACAAGGATAAGTAATAATGCATCAACGGTAGCAATCAATTCCTATAACATAATGCAACAGTCATCATCAGGTTAATTGTAAGACGTTTGCAAACCGTAGGAGTTAGAATGCTCCGGGTCTTGCCTTTCTTGAAATCAGACGGACGGTGGTCGCGACACTCAGGTAGTTCTTCGGCGTTGGTCCCTCCGACTTCCTCGGTCAGTGACTCCTCCTGGCTGGGTTCTTCCTGCGTCGGCTGGTTCTAGGTCTCTTCTGTTGATCCTGTATGATGCATAATATGTATGAATAGGATGAATGCATGTAGAATGCATATGTGATGCAAAGGATTAACAACAATCAGGAGATAGGCACATGTCATCTACTGTATTCTCTTCAACAAGGTAGTCAACATCATCCTAATGGTTATAAAAGATTTTAGCATCTAACCAACCATTTAACCTTCCTAAGTAACTTGTTAAGATGTATAATTACCACAGCAACACCTACTTAATTAATTTATTCTCATCTAACTACTCGCTGAAATAAACCTATTTATTCATGCCTATAACAGGAACCCATCCTAGACAGCTTCAGAAAAATCTACAAAAATTACCCTAGATTGATAACATGCATAACAGTCCACTGTCTAGATTTTAAGCCATTTGGATTTAAACACTGTTCCCTATGAAAAAGACAAATATTATGATGAAAAGGTGATTTGAACTACACATCATAATAGAATGTGTCAAACAACAGATTTCATATTTTTCTTCTAAATTTCTTAGCACAAAAGCAGTCTCCAAAAATTATCAGGTTCATATTCATCATATTTTAATTACTACAAATTTTACAAGAAAACAGCATTTAACTATTTTAATTGCTACTGCAAAAACATTTCACAGAACATCTCTATTTTACATTTTTCCCTGAAAATACTCATCTACACAATCCTAACAAAACTAGAACCATATTTTTTTGAGTTATACAGAATTAGTTATGCATTTTCCAAGTTAACAGCCATTTCCTAACTTAATTTAATCTGCATATAAAAATATCACCAAAATACATTTAACATTTTTCATAGGTAGATCTATTCATTCTTAACACAACAAAATTTGTTTCATAGGATTTGGACTTAAAATGAGCCTTGAATGAATTTTTGAAGCTTTTTAACCAAATCTGCAAAACCTATTTTAAAGAAAACTTGACCTAAACTGCTACGGACACCCGGCTACAAGCACCTATAGACACAAGCTAAAACGCTACGCGCAGCCAGCTATACCGAGCGCTAGCGCACCCAGACTTTTCTCCCTCTCTCTTCTCCCCACTGCCAACTGGGCCCACTGGTCAGCTGACCACGTTAGCCTGACGAAGGGACCCACGCGTCAGTGAGCTCCCTTTCCCGCCGGCGTTGACCGACACGGGGCTCACCGGCGGCGAGGTTTCCGGTGCAACAACCTACCCCACCGGACTCGCCTCAACGAGACGGACTCAACCGACTAAGTCTCCAAGCCAGGGGCTCACCGAAGCGAGCTCAACGGCGGCCATGGCGGAGCAGCGGCGCGGCAACACTACGGTGCGGCCTTGTCAGACTATTTCAAGGCTCGGCTGCGCGAGCATCGGCTCAAGCACTCCCTAAGCTATCTTCCGAGGCTGCTATCGAGCCTTGCCGGCCTCGGCATTGCCCGACGCCACGCACGGCGGCGGTCTGCGACGGACATGGCGGCGGCATGGCCCTGTTCCGGGCAAACTACGGCGAGTGGAGGGTCTCCATCTAACCCTAAGCACCCACGGAGGAAGGCGAAGCTAGGACGGGGCTTGGCTTGGGCTGGTTTGGCCGGAAATGGCCGGTCCACGTCAAGGTCATGGCGGCGTCCATGGCGAGAACCCGAGGGTTGTGCTCGACGTTCCTCCGGCTAGAGGGGAGGAGAGGGGAAACCAACCCTTGCTGAAGAAAGAGGAGGTTTGGGCGGAGAGGTCGACGGGAGGAATCGGGCGGTGGTGCGTGGAGTGGTGAGAAATTGCTCGCCGGAGTTCGGCGTCGGCGGCGGCTTTGGTGAACTCGAGAAGATGAGTGGAGGAGGATGGCGAGTTTGCGAGCGAGAGAGTGGGCGAGGAAGTGAGCTTCTGGCTCGCGAGCGCAAGGCGGAGAGGAGGCAAAGGGAACGAAGGGCTCAGTGCATTGCACCTGACCGGTTCCCGTCGGGAGGGCTCCCGACTGGGCGCGGCGGCGCTAGGAATCGACGGCCACGTGGCGAGCGTGCAGAGAAGGAGCAGAGCACGCGGGCGGTTTGGTCGGAATCCAGGGGCGGCGAGTGGCCGTTTGAACGGCCTGGCAGGCGGGCCTGCAGCTGCTGCGGCGGCGAGAGGCGGCAGCCAGCGGCGCGCGCGGGGAGGGGGAGAAGGGGCTGATAGGTGGGGCCCGCTAGCAGGTTTAAACAAAAGAGGTTTTTGAAAATTCTTTGCTGCTCTTTATCTCCCAAACTAAGCCGAACTAGGAAAAGGTCCTAAAGGCAAAGTTGCTTAGAATTTTGCAAAGAACAATTCATCTTTAAGGTTCAAGTCCAACTTTGGTTTAAGATAGTGCTCTTTTATAAGATAGTGCTCTTTTATAAGATAGTGCTTTTAAGCAAAGTTGTTCCTTTCATCAAGATCTACAACTTTGGTTTAAGGCACTAGGTCAGAAACAGTAAGAAAAACATGGGTGTACTAGAAGCTAAACAAGGACTTAAACACTCATACACACCAATGCACATAAAAAAATAAGATGCTATGCTCATGCTATGTCAAATTATGCATCTTAGGGTTGCTTAACACCTAGGGTGTTACAGCCCTCCCCTCATTAAAGAAATCTCGTCTCGAGATTTGAATTACGAACCATTTCTTGTAAAAGTGTGGATACACCTCCTTTAGATAGTTGTCCGTTTCCCACGTAGCATCCCGATCATCTTGCTCACTCCAAGATACCTTGTATTGCTTCACTATCCTACCACGAGTTGCTCTTTCTTTTTCGTCAAGTACTCGACATGGTTTCACTGAGTATGTGATATCAGATTGCAATTTGATACGGGCTGGCTGTACTTCTTCTCCCAGCACTCGAAGACACTTCTTCAACTGCGAAACATGGAACACAGGAAATATAGCCTTCAAATGTTCTGGTAACTGTAGCTCATAAGCTACTTCTCCCCACCTTTTCACAATCCTGTAGGGTCCCACAAACCTTGGCGCTAACTTTCTTTTAACCCCAAAGCGCTTAACAACTTTTATAGACGAAACCTTCAAATAGACATAGTCACCGACATTAAACTCAAGTGGTCTTCTTCGTTTATCGGCATAGCTCTTTTGTCGAGACTGTGTAGATGCGATATGTTGTTGAATGATTCTAACTTGTCCTTCTGCTTCTTTGACGAAGTCAATCCCATAGTACCGGCGTTCTCCTGGTTCAACGCAGTTTATTGGTGTTCTGCATTTTCTACCATATGAAGCATCAAAAGGCGCCATCTGAATAATCTCTTGTAACTGTTATTGTAAGCAAATTCTGCCAAAGGCAACCATTTTTCCCAAGAACCTTTCGCTGATATCACACAGGCTCTTAACATATCTTCTAACACTTGATTCACTCTTTCAGTCTGTCCTGATGTTTGCGGATGATAAGCCGAACTTCGAATCAAATTCGTGCCTAACTCCTTTTGCAATTTCTCCCAAAACGGTGCAGTGAACTGCGATCCTCGATCTGAAACTATAACTTTTGGTACCCCATGTAGTCGAACTATCTGACTCACATAGATCTCTGCATAGTCTGGTGCTTTATAGTTGGTTCTGACCGGGATAAAATGTGCTATTTTGGTAGACGATCCACAATTACCCAAATCGAGTCATTTCCCTTTTTAGTAACGGGCAATCCGGTGATAAAATCCATGCTCACCTCTTCCCATTTCCATTCGGGTATAGCTAATGGCTGAAGCATTCCGGCTGATTTCATGTGAATAGCCTTCACTCGACAACATGTGTCACACCTAGCCACGTAAGCAGCAATTTCCTTCTTCATCTTAGTCCACCAAAATCTAGGACGCAAATCTTGATACATCTTCGCACTTCCAGGATGGATAGACAATCCAGACAAATGTGCTTCATCAATGATCCGGTATCTAAGTTCTCTATCCTTAGGTACCACTAGTCGTTGGTTGAACCATAGAATTCCATTGTCATCAACTCGAAAATGCTTATCAGATTCCGCTGCAACTCTGAGCCTTTCCTTGATATGATAGATTCCCTTATCAGTTTTCTGTCCTTCTATGATTTGATCAACTAATGCACTGCGTAACTCTAAACCATGTAGTACTGCAGGATGCATTAGACTGAACTCATCTTCTGGTAGCAACTTCATAGCATTACAGTGTGATTTTTGACTCAAGGCATCGGCTACCACATTTGCTTTACCGGGATGATAGTGAATCTGCAGATTGTAATCCTTAATTAACTCAAGCCATCTTCTTTGCCTCATGTTCAATTCTGCCTGAGTGAAGATATACTTAAGACTTTTGTGATCTGTGTACATATTATAGACATTACCAAGCAAATAATGTCTCCAAATCTTCAGAGCGTGCACGACTGCAGCCAATTCCAAATCATGTGTCGGATAGTTCACTTCATGCTTCCTCAATTGTCAAGATGCATACGTGATTACTCTGCCTTCTTGCATAAGAACACAACCTAAGCCAACTTTTGATGCATCACAAAAGACATCAAATGGCTTCTCAATATCTGGCTGAGCGAGAACAGGAGCAGTGGTCAACTGTTTCCGCAAGGTACGGAAAGCAGTTTCGCACTCCTCTGTCCATTCAAACTTTTGATTCTTTTGCAGCAGACTTGTCATAGGCTTTGCAATTTTGGAGAAATCCGAAATGAATCGGCGATAGTATCCTGCCAAGCCCAAGAAACTCTGAATCTCACCAACTGTTGTAGGAGCCTTCCAGTCCATTACTTCCTGCACCATACTGGGGTCAATTGAGATTCCTTCTTCCGATAAAATGTGACCAAGAAAATGTACCTTCTTCATCCAAAACTCACACTTACTGAACTTAGCATAGAGCTTATGCTCTCTGAGTCTAGAAAAAACAATCCTCAAATGTTCTGCATGGTCTTCGACATTTTCTGAATAGATTAAGATATCATCGATGAACACTACCACAAATTTGTCTAATTTTGGCATGAACACGGAGTTCATCAAACTCATGAAGTATGCTGAAGCATTCGTCAATCCAAAGGACATGACAAGATACTCATATAATCCGTATCTGGTTGAGAAAGCAGTCTTTGGGATATCCTGCGGTCGGATTCGGATCTGGTGATAACCTGATCTCAAATCAATCTTGGAAAACACTTTGGCTCTAGATAACTGGTCAAAGAGGATATCTATTCGTGGTAACGGGTACTTATTCTTAACAGTCACAGCATTGAGTGGACGATAATCCACACACATGCGTAAAGATTTATCCTTCTTCTTGACAAACAAAGCTGGGCAACCCCATTCTGACACACTAGGTTGAATGAACCCCTTGCTCAATAGTTCCTTGATCTGCGTTTTGAGTTCTGCCAATTCATTGGGTGGCATATGATACGGCCTCCTCGAGATTGGTGCAGTTCCTGGTAACATCTCGATTGCAAATTCCACTGCACTTTTAGGTGGTAACCCTGGTAACTCATTCGGGAAAACATCTGGAACATCTCTGACAACTGGAATTTTGGAGAGGTCTTCTATAGCAAGAGTGCAAGATAGGTCAACAAAATCGGCACCTCGGGGAAGAGATACACGAAGTTTGTTACCTGTCCGACTATCAGATAAGGTAAGAGTTCTGTTTGCAGTGTCTAACACTGTGTTCCACATGGTCATCCAACTCATACCTAAGACTACATCTATACTTAGTCCCAGTAAGACCACTAAATTAGCTCCAAATTTATGCCCTCCAATATCGATGGTTGCATTCCACACCATCTGTCTAGATAACACGCTACTCCCAACGGAGCTTACGCGAAACCCATAATCCATTTCAGACATTTCTTGGTTATGCTTTTGTGCAAATGCCTTGCTCATAAAAGAATGCGATGATCCAGTATCAAACAAAACAACTGCGGAATGATGGTTCACGAGACAAATGCCGGCAGTCACGGGCTCTCCTGCACGAGCTTCTTCAGCAGTCATATTATGCATGCGTGCCGGGTAAATGGCCTGCGGCTTCTTTGGGTGGGGGCAATACCTTGCAAAGTGCCCCTCTTGATTACAATTGAAGCATGGCCCACGAACTAGAGGCTGGCTTCCGACTGAGCTGCCTTGACCTGCTCGAGTTTGATTAGCTGCTATCTTGTACGACTTTTGCCCACGTTGAGCTTGCTGCTGACCTTTCCTCTGAGGCGGCCTGAAACGAGCCCCAGGCGCTGGTGGTCGATATTGAGAACGCTGGGCTGGTGGTCCCCTAGGCTGAGATGGTCCAGACTCCAAGGTCCTCTTTCTAGCCTTGCTTGCAGCATGCTTATTGTTATGATTTTCCTGAATCAAGCAGTCACTGATAAAGTCGTTGAAGACGGTACGGGACGAAGTACCCACTGATTTTCCCATCTTGGTATTTAGCCCTCTCTTGAAACTAGCTATCTTCTTAGCATCGGTGTCTACAAAGTCCGGAGCATAACGAGACAAGGAGTTGAACAGGTGATGGTACTCAGTAACAGATCGAGTTCCTTGTGTTAAGCTCATGAACTCTGCCACCTTCATCTGAGTCAAGCCTGGCGGAATATAATGCCCGCGAACGGCCTCCGCGAACATCCTCCAGGTAACAGGTGTACGGGCAGGATAGGTGGTGCGGTGATGCCGCCACCAGATTCCGGCCGGTCCTTGCAGCTGGTGCGCAGCATATTCTGCCTTTAACTCTTATGTAAGCCTGAGCAGCCAAAATTTCTGGTCCAAAGTATGCAGCCATTCTTCCGCTTCCAGAGGTTATGTAGCTTCTTTGAAGATCGGTGGCTTTGTATCTAGAAAATCCGTGAATGAGCTATACTGATTTGGCTCTGGGCGTTGATGGCCCTGTGCCAAAATTCTCTCGCAGAAGTGCCTCAATGTTGCGCTGACTCCCCAAAATTGAGCAAACAGTTGCTCGGCCGTGGGTGGTGGAGGAGGTGGTGGATTGCGGTTCTCTCTGTTATCCTCATTACCTCCACTACCGCCTGCTCCACTGCGAGTCGTTGTCATCTGCATGTATCGATAGCAATGATCATTAGGCGATGTTGCCGTTGTCGTAGAGAATATTAAACCATGCCAACGGAAATTATTCGGAAAACAAATTCACCAAACAATTGCAGAGGCATAATAAATTTCAATCCACATTGCATCATCACATAATAGAAGTGCTCATCACATATGTTGGGGGAAAGGACCCTCGGCAGAAGCGCCGCTCGAACTGGTGCTCGAAATTAACCCTCGCGCAATGCCTGTTGTCCTTGCGAGGTCCCTCTCCTACTGGGGACCGTTACTCTGACCCCCGGACGCGGGTTCAACCCTCGCCGCTTCGTTGCATTCCATGCAGGTCTAAGTCGACAGTCGCACTGCAGGAAACCCTCGCTGGCCCACAACGCCACCTTTGCTTGGAGCGAAGGTTCAAGCAAGCGGCGAGTGTGCGCTGTCCCAAAGGCGAGCGAAGCCGAAGGTCCGGCGAGCACGGCCGAAGGTCAAACCTTCGGTCTTCTCCCCCGAAGGCAAGTAAAGCCGGAGGTCCGGCAGATGGCGGAGGGGCGCGGGCCCAAGGGCGAGCGCGGCCGAAGGTCAAAACCTCCGCACTTTTCCCCGAAGGTGAACAAGAACCAGGTGGCGGCGCATTGGAGGGTGGCCAATTAGGGTTTCTGCTTCAGCTGTGTATTTACGCTTTTGCCCTTCCTCCCTGCGTGGAGGTGAGGAATCTTCCCTGTACCCTTTTGTAATTTGGCCCGTGCCCCTTGGCATTCCCTATAAATACCAAGGGGATGAACAGTGTAAGGGGACGACTTTTTGGGAAATTGAGCATCTTCCACTTCCACCTTACCTTCGCTACCGCTTCCGACGCTTGGCTGCCTTCGCTCTTCCCCCTGCACAAGTGCGGAGGTGGGGCAAGCGCGTTCCCAATAGTTTGGCGCCGACCGTGGGGAACGGAAGTTTGACATGGCAGGAAATAGAAGAGCTCACCCAGCGAGGGACCAACGTGTAGCCAGAGAGACAGCGGCGGTGGTCCCTCCTGCGGAGGAAATCGTGCGACCCTCGGGGGGAGAGAACGTCACCCCGGAACCCCAATCCCTGGGCCCCCAGGTCCGAGTGGCGACACAGCCGCACCCACCCACTTCGGGAGAAGGGGAGGGTGAAGAAGAAGAGATGGGCCTCGAGGCCCTTGAAAGGCTTGAGGCTTAGCTGCAAGAGAAGAAGAGGTGCCTCGATCAGCTTGAGAAGCATAACTGATTGCGCTCGATCAGACAGAGGGCCGATGAGGCCAGGGAGCAGCTTCGCCGTATGGAGGAATCCCTCGCCGCGGCAGAAGCCGAAGCCGAAGGCTGGAATGATGAGGAGATTCCCCCGCCGCAAGAGGGGAATGAGGAGCCGAATCAAGATAACCTTCGTTACCATCCACCACCCCCACCACCACCAGTACACCCTGACCCATATCCTGTGAGACACCCAAACTTCCGCCAACTCTACCCAGATGAGAGAGAACAAAACCTTCGCATTCAGCGAAGGCATCAGCAACACCAAATGTCGTACGATCCAAAGTCACCACTCTCCCAAATACTCCAAACCCAGCCCTGGCCACCATGCTATAATCCACAAAACCTACCCCGCTATGATGGACTTTCCGACCCTCGCCAGTTCATCATGAGCTACGAAGCAGTGGTTGCCGCAGCAGGCGGTGATGAATCAACAATGGCAAAATCCTTTGTCATCATTCTGCGAGACATCGCACAAATTTGGTACAGCAACCTTTGCCCCGGAACTGTGGATTCCTGGGCCACCCTCAGAGACAAGCTGTGTACAAATTTCAAGGGCATCACTCCAGCCCCGTCAAACCCCATCGAGCTGTTCAATTGCAAGCAAGAAGAACGCGAGCCGCTCCAAGATTACTGGCGAAAGTTTATTCAAATCAGAGCAAGGACCCCGGGGATATCTGACGAGGCTGTCATCCTCGCTGCAGTCAGTGGCCTGCGCCCAGGACCATGCTCCTCAAAATTTGCCAGAAAACCGGCAAACTCAATCGAAGAGTTGCATGAAACAATGGAAAGATACTGTAGAGCTGATATGGATTTCAGAGCGAAGTCCGATGCTCGGAAGTCTCAGCAGAGGCCACAGCCGAGGCCTCAACCGAGAGAAAGCAACCTTCGCCAAGAGCAAAGCAACGTCGGTGCGATCAACAAAGCAACAAATTGCGAAGATCAAAGACGGAACGCTCAACCTCCGAGCAACCAAGCCCCGCAGGTTTTGCCACCTCCGCCGAATCAGCGGTACCAGCAGCGAGATCCTGCCAAAATGTATTGTCACTTCTGTGGAATGGGAAAGGGACACACAACAAAGCAATGCGAATGCTTCGCCAAGGGTAAAGAATACCAGGAATCCAGGAAAGCTGCTTCGTCCGACACCCGAACCATCAACCACACCAGGAAACCAAGTTTCCACCCACCAAATCCCCCATACCAGTATACCCCCATAAACTACGGCCTACCTTCGCAACAACCCTCTTACACTCACCACCCACTCTAGAACCAAACCCCTTATCAGCCAACCACCACCCCACAACGCCAAAACCCACCTTACACAGTCACATACCCAGCTACCCCCCAAAACCAAATTCCAACAACCTACCAAGCTAGCAACGCTCTGCCACCACCACCGCCAATCCCCGCGTTACCAGCACCACAACCTGTCAAAGCCGAAGCCCCGAGCCAAACGACCATCAACAATCCAACATCAACCTTCGGTGTGATTCTAGCTATCACCGGAGGTTCAAATGAAGACCATGGTAACAAACGGCAGAGGAAGGAACATGCCAGACGAGTCCACCACGTAGCCGTCGAAGGACCCCATAGATTTGGCCGTTGGTCTCACATCCCCATAACCTTCGATTCCAGTGACATGAAGCTGAGAGATTACCCTCACACCGATGCTATGGTGATCGAAACCAACCTCGCTGGGTGGACCGTCACCAAAATACTGGTCGATACAGGAAGCTCCGCTGACATCTTGTTCGCTTCAACCTTCGACAGCATGAAGCTTGATAGAAACCTTCTGCAACCTGCAGACAACCCCCTATACGGCTTCGGTGGTCAACAAGTGAGAGCTATCGGAAAAATTTCTCTGCCCGTCACCTTCGGCGACGAAATCAACTGCAGGACGGAGCATATAACATTTGACGTCGTCGACATGTTCTACCCATACAATGCCATTTTTGGCAGAGGGGTCACAAACGCGTTCAATGCGGTCATCCATCCCGCTTACCTAAGCATGAAGCTTCCCGCTCCAAAGGGTGTGGTCGCAGTATTTGGGGACCAAGACATTGCAAGGGCAGCTGAAGGGAACGTAGCCCCGGGGCAACGTAATGTACACAACTTGTCAAAACCTCAAACCCCCGGTACCAGCGACGAGGGTGAAGCCTGCAGCAACAGAGTGAAGGCAGCGCCAAAGGAGGAAACCAAACAAATCCAACTCTTTGAGGGTAACGCCGAAAGAAAGGTCATCATCTCAGCCAATCTAGACCCTCAATCAGAAGGCAACTTCGTCACCTTCCTCAGAGAGAATTCCGACACCTTCGCTTGGTCCGCAGAATACCTAAAAGGAGTCAACAGATCAATGATCGAGCATAGCCTGAACATCAAAACAGGCTATCGCCCAATCAAACAAAAGCTTCACAAAATGTCAGAAGAAAGAAAGGAGGCAGCGAAGGCTGAAGTAAAAAGGCTTTTGGACGCAGGTGTCATCCGCCCAGTCAAATACCCAACCTGGCTCTCAAATGTGGTCCTAGTCCAAAAGAAAAACAAAAAATGGCGAATGTGCGTGGACTTCACTTGCTTGAACAAAGCTTGTCCGAAGGATGACTTCCCTCTCCCAAACATAAGCACCCTGGTCGACAGAGCGGCAGGTTGCCAAATGCTATCCCTCCTTGACTGCTTTTCAGGCTATCACCAGATTTGGATGAATGAAGAGGACGAAGAAAAAACAAGCTTCATCACACCTTCGGGCACCTTTTGCTTCCGAAGAATGGCAGAAGGTTTGCAAAATGCAGGCTCAACCTTCGCTCGCATGACCTCTGAAGTTTTTAAGGATGAACACGCTGTCTCTGCTTATGTCGACGACCTAGTCGTCCAGAGTGAACTAAAAGAAGACCACATATCAGACTTACTAAGGGTGTTCAGCAACCTCCGGTCCGCCGGACTGAAACTAAACCCAGAAAAATGTGTTTTCGGGGTAAGTGAAGGTAAATTGCTAGGTTGCATCGTCTCAGCCAGAGGAATCGAAGATAACCCTGAGAAGATTGATGCCATCATGAACATGGAACCTCCGGCGACCAAGAAAGCAGCCCAGCGTCTGACCGGTCGTTTAGCAGCACTTAACAGATTCATCTCAAGATCCGCAGAGCGAGGGTTACCTTTCTTTGAAACACTCAGAAGCAACGCTCCATTCAATTGGGGTCCCCAGCGGCAAAAGGCCTTCGAGGAATTGAAAAAGTATCTGACTAGTTTGACTGCACTGACCAGCCCAAGCAAGGGAGACTTATTGTTACTCTACGTCGCAGCCTCGCCACACGCAGCAAGCGCAGTCCTCATCAAGGAGCTCCGCGAAAACTACAAGTCCAGACAAGCTCCAATCTACTATGTTTCAGAAACCCTCGAAGGCCCAAAGAGAAATTACTCGGAGCTTGAGAAAATAGCATACGCCGTCGTTATGGCGTCAAGAAAGCTCAAGCACTATTTCCAGGCGCACGAGATCCATGTACCTTCGTCGTACCCCCTCGACAACATTTTCAAAAACAACGAAGCAGTGGGAAGAATAGCAAAGTGGGCAATCGAGCTTACCAGTTACGCTGTGACCTTCGTCGGCAGAACAGTAGTCAAATCACAAATACTGGCTAATTTCATAGCAGAATGGACTCCAGACCCTCGCCCTGGTGAGCCGCATCAAGAACAGTTTTGGATCGTTTATGTCGACGGAGCTTGGGGTGCAACTGGGGCCGGTGCCTCGGCCATCCTACTCTCGCCTTCCGGATCGAAGCTGAGATACGCAAGAAGGCTTGACTTCAAGTGCACAAACAACTCAGCAGAATACGAAGCTGTGATTCTGGCACTCTCAAGACTACGGTCCTTATCAGTCCGAAGGGCACTTATCAACACAGACTCTCAAGTCATCGCGGGGCACATTGAAAAGAATTACAAAGCAAAAGATCCAGAGCTCCAAAAATATTTTCAATATGTCCGAAGGTTGGAATCCTTCTTCCTCGGCATAACTGTAAAAGCAATATCAAGGACCGAAAACAGCGAGGCAGATTGCTTAGCCAAAGCAGCCGCACAGCAGCTACAGCTCCCTCCGGACGTGTTCTACGAGGTTACCACTCGGTCAGCCTTCGAAGCTTCCGAAATCAGCATCAAGCTGATCAGCGCTATTCAGTGCGAAGATTGGAGAGCACCTATCATGGCCTACATCAAAGGACTCCATGAACCCAGCTCCAAAGAAGAAGAGAACAGACTAAAGCAAAGAGTGCGAGGGTACAAGATTGTGGATAACACCCTATTCAAAGCTTCGGTAACCTCACCTTGGCTCAAGTGCGTGTCACAGTCCGAAGGTAACGACATTCTCAAACTCATCCACGAAGGTATATGTGGTTCACACAATGGCCCGAGGGCACTAGTAGGAAAGGCTTTCCGGCAAGGTTTCTACTGGCCAACTGCGCTGAGAGATGCTGAAACCATCGTCAAGAAGTGCGAAGGTTGTCAACTGACAGCAAAAAACCAAAACACCCCAGGGGCTCCCACAACCCTCATATGCCCAACCTGGCCTCTGCAAAGGTGGGCAATGGATCTCGTGGGCCCACTACCGACGGCTCCGGGGAACCTTCGCTATGCGGTGGTAGCCGTGGAATATTTCACCAAATGGACCGAAACAAGACCGCTGTCCTCCATAACCTCCCTCGCAGTAAAAAAGTTTTTCTGGCAGCAGATAGTTTGTCGCTTCGGAGTCCCCCAACATCTAACCGTCGACAACGGCACCCAGTTTGACAGCGAGGTTTTCAAAGAATTCTGTGCACAAATCGGAACAATTCTATGCTTCGCCTCAGTCCGACACCCGCAGTCCAACGGTCTAGTCGAAAGAGCCAACGCAACAATCTTCCAATCCATATCCAAAAAGTTGCAAGGCAGACCCAAAGGCAAATGGGCAGACGAGCTAACTTCAGTCACCTGGTCTCATAATACCTCCGAATGTAGAGCAACCAAATTCACACCCTTCAAACTTTTGTTCGGCGAAGAAGCCATGTTACCAGAGGAGCTAAAATACGTTTCACCGAGAACAACCCTCGCAAATGATGAGCCAGCCAAGCTAACTGACAAAGACTTGCTAGAAGAAACAAGATGCAGCGCAGTGCACAACCTTCGCAAGTATCAGGAAGAGACCAAAAAATGGAGAGATAAAAAGGTCAGAATCAAAAACCTGCAGAAGGGTGACCTCGTCCTCATCCGTAAACAAAACGCCAGCATGGCCGGAAAGTTTCAGCCTAAGTGGACAGGCCCATTCCTGATCGCAGAATGCAATCGTCCAGGCTCTTTCCATCTCTCCGACAGCGAAGGTAATATCCTACCACACACCTGGAACATTGACGACCTTCGCAAATTCTACCCATAGCGGAGCCTTAGCGAGCCCTCGCGTTATGTAATCTTTGTCACATACTATGTTATTTACACTCATGTACTTGACAAGAACATGAGCTGCACTCTTTTTCCTTACGAAGGGGCGTAAGGTTTTTTAACGAGGCAGTATCCAAAGCATTAATACAGGCTAGAACCCCCAAAAAGTAAAATCTCCAACCCTCTACTCCCAAACATCGAAAAAGCGGATCTCTTTCAAGAGCGCTACATTCGATGAAAACCTGCTAAGATAGCTTCGAAAAACATTCCTTTTCTTTTCAAAGCAAACTTCACCTCCGCCTAAGACAAGGGGAGGGGCGAAGTCCCAAAAAAGTCGAGCACCCTGGCACAAACGACAGGGGCTCGCAAAAAAAGCAAACTTCACCTCCGCCTAAGACAAGGGGAGGGGCGAAGTCCCAAAAAAGTCGAGCACCCTGGCAGAAACGACAGGGGCTCGCAAAAAAGCAAACTTCACCTCCGCCTAAGACAAGGGGAGGGGCGAAGTCCCAAAAAATTCGAGCACCCTGGCACAAACGACAGGGGCTCGCAAAAAAAAAAGCAAACTTCACCTCCGCCTAAGACAAGGGGAGGGGCGAAGTCCCAAAAAAGTCGAGCACCCTGGCACAAACGACAGGGGCTCGCAAAAAAAAAAGCAAACTTCACCTCCGCCTAAGACAAGGGGAGGGGCGAAGTCCCAAAAAAGTCGAGCACCCTGGCACAAACGACAGGGGCTCGCAAAAAAGCAAACTTCACCTCCGCCTAAGACAAGGGGAGGGGCGAAGACCCAAAAAAGTCAAGCACCCTGGCACAAACGACAGGGGCTCGCAAAAAAAAGCAAACTTCACCTCCACCTGATATAAAGGGAGGCGCGAAGTCCAAAAAGTCGAGCACTCTCGCACAAGCAAAGGCAGGCCTCGGGCGGGTCCACATTCTCCGTCTCGCCCGACCAACGTGGCACCCTCGTCCAGCAGAGTCTCGGCATAGCAACTGCCGCACTGTTGTGCAAACCGCAAACTCCAAACCATCGACCTTCGTAGCACCCTCGAAATAGTGACTATAGACGTACGGGTCGCTGTCCTCTCCAAATCAGCGTGTTAAAAAGCAATGCGCGAGCCTCGCTAAAAGAAAAAGGGGGCGTCGCTATTTTTTCAAAACAAGCTCACGAGAGCAAATGCGCGAGCCTCGCTAAAAGAAAAAGGGGGGCGTCGCTGTTTTTTCAAAACAAGCTCACGAGAGCAAATGCGCGAGCCTCGCTAAAAGAAAAAGGGGGGCGTCGCTGTTTTTTCAAAACAAGCTCACGAGAGCAAATGCGCGAGCCTCGCTAAAAGAAAAAGGGGGCGTCGCTGTTTTTTCAAAACAAGCTCACGAGAGTAAATGCGCGAGCCTCGCTAAAAGAAAAAGGGGGCGTCGCTGTTTTTTCAAAACAAGCTCACGAGAGCAAATGCGCGAGCCTCGCTAAAAGAAAAAGGGGGGCGTCGCTGTTTTTTCAAAACAAGCTCACGAGAGCAAATGCGCGAGCCTCGCTAAAAGAAAAAGGGGGCGTCGCTGTTTTTTCAAAACAAGCTCACGAGAGTAAATGCGCGAGCCTCGCTAAAAGAAAAAGGGGGGCGTCGCTGTTTTTTCAAAACAAGCTCACGAGAGTAAATGCGCGAGCCTCGCTAAAAGAAAAAGGGGGCGTCGCTGTTCTTTCAAAACAAGCTCACGAGAGCAAATGCGCGAGCCTCGCTAAAAGAAAAAGGGGGCGTCGCTGTTTTTTCAAAACAAGCTCACGAGAGCAAATGCGCGAGCCTCGCTAAAAGAAAAAGGGGGCACCGCTGTTAAACAATATAAGAAACGTTAAATAGCGCAGCAAACAGGGCACACAACCCATACATCTTTCCCATGCTATTACAAAGTAACGACACAACAACAAACATATCCGAAAAATAAAAAATTCTTTACAAGGAACCATCGCTCCCCTCAATCAACATCAAATCACCGAAACCTTCGGCCTCCTCCTCAAACCCCCCCCTCCACCGGAACCAGGGGTCCCCACAACAAAGGAGCTGCAGGGACAATTGGCAGCTCCCCGGGTAAAACCCTCGCCCTATACATGTATCTATGCCCCGTCTCACTAACCTCCGAAGGTTCTTCCTTCGGAATCAAAAGCGCCCCATCCGAACCAATTTCAAGCTCTCTTTGCCCGAACAAATATTCTAAAGCTGCGTTCTCGTCAATATCATCATCACCGCCAGCTTGCGAGGTCGAAGAAGATCCAAACAAATAACGATCGGCTTGACGGTCTGTATAGTCCGCTTCGCGCCAAAATCGACTCGACCTACTATTTTTTAAATCATACCTCCGCACCTTCGACCACCAAAAACGTTCAAAGGAAAGCGAAGGATATTTAAACCTAGCGCGAGCCCACGATTCACCAGTTATAAAAACATCTTGGTAGTTCAACATCAGCGGAGTCACGTCGAATACGTCTAGCACGGTTCCGTCAGGAACCTGCATGTTGCACAAAAATACGAGATGTCTCAGCCTCGTCAAGACTTTACAAACAACCACAATTTCTACAAAAAGGCCTCCCTCGCCCCAACAATCCCGAGGTTCACACCTGACCACTTTCCCTATGAGGCACCACCCGCAGCTCCGCTGTCGATAGCCCCTGAACCTTCGCCAACAGCGACGGTCGAGGCTTCAGCAGGCGTCTCCTCCGCCGCAGATCTTTCCACGGCAGCCTCGACGGTCGAAGCAGGCCCCTCTTCCATCGCGGTCTTTTCCACGACGACCTCTTCAATGCTCGGAACGTCCTCAGTCAACGCCTCGATCTCGGCGAGCGTAACCCCCGCAACATTCAACTCAGGGGCGGCTTCGGAGCCACCTACCGCTGCAACTTCCGTGGGCGGCGAGGGCAACGCATCTTGTCGAGCCTACAAGCAAAACAAAAGGCAAACCTCGCCAAGATCAATAATACTCCCTATGAAACAGATCAACAAAATCGAGAAGTCCGAATAAGTATGCAAACCTGACGCGTAGCCTCGGCAGCTTCCTCGAAGGCGAGAGCTCGGCCGCCGCCAGAGATCCAAAACTTGCGAAGCAGGCGCATCGCGCAGTTCCGAACTTCAGAATCATCAACCTTCATGCGGCGAACCTCTTCGACCAACGGAAAGGCATGGTTCGGCCTCTTGACTCTGTGAAGGTGATCACAACCAGCCAGCCGAAGCGTGCTCGCCATCGCCAAAGCCCCGGCGTAGCCACCAAAATCGGCCGCATTGGCAACTAATGAGCTAAATACATCAAGCTCATTGCCCAGCCAGCCCTCGAAGGCCTCCGCGTCAGCTGCAAGCAACGGCTCTCCGGCAGAGCCTCCAGCCTCGGTCAGACAGCAATCAACCTTACGCTTGACATTCTCCGTACTTTTCCGCCAGGATTCGCCCAAATCCACCAAGCGACCCTCGATAACGGCCAGCGCCATGTCCTTCGCCTTTCCCTCGGCAATCAAATCAGCATTACGCTTCGCCAGCTCAACTGCCTCCTCACGAGCCTTCGCGGCCTCCTCCGAGGCATTCTTTAGTTCAATTTCTTTATTTTCCAAGCCTCGCGCAAGTCTGCTATTCTCCCTCTCAAGCTCATCAAGCTGGCTTCTCATAAATTCCATGTCGGAGCCAACCTTCCGCCTTGCCGCACGGTTCAAAAGCATTAGCTCCGCCAGCTTAACGTCCACGTCGGCAAAGGTATCACCAACCGCCTGGTCCGCAAGTCAAACCTCCGCCTCCGGCACACAAATGCGGCCGAAGATTCGGCCTAAAAAACGCCTTTCCTCCGGGCCGCACTGCAAGTGACATTCCCGAAGGTCCGGACTAGTAAACAGCTCCGTCGCCGGATCAGAAATCCCAAGCCTCTTAGCATACTCCGGAAGGCTCGACCGACTCGCCTCGCCAAACGGTCTCTTTCCCCGGACCCGGTCGGACTCAAGTTCTCCACCAAACTCCACACCCTCTACCCACAGATGCGAGCCCGCAAAGCTGGAAATCGACCCTCGTCGAGGGCTGCCTGGCTCAACGTCTTGTGCGATGTCGACCGCGCTCTGGTCAACCATCGCATCAGCACTCAGCGAGGCTTCACCTCCGATAGACACATCTTCATCAGTGTCATGACCCTCGCTGGAGCTCTCGCTGCTTTCTTCAGACGAACCCTCATCCGTCTCCCCCTCCTTTCCAGTTTTCTCCTCCCCCACCCCATCATCATCAGACCGATCCTCGTCGCCCGACATCTGAATTAAAGCGCTGATCCCCCAACGCGAGGCACGCGCCCCCCCAACTATAACGGCACCTCGGCCGCTTGGAGCTACGGCCGAGGAGGAAGAAGTGCCGGCAACACCAAAACCAGCAGCGACCTTCGTCGCGAGCACCTTCGCTCGGCCGCCAACGCCGCCACGGCCACGGCCACGACCTCTCTTCGGCCGCGACACAAAATCCCCCCCCTCGGTGGCGGCACGTTTCCTTTTCTTCGGCGCGTCATCGCTCGAAGGGACGTGCCAGTCCTTGTACCGGATCCCAAGAATGTCGAACATCCTGTTCACTCGACCTCCGCTACCCACCGAGCTGTGGATAGCCTTCACCTCCAATGTGGATAATTTCCCAACAAGCTCTTCAGCCCACTGCTGAACCCGCTTGTAAACAGCTTCGTTCCCGTCCTCGCGCCTCGGAAACTTTGCAAGAACTTTTTCCCAAACCTTGTTCAAATCAACTATCGGTTTCTTCAAACCCTTAGCCTCATACTTGGGGTCCTCCCCGACTCCAAACCATTTTTGCCTTCGGCTAATGGGCCATACCTTCGCACAATAATATTCTTCGACCAAGTCGCGGGCGCACTGAGATCGCGCCACAACCCTCAAGCAATCAACCGCAGCATGAGCCTTGGCGCTCATCTTGGCCTCGGCGCCGACATCTCCGAGAAGCGGAAGCTCGCCGCAAAGCTCGACGTCGCCACTAAGCTTGTAGTAAAACCAAGATTCTTGCCATCCGCTGCTCCACTTATTCTTCTGGGCCTGCACCGGCACCTCCGACCCAGCGCGATAGCAGAATGTGTACACAGCAAACTGTCCAAGACGAGTGTTACCTTCGCCACAATCCATCTTGCGGGGCTGCATGTGCACACGATGAGTGCGTATAAAACCCTCGACGTGTGGAGCGGTGCCCTGAGAACGGCATGCCCACACGTACACTGACATCTTCGTAAAACAAGAAGGCGTCAACTGATGAAATTTCAGGTTGAACCTTCGAAGAACGGAGGTCACAAAGGAAATCACCGGGAAGCGAAGGCCAGCCGAAAAAAATTCTTCAAAGACCACAATCTCATCCGCCTCTGGCTTCGGAACGGTCTCCCCACTGCTGGTCCTCGCCTTGCCTTCCTCAATCCAGCCCCACCTCACATAAGATGCAATCTCACTGGCGCAAACCCGGCTAAGACCAAACTCGAAGGTAACCCCCTCATCCGCGACGGCGGGAGAACCAGCCCGAGCAGTCTGCTTCAATCTGGCCATCCCTTCAGCTACCAAAAAACTATCAAACAAACCTTCGCACACAAGTATGTTCGCCAATGCCCGTCCAAACCCTCGCACGCAAGCTAAAACAAACCTTCGCTACAAGCAAATCGCAACAGCAGGACGGCTATAGCAGAGGACACAATCAAAACTCTTCACCCGCTCTTTCTATTTATAGGCCGGGAGACGAGCCCCTCACCCGACGAAATCGGCACGACAACCAAAAAACGCGGCGCAAAAAACGAAACAGGCTTCAATAGTACAAACAACACCACAACGGCCCAGCCCAAAGCAGTCGCGGGCGTCGCTGCCGAGGGTCCCGTTTATTGACCCCATTGAAAGGCGCTGCTTGGGCCTAAACACGGTTTTTTAGATCCAAGACAACGAGGGGCTACTGTTGGGGGAAAGGACCCTCGGCAGAAGCGCCGCTCGAACTGGTGCTCGAAATTAACCCTCGCGCAATGCCTGTTGTCCTTGCGAGGTCCCTCTCCTACTGGGGACCGTTACTCTGACCCCCGGACGCGGGTTCAACCCTCGCCGCTTCGTTGCATTCCATGCAGGTCTAAGTCGACAGTCGCACTGCAGGAAACCCTCGCTGGCCCACAACGCCACCTTCGCTTGGAGCGAAGGTTCAAGCAAGCAGCGAGTGTGCGCTGTCCCGAAGGCGAGCGAAGCCGAAGGTCCGGCGAGCACGGCCGAAGGTCAAACCTTCGGTCTTCTCCCCCGAAGGCAAGTAAAGCCGGAGGTCCGGCAGATGGCGGAGGGGCGCGGGCCCAAGGGCGAGCGCGGCCGAAGGTCAAAACCTCCGCACTTTTCCCCGAAGGTGAACAAGAACCAGGTGGCGGCGCATTGGAAGGTGGCCAATTAGGGTTTCCGCTTCAGCTGTGTATTTACGCTTTTGCCCTTCCTCCCTGCGTGGAGGTGAGGAATCTTCCCTGTACCCTTTTGTAATTTGGCCCGTGCCCCTTGGCATTCCCTATAAATACCAAGGGGATGAACAGTGTAAGGGGACGACTTTTTGGGAAATTGAGCATCTTCCACTTCCACCTTACCTTCGCTACCGCTTCCGACGCTTGGCTGCCTTCGCTCTTCCCCCTGCACAAGTGCGGAGGTGGGGCAAGCGCGTTCCCAATAACCTAACATGCAAAAGCCAACATAACATCCACAGGTGCCCATACATATGGGACTTTTAAAGGTCTCGTGCCACATGCGCACAGGTCCATAACACAACCTTACATCATCACGATAACCACAAAACATCAAGCGCGAAGGATATGTGACAAAAGATCACTACGCGCTAACACTATATAGTCTACTCCCTATCAGCGCCATCATCATCATCGTCGTCATCATCGTCGCTCGAGATATCTGAAGAACCACTAGACGAAGCACGAGGATCTGGGTCCTCCTGAGGAAAGATGGGGTTCCTCTCATTCTCGCGGCGATGGATCTCCTCATGTAGGCGGTGATTGTAATCCTGGAGATGGTGAAGCTGTAACTCCAGGTCTCCCACCTGAAGCCTGAGAAGCCTGTTCTGCTCGGTTGCACGCATGCCCTCAAGGCACACACCTCGAAGTGACTCCTCAGTCTCAGCCATGATCGTGGATAGGAAAGTCGTCATCCCTTGCTGATCACTAAGCTGTTGCGTCGCCTCCTGCTCCCTCTGACGAGCCTAGTCCCTCTCGACAGTCATGTGAGCTAACTGGGTGGTGAGGAGGTCTATCTCTGTAGCATGCTCCTCCTGACTCTGGTGATATGCAGCTATCTCCTCACTGAGAATATGGTGCATGTGGTCGTAGCTACGTGACAAACACCCATAGGTAGCCATGAGTGCAGCCATAGCACTCCCAGCTGGTCCTGCGCAGCGTTCTCGCTCCAAAGAACTGGCCTCAAGTATGGTGGCACCTGGCTGACGCCACACCGACTGGTAAGGGTCCGCCGTAGGAAAGATGCTAGCATTGGCTTGCGCGACCACCTCCGGGTGATCCTCCATAATGTCCCGAAGAACAGTATAGGCAACCCTGTTAGCTCCGTCCCACGGGGTCCTACCCTGCAGTGCGAACATCCGGCGGCACCATACATGATCCTGTGGATCACGGCTGGGCACGTCCACCTCAACTGTGTACATGTAGCGATCCTCTGAAAGCTGAACACGATGCCAATCATACTGCGGCTCCTGGCCCTCCTGGTATCCGACTAAGTGCAGCACCCTCCACAAAATGGTAGGCATGCCGAACTCCTCCAGAAAATCCTCTGATCCCTCAGCAGTCCAGGGTCCCAGCATGTAATTTGGCCTCCTGCCTCCAGTTGACTTACGGGTTGTATGCTTGGTACGGGCCATCTAAAAGAAGTTTATCCACATAGTTTTTAATTAGTTGAGAACAACTTTTATTAGGAAAAACGGGACGATAATCATAAGGAAGGAAGTGAGATTAATTCTAAAGTTATATGATCATGATGTATGCGCGTACATACGTCCTCACTGTCTAACAATCTAACGGCTAGATGGTGGTATACATCGTTCACTCATAGCGTTAACTAACGTACTATACGTTCGCAAGTTAGCGTACCTGCAGAAAATCATTTCAGCCCTGCCCACAGTATGAATATTATGCATTGCTGAAATTAAATCTAATACTAACTTAGGTGCACACCCAGTATACACATAAGCATTATATGCACCCATCAAATGAAATACTCCCACAATTAAATACCTTCACATATACTTGTGTGTAACAGGTATATGCTCCAATACCAATCTAACACGCCCCTAGACCAGCGGTTGTCCAATCATGCTCTGACAACTCGCTCATTACCTTGGCGTAGAGGCAAATTGATCCATACATTACTATCCCGAAGAATAGCACCCATACAATTTCACCCTTGCCGTATGGATGACAGAACAACAGAATTTAAATATGATGCACGACTCCCAATTTAGTACTTATATAGCCACCTAAGATCCTATTGGGCATAAGGACTCGGTCACTAGCACACTTTAGTTTTAATTCTTGCAAATTTTCAAATCCTATTATAACTATAAGTTGGTAATTACAGTTTTATCTTTGTAAATTACTGTTTTTTTTCAAATACACTTATGAACAGTACACTGAACTATGCTCCGATGCCAGCTGTAACAAACCAACCAATTTGCACCAGATTAAGCACTGAAATCTCCGCTTAGCGCAAAGATCATCAAGTACTTAAGCTCGTACAAACCCGGTAGTCTGGAAATCTTGAAGGATTTCAAATCATTTCAACATTCAGCCAAGATCGTACTAGTTCAATGACATGCCCACAAGTTACATCACAGTTACACATAGTTCAAATACATCAGAGTACGAAACAATATTACAAACCATAGTTTTTGAGTAGTAGCGGAAGCAACATAGTCTTACACATAAGTTTGGATTGTTCTCAATACAGTGCCATTTATCTGACCAGGTCCACAAAAGCATCAGATAAGGTAAGTGGTGACCATGCCCCTGGTCTAATCATCACCCATAACCGGGTACAGGCAGTTCTCGCAGTAGCCATAGAAGCATTGGCCATCTGCAACAACAAGGGAATAAACCCTGAGTACAAGAAGGTACTCAGCTAGACTTACCCGACATAAACAAGAAATAATGAGACACCAAGGATCATGTAGGCTATATAGGTGGGGTTGGCTACACATACTCCTTTGCATGAAAGCTTTTGTAAGTAAAACTCATTTTAGGGTGTTGGCAGTTGCTTTTAATAATTAATTCTACGTTACTAGGTTTGCACCTAAACTAAGTAAGCACTTGACTAATTAATCAAGCAAGAGTGACTATTTCATCAATAGCCTTTCAGATTCAACATCATAACCATCTTTAGTTCCATAAGTTCTATGGCAATGGTCTACAGTCAATTGCTCACTGTCCAGGAGCGATGGCGATTATTATCGATTCTTACCCAGCTAGGGATAAATGTCTCACACTCGCCCGGCACATCCGGCTACGGCAGTCGTAAGCTACCAGTCAGGAGATTCAAGAACACAACGCGCGGGACGGCCATGGGCCCTTCTACACCGGGGGTTATCTCAGTGCCAGGTCGCTCAAGCTATAACTGCCCATGGTCATGCCAGGTCGATCAGGCCCTGCATGCCCTCGGACCATGTCAGGTTGTTCAGAATAGTTGCCCACGGTACAGCTGAGGCCCTGGGTGTTAGGCGTCAACATCTCCATCACCGGCTCGAATAACCTTACTCGGCTTCGCGGAAGGTTCTCAGACCTACTCCGTTAAGTGATCGACGCGTTCCATTTGACTGAAGGGACATTCCTGAACGGGTCCTATGCGACACAGACGGGAGACTACTAGCACACAGAACTCATGTTCTGATCCTCTTACATCCCGCCTCTGTCTCAAATTAATTATCACATGGTTATCTCCATGATAGCACATACTAATCATGATCAGTATCCACCTATATGCGGGAGACAGGGAATCACCCGACTTTTACCGATCTAAGCAGGGCTAAGCATATATCGAGCCTAGACCTAAATAGGGATATCAAGATATAATTGCAGGTGGACAAGGATAAGTAATAATGCATCAACGGTAGCAATCAATTCCTATAACCTAATGCAACAGTCATCATCAGGTTAATTGTAAGACGTTTGCAAACCGTAGGTGTTAGAATGCTCCGGGGCTTGCCTTTCTCGAAATCAGACGGACGGTGGTCGCGGCACTCGGGTAGTTCTTCGGCGTCGGTCCCTCCGACTTCCTCGGTTCAGTGACTCCTCCTGGCCGGGTTCTTCCTGCGTCGGCTGGTTCTGGGTCTCTTCAGTTGATCATGTATGATGCATAATATGTATGAATAGGATGAATGCACGTAGAATGCATACGTGATGCACAGGATTAACAACAATCAGGAGATAGGCACATGTCATCTACTACATTCTCTTCAACAAGGCAGTCAACATCATCCTAATGGTTATAAAAGATTTTAGCATCTAACCAACCATTTAACCTACCTAAGTAACTTGTTAAGATATATAATTACCACAGCAACACCTACTTAATTAATTTATTCTCATCTAACTACTTGCTAAAATAAACCTATTTATTCATGCCTATAACAGCAACCCATCTTAGACAGCTTCAGAAAAATCTACAAAAATTACCCTAGATTGATAACATGCATAACAGTCCACTGTTCAGATTTTAAGCCATTTGGATTTAAACATTGTTCCCTATGAAAAAGACAAATATTATGATGAAAAGGTGCTTTGAACTACACATCATAATAGAAAGTGTCAAACAATAGATTTCATATTTTTCTTCTAAACTTCTTAGCACAAGAGCAGTCTACAAAAATTATCAGGTTCATATTCATCATATTTTAATTACTACAAATTTTACAAGAAAACAGCATTTAACCATTTTAATTGCTACTGCAAAAACATTTCACAGAACATCTCTATTTTATATTTTTCCCTGAAACTAATCATCTACACAATCCTAACAAAACTAGAAACAAATTTTTCTGAGTTATACCGAATTAGTTATGCATTTTCTAAGTTAACAGCAATTTCCTAACTTAATTTAATCTACATATAAAAATATCACCAAAATACATTTAACATTTTTCACAGGTAGATCTATTCATTCTTAACACAACAAAATTTGTTTTACAGGATTTGGACATAACATGAGCCTCGAATGAATTTTTGAAGCTTTTTAACCAAATCTGCAAAACCTATTTTAAAGAAAACTTGACCTAAACTGCTACGGACACCCGGCTACAAGCACCTACAGACACAAGCTAAAACGCTACGCGCACCCGGCTATACCGAGCGCTAGCGCACCCAGACTATTCTCCCTCTCTCTTCTCCCTACTGCCAACTGGGCCCACTGGTCAGCCGACCACGTTAGCCTGACAAAGGGACCCACGCGTCAGTGAGCTCCCTTCCCTGCCGGCGTTGACCGGCGCGAGGCTCACCGGCGGCGAGGTTTCCGGCGCAACAACCTACCCCACCGGACTCGCCTCAACGAGATGGACTCAACCGACTAAGTCTCCAAGCCAGGGGCTCACCGGAGCGAGCTCGACGGCGGCCATGGCGGAGCGGCGACGCGGCAACACTATGGTGCGACCTTGCCAGGCTATTTCAAGGCTCGGCGGCACGAGCGTCGGCTCAAGCACTCCCTAAGCTATCTTCCGAGGCTGCTATCGAGCCTTGCCGGCCTCGGCATTGCCCGGCGCCACGCACGGCGGCGGTCCGCGGCGGACATGGCGGCGGCATGGCCCTGTTCCGGGCAAACTACGGCGAGTGGAGGGTCTCCATCTAACCCTAAGCACCCACGGAGGAAGGCGAAGCTAGGACGGGGCTTGGCTTGGGCTGGTTTGGCCGGAAATGGCCGGTCCACATCAAGGTCATGGCGGCGGCCATGGCGAGAACCCGAGGGTTACGCTCGACGTTCCTCCGGCTAGAGGGGAGGAGAGGGGAAACCAACCCATGCTGAAGAAATAGGAGGTTTGGGCGGAGAGGTCGATGGGAGGAATCGGGCGGTGGTGCGTTGAGTGGTGAGAAATTGCTCGCCGGAGTTCGGCGTCGGCGGCGGCTTTGGTGAACTGGAGAAGATGAGTGGAGGAGGATGGCGAGTTTGCGAGCGAGAGAGTGGGCGAGGAAGTGAGCTTCTGGCTCGTGAGCGCAAGGCGGAGAGGAGGCAAAGGGAACGAAGGGCTCGGTGCATTGCACCAGGCCGGTTCCCGTCGGGAGGGCTCCTGACCGGGCGCGGCGGCGCCAGGAATCGACGGCCACGCGGCGAGCGCGCAGAGAAGGGACAGAGCACGCGGGCGGTTTGGTCGGAATCCAGGGGCGGCGAGCGGCGGTTTGAACGGTCTGGCAGGCAGGCCTGCAGCGGCTGCGGCGGCGAGCGGCGGTAGCCAGCGGCGCGCGCGGGGAGGGGGAGAAGGGGCTGACAGGTGGGGCCCGCTGGCAGGTTTAAACAAAAGAGGTTTTTGAAAATTCTTTGCTGCTCTTTATCTCCCAAACCAAGCCGAACTTGGAAAAGGTCCGAAAGGCAAAGTTGCTTAGCATTTTTGCAAAGAACAATTCATCTTTGAGGCTCAAGTCCAAATTCTGTTTAGAAAAAGAATTTTACTCCTAATCCATTTTTCTAATGCAAGAAATCATATTTAAAAAACTTTTTCTGAGATAGTGCTTTTAAGCAAAGTTGTTCCTTTCATCAAGATCTACAACTTTGGTTTAAGGCACTAGGTCAGAAACAGTAAGCAAAACATGGGTGTACTAGAAGCTAAACAAGGACTTAAACACTCATACACACCAATGCACATGAAAGGATGAGATGCTATGCTCATGCTATGTCAAATTATGCATCTTAGGGTTGCTTAACACCTAGGGTGTTACAGTGGGGAGCGGCGACTATCTTCCCATGTATACAAGAATGGCAAACAAGATCCTTCTCCGCGGACAGCTTGGGCAATCCTCGGATTAAGCCAAGTGAGCTAAGTGTTGCAAGCAAGTCGAAGCTCAGGTGACCTAGTCTCCTATGCCACTTCCAAAGATCAGAGGAGGAAGGACCAGCCAAAAGACAACGAGAAACTCCAAACGATTCTGAGAAATTCGCACGAAAGACATTCCCAAAGGGCGAAATCAAACATACAAGATTGCCCTGAGGATCTAAAATGCGACTGAGATTCGGTTTGAAACGAATCTCATAGTCATCATCGAAAAGTTGTGAAACAGAGAGAAGGTTAAAATGCAAGTTAGAAACAAGAGCAACATCGCGCAACACAAAATGCTCATTAACTCGCACCGACCCACGAGACAACACTTTACCTTTGCTATTGTCGCTGAAGGTGATAAACTCCTTTCCGGCGACTAGACTAAGACTGGAGAACCACTTGGCGTTCCGGTCATGTGCCTCGAGCACCCGGAATCCACCAACCAAACGTTCTCCAATTGTTTTACCTATATCAATAAAAAGACATATGGTGAGCATACGTCCAACACTGGGGTGAGTAAAATGGGAATTATACCAGTGTTGGGTCGGCTGCTCAAAAGAATGGTTAGTAGAAAAACAATTCCTACCACGCCTACGGGGAAAGCAATCACCACATATAGGAAAACGTGGTCCGCTAAGGGAAGAGCGTCCATCGCGATACTCAAAACGCGGTGGGGGAAAATGCTCAACAGCAAAGCCACCGCCACGGGGTCCATAGCCCACAACTGCGGGCTCCCGCCGGGCACGTCCTCGTCGCGGCCTAGGCCTAGGAACCTGAGGCATTGGACCTCTAGTCCTAGCAGCACGCCTCTGAACATTCGGCACATGTACATCATGGAAAGGATGGTACATGTCCGTGTTGTTCATCTCCTTTGCACGGCGCTCATCTCTCTTGCGCCGAAAGCAAAACTCCCTCAAGTGTCCATCTGTCCCACAATGCTCACAATGGTACCTCACCGCTCTCATAGGGGGTTGTTGGTACTCACGGTAGTGGGTGTGGATCACTTTGACTTTCTGTGGCATGTGCTCCTCTTGAATAGGTGGCATGGTGTCTAGTTTGTTCTTGAGGTGGTTTGGTTTGGGAGCCCATGTTGGTTTCTTGGGTGGAGCTCTCGGAGGTTCAACAAACACCCCATCCTTTGTGTTAGGCTTGAGAGGCTCTTTGGGTGGAATCTTGGTAAGCTTGGGAGTAGCGGTGGAGTTGGGCTTCTCATTCGGATTAAGACCACTCGACTCTCCAATCTTGCCAAAATTTGAGGCACACTCAACACCCTGAGCAAAACCAATTCCAGGACCTCCAGCAGCACGTTTGAATTGGGCAATCATCATCCCAAGCTGCGGCTCACCACTAGACACCCATGACAAGATGGTCTGAAGGTATGTGTTTTCTTCCTCGGTTTGCATCTTGTCATGCTTCACATTTGCAATCTCCATCTCCAAACCCTCACACAGAACACACCTAGTCACACAAGTGCTACCCGAGCTGGCCTTCTTAAGAGACATAATCTTGACATCCTTCTCGGCCAACAGGGATTGCAAGCCTGCACAAGACTTGCACGCACCCAACAACATGGGTCTTGCCCGGAGCTCATCCACCTCTCCAACCAACGCAGCATACTTACTTCTCAAAGTGAGAAGGTCAGTCATGTGCATGATGCACATCTCGCACTCTCCCTCCTCAGAAACAACTATGGTGGACTTGGCAAACTCAAGCTCCTTCACCGTATCGTCCCACTTCTGCCTAAACTCCTTCCGCTCTCTAGCAGCGCGCCTAAGCAGCTTATCTTGACTAAGAAGGGCAGCAGTAAGTTTCTTGACCTCAGCAGAAAGCTCATTCGGGGTCTGAGATACCTGGGAGGTGTCGTCATCGTCATCGTTCTGAGGGATCTCCTCCAGTTGGCTATCGACCTCCTTGCCGAGGGCCATGGTTCAGAAGCCCTCGTTGTCGGCGAAGAAGTAGAGGCCGTTCAGCTTGTCCTCGATCTTCTTCTTCTTCTCGGACTCGTCGTCGCTTGAGGAAGCAGAGTCGTCACGCTCAGCGACGTCGACGACTCGGATGACGGCTCCACTTCTTCAAGCGACGACGAGTCCGAGAAGAAGAAGAAGATCGAGGACAAGCTGAACGACCTCTGCTTCTTCGCCGACAACGAGGGCTTTTGCACCATGGCCCTCGGCAAGGAGGTCGACAGCCAGCTGGAGGAGATCCCTCAGAACGATGATGACGACGACGACACCTCTCAGGTATCTCAGACCCCTGACGAGCTTTCGGCTGAGGTGGAGAAACTTAGTGCCGCCCTTCTTAGTCAAGATAAGTTGTTTAGGCGTGCTGCTAGAGAGCGGAAGGAGTTTAGGCAGAAGTGGGACGATACGGTGAAGGAGCTTGAGTTTGCCAAATCCACCGTAGTTGTCTGTGAGGAGGGTGAGTGCGAGATGTGCACCAAGCACATGACTGACCTTCTCACTTTGACAAGTAAGTTTGCTGCTTTGGATGGAGAGGTGGATAAACTCCGGGCAAGACCCATGTTGTTGGGTGCGTGCAAGTCTTGTGCAGGCTTGCAATCCGAGTTGGTAGAGAAGGATGCCAAGATTGTGTCTCTTGAGAAGGCCAGCTCGGGTAGCATTTGTGTGTCTAGGTGCGCCTTGTGTGAGGGTTTGGAGATGGAGATTGCGAATGTGAAGCATGACAAGATGCAAACCGAGGAAGAAAACACATACCTTCGGACCATCTTGTCATGGGTGTCTTTGAAGGACCGAGAATGCAAAAGCAAGGCGACCAGAGGGGGTGAATGGGAGCCTAAAAATTTTCTCTCGAAACTTTGGCCTTCGTCCCAAAAATCAACCCTTGGAAGAGGGTGGATGATCCCTAAGATCACAGCAAGGCACCACAAAGCAAGAGCGAACCAAACACCAAAAGCACCGTCTCAAGTTCGACCCTAAAAATCAACTCCCGAACGTAGATAGAGAGCTACGTCGAGAAGTCTCCAAAAACCTATGCTAACAAGTAGAAAAGATACCTAGAGAGGTTACTTTGTCAACTCTAGGGACAAACGAAAAGTTCAGAAACCAAGCGAAGAAGCCGAGAGAGCAAACACACTAGAACTCATCACTCAGCCAACTCGCGGACTGTCCGGGTTTCAGACCGCGGACTGTCTGCCCAATGGCGGACTACCCGAGAACCAGTGGCGGACTGTCCGCCAGCTAAAAACCAAAACAGCAAAGCTGCTGATGTCTCCCTGAACGCTCCGGGACTGTCCGTAACTCAGTACTGCGGACTGTCTGCCGGTGTCCCGAGGGTCTGAACGCAGCAGCGAGCAACCACTGCTCTGGCTCACGCCCGATGCGCGGACTGTCCGCGATTCATGCCGCGGAGTGTCCGCCAACGTCCAGTGAAGGCGATTTGAGCCGCCACTTCACCAAATCTCTCCCAAATCAAAATCCCTTGATCTCAAACTTGGAGACGATGATCATGAGGTAGTTAGGAGACTATCCCTAAGAAATCATCCGCTCAAATCAACTCATTCAACGGGAAATCAAAAGGGAAGGTGTATGAACGAAAAAGCGCCACAAAAATTGAATCGACCCGATCTACTTGTTCATGAGGAGTTAGATGAATTCCTTCGGTGGAAATGATCTCCTCACTATAAAGAACAAGTTGATTCAAGTGGATTTCAAAAAGATGCAGTAGAGAAGGAGATCGAGTGATGGGAAAATCGCAGAGAAACGAAGAACGCGAAGAACAAAGTCAAAACACGAAGTGAGACATCGATCTGCAGCCGTGTGGCTACCACACGCTACAAAAGTGAGATTACGGTCTCACTTCCTCAAAATCTCAAGTACACAGAGGCATGGTTCTCTACGGATCTCAGTTGCTACAGCAGGGGATTGGGAGAGCAGGAAAACCTAGAAGGCAAAGAACAAATGACCTAGATAGGATGGGAGGTGGGTGTCTCCCTCTACTTAACCTAATTCTAGTTCCCACTCTACCCCTAGCTAATTACAGAGCGAACCAGCTAAACCCTAGGGTTATTCTGGACCAACTCGAAGTGGATGCTGATCCGACGGCCACGCCCGCATAACTGGTAGCGTTGCCTCGACGCAACCTCACCGATTGCCACCACGTGCCGCCACCACTCTGCTCGTCCTTTTCCCGGACCTCGCCCCCGGTTTTGAGGCCCAAACCGGGAAACCAGCCTTCATGACCAACCCCCGGTTTTGAGGCCCAAACCGGGAAACCAGCCGTCCATTGCCTAAGTTTTGTGGCCCAAACTCAGAAACCCGCAGCACCTAGGTTTTGAGGCCCAAACCTGGAAACCGTCCTCAACCCGAGTTTGTGGCCCAAACTCGGCAAACCCGAAGCACCCAGGTTTTGTGGCCCAAACCTGGAAACCGTCCACCGGATGGTTCTTCTCTGGCTCAACCACCAAACCGACGCTGTGGAGGGGATGCACCACCCGTGCACCCCGTCCACCAACACATGTCCCTAGGTCCTCGACCCGAGCAACACTGTGCCCCGCAAGTCTCCGCTCGTCGCTGTCACAGGCTGTCAGCCACCGCAGCTGATCCTTGGGTCACCGGTCCCTCAGTCCAAGCCTCACGTCCGCCCTTCACCGCCCTCGATCCATCGGCACGGCACGTCTCTTCTTGACCTTCACCTTGCCTTCGATCACTGTATCTGTGCTCGACACCTGCACAACACAAGCCAAAGAACATGCGCATCACACTCGTTGACAATCACTCATCACTCGAGACTCGGCATACACCCATGTATCCGCAATCTCCCCCTTGATGAGTGCGTTGTCAACTACCAACACAAATCATAATGAAGTAGAAGAAGAAGGAAGAAGGAGAAGTAGAGAACTCGTCCAATTGACCCAAAAGCATATCAAAGCTAGAAGAAGGTCAAGTGAAAGAGCAAAACAGCTTGGTCCCCAAAGACATGGGCAACGGCTCGACGCAACCAAGCAAAGCAAAACTAGCCCTCAAGAAGAGGTATAACAGACTCAACACCGCTAGCAGGAAAGCTCGACACCAATTGAAAAATCAGTTGACAATCAAGCAAGATAGAACTAGCCCTCAAGAAGAGGCAGAACGGGCTCAACACCGCTAATGAGAAAACTCGACACCAACTGAAGAAATGCCAACTGAAAAGCAGAAGAGCTCGATACCAAATGGAGAGCAAATAGGCAAAGTCGCTAGTCCCTCAAGAAAGAGGCAATGGCTCAACACAACTAGCTACCAAAAATGCTCTGAACCAATTGGAAAAATGCTCCGAACCAATTGACAATTCATTAGACAAAGCCCGAGCAACCTCCCCCTCCAATAGTGCACATGATTTGACAAATTTCACCCCCTTAGTTGATAATGCACTATCAGGCAAACTTCTCCCTCCCAAATGCATATGAATCAAAAATGCAAGTTAGCAGCTTCATGAAATATAGTCTACAAAATGAAAAGATGCTCTACATAGTATAACTCCAATGACTCAACAAGAAGCATACATGCCAGCAAAGGCTCAAACTGATCACCAAATACGAAATATGAACATACAAAGTGAGCAGTTTTAGCCATTCAGAAAAGGATGTTCACCATAAAAATAGCACTGAACATGTATAGACAGGAAGTCAAACAAGTCCTAAACATGTATACAAGGTGAACTACCCGTAGCAAAGTTCAATCATCATGCTGCAGTATGAAACATAAACTTGTGATTTCAGATTTTAATCGGAGTTGCAGCGGTGAAATTACACAAGTTCAAAAATTCAGCATGTGGTTGCGAGAGGTTGAAGACTTGTCATTGCCTTACTTTTCAACCGAGCTAAGCCTATGCAGAAGCAATTAGAAGCTTAAAGCACCAGTTTCGGTCATACACTACACGGCTCAAGTTTATCCCAAAAGTGCAATGAGAAACAGTCTCAATACCGTGATGTGTTGACAAGCAATCCCATCTCGATCATTCCAATTCACTTAACTTGGTTCAATTTTATAACAGAATATGAACAGACCAAGCAAGTGAATGACTCAGAACTAGACACACAGCAACCTAGCATATATGAAAAGCACAAGTGAATTCAACACATGCTAGTTGCATATCTCAATGGCGAACAATTTTCAAGTTTTATGTTCATTAAGCAAATTCACCATTCATAAAATAGCTCAGCTCACAACATGTATCAGTGATCAGAAAGAGCATAAGCTACAACCATCATCATATAGCACCGGAGCATACTAGATAGAACAAAATCACATTCTCAAGATTTTATACATGAAGCTCAAAATGCAAAATGCATGATGAAATGCAAAGACTAACGAAAACAAAATGAAAGAAAAGAGAGTCAGTTAATGATACAATACGCAAAATGTTTCCCTCATCTAAAAGGGGAAACACACACCAAGCTCACCTCTCAACCTAGCAAAAGTTGATTGGTCGAAAGGCTTGGTGAAAATATCAGCCAACTGATGATGAGTATCGACATGGCGAAGGTCGATATCACCCTTCTCATAATGGTCTCGCAGAAAATGAAAGCGCATATTAATGTGTTTGGTCTTAGAATGCAGCACGGGGTTCTTAGCAATGCTAATAGCACTCGTGCTATTACAAAGCAAAGGAACGCGAGAAAAGCTCAGACCAAAATCACGCAAAGTGGCCATCATCCAAAGAAACTAGGAACAGCAGCTAGCCGCAGCAACATACTCAGCCTCTGTGGTAGACTGGGCGACGCTAGACTGATTGCGAGAAGACCAATATACAAGAGAAGAGCCAATAAATTGACAAGTCCTAGAAGTGGGCTTGCGATCAATTCGGCAACCAGCAAAATTGGCATCAGAATAACCGCAAAGGGAGAGGGTGGAGGAAGCAGAATACCAAATCCCAAATTTTGGAGTGAAGCATAAGTACCTCATAATGCGCTTGACCGCCTGACGGTGAGACGTGCGCGGCGACAACTGAAATCGCGCGCAAAGACACACCGCGAACTGGATGTTCGGGCGTGTCGCCGTCAGGTACAGCAGCAACCCAATCATACTCCGGTACTCCTTCTGGTCCACAGCTTCTCCATCCACATCCGCATCCAAGGCTGTCGTGGTCGACATGGGTGTTGGAAGAGGCTTGGCCTCACCCATATCGAACTTGTTCAGGATGTCCTTGGTATACTTGCCCTGGTGCACAAACGTTCCTTCTCGGGATTGCTTGATTTGCAACCCAAGAAAGAATGTCAACTCACCCATCATGGTCATCTCAAATTCCCTGCTCATAGTATCTGCAAACTTGGCAACCAAAGCAAGAGAATAACCACCAAAGATGATATCATCCACGTAGATCTGAACCAACAAAGTGTCATTGCCTTGCTTGAGGAGAAAAAGCGTTTTATCCACACATCCCATTTTAAAACCCTTAGCAAGCAAAAAGGTTTTCAACCTATCATACCAGGCTCTAGGGGCTTGTTTCAAAACATATAAGGCTTCGTGAAGTTTAAAAACATGCTTTGGAAACTTGGGATTTTTGAAACCGCGGGGTTGTTTCACATACACCTCTTCTTCTATGTAGCCATTTAAGAAGGCACTCTTGACATCCATTTGAAAAAGTTTAAAACCTTTGGATGCACCAAAAGACAAGAGTATCCTAATTGCCTCCAAACGAGCTACAGGAGCAAACGGCTCCTCATAGTATATCCCCTCCTTCTGACTATACCTCTGGGCTACAAGTCTGGCCTTGTTTCTCACAACATGGCCATCCTCTCCTTGTTTGTTTTTGAAAACCCATTTTGTACCAATAGGGTGACACTCAAGAGGAAGAGGAACCAAAACCCAAACCCGATTTCTTTCAAAGTTTTCTAACTCCTCATGCATGTCATTGACCCAATCTGGATCAGATAAAGCATGTCCAACATCTCGGGGTTCAAAATCAGACGCAGAATGAGCAAAGTGAGAGATTTGTTGTGACCTTGACCGAGTGACACGTTCGCTGATGCTGCCAATCATCAGTTGAGGCGGGTGTTGGCGCTGAATGTGTCATGGCGCCTCCCGAGCTGAAGAAACCTCCCCCTCAATAGCAGCTGGTGCCTCCTCGGGTACAAAAGGTACAGCCCGAGGTGGCGGATCCCACGGCCCCCAAGTAGTTGACGAAGAGGGGTTGGGGCCGTGAGTCGTCGTAGTAGAAGCCGATGCTTGCGGCACCATAGGTGGAGGTAGTGCTGGAACATCCATCCCTTCAGCACCCTCATCCTCGTCATCAAAAAGAGGCTCACCAACCTCATGATTACCTGTACGCTCAAAACGAGAAGAAGGACAAACCATGGTCTCATCGAAGGTGACATCGGATATCTCCATGACTCGGTTAGTATCAAGGTTAAGTACACGATATGCACGACTATGAGTGCCATAACCCAAAAATATACCGTTAGAAGAACGAGACTCAAACTTGTCCAAGTTTCCTTTCTTGAGTATAAAACAGTGGCAACCAAAAACTCTAAAATAACTCACTTTGGGCTATTTTCCAAAATGCAACTCATAAGAAGTCTTTTTCAAGAAAGCTCGGAGAAAAATGCGGTTGGAAATATAGCATGTAGTGTTCAAAGCTTCGGCCCAATATCGCATAGGAGTCATATGCTCATCGAGTATCGTCCTGGCATCTCTACAAGGGCCCGATTCTTCCTCTCTACAACACCATTTTGTGGCGGTGTGTAGGGGGAAGAAAACTGATGATCTAAACCCAAAGAGTTACAAAACTTCTCAAAGTCTGAATTCTTGAATTCGGAACCGTTATCACTTCGAATAGCTCGCATTGAGTTCAAAGGGAACTCATTCTGAAGACGCAAAATCAGATTGCGAGCAAAAGAGAAAGTCTCGGTTTTCTCGGCTAAAAAGAAAACTGTCCGGGGTTCAGACCGCGAACTGTCTGCCCAACGGCGGACTGTCCGGGAACCAGTGGCGGACTGTCCGCCGGCTAAAAACCAAAAACAACAAAGCTGTTGATGTCTCCCTGAACGCTCCCGGACTGTCCGCAACTCAGTACCGTGGACTGTCCGCCGGTGTCCCGAGGGTCTGAATGCAGGAGCGAGCAGCCACTGCTCTGGCTCATGCCCGATGTGAGGACTGTCCGCGAGTCATGCCGCAGACTGACTACCAACGTCCAGTGAAGGCGATTTGAGCCGCCACTTCACCAAATCTCTCCGAAATCAATCCAAATCAAAATCCCTTGATCTCAAACTTGGAGAGGATGATCACGAGGTAGTTAGGAGTCTATCCCCAAGAAATCAATCGCTCAAATCAACTCAATCAATGGGAAATTAAAAGGGAAGGTGTATGAACAAAAAAGCGCCACGAAAATTGAATCGACCCGATCTACTTGTTCGTGAGGAGTTAGATGAATTCCTTCAGTGGAAATGATCACCTCACTATCAAGAACATGTTGATTCAAGGGGATTTCAAAAAGACGCAGTAGAGAGGGAGATCGAGTGACGGGAAAATCGCGGAGAAATGAAGAATGCGAAGAACACAGTCAAAACACGAATTGAGACATTGATCTGCAACCGTGTGGCTACCACACGCTACAAAAGTGAGATTACGGTCTCACTTCCTCAAAATCTCAAGTACACAGAGGTATGGTTCTCTGCGGATCTCAGTTGCTACAGTAGGGGATTGGGAGAGCAGGAAAACCTAGAAGGCAAAGAGCAAATGACTGAGACAGGATGGGAGGTGGGTGTCTCCCTCTACTTAACCTAATTCTAGTTCCCACTCTACCCCTAGCTAATTACAGAGCGAACTAGCTAAACCCTAGGGTTATTCTGGACCAACTCAAAGTGGATGCTGATCTGACGGCCACGCCCGCACAACTGGTAGCGTTTCCTCGATGCAACCTCACCGATTGCCGCCACGTGCCGCCACCGCTCTGCTCGTCCTTTTCCCGGACCTCGCCCCCGGTTTTGAGGCCCGAACCGGGGAACCAGCCTTCATGACCAACCCCTGGTTTTGAGGCCTAAACTGGGAAACCAGCCGTCCATTGCCTAAGTTTTGTGGCCCAAACTCAGAAACCCGCAGCACCCAGGTTTTGAGGCCCAAACCTAGAAACCGTCCTCAACCCGAGTTTGTGGCCCAAACTCGGCAAACCCGAAGCACCCAGGTTTTGTGGCCCAAACCTGGAAACCGTCCACCGGATGGTTTTTCTCTGGCTCAACCACCAAACCGACGCTGTAGAGGGGATGCACCACCCGTGCACCCCGTCCACCGACACATGTCCTAGGTCCTCGACCCTTGCAACACTGTGCCCCGCAAGTCTCCGCTCGTCGTTGTCCCAGGCTGTCAGCCACCACAGCTGATCCTTGGGCCACCGGTCCCTCAGTCCAAGCCTCACATCCGCCCTTCACCGCTCTCGGTCCATCGGCACGACACGTCTCTTCTTGACCTTCACCTTGCCTTCGATCACTGTATCCGTGCTCGAAACCTGCACAACACAAGCCAAAGAACATGCGCATCACACCCGTTGGCATCACTCATCACTCGAGACTCGGCATACACCCATGTATCCACAGTCTTGTGGTGAGCCGCAGCTTGGGATGATGATTGCCGAATTCAAGCGTGCTGCTAGAGGCCCAGGTGTAGGCTTTGCTCAGGTTGTTGAGTGTGCTTCGTCTTTTGGTAAGATTGGAGAGTCGAGTGGTCTTAACCTGAGTGAGAAGCCCAACTACACCACTACTCCCAAACTTACTAAGATTCCACCCAAAGAGCCTCTCAAGCCTAACACCAAAGATGGGGTGTTTGTTGAACCTCCGAGAGCTCCACCCAAGAAACAGACATGGGCTCTAAAACCAAACCACCTCAAGAACAAGCTAGACACCATGCCACCCATCCAAGAGGAGCTCATGCCATAGAAGGGCAAAGTGATCCACACCCACTACTGTGAGTACCAACAACCCCCTATGAGAGCGGTGAGGTACAATTGTGAGCACTGTGGGAGAGATGGACACTTGAGGGAGTTTTGCTTTCAGCGCAAGAGAGAGGAGCGCCGTGCAAAGGAGATGAACAACATGGACATGTACCATCCTTTCCATGATGTACATGTGCCGAATGTTCAAAGGAGAGCAGCTAGTCCTAGAGGTCCAATGCCTCAAGGTCCTAGGCCTAGGCCGCAAGGAGGACATGCCCGGCGGTATCCTGGTTTTGCAGGATATGGACCCCGTGGCGGTGGCTTTGTAGTTGAGAGTTACCCCCCATCGCATTTTGAGCATCGCCATGGATGCTCTTCCCTTAGCGGACCATGTTTTCCTGTGCGTGGTGATCGCTTTCCCCGTAGGCGTGCTAGGAATGTTTTTTATACTAACCGTTCTTTTGAGCAGCCAGCCCAACACTGGTATAATTCCCATTTTACTCACCCCAGTGTTGTACCGTATGCTCACCCTATGTGTTTTTATTGATGTAGGTAAAACGAATGGAGAACGTTTGGTTGGTGGATTCCGGGTGCTCAAGGCATATGACCGGAAACGCCAAGTGGTTCTCTAGTCTTAGTCGAGTTGCTGGAAAGGAGTTTATCACCTTCGGCGACAATAGCAAAGGTAAAGTGTTGTCTCGTGGGTCGGTGCGAGTTAATGAGCACTTTGTTTTACGTGATCTTGCTCTTGTTTCTAACATGCATTTTAACCTTCTTTCGGTTTCGCAACTTTTCGATGATGACTATGAGATTCGTTTTAAGCCAAATCTCAGTCGTATTTTAGATCCTCAGGGCAATCTTGTATGTTTGATTTCGCCCTTTGGGAAAGTCTTTCGTGCGAATTTCTCGGAGTCGTTTGGGATTTCTCGTTGTCTTTTGGCTGGACCTTCCTCCTCTGATCTTTGGAAGTGGCATAGGAGACTCGGTCACCTGAGCTTTGACTTGCTTGCAAGGCTTAGTTCACTTGGCCTAATCCGAGGATTGCCCAAGTTGTCCTTGGCGAAGGATCTTGTTTGCCATTGTTGTAGACATGGGAAGATGGTCGCTACTCCCCGCCATCCAGTGACTTAGGTCATGACTAAGCGCCCTGGAGAGCTTTTGCACATGGACCTTGTTAGTCCGGCTCGGGTGAGCTCAGTTGGTGGGAAGTGGTATGTACTTGTTGTTGTTGACGATTTTTTGAAATATTCGTGGGTTTTCTTTTTTAGCTGCGAAAACCAAGACTTTCTCTTTTGCTCGCAATCTAATTTTGTGTCTTCAGAATGAGTTCCCTATGAACTCTATGCGAGCTATTCGAAGTGATAATGGTTCGGAGTTTAAAAATTTGGATTTTGAAAAGTTTTGTAACTCTTTGGGTTTAGAGCATCAGTTTTCTTCCCCCTACACACCGCCACAAAATGGTGTTGTAGAAAGGAAGAATCGGACCCTTGTTGAGATGGCCAGGACGATGCTCGATGAGCATAGGACTCCTAGGCGGTATTGGGCCGAAGCTATGAACACTGCATGCTATATTTCCAATCGCATTTTTCTCCGAGCTTTCTTGAAAAAGACTTCTTATGAGTTGCATTTTGGAAAATAACCCAAAGTGAGTTATTTTAGAGTTTTTGGTTGCCATTGTTTTATACTCAAGAAAGGCAACATGGACAAGTTTGAGTCTCGTTCTTCTGACGGTGTATTTTTGGGTTATGGCACTCATACTCGCGCATATCGTGTACTTAACCTTGATACTAACCGAGTCATGGAGACATCCGATGTCACCTTCGACGAGACCATGGTTTGTCCTTCTTCTAGAATTGAGTGTGCAGGTGATCATGAGGTTGGCGACCCTCTTTTTGATGACGAGGACGAGGGTGCTGAAGGGATGGATGATCCAGCACCACCTGCACCTGCTGTGCCGCAAGCATCAGCTTCTACTACGACGACTCACGGCCCCAACCCCTCTTCGTCGACTACTTGGGGCCGTGGGATCCGCCACCTCTGGCTGTACCATTTGTACCCGAGGAGGCACTAGCTACTATTGAGGGGGAGATTTCTTCAGCTCGGGAGGCGCCATGACACATTCAGCGCCAACACCCGCCTCAACAGATGATCGGCAGCATCGACAAACGTGTCACTCGGTCAAGGTCACAACAAATCTCTCTCTTTGCTCATTCTTCATTTGTTGCTGATTTTGAACCCCGAGATGTTGGACATGCTTTATCTGATCCGGATTGGGTCAATGCCATGCATGAGGAGTTAGAAAATTTTGAGAGAAATCGGGTTTGGGTTTTGGTTCCACCTCCTCCTGAGTGTCACCCTATTGGTACAAAATGGGTTTTCAAAAACAAACAAGGAGAGGATGGCCATGTTGTGAGAAACAAGGCCAGACTTGTAGCCCAGGGGTATAGTCAGAAGGAGGGGATAGACTATGAGGAGACTTTTGCTCCTGTAGCACGTTTGGAGGCTATTAGGATACTATTGGCTTTTGCTGCATCCAAAGTGTTTAAACTTTTTCAAATGGATGTCAAGAGTGCTTTCTTAAATGGCAACATTGAAGAAGAGGTGTATGTGAAACAACCCCCCGGTTTTGAAAATCCCAGGTTTCCAAACCATGTTTTAAAACTTCACAAAGCTTTATATGGATTGAAACAAGCCTCTTGAGCCTGGAATGATAGGTTGAAAACCTTTTTGCTTCCTAAGGGTTTTAAAATGGGATGTGTGGATAAAACGCTTTTTCTCCTCAAGCAAGGCAATGACACTCTCTTGGTCCAGATTTACGTGGATGATATCATTTTCGGTGGTTCTTCTCATGCTTTGGTTGCCAAGTTTGCAGACACTATGAGCAGGGAGTTTGAGATGAGCATGATGGGCGAGTTGACATTCTTTCTCGGGTTGGAAATTAAACAATCCCGAGAGGGGACGTTTGTGCACCAGGGCAAGTACACCAAGGACATCCTGAAGAAGTTCGATATGAGTGAGGCCAAATCTCTTCCAACACCCATGTCGACCACGACGGCCCTGGATGCGGACAAGGATGGAGAAGCTGTGGACCAGAAGGAGTACTGGAGTATGATCGGATCGCTGCTGTACCTGACGACGACACGCCCGGACATCCAGTTCGCAGTGTGTCTTTGCGCACGATTTCAGTCGTCGCCGCGCACCTCTCACCGTCAGGCGGTCAAGCGCATTATGAGGTACTTATGCTTCACTCTAGAGTTTAGGATTTGGTATTCTGCTTCCTCCACTCTCTCCCTTTGCGGTTATTCTGATGCCGATTTTGCTGGTTGCCGACTTGATCGCAATTACACTTCTAGGACTTGTCAGTTCATTGGCTCTTCTCTTGTATCTTGGTCTTCTCACAAGCAGGCTAGCTTCGCACAGTCTACCACAGAGGCTGAGTATGTTGTTGCGGCTAGCTGCTGTTCTCAATTGCTTTGGATGATGGCCACTTTGCATGATTTTGGTCTGAGCTTTTCTCGCGTTCATTTGCTTTATGACAGCACGAGTGCTATTAGCATTGCTAAGAACCCCGTGCTGCATTCTAAGACCAAACACATTGATGTGCGCTTTCATTTTCTGCGAGACCACTACGAGAAGGGTGATAACGACCTTCGCCATGTCGATACTCATCATCAGTTGGCAGATACTTTTATCAAGCCTTTGGACCAATCAACTTTTGCTAGGTTGAGAGGTGAGCTTGGTGTGTGTTTCCCCTTTTAGATGGGGAAACATTTTGGTTACTGTATCATAGACTGACTCTTTTTCTTTCGTTTTGTTTTCATTTATGATAAGTTAGTCTTTGCATTTCATCATGCATGTGTGCATTTCGAGCTTCATGTATATAATCTTTAAAATGTGATTATGCTTTGTCTAGTGTGCTCCGATGCTGTATAATGATTCTTGTAGCTTATGCTCCTTCTGATCACTGATACATGTTATGAGTTGAGCTATTTTATGAATGGTGAACTTGCTTAATGAACATAAAATTTGAAATTGTTCACCATTGAGATTGGCAACTAGCATGTGTAGAATGCGTTGAATTCACTTGTGTTCTTCATATATGCTAGGTTTCTATGTCTCTAGTTTTGAGTCATTCGCTTGCTTGGTTTGTTCATATTCTGTTATTAAATTGAACCAAGTTTTAAGTGAATTGAAAAGATCGAGATGGGATTGCTTGTCAACACATCACGGTATCGAGACTGTTTCTCATTGCACCTTGAGTTAAACTTGAGCCGTGTAGTGTATGATCGAAACCGATGCTTTAAGCTTCTGATTGCTTCTGCATAGGCTTAGCTCGGTTGAAAAGTTAGGCAATGACAAGCCTTCAACCTCTCGCAATCACATGCTGAATTTTAAACTTGTGTATTTTCACCGCTGCAACTCTGATTAAAATCCGAAATCACAAGTATATGTTTCATTCTGAAGCATGATGATTGAACTTTGCTAGGGGTAGTTCACCTTGTATACATGTTTAGCACTTGCTTGACTTCCTGTCTATACATGTTAAGTGCTATTTTGATGGTGAATACTTTTTGGCTAAAACTTCTCACTTTGCTCATATGTTCATGTTTCGTATTTGGTGATCAGTTTGAGCCTTTGCTTGCATGTATGCTTATTGTTGAGACATTGGAGTTATACTCTGTAGAGCATTTTTTTCATTCTATTGAATATATTCCTGAAGCTGCTAACTGGCATTTTTGACTCATGTGCATTTGGAAGGGAGAAGTTTGCCTGATAGTGCATTATCAACTAAGGGGGAGAAATTTGTCAAATCATAAGGAGGAGAAATCCTAGTTGTGTGCACTATTGGAAGGGGAGTTTGCTTGCTTGTGTTTGTTGAATCTTCAATTGGTTTGGAGCATGTTTCCAATTGGTTCAGAGCATTCTTGGTAACTAGTCGTGTTGAGCCTTTGCCTCTGTCTTAAGGGACTAGTGACCTTGCTTATATGCTTGCTTTTTAGTTGGCAGTCCTGCAGTTCGTATCGAGCTTTCTCGCTAGCGGTGTTGAGCCCGTTCTGCCTCTTCTTGAGGGCTAGCTCTAATTTTTGCTTGATTGTCAACTGATATTTCAATTGGTGTCGAGCTTTCCTGCTAGCGGTGTTGAGCCTGTTGTACCTCTTCTTGAGGGCTAGCTTTGCATTGCTTGGTTGCGTCGAGCCGTTGCGCATGTCTTTGGAGACCAAGTTGTTTTGCTATTTCACTTGACCTTCTTCTGGCTTTGATATGCTTTTGGGTCATTTGGACGAGTTCTCTACTTCTCCTTCTTCTTTCTTCTTCTACCTTCATCTTGATTTGTGTTGGTAGTTGACAATGCACTCATCAAGGGGGAGATTGCGGATACATGGGTGTATGCCGGATCTTGAGTGATGAGTGATTGTCAACTGGTTTGATGCGCATGTTCTTTGGCTTGTGTTGTGCAGGTGTCGAGCACGGATACAGTGATCGAAGGCAAGGTGAAGGTCAAGTAGAGACGTGTCGTGCCGATGGACCGAGAGCGGTGAAGGGCGGACGTGAAGCTTGGACTTAGGGACTGGTGGCCTGAGGATCAGCTATGGTGGCTGACAGCCTAGGACAGCGACGAGCGGAGACTTGCGGGGCATGGTGTTGCTCGGGTCGGGGACCTGCAGATACGTGTCGGTGGATGGGGTGCACGGGCGATGCATCCCCTCTACGACTCGGTTTGGTGGTTGAGCCACAGAAAAACCATCGGTGGACGGTTTCCAGGTTTGGGCCACAAAACCTGGGTGTTGCGGGTTTGCCGAGTTTGGGCCACAAAACTCAGGCTGAGGATGGTTTCCACGTTTTGGCCTCAAAACCTGGGCGCTGGCGGGTTTCTGAGTTTGGGCCACAAAACTCAGGCAATGGACGCTGGGTTTCCCAGTTTTGGCCTCAAAACCGGGGGTTGGTCGTGAAGGCTGGTTTCCCGGTTTGGGCCTCAAAACCGGGGCTGAGGTCCGGGAAAAGGACGAGCAGAGCCGTGGCGGCACGTGGCGGCAATCGGTGAGGTTGCGTCGAGGCAACGCTACCTGTTGTGCGGGCGTGGCCGTCGGATCAGCATCTTCTTCGAGTTGGTCCAGAATAACCCTAGGGTTTAGTTGGTTCGCTCTGTAATTAGTTAGGGGTAGAGTGGTAACTAGAATTAGGATAAGTAGAGGGAGACACCCACCTCCCATTCCATCTCAGTCATTTGGCTATTCTCCACTTAGGGTTTTCCTGCTCTCCCAATCCCCTGCTGTAGCAACTGAGATCCGCAGAGAACCATACCTCTGTGTTCATGAGATTTTGAGGAAGTGAGACCGTAATCTCACTGTTGTAGCGTGTGGTAGCCACACGGTTGCAAATTCGTGGTTGTGATTCGTGTTTTGGAGTTGTTCTTCGCGGGTTGCTTTTCTCCATGATTTTCCCGGTGATCGATCTCCTAACTCGTTGCGTCTTTTGCAAATCCATTTGAACTGAGTTGTTCTAGATCGTGAGGCACTTCTTTCCACCGAAGGAATTCACCTATAACCTCACGAGCTAGTAGATCGATCGATTTTCGTTTTGAATCGAGTTTTGTCTCCTTTGCCCCGAATCCTTCCGATTCACCGATTTAGATTTAGGTTCGAGCCATGATCTCTTTGGGATAGCTCACTAACATCCTTGGAACTCCTCATACCAAGTCTAAGCCTTAGAGCTTTTGATTCGGAGGAGATCGAGTTGAATCCGCGGAAGAACAGTGCAGTTTCGGGAGCATCGGACGCTCGGGTCGGGGGCATCGGACGCTGTGTTCATCACATCGAACGCGTCTGGTGCCACGTGTCAAGTGTCAGCATTTTTGAAGGAGCATCAGACGCTCCGTTGTCATCGGACGCGTCCGGAGGTCGAGCATCGGACGCTAGGGTCTCACTGTAGCCAGCGTCCGATGCTTGTCCAGTAAGGTTCCAGACATTGTCTTTTCGTATCAGACGCGTCCGGTGCGTGAGCATCGGACGCAGGCCACCGTCCGATGCTGTGTCTTCAGCACGTTTTCGTCCGCGGTTTGTTCGTCCGTTGTTGGTTTTGGTTTCCAGCTTTTGCGTTGGGTTTCTACAGTTGTGTTGTGTCCCGCTGTGCTTCTTGGAAGCATCCACCCTACATCTAGGGTTTGTTGGTAGTTCTTAACTTCACTAAAGATAGAGCTAGGCAACTATCCCCGGTAACGGCCCAGAAATGCTTGTTGACACTTGCTAACGTCGTTACTAGGAGTAGACTATGGAATCTATCCCTGGCAACGGCGCTAGAAATGCTTCTAGCAAGTCCAGTCACTATACCTAAAGGAGTGAAGCTAAAGCAGCTATCTACTAATGTCAAATGGGGTTGTCAATCCCGACACTAGTAGGAGCTAGCTAGAGAGATTGCAATCTACCTAGAGGAGATTCTGCAAGCGCACATAACTATCGTAGTAGCACTTCGCCTGGAAGTACCAGGTGTCGATTTATTTGATCCCAAAGGAAGGCTAGGGTGGTGTATGAGTCGAGTCAAGGAGGGGATGTGAGTCGAAGAATAAGAAAGGGAAAAGGAGAGAAGAGAAGCGAGGAGATGAAAGGCTAGAAAGAATTTATGAGTGGATAGGTAAGGATGAAATGAATGGTTAAAGTAAGGTGGATGGATAGGTGGATAGGGGGAACAAGATAACTAAGGATAACTAATATAACTAACTAATAATTAATAACTACTCCTAGATAACTACGAAGCAAGATAGACAAATGCCAAATAAGCAACCAAGTTAAGTATAGTTTTATTCCTATCACTACTACAGAACAGGGTCATAGGCCGATTCTCAAAATCGTCTTTAGTCTCGGTATTTTTGCCGCCCGGGACTAATGGACCCTTTAGTCCCGGTCGGTAACACGGACCGGGACTAAAGGGACTGCCCCAACGGCTACTGCGCAGAGCTGTCGGGGCGGGGACCCTTTAGTCCCGGTCCGTGTTACCAACCGGGACTAAAGGGCACTCTTTAGTCCCGGTTGGTGCCACGGACCGGGACTAAAGAGTTAGCCATGGTTTGTGGCTTGCCCCGGGATAAATGTTCACCTTTTAGCCCCAGTTTTTTATACAAACTGGGACTAAAACTCCCCGGCTTATAACCTGCCAACTTCTTCCTCCCCCGAGCCAGAGACATTCAAATTTCAGTGAGCTTCTTGCTTGTTTTTGCCTGTTGCTATTGCTTGTTCTTCATTTGTTCTTCATTGTTCTTCGTCTCCGGCGTCAATTGGTGATCTTCTTCGACTCCGTCATCGTCTCTTTGCGTTTAGAGGTAACTATTTTCATCTCCTACCATTTCTTTTGAATATGAGAGGAATTTAATTAAAATATATAGTTTGCAAGAACAAACAGGGAGAGTTGAGTAGTTTAAATTGGTTCATCACAATCACTTGATAGTTTTCTACTGCTAGGAAGTATCCATTCTATATTTCATACTTATGCAAGACGAGTAATATTGAATTTTAGTGTCTTTTTAGTTTATTTTCTTTAAAAAATGTGGAATTTATAATAGTTTGCAACAATAAATATAAAGAGTAGACAATGTGGAAATTGGTATTGTTATATCATATTTTTCGATTATCTAAACAAATAGGTAAATTTAGAGTCTTTTTTATTTATAATTGTTTAGGAAATTAGGAATTTGCATGTAATAGTTTAAAAAATGAGCATGGATATAGTAGATGGCAACTGTGACCGGGTCCTCAGCCTCGCATCATCGGGATCCGAAGCGTTTGCGGCCGGATCTTCCTCTCATTGCTTGTGGCGAGTGTAAGCAGAAGGTTGTGAAGGAGTACCGAGTGAAAAAAGAGGGAATCAACAAGGGTCGTATATTCTACAAATGTCCGGACCATGAGGTGGGTTATTATTTACTCGCATTTGATTAATATAGTTCATTCATATCGGTTTTGCTTGATGATGTTGTTTAAATTTCTTATTCTTTGTTCTAATTGCAGTGGGAGGGCACCGGCGGATGTAAAGGTTGGTACTGGGAGGAAGAGTACGTTCAGCACGTACGAAATTCTGTTGCACAGGAGGTTGCCGCTGAAGGTGATGAGGCAGTGAGTCAGCGGCAGCAGCCCATCCATGCTGATGAAGCGAATGATCTATCTATTTTAGCTAGGATCGGACGCGAACTAATTATGTTGCTTAAGTGCATTTTATTTTTAGTTTTTTTAGTGCTAGCTGCGATAGTCTTCGTTGTAGTCAAGCTTGCTTGAATTAATCAATCATGTGATGTCTTGAGTGTTGTGCAATAACATGAGAAACTACTAAGTGCATGGTTGTAATATTTAATGCAGATGTTGTCACGCAATTGGATGTATAATGTCGATCGCCGCTCTAAAGAGTTCATTGCTGGCGTGCACTATTTCTTAGGTGTGGCTGAGGCAAACAAGCAGGATGGTTTCATGTGCTGCCCATGCGCCGTTTGTAAGAATTTAAAGGAATATTCATGCTCAAGGACTCTTCATACGCATTTGTTGAAGTCGGGTTTCGTAACAAACTATATTTGTTGGACGAAGCATGGAGAAAGGGGGGTTGTAATGGATGATGGTGAAGAAGGTGAAGAAGAATTGGCCCACGCCGATATTATTGCTCAGTTCGGTGCCTTTGACGACGATGCAGTGGGCGGAGATGGTGAAGAAGATGTGGCAGCTGATGTTGATGCTCTAGGTGATGCCATTCGTAATGCACAAAGAGAATGTGAAAGTGACAAGGAGAAGGTCAAGTTCGAGCGCATGCTAGAGGATCATAGGAAATTGCTATATCCCACCGCTGAAGATGGCCAAAAAAAAGCTGGGTACTACACTGGAACTGCTGCAATGGAAGGCACAGAATGGTACATCCGACAAGGCATTTGGGCAGTTATTGAAGATAGTAAAAAAGATGCTTCCGAAAGCGAATGAATTGCCCACCACTACGTACGAAGCAAAACAGGTCGTCTGCCCTTTGGGATTAGAAATCCAGCAGATACACGCATGTCCTAATGACTGCATCCTGTACCGTGGGGAGGAATACGAGAATTTGGATGCATGCTCGGTATGTGAAGCATCGCGGTACAAGATAAGGCGAGATGATCCTGGTGACGTAGAGGGTGAAGAACGTCCCAGCAGGAAGAAAATCCCTGCCAAGGTTATGTGGTATGCTCCTATAATACCACGCTTAAAATGCTTGTTCAGAAATAAAGACAATGCAAAGTTATTGCGGTGGCATAAAGAAGACCGTAAGGTAGACAATATGCTGAGGCACTCAGCTAATGGATCCCAGTGGAGAGCGATAGACAGAGAATTCCCAGAGTTTGCAGATGAGGCTAGAAACTTGAGGTTCGCTTTAAGTACGGATGGCTTTAATCCTTTTGAGGAGCAAAGCAGTAGTCATAGCACATGGCCAGTTACTCTATGTATCTACAACCTTCCTCCGTGGTTATGCATGAAGTGAAAGTTCATTATGATGCCATTGCTCATCCAAGGGCCGAAGCAACCTGGCAACGACATCAATGTCTATCTGGGGCCATTAGTTGAGGAACTTCTACTTCTATGGAGCAAACTAGGCGTACGCGTGTGGGATGAGTACAAACAGGAACACTTTGACCTGCGAGCATTATTGTTCGTAACAATCAATGATTGGCCGGCTCTAAGTAATCTTTCAGGTCAGACAAACAAAGGATATAATGCATGCACACACTGTTTCGAAGACCTTGATAGTTTATTTTTGAAAAAGTGTCCGAAGGTCGTGTACGTTGGGCACCGTCGGTTTCTTCCCATGGGCCACCCAGTAAGAAAGAAAGGCAAACATTTTAAAGGTAAGGCAGACCACCAAACCAAGCCTCGTAACCGAACCGGAGATGATGTACTCGAAATGGTGAAGGATACGAAAGTAGTATTTGGAAAGGGGCGGGGTAGCGAACCTGTTCCCAAAGACGCTTTGGGACACGCACCCATGTGGAAGAAGAAGTCCATATTCTGGGAGCTACCCTACTGGCATGTCCTAGAGGTCCGCCATGCGATCGACGTGATGCACCTGACAAAGAACCTTTGTGTGAACCTGCTTGGATTCATGGGTGTCTACGGAAAGCCTAAGGATTCACTTGAAGCACGACAGGACTTGCAGCGCATGAAAGAACGAGACAACCTGCATCCAGAGAAGACAGATGACGGGCGCCAGTACTTAAGCCCTGCTAGCTACACTCTTAGCAGAGAAGAAAAGGAAAGCATGTTTGAATGCCTTAACAGCATCAAGGTCCCATCTGGATTCTCCTCCAATATAAAGAGAATAATTAATGTGCCAGAGAAGAAGTTCCAAAACTTGAAGTCTCATGACTGCCATGTGCTTATGACCCAATTGCTTCCTGTTGCTCTAAGAGGAATTCTACCTCCACATGTACGTCTAGCCACCGTGAAGCTATGTGCATTCCTCAATTCAATTTCACAGAAGGCAATCAATCCAGAGGAACTTTCTACTTTGCAGAATGATGTCGTTCAATGTCTCGTCAGCTTTGAGTTGGTGTTCCCTCCATCCTTCTTTGATATCATGACACACCTCCTAGTTCACCTGGTCAAGGAGATCATTATTCTCGGTCCTGTGTTCCTACACACCATGTTCCCATTCGAGAGGTTCATGAGTGTCCTGAAGAAATATGTTCATAACCGTTCTCGGCCTGAAGGAAGCATCGCCCAGGGCTACGGAACAGAGGAGGTCATAGAGTTTTGTGTGGACTTTATTCCAGACCTTGACCCGATTGGCGTTCCTGAATCGCGACACGAGGGCAGACTCAGTGGCAAGGGAACACTAGGAAAGAAAACATATATCGGTACAGGAGACGATTACTTCGATAAAGCACACTACACAGTTCTTATGAACTCCTCATTGGTCGATCCATATATCGAGGTACATAAGGATTTCCTTCGATCCGAGTGGCCTGGGAAGAGTGAAGCTTGGATTACACGTCAGCACATGCAAACCTTCGACGATTGGTTGCGAAAACAATGTCAGGGTGATGACAATATAGATGAGCAGCTTTATTTGTTGGCCAGACAACCATCGTGGCATATCAGCACATACAAAGGGTACAAGATCAATGGGAATATATTTTACACAGTAGCCCAAGACAAAAGGAGCACCAACCAAAACAGTTGTGTACGCGTGGATGCCACGGATCCAAATGGGAACAAACAAATATATTATGGCCGCATACATGACATATGGGAACTAGACTACGCACCTAATTTTAAAGTCCCTTTGTTCCGGTGTGAATGGGTCAAGATGACCGGAGGTGGGGTAACAGTCGACAAGGACTATGGGATGACATCAGTAGACCTCAACAATATTGGGTACAATGATGAACCATTTGTCCTTGCCGCAGATGTGAGTCAGGTATTCTACGTGAATGACATGTCTACAAAACCAAAGAGAGGGAAAAATGATAACAAGTCGATCGTCAACGAGCCAAAGCGCCACATAGTTCTTTCAGGGAAAAGAAACATTGTCGGAATTGAGGACAAGTCAGACATGTCAGGTGATTATGAAAGGGATGACCGAATTCTGCCATTCAAAGTGAACAAAGACCCAAACATTTTGGCAAACAATGAGGAAACTCCATGGTTAAGGAATGATCATAACCAAGGGACATATGTCAAGAGAAGGTTCACAGTTGTGCCCGCCAAATAGTGTGTCGTAAAGATATTATGTTATAATTAATTAGTTAATACTTCATTTATTTGATGATGAATTTATATATATATTTCGTAGTGATCATTCATTTATGTGCTCCTCTAGATGTGAATCATCAAAATACATGTAGGAAGAAAAAGTATATACAAAATTATAAATATTAGTAACATTTATATTTAATATTTAAAAAAATCAAATTAAAAAGATACTAGAATATAGCATTTTCTTCTATAAACTAAAGCAAAAAAGATCTCATACTAATCTTTAAAAGAAAGTATATCAAATATTTAATTTTCTGTTAAATTAGAAAGATTTAAGATATATTTACAAAGAAAACTAAATTTAAAAATCTAAAACTACTGCATCTGTCGGGTAGAATGAAATTGGACAATGATTTTTTAGGTTATAAACAAAAGATTAATGTTCAAATAATATAAAAATAAATCTTCTTTTGAAAGCCAACAATTTTTTAAATTTAAATTTAACATTATATTTTTGCATTAACAAAATATGAATGGTTATTTATATTTATATTCGTTATTATAAAAAAAGAAAAGAATTTATGCTACAAAATTTTCTACTACACAATGAGGTCAAAGGAAATATAACTGTTATTTTAAGTAATTTTATGCATACTATTCAATTTACTATGCAATTAACAAGAATTACAACATATTTATATAGTGAAAACTTAAAACAAAACCCAAAATACTGAAAACCCAAAACTGTGGCGGGAAAGGACCCTTTAGTCCCGGGCGGTGGCACCACCCGGGACTAAAGGACCCTTTAGTCCCGGTGCGTAAGACCGCCCGGGACTAAAGGTCCAACCCTTTAGTCCCGGGCCGTGTTACGCACCGGGACTAAAGACCCTTCAGTCCCGGTGCGTAACACGGCCCGGGACTAAAGGCCCTCCGGGTATATAGGGCACAGTGCCCTTTTCCTTCCCCAGATCCACGCAGTTGCGCCGCCTCCGTCTGCGCCACCGCCCTCGAGCTGTCCTCGCCGTCGAGCCTCTCTCCGCGTCGTCGAGCCTCGGCCTCCCTCGCCGCCGTCGAGCCTCGGCCTCGGCTCGTCCTCGTCCCTCGTCCTCCACGCCGGCGCCGTCGAGCTCCCCGTACCGTGCCTCCCTCTTCCACGTCCTCGTCATCGCGCCGCCATCGAGCCTCGTCCTCGTCCCTCGTCCTCCACGCCGGCGTCGAGCTCCTCCGTCCTGGCCTCGTCCATCCTCGCCGCCGTGCGTGTGTGCAGTGTACAGTTCGTGTGTGTGTGGAGTGTGGTGTGCGTGTGTGTGTGCAGTGTGTGTGGTGTGCGTGTGTGTGTGTGGTGTGTGCGTGTGTGTGCAGTTTGTGTGTATGAGTGAAAAAAAGAAATGAAAACGTTAAATAGAAAATAATATATAAAAATGAATATGAATAGATATATATTTAAAGAAAAATAAAAATGAATGAATAGATATATATTTATAGATGATGTATATGAAATAGATATATACATAGATAAAGTTAAATTCATAGATATATAAATAGATATATATATTTAGAAAAAGAAAATGATATATATAAAATGAATAGAAATAGATATACTACTCCGTATCGCAAATAGAAATAGATCTATATGATTTTTATATCTCTAAACTCAATAATTTAAAAGTTATTCATGATTTATATTCCCAATGTTTGACCGAACCCTTTTCCAAAACGACTTCTAAATAGGATACGGAGGGAGTATATTTATAGAAAAAGAAAACCTTATATATTTATAGATAATGAATATGAATATATATATATATTTATAGATATTGAATATGAATAGATATATATATTTATAGAAAAAGGAAATCGTATATATGTTTTTTTAACCTAACAAATATATGTTTACACATGTAGATAAAAGTGATTGATCGTGTCGACCTGTAGTTCTGGTGTCCGCTCCACCGAACTCGTCGTCGTCACCGTCATCCTCACCGTCGTCATCCTTGCCGCCAACCGTCGTCGTCCTCGTTCACGGTGTGTAAATTACGTGACAAGGAAAATCATGTTGGAATGCTTTAGAAAAACAAGTAGATATATTTAAACATGTATTTCAACTTGGAAATATATATTCATAGAAAATCATGTGTCATGTTGGAATGCCATACAAAATCACACAATCAGCCTCTTTACGAATATATGTTATTTTTAATGTTTGCGATTACATGTCACCTAAAACCCGAAACCCGAAACCCTAAACCCTAAACCCTAAACCCTAAACCCCTCAACCCCAAAACCTCATAAACCCGAAACCCCGAAACCCCATAAACCCATAAACCCAACCCCGAACCCCTAAACCCTAAACCCGAAACCCCTAAACCCAACCCTAAACCCCTAACCCTAAACCCCAAAACCCCATAAACCCTAAACCCCATAAACCCGAAACCCTAAACCGCTAAACCCCTAAACCCCATAAACCCTAAACCCCTGAACCCCGAACCCCTAACCCTAAACCCCTAAACCCAAAAACCCCATAAACCCTAAACCCATAAACCCTAAACCTAAACCCTAAACCTCTAACCCCTAAACCCCATAAACCCTAAACCCCTAAACCCCAAACCCTAAACCCCTAAACCCCATAAACCCTAAACCCCTAAACCCCATAAACCCTAAACCCTAAACCCCTAACCCTAAACCCATAACCCTAAACCCCTTACCCTAAACATATGTTATTTAGGGTTTCGGTTTTTGGTTTCACGTACATACATGTATCAAGCTCCTCTAAGTGTTCAATTCATGATATATATATATATATTTATTAATATTCGCAGAAATGGCCGACCCAAATGAGAACATGGAGGAGGAAATGATGAATATCATCGCCGGCGGTGATGACGGGAGTCAATACTTATTGAATTACAAAGACATGACCATGCATGATGGAAATCCCCGTGAACAACAAGTTGAGATGGAAGAAGGCAATACAGGCGAGGTATATGTACAATATGTCATGTTAGGGCTTACATTTACTACTTGATTAGGTTTTATTTTCACTTGTATTAGGGTTTCATCTTCGTGTCTTTACCTATATGTAGCCCTCTGGATCAACGTCTGCGGCGGGGCGGAGCATACCAAAACGAGGGCCAAAGAGGCCGTTGAAGGGCCGTTATGTAATCTCCGAATTCGATATGGCTACAGGCCAACCACTAGGACCCCATGCACAGAAATATGTCTTCCACTGTGGGTTCCTTGTGAGAGATCGGATTCCGATAAGTGCCCGTGAATGGAAAGAGAAGCGAAGTGCTCCCGAGATCAGTTATGTCTCCAATCGTGACAAGCAGCTAGTCTGGGAAGACGTCCAAGCTCATTTCTCGTTCGACACGAACGATGAGGAGTTGCAGAGGCGAAATCGGGAGTGGACAATGAAGAAGATGGCCACACTTTTTCAGGACTGGAAGAAGAAATTGTACCATAACTTTGTGCTGAAGAATGAGACACCAGATTTCAACTCTCCAGCGTATTTGAAGATAAGGCCCGATTGGGATGCATTTGTACAGTATAAAAGATCACAAGAGAGTGAGGCTCGTATCAGAGTTAATAAAGAGAATGCAGCTCAGAAGAAATACCACCATCATTTAGGATCAGGTGGCTATAAGACTGCCCTTCCAAAGTGGGAGAGAGAGGAACAGGAGATGCTTGCGAGGGGGGTAGTCCCAGAGACATTAAGAAGAAATTAGAGTGAACGGTCCAGGAATTGGTTCTACGCTCATGGAGGAACCATAAACCCTAATGACGGGGAGCTTGATTGGGACCCACAAATTTCAAGAGTAGCACAGAGGCTAGTTCAAGCACGAAGTGCGGTGTTGGCTGGGGAGTTCAAGCCCAACAGAGAGAAGGATGAACTCACGTATGCGCTGGAGAATCCTGAGCACGGTGGGCGTACGAGAGGCTTTGGGGCCGTTTCCTGGCTGCATTCATTCGAAGCAGATCGACAAAGTTACAGAAGCCGCCAGAGGAAGAAGGACGAGGAGGCACAGCGGCTCTACAAGTTGGAGGAGTATGTTCTTGAAACACAAGAGCGTGAGAAATCTCGTGAAGAATGGATGCAACAGGAAATAAAAAGGCAAGTGCAAGTGGCACTTAGTCAAATGATGAGTGGGCAAGCTGGTACATCATCACAACAACCTCAAGTGAACATCAGCCCCCCAGGACAGTTGAAAAGTAGCTGCGCCTCCACAGAAGTACCAGCCATTCAAGATGACTCCAAGCTACGCTTCCCCATGGATGACGTTAAAGAACCTTTACTACTTGTGAGCTGCACATTCCAGATGGAAATACCACCAAAAAGGTGGCTGTTGGTGTTGTAAACCCTGTCGACCGCACAAGAACACCAAGAATCCATGGTCAGCCCGTGCCAGCCGGATACGCTAGCGTCTCGGTGGATAGGGTTGAGACAGGCTGTGGCAGCGTGGCCTGGAAATCGAAGGGGGAGATGGGGAGAAGACTTTAGGGAAGCGAGAAGATCATTTATTGCTGGCGCAAGCGCTTATTATTATTCCTGGAGTAATCACACCGCCGCAACCTCCTCCTACTGATCAAGATCCTCACCATAGGTAGTGCGCGTGAACGAGAAACAATTTTTATTACAATAACTTCCTATATGTATATATTTAATTGGATGCTCACATCATTCGTTGTTTTGCGTAGCGGAACTATAGTCCAGTTCGTCACTTATTCCCTAGTGCATCATAGTGGCTGGCGGGCGGTGACGATGTGTTGGAGGACACGGCTACAACCCCATCTCGTCCACCACGGGCTCCAACACCGCCACTGGCCCCACCATCTCCTCCACCGCGGGCTCCAACACCGCCACTGGCCCCCACCGTCTCCTCCACCGTGGGCTCCAACACCCCTGCCTCCACCGCGTGCCCTAAGAAGCGGTCCGCTGCACACGGAACCGAAGGCCCACCTCCAAAAAAAGAAGGCTCCTGCATCAGAAAAAAAAGCACACGAGAAATTAGCTTATGAAATGACTGATGAGGAGTTACAAATTTCGGTGAAAAAAATATGTGAAAATTTTTTAGATGAATCAACCGGCCGCACTAAAGCGAAGAGAAAACCCAGAGAAGCCTTACCTCCTGTTAAACCCATAGGAGTTAAGGAAAGGGTGGACCAGCATGGTATCAAGATGCGTGAAGCCCGAAAGGCTCCGCGAAAATCAGACTACGAACGCTCTCTAATCAAGTCTGCAAAAGAACAGCAATCAAGCACGAAGAAATGGGAAAGAGTGTTCCACAGCTCGGGGAAACATCAAGACCTCTGTCCCCGTTATTTGTGCAAAATCAGTATGGTTCAAACATGGGCAGAGTACAGAGAAAATCTGGAGAGACCACTTTGTCTGAGATGGACTCAATGGAAAATTTTTTCATTGACAGCGGTCTCCCATATGAGACGATTCAAAATATTGCTACTGGGCTGGAGTTTCCAAGAGCGGAAGTAGTTGATGAATGGAGGAGAAATTTTGCACCGGGCAGGAGACTAATGAACCCCAATCACTTGCATGTACTTGGTACGCAGATATTTGCAATCAACAAATGGTGCATGGAGGCTTCTAAGACGGTGATATAAATTGGATTTCTGTCCGAATTCGGAACCATCACTACTTCCATGGCGATGACCTAATCTTAGTCCAGATGGAGGAATTACACCAGCTATGCCATATGGACGCACTGGACAAATCGCTCCTTAGCTGCTATTGTTTGTAAGTGTTTCTTTTATAGTTTTCATTGAACTCTCTAGTATATGTATATAGTATGTAGTATTCTTACACACGTACTTGTGGATCGACTCGATATGCAGGTATCAGATGACTCAGCTCAGAGACAAACATGACAATTTTGTTGGGTTTGTTGATCCATATGTGGTTTTCAAGGCTCCAAACCTTCAGCGACTTGGAGCGATGAGTCGTGTACAAATCTCATGAGGTTCTTCGTGAACCAAAAAGATAGAGAAAAAATACTCTTCCCATACAACTTTAAGTGCGTGAGACATATATAGTTAATAATAAGTATATGCACATTTTATTTTACTTAACCCTAATAATCTATATATATGAATCATGTGTATGAACAGCTTTCACTGGATACTGATGGTCATCGATCTCAAACACAGCAATGTGTTAATCTATGACTCGTTGAGCAAACCGCAAGAAGATTACCAAGATATGATAGACATCCTCCAAAGGTAATTTTTCAATCCCTAGCTTCCATCCTTAAGTAGAGACTAAGCACTTGTATATATACTAATTATAAAATAATGATCCAAACTATAAATGTTCATGGCCGGATTAGGGTTGGGAAAAATTCATTGCTCGGGAACATATGAGTCAGGCAAGGCGCCACTTACAATAAAGCCACGACTACCAGTAAGTTTACACTTCGTCAATGTACGTGTATCTTTATTATATCATGTCATATATCATATCTTTATTACGAGATAAATCTATTTCATTCTTACAGTGGATTTGAGACAAAAACAGGGTCAACTTATGTGGATTCTATGTTTGCGAGGACATGATGATAGAATCAAATAGATTCCTGAAGAAATCATCAAAGTACGTAACATGTTTCTTTTCATTTTTTACAGACTTAATATTGATAATATAGATATTAATAATATTTCTCTAATTCAAATTGAAGACTGACTAGTTGAAGCAAAAAGTGATGCTACAAGACCAATTGAAAGCAATACAAAGGACAATAGCAAGATTTCTTCGGGAACAAGTCATAAGTCCAAACGGCGAGTTCTACTATAATACCGACGACCCGTTGATTCCAAACAATGATGATTATTTGTATGCCCTGTAGATATTTAGATGGAGTACAACTTGTAATAGGTTTATAGTACTAACTTTGGAGTACAAACTTGTGTAGATAGATATTGGACAACTTCTACATGTATATATATTGCTTGTAATTTTATATATACATATAATATATATATATATGTAGTTCTATAGTTCAATTATATATGCATGCAATAAGCTTATTGTGTTATGCTGCTAATATATATAAATTATATATATTAGCAGCAAAAAATACATATTAGAAAACCTATTAAATAAATAAACAAAAACTAAAACAGAACGGAAATGAAATAAAAAGGAAAAAAACCAGGGACCCTTTAGTCCCGGCTGGTATCACCAACCGGGACTAAAGGGGGGGCTTTAGCCCCGGTGCCCGGAGCCGGGACTAAAGGAGGGCCTTTAGTCCCGGAAGCTTAGTCCCGGCTCGGCAACCGGGGTTAAAGGCCCTTACCGACCGGGGCTAAAGCCCATTTCTGTAGTAGTGTATCTTGTCAAGTACCGAGGCGTACTAGCCTTTACCACTGACTTAGGTTGACCGCTAGCACAACGAGCCTTACTATTAAACTAGACCAACTACGTGGTGGAATTCAAGGCGCACATGGCTGTCACCACCTGCTTGCTACCACAGCTATTCGGGGGTCTAGCCGTATCTAAAGGTAGGTATATAACTAAGCACCACGCTCCTTATATTCTAACTATCTCTATCCTGGCCTAGAATAGAGACACCCTTACGGGACGTCAGAGCAAATAATTGACTTAATAAGATAAACACTAAACTAACTAAGCAACCTATTGGCAAACATCAAACACTAAGCACACTAGAGATTAACTACTATGGCTAAGTGAATTAAACTGTAGGATAGCTAGGTACTCAAGCAATCAATCAAGTATACTACTCAATAATGGTAAGTAGAATAAAGTATACTTGAAATGATGAATAGAATATAGTAAAGTGCTTGAGTTATAAGAGCAAAACCTGAACCGGAGATGAAGGAAGACTCTTCCCAACTCCAGGATCGATTACTCGCACGCGTCTCCTCTTGAGCTAAGCCTTGAGCAGCGCTTCCGCGAGGTCAATGATGCAAGGATGCCTTCTCTACTAGCTACCTACTTGCCTAAGCTTGTCTAAATCCTAAGCTATTAGCCTTGCTTTCTTCTTTCCTTGCTTTCCTTGCTTGCTGTGAAGTGACACCTCCAGGGGGGTACTTATAGTAGAGAGGTGGAGTAGGGGCTACTCCACCACCACATCATCGATCCGCGTGATGATGGATAAGAGCCCTTGGATCGTAACCTCCTCAGATCAATGGTGGAGAAGAATTAAGCATGTGCTCTTTAATTCAACATGTGCTCTTTGCATGGCGGCATGCATGATCCACGCCACTCCCTCTGAGCCCTCCGATGCCACCGACCTAGTGACCGAGGGCTAAGATTTGGCCCTAGGGTGGTCACATGGATCAGTGACATGGCAGGGGAGACATTTGGGTGCCACCTAGGTGGTGGGCGCCACCCCACTAGGGCCCAAATGGCCCTGGTTAGTGGTCTCGCCCCTGGTGGGTCCATTCTCCAAATTTAGTCCAAATCCTGCATTCAAATAAAAATCTATGGACATGTGGAATTTGGTTAGTTTGAAACCTATTTGACTACTTTTCATGCCTTTTGGTGAATTTTTTGGGTAAAATGTTGATGGTAAAACAAGTGTTTAAGGACCATCAATAAGCTCCCCCAAGCTAACCTGTTGCTCGTCTTCGAGAAACAATGCGGTTTAAGCATAGAGTATGAAATAGACAGCAACTAAGATGTATACAAGTGCATATTGTATAGTGAGAAATAACTTAGTGTATATCATTAATCATAGCTATGTGGGGCTTATAGATTTTCACTTCAACATGCAAGGTGAAATAAAGCAGTAGATAGGAAACTTTTATCTTGCTTAGGTTTGACTAGGATTCTGTTGGAGGTTTTTTAAGGTTTTCAAAAGATAAAAACTTGCTTAAGTCCTCCAAGATTCACTCAATCACTCAATGGTGTTTAAATCCTCACTTAGGCCTAAAATATAGCCTGTCCTATTTCTAAAGAATGATATGTGGAGTTATAGGTAGGCTAAGATTCATGAGCAAATTGCATAATGTTTATTGCTAAGCTAGACACTCAGATCATAAGGAGCAGCAAATCATAAAAATTGATCAAGATGTGCATGTTTGGTTATGTGGAAGTGTATAGAGAGATATTTCATAATCCTTCCTAGTTAATTTCTGGGGTCTAGAGCTAATGATAACTCTCTCTCTTTTTTTAACAATACAAAGTGAGTAGACAAAAATGTGTCCTCACATTTTCTTAGGACATAGTCCTCTCTTGAGCTACTTTGCTCACTCTTTTTTTCATATCTCCTTTTTTAGCTCTAGATTTCCCCAGATTGTCTATAGGAAAGGATTTTAGAAATGAAAAGGGGAAGAGAGAGAAATGCTTATTCCCAGTGCAGGAATAGCATAAGGCTAGCAATGGAATGTTTGGCAAGGTTTTGCATATCTCCAGTATAGAGAATGAGCAATTTATTTGGTGTTTGCAAACTTCCAAAGTGGAGAGTAAGCAATTTATGGGGGTGTGTGTATTTTGATCAAAAGAAATGATAAGCTTCACTACTAAGATCTATGAGGTCTAACAAAGCTCAACACAAACAAAGCTCTTTGTGGTTTTGACTAACAAATATTTGGCTAGTGGTGGGATGGGATAAATCCTGCAGGAACTTTTAGCAAGGTTTCATGATTTTTAAAGAAATCGTCCAGATTAGGTCCTAATTTCACCTTAGCAAGTTTAAAGAATTACACCATTTCTAACTAACTTTATTCACTAAGCATGATTTTAGTTAAAACATGTGCAACCCACAAAAGCTACAACTTAGATAAAACTAGTTATTCTAACTATAACAATAGCATTTGCATGGCATATTTTATTTCTTATTCAGGTTCCAACATTTTAGAAGATTTTATCATTTTTACTCATGGGATAATTACTTAGGCAAGTATATAAATTCAAAAAAATTCAAAAGATATAGAATTTAAGAACCGAACATAAAGAGTAAGGTTAAAACATACCTTATTGGCGCGAGGATCTCCCCCAAGCTGGCTTCTTGCTTGGTGAAGGGTCTTCATCTTTTCGGTCGGAGCTCTTGTTCTTATTTTATTAAAAAGGAAACTATCTAATGTTGTGAAAAAGGGAAACTATCCTATTATGATATTTTATTATTCTAGCTAAGTTAACATATATATGCATATAACTAATGATAAATAATTTTTTTAGTTACATGCATGACATATGTTATTTTGAAAAAGGGAAATTTGAAGGGAAATTTAAAAGTAAATCCATACCTTAGATCCATGGAATTTCATCCTTACTGGGTGGATCTTCTTCCTGGGTGCTTCTTCTTTAAGTACTTCATCAGGTTCTTCTTCTTTTGGCACCTCTCCTTTGTCATGTGAATTACACAACTCAGGAGAAGGTGGTTCTTTCTTTCTGTTCCACCTTGTTCTTGGGCGCCTCTTCTTGGTACGAACGGGTTTTGCTTCCTGCATGTTAGCGGCATATGCAGGACCACGGGAAAAGGAGAATATTTCCTTCCTCCCTCCTAATGTCATTTGCATTTTACCACTCCCCCATATATGCAAGCATCAACAGTGTTCAAGAAAGGTCTACCTAAGATTAGAGGCACATCTTTCCTATTTCCCATATCTAGTATTATGAAATCAGCAGGAACATATGAACGTCTAATATGAACAGGTAAATAGTGACTATTCCTTCTACATAGCATGTTGATTGATCAGCTAGCACGACATAGGCAGATGTGGATGACATGGGTGGAAAGAACGAGTTTTTATAGAAATCCTTAAATAAAACCTTCACACTCGATCCTAAATCACACATGGCATTTTTAAAGACTTCACCAAAGATTGAGCATCTAATTATGGGACTACCAGGATCACCCTTTTTAACAGTCATGGTTTGATCTTCATAATAGTTAAAATATTTTATTTCAACCATATTTGCAGTTTCCATGTTAGGTTTAGCCGGAATTTTGCCAGTTTCAAAAGATGGTATGATCCCAGCAAGTTGAGCTAATTGGGTCTCTAACATCTTATTAAAGCTAAGTTGATTTTTCAGAGCAGATGAGAAATCTTCCAATTTAGCATTTATGTTCTCAAGTTTTTATCATTTGACATTAATTTCTTATTCAAAAATTCAGTAGTTCTACCTTGAGAGTAGACTAGATTCTTTAAGAACAAGAAATTATCAGTACTTTGGAAATTAGAGCGAGGGAATGAATTATTACCTTGAGAGTTGGAGTGCTGATTCCATCCTTGATTTTGTTGACGGAAACCGCTGTTGTTGTTGTTGTTGTTGAGGAAGATCAAATCTTCATGTAACTCGGGGTAGTGGTTTCCAGAATGTTCGGTTTCTCTACAGACTTCACAAGTCATGTAGGATTCCAGAGATTGGACACTCTCTTGTTCGTTCATCTTCTCACAGCTGTCCAGCTTCTTGGCCAGCAGGTCCATCTTGGCCACGATCGTGTCGGCCTCCTTAAGGGAATGCATACCTCGCTTACGGGGCTGCAGTCTCTCGTCATTCTATCCTTGGTTCGACACCATCTTCTCTATGAGAGCCTTAGCATCTGCAACATTCAGAGAAAAGAATGCTCCGCCGGCGGCGGCATCCAAATGGCTTCTAGAGAGTGGGGTTAGGCCATGGTAGAAGTTCTGGATCAACAGCCAGTCCTCCATACCATGGTGTGGACAAGCAGTGACGTACTCTTGCATTCTCTCCCAAGCCTCAGGAATAGATTCCTCGGCTTGTTGCGTAAAGCTGGAGATTTTGTTGCGAAGAGGGTTCGTCTTGCCCATCGGAAAGAATTTGGCGAGAAAAGCATTGGAACACTTGTCCTATGTGTCTACAGCATTGCGATTGGTATATAACCATTGCTTCGCTTTTCCTAGGAGAGAAAAGGGAAAGAGACGAAGACAGATGGCTTTTTGGGTTATCCCCTTAATGGTGAAGGTGCCTCAAATCTCCAAAAATTGTTGGAGGTGAGCATTGGCATCCTCATGAGCTTTGCCACAGAACGGGCTAGCTTGGACCATCGTGATCAGAGCCAGTTTCAACTGAAAATTGAGGTTGGCATCGATCACGGCTGGTCCTGTCGCTACATTGGCGGCAGAAGGAGCAGAAAAACTCACGAATGGTCTTGTTGGCCATCGTGAAGGTAGAACGAGATAAGAAAGAAAGAAGTTGAAGAAGATGAAGGAAAAGATAAGAAGGTCTAAGGAAAGAAAGAATGGGGGAAAGATGGATTCGCTAAGCGGAGCTTAAGCGAAGATAAATTCGACAAGGACTCGAAGGATACACCGATTGCCTTCCCCGGCAACGGCGCCAGAAATGCTTGTTGGTAGTTCTTAACTTCACTAAAGATAGAGCTAGGCAACTATCCCCGGTAACGTCCCAAAAATGCTTGTTGACACTTTCTAACGTCGTTACTGGAGTAGACTATGGAATCTATCCCTGGCAACGGCGCAGAAATGCTTGTAGCAAGTCCAGTCACTATACCTAAAGGAGTCAAGCTAAAGCAGCTATCTACTAATGTCAAATGGGGTTGTCAATCCGGACACTAGTAGGAGCTAGCTAGAGAGATTACAATCTACCTAGATGAGATTTCTGCAAGCGCACAGAACTATCGTAGTAGCACTTCGCCTGGAAGTACCAGGTGTCGATTTATTTGATCCCAAAGGAAGGCTAGGGTGGTGTATGAGTCGAGTCAAGGAGGGGATGAGAGGTCGAAGAATAAGAAAGGAAAAATGAGAGAAGAGAGAGAGGAGATGAAAGGAAAAGAATTTATGAGTGGATAGGTAAGGATGAAATGAATGGTTAAGGTAAGGTGGATGGATAGGTTGATAGGGGAACAAATAACTAATGATACTAATATAACTAACTAATATTAATAACTACTCCTAGATAACTACGAAGCAAGATAGGCAAATGCCAAATAAGCAACCAGTTGAGTATAGTTTTATTCCTATCTTGTCAAGTACCGAGGCGTACTAGCCTTGTACAACTGACTTAGGTTGAACGCTAGCACAACGAGCCTTACTGTTAAACTAGACCAACTACGTGGTGGAATTCAAGGCGCACAGGGCTGTCACCACCTGCTTGCTACCACAGCTATCCGGGGTCTAGCCGTATCTCAAGGTAAGTCTAAAAACTAAGCACCACGCCTAATTATATTCTAACTATCTCTATCCTGGCCTAGAATAGAGAACACCCTTGCGGACGTCAGAGCAAATACTTGACTTAATAAGATAAACACTAAACTAACTAAGAAACCTATTAGCAAAGATCAAACACTATGCACACTAGAGATTAATACTATGGCTAAGTGAATTGAACTGTAGGATAGCTAGGTACTCAAGCAAATCATCAAGTATACTACTCAAAACTGGTAAGTAGAATAAGTAATAAGTGAAATGATGAAACTAGAATATAGTAAGTGCTTGAGTTACAAGAGCCAAAACTGAACGGACGATGAAGAACGACAACAGAGACTGACTGGATCCACACTCTTCGGAGACTGATACCTCTCTCGAGACTCAGAGCTTCACTGCTGGCTACTAGCTCTACCATGACTAAGCAGCTACCTAGCAGCTAGGGCAATGAGGCAAGGCTGCCTTGCTCTACCTAGCTACCAACTTGCCTAAGCTTGGCTAAATCCTAGCTATTAGCCGTAGCTTTCCTTCCTTGCTTTCATTGCTTTGATGTGAAGTGACACCTCCAGGGGGTATTTATAGTAGAGAGGTGGAGTAGGGGGCTACTCCACCGCACATCCGCTCCGCGTGATGATGGATGAGAGCCCTTGGATCATAACCTCCTTCAGATCAATGGTGGAGAAGAAATAAGCATGTGCTTCTTTAATTCAACATGTGCTTCTTTGCATGGCGGCATGCATGATCCACGCCACTCCCTCCTGAGCCCTCTGATGCCACCGACCTAGTGACCGAGGGCTAAGATTTGGCCCTAGGGTGGTCACACGACTCAGTGACATGGCATGAGAGAAGTTTGGGCGCCACCTAGGTGGCGGGCGCCACCTAGGGGTGGCGGGCGCCACCCCACTAGGGCCCAAATGGGCCCTGGTGAGTGGTCTCGGCCCCTGGTGGGTCCATCTCTCTAATTTTGGTCCAAATCCTGCATTCAAATAAAAACTATGGACATGTGGAATGTGGTTAGTTTAAACCTATTTGACTACTTTTCATGCCTTTTTGGTGAATTTGTGGGTAAAATGTTGATGGTAAAACAAGTGTTTAAGGACCATCAACAGGGTCGTGGACACTCGCAAGCTCTAGGTCTTGCTATTGGGGTGATTCTCGGAACAGTGGTGACAAGTTTCTGAAAAGAAATTTGAAGCTCCCATTCACCCCCCTCTGGTCGCTTTCTGGTAGCACTTTCGGTCCTTCATATTTAGGGATTTCAAGGCTATTAATTTATTTCTTATAAAGATTATTTCTATGAGAATGTCATGCTTGTTTATTTTTGTCTACTTTTTCCAGATAATGAATGATTGTTTTTCTAGTGTATTTTGGGAATTGTGACCACTATTTTTTTATGAATGTTGATGCATTGACTTACCTCAAATTATTATATTATCATTTTAAACTATTATATTATAATATTAACCTTGTATATGTCATATGCGGCTCTAAATGGCAAAATGAAACCTTTTATTACCATGATATCTCTCTATTTATTTCCAACTACATGTTTACATACCGTGAACCAAGACGGGAGAGGTTTGGACAATATATTTTCAATGCAAGGGGAAGGATCCAGATATGATAATTTGTCGATGTAGATTTAGATAAAGCTGATGTCCACCTATTTTAACTTGGCGTCTTTTAAAGAAACTGGGGTATGGACCTACAGATTCATGTACTACAGATGCGCTTGTGGCAGGGATGTGGCAAAACTTGTAGCCATGGGTTATGTACGAGATGCAGATACCAGGACTTACGTATGAATGAGGCTGAGAAAAAATAGGTGATACTGTCCAAAAGAGCCGGAACATGAGGTAGATGTCGCCATAACGCCGATTAAGAGACCAAGGGAGGCGAAGGGAAACGATGATGACTCAAGCACACTTGAAGACATTGATGCCTACAAGTTGTGGTTAACAATGCTGCAATCCAAAGATCCAGACACTGGTAAGATTGTTCGGTGACTCACTCGTTCAATAGTTATTGCTTTCACAAGTGATATTGTATAATAATCATCGCTCGCAGATTTAAGAGATGTCTTTAGGGATGAAACAATCGAAACATACAAGGAATGGCTAAGGCATACAGGCCGCTATCGACACATGTGTAAGTAAATATCTTTACTGATTAAACATAGTTTACTATTACGCAAACAATAAAATAATTGTTAACATGTGTTGATTGACATCCTTTTTGTAGTATCATATTCGAAGAAAATACAAATGACGACGACATAAGTGAACGGGCGGATATGATAGGCGACCAAGTCATGCTAGAAACCAAAAAATCTAGGAGATGGTATGTGTTGGTCCTTTAATTTTATTTTATATTATAAACTCTTTTGCTGATCATGGGATGTTCCATTATTTATTAAATGTTAAATAGGAGAAAATTAAAAAACACGTGGAAGAGGTCTGAAAGTAACCAACAAGAGAATTAGGAACCAGACTCAGAAATTAAAAATTGAATTTAATCCCATGATGGGTGGCCCTTTTGGTGAGAACCGCTGGTCATTCGTGGATGAGGTGGTAACGTTTACCAGAAAAAATGCTCCACTTATAGGAGTAAAAACATGGAAGGGTGTGCATCCAGAAGTTAAAAAGTCAATAGCAAATGACATACTGGTATGACACTATCTTTTTTTGGTCCATATGTCTTGTTGTCACTAACTCAAATTTTGTATTCTATTTGTCTTTGCATTGGAACAGTTAACTAAAGAAAAAATATTGCTCATTGCCAAGGAGAGGTACAAAGGATAGTCATGCGCATTTAGTGCTAGGCTTACCGCACTGACGTCAAAGAATGAAACATAAGCATAAGATATTTAGACAATGTTGAGTGGTACTACTTCATCCAGTATTTTGGAAGTGCGAGCTTTCAGATTTGTAAAATGTTAAATATCCTTTCTTTGTACCAATGATCAATTCAATGATTTAATGAACACCATTTGTAAACCATTTATAGAAGAAGAGCACCAAGAACAGTGAAAACCGCAAGAAGCAGAAGACTCAACATCTCATGGGATCCAAACCATTTTCCCAAATAGTTATGAACAGGGTAATGGCAAGCTTTAACTGGCCTAATTATTTTACAAACAGTCAATACGTCTACAAACATGTGTTGCTATCTTAGAGAGACCCAACAACTGGTGAGGAGCCTACTGATTTGGATCTTTGATGATTACTCCACAACAAGGGTGGGGAATGGTCAAACCCAAATATAAAGGAAGTTTAGACATATATATAGAGTACTAAATATATATAAAAATAACTAATTACACAAATTACGATAACTTTGTGAAACAATTTTAAGCCTAATTAGTCTATATTTAACAATATTTTGCTAGAGTAAACATGTGCTAATGATGAATTAGTTAGTTTTTGAATTCGTCTCAAGATTTTTAGATGGAATATGTAATTTATTTTTTATTAGTCTATTTTAATAAACTAAATTAGTGTCACAACATCCGATTTGACATATACAAAATATTACTAATAAACCTCTCTATGCATAATATTGCCAATCTACCTAACCTCTCTATCAGGTAGCAACCATGTCTAGAATCCGTACCTGATTTTGTCACCATCACTACCGGAAAATCCATCTTTGCCAAGTACCGAGCTCTTTGCCGAATGTTTTTTTGGGCTCTTTACCGGGTGCCAAATAAAAAACACTCAGCAAAGAAATTCTTTGTCGAGTGTTAAAAAAACACTCGGCAAAAGATCTTACCAAGTGTTTTTTTTTTGCACCCGGTAAAGAAGCTTCTTTGGCTACATTTTTTTACGCTCGGCAAAGAGCTCTTTGCCGAGCGGCAAAACCAATTTTTTAATCACATTTTGATGTTATGAATTAAATTAAATGAAAATATTTTCAACTACAAAATAGTTTAGCTCATCAATATAAACATTTTTTATTTTGGTGATGTCTTTATTTGATAAACTGATAATTTATTCACTTATCTTATATAAATAATTAAATAAATATAAATATTAGATTTAAAGGCTAAATCTTACCGCGGGGCCTCATGGGCCCGGCGGGCCCGAGCACTGCCTCAACCGGGCCTGGGCTGATGCTGGGGCACGAGGCCCGACCTCGGCCCGGCCCGGTGGCCCGTCGTGCCTCGGCCGGGTAATGCCCTTGGTCGGGCCCGGGCGGGCCAGCCCGTTGGCCATGTATAATATCTCTCCGTAGTTTATCAAATACGAGAAAATAAATAAGATTTGTGAATATTGATAGAACCACCATGTTGGATTTACAAATGGTCAAATAACCAAAATAAACATTGTAGATTTTGACAAGTTATGAAACTTTGTAGTTTACAACTTTTAAATTTGAAATCATCTTATCATGTAAAACTGCATTTGCATTTAAAAATTAAAAATTTAAATTTTTGAAAACACCTAAAATGGAGAAACGACCATAATGGAAGTTGTAGCTCTTAAAAAGATGAAAGTTTGTAGTTGACAAAAACTTTTAATTTGAAATCATCTTGTCAACGAAAACTAAAACATCCTCAATTTTCCGTGAAGGGAAAATCCATATAATGAGTTATAATATGACAAAACCAAGAACTGATCTTATGATATTATCATATATGAGTCGATACCACAGTCATACATCGTAATATTACATGGTTATAAGCATTACATCACTGGGGTATCACCTATTACAGAGTTTATTCTAGAGGAAGTCTATTGAGTGAGGCTCCTCCTTCACGGGCATCATCAGAGTTGTCATAGCGCAGCATCGACCGGATCCTCCGAACCAAACTTGAGCGTAGGCACGAAACCTCCTAATCCTTCTAGAGTCAGTACCTCTGAAACAGGAAATCTGCACACCGCCAGATGTGTGCAGGCCACGGTCAGCACCGATCAGCTTTAGTGGAAAAGATAAAACAAGGGATCTGGCGATCCTAAGATTTGGTTGTGGATTTGCATCCTAGCTCATGAGTAGTAATAAATATAGTATTGTTATCATGTTTTAACACATTCCCATTCACATACCTAGGGGAGAAAAGAGAACTCTCACTAGTCAGAAACAAGTGAGGGAAAAGGTCCGCGACCAACGAATTGGCCAACGTATCGATCGATCAACCATACACTCTGCAGAGGTTCTACAATATCCACAAGATCGCCATCATCGACACCCTAGGTGTGCCTAGGTGGATACCGGTCGCTTGCCAGCCTAGAGTATGCCACCCTACAACTCAGCCCTGGAATACACCCCAAGTCTGTCTGGGATGGCTAAGTCTGTGAAGTCACGTTCCCTCTCCCGAAGTGGGAGCCGTGATCATCTCGGAAGGGTGTGGGATTCGCATACCCGTACCTCCCTCGCACTCTCTCGCCTAGCAGTAGTGGCTTTACCCAACCAGGTAGTCCGACCGTCCCCGTCCATAAGGAGCGAGTGGCATGTAAAGGTATTCCCCATGGTCAGGTCCCCGTTCCACCTAGGGTGACTAAGCCGGAATGTCTTCTCAAAGGGTTTCCATTTTATGTGTCACCACAACACACTCCTGATCCGGGCTCCACCAGCGGCTCACACCCAGTTCCACCTCAAGTCACCACTTAACCCGCCATAGGTTTCACAACCACAGGGACATCCAGGTCTTCCCCCACGGCAAGACTCGCACCAGGCTCGTCGTATATTCCGTCTCAGTCGACTCAACCCTCACCCTCCACACACCCAAGTCACACACATAGCACGCTCATACATCACCAAGTCCGGCATCACCCGTCAAACCATTCCCAAGGGTTCACCATTCGCATCACATCTCAGATATAATGTGAAGTGGAGTTGCAGATACATGGGTGTATGTCGAGTCTCTGAGTGATGAGTGATTGTCAATAGGGATGATGCGCATGTTCTTTGGCTTGTGTTGTGCACGTGTCGAGCACGGATACAGTGATCGAGGGCAAGGTGAAGGTCAAGTAGAGACGTGTCGTGCCGATGGACCGAGAGCGGCGAAGGGCGGACGTGAGGCTTGGACTGAGGGACCGGTGGCCCGAGGATCAGCTATGGTGGCTGACAGCCTGGGACAGCGACGAGCGAAGACTTGCGGTCACGGTGTTGCTCAGGTCGAGGACCTGAGGACGCGTGTCGGTGGACGGGGTGCACGGGCGGTGCATCCCTTCTACGGCTCAGTTTGGTGGTTGAGCCACAGAAAAACAACCGAGTGGACGGTTTCCAAATTTGGGCCTCAAAACCTGGGCGCTGATGGTTTTCTGAGTTTGGGCCACAAAACTCAGGCGATGGACGGCTGGTTTCCTGGTTTGGGCCTCAAAACCGGGGGTTAGTCGTGAAGGCTGGTTTCCCGGTTTGGGCCTCAAAACCGAGGGCAAAGTCCGGGAAAAGGACGAGCGGAGCGGTGGCGGCACGTGGCGGCAATCGGTAAGGTTGCGTCGAGGCAACGCTACCAGTTGTGCGGGCGTGGCCGTCGGATCACCAGCATCTTTGAGTTGGTCCAGAATAACCCTAGGGTTTAGCTGGTTCGCTCTGTAATTAGAGAGGGGTAGAGTAGGAATTAGAATTAGGTAAGTAGAGGGAGACACCCTCCTCCCATTTTATCTCAGTCATTTGCTCTTTGCTTCTAGGGTTTCCTGCTCTCCCAATCCCCTGCTTTAGCTACTGAGATCCGCAGAGAATAATACCTCTGTGTACTGGACATTTTGAGGAAGTGAGACCGTAATCTCACTATTGTAGCGTGTGGTAGCCACACGGTTGCAGATCGGTGACTTGATTCGCGTTTTGTTCGTGTTCTTCGCGTTCTTCGTTTCTCCGCGATTTTCCCATCACTCGATCTTCCTCTCTATTGTGTCTTTGCAAAATCCGTTTGAATCAACTTGTTCTTTATAGTGAGGAGATCATTTCCCACCGAAGGAATTCATCTAATCCTCACGAACAAGTAGATCGGGTTGATTTCGTTTTCATGGCGCTTTTTCGTTCATACTCCTCCCCTTTCGATTTCCCGGTGATTGAATCGATTTGAGCGGATGATTTCTTGGGGATAGTCTCCTAACTACCTCGTGATCATCCTCTCCAAGTGTGGGAACATGGGATAGAGTTTTGATTCGGATTTGGGAAGAGTTGTGTGAGGGGCGACCGAAATCGCCCCCACTGGGAGGTCGCGGACAGTCCGCCGTTCCTCCCGCGAACAGTCTGCGCGTCGGGGACTTGGCTAGACCAGTGGCCGCGGGTCCTTGCTGTTTGGGTCTCGGTTGACCGGCGGACAGTCCGCTGGTATAAACCGCGGACAGTCCGGGAGTCGTCCAGGGATTGTTCAGCAACCTTGCTATTTCGCTCAGTTGGCCGGCGGACAGTCCGCCATTCCCTCGCGGACAGTCCGCAGTAGGGGCGGACAGTCCGGGACCCCAGGGCCGGACAGTCCGGGATCCTGCTGAGTGTTGCATTTTAGTGCGTTTGCTCTCCCGGCTTCTTTGCTTGGTTTTCGGACTTCTCGCTTGGCCCTAGAGTTGATCAAGGAACCTTTCTAGATATCTTTGCTACTAGTTAGCATAGGTATTTGAGAGTTTCTCGACGTAGCCATCTATCTACGTTCGGGACTTGATTTTTGAGGGTTGAACTTGCGCCGGAGCTTTTGGCGTTTGGTTTGCTATCGCTTTGTGGTGCCTCGCTGTGATCCTAGGGATCATCCACCCTCTTCCAAGGGTCGTGGGCATCACGGTATCGATCGAAGCTTTCGGGTGTTGATTTTGGAGACAAAAGGCCAAAGTTTCGAGAGAAATTTTTGTGCTCCCATTCACCCACCCTCTGGTCGTCTTGCTATTGCATTCCTGGTCCTTCAATTGGTATCGGAGCAAGGTTAAGGATCTTCCACCTCAGCCGGGTTCCAGATCCACAGAAGGCGACATGGATCGCGGGGCAAACCGCCGTTTTTCGATGGACGAACTATGCGTATTGGAAGATACGCATGTCGGCCTATCTGCAGAGTATTGGTGCTTCCATCTGGGATATTTGCAACTTGCTGATACGTGGTCTTGGTTGCTCGTGTCACTCAGCGTCAGATCGATGAGCACGATGCCAATAGCCGAACTCGTAATGCTCTTTTCTCTTGTTTGAGCATTTTCGAGTTTGATCGCGTTTCTCATTTCGCTACGGCTCGGGAGATTTGGGCTACCCTCATGCGTTTCCATGAGGGAACCTCTCAAGTCAAAACCCGTCTCTATGAGTCATTCAAGCGAGAGTATGAGAACTTTCGACATATGCCTGGCGAGAGCATAGAAAGTTTATTCGCTCGCTTTCAGGTGATTGTCAACAGGATGAGGGCTAACAGGAGCTGTTGCCTTTCGATGATCATGGGAGAGCTTTTGAAGCTTTTGCATACTCTTGATGATCGGTGTGGGATTCCAAGGTTCAGGCGATCATCGAATCGCCAACTATGAGACCTCACGTGCGACGAGCTCTTTAGTAAGCTCAAGTCCAGTGAGATGCGATGCCATGGCGAGGGCTTCTTATGAAAATCCTGGGCCCGTCGACTGGCTTTGGTTTCTGGCTCTTCTGCTAACACCTCTGGAGGCTTTGCACTTTTCTCTCTTCTTTCTGTCACAGAGGAGCAGCTGGAGTTCGTGGGGGATGACGAGCTGGCGTTGCTCGCCAACCGGTTCTCGCGGTTCCACAACAACCGCATGAACTGTGACACTCTAGTGTCAAGCACTGCATTAGGAACTACACTTAGCTACTAAAACTCATAAGCAATGCATTGCATCATTTCATGTGCATGAAAGTGCTTTTTGTCCTTGGTTTATTTATTTGGATTATTGATTTCTATTGGACTTGATGGTTTAAGTGGTTTTCTAACTTGGCAAATAGTTTTATAAAATAGAGAATAAGGAGAATAACCCTTTTCATATTGACACCTTGACCTAGATCAAAATAGTTTGGCAAATAAAAATGAGGTAAACAAAATGATTTATAGCTCAAAATTGGTTTTATTTCTGCGGCGGTTGAGAAAATGCTTTTCAGCAAAAATGTCTTATATGAAAGTTGTAGAGAAAACTATTTTGAGCAACTTTTATTTTAGGTCAAAGCCTAGTTTGGAGTTTTTGAAACTGTTTTTGAATGGTCAAAGTTTGAAAAGTTTTTGAGAAAAAGAAAAAGGAAAATCGTTTTCTTCCGCGCCCACCTTTCGGCCCATCCGGCCTTTCGGCCCAGCCAGCGCCCGCGTCAGCCCACGCCGCACCCGTGCCTCGCTCGCGCACGCGCGCGCGCCCGCCCGCGCACGACGCGCCGGTCAGCCTGACACGGCCGCGCCGTACGCCGGCCAAAGCCGCCGCGTGGCCGCCAAATCCGCTCCCGCCTCTCGCCGCGCCATCCTCTCTCACCCGAGCATGCAAGCAATCTTGCTTGCCTACTCTCTACTCGCCTCGCTCGACGCGCCCACGCCAGCGCCTGCGCATGCCTCGCCCGCCGCGATGGCATGGCCCCCGCCACGACCACTGGCCGGCCAAGGCCACGGCCAAAACCCCGAGCACCACTTCCCGCTCCCTCACTCACCCACACGCACACTCCCTCGCTCTCGCCCTCACTCTTCCTCTCCATGAACGAACGTGAAGCGCAAACGCTCGTGCCTGTCGCCGTTCGACACCGTGAGGACACCCCACCGTTCCTGCCGCACCCGTCCTCCACCGTCCGATTCCTCTCGCCAGCCACTCCGCCTACACCGTGCACACGCCGTGTGCGCGTCATCTTCCCCGACCAAGCCCCGTCGCCGCCGGAGGACGAAGTGTCCCCTTCGGTCCCCATTCGCCGCCGAAAGGAGCTCGAGCCCGTTCCGCACCACCCCGAGCTTCGCCACCTCCCTCCCTCACCCTTAAGCTTCATCAGACCAAGGCAAGGTGAGAACACGCCTCCGCGAGCTCTCTACCGCCGCCTAGCCTCCCACTCTTTCCCGACCGAGCGCCATGGACGCCGCCATGGCCGCGCACGAGGTCAAGCTCCACCGGAGCTTCACCGGCCGAACCAACCACCTAGTTCCACTCCCTAGGGTTCGCTTAAACTTGTGCCCCCGTCAATTTGGCTGGCGACCGCCGGAAACGGCATAGCCGTGCGTTGCCGCTGTCGCCGTCCGCCATCGCTCACCGCCGGCGAGCTACGGACATGCGCTAGCCCAGCCATCACCACCACTCGGTCCGCCTCATCGTGGGGATCACGCCGAGCACCACCTCACCACCGGCGACCTCACCGCCGGCGAGAACCGCGCGGTCAAACCCACTCCCCTGCCTTCTCTCATTGACTGTTCGGTCCCATTGACCAGCGGGTCCCAGGCGTCAGCCACCCATGGTCCATAGACCGAGTCTGCGCAGTATGGGCCGGGAGTTTTCAAATGTTTTTCCTTTTTGTTTTAGTTTCCAGAAAAACTTGTTATTTTTGTGTAGCATGATTGAAAAGTCCAAATGAAGTGCTATCAGTTTTGGTAGTTTGCTCATGAGTAGATCTATCATGGAAAAATATAAAAGTATTTTTTGTAAATGTTTTTATTACTGTTTTTATTTAATTCAGTTCATGTGCTTTTGTTGAGATAAATGGATTTATATGTTTTCTGGTCGAGTTAGTTCATGATAAAATTTGTATAGGTTCCTTATCATGTTGTGTACCTGTGAAAAATATGTAAGGCACTGCTTATGAAGAAAAAGTATCTGTTAGGGTTTATAGATCTTTTTGGCTGTTTTCTTAGAATAAGTGTTAAGGTGTTTTATATGTAAAAATAAAATATGGAAATCTTTGTGCAGTCTCTGTGTGTAATGTTTCAGCTAAGAAAAATATTAAACATAGGTTGTTACATGGAAAAATGTGAAGTTCCTGTACAAATGTGCTTTTCTGTGTTTTCATTAGGAAATTCATGTAGGAAATAATATAATGTTTCTATTCATGGAACTTTCTTGATAAATATGAAATGTGGAGTAGAATCTGGGAAAAATATGAAAATGAGTTTATCACCCTTTTCCAGTAGGGTTGCAGTTCAAGTGGTTTGTTTTGGCATAAAATTGTTTATTTTGTGTAGGTTGATATGTTCATGCTTAGACAGTAAATTTTCTACAGTAGAGTGGTTATGAATAGGTGAAGCTAGGAAAAATATGAATCCTATTGTTTGACACTTTTCATGTGGGAAGTTAGTTCAAAGCACCCTTTTGAACCGTTTATTTCATCTTTTTGTACCTGCTATTTTGTATTTTATCTCTTGCTGGATTTTGGGCAGTGAAGTCCAGTTAGTGTTAGTTACCTTCTGGAATTTTTGTGAATTTTTCTGAGTTCAGAAAAATGCACTTGCAGTTCAAACCTGAGTCTCCTTTGATTTAATAAATGAAAAATGGTTAAATTAATAGTTTCTTTTGTGGTAATTAAGTGTTTTTCCTCAATGTCAAAAGTGATTCAACAAGTTGGTTTTGTAGGTTTGCAAGAAATATCTGCATTCATACCACCACATCCCGCACCCCGCATTATTTACTTAATGATTATTCACCGCATGCAATAGGATCGACAGTTCCGGAGACCGACCAGGAGCCGGAAGCAAACGACGAGCAGGAGATCCCAGAGCTACCCAGGACCGAGGAAGTCAACACCGCGCCGGAAGCTAACCTGCCTGAGTGCCCCGCTCACGAGGCCTCAGTCTTTTCCCAAGGCAAGCCCCGGAGCATCCTAAGTCTCCCAGTTTTTACAATTAAATTACTTGAGTATTTTTATATTATGCTGCATTAGGTATAGGAGTTGTTTGAATCCTACTTGATGCATTATCCTTCCTTGATTCTTACTTACATCAGCCTTGTTATCCAGTCATTCATTTATATGTAGAATTGCTTAGCCTAGTTAATAAAAGTAGTAATTAAGGATATTCCCGTAATACCCCAGGTGGGTAGTTACCGGATCACGATTGACTATATTTTGCTGTCGTGGAAAAGAAACTGACTAGTAATGAAATACGGTCAACTGGATGGCAAGGCACAAGTTTGGAAACTTGGGGCAGTCCGTCCGTTGGATCGTGTAGGTTTGTATCGATGTTGGCCCTCGTTCATTTTTGAACGCGCCCTTTTACTTAGGGATATGTCGGTGCCGTAATCATCGACCCCAAAGCCGGTTAGAAGCTGTTCGGGCCGGTCTCAACCCGTGTCGCACCCTCTCGTATGGAAATATGATCTGTCTCAGAATGGCCATCGTATAGTTCTAATTGGGTGGTCCGTGCTTGAACCGCGACGATTACCACCACGAACAAGCATCGAGCAGTTACCCAATACATGGACCCGACGGGGAAAGTGTGGGTTGGTATTAAAGGTCTTTCACCAGCTGGTTTGGAATTCAATTCGAGTCGCCGTCTCCCCCGATTAGTGGGAAACTATAGCGAGCTTCACCACGATACAACTCCATGTGATGTTTAAAGGTTCAACTAAAATATGGATAAGTCAACTGGATATGGTTATATTATTGCTTGTTAGACTCAAGTGGATGTATTAGTTCAGGTGCAAAACCTAGATAAAGAGGTAGGTCTAAAATTGACAGCTCATCAATATTATTAATTAATCCTTCTCTTAATACTGAGCTTTTCGCAACTAAGGATCCCAGCTCCACCCAAAAGCCTTGCACACCCTTGGTGTCTTTATTTTCAGTTGGACGGGTAAGTCTAGCTGAGTACATTCCTGTACTCAGGGTTTATCCCGTTTGTTGCAGATGGCCAGGTGTACTATGGCTATTGTAAGCACTGCCTCTACCCGATGGAGGGTGATGAGGAGTAGGCCCAGGGCAGGGTCGTCAAGAAGCTTCTCCTTCTCTTTTGCCGGATTGAGACTCCTTGTGGCACACTATCTGAAAAAGGAGGAGTGAGTTGTGTGGGTTAGGTTATCAAACAATGTTTTATTTGGACCACATGTGTGGTGGTCGTGTTTTAAAACTGATTTAAGCTTCCACACTTTTAAATTCGGTATTGTAATAACTCTGTTTTAAATTCGCACTCTGATTTTAAATTTTGTTTCGTTTATCTGTGTTGTATCCTTTCGAATGTAATACTTGAACGATGCGATCCTGTATGTTGTACGATGTTTGAAATCCTTCGAGATTTCCGGACTATCGGGGTTATATGGATTCAAGTGCGGGTCGATGTCAGACGAATTTGACTAAGGCGGTACTTGAGTTCTTATAATCAGGACGGTTCCGCGACAGCTGGTATCGGAGCATGGTTCAAGTTATTGCATCCGGCAGGAGCTATTTTCGAACTAAAATGGGTATTTCAAAACTATTTTCAAAACTATTTTCAATTACTAAGTGTGCCCAGTCTCGTCCTTAAGCCCTATACTAGGATTTAGGTGGTTTAACTGCTAACAGGGTTCAGGGTTTTTGCTTTTATTTGCTGGTCCATTATCGAGGGAAAAGAGGATGCGTCGATCGCGAAAACATGCATAAAAGATTTTGTAAGATATGAGAGCATGACCGTCCAGCCGTCGGTCTAGGTGAGAGTTCTTATACCAAGTATGTGCGAGCTCCACGCAAACACATATGAGGGTATCAATGTTTGGGGGTATGTTTTCTGGATTGCTGCATGGTGTTTAGTGTTGGCTTCTATGTAATCGTACATAAGAGCCAATACTCCAGTATTTTTACCATTTGGCTTTGCTTCGGGCTGAAATGAATCTTCTGCAGGTACACTGACTACGTGATCGAGTAGAACGAGTAGATAACGCATGAGAGATCGTTCTCGCCACCGAGTAGAACGTTAGGACTTACGAGTCACTATTAGTGAGTGAGAACGTAAGTACGATCTTGCATCATGTTTACATTCTTGCATTTACATTACCTCCCCTTATTTAAAAAGTTGTCCCTTTTCTATAAAATTTGCCAACTTAATGTACGTCTCACGCGAGTTCGAAACACTTTTATTTCTACAGATGGCCCGGACTAAGTTGACTGCTCGCAAGGCCACCGGAGGCAGAGGAGTTCCACGTCACCGCTTGGCCACCAAGTTGACCAGGAAGACATTTTTGAGCTACTTCGGGTTGCCTACTATCCTTTGGAGGATCCTGCAGGCAGTAGGATATGAGGAAGGACAGGAGCCCAGGTACTCGTGGCAGAAGGAGATCTATGTGCAGGATTCATTAGTGATGGTGTAGATCAAGGTCAAGGCCTTGCCTACCAAGCCCCACTGGACAGGATGGACAGAAATCACCAGAGGCAGTTGTGCCAAGGATGGAGCTAACAGGGCAGCATATCTAGTGCTGTAGGACATCATCGCCCGTTTTCCCGCCGATCTTGCTAGTGCGATGGCAGGAGTGTTCCCTCGTGGATCACCTTTTGCATTGCGCTGGGGGCAGACTTTGGAGTCAGCCTTGACCGGGAGTCCTGAGGAGAGGTTCTACTGTGAGACGTCCGCGATGAGCGCCACCGGAGCTTTGATGGGTGTATGTGAGAGTTTGGAGCGCAGCCTGGAGAGCATGTCCTTTACCCTCACCGCCACCTACCAGAGTAAGAGGAAGCTACAGGAAGAGTTTGATGCCGAGGTAGCCCGTCTACAGGAAAAGATTCACCAGACCACTCTTGAGCGTGACGATGCATGTGCCACCGCAGGTGCAGAGACCACCGCCAGGACCCTCGCTGAGCAGATGTACCTGATGGCATCCCTACAGCGAGACGAAGCCCGTACAACGCTTGATCAGCTCAGAGAAGGCGCCCATCAACTGATACAGCAGATACATCACCAGCAGGCCTACATCGACCAGCTCCATGAGGCAGTTCACCAGATGCATCACGCCGCGCAGGAGGCTGCCGCCCCCGCAGCTGACGAGGCCCCTGCAGATCAAGCCCAGGAGCCCCAGGACGGGGTAGTGCTTGACCAGAGCCTTCTTCAAACGACGAGGACCACGCCGACGAGCCGATGATGGACGCCGATGAGGAGGACGCCGCATCCGCCGCTGGAGACGCCTGAGCGTTAGTTTCGCTAGGAGTCGTTTCTTTTGTATAGCTTAAGCATGCTCGCTGATGATGTAACACCCAGACACATGTTGGTTTTATGTTTAAGTTGTATCATGTTATGTATGTCTTTTGGATAAAGCCCAGACTTCGATCTGGCACCTTTTTATGGAAATCCGTCGTTTGCATGTCTAATTTCGAGCGATTATTCTGTGATGTTGTATGGAAATGAGTACTTATACTTGGTCGTGTGCTAAATTTTCGAATTATGTACAACGCAGTATTTATTCATGATCAATGTGACATCACCTAATGATTGCTTATTAATGGGATATGCAGATACCGGCACACACTCGCAGCCAACGTGGACAGGGGTCTGGACAAGAGGAGAATCTGCCACAACCCCCACAGGCACCAATGACGCCGGAAGCGTTTTTCGGCCAGTTTCTGGGTAGTCAGAGGAACATGGAGGAAATGAAGAGGCACATGGAGGCCACCCTCCGCAACATCGCTAACAACACTGCGCAGCAGCATCAGCAGCGCCAAGGCCTAGAGCCCAACTAGTACAGTTCCTACCGTGAGTTCTTGGACACTCGTCCCTCTGTGTTCAAGGAAGTCATCGAGCCACTTGAAGCAGATGAGTGGCTCAACTCTATCACTCAGAAGTTCTGCCTGCTTCGCTTGACTGAAGAGCTTAAGGCGGAGTATGCTGCGCACATGCTGGAAGGACCCGCAGGTCTATGGTGGGACCAGTACCGTGCATCCCTGCCAGCTAATGCACCGGTCACGTGGGACCAATTCTCTACTGCTATGCGCAACCACTACATCCCCAGTGGTTTGATGGAAATGAAGGTCACATAGTTTATGAGGCTATCCCAAGGAACCAGGTCCATGTCAGAATACCTCCATAGCGTCAACAACCTATCCCGCTATGCTCCAGATTTCGTCAACACGGTATCCAAGAAGATCGCAAGTTTCAAGCATGGCATGAGTGCCACCATGCTCTCCAAGATGGGAAACAGTCACCGTACCACCTTCAGTGACTTTGTCAGTGACTACTTGAACCAAGAGGCGAATGACAGCAGGCTGGCGACAGAAAACCGCCGTCATGCAAACGAAGGAGGTTCGTCTCAGCAGAGAACCCCTTTCGGAGCACGCACCTCGTATCGCCCGCCAGTTGCAGGAGCAAGATTCTGTCCCCCACAGAGAAAGATAACGAACAACCGCTCCCGCCTGAATTATCAGAAGCCCTACACCGCTCCCATGATGCAGAACAAAGCAAAGGGAGGAGGTTCAGGAGGTGCCAAGACCCCGTACGTGATCGGACCGTGCTACAACTGTGGTCAGACCGGACACCTGTCACGCCAGTGCCATCGACCAAAGAAGCAGTACACCCAGCCTCCACCTCGCACAGGCCATGTGCATTACACCACTGTGGAAGAAGTGCCAGAAGGAGAACCTGTCATCGCCGGTACGTTTCTTGTTAATAAGTACTCCGCAGTTGTGTTGTTTGATTCCGGAGCATCGCATTCATTTATAAGTGAGAATTTTGCTGTAAGAAGTAATCTCGGGTTAGTAGAGCTAGATCGGGGATATCAGATAAGTTCCGTCGGCGCTGTTCTATCCGCCCGTAAAATGGCTAAATGAGTGGAGATGACTTTTGGGGATAAACAGGCCATAGTGGATCCCATAGTCATCCCTGTTTTAGGTCTGGATATAATTTTGGGAATGGGATGGATGAAACTCTGGAAGGTCAATCTTGATATCGCAGAGCGAGTAGTTTCCATGGTTAGTCCCCGGAATGGGTCTTCTTTCCGGTTTAAGTTACCCCGAAATCCCCATGAGATCAGAGTGTTGTTCAATATCACAGCCAAGCAGATAGCTGAGATCCCAGTAGTGTGTGAGTTTCCCCATGTCTTTCCTGATGAGTTGCCAGGACTACCACCAGATAGGGATGTAGAGTTTGCTATAGAGTTAATCCCTGGAACGACACCCATTTCTCGGAGGCCATATAGGATGCCAGCTAACGAGCTAGCGGAGCTCAAGACTCAGTTGCAAGAGCTTTTGGATAAGGGTTTGATACGTCCTAGTTTGTCACCTTGGGGATGTCCCGCCATCTTCGTGAAAAAGAAGGACAAAACTTTAAGGATGTGTGTGGACTACAGACTGCTTAATGCAGTAACTATAAAGAACAAATATCCCTTACCCCGAATTGACGTCTTGTTTGATCAGTTATCAAAGGAGAAAGTGGTCTCCAAGATCGACTTGAGGTCAGGTTACCACCAGATCAAGATTAGAAGAGAGGATATACCAAAAACAGCATTCTCCACCAGATATGGACTCTATGAGTATCTAGTTATGTCTTTTGGACTGACAAATGGGCCGGCACATTTCATGTACTTGATGAATTCGGTTTTTATGCCCGAGTTGGACAAGTTTGTTGTGGTGTTTATCGATGACATCTTGGTATACTCTGAAAATGAGAAGGATCATGTTGAGCATCTACGAGTCGTCTTAGCTCGACTTCGAGAGCACAAGTTGTATGCTAAGTTTAGCAAGTGTGAGTTTTGGTTAAAGAAAGTACCCTTTATTGGACACGTCCTTTCAGAAGAAGGAATTTCTTTGGATCCCACGAAGATACAGGAAGTTATGGATTAGCAAGCACCCACTAACGTACATGAGGTACGCAGCTTTCTAGGATTGGCCGGATACTACCGTCGGTTCATTTCGGATTTCTCAAGGATTGCAAAACCGATGACTCGTCTAACTCAGAAAAACAAGAAGTTTGAATGGACTCCAGAGTGTGAAGCAGCATTTTGTACTCTGCGAACCTTGTTGACTTCGGCGCCAGTTTTGGAGGAACCTTTTGATGTGTTTTGTGACGCATACAAGATTGGACTCGGATGTGTGCTTATGCAGAACGGAAGAGTTATAGCATATGCTTCACGCCAGTTGCGACCACATGAAGAGAATTACCTGACTCATGAGTTGGAATTAGCAGTCGTAGTTCATGCACTCAAGATATGGAGGCATTATCTTATGGGTAACCTATGTCATGTGTATACAGACCACAAAAGTCTGAAGTATATCTTCACCCAGCCAGAGTTGAATATGAGGCAGAGGAGATGGTTAGAGTTGATTAAGGATTACAACCTAGAAGTGCATTACCACCCCGGAAAAGCGAATGTTGTAGCAGATGCCTTGAGTCGCAAGACTCATTGCAACTCCTTACAACCAGTGTTGGAAGATGGATTCAACCTTATGCACCTCGTTATGCTGAACAACATCACCATTCAGTGCACCCTGGAAAGTGACATCATTGAAGGATAAAAGACCGATGAAGAGTCTGCCAAATTAAGAAGAGGTTGGAAACCAGTAGTTCAATGAACTTCAAAACAGATGAACAGGGAATTTTATGGTATAATCAAAGGTTGGTTGTTCCAAAGAACCCGGAGCTGAAAGAAAGAATTCTGAATGAAGCCCACAATTCAAAGTTGTCTATCCATCCAGGAAGCAGTAAGATGTACCAAGATCTGAGAACAAGGTATTGGTGGTCAAAGATGAAGATGGAAGTTGTAGCTTATGTCGCAAGATGCGATACTTGCTGCAGGATAAAAGCTATACACCCAAGACCTGCCGGATTATTGCAACCTTTGTCAATCCCAGAATGGAAATGGGAAGAGATTAGTATGGATTTCATCACAGGTCTCCCAACCACTCAAAAAGGACATGATTCTATCTGGGTTATCATGGATCAGTTATCCAAAGTGGCTCACTTCATACCAGTCAAGACCACACATCGACCACACCAGTACGCGGACTTGTACATTCAGAACATTTTAAGGTTACATGGAGTTCCCAAGAGGATTGTTTCTGATAGAGGACCCCAATTCATAGCATGTTTTTGGGAACAGTTGCACAAGGAACTAGGGACTAAGTTGGTAAGAAGTTCCGCTTATCACCCACAAACCGCAGGACAGACGGAAAGAGTGAATCAAATTTTGGAAGATATCCTCAGAGCTTGTGTTCTATCCTCGGGAGAATCATGGGAAAAGTGGTTACCCCTCGCAGAGTTTTCGTATAACAATAGCTATCAGGAAAGTATAATGATGGCACCGTTTGAAGTTTTATATGGACGCAGGTGCAGAACCCAGTAAATTGGGTTGAATCAGGAGATCAAGGATTTTATGGGTCAGATTATGTAAAGGACGCCGAAGAGATTGTGCAAACAGTGCAACAACATATCAGGGCAGCGCAGTCACGACAGAAGAGCCATGCTAACATACAAAGGAGACCTTTGGAATTCCAAGTAGGAGATTATGTTTATCTCAAGGTCTCACCCATGAGAAAGGTCCAACGTTTTGGAATTAAGAAAAAGTTAGCACCCCGATATGTAGGACCGTATCAGATCGTAGCCAGAAAGGGAGAAGTAGCCTATGGAGTGCAATTACCCCCAGAGATGAGCGCAGTCTTTCCTGTGTTTCATGTATCCTAGTTGAAAAAGTGTCTTTGAGTCCCGGAACAAGAAGTAGTTCAGATCCCAGATGTTACTATCAGATCAGACCTAGAATACTATGAACAACCTCAGGAGATATTGGACACCAAGACTCGAGAGACTCGAAACCGAACAGTGAAGACCCACAAGATTCTTTGGAGCAATCACGGACCCAATGATGCAACTTGGGAAACAGAGGAGTACTTACGCGTAAATTATCCCGCTTTTTATAAAGATTGGTACGTAACCCAAATCTCGGGACGAGATTTCTTTAAGGGGGAAGGGCTGTGACACTCCAGTGTCAAGCACTGCATTAGGAACTACACTTAGCTACTAAAACTCATAAACAATGCATTGCATCATTTCATGTGCATGAAAGAGCTTTTTGTCCTTGGTTTATTTATTTGGATTATTGATTTCTATTGGACTTGATGGTTTAAGTTGTTTTCTGACTTGGCAAATAGTTTTATAAAATAGAGAATAAGGAGAATAACCCTTTTCATATTGACACCTTGACGTAGTTCAAAATAGTTTGGCAAATAAAAATGAGGTAAACAAAATGATTTATAGCTCAAAATTGGTTTTATTTTTGTGGCGGTTGAGAAAATGCTTTTTAGCAAAAATGTCTTATATGAAAGTTGTAGAGAAAACTATTTTCAGCAACTTTTATTTTTGGGTCAAAGCCTAGTTTGGAGGTTTTGAAACTATTTTTGAATGGTCAAAGTTTGAAAAGTTTTTGAGAAAAAGAAAAAGGAAAATCGTTTTCTTCTGCGCCCGCCTTTCGGCCCAGCCAGTGCCCGCGTCGGCCCACGCCGCACCCGCGCCTCGCTCGCGCACGCGCGCGTGCCCGCCCGCGCACGACGCGCCGGTCAGCCTGACACGGCCGCGCCGTGCGCCGGCCAAAGCCGCCGCGTGGCCGCCAAATCCGCTCGCAATCCTATCTCACCCGAGCACGCAAGCGATCTTGCTTGCCCACTCTTCGCTCGCCTCGCTCGCCGTGCCCACTCTAGCGCCTGCGCATGCCTCGCTCGCCGCGACGGCGTGGCCCCCGCCACGACCACTGGCCGGCCAAGGCCACGGCCAAAACCCCGAGCACCACTTCCCGCTCCCTCACTCACCCACACGCACACTCCCTTGCTCTCGCCCTCACTCTTCCTCTCCGCGAACGAACATGAAGCACGAACGCTCGTGCCCGTCGCCGTTCGACACCGTGAGGACACCCCACCGTTCCGGCCGCACCTGTCCACCACCGTCCGATTCCTCTCGCCAGCCACTCCGCCTTCACCGTGCACACGCCGTGCGCGCGTCATCTTCCGCGACCAAGCCCCATTGCCGCTGGAGGACGAAGTGTCCCCTTCGGTCCCCATTCGCCGCCGAAAGGTGCTCGAGCCCGTTCCGCACCACCCCGAGCTTCGCCACCTCCCTCCTTCACCCTTGAGCTTCATCAGACCAAGGCAAGGTGAGAACACGCCTCCGCGAGCTCTCTACCGCCCCCTAGCCTCCCACTCTTTCCTGACCGAGCGCCATGGACACCGCCATGGCCGCGCACGTGGTCAAGCTCCACCGGAGCTTCACCAGCCGAACCAACCACCTAGTTCCAGTCCCTAGGGTTCGCTTAAGCTTGCGCCCCCGTCAATTTGGTCGGCGACCGCCGGAAACGGCGTAGCCGTGCGTCGCCGCTGCCGCCGTCCGCCATCGCTCGCCGCCGGCGAGCTATGGACATGCGCTAGCCCAGCCATCACCACCACTCGGTCCGCCTCGTCGTGGGGATCACGCCGAGCACCACCTCACCACCGGCGACCTCACCGCCGGCGAGAACCGCGCGGTCAAACCCACTCCCTGCCTTCTCTCACTGACTGCTGGGTCCCGTTGACCAGCGGGTCCCAAGCGTCAGCCACCCATGGTCCATAGACCGAGTCTGCGCAGTATGGGCCGGGAGTTTTCAAATGTTTTTCCTTTTTGTTTTAGTTTCCAGAAAAGCTTGTTATTTTTGTGTAGCACAATTTAAAAGTCCAAATGAAGTGCTTTCAGTTTTGATAGTTTGCTCATGAGTAGATATATCATGGAAAAATATGAAAGTATTTTTGGTAAAAGTTTTTATTACTGTTTTTATTTAATTTATTTTATGTGCTTTTGTTGAGATAAATAGATTTATATGTTTTCTGGTCGAGTTAATTCATGATAAAATTTGTGTAGGTTCCTTATCATGTTGTGTACCTGTGAAAAATGTGTAAGGCACTGCTTATGTAGAAAAAGTATCTATTAGGGTTTATAGATCTTTTTGGCTGTTTTCTTAGAATAAGTGTTAAGGTGTTTTATATGTAAAAATAAAATATGGGAAACTTTGTGCAGTCTCTGTGTGTAATGTTCCAGCTAAGAATAATGTTAAGCATAGGTTGTTACATAGAAAAATGTGAAGTTGCTCTACAAATGTGCTTTTCTGTGTTTTCATTATGAAATTCATGTAGGAAATAATACAATGTTTTTGTTCATGAAACTTTCTCGATAAATATGAAATGTGGAGTAGAATCTGGGAAAAATATGAAAATGAGTTTATCACCCTTTTCCAGTAGGGTAGCAGTTCAAGTGGTTTGTTTTGGCATAAACTTGTTTATTTTCTGTAGGTTGATATGTTCATGCTTAGACAGTAAATTTTCTACAGTAGAGTGGTTATGAATAGGTCAAGCTAGAAAAAATATGAAACCTGATATTTGACACTTTTCATGTGGGAAGTTAGTTCAAAGCACCCTTTTGAACCGTTTATTTCATCTTTTTGTACCTGCTGTTCTGTATTTTATCTCTTGCTGGATTTTGGGCAGTGAAGTCCAGTTAGTGTTAGTTACCTTCTGGAATTTTTGTGGATTTTTCTGAGTTCAGAAAAATGCACTTGCAGTTCAAACCTGAGTCTCCTTTGATTTAATAAATGAAAAATGGTTAAATTAATAGTTTCTTTTGTGGTAATTAAGTGTTTTTCCTCAATGTCAAAAGTGATTCAACAAGTTGGATTTGTAGGTTTGCAAGAAATATCTGCATTCATACCACCACATCCCGCACCACGCATTATTTACTTAATTATTATTCACCGTATGCAATAGGATCGACAGTTCCGGAGACCGACCAGGAGCCGGAAGCAAACGACGAGCAGGAGATCCCGGAGCTGCCCAGGACCGAGGAAGTCGACACCGCACCAGAAGCTAACCTGCCTGAGTGACCCGCTCACGAGGCCTCAGTCTTTTCCCAAGGCAAGCCCCGGAGCATCCTAAGTCTCCCAGTTTTTACAATTAAATTACTTGAGTATTTTTATATTGTGCTGCATTAGGTATAGGAGTTGTTTGAATCCTACTTGATGCATTATCCTTCCTTGATTCTTACTTACATCTGCCTTGTTATCCTGTCATTCATTTATATGTAGAATGGCTTAGCCTGCTTAATAAAAGTAGTAGTTAAGGATATTCCCGTAACACCCCTGGTGGGTAGTTACCGGATCACGGTTGGCTATATTTTGCTATCGTCGAAAAGAACCTAAGTAGTAATGAAATACGGTCAACTGGAAGGCAAGGCACAAGTTTGGAAACTTGGGGCAGTCCGTCCGTTGGATCGTGTAGGTTTGTATCGATGTTGGCCCTCGTTCATTTTTGAACGCGCCCTTTTACTTAGGGATATGTCGGTGCCGTAATCATCGACCCCAAAGCCGGTTAGAAGCTGATCGGGCCGGTCTCAACCCGTGTCGCACCCTCTAGTGGAAACACGATCTGCCTCGGAATGGCCATCGTATAGTTGTAATTGGGTGGTCCGTCCTTGAACCGCGACGATTACCACCATGAACAAGCATCGAGCAGTTACCCAATGCATGGACCCGACGGGGAAAGTGTGGGTTGGTATTTAAGGTCTTTCACCAGCTGGTTTGGAATTCGATTCGAGTCGCCGTCTCCCCCGGTTAGTGGGAAACTATGGCGAGCTTCACCACGATACAACTCCATGTGATGTTTAAAGGTTTAACTAAAATATGGATAAGTCAACTTGATATGGTTATATTATTGCTTGTTAGACTCAAGTGGATGTATTAGTTCAGGTGCAAAACCTAGATAAAGAGGTAGGTCAAAAATTGACAGCTCATCAATATTATTAATTAATCCTTCTCTTAATACTGAGCTTTTCGCAACTAAGGATCCCAGCTCCACCCAAAAGCCTTGCATACCCTTGGTGTCTTTATTTTCAGTTGGACGGGTAAGTCTAGCTGAGTACATTCCCGTACTCAGGGTTTATCCTGTTTGTTGCAGATGGCCAGGTGTACTATGGCTATTGTAAGCACTGCCTCTACCCGGTGGAGGGTGATGAGGAGTAGGCCCAGGGCAGGGTCGTCAAGAAGCTTCTCCTTCTCTTTTGCCAGATTGAGACTCCTTGTGGCACACTATCTGAAAAAGGAGGAGTGAGTTGTGTGGGTTAGGTTATCAAACAATGTTTTATTTGGACCACATGTGTGGTGGTCGTGTTTCAAAACTGATTGAAGCTTCCACACTTTTAAATTCGGTATTGTAATAACTCTGTTTTAAATTCACACTCTGATTTTAAATTCGTTTTCATTTATCTGTGTTGTATCCTTTCGAATGTAATACTTGAACGATGTGATCCTGTATGTTGTACGATGTTTGAAATCCTTCGAGATTTTCGGACTACCTGGGTTATATGGATTCAAGTGCGGGTCGATGTCAGACGAATTTGACTAAGGCGGTACTTGTGTTCTTATAATCAGGACGTTTCCGCGACATGAACCGTCGCCGCGGAGTAGGACACTCAGGATGCTTTGAGTGCGGCGACCCCAACCACTTCATCGCCAATTGCCCGAAGAAGAACAAGCAAGTCTTCGGCAAGGCGGACCATGGGCACAAGTACGACTCCAGCAAGCGCAAGGAGAAGTACGTCCCCTCGAAGCACAAGCGGAAGGGCGGCTTCAACAAGGAGTACATCAAGACGAAGTACTTGGAGAAGGCCCAGGCTGAGCAGCGTGCGTACTTCGCCACGCTCAGCGACGTTGACGACTCGGATGACGACTCCGCTTCCTCAAGCGACGACGAGTCCGAGAAGAAGAAGAGGATCGAGGACAAGCTCAACGACCTCTGCTTCTTCGCCGACGACGAGGGCTTCTACACCATGGCCCTCGGCAAGGAGGTCGACGGTGAGCTGGAGGACACCCCTCGGAACGACGACGACGACGACGACACCTCCCAGGTAAAACGATTGGAGAACGTCTGGTTGGTGGATTCCGGGTGTTCGAGGCACATGACCGGAAACGCCAAGTGGTTCTCCAGTCTTAGTCCGGTCGCCGGAAAGGAGTTTATCACCTTCGGCGACAATAACAAAGGTAAGGTATTGTCTCGTGGGTCGGTGCGAGTTAATGAGCACTTTGTGTTGTGCGATGTTGCTCTTGTTTCTAACTTGCATTTTAACCTTCTTTCTGTTTCGCAACTTTTCGATGATGACTATGAGATTCGTTTTAAACCAAATCTCAGTCGCATTTTGGATCCTCAGGGCAATCTTGTTTGTGTGATTTCGACCTTTGGAAAAGTCTTTCGTGCGGATTTCTCGGAGTCGTTTGGAATTTCTCGTTGTCTTTTGGCTGGACCTTCCTCCTCTGATCTTTGGAAGTGGCATAGGAGACTTGGTCACCTGAGCTTTGACTTGCTTGCAAGGCTTAGTTCACTTGGCCTAATCCGAGGATTGCCCAAATTATCCATGGAGAAGGATCTTGTTTGCCATTCTTGTAGACATGGGAAGATGGTTGCCGCTCCCCACCATCCTGTGACTCAGGTCATGACCAAGCGCCCTGGAGAGCTTTTGCACATGGACCTTGTTGGTCCGGCTCGGGTGAGCTCGGTTGGGGGGAAGTGGTATGTGCTTGTTGTTGTTGATGACTTTTTGTGATATTCCTGGGTCTTCTTTTTAGCTGAGAAGACCGAGACTTTCTCCTTTGCTCGCAATCTGATTTTGCATCTTTAGAACGAGTTCCCTTTGAACTCGATGCGAGCAATTCGAAGTGATAATGGTTCTGAATTCAAGAATTCGGATTTTGAGAAGTTTTGTGACTCTTTGGGTTTAGAGCATCAGTTTTCTTCTCCCTACACACCGCCACAGAATGGTGTTGTAGAAAGGAAGAATCAGACCCTTGTAGAGATGGCCAGGACGATGCTCGATGAGCATAGGACTCCTAGGTGATATTGAGCCGAGGCTATGAGCACTGCATGCTACATTTCCAATCGCATTTTTCTCCGAGCCTTCTTGAAAAAGACTTCTTATGAGTTGCGTTTTAGAAAACTGCCCAAGGTGAGGGATACCTTTTGTATCCGAGGAGGCACCAGCTGCTGTTGAGGGGGAGGCTACATCATCTCGGGAGGCGCCACGACACATCCAGCGCCAACACCCACCTCAACAGATGATCGGCGACATCAACGATCGCGTCACTCGGTCTAGGTCACAACATATCTCTCACTTTGCTCATTCTGCATTTGTTGCTGATTTTGAACCCCGAGATGTTGGACACGCTTTGACGTATCCGGATTGGGTCAATGCCATGCATGAGGAGTTAGAAAACTTTGAGTGAAATCGGGTTTGGGTACTTGTTCCTTTTCCTCCTGAGTGTCATCCTATTGGGACAAAATGGGTTTTCAAAAACAAACAGGGAGAATATGGCCATGTTGTGAGAAACAAGGCCAGACTCATAGCCCAGGGGTACAGTCAGAAGGAGGGGATAGACTATGAGGAGACTTTTGCTCCTGTAGCTCGTTTGGAGGCGATTAGGATACTCTTGGCTTTTGCTGCATCCAAAGGGTTCAAACTTTTTCAAATGGATGTCAAGAGTGCCTTCTTAAACGGCTACATAGAAGAGGAGGTGTATGTGAGACAACACCACGGTTTCGAAACCCCAAGTTTCCAAACCATGTTTTTAAACTTCACAAAGCTTTGTATGGTTTGAAACAAGCCCCTAGAGCATGGTATAATAGGTTGAAAACCTTTTTGCTTGCTAAGGGTTTTAAAATGGGATGTGTGGATAAAACGCTTTTTCTCCTGAAGCAAGGCAGTGACACTCTCTTGGTCCAGATTTACGTGGATGATATCATTTTTGGGGGTTCTTCTCACGCTTTGGTTGCCAAGTTTGCAGACACTATGAGCTAGGAGTTTGAGATGAGTATGATGGGCGAGTAGATGTTTTTCCTCGGATTGCAAATCAAGCAATCTCGAGAGGGAACGTTTGTGCACCAGGGTAAGTATACCAAGGATATCCTGAAGAAATTCGATATGGGTGAGGCCAAGCCTCTTCCAACACCCATGTCGACCACGACGGCCCTGGATGCGGACAAGGATGGAGAAGCAGTGGACCAGAAGGAGTACCGGAGTATGATCGGGTCGCTGATGTACCTGACGGGGACACACCCGGACATTCAGTTCGCGGTGTGTCTTTGCGCGCGCTTTCAGTCGTCGCCGCGCACTTCTCACCGTCAGGCGGTCAAGCGCATTATGAGGTACTTATCCTTCACTCCAGAAGTTGGGATCTGGTATTCGGCTTCCTTCACCCTCTCCCTTTGCGGTTATTGTTGACGGTCCTTAAACACCTGTTTTACCGTCAACATTTGACCCTAAAGTTCACTAAAAAGGCAAGAAATGTAGTCAAATAGGTTTCAAACTATCCAAATTCCACATGTCCATAGAATTCTATTTGAATGTAGGATTTGAACCAAATTTGGACATATGGACCCACCAAAGGCCAAGCCCACTCAGCAGGGCCCAAATGGGCCTAAGGGGGGTGGCGCCCGCCACCTCTAAGTGGCGCCCGCCACTTGGGTTGGTCCAAGTGTCACCCCCTGCCACGTCACCGATCCGTGTGACCTCCCCATGGCCAAATCCTGGCCCTTGGTCACTAGGTTAGTGGCATCGGACGGCTCAGGGAGGAGTGGCGTGGATCAAGGCTGAATGTTGGTTGCTAGGACATGCAACCGACCTCCAAACCGCCTTGGACAACCACCTGGATGCCGTTGAAGCAGAGGCGGTTCATCCAACGGCCAGGGAGCTGGCGGCCGCCAGTAGGGGGTGGCGCCCGCCACCTGACCTAACCCTAGGTCGGTTGGCTGCCCACTATAAGAACCCCCCTCACTCATTTGAGCTATAAATAACCCCCTGGCGAAACTACTTCACACATCCCCTCATATCCCACACTTCCAAGAGAAGCAAAGCAAGAGAAGCAAGTGAGAGTTAGGTTAGAAGCTTAGAGAGCTTAGGCAAGTAGGTAGCTAGTAGAGCAAGGCATCTTCGCCCTCGCGGTAGCGCTGCTCAAGGCTTAGCTCAAGAGTAGAGGCGTGCGAGTGATCGGTTCTAGAGCTGGGAAGAGTCTTCCTTCATCTCTAGATTAGGTTTTGCTCTTGTTACTCAAGCATTTACTATATTCTAGTTCATCATTTCAAGTATTACTTTATTCTACTTATTAGTATTGAGTGGTATACTTGATTGATTGCTTGAGTGCCTAGCTATCCTACAGATCAATTCACTTAGCCATAGTAGTTAATCTCTAGTGAGCTTAGTGTTTGATCTTTGCCAATAGGTTGCTTAGTTAGTTTAGTGTTTATCTTATTAAGTCAAGTGTTTGCTCTGACGTCCGCAAGGGTGTCTCTATTCAGAGCTAGGGTACAGATAGTTAGAATATAGTTAAGCGTGGTGCTTAGTTATGGACTTACCTTCGGATACGGCTGGACCCCCGGATAGCTGTGGTAGCAAGCAGGTGGTGACAGCCCTGTGCGCCTTGAATTCCACCACGTAGTTGGCCCAGTTTAACAGTAAGGCTCGTTGTGCTAGCGTTCAACCTAAGTAAGTGATAAAGGCTAGTACGCCTCGACACTTGACAAGATAGGAATAAAACTATACTCAACTTAGTTGCTTTATTGTCTTTTGCCTGCCTTGCTTCGAAACTTTCTCGCTTCGTAGTTATCTTGCTTGGTAGTTATCTAGGAGTTGTTAGTAGTAGTTAGTTAGTTATCTTTAGTTACCCCAATCTATCTATCTAGTTATCCACCCTACCTTAGCCATCCAGTTCATCCTTACCTAGCCATCCATATATTCTTTCTAGCCTTCCATCCCTTCTCTTCCCTTTTCCCCTTTTCTCTTTTCTTATTTCTTCGACTCTCATCCCCTCCTTGACTCGACTCATACACCACCCTAGCCTTCCCTTGGGATCAAATAAATCGACACCTGGTATTCCCAAGCGAAGTGCTACTACGATAGTTCTGTGCGCTTGCAGAATCTCCTCCTGGTAGATTGCATTCTCTATAGCTAGCTCCTACTAGTGTCGGGATTGACAACCCCGCTTGGCATTAGTAGATAGCTACTTTAGTTACCCTATCCTAGGTGTAGCTAAGAACTACCAACAAGCATTTATGGCGCCGTTGCCGGGGAAGGCAATCGGTGTATCAGTTGAGTCCGTGTCGAATTTATCTTCGCTTAAGCTCCCGCTTAGCGAATCCCATCTTACCCCATTCTTTCTTTCCTTAGTCCTTCTTATCTTTTTCCTTCATCTTCTTCAACTTCTTTCTTTCTTATCTCGTTCTATCTTCACGATGGCCAACAAGACCATTTGTGAATTTTCTACTCCTTCTGCCGCTAATGTAGCGATAGGACCAGACGTGATCGATGCCAACCTCAATTTTGAGTTAAAACCGGCTCTGATCACGATGGTCCAAGCTAGCCCGTTCTGTGGCAAAGCTCATGAGGATGCCAATGCTCACCTCCAACAATTTTTGGAGATTTGCGGCACCTTCACCATTAAGCGGATAACCCAAGAAGCCATCCGTCTTCGTCTCTTTCCTTTCTCTTTGATAGGAAAAGCGAAGCAATGGTTCTATACTGATCGAACGCTGTAGACACATGGGACAAGTGTTCCAATGCTTTTGTCGCCAAATTCTTTCCTATGGGCAAGACGAATGCTCTTCGCAACAAAATCTCCAGCTTTACGCAACAAGCCGAGGAATCTATCCCCGAGGCTTGGCAGAGGTTGCAAGAGTATGTCGCTGCTTGTCCGCACCATGGTATGGAGGACTGGCTATTGATCCAGAACTTCTACCATGGCCTAACCCCTCTCTCTAGAAGCCATTTGGATGCCGCCGCTGGCGGTGCATTCTTTTCTCTGAATGTTGCAGATGCTAAGGCTCTCATAGAGAAGATGGTGTCGAACCAAGGATGGAATAACGAGAGACTGCAGCCCCATAAGCGAGGTATGCATTCCCTTAAGGAGGCCGACATGATCGTGGCCAAGATGGACCTGCTGGCAAAGAAGCTGGACAGCTGTGAGAAGATGAACCAACAAGAGAGTGTCCAATCTCTGGAATCCTACATGACTGGTGAAGTCTGTGGAGAAACCGGACATTCTGGGAGCCACTGCCCCGAGCTACATGAAGATTTGAACTTCATCAACAACAGTAACGGTTTTCGTCAACAGAATCAAGGATGGAATCAGCACTCTAATTCTCAAGGTAACAATTCATTCCCCCGCTGTAATTTTCATAATTCTGATAATCTATCATTCCTGAAGAATTTAGTTTACTCACAAGGTAAAACTACTGATTTCTTGAAAGAGAGATTAATGGAGAATGATAAAATCATTGAGAAAATAAATGCTAAATTGGAAGATTTCTCATCTGCTCTGAAAAATCAATTAAGCTTTAATAAGATGTTAGAAACCCAATTAGCTCAACTTGCTGCTATCATACCATCTTTTGAATCTAGCAAAATTCCTGCTAAACGTGACATGGAAACTGCTAATATGGTTGAAATAAAATATTTTAACTATTATGAAGATCAAACCATGACTGTTAAAAAGGGTGATCCTGGTAGTCCCATAATTAGATGCTCAATCTTTGGTGAAGTCTTTAAAAATGCCATGTGTGATTTAGGATCGAGTGTGAACATTCTATCTAAAGATTTTTATGAAAACTCATCCTTTCCACTCATGTCATCCACATCTGCCTATGTTGTGCTAGCTGATCAGTCCACTTGCTATGTAGAAGGAATAGTCAATGATTTACCTGTTCATATTAGAGGTTCATATGTTCCTACTGATTTCATAATACTAGATATGGGAAATAGGAAAGATGTGCCTCTAATCTTAGGTAGACCCTTCTTGAATACTGTTAATGCTTGCATATATGTGGGAAGTGGTAAAATTCAAATGACATTAGGAGGGAGGAAGGAAATATTCTCCTTCTCCCATGGTCCCGCATATGCCGCTAATATGCAGGAAGCAAAACCCGTTCGTACCAAGAAGAGGCGCCCAAGAACAGGGTGGAGCAGAAAGAAAGAACCACCTCCTCCTGAGTTGTGTAATTCACATAACAAGGGAGAGGTGCCAAAAGAAGAAGAACCAGATGGAGTACTAAGAGAAGAAGTGCCCAAGGAAGAAGATCCACCCGATAAGGATGAAACTCCATGGACCTAAGGTATGGTTTTATTTTTAATTTTTCCCTTCAAATTTCCCTTTTTAAAATAAATAACATATGTCATGCATGAAGCTAAAAAAACCAGTTATCATTAGTTTTATGCATAGGTATATGTTAACTTAGTTAGAACAATAAAATATCAAAATAGGATAGTTTCCCTTTTCACAACATTAGATAGTTCCCCTTTTAATAAAATGAGAACAAGAGCTCCGACTGAGAAAGACGAAGGCCCTTCACCAAGCAAGAAGCCAGCTTGGGGGAGACTCCCGCTCCGATAAGGTATGTCTCAAGCCTACACTTTACATTCAGTTCTTAAATTCTATATCTTTTGAATGTCACATGCTTGCCTAAATAACCACTCCATGAATAAAACTGATAATATCTGCTTAAACAAGTTGAAACCTGAATAAGATTTGAAATATGCCATGCAAATGCTATTGTTATGGTTTGAATGACTAGTCTTATCTAAGTTGTAGCTTTTGTGGGTTGCACATGTTTTAACTAAAATCATGCTTAGTGAATAAAGTTAGTAAGAAATGGAGTAATTCTTTAAACTTGTTAAGGTGAAATTAGGACCTAATCTGGAGGATTTCTTTTTAAAAAATTATGAAAACCTTGGTAAAGGTCCTCCTAGATTTTATCCCATCCCACCACCAGCCAAATATTTGTTAGTCATTAGTCAAAACTACAAAGAGCTTTGTTTGTGTTGAGCTTTGTTAGACCTCATAGATCTTAGTAGAGAAACTTATCATATCTTTTGAATCAAGATTCACGTACACCCACCATAATTTGCCTACTTTCCACTTTGGAAGTTTGCAACCACCAAATAAATTGCTTATTCTCTACACCAGAGATATGCAATACCCTGCCAAACATCCCATTGCTAGCCTTATACTATTCCTACACTAGGAATAAGCATTTCTCCCTCTTCCCCTACTCATTTCAAAAATCCTTTCCTATAGATGTCTGGGGAAATCTAGAGCTAAAAGAGAGAGAGAAAATGAGCAAAGTAGCTCAAGAAAGGACTATGTCCTGAAGAAAAAAAAAGTGAGCAAAGTAGCTCAAAAGAGGACTATGTCCTAAGAAAATGTGAGGACACATCTTTTGTCTACTCACTATGTATCCAAAAAAGAGAGAATTATCATTAGCTCTAGACCCCAGAAATTAACTAGGAAGGATTATGAAATATCTCTCTATACACTTCCACATAACCAGATATGCACATCTTGATCAATTTTTATGATTTGCTGCTCCTTATGATCTGAGTGTCTAGCTTAGCAATAAACATCAGGCAATCTGCTCATGGTTCTTAGCCTACCTATAACTCCACATATCATTCTTTAGAAATAGGAGAGGCTACATTTTGGCCTAAGTGAGGATTTAAACACCATTGAGTGATTGAGTGAATCTTGGAGGACTTAAGCAAGTTGTTATCTTTTGAAAACCTTGAAAAACCTCTAGACAGAATCCTAGTCAAACCTAAGCAAGATAAAAGTTTCCTATCTACTGCTTTATCTCACTCTTGCATGTTTGAAGTGAAAAGCTATAAGCCCCACATTGCTATGATTAATGATATATGCTAAGTTATTTCTCACTATACAATATGCACTTGCAGACATCTTAAGTTGCTATCCATTTCATGCTCAATGCTTAAACCGCATTGTTGCTCGAGGACGAGCAACAGGTTAGCTTGGGGGAGCTTGTTGACGGTCCTTAAACACCGGTTTTACCGTCAACATTTGACCCTAAAGTTCACTAAAAAGAAATGAAATGTAGTCAAATAGGTTTCATACTAACCAAATTCCACATTTCCATAGAATTCTATTTGAATGCAGGATTTGAACCAAATTTGGACATATGGACCCACCAGAGGCCAAGCCCACTCAGCAGGGCCCAAATGGGCCTAAGGGGGGTGGCGCCCGCCACCCCTAGGTGGCTCCCGCCAACTCTAAGTGGCGCCCGCCACTTGGGTTGGCCCAAGTGTCACCCCCTGCCACGTCACCGATCCGTGTGACCTCCCCAAGGCCAAATCCTGGCCCTTAGTCACTAGGTCAGTGGCATCGGACGACTCAGGGAGGAGTGGCGTGGATCAAGGCTGAATGTCGGTTGCTAGGACATGCAACCGACCTCCAAACCGCCTTGGACAACCACCTAGATGTCGTTGAAGCAGAGGCGGTTCATCCAACAGCCAGAGAGCTGGCGGCCGCCAGTAGGGGGTGGCGCCCGCCACGTGACCTAACCCTAGGTCGGTTGGCTGCCCACTATAAGAACCCCCCTCACTCATTTGGGCTATAAATAACCCCCTGGCGACACTACTTCACACATCCCCTCATATCCCACACTTCCAAGAGAAGCAAAGCAAGAGAAGCAAGTGAGAGTTAGGTTAGAAGCTTAGAGAGCTTAGGCAAGTAGGTAGCTAGTAGAGCAAGGCATCTTCGCCCTCGCGGTAGCGCTGCTCAAGGCTTAGCTCAAGAGTAGAGGCGTGCGAGTGATCGGTTCTGGAGCTGGGAAGAGTCTTCCTTCATCTCCAGATTAGGTTTTGCTCTTGTTACTCAAGCATTTACTATATTCTAGTTCATCATTTCAAGTATTACTTTATTCTACTTATTAGTATTGAGTGGTATACTTGATTGATTGCTTGAGTGCCTAGCTATCCTACAGATCAATTCACTTAGCCATAGTAGTTAATCTCTAGTGAGCTTAGTGTTTGATCTTTGCCAATAGGTTGCTTAGTTAGTTTAGTGTTTATCTTATTAAGTCAAGTGTTTGCTCTGACGTCCGCAAGGGTGTCTCTATTCAGAGCTAGGGTACAGATAGTTAGAATATAGTTAAGCGTGGTGCTTAGTTATGGACTTACCTTCAGATACGGCTGGACCCCCGGATAGCTGTGGTAGCAAGCAGGTGGTGACAGCCCTGTGCGCCTTGAATTCCACCACGTAGTTGGCCCAGTTTAACAGTAAGGCTCGTTGTGCTAGCGTTCAACCTAAGTAAGTGATAAAGGCTAGTACGCCTCGATACTTGACAAGATAGGAATAAAACTATACTCAACTTAGTTGCTTTATTGTATTTTGCCTGCCTTGCTTCGAAACTGTCTCTCTTCGTAGTTATCTTGCTTGGTAGTTATCTAGGAGTAGTTAGTAGTAGTTAGTTAGTTATCTTTAGTTACCCTAATCTATCTATCTAGTTATCCACCCTACCTTAGCCATCCAGTTCATCCTTACCTAGCCATCCATATATTCTTTCTAGCCTTCCATCCCTTCTCTTCCCTTTTCCCCTTTTCTCTTTTCTTATTTCTTCGACTCTCATCCCCTCCTTGACTCGACTCATACACCACCCTAGCCTTCCCTTGGGATCAAATAAATCGACACCTGGTACTCCCAGGCGAAGTGCTACTACGATAGCTCTGTGCGCTTGCAGAATCTCCTCCTGGTAGATTGCATTCTCTCTAGCTAGCTCCTACTAGTGTCGGGATTGACAACCCCACTTGGCATTAGTAGATAGCTACTTTAGTTACCCTATCCTAGGTGTAGCTAAGAACTACCAACAGTTATTCTGATGCCGATTTTGCTGGATGTCGCATTGATCGCAAGTCCACTTCTGGGACTTGTCAGTTTATTGGTTCTTCTCTTGTTTCGTGGTCCTCTCACAAGCAGTCTAGTGTCGCCCAGTCTACCACGGAGGCTGAGTATGTTGCTACGGCTAGCTGTTGTTCCCAGTTACTCTGGATGATGGCCACTTTGCGTGATTTTGGTCTGAGTTTTACTCGCGTTCCCTTGCTTTGTGACAGCACGAGTGCGATTAGCGTTGCTAAGAAGCCCGTGCTGCACTCTAAGGCCAAACACATTGATGTGCGCTTTCATTTTCTGCGAGACCACTATGAGAAGGGTGATATCGACCTTCACCATGTCGATACTCATCATCAGTTGGCTGATATTTTCACCAAGCCTTTGGACCAATCAACTTTTGCTAGGTTGAGAGGTGTGCTTGTCGTGTGTTTCCCCTTTTAGATGGTGGAAACGTTTTGGCTTTTGTATTATTCACTAACTTTGTACTTTTATTTAGATTTCTTCATGCATCTTTGCATTTCATCCTGCATATTTACATTCAGAGCTTCATGTATATAATCTTTAGAATGTGACTATGCTCTGTAGAGTATTTTCTCCGATGCTTTAAGATTGATGCTTGTAGCTTATGCTCTTTCTGATCACGGATACATGTTGTGAGCAGAGCTATTTTATGAATGGTGAATTTGCTTAATGAACATAAAACTTGAAAATGTTCACCATTGAGATAAGCAACTAACATGTGTAGAAGTGTTGAAGTCACTTGTGCTTTTCATATATGCTAGGTTGCTATGTCTCTAGTTCTGAGTCATTCACTTGCTTGGTATATTCATATGCTGCTTTAATCTTGAACCAAGTCAAGTAAATTGGAAAGATCGAGATGGGATTGCTTGTCAGCACATCACAGTTTTGAGACTATTTCTCATTGCACTTTGAGTTAAACTTGAGCTGTGTACTGTATGACCGAAACTGTTGCTTTAAGCTTCTGATTGCTTCTGCATAGGCTTCGCATAGTTGAAAAGTTAGGCAATGACAAGTTTTCAAACTCTCGCAATCATATGCTAAAATTTGACCTTGTGTAAATTAACCGCTGCAACTCTGATAAAATTTGGATACACAAGTCTATGTTTCATTCTATAGCATGATGATTGAACTGTGCTAGGGGTAGTTCACCTTGTATACATGTTGAGCACTTGTCTGATTTCTTGTCTTCACATACTTAGTGCTATTTTGATGGTGAATACTTTTTGGCTGAAAACTGCTCTTTTTGGTGATCAGTTTGAGCCTTTGCTAGCTTCTTATGGACGTTGTTGAGTCATCAGATCAAAACTGTTTAGAGCATCCTTGCACTCTCTTGATTATATTCCTAAAGCTGCTAACTTGCATTTTTACTCATGCATTTTTGGAGGGAGATATTCTGTCAAAGGGGAGACATTTGAGTGCGTGTGCACATTTGCTTGATGGTGCATTTTCAACTAAGGGGGAGAAAATATTGACAAATCATGAGTTCCCTGGGTTGTGTGAACTATTTGAGGGGGAGTTTGCTAGTTGTGTTGAGCTTTGCCTTTTTCTTAAGGGACTAGCAAACATTTTCAGCTCCTTTTCAGCTCTTCAATTGGTATCGAACTCTTTTGATTTTGAGTTGGTAACAGTTGGTTTCGAGTTGCTTTGCTAGCGGTGTTGAGCCCGTTTTGCCTCTTCTTGAGGGCTAGCTCTGTTTTGCTTGAATTTTGAGTTGATTCTTCAATTGGTATCAAGTTTTCTCGCTAGTGGTGTTGAGCCTGTTCTACCTCTTCTTGAGGGCTAGCTTTGCTTTGCTTGGTTACGTCGAGCCGTTGCCCATGTCTTTGGGAACCAAGTTGTTTTGCTCTTTCCACTTGACCTTTTTCGGCTTTGTTATGCTTTTGGGTCATTTGGTCGAGATCTCTCTCTTTCTTCCTTCCTTCTTCTATTCCGTTATGATTTGTGTTGGTAGTTGACAATGCACTCATCAAGGGGGAGATTGCAGATACATGGGTGTATGCCGAGTCTCTGAGTGATGAGTGATTGTCAACTGGGATGATGTGCATGTTCTTTGGCTTGTATTGTGCAGGTGTCGAGCACGGATACAGTGATCGAGGGCAAGGTGAAGGTCAAGTAGAGACGTGCCGTGCCGATGGACCGAGAGTGGCGAAGGGCGGACATGAGGCTTGGACTGAGGGACCGGTGGCCCGAGGATCAGCTGTGGTGGCTGACAGCCTGGGACAGCGACGAGCGAAGACTTGCGGTCACGTTGTTGCTCAGGTCGAGGACCTGAGGACGCGTGTTGGTGGACGGGGTGCACGGGCGGTGCATCCCTTCTACGGCTCGGTTTGGTGGTTGAGCCACAGAAAAACCAGCGAGTGGACGGTTTCCAGGTTTGGGCCTCAAAACCTGGGCGCTGATGGTTTTCTGAGTTTGGGCCACAAAAATCAGGCGATGGACGGCTAGTTTCCCGGTTGGGCCTCAAAACCGGGGGCGAAGTCCGGGAAAAGGACGAGCGGAGCGGTGGCGGCACGTGGCGGCAATCGGTGAGGTTGCGTGGAGGCAACGCTACCAGTTGTGCGGGCGTGGCCGTCGGATCACCAGCATCTTCGAGTTGGTCCAGAATAACCCTAGGGTTTAGCTGGTTTGCTCTGTAATTAGAGTGGGGTAGAGTAGGAATTAGAATTAGGATAAGTAGATTGAGGCACCCTCCTCCCATTTTATCTTAGTCATTTGCTCTTTGCTTCTAGGGTTTCCTGCTCTCCCAATCCCCTGCTGTAGCTACTGAGATCCGCAGAGAATCATACCTCTGTGTACTGGAGATTTTGAGGAAGTGAGACCGTAATCTCACTATTGTAGCGTGTGGTAGCCACACGGTTGCAGATCGGTGACTTGATTCGCGTTTTGTTCGTGTTCTTCGTGTTCTTTGTTTCTTCACGATTTTCCCATCACTCGATCTCCCTCTCTATTGCGTCTTTGCGAAATCCGTTTGAATCAACTTGTTCTTTATAGTGAGGAGATAATTTCCACCGAAGGAATTCATCTAACTCCTCACGAACAAGTAGATCGGGTTGATTTCGTTTTAGTGGCGCTTTTTCGTTCATACTCCTCCCCTTTTGAATTCCCGGTGATTGAGTCGATTTGAGCGGATGATTTCTTGGGGATAGTCTCCTAACTACCTCATGATCATCCTCTCCAAGTTTGGGAACGTGGGATAGAGTTTTGATTCGGATTTGGGAAGAGTTGTGTGAGGGGCGACTGAAATCGGCCTCACTAGGAGGTCGCGGACAGTCCGTCGTTCCTCCCGCGGACAGTCCGCGCGTCGGGGACTTGGCTCGACCAGTGGCCGCGGGTCCTTGCTGTTTGGGTCTCGGTTGACAGGCGGACAGTCCGCTGGTATAAACCGCAGACAGTCCGGGAGTCGTGCAGGGACTGTTCAGCAACCTTGCTGTTTCGCTCAGTTGGCCGGCGAACAGTCCGCCATTCCCTCGCGGACAGTCTGCAGTAGGGGCGGACAGTCCGGGACCCCAGGGCCGGACAGTCCGGGATCCTACTGAGTGTTGCATTTTAGTGCGTTTGCTCTCCCGGCTTCTTTTCTTGGTTTTCGGACTTCTCGCTTGGCCCTAGAGTTGATCAAGGAACCTTTCTAGATATCTTTGCTACTAGTTAGCATAGGTATTTGAGAGTTTCTCGACGTAGCCATCTATCTACGTTCGGGACTTGATTTTGGAGGGTTGAACTTGTGCCGGAGCTTTTGGCGTTTGGTTTGCTATCGCTTTGTGGTGCCTCGCTGTGATCCTAGGGATCATCCACCCTCTTCCAAGGGTCGTGAGCATCACGGTTTCGATCGAAGCTTTCGGGGGTTGATTTTGGGGACAAAAGGCCAAAGTTTCGAGAGAAATTTTTGTGCTCCCATTCACCCCCCCTCTGGTCGCCTTGCTATTTCATTCTCGGTCCTTCAGGAGTTAATAATATAATGGTGAGACATGCAAGCAAGCAGGCGAGTAAGCATGTATAAGTGAGCGAATGCGCAAAGCAGAGTGTTGTGGTAGAGTGGGTTGCAATCAGGTAATAATGGCTTAGGTAGTATCATGCATCAATATACTAGCAAAGGAATAAATATAAAGCGCTAGCAAGTCTACATATTTGCAATGTCTAATAGGATTCTCTAAAATAGGGTGCTGCCATGACACCTGCGAAGTAGTCGTAGTCGTGGTTAATTATTCCTCGTTGGTGTTCCATCAGCGAGGTCGTCTCCTCCTGAGTTGACTCCATCTTGCAGTCCTTATTGTCGTCCATGCTCTCTTGATCCAATTGTATGCTACTCCACAAAACGACACACAAGGCAAGAGAACACTCACACCATAATTGAAACGACAACAAGACGTAGGAAGATCCATTAACCCCAACGTGACACTAAAATAGACAAGGTTTAGCTCTCGCGGCGTTTGTCCAATTTCCTCGAGCTAGGAACAAGGTGGTGGTTTGCATGTTTAAGTCTTGGCCATGCCAATACGACTTTATGACATAGGGTTCAAACCAAGGCCTATCCTTAGCAACACCACGGCTCTCATCCTTCGATTAGGTCGTCATTTAAACAGGGCGAAAATCGCAGGATGGGCCTAATGAATAAAGTACGACGGGGTTTGGCTCGTGTAGCCTTATCCCAACGATTAACACCATTTGACTTGTCTCTAAGGTTCCTTGGCTTGCCCGCTATGGCAAAAGCGGTAGCGCAAAAGGATTGGAGATCTACAATCCTCTCGACCCACATGACACATTACGTCAGGAACCAAGGCTCAGGGTCACTCATAAGAGCGGGGTCAGCTTAGCACATCTATGCCATGTCCTCAGGCACATCTGAAAGTGCATGTTGCACTTAAGTGTGATTTTGGATGATTTGATGACAATGTTGATTAAAGATCTAATATGTTTGCTAAGTGTGACACAGGGAAATGATTATCTCACTATGTACTTGAAATGTAATGCAAAGCCAAAATGATGGATTGTTGTATGAAGATCATGTCACAAGCACAAAACAACAATGAGAATGATATTGATATAAAGGGTTATCGTATTGTGGGATAATCATAGTGTATTTATGTTTGCTAAGAAAGGATTCAAAATAAAGCATGGTTGAATGGCTTGAAATGGTGAAGATAGCAAGGAAAGAGTCTTTGAGGTACTAAGCAAGGGTGAAGGGCAAGCGACGGCTTGGCGGCCGAAGAACCTAGCTAGAGTGAAGAAGAAAGTACTTGCATTTAGTCGAAGGATCAATCAAGCTTGAAGATCGCATCTAGTGGAGAATCGACATTCCTAGCAACAATATTGATTGGAGTGACTTGGCACATTTGGAATTCCATTATATCACTTGAATGGAGTCAAGTCACATGCTCAAGATGGCTTTGCTTGAGGGATATCTACTTCTAAACATGACAAGCATTCCTTCCAATATAGAGAATGAAGAGAAGCGGCTTGGGTTCAAATGGAGATCAACTCAAGAGGTTTAAAATTCGTATTTCAATTTATCTTGAGTAAATAGGAAAGCCGTACTATTAAGAGGGATGCAACATATAGTAGATGATTCTTCATAAGTGCTCAATCCAACCTAAGTGAGACATGAGAGAGCCAGAGCTAACTTTCAGCTGAGTGTTGCACTGTCTGTCCATACCGGACATGTCCGGTATGCATACCGGACATGTCCGGTATGAGCCCACAGCAGTGCGGCCATCCGTCTCGCCCGAGCCTCTGCGCCAGGCCTCGGCCTCGGCGCTCAAGCTCCGTCTCGCCCGAGCCTTTGCGCCAGGCCTCGGCCTCGGCGCTCAAGGTCCGTCTCACCCGAGCCTCTGCGCCAGGCCTCGGCCTCGGCGCTCAAGCTCCGTCTCGCCCGAGCCTTTGCGCCAGGCCTCGGTCTCGGCGCTCAAGCTCCGTCCCGTCTGAGCCAGGCCTCGGCCTCGGGCGCTCTTGTGGAGTCCATACCGGACATGTCCAGTATGCATACCGGACATGTCCGGTATTAGCGGAGTTCTGTCTCGCAGCTTGTGTTCGAGGTTTGAAAGATGGTTGGTTAAGAGTGCTTCTCGCGCAGTCAAGTCATACCGGACATGTCCGGTATTCACGTGTTCTGTCTCATTGCCTGTGATGGGCAGTACCACCGCCCCCTGGGCCGGTACCACCCACCGGTACTACCGGGGTTATAGCGGTAATACCGGTAGGCCAAAAATTGGCCCAACACAGAGAGGTTGCAAAACCGCCCCGTATAACTACCGGTACCACCGGCATTGGGGCCGGTACCACCGGGATCGTTTGAGCAGTTTGAAAGTTGGTCTGTTCAGTATGTTTCTCATGCAGTGAAGTCATACCGGACATGTCCGGTATGAGCTGACTCAGCCAACGGCTAGAAAACGGCTAGTTTCGAATGTGTGCTTATAAATACCCCCAAGCCTCCACCTTTGGAGGCTGCTGATTCTACTGATTCCCACACTCGTTCTAAGCCTTTCAAAACACTTTCCAACCCTCTCTTAGTGAGTGATTGACTTCTAATTGCCAAATCCATTTGTGGGTTGTGAGTGAGATTCAAATTAGAGAGCAAGCCATCACTTGAGCACTTGTGCAAATCGTCGATCTTGTTGTGCGCAATTCGTTACTCTTGGACTCTACGGTCCTAGACGGCTAGGCGTCGCCGTTGAGCACCCAAGAGATTTGTGGAGTGCCTCGGAAAGTTTGTGAAGGTTCGATCTCTCCTCAAAAGAGATCAACTAGTGGAAGGAGCATTGCGGGTGAAATAGACCGCGGCTAGAGTGACCTGTGGTGTCCTCTAGAGCCCACCTTTGTGGTAGCTCGCAGCCGGCTCAACGGAGAGTAGGACCCGAGGGGGTGCCGAACTTCGGTGAAACAAATACTGTGTCTTCCCCTTGTGATTTACTTTCAGTTATTCGTTGTTCTTCGCTGTGAAACTTGTTTTTTGCAGGAAATCTGTTATACATATACATCACATACATTGCGTGTAGGTTGTGTGAGAAATTGGAGAAGAAAAGGAGCAGTCCTGCACAATTCGTGCATACCGGACTTGTCCGGTATCATACCGGACATGTCCGGTATTTGCTGACTGTGCCCAATCAGTTTATCCTTTGAGCTAATCTTTGTGGTGCAGGACATTAGCTTCTAAGTGTTTTAAATACTTGTCGTATACTTTGTGTTTGTCTCTTGAGGGGTTGTTTTACTCCGATTGGGAGTTTCCAAGTAATTGGAAACTCACATACTAATTGCTTCCGCATTATAAGTTGTAAATTTTCAGAAAAGCCTATTCACCCCCCCTCTAGGCGACACCTTAGGTCCTTTCAATTGGTATCGGAGCTTGGACTCACGTTTGAGCTTCACCGCTTGTGAGAACCGATGGATTCGCCTATGGAGACAAACGTGGTGCTTCTCCAAAATGATGGTTCAAACTTTCTATCTTGGTCATCTTATGTACTCAATGCATTTCGGGCTATTAGCCCCATTATTGAGCATATTGTGGATGCAAGCATATCTCTTTCTATAGTTGATTGGAGCAACTATAAGAACTTGACAAAAGAGGAAGAGATATGTGTGCAACTCAATGCTCATGCGTGTTTGATCATGTTGAACTCATTGAGTGCAGAGGTTCTTAAGGAGGCTATCTACAACGGAGAATCTCCACCGGAGAGTGCTCATATCATTTGGACCAGACTTGCCCACTTGTATGGGAAGTCCAAATGTGATGAAGCATATGATTGTGATTCAATGGAAATGAAGTCCATTGAGTCATCATCATGTGAGGAAGCCTCAAGAAGCCTTAAGGAAGACGAGCCTGATCGAGGGCTGCCAGCTGCTGCTGCTCTGGACCCTGTCTGTCCATACCGGACATGTCCGGTATGGGTACCGGACATGTCCGGTATCAGCCCAGCAGACAGGGAGATGACAGCAGACAGCAACAGCCCTCAAGCTCGATGGCGACCAAGTGATGAGTCAACCTCAGTATCTCATGACACTCATCACTTGTGTCTCATGGCCAAGAAGAACAAGAAGAAAGCAACCAAGAAAGATCAAGAGAAGATTCTTGGTGAGATCAAGGAGAAGGCATCAAGAGATAATCAAGTAGAGAGTGATGAGGATGATGAAGATGATGAATCACTTGATTATCTCAAGTATGAAGACAAGCTCTTGTTCGTCAACTTGTTGAAGAAGAATGATGAGCTAGAAAAGGAGGTGGAGGAACAAGAGCAATCCCTTCAAAATCAAGAAGAGTTCCTCATCTCCAAAATAGAAGAGCTAAAGGCATTGGAAGAAAGGTATGAAAAATTGTCAATTGAGCATGCCTTAGCTACTAACTCTCTCTCTAATGTGGAAAGGCTAGAGAAGGAGAACAACACACTTAAGGCAAAAATGAGTGATCTCTCATATGAGCACAAGTTCCTACAAGAGGACTTCACCCATCTCAAGTGCTCACATGAGAAGCTAGTAGAATCAAATGCTATGCTTGAGATTGCACATGAGGTTGTTATTGCTATGGTAAAATCTTCTCAACCTCACACTACTACACTCACTAGTGCACCATCTCAATTAAATATTATTTGTGCTAATGAGTGTGCCTCTCAAGCAAGCCAATCTTCGATTGAGCAAACTCTTAAAGAAAATGCTAGGCTCATCGAAGAAGTGGGAAATCTAAAGAGGGATGAGATTAGATTGAAGGATGAGGAGAAAGCACAACCTTCTCAAGATAACCGTGATATCATGGTGAAGAAGCTTGAGAAGGGTTCAAATCGTGTTTCCTCCAAAGTCCAACAATCTAGTCACACCTTAAGTCATGAGAAAGCAACCAAGAGCAAGAAACAAAAGAAAAGATTATGCTATGGTTGTGGATTGTATGGACATGAGTGGGCTAAGTGTCCACACAAGAGTTGGGCCGACAAATGTGAAGCGGCCGAACAAAAGGCATCAACCAAATTGTCCAAGCAAATGAAGAATGATGCACCAAGTCCTTGCCTCAAATGCAACAAGTTGGGTCACCTCACCAAGAGTTGCCCCACATACCAAGAGGCAAGGAGGATGGCTCAAGTTGCAATAAGAAGATGCTATGCATGCAATGAGCCGGGACACATGGTTGATGCATGTCCCAACAAGCAAGACAAGAGAAGAGCAAACAATGGGCGTATTTGCTATGCTTGTAGGAAAAAGGGGCATCTAAGCTATGATTGCCCAAATGGTATGTTTCCTAAGCCGAACACATTTGCAAATGATAAGGTGCTTAGGAAGGTCACAAAGGGACTTAGCACTAGTAAGGTGATGTGTTCACCTCATACTAGCTCTAAGGCCACTTGGGTGCCTAAGCACTTGTTGAGTAACTTTCAAGGACCCAACAAAAGTTGGGTACCAAAATGTGCTTAGGATGTTGATGTAGGTTCCAATGGTGAGATGAAGTCCTTCGGGGTGTTTGAGTAAGCAAGATGACATCTCAACTCAAACTATCAACCTATGTTGTCAATACTATCCTATATGGTTGACCCGAAGGTTATGTGATGTTGATTTCATTTTTACTCATCTACACCATTGATGATAAGTGCCTAAAACTTAGTGATTAAATGAATTTAATTTATCATTATGATATTTGTCATTCGATGCTCTTAATGGCTCTCTAGCAGAGCATTGTCTTTGATGAAGTGCAGGCAAGTGAATCAAACTAGAGCCAAAAGGAAATCTCTGAAGTGGCTGTTTACTGGTTCTGATTTGCAAATACCGGACTTGTCCGATATCATACTGGACATGTCCGGTATGGGATATCCATCCTGTCAAGATCAGTGACTCGGTATGCAAGTCTGAGCTAAGTCACGTCATACCAGACTTGTCCGGTATGGCTACCGGACTTGTCCGGTATGGCCAGAGAAGAATGAGTTTTCTGTTCTTAATTGCTAGATCTTTGTGGACTAGTCCTTTGCTCTAACTAATTACCTGCACATTAATCAATACTGAATGTTTGTATGTAGTACTTGAACATGATTCAATCTTTGGCAAATATATGTGTCTTGGTCAAGGTAGAAAAGCTTTCCCATTTTCCTTGAAAGAAAAGTAAAGTGCTTCCACAAGAAATTCAAACAACTTGAGCACTTTGTAAAGGGAAGCTTAGTTTCTACCTTGAACCACTTTGATCTAACAATTTCCTCTAAGTGATAGGATAGTTCTTTAGATAAAAAAAGGATCACTTTGACAAAGGCATAATCACTAGACAAGTCAAGTCAACACGAAGATGATCATGCCATGGTCACTCTTAGTGGAACATTTGTAAGCTCAAGGCCAAGGTATGTATTTACATGCATGCTATATAAGTGCATATAGGATTCATAATGCTAGAGTGTGCTTTCGGGGTGGTTGAGCAAGTCAAATTTGAAATTCTAACTCAACCTATCAACCTACCTTCATCATACTTGCTTATATGGTTGACCCGTTGGTAATCTAAGTCTGTCTTATCTATCTCTTCATCTTCACCATGACTTAGAGTATCAAAACTTGGTAGGATAGCCATCTTTTCACCACCTATGCTCATTTATTCATAATTGGTTTTTCTTGTGAAAAGTTGGTTATAGCAAATTACTTTGTGGCGGCCAAAGTTGAATTTTGACTCTCACATTCTTAATTGAATGAAAGTGCTTGGAAAGAAATTCAAATACTTGAAGTACTATTTGAGGGGGAGCTCAATTTCAACTTTGTGCCCTTTATGAGCTAATAAGGTCTATTGAGCTTATGATGAAGTTTATATTGATAAAGTTGACCTCTCAATGAGGACATGACTATTTGGGAATTGAGGTCAACCAAATCATCACCATGTCATGTTTGCACTTAGTGGAATTTATGGGCTCAAGGCAAAGGTATATTTTAATATGTGCATTGAAAGTGCATAATAGGCCCATAATATGTTAGCATGTGCACTTGTGTGTGATAGGATAGATATTTCCAAATCCCTTACTAGCATGAGTAGGAAGTGTGTTTTGGAAAAATATTTGACTCTTGGTCTTTGTGACCTACCCATGACACTTGCAATTATTGTTCCACTCGATTGTTTGATTGACTAATTACAAGTGGCATGGGTCCTTCTCAAGTCCTATATCTCTAAAAGTAAACTATATTCCTTGATAATCCTCTTGTCGAATCGAATCATGGACATAAGGTTTCTCTCTAATATTAAGTGACTTGAGAACCTTGGATCAAACCTAGAGCAAAGAAAACTTGAGATATGGACACAAGTACCCTTGGTGAAATCATATGAAAAGAAGAGAATAAAATATGATGGATTACATGTTCGAGGAAAGAAAGGGGTTTTTGGATGAAAAGGAAGCAAGTCTGGAGCTGTTGGACATAATCTGCTAATACCGGACTTGTCCGTTATCCATACCGGACATGTCCGGTATAAGCAGAGAAGCTCTGGAGAAAACCCGCCAATACCGGACTTGTCCGGTATCCATACCGGACATGTCCGGTATGAGCGGGGAACATAAGGCAGCTTACCCCTTCGGGCTCTCTTTCTCTCCCTCGCTTCCTTTCTTTCCCAACCGGCCAAGCAAGGAGCCGAACTTTTCCTCCCTCGGCGACCTAGAGATTCCACCTTGGAAAAGTGAGAGAGGGAGAAGGATTTGGAGAAGGATTGCATCAAAAGCAAGTGCCCGGTGTTGGATTTGAAGTTTTCCCTCGTTTCCTCTCATCTCAAGGTATTTCAAATCCCGGACTTGTCCGATCTGTTCATCGCTATATCATTCACAAATTCCTTCGGTCAAGATGATGGATTCATGGTCTAGAAGCAATGTATTAAGTTTGAGATGGATTGGATTTAGTTTGGGGAGTGAATCAAGGAACCCTAGGCGGGTGCTGCTGTGGACGTCCATACCGGACATGTCCGGTATGGGACCGGACATGTCCGGTTTTGCCCAGCAGAACAGAGTTTTCTCTGTTTTTCTCGATTCATGCCCTCTATAGTTGGTATTAGGGATAGTATTAGATGTCTACGAATGTATTGTAAACCTAGCGATCAGGTTTGATCTAGGTGCTTGCAATTCATGAGGCATTTAAACATATCTCTATTTTCCAACTATATCTGACATATCCTATGAATGTGCTTCTAAGACACCTGTGTGGTTTGTTTGGTCACAGGGCAGCAACTATGAGTGACAGAGTCGAGCCTCGAACCAAGACGAGACATGATCCAGCTAGGGAAAGGCATAAGAAGAGGAGGCAAGATTCTCACTCCGGCTTGTCAATTGGAGGCAGCAGTGGCAGTGGTCGTGGCACTACTAGACCTCCAAGGGGAGGTGCCTCTAGAGCTCCTTATCAGTTTGCAGCTCATGATGACATAGAGGAAGAAGAGGAAGAGGAAGAAGTGGAAGAAGAAATTGAAGAAGAAGAAGAAGAAGAAGAAGAGGAAGAGGAAGAAGATGCACCTCAGCAGCAGCAGGAGGGTTTACACTTTGGGGCTCTTGCGATACGCCCTGCTGCCCTGATTCCTGCTTGGGTGGCTCGTGTGGACTATCGGGAGTCCGGTGGTACACAGAAGGCCAGGAGAGAGCGGAGGAGAGACCCCAGGGGTCAGGAGAGGAACATCTATGATTACAGGTTTCACACCTTGTTCCACATTGACTATTATGAGAAGGTGCTTCTGACCAGAAACCCTGTGATCATTAGAGCTCAGTACGTTGATTGGCAGCATGCTAGAGATCATCACCGTCCTTCAGTTGAGCATGCTATTGCTATTTGCCAGCAGACAGGCCTCTACCGCATTCTGGAGTTTCAGCATGATTGGTGTGATGAGGTGATAGCCCAGTTCTATGCCACCCTATATGTTGAGGAGTCTGACGAGATTGATGAGAAGCGCATGAACTGGATGACTGAGGGTGTCTGGTACTCCGTGTCTTACAGGGAGTTTGCAGGGTATCTTGGCTTTGACGAGGAGGATCTTCATAGAGCTTGTATTCACGATGAGGTTGTGCTTCCTCCAGAGCAGCTTGGGTACATGTACCCACCACCTCTACCTGCTGGGGCAGTTGTAGGGAAAGTGAGAGGCATTCACCCTACCTATGGCTATCTCAACAGGATGCTCAGGGCCACTATTGATTGCAAGTCAGGAGACAGAGGGACACTTGCAGATTACACGAGGAACCTCCTGCACAGGTTAGCACCAGGAGCACAGCCTTTCAGTATCTTTGATTTCATCTGGTATGAGATCAAGAGAGTGGGAGAGAGGCCACTCAAGGGATGTGGATTCGCACCTTATATTCAGCATATGATTGAGCAGCAGATTGGTGCCACTTTCACCTATGACCACTCACACAGGCCCTTGAGGTTCCAGGCAGATCTTCCTGAGTCTCCTATACCTCCACCTGGACCAGGGGCAGTTCCAGCAGCAGCAGAGCCACAGCCAGAGGACCCAGTTGCAGGAGCAGCAGGAGGAGCAGCCGTGGCAGGCTCGCTACAGCCACACACTCGTTCTCACTCCACCTCTCAGGGACGTGGCAGGCAGCGCTCTCTCTTGCGCAAGGTTCTTAGCAGTATTCTCGGCGTGTGCAAGGATGTCAATGTGATCAAGGCTCAGCAGCACCGTGAGAGGCAGGCTAGGAGAGAGGACTCGAGGACGCTGAAGATGCTTCACGAGCACTACAGGTTTCAGCCCCCGAGATCCCCACCGTCAGATGACGAGACTGAGCAGCCTGAGACATTTGAGCAGCAGCAGCAGAGGTATGAGAGGGAGTTTGACGACCTTTCAGTGCGTCAGAGACAGGGAGCAGAGTCAGAGCAGCAGAGTCAGAGACAGGGAGTAGAGGCTGAGCAGCAGCCCCACGACACTCCTCCTTCAGCTCCCAGGTTCTCCACAGACCCCCTACTTCGTCCTAGCTCAGCTGAGGAGTTTGCTTCAGACGTGTGGGACAGCTTCCTTGGTGGTACCTACGGCTACCCTGACCCAGGACAGAGCTCTCGGCAGCCTGGGGACGACGACGAGTGACAGTTTCGCCTGCAGCCCTCCTGGTGTCATCCTTGAGCTTCACCTTTACCTTTTTGGAGATGGATGACAAAGGGGGAGAGATAGTTGATTAGAGCTTCCAGTCTTCATGTTATCTGTTATGTGTCTTGTATCTGGAGATTTGTACTGCAGGTGGTTTAGTTCTCAGAGTTTGAGCTTTATTGTAATATCATGAGTCATGTATGAGCTCTTTAGTGTATCCGATATCAGAGATATCTTTGTGATGAGACATGATCCTTATCTTGTAATATAATCTATCTTAGTGGTTGTGGACTTGAGAAATCTTTGTGTGAGTGCTATGTGTGTGATATGAGTAGTAATTCATTCTTCATAAGATCTTTACTTACTAATGTGTTGCATATGTCTTGGTGTATTGTTTTTCATTTATTGACTTGTGTGATATATCTTGTCATATGCATCATGATCTATATTGCTCACACACTTGCATTTCTCGGATGCAATGATTTAGGGGGAGTTTCCAACTCACCTTAGTATGTGCAAATTGACATTTTGAGGTCCTTTATGAATTCAATTCATATTGCACATATTAAGGGGGAGCTCTTCATAAATCATTGAACCCATAAGCTTAATTGTTTATCCTTTGGTAAAATTTAATCAAGGTTGTCATCAATCACCAAAAAGGGGGAGTTTGAAAGTGCATGTTGCACTTAAGTGTGATTTTGGATGATTTGATGACAATGTTGATTAAAGATCTAATATGTTTGCTAAGTGTGACACAGGGAAATGATTATCTCACTATGTACTTGAAATGTAATGCAAAGCCAAAATGATGGATTGTTGTATGAAGATCATGTCACAAGCACAAAACAACAATGAGAATGATATTGATATAAAGGGTTATCGTATTGTGGGATAATCATAGTGTATTTATGTTTGCTAAGAAAGGATTCAAAATAAAGCATGGTTGAATGGCTTGAAATGGTGAAGATAGCAAGGAAAGAGTCTTTGAGGTATTAAGCAAGGGTGAAGGGCAAGCGACGGCTTGGCGGCCGAAGAACCTAGCTAGAGTGAAGAAGAAAGTACTTGCATTTAGTCGAAGGATCAATCAAGCTTGAAGATCGCATCTAGTGGAGAATCGACATTCCTAGCAACAATATTGATTGGAGTGACTTGGCACATTTGGAATTCCATTATATCACTTGAATGGAGTCAAGTCACATGCTCAAGATGGCTTTGCTTGAGGGATATCTACTTCTAAACATGACAAGCATTCCTTCCAATATAGAGAATGAAGAGAAGCGGCTTGGGTTCAAATGGAGATCAACTCAAGAGGTTTAAAATTCGTATTTCAATTTATCTTGAGTAAATAGGAAAGCCGTACTATTAAGAGGGATGCAACATATAGTAGATGATTCTTCATAAGTGCTCAATCCAACCTAAGTGAGACATGAGAGAGCCAGAGCTAACTTTCAGCTGAGTGTTGCACTGTCTGTCCATACCGGACATGTCCGGTATGCATACCGGACATGTCCGGTATGAGCCCACAGCAGTGCGGCCATCCGTCTCGCCCGAGCCTCTGCGCCAGGCCTCGGCCTCGGCGCTCAAGCTCCGTCTCGCCCGAGCCTTTGCGCCAGGCCTCGGCCTCGGCGCTCAAGGTCCGTCTCACCCGAGCCTCTGCGCCAGGCCTCGGCCTCGGCGCTCAAGCTCCGTCTCGCCCGAGCCTTTGCGCCAGGCCTCGGTCTCGGCGCTCAAGCTCCGTCCCGTCTGAGCCAGGCCTCGGCCTCGGGCGCTCTTGTGGAGTCCATACCGGACATGTCCGGTATGCATACCGGACATGTCCGGTATTAGCGGAGTTCTGTCTCGCAGCTTGTGTTCGAGGTTTGAAAGATGGTTGGTTAAGAGTGCTTCTCGCGCAGTCAAGTCATACCGGACATGTCCGGTATTCACGTGTTCTGTCTCATTGCCTGTGATGGGCGGTACCACCGCCCCCTGGGCCGGTACCACCCACCGGTACTACCGGGGTTATAGCGGTAATACCGGTAGGCCAAAAATTGGCCCAACACAGAGAGGTTGCAAAACCGCCCCGTATAACTACCGGTACCACCGGCATTGGGGCCGGTACCACCGGGATCGTTTGAGCAGTTTGAAAGTTGGTCTGTTCAGTATGTTTCTCATGCAGTGAAGTCATACCGGACATGTCCGGTATGCATACCGGACATGTCTGGTATGAGCTGACTCAGCCAACGGCTAGAAAACGGCTAGTTTCGAATGTGTGCTTATAAATACCCCCAAGCCTCCACCTTTGGAGGCTGCTGATTCTACTGATTCCCACACTCGTTCTAAGCCTTTCAAAACACTTTCCAACCCTCTCTTAGTGAGTGATTGACTTCTAATTGCCAAATCCATTTGTGGGTTGTGAGTGAGATTCAAATTAGAGAGCAAGCCATCACTTGAGCACTTGTGCAAATCGTCGATCTTGTTGTGCGCAATTCGTTACTCTTGGACTCTACGGTCCTAGACGGCTAGGCGTCGCCGTTGAGCACCCAAGAGATTTGTGGAGTGCCTCGGAAAGTTTGTGAAGGTTCGATCTCTCCTCAAAAGAGATCAACTAGTGGAAGGAGCATTGCGGGTGAAATAGACCGCGGCTAGAGTGACCTGTGGTGTCCTCTAGAGCCCACCTTTGTGGTAGCTCGCAGCCGGCTCAACGGAGAGTAGGACCCGAGGGGGTGCCGAACTTCGGTGAAACAAATACTGTGTCTTCCCCTTGTGATTTACTTTCAGTTATTCGTTGTTCTTCGCTGTGAAACTTGTTTTTTGCAGGAAATCTGTTATACATATACATCACATACATTGCGTGTAGGTTGTGTGAGAAATTGGAGAAGAAAAGGAGCAGTCCTGCACAATTCGTGCATACCGGACTTGTCCGGTATCATACCGGACATGTCCGGTATTTGCTGACTGTGCCCAATCAGTTTATCCTTTGAGCTAATCTTTGTGGTGCAGGACATTAGCTTCTAAGTGTTTTAAATACTTGTCGTATACTTTGTGTTTGTCTCTTGAGGGGTTGTTTTACTCCGATTGGGAGTTTCCAAGTAATTGGAAACTCACATACTAATTGCTTCCGCATTATAAGTTGTAAATTTTCAGAAAAGCCTATTCACCCCCCCTCTAGGCGACACCTTAGGTCCTTTCAACATCTCTAGAGAAATGTGTTTAGGTGGTCGATCGAGTCGACGCATGGGGTCCTGAGATACAACATAGACCATAGCTTTGCTAACAAAAGGAATAGCGAGGGTACAATATATATAAGTCAAAGGTTCATTCCAACGCACACGTCATGGTAGAAGACATGGTGTTGGAAGGAGTGGCACAATATAAGATGCAAGTGCGCAAACTACTTGTAGGTCACCTGACCGGGGTGCTCTGGCACTAAGTCATTTCTAGATTCGTAGTGGTGCGGTTGTCACCGCAAGAATCAAGATATGCAGTGGTCAATGAGTACAAGCATACAAGAGTTTGTGCATGAAGAAGCATTTATAAAGCATATTCAAATAAGTGAAAAAGAGTGTAGCTCTATGGTCATGGCGAGATGTTCTCGCGACCACAAGATACACTAATAGGGGTCGTGTTACATTCATCATCACGGCCATGGCGAGACGGGTCTCGCGATCGTAACGTCCGAACGAGGTATGATTCCCTCAGCCAGCTTAAAGGCTCGGCACATAGAGACAACACACAATCGTCCATCAATACAACGATAAGAACCATAAAGCAACACAAAGACATATCGAACCAAATAAGTGGAGTAGCACATTCCCATAGCATGAGATTGGATTGATCCTGTATCACAAGTGCATATACAGGTGGTCGTAAGAACAAGGAATAGCGCGAGTACAGATGGATAAATAAGAGAATTTTCCAAGGGCTTGGTAAGTCGATGATAAGATGACACGGCTCCTAACGGGTCATGGTGGCAACAGTCACGACGTCGAGGGAGGCTCGAGGTAAGGAGCATCGAGGGAGCGTCGAGGGGTGTCGTGGCCAGTGTACTACGCAGCGCGATCGAGGGTCACAGGGTCTCTTCAATCGTCATATGCTACGGTTTCCATCAGGGGCATCCTACGGTCAAGATGAGAAGAGAATTACCTTGTCATTCGGCATGTCGACTAGGGTTCGTTCCATTTGGTCTAAACACGTCGTGGTCATGGTTTCATCATGGGCATCCTTTTGGGGTGGTCAATAACTCGCCGATGTTCTTGGAACACCGGGGTTCAGTTTGGCTTGGGCCGGTCGTGTGTGTGCATAAGTGTTCATCGGTCGGATTTGGCCTCGGTCTACGCGTTTAGTTTGGCAAGCAAGGTCAGGGGTTGGAAGAGAGGAATGTTTAACTAACCATAGTTCATCATGTAATTATGGACGACGTTTGCTTGGCTTCTAGGTATGGGCGTCGTGGTGCCATCCACGTAGCTCGTCCTTCGTCCTTTGCATGTGGTGCACCTAGAAGAGAGAGATTGATCGAAGATGCAAGTAGATTGATACGAGATAATGAGTGTTTGATAGCGAGGACAAATAGAAGTAGCCGACACGATGGCACGGGCAGGCAAGGATGGATAACATGAGTCAATAGCGATAACGAATTAGACCGGCGTGAAGGCACGGCGCAGGCAAGGATAACTTATCAAGAGTCGGTATTACAATGATGAATCAAGGTATATGGAGGATATGTAAAGGAGGTCTTCAACGAAGTGGCGCCATCGACCGAACTGTTGCGCGCACATAGCCGAATCAGCAGGGCGCACGCGGCCGAACAGCAGTGCGCACACAGCCAAACAGCGGGGCGCATGCAGCCAAACTGTGTCTCGGCAGGGAAGACGTCGAGTGAGGCGAAGGGGTTCGGCGCGGCGAGGTGGTGCCCTTCCGTGTGTCAGTGAGAACAATCGACATGAAGGCCATTTTTAGTTCATAGCCGATGACAACGACAAGGTGAACGACAACAGTTGTAGTGTTGTGGAGCTCACCAACGGTCGTGGAGGGGTTCGGCGAAGGCGAGGTCAGCATGATGGCGCCGAGGTCGATGCACGACATCACCCAGCGATGTCGTGACTTCCAGGGTCGTGGCTGCGGCATCGTGCATCGGAGGGATGAGGACAGAGCGAGTTGCAGAGGCACGGTGTGGCCGAGGACGTCGCGTCGGCATCCGTGGCTCGACGCCGCAGAGAGTAGAGCGCGTCGAGGTGGTGGCACCGGCGGGGAAGCAGGCGGTGCCACGGTGGTGTAGCTACGACGGGGCGCTGAAGGTGAAGGAGACGGTCGGCGCGATCGACACTCGTCGTGGCACGACACTGTCCCACCGAGCTTGGCTAGCACGGGGTCGCCAACCGGTGGCTTGGCGAGGCCGGTGGTGAGGCTTGGATTGCCGGTCTAGAGGCGCGAAGCAGGAGCTCGGCGAGGCGAAGCCGACGACGTTGTGTCGTGGCGAAGCGGTGTCACGGCGGTGAACGAGGTAGAGCTCTGGTTGGGTATGGCGAAGCAACAGAGGCTCGGTGGTGGGCGATGTCGTGGCTGATAGCGACCCGGAACGCCGGTGCAGGGTGGGGCGAGCCGGTGGCGGCTGGACGAAGATGACGTTGAGGTGGCCGGTGCAAGCTCTGGAAGCACACACGCAGCTGGCGCTTGACGTGGTGCGACGCTGCTCGACCTCGACCACTACGGTCGACACGGCTGCGCGCGACGGAGAGGGAAGAAGAGGGCAGGGCGGTGCGGCTGCTGAGGAGCAGAAAGAGAGAGGGACCAGCGGAAGTCTTGGTCCGAAGTTGAGCGGCGGCAGCTTGGAGGAGGAAGAGGAGAGCAGCTGTGGCAGCGACATCTTATACAACGGCCGGTTAGGGCTCGGTCGGGCGCTGTTCATCCTCGACGTCCGCGCCAGGGAACGGGCACGCGGTGCACATCAAGTTGCAGAGCAGCGGGAGCGTGAGCGCGCTTGCGCTCAGGCGGCAGCGGCGCAAGGCCTGGGGAGCGGCTCCCCTATGGTTTGGGAGTCGGCTCGGCTGGGCCTTGGGCCGGGGTATGTCGCGGCCCGAATGGAGGGGAAACGCAGGGCAGGCCGAGGTGTCGCGGGTGGGCCAAGGGGAGAAGCGGGGTGCTAACTGGGCCAAGAGTGGGAAGCTGGGCCGGCTTGCTGATTTCGCCAGCTGGGCCACAGGGATGGGAAAGGAGGTGGAGTAGAGGTTTGAGGCCCAAAAGCAAGAAGATGGTCTTCCCGTTTTCTGGTATTTTGCTATTCAATTTGTAATGGATCCCAAGATGACTTGGGGAAGTTTCAATAAGAGAATTCGAGGGAAAGTTAAAGGAGGTGTTGGGTGGAGTCCGAAAGAGTTCGGGGAGTAGTTTGAAGAATGTTGAGAGGAGCGAAGGAGGATATTCGACATAGGGTTTGAATGAGACATTGTTATGGATCTGTGCTCTCCAACATAAGACTTAAGTTGCAAAGAGAATATCCGGCAAACTCCTACAATCAATACTATATGAATGCAATAATTTATTTATAAGTCGTTCCCGGTTCAGCTAGCAACTACATGCTCCACAGAAAAATTTTAAAAAGTCCGAATTTTTGGGTTGTTACAAAAACTACGTTTGAAATTTCTCAATTTTGAAATTCAAATTTTATAACTGACCTCGGATGGTGAAACTTTCTAAACAAAAAATGTAGATCTCGATAAATTATAAAACTTTATAGTTGACAACTTTTTTATTTAAATTTGTTTAGAGCCTCAAACAAGCAATTTACATTCGGTTTAATATAATATGTGAGGAACGAAAACATAATATGTGATAGTGTGGTGCACTGGTAGAGGGAGTACGTGCGAGTGAGAGGCCGCGGGTTCGAATCACGCAGGTCGCGTTAGCTGTGAATTTTGCACGAAAAATGCTCCAACATCGAATACAACAAGATGAATGGAAAATACACCAAATTTTAAATCTTAGCTCTAGTACTGTAGCAAGGCTCCACGAAAAATTGAGAGAAGCTCTCGGCAAAGTGCACCTTTGCCGAGAGCCTATAGCCAGGGCTAACAACTGGCTCTCGGCAAAGATGACGGTATAGATGAGCCGTTTGTGGAGCCGAGCCTTTGCCGAGAGCCTGTTTATACCGAGAGCCGAGCCCTCGACATACAAAATCTTTGCCGAGATTCTTTCTTTGCCGAGAGTCGAGCTCTTGATAAATGTCGCTTTGCAGAGAACCAAGCTTTGCAGAGGGCTAGCTCTTGGCAAAGGAGCCTTTGTCGAGAGCCCAATATTTAGCCCTCTGCAAGGCACGAGGTCCTCGGCAAAGCTCCTCTGTCTGGTAGGCTCTCGGCAAAGATGACGGTGTAGATGGACCGTTTGTGGAGCCGAGCCATTGCCGAGAGCCTATTTGTACCGAGAGCCGAGCCATCGGCATACAAAATGTTTGCTGAGATTCTTTCTTTGCTGAGAGTCGAGCTCTTGGTAAATGTCGCTTTGCAGAGAGCCAAGCGTTGCCGAGGGCTAGCTCTCGGCAAAGGAGCCTTTGTCCAGAGCTCGATATTTAGCCCTCGGCAAAGCTTCTCTGTCTGGTAGTGTTTTTCGTGTAATGCATGAAACCAACTAATATCGAAATGGGCTTTGTTGTGTGTACACCAAAATAAACAGTAAAGTGTTGATCTAGAGGTAATATAAGAAATATATATTTATATCTATTTTTAGTTTGAGAAATAGAAGAACAAGGAAAATATCTGTCAATCAAATCTAAACAAATCCGACGTGCACATGTATAAGTGTAATGGACCTATGCTGATATTTACCAACGTTAGTGTATAAGTTTTTTAGTTGATGAATTATTTCTGTACGCTTTATCTGTGAAGATAAGGACATATTCATGGTGTCATGTGATTCATTATTGGAATTTTCTTTGTGTGACATCTAGCGGCCACTTTTGGCTCCACGGCGCTGGTGTCACCAACGCTCTTCGGCAGCCATATGGACGTGGCACCGGACTCCGTTCATGAGCGCGAAGTGAAAGAAAAACACGAGCGCCACCAGCGAACCGAGCATGAAGGCCAAAAAACAAACAAAAAAATCGAGTGCCACCACCTAAATTCGCAGCATGCAATCCAGCGCCGCCAGATCCTAAATTCGTGCCATGCATATCGAGCGCTTGACGCAAAAAAAAAACGTAGCCGGAATCGTCTGCCTTCAGAGTCTTTCCCACATACATTTTCCCTCCAATAAACATTTCCATGCACAAAAACCAAAGGCCGCGAAAAAATCCCGCGCATGGTAGGATTATATTAGCTTTAAATAGCGCCGATTGATTTTAATCAGCAAGTTCACGCACGCGTCGCACGTTCCCGTAGTTGCCATCTATATTCCTAAAACCGTGAGGAACAGTATCAGAGGGGTCCCTTCAGTTTTGCCCTACCTCAAGTCCGCTGGCGTCGTCGCCGCCGGACACCGGGATGAGGCATCCCACCATGGACGTCGGCGCCTCTGGAGTTCCCAGCGATAGTGCAATGACAGCGCCTCCATCCAAGAAGATGTCACCGTCTGCTTCACAACGCGATGACATCAGATTCAGGAAACAGCCCGCCAGATCAATAGAACGGTTGCCTCATCCTTATATTAGAGCCGTCGTCGAGGACGAAAATAGAGAGGAACACACCGGGTCACTAAGGTTTCGCCACTCAGGTATGCAGACGATTATAATAGTATTGCTCTTCTGCTAGGGTTTATGAGTAGGTTGTTTAGAGATATATACATTTTAGGGCCGGTCAAGCACATGCCACAGGCACACAGATTATGGATGCCAAATACTGCTCGTCCACTCCCCACTCGGCGCGCGGTTGCAGCAGCGCCGCAGGGGCTGATGTCACCTATTTTAACTTGGCGTCTTTTAAAGAACAACTTGGGTATGGACCTAGAGATTTCATGTACTACAAGATGTGCTGTGGCAGGGATGTGGCTTGTAGCCACGGGTTATGTACGAGATGCAGATACAGTGCTACGTATGAATGAGGCTGAGAAAAAAATTAGGTTGATACTGTCAAAAGAGGCGGAACATAAGGTAGATGTCGCCATAACGCCGATTAAGAGACCAAGGGAGGAGAAGGGAAACAATGATGACTCAAGTACACTTGAAGACATTGATGCCTACAAGCTGTGGTTAACAATCCTGCAATCCAAAGATCTAGACACTGGTAAGATTGTTCGGTGATTCACTCATGCAATTGTTATTGCTTTGACAAGCGATATTGTATAATCATCATGGCTCGCAGATTTAAGAGATGTCTTTAGGGATGAAACAATCGAAACATATAACGAATGGCTAAGGCATACAGGCCGCTATCGACACATGTGTAAGTAAATATCTTTACTGATTTAAACATAGTTTAATATTATGCAAATAATAAAATAATTGTTAACATATGTTGATTGCATCCTTTTTGTAGTATCATTATTGGAAGAAAATACAAATGATGATGACATAACTGAATGGGAGGAAAATGATAGGCCAAGTCATGCTAGGAAACCAAAAAATATAGGAGATAGTATGTGTTGGTCCTTTCATTTTTATTTTATATTATAAACTCTTTTGCTGATCATGGATGTTCCATTATTTCTTAATGTTTAAATAGGAGAAAATTCGAAAACACGTGGAAGAGGATGTCTTAAAGGTCTGAAAGTAACCAACAAGAGAATTAGGAAAACCAGACTCAGAAATTAAAAATTGAATTTAATCCCATGATGGGTGGCCCCTTTGGTGAGAACCGCCGGTCATTTGTGGATGAGGTGGTAACGTTTACAAGAAAAAATGCTCCACTTATAGGAGTAAAAACATGGAAGGGTGTGCATCCAGAACTTAAAAAGTCAATAGCAAATGACATACTGGTATGACACTATCTTTTTTTGGTCCATATGTCTTGTTGTCACTAACTCAAAATTTGTATTCTATTTGTCTTTGCATTGGAACAGTTTAACTGGGACTTACAGAATGTTGAAGAAGCTAAAGAAAAAATATTGCTCATTGCCAAGGAGAGGTACAAAGGATGGCGTGCTGCATTTAGTGCTACATACAGGGCTTACCGCACTGACGCTGAAAGAATGAAACATAAGCCTGAAGATTTAGACAATGTTGAGTGGTACTACTTGATCCAGTATTTTGGAAGTGCGAGCTTTCAGGTTTGTAAAAATGGTTAAATATCCTTTTCTTTGTACCGATGATCAATTCAATGATTTAATGACACCATTTGTAAACCATTTACAGAAGAAGAGCACCAAGAACAGTGAAAACCGCAAGAAGTGAAAGACACAACATCTCATGGGATCCAAACCATTTTCCCAAATAAGTTATGAACAGGTAATGGCAAGCTTTACTGACCTAATTATTTTTACAACAGTCAATACGTCATACAACATGTGTTGCCATCTCAGAGAGACCCAACAACTGGTGAGGAGCCTACTGATTTGGATCTTTGGATGATTACTCACACCAAGGGTGGGGAATGGTCGAACCCAAATACAAAGGAAGTATATGTGAGTTCTTAATATACATTGTTGTGACTTTACAATTTGTTTATGCTTCAACCACTTTTGGAACACTTCTAATTTTAATTGTTCTAATGTGTTAATTATGTTTCATTTAGGAAAATGCTTGTGTCAAAATTAATGAGGCAGAATTATCAAAAGATAAACAACATCTTACGGTTCAAGAAGAAAATGCACTTTTCCAGAAATACTACAAAGAAACCATAGGAACCAAAACATATAGATGTCATGGTCGCGAATATATGGCAAAATATCCAACGTGAATGGCTCTATTGAATAAGAGAGAAGAGAATTTAGCCCGTAGCTCAGCTGCAGCCCTACAACACCAAGAGGAGATAGAAGATTTAAAACAAAAACTTGCAAATGAAGTTGCTGCAAGGGAAAGAGATAAGGAAGAAAGTATCCGACAAATGCAGGAACTTAGAGAAGAACTTTGTTTGCAAGTTTCACTATTGCGGGTAGTAAATATATTATATGCTTGTCTTTTGTCAATTTTTTAGTCTAATGTTGCTTCCCTTGTATATGGTGCAGGCTAACACACGAATCACCACCAGTTCAAAACCCGCAAATAGCACAAATGTGGGCTTGAATGAAATCATGCCACCACATATACAAGATAAAGAACAAGAGGTTATAAAAATATAGATTTAAATTCACATATAAAATGCATTTGTACACATTTGTATTAATGCACAATGGTTTTCATTTTATTTGTTGGCAGATGGAACCAGCGAGCGTGATGACCACAGTAAAAGAAGTTGATCCACCTACTCGCACCACAGCTAATACTACTGCAATAAGAATTCTTTTTCCAACTGACAACAATGACCCACCAGCAGTTTTAAATTCTTTGCACCAACAGATACGACCAGTTGCAAAAACTCGTAATCAAAAGAAAAATCTATGGAGCCTAACCCCAGCAACGGCGCCAGAAATGCTTGTTGGTAAAACTATTGACTATTGGATAGTTCCGCAAGCGCACAGAAAATACCGATGTAGCACTTCACCCGGGAGTATTCCAAGGTATCGTTATTTATTTTATCCCAAAGGAAATCAAGCTAGGAAAGATGTAGAGAGAGGAAAGATATATCCTTTAGTCTTACTATAATCTATTATCAATTAGAGAAGCAAAAGGGTATAAGTGGATATAATGGAGGATAGATAGATAAGATAAATAAATTAAGAAAGAGTATATGATATGAAAGATAGCTTTAGTAGAGTTAGCTAGGTGGGAGGACAACGAGTGAGTATAAAGTACTCCTATGTTTCTACCTTTACTCCTATGAACTAATCCTAATTAAATAGATGACTTCACTAGATTGATGCCTTGCTACTTGTGTGAGAGGGATAAACGAGAGAGTAAAGCGATAGAAGGTTGTTCACCTAACCCAGTACTCAAGCGGATATTTGGCTTATGGACGCCTTACGTTTTAAGGACTAGCCTGAGTTCACGTGAGGGGATCTAGGTAGCCAGGCAAAATCTATCACCTTTTGCCCATGCGCCCCTACTGTCCGTGCAATGCAGCGGTAGTCAAAGATAAGATGAAGTATGAGCACCACGCTCACACTTATCTACACCTTCAGCTATCGATCAAAATAGCTAAAGCCCCTATCCTAAGATAGGACGATGACGCACACACAAGAAGCTATTTAAAGGAAATCAATCTAACTAAGACAACTATAGAACTAAGATAAGCACACAACAAGACTATATAAATATAGACTTGCACTAAGTAAATACTTAAATAAATACTTGGAAAGTAAATACTTAAGTAAATGCAAAGTAAAGTAAAGAAAGAATAATATATTAAATAAATAAAGTCTTACAAAAGAAGAAAGATACAAGGGCCATACCAGACTCCCAGAAGACGACTCCGGAGACCCGAGCTTCGCCCGACTCGACTCTAACTCCCACTCTAGACTAACTACTACTACTCTTGCTTGATCTCACTTGAGAGTGGAGATGTGTGAGATATATGAGATATGTGAATGAGAGGGTGGAGGCCTCTATTTATAGTGGAGGTGGAGTAGGGGCTACTCCGGTGCCACGTCAGCGAGCCGCGTGATCCACCTCTCTTCACCCTTGGATCCACCGCCATGACAACCGACTTGGATGAATGGCTTGGATATTCTTCACATGTGAAACATGCACTTTGCCACCGACTTGGATGAGGGTCACTATGGGGTCGGCCTACCCCAGTCCCTGACATGTGGGCTCGGGGTACACCTTCTAAAGGTGCTGATGTCATCCTGATGAATAGTGTTGTTGGGTCCCACCAAGGGGGGGGGGGTCGGCCGACCCCCCTATGACAGGGCTGGCCCACCTTCTTCTCTCCCTTGGTGACCCCACATGTCATGGAGCAAGTCTTGTGAAATTGGTTGCAATTGGTTTTCGGTGTGGACCCATGAATCCATGTGCTTCTCATCTTGCACCATTGAGCAAAAGCACATGCTTGATCCAATGGTTGATATTGGTTTGAACATGCTTCTCTTGGATCATGCCATGTCACCATGGCCGAGGTGGCCCAAAGGTGGGGTCGCCCGACCCCCTTGGTGGGCCCACCTGGCCTCATTTTGTTCATTTTGCCATCTCCTACGAGTTCACAAGCTAAGAGTACAAGTGGAACTTATTAGTGATAAATATGCTCATGATATGCTATTCTTCCTTGAAACTGAGGCCTGTTGACGGTATTTTGATAAGGTAAAACATGCTATAACTTTCGTCAATAGCTATGTTGTAAGCATTACAATTGACTTGATTTCATTACTGAATTATGTTCGTGCCATTACATTTCCTACCGTACATCAACTAATTATGTTTCTATTAAAAATGTAGGTAATCATGGAGAGCCAGAATAATTAAAGTACTATGGAATATAGCTATTGGCATACATGCGCTGATAGAACATCATGATTTGAATATATGAAGCAATACTTCAAGTGGATGAAGAGCAATTTCATTTTTTTATTGCAAACATAGTTTAGACTTGTAGTTTGAGAGGATATTTTTGTTATTGTGAACATATTTATTCTGGCCATACTTAATTTCCATGTTAATAAAGGATTGACTTCATATAAGTGTGTTGATGATTGATTGTTTTTCTTTAATTCTATTATATCATGTTGCAATAATAAATAAATATATATGTGTTGAATGTAATAGGCATACACGATGAAAATCTCCTCGTCGCAATAAACCAAAATGCATCCATCGTTGTTTGTCGCAATAAACAATATTGCAGCGTAGGTTGTGTGATGCCAAAAGCCTTAGTAACTACAACCAACATGTCATTGCAATACCACTTATGTGCAACCATAAAATTTATGTTGCAACATAAGTTATTGCAATGAAACATTATTGGTCGCAATTACAAATATAGCCACCAAAGGATTTTCATTGCAAAAGATTTTATTGCAATGGAATATAGTGTGTGACAATTACATCTACTCCCACGAAGCAATGATGTTGCAATATTGGCTCATTCTTGCAACACATTTTTTGGTAGCAATATAGTTTATTTCCACAATGTATGTCAGTGGCAATAGTTACTAATGTGAAGGACCGAATTGGCGACCAGAGGGGGGTGAATGGGAGCCTCAAATTTCTTCTCGAGAAATGATGGCCCTTGTCCCAAAAAATCACCCCAAAAGTGAAGACTCAAACAACCGGTGTGTTCACGACCTACGAATAGGTGGATACCCTAGGAGATGTCCTAGAGGTACAGCGAAACTACCGAAGAACCCCCAAAACCAAGCGCCAATGCAACGGGGCAAAACTGCACAAGCAAGCTCCTAGAACAATCGAACCTCCGATAACGGAACACCCCACTCCTATGGAGAAGAGGAAAGTGTTCGGCCAAAAGTACATAGGACAACTAGTGGAAAAAGCACCTTGGAAAGATCCTTATGAATTTAGGAAACTAATGCAATAGACGGATCTCAAATCGGAGCTCGAACGCAAAAGATACGGCCGCTAGAACCAACGAAACTCCGAAAGCAGAACACTTAACTCCTATGGAGAAGAAGGAAGTGTCCGACCAAAAATACTTCGACCAATGATGCCAAAAGTACTTTGGAATGATCCTTCATAAGTTAGTAAACCAACGCAACAAACGGATCACAAATCGGAGCTTGTACGTAAAAGATACGGATGAAATCAGCAAAACTGTGCACTGGCGGACTGTCCGCTAGTGAACCGCGGACAGTCCGCTATTGAACCCCGGACAGTCCGGGAATGAGTCCCGGACAGTCCGCCATTCAAAAATAAAAACATCGACCTCGCTGCCCGTGAACAGCCCTGACCCCCGGACAGTCCGGGGATAAGTCCCGGATAGTCCGCCACTGTCGAGAAAGCCCAAAAACAACTCGGGACTAAACCAAAATTGATTGGATCTTCACCAAATCGAACGGGGCTGCAACCAAACTTCTCCCAAATGTTCTTCTACGTGTTGGGAAGCTAATCGTAGGATATCATCGCTCCAAACCAACTAATCCATGAGAAATTGGAAGAACACTAGAAAAGGGGGAAGAACGAAGAACGAACCCAATTTCGACCCGATCTGTGTGCTTGTGAGGTTAGAGAAGAAATCCTTCGGTGGAAAGAAGGAGCTCACGACATAGAACAATTTGATTCAAACGGAATCACAAATCGTCGCTCGGAGAGGGAGAACGATGCAAATCTCCGAGAGGGGAAAATGAAAAACGCGAACAACAAAAACGCGATTCAATCCAAAATTGCAGCGAACAAGAGGAGGACGAATTTGATCCTTGGAATTGGGAAGGTGATGACTTATATTATCACTTGGTGTCGGGCTACAAGCCACTCCTACCAACACAAAGCTTGTATCGCAAAAAGCTCAAGAACAAGAGCCAACTCTCCTCTAACCCTAGCCTTCTCTCACAAGCACAAAATGAGAGAGACAACGTCCAAGGATGGACTGCCCTAACCAGCCCCCTTCATATATATAGGCGCACGTCCGAAGACCAAAACGCCCTCTCATGAAGCACTGACCCAAATACCCCCTTTAGGGTAAAACCGTCCAACTCAGTCATTTTCCATCCAACGGCCATGCGCCTTCTCATCCTTTGCTTCGCCTCGACGCAAGCTCCAGGATGCCGCCACGTGCCGTCACGTCGACTGCCGCGCCTTCTCACCGATAGCTTCGCCGCAACGCAAGCCTCTCGGTGCCGCCATGTGTCGATCGTTCCGCATAGGAACCTCCGCCCAGTTTTGAGGCCCAAACCGATAAACCCGCCAGCCCAAGTTTTGAGGCCCAAACCTGACAAACCATCCACTCCGAGTTTTGGGGCCCAAACTCGGAAACCCGCCAGCCCAGGTTTTGAGGCCCAAACCTGGAAACCGTCCTCGCCGAGTTTTGAGGCCCAAACTCGGAAACCCGCCACCCCGAGTTTTGTGGCCCAAACTCGGAAACCGTCGAGGGTAGCTTTTTGAGGCTGAGCTACCGAACCCGCGCCGTAGACGGAGTGTGGTTCACAGACCCCGACCACCGGCACCGATGTCGATGCATGTCCAGCCTCCACACCGGGCACAACGCCTTAGCCTTCCTTCTTGACTCGGCCGACGGCACTTGCGCCGCACGCAATCCCGTGTCCGACCTCCCGCCAAGTGCCACGACGCCATCGTCTTCCTCCCGACTCGGTCGATGCATCGCACATCCCCATATGCTCTTGCTCGCCGATGCCACATGCCAGCTACCACAGCTGGTCCTCCGGCCTCTTGGTCCGTCGGTCCAAGCCTCACGTCCGCCTTTCACCGCTTTGGGTACATCGGCATGGCACTTCCGTCGCACGGCACGCCCATCCTTCATCACTCCCGGTCCGTCGGCACGACACGTCTCTACTTGACCTTCACCTCGCCATCGACCACTGTATCCGAGCTCCACACCTGCACATCAACACAGCCAAGAGACACATGTTGCACATGCACACCAACCCGGTTAACACACACAACTCAACGCCACCGGTTAGTCATAAACATTAAGCGCATAGCGAATAATGGCTCAACCGGGAAAAGCCTCAAACCTTCCTCCCAAAAATCAATCATTCATCATATATGTTCTCAATCTCCCCCTTGATGAATGCATTGACTAAAAATAAAATCACAAAGGAAGGGTTTGAAGGCAAGCCTCATTCAAGTGCCCAATAAGCCAAAAAAAGCAAACACAAGGCCACTTGATATGAGAAAGGATCATGAAAACTCCAAATAAAAGCTCTCGGTCCTGAAAGAAACGGGAAAAGCGGGCAAAGCCTCCACACAACCGAAGAGTCAAGTGAAAACAAGAGTTTCATGAAATCCCAAAAGGCACTCAAAAACGAATCTCAAATAAATTGTCAAACAATCATCACAAAAGAAACCAAGGTACTTATCCACTTGGGTTTCAAAATTGCACTTGGATTTCTAAATTTCTCTCCCTTGATGATTGAATTGACAAAAATTAGGCACAAGAGATGGTTTAAGATACCAAAACCGAAAACTTGGTCCCCAACATATGGGCAACGGCTCAACGCAACCAAGCAAAATCTGAGGAAAACTCCACAAAAGAGCGAAAACTCAGACAAGGAGCGAAAGACTTGGTTCCCAAAGACATGGGCAACGGCTCGACGCAACCAAGTAAAATCTGAGCAAAACTCCACAAAAGAGCAAAAACTTAGACAAGGAGCGAAAGACTTGGTTCCCAAAGACATGGGCAACGGCTCGACGCAACCAAGTCAAAAATGAGCTAGCCCTTAAGAAAAGGCAGAAAAGGGCTCAACACCGCTAGCTCAAGGCTCGATACCAATTGAGGCTGAATCAACACATAAGAATGCAAAACTGCTAGTCCCTAAAGATAGAGGCACAGAGGCTCAACACAACTAGCAGTAAACTCGATACCAATCACAAACAGCCAGAAATTGGTGAAAACAGCTAGTTCCTCAAGACAGAGGCAAAATGGCTCAACACAACTAGCTGAAGGCTCCATAGCAATCGAAAATACCAAGCAGAAACTGCTAGTCCCTCAAGATAGAAGCAAAACAGCTCAACATGACTAACAGGCTCGATACCGACTGAGAAAACACAAAAAGAAGCTCAAACCAAATGGACCACAAACATTCGGAGCACGCGGAGAAGTTGCAAAACAAAACAACTCCCCCGGAAAACAAGCCTATACACAAAAGCTATGCAACAAAGCTCATGACACCAATTACACTCCATACCAAAAGATGGATACCAATTGAAACACATAAAAGAGCTATACCAATTGAAGAAGGACATAAAAGAGTTAAACTCCCCCTTGCTCAAAGCTCTCCCCAAAATTCATGACTCTCCCCTTTTGTGCTAACATACAAACTCCCCCTTGCAAACAGCTTCTCCCCCCTGACAAAAGGGAACATGCTGAGGGGATTTGACATTTTTAACAAAGTTGACACAAACACAAGACAAGTCATCAACCAAAAGCATATGGGGGCAATGAAAAGCATTGAAAGTGATGACAAAGTGTATCAGAGCTGGGGTATGTACACTAAGCTAAAATGCATGATATGCACAATGCAACAACTTCAAGTGTATAGCAATCAGAATGAAAATATGCTCAAAAGGGTGCTGCCCTGAAAGTGTAGCAGCCAATACAAATGCTAGCAAAGGCTCAAACTGATCAAGTGAATACAAAATATGAACAATTAAGCATATGAGCCGTTTTAAGCCATTCAAAAGCAGTTCACCACTAAAATAACACTTAGCATGAATAGACAGGAAATCAAACAAGTGCTAACTCAAGTATAGAAGGTGAACTACCACTAGCAAAGTTCAATCATCATGCCATAGAATGAAGCATAGACTTGTGTTATTTTCAAATTTTATTGGAGATTGCAGCGGTATTAACACAAGTTCATATTGAAGCATGTGATTGCATGAGGTTGAAAGCATGGTCATGGCCTAACTTTTCAACCGGGCTAAGCCTATGCAACAAAAGCAATCAGAAGCTTAAAGCACCGGTTTCGGTCTTACACTACACGGCTCATGTTTAACTCAAAAGTGCAATGAGAAACAGTCTCGATACCGTGATGTGCTGACACATGCAATCCCATCTCGATCTTTTCAATTCACTTAGGCTTGGATTAAATTTTAAGCACAAGGTAAATATGAACAATCCAAGCAAGTGAATGACTCAGTGCAAGAGACATATCAACCTAGCATACAAAAGATAGCACAAGTGATCTCAACACATCCTACCCATGCTAGATGCCACTCTCAATGGTGAACAAATTAAAGGTTTCATAGTTGATTAATCAAGTTCACCATTTGCAAAAATAGCTTAGCTCATAACATGTATCAAGTGATCAAAAAGAGCCTAAGCTACAAGCATCATCATGAATAACTAGGGCATACCAAAAAGAGCATAATCTCATTATTATTGCTCTAAACATGAAGCTCTAAAATGCACTAGAATACACGATGAAATGCATGCAAAAACTAGTCTATCAAAAACAAATCAAAGCTAGCCTAAAAAGGAGACCCAAAACAAGAGGGGTATCGGAGAAATCAAACTAAGGTACAATAAGCAAAAAATGCTTCCCCAACTAATAGGGAAACACACACCAAACTCATAAGAGAAGAGCTAAGAAACGCTCAAGCGAACAGCCAACAAAATCCACATCGGAAAGACCACACAACAAAAAGAGGTAAAAGAAGAAGAGTACCAAAACCGGAACCCAGAAGTGTGTCGGAGGTTCCTCATGAAGCGCATGACCGCTTGTTGTTGTGATACCCGAGGGGACACCTACCGCGCCAAAGTCATCTCCCCCTCGCCAGATGCTGTCACTCCCTCAGGTGCAGCTAGTGCTCACTGGAGAGCTGCTCGAACGGAACCCCACGTCATGGAAGAAGTGGGATCGGGTCCATGAGTCGAAATGCTCTATCCAGGCTCCTGTTCTCCTGCAAACTCAAAAGCAGAAGAAACACAAGGCATTGTCTCGTCCAGTGTGACCTCAAGGTCTCCACAAAGCGGTTAGTCACATGATAAGCATAAGGTGAACTCTCAACAAAAAGAGATCAACCTATGAATGATACCGCAAGGAAATCTGAACTCAAACTAGTCAAAGACGACCATGCAACAGAATAAAGCACTATATAGCAAAATGTAGCCTAAAGACATGATCAACCCAAACACAACCTAAACCTCAACACATGCTACAATGCAAGATAATGATAGCAATAGATCCAGAAGCATGTAACATGATAAAATTGTGGAATAGACTAGTGCTCAAACTAAACATATCAACATGATACATGTAGCTAATAAAAAACTAGCACCTGAAAATGACACCTAATGAACACCATGCCACTACAAATCAAGCTCATGGAGAAATAAGGTAAAACATGGCACAATGTTCATGAGGATCACAAACTAGCATGAAAAGTGGATTTGCCACCAAAGCTGTACATAAGGCTAGCATGACATGATATACAAGATAGCACATGCTAGACTAAAACAAAACATGATATAAAAGAAAATGTACATGTAAGAACTATACAAGTGAGCACATGATAGTCCATCTCATACCACAAGAAATAGAACATTAATGTACAAGGTATGAGTGTATAAGAAAGCTCACCGAGTAGCAAAAGCCTATTTGGAGGCAAAACTAAGCGGGGTGTAGAGAACCATCAAATCTTGATCACATCTAAAAGATCAAGCTCCATCAGGCGCATGTTCTCCACCCCGCGTCCTCATATCTACACACAAGAGGACAGTATAACCCGAGTCTTGGATCCCGAAGGGTTAGCAACCATGTACTTGGGAACCCAAGACTTGGTCACAAAACTCAACTTATCATGTGGGTTAGCATGATGCAAATGTTGGTTCAAATGCACTTTTGAAACACCCTTGGAAGCATTCCTCAAAAGGACAACTCGAGGAGAAGAACGAGTCGTACCATGGGAAAAGAGGCAAACATCTTCCAAGGTTTTTGTGGAAGAACCAATAGAAGCACCATGAGAAGCATGACATGGACCAACAAAAGAAGCATTAGAATCATGTCCAGGACCATGACCTAATCCACTAGAAAAGGAATCATAAAACCCATCAACAAAGAGGGGCTTCTTACTAGGAGCACTAGCGTTCATGCCATGAGAAGGGCAATGAACCACCAACTTCCTAGAAGAGTGAGCTTGGCGCAAGCGTTTCGCACGCCGATAGCAAAAGCTTTCTTGATGCCCATCTTTCTCACAAAAAGAGCAATGGTACAAAGGCCTATCAGAAGGCACACCATTCTCCGACAAGTGAGAAGTCCCTTGGGACTTAGAACAAGAAGCATCAACAAGAGACTTGGTGCCAACACTCGGAGCACACGTGCCATGGGAAAGGCTACGCGGCTTCCTAAAAGCCTTAGCTCGAATTCGTCGCTCGTGTTTGACACGGCGGAAACAAAAATCAAATGAGTGTCCATCGTTCTTGCAAAAGGTGCAATGGAAAATCGGATTGGGAGCACGATTTCCAAAAATGAGAGAAGCACCCTTGTCATGAGAATCCCTTGGACATCACTCGAAGAAACAACAAGGTTAGGAGTAGCTATGAAAGAGCTATCCGAAACCTTGACACTAGTGCTATGGTCAACAGACTCACGCGCAACACAAGAACTCAACTCCGGTTGCAAAGAAGCAATTTTAGAAGCATCAACATCGGAGTTGCAAGAAGTGCATGAATCAAAAGACTTAGCACAAAGACTCTTGCATCTTTTGGCTAAAACCAAATTCTCAAACATGAGGCGATCATAAGTACCACAAGGAGTTTTTCTCAAATTTTCCATCTCTTTTTCAATGCACTCGGCATATGTGGTATGCAAGAGTTCAATCTCTTTCTCAAGGTTAGCACTCATATCATTGTGCTCAACCAACTTAGCGCTCGTATCATCGCGCATTTGCTTCAAAACCAAAACTTCTTTTTCTAAATCAATGCATGATGTGCAAATGAAATCGGTGGAAGAAACATCACCATTCACATCAAGCAATGAATCATGATTAGCACAAGAAGTAAGGCAAGCATTTTTATTCAAAGAGCACAAGCTCCAAGGCCTAGCATTTATCTCAATAATTTCAGCCCTAGCATGCTCAAGTTCATCTACACATGTGGTGTGAGTCAATTTTAATTTATTGATTTCAGCAAGCAAAGACTCACAAGAACCACATGGTTCAACAGCTTTTGACCTAAGCAAGGCTATTTCAGATTTAGCACGAACAAGATCCTTGCGCAAGTCAAAGCAAACAAGACATGGTATGGAAGCATTTGATTTTAGCATTTCATTTTCATATTGTAAGCTTGCAAGAGAAAAGCATAGCTCATCTTTCTTCCTAACCATGTGACTACAAGAGGTGCAAGGTAAAGATGCACTAGACTTCCAATGAAAAAGGCCACATTTCAACCTAGTGATAGAGCATTTCAATTTCTTCACCTTTCTACGCAAGGTATCACAAAGCTCATCATATCTCATGTTATCATCACAACAAGCTTCAAATTGTTGGGATAAAATCCCAAGACAAGCAGCAAGAATACCTTTCTTGGCCTTGCCAAGTTCGCGTATACGATCCTCCGTTGAATGCTCATCATCTGCTAGGAAGCCCAGCAAAGCATCCACCTCGCGTTCCGCCTCAAGAGCCGTACTCCTCCTTCTTGCCAAAATGCCGTCCTCAGTCGCATGTCCAAGACTCAAACCTAAGGACAAAGACACACTGGAAGAAGAACTTGGTGCCATCTCCAAAAGCACCGTTAGTGTTAGCCAAAACACAAGCCCAACACCTCGACAAGCAAAGTCGAAGACACAACCGCTCTCAAAAAGGTCGCCTTCGCGGATCCGGATCCTGTTAAGGTAGAGAGATCCTTAACTGGCTCCGATACCAATTGAAGGACCGAATTGGCGACCAGAGTGGGGGGTGAATGGGAGCCTCAAATTTCTTCTCGAGAAATGATGGCCCTTGTCCTAGAAAATCACCCCAAAAGCAAAGACTCAAACAAACGGTGAGTTCACGACCTATGAATAGGTGGATACCCTAGGAGATGTCCTAGAGGTACAACGGAACTACCAAAGAACCCCCAAAACCAAGCGCCAAAGCAACGAGGCAAAACTGCACAAGCAAGCTCCTAGAACAATCGAACCTCCGATAACGGAACACCCCACTCCTATGGAGAAGAGGAAGGTGTTCGGCCAAAAGTACATAGGACAACTAGTGGAAAAAGCACCTTGGAAAGATCCTTATGAATTTAGAAAACTAATGCAATAGACGGATCTCAAATCCGAGCTCGAACGCAAAAGATACGGCCGCTAGAACCAACGAAACTCCGAAAGCGGAACACTTAACTCCTATGGAGAAGAAGGAAGTGTCCGACCAAAAATACTTTGACCAATGATGCCAAAAGTACTTTGGAATTATCCTTAATAAGTTAGTAAACCAACGCAACAAACAGATCACAAATCGGAGCTCGTACGCAAAAGATACGGACGAAATCAGCAAAATTGTGCACTGGCGGACTGTCCGCTAGTGAACCGCGGACAGTCCGCTATTGAACCCCGGACAATCCGGGAATGAGTCCCGGACAGTCCGCTGTTCAAAAATAAAAACAGCGACCTTGCTGCCCGTGAGCAGCCCCGACCCTCGGACAGTCCGGGGATGAGTCCCGGACAGTCCGCCACTGTCCAGAAAGCCCAAAAACAGCTCGGGACAAAAACAAAATCGATTGGATCTTCACCAAATCGAACGGGGCTGCAACCAAACTTCTTCCAAGTGTTCTTCTACGTGTTGGGAAGCAAATCCTAGGATATCATCGCTCCAAACAAACTAATCCATGAGAAATCAGAAGAACACTAGAAAAGGGGGAAGAACGAAGAACGAACGCGATTTCGACCCGATCTATGTGCTTGTGAGGTTAGAGAAGAAATCCTTTGGTGGAAAGAGGGAGCTCACGACATAGAACAATTTGATTCAAATGGAATCACAAATCGTCGCTCGGAGAGGGAGAACGAGGGAAATCTCCGAGAGGGGAAAAACGAAAAACGCGAAGAACAAAAACGCAATTCAATCCAAAATTGCAGCCAACAAGAGGAGGACGAATTTGATCCTTGGAATTGGGAAGATGATGATTTGTATTATCACTCGGTGTCGGGCTACAAGCCACTCCTAGCAACACAAAGCATGGTTGGCAAAAAGCTCAAGAACAAGAGCCAACTCTCCTCTAACCCTAGCCTTGTCTCACAAGCACAAAATGAGAGAGACACCGTCCAACGATGGACTGCCCTAACCAGCCCCCTTCATATATATTGGCGCACGTCCGAAGACCAAAATGCCCTCTCATGAAGCACTGACCCAAATACCCCCTTGAGGGTAAAACCGTCCAACTCGGTCATTTTGCATCCGACGGCCACGCGCCTTCTCATCCTTCGCTTCGCCTCGACGCAAGCTCCAGGATGCCGCCACGTGCCGTCACGTCGACCGCCGCGCCTTCTTACCGATAGCTTCGCCGCAACGCAAGCCTCTCGGTGCCGCCACGCGTCGACCGTTCCGCATAGGAACCTTCGCCCGGTTTTGAGGCCCAAACCGATAAACCCGCCAGCCCAGGTTTTGAGGCCCAAACCTGACAAACCGTCCACCCCAAGTTTTGAGGCCCAAACTCAGAAACCCGCCAGCCCAGGTTTTGAGGCCCAAACCTGGAAACCGTCCTCGCCGAGTTTTGAGGCCCAAACTCGGAAACCCGCCACCCCGATTTTTGTGGCCCAAACTCGGAAACCGTCGAGGGTAGCTTTTTAAGGCTCAGCTACCGAACCCGCGCCATAGACGGAGTGTGGTTCGCACACCCCGACCACGGGCACTGATGCCGATGCATGTCCAGCCTCCACGCCGGGCACAACGCCTTCGCCTTCCTTCTTGAATCGGCCGACGGCACTTGCGTCGCACGCGAGCCCGTGTCCGACCTCCCTCCAAGTGCCACGACGCCATCGTCTTCCTTCCGACTCGGCCGATGCATCGCACATCCCCATGTGCTCTTGCTCGCCGATGCCACGTGCCAGCTACCACAGCTAGTCCTCCGGCCTCTCGGTCCGTCGGTCAAAGCCTCACGTCTGCCCTTCACCGCTCTAGGTACATCAGCATGGCACGTCCGCCGCACGGCACGCCCATCCTTCACCGCTCCCGGTCCGTCAGCACGGCACGTCTTTACTTGACCTTCACCTCGCCATCGACCACTGTATCCGAGCTCCACACCTGCACATCAACACAGCCAAGAGACACATGTTGCACATGCACACCAACCCGGTAAACACACACAACTCAACGCCACCGGTTAGTCATAAACATTAAGCGCATAACGAATAATGACTCAACCGGGAAAAGCCTCAAACCTTCCTCCCAAAAATCAATCATTCATCATATATGTTCTGATAATGCAATGATGTTGTTGGTTGCAATATATCCTATTACAACCATATCATATGTGGCATTTGTTTTTTGTGCTCATTGCAAAAGTAAAAGTATCGCAACATGCCAAAATTTAGTCGCAATTGCCTATTGCAACATATATAAATGCCACCACTCACAACGAAACCAACTTTGAAGCATTTGTTACATATTGCAACCAAAACACCTATATTGCATCCATTCTTAGACGTGGCTTTAGGGTAAAATCCTTGTAGTGATCAACCCATGCGAACATTCGTGCGGTCCTCGCGACCCCCCCCCCCCCCCCCCCCCCCCCGCCGCCACTGCCAGGACACTCGCCGCTCGCTGAGATCTCCGGATCCCAGCTCCTGTGACTCCTCTGCACGCCTCCTCCCCTCCCCCACGCGAGTACAGAAGCCTCGTGGCCCATGACACCGCCGCCGGCTGGAGCAGCTTCGCCGTCGGCCACCGTGAAGCGGTTTCGTTGCCTCCACACCAAGACACATCACCGGTGAGAAGGACTATTCTCTTTATCTCCTATTTCACTCTCTACTTATCCACTCTTTCTTCTACCAAACCCTAACATTGGAGTTCTTGAAGGTCGCCGCTACCACAAGCCCATTAGATCCATATCGCCGGTAAGAATAACCATCTCCTCGCTTCGTCTTCCTGTCGCAAATCCTCTCCCTACGCCTGTTTCACACATCCCCCAGACTTTTCCCAAAGCCTAACTATTGTTGTGTTCTTGAAAGAGGTTCTATTAGGCTATTTGCACTAATCTTCGTGTTCTTGAAAGAACCCCTGCAGCAAGAAGAGACTAAGAGCCTCACCGTGTGTAAAGGCCGGTATGTACAACTTGTCCAGTACTCCAATCTGATAATTGAACAAGGTGTGTTCCTGATTGCTTGTGTTCCTGATTGCTTGTCTAGTCACACATGGTTCAGTGATAGGGATGGTTGGTAGGCTTGCATTGGAATTTCATACACCTAGTTGATGTCAACTATAGCAAATTTATTTTCTACAACAGTGTGAATTTTCCAAAATGATGTTATTAGCAACTAGGGGTGCTCTTGACCAATTATAGCAGAGTCAAATTTTGTTTATTAATCCCTTCTGTGACATATCATCTTCAGAAAAGATATATATATTATAGTGAAAGAAAATTTTTGCCTTGATTTTGACATGTACTTAGGTTGCAGCTCAGTTCTTGTTTTATTACACCATTAATATGAGTTTTAATTTTGTCAGTTAGCTACTTAGCGAGTCTTTTAATTATTAGTTAATTTATCATGTTGCTTTCATGGTATTTTGAGACCTTCCTAATTGTTCCTAGAGTCGACACTTTGCTAGTTGGCATGTAAGACCGTAACAATTACTAGAGGAGAGCCGCGTTGGATCAGAATTTAGACATAGGCCATGTTTCACCCACCCTTTGGCCGCGGTCTCCTATGATCAGAATTTTGTGAAATTTCAGTTCAGCTAGTACCTTGGTGTTTTTAGTTCACCTAGTAGCTGCACAGTACTATTGGGTTGTGAGTAGTATTCTGTGTATGTCAATTATGACTATCTAATTTGCCCATGTATTATCTTTGTACAACATTATGGCTCGTCATCCCTTAACTACTCGAATGCGGAGAAAGAATTTGTTCCTTCGTAATATGGTTCTGCCATCATGCTTATGTATTACTATATTTCAGTATTGTTGATCTTGTCATACAAGTGGAAATATTGGAAAATAGAAAGGAAGATACAAATTAGAGAACTGAGAAGTGATCATTTGTATCGTCTTATTCGTGAGAGTGATGTGTCATGTATAAGTGAGCTTCGCATGGATAGGGGAACCTTTGATATGTTGTGTGAGATGCTTAGAGATGTTTCTAGTTTGAAGGGCACAAGAAATATGCTGTTAGAAGAGATAATAGCAGCCTTTTTATACACATTAATTATCTCATCACTTGAATAATAGGACGATAGGGCATTTTTTCTTTCAAAGTGGTGAGACTGTGAGCTGGCATTTTAATTCTTTCCTTCTAGCTGTTCTGAAACTTCACCACTTACTACGTAAGAGACCAGAACCTATACCTGAGGACTGCACAGACTATAGATGGAAGCATTTCAAGAATTGTTTGGGTGCATTAGATGGTACACATGTAAAGGTTACTGTCCCAACTAAGCCGAAGGGGAGGTATAGACCAAGAAAGGGAGACATTGTCACAAATGTCTTAGGTGTTTGTGCACCAGACATGCGGTTTATATATGTATTACCTGGCTGGGAGGGTTCTGCACATGACGGTCGTGTGCTTGGATATGCCATCTCAAGGCAAGATGTACTATGTGTCCCTCAAGGCTGCTACTATCTCGTTGATGCTGGTTACACTAATGTGAATGGGTTTTTAGCACCATATCGAGGCCAAAAATACCATCTAGGAGGCTTTATTACGCAAAATCCACCACATAGCATAGAAAAGTATTTTAACTTGTGTCATGCTAGGGCTAGGAATTTTGTTGAGAGGGCTTTTGGAAGGCTCCAAGGTCGTTGGGCAATTTTGAGGTCTGCATCTTATTTTCCAGTCAAGACACAATGTCGAATCATAATGGCATGTGCTTTGTTGCACAATTTAATCTTACAAAAGATGTCTAGAGACCCACTTGAATTTGAGGAACCAACAATGGGGGCATCATTTGAAGTTTTGGAAGGAGAAATCAGCAAACCGGAATTTATCACAGCTGTATCAACATCTAACAAGTGGACTAGTTTTCACAATAGTCTAGCTCAAGAGATGTATAATAGATATAGATCTATCTAAGGTTTGTATATTTGCTATGCATGTTTATTGTTTTTACTCACTAAATGATTCTATACAGAACAATGCTTTTGGACTAATTAAAATAAAAAATTGTTACAGGATGAGTTCCACATCTTCACGTGGAAGGAAAAGTAAAAGAATCTTGACTTCTTTGACGAAGAGTTGATCAAAGCGTTGTATGAGCTCTCTCTAGATCCAAAGTGGAAATATGAAGGAGGTTTCAAGCTTGGATACTAATCTGTTCAAGAAGGTGTACTTGCTCAAAAGCTACCTGGATCTGGCATAACTGTTGTTCCACACGTTGATTCAAGGGTCAGACACTTTAGGACAAAGTATGGTGCAATTGAGAACATATTAGCTAAGAGTTGGTTTTCATGGGATGAAAACAGGAAGATGGTACAATGTGAGAAACATCAAGATGACCTCCATGCCCTGGTATCACTATGCGCCCTCTCAGTAATTTACATTTATTAGTTGGTGTTTTCTTCATAGATGGCTATACTAGTGTACATTTCCCCAAGTGTTTTCTACTGTACAGCCAATATGACCTCCACTAGATGATTCAGCCAATATTACAGTTTGTTGTTTGCATCTTACCTCTTGTAGGACAGCCCTAATGCAAGGGGCTTGTATGGTATTTTATTTCCACACTTTGATACATTAGCTGCTATATATGGGAAGGATATTGCAACCGGAGAAGGAGCAGAGGGCATTGGTGATGCCATTTCAAACATGGAGAAATAAATAGCCTTAGAAGATAATTCTGATCATGTTGTGGAAGAAGACAGACTGTCTAGATAGACACCGCGATGCAGTACTGATAGGAATTCTATTGATTCAACTTCATCAACCTCCAAGAGAAGAAGGAGAGAGAAGGATAACTCTAAAGGAAATGAGGTCAGCATGTCAAGTGACCCATTTTTGGGTATGGTTGGTGAACTCTGTGGTGATCTTAAGACTGCTTCGGATCACTTTGGTAAAATGGCTGCAACCATGGAGCGTGAAGCCAAGATCCAAGAGGAGGCAGTACAAAAGGATCCAATGCAAGCACTTCAAGAGAAGTCTATTGCTGAGTTGAGTAGGCTTGGTTTCACTAGTGCTAAACTTGTCAAAGCTGCAAGTGTCTTTGTGAATATCCCAAACCAGATGACTATGTTGTTTGCACTTCCAGAGACTCTAAGGAGAGAGTTCATACTCAAGATGCTCGCTGGTAAGTTGTTAATAATATCTTTTCATTCTCATGTTCCTCCTACTAACTCATAAAAAATGATATGTGGGTCTATTATATTCATTTATCAGTTGATTTGTCAAACAAATTAGTCGTGTGTATCACTATACAGCTTGACAATATTAGAATAAGATTGCAACATTTTCATAGTATTTTCTGTACATACAAAGACAATAACTTATCTCTGTTACATATAGATGAGTTGTACTCATGTACTTTTTTCATTAATAATTAGATGATGCTGCAAGGAGGAACTGAAATTTCATGATTACTGCTAGCTGTAAAGATCTGAGAAGAATAGGTGAAGCTAAAAGAGATGTTGTCTTACATGTCTTGCTTTTCTAAGGTTGTCGTCATGTATTAGCAGTATCAGTTACGCTTTTGAATGGATTGTCCTCGTATCAGTCTTAGGATCTGACAAGCCAATGTGCATTTGAGAAGAGTAGTTGAAGTTCAAAAAAATAGTCTTATAATTTTCACTTTTCTAAAGTTGTTGCCATGTATTAGTATTCATTATGAGATGCTTTTGAATTCTAGAGAAGTTTTGGTAATTTGTATAGTGTCAGATGTTTTAGTATTTCATAGATGAATGGTTTGATGCTTTTGTATTGTCTGCAATGTGTTATTTACTAGAACAGAACAAATCTATGCTGGCTAGCTGCAGCTAGCTTTTGGCTGGTAGCACGAGAGGGCTAGTCAACGAACAACGTAATCGGTTCCAACCAAACAGCGTAATGTAAATGGGAAACACTGATGGAGCCAACCAATCAAGTTGTGTAATCTGTTCCCTTGCAACCATTACCGCCGACAAAGGATCTCATTACCATTCCCATAACAGCACCTGAACCAAACAATACCTTATTTATATTACAACATGGTCGGTTCAGAGGATCAAAACATGGAAACCTACATAACTGACATGTGCATGCTGGCATGCAACCGCCATAGGAGGTCGGTGGTGAGTGGTGCCAGGGGTGGTGCGGCCGCACCCCCTAGTGGGCCCACTGGCCACCGCCTTTGCATGGTGGGCCCTTGCCTTGGTGCATGCAGCAGCTTTGGTAGTTTCTAGCCCAAATGCATTCTTTAGGTGGGCTTCTTCCTTGTTTGATGGATTTATGCTTTGTCAGAAAGCGTATTCTTCTCGCCTTTTCCACTGTATTCACTTTTGTTACCTGTAAAACAATGACTCTCCAGTACAAGTGGAAATAGGTCAAGGGATAACATATGTATGCAAGTGTGCCTTGTTTAGTCCTTGGTTGGATTATAAAAGTTGTCGGTAAGAACCGCCAACAAACCCCCCAAGCTTACCCCTTGCGCGTCCTAAGCAAACAGTACAACTTTAGGTTGTTGATCAGGAGTTGCTGCAATGTCGATCATCGTTCAAAGTTTCTATGTTTATAATTAAGAATTCTTCTTTGATTTAAATGGATTGGCATTCAACTCACCCTTTTTACCTTGTCGCCTGTGGGGCGTTGTAGCAATCTCTAAGTTTTTGGCGGTTGCGAGACCGACTGATTTGCATAGACCTGCTTATCTTTTATTCTTTGATCCACTATTAATCCACAGGTTTTTTTAAAAAATATTTTGAATTCAAAAGGTAGAACCTCAAATGATATACTCGATCACTCATTGTGTATTTGATCCTTACCAAAGGCTTTTGGAAGTTGCCTTACTTTTCTCTACCAACTATATTGAAGGCTTATTTGGAGCTTTAGGTAGAGAATAAAATGAGGCATACTTATACTACATATGTTGCTATGTCAAAAACCGAACCACATGGAGATTCAAGTCTTATACCTTGATCGAGATGTGCAAGTGTGTGAAAATGTTTTTGTTTTGAGCTCCTTAGTCAAATCTCCCCCTCTTTTAGAATTTTTTGGGAGTACGAGCTATCTTTTCTCTTTTTCTCTCTCTTTTTTAAGGTGGGTATTGGGTATACCCCTAATTCTACGTCTGGCACTTGCCCATTTTTTCCAACATGCCTTTTGGCATGGATTATTATATTCTCTCCCTATATGGGGATATTACCTCCGTATACCCCCATGGACCTACTTGGGCCGCTCGCCAAGTACGGCCCAACTAGAAGGCCTTGCGGCTCATGACCAGGCCATCGCAAAAGCCAAGGACTCTCCTGAAGCCTTGCTCGCCAAGGAAGATCTTAATAGATAGACCCGGATTCCTTGCCTAAAGGGACCGATTGTAATCTGTTAGGATTTAGTAATTGTAACCCTGCTCCCCGGCTATATAAGGCGAGCAGGGACCACCTCCAATCTCACGTCATATTCCAATCTTGCAATACAAACTAGCCACCAGAACACAGGACGTAGGGTATTATGTTGACTTGCCAACCTGAACCTGTCTAAATCATCACCTCACGTCCCTATGTTTACGCTTGCGTAGATGTCTCGCACACCTCCTCAAACTAATCTACTACCTTGGGCATACCCCTCCGTAGACTGCCGACCATATTTCGTCGACAGTTGGTGCGCTAGGTAGGGGGTGTGTGCTACGACACCATGATCAGACAAGCAGTCACTTTCCCTCGCTCCATGGTTCTTTCGGAGGCTAGCACCACTTTCTAGATCGGATCTATGACCTGGACCATCGACGACTTCGTCCCAGCTCCGGAGATCGTGGAATCTGCGCAGCTTCCTACGCCGGACGGCTCATCGTCCACCCAGTGTATCGCCATGTCAGCGCGTCGCGCGCCGAGAATTGTCCCTTGCGACGACCTGATCGAAGCCATCGACCAGGCTAACCAAGGAATCATGGAATGCATCGACGTCATCGAGGTAGCTTGCGTGCAGCTTTCCGGTCGTCCTCGTCTCCAACATCGCCCACGTACGCCATCGGGAGTCTCCAGCGCTACGCCCGCCCGCCGCCCCAGATCGGATCTGCATTTGGTTCGTCGCCATGCCTCATCATCAAACTCCATGCCCTTCGCACTACGTGGCACGACAACTACGTTCCAGCACCCGGCGCTGCAACAGATCTCCGACCAGGTCCAGTTCTTCGGTTCCCACCAGGTGGCTCCGACTAGCCCGCACGACGAGGCAACTGCGGCTCCACTCGTCGGCATGGTGATTCTCCACGAGATCTCTAGCAAGACCGTCTCAGCGACTTCGGTGTCTGGACCTATTATGCCAACCAACTCCACCCCACACAGACTACTACCATCGTCTCCACCGGATCCAGCGCTGACTTGCCGCAATATCGTGGAGGCATCATCCTCAATGTTTCCACCGACAGTGCTCCACATCCAAATGAGACAGACGCCGAACGTGCCAACCAGGAGCAGTGCAACATCAACCGATAGCGTCGACGCGACGACGAACGGTGTCACCAGGAGCGCCGTGATCGGGAGCGCCGCGATGACAAACACCGCGACCGGGAACGCCGAGATCGAGAGAACGTTGGAGGTTGTGACCTCATCTACGAATTCGATAGGGTCGACGATCAGCCTCTCTATCTGACCCCAAGCGCAAATCTCACCGTCGTCGCCAATGAGCTCTCCAAACTTCCTGTCACCCGGAGCTCCAGAAAGATCGTCGCCCACGTCAAGGCTGCCGCGGTGCAGTGCAACGAGAAAGGGCGTCATCCCTCCCCCTCTGGCTCTTCATACAGCAGGACCCCTAAGAGTCCGCACCACTCTCGCAGGAGGCAATCACCACCGTGTCGCGACCAAGAATTCTCCCAAGGCAATCGTGGCACCCATCGAGCTCCGGCTCACGACGCCTCGACCGGGCCCCATCCTTTCACCGCTCGGCTCCGAGGTATCCAATGGCCTCAGGGCTTCAAGGTCAACACGGTGGACAACTACGATGAGAAGGCCAACCCTGAGCAGTGGCCAACCATGTACAAAATCGCCATTCAAGCTGCCGGGGGAGGATCTGATGTGATGGCCAAGTACCTCCCCGTCATGCTGTATTCTTCAGCCAACAGTTGGGTCCCTAAGCTCGTCGAAAACTCCATCGACACCTGGGAGCAGCTGAAGGAAGTATTCATCAAGATGTATAGCGCTACCTGCGTACAGCCAGGGACGCGATACGATCTCCAAAACATCCACCAGGACCGCGACGAAAGCCTCCAGAGCTATATTCGTCGCTTCTCCAACATGCGGTTGATGATTCCGGAGATCGGTGATGTGGAGGCCATCTCCACCTTCTCCAACGGCCTACGCCACAAGGAGCTCCGGGACAAGATCATCCGCAAGAAGGTGCCCACCGTCTCCGAACTAATGACGATCGCCAACTCCTACGCTGATGCCGACGATGCTCATCGCCATCACGAGCGCCCACGTCGCCGATCACGATCCTAGGAGCGTCGTTGCGATGATGAACGCTGCGATGAAAGGTGCGATGGAGGACGCGACCACTACTCTGGACAACATGACCGTCGTGACGATCGGGAACGCCGCCATGATCGCCCCGAGTCCTCTCATCAAAAGCCGGATTACCGTCAGCGTGATCACCGCCACATCACCAACACCAACGCTCGTCCGAAGCGCACCTATGACAACGAGTACGAGAAGCTCCACAACGGTCCCTATCCTCTCCACAAGAATGCCAAGCACACCATGCGCGAGTGCGACATCATCGCCCGCAACGTACGAGGAAGCAATGAGAAGCGACAACGAAACAACAATGATAAGGACAAGGACGCAGACGCTCAGGAGCCTACCTTCTGAGCACCAGTAAGGACACTATCCATCTTCGGTGGAAATGTCATCATCGAGAGCGAGCAGAAGCGGCGTCAAGTACGCCGAGAGATCGCCACCGTGGCAGCCATAACCGACAAGCCTGCCAAAGTCCGCTAACTTGACTGGTCGAAGCGCCGCAACAGTCAAAATTTCATCGACACACTCTCTCTCTCTTTCATAGCCCATAGCTCTTTTTTGGACTTTTTGTGTGAGAGGGAAGTTACAAGTGGATGGAGCTTTATTTGGTGGATGGATGGATGGCATGTTGTACATAACTCTTGGTATAAGAGCTAGCGATATTTGTGAAATGTACATGAATCTCAGATCATGGGTGTATGACAAGAATCTCAACATAGGTCACAAACAATTTGACAAGGCTCAATGTAATTACAAGTAGCATATGAGTAGAAGGTTCCTTCAAATGAATAACTCATATGGCTTTGGTAGGATATATGATCATTGAGGAACTTGTAATTTTAATATTTTGAAAAATGAAAACTTCGGATGTCAAGTGTCACTTAGAACAAAGTCATAGCAAAGTCTATTTCATCGAATCAAATCAAGCAACAACGTTTAGACAAGGATCATACTTATGCTACCCACGAGTTTCAAGTTTCATAGGATGAACAGTTTTAGCCAATAAACTTAAATATCAAGGAATTCAAAATTATAAGCTAAGCAAGATTGAAACATTAAACAATGAAACTATTCATCATTTCAACAAGGACATAACAGAGGCATGCTTGACATACAGATGTGAGTGGAATCATTTTTTTATGTTTTAGTGTGAAAAACAGAAAATTGAATTTAAATATGCAATGCAAGATTTAGAAAGGGAAATATGCAATGCAGATACAAGATACAAGGTACCTATGGGGCTCCTCCCCCCAAGCTAGCGGCGTATGGACCACAAGGATAATACCCCACAAACACCCAATATGCCAGTTGCTGCTCTTGTTGTTGTCGATGCAGTGCATGGACCTGGCGCATTTCTTCAAGTGATTATGTTTGTCTAGCGTCAATTTGGTAATGTCTGGCATCCCAGCGTTGGTTCCATTGGGCTTGTTCATTCATGGAGCCCTGAATGTAATCGTTGCAGATCTCCAGCCCTTTAATCCTCGTGTTCAGGCCTTCCAAGGCGATGGATTGCCTTGGTGGGACTGAAGGTGGTAGCCCTTTGGAGTCTGATGACTCGGCCCATGTTCTTTGGGCTCAAGCTGCGTGGCTCTATTCAGGCCACTCCGTACCAGCCATAGACTGCAGACGTAGGACGTCCTAGCCAGGAAGATATCCGGGTGTGAACCCAGGTACCTGCTTGGTGGGATACCATCCCTGCATGGCTGGTTGTGGAGCGGAAATTGATGGTGCCTGCGATCTTGATCCTGCTTCCTGCCTTGTTCTGCTCCTGGTTGACCTGTGAGAGGATGTACTTTTTCGGGCTTCTTCTTGTGAAACAAGAGGAAGGGTGAATTCCCGGCATTTATAAAAAGCGAGTTCCGGGTTAGGTAACAGATACTCGTTAATAAATCTAGGGAAAAAGTATACGATCGTTCCATCTTCTTTCACTTTTAAGTTGTGCACTTGCATCAAGTATGCTTCATTGATGATGGTGCGGGGAATGGGATGTATGCAACATCGTGTCCTTCCAACGCACCAACACTCTCAGCAATACGAGTTACAAGGGATGTGCAGGATATAGAAGTCGAAACCCAAAACAACTCTAGCATGTGTAAAAACATTTCACAAGCAGGAGCAACTATAATTTTGTGGACAATCGCAAAGAGTATTCTTAATTCATCATTTCTAATAAAGCAAATGTCCTGGCTAGGAAACAGAGTCATAGCTATCCAACGGTGTATAAGCCTCAAGGTAGGATGGTGAATTTGCATGTTGCGATGCTGGAACTTGCCAACTACCGTTTGGCTGCGGATACATGGGTGTATGCCGAGTCTCTGAGTGATGAGTGATTGTCAACTGGGATAATGCGTAGGTTCTTTAGCTTGTGTTGTGCTGGTGTCGAGCACGGAGACAGTGATCGAGGGCAAGGTGAAGGTCAAGTAGAGACGTGCCGTGTCGACGGACCGGGAGCGGTGAAGGGCGGACGTGAGGCTTGGACTGAGGGACCGGTGGTCTGAGGATCAGCTGTGGTGGCTGGCAGCCTAGGACAGCGACGAGCGAAGACTTGCGGGCACGGTGTTGCCTGGGTCATGGACTTGGGGACACGTGTCGGTGGACGGGGTGCACGAGCGGTGCATCCCCTCTACTGCTTCGGTTTGGTGGTAGAGCCAGAGAAAAACCATCGTGTGGACGGTTTCCAGGTTTGGGCCTCAAAACCTGGGCGCGGATGGTTTTCGAGTTTGGCCACAAAACTCGGGCTGAGGACGGTTTCCAGGTTTGGGCCTCAAAACCTGGGTGCTGCGGGTTTGCTGAGTTTCGGCCACAAAACTCAGACTACGGTGGGCTGGTTTCCCGGTTTGGGCCTCAAAACCGGGGGCTGATCGTGAAGGCCTGGTTTCCCGGTTTCGGCCACAAAACCGGGGGCTGATCGTGAAGACCTGGTTTCCCGGTTTCGGCCACAAAACCGGGGGCGAAGTCCGTGAAGAGGACGCAGAGCGGTGGCGGCACGTGGCGGCAATCGGAAGGTTGCGTCGAGGCAACACTACGAGTTGTGCGGGCGTGGCCGTCGTATCCACCTACCATCGAGTTGGTCCAGAATAACCTTAGGGTTTAGCTGGTTCGCTCTGTAAGTAGTTAGGGGTAGAGTGGAAATTAGGAATAGTTAGAATTAGGATAAGTAGGGGGAGACACCCACCTCCCCATCCATCTCAGCCATTTGCTCTGTGCCTTCTAGGTTTTCCTGCTCTCCCACCCCCCTGCTGTAGCAAACCTGAGATCCACAGAGAAGAGAACAATACCTCTGTGCCCGTGAGATTTTGAGGAAGTGAGACCGTAATCTCAGTGTTGTAGCGTGTGGTAGCCACACGGTTGCAATTTCGTGGTTGTGATTCGTGTTTTGATTGTGTTCTTCACGGATTACTTTTCTCCACGTTTTTCCCGTCGATCGATCTCTTTGCTCGGTGCATCTCTTGCAAATCCGTTTGAACCAAGTTGTTCTAGATCGTGTGGCACTTCTTTCCACCGAAGGAATTCTCCTCTAACCTCATGAGCTAGTAGATCGGTCGATTTTTGTTTTGGATCGGTTTTGCTCCCTTAGTCCCGGATTCTTCCAATTCACCGATTTGGAGTTAGGTTCGAGCCATGATTCTTTTGGGATAGCTCACTAACATCCTTGGAACTCCTCATACCAAGTCTAGGCCTTAGTGCTTTTGATTCGGAGGAGATCGGGTGAATTTTGCGGAAGAACAGCGTTGTTTCGGGACCATCGGACGCTGAACCTGGGAGCATCGGACGCTGAGTTTGTCACACCGGCGCGTCTGTTGCCACGTGTCACCTGACAGTGATCTTAAAGGAGCATCAGACGCTGACCATCGGAGCATCCGTTGCCATCGGACGCGCCGGAGGTCGAGCATCGGACGCTACTGTTTCACTGTAGCAGCGTTCGATGCCTATGCAGTAAGGTTCCAGATTTGCTTTGTTTGCATCGGACGCGTCCGTTGGTTGGTCATCGGATGCTGCCAGCATCCGATGCTGCTGAGTTTGCGCAGTTTCGTCCGCGGTTCGATCGTTCGTTGTCGGTTTTGATTTCTGGCTTTTGCGTTGGATTTCTGACTTCGTGCTCTACAGAAATCGGGCTTCCCGCTTCGTAAAATAGCCTGAATCCCATTCACCCCCAAAGTCCATCCTGTCACTAGTTGACTTGCGTGAACTCGGGTGAGGAAGCTTTTGTGGTGTCCCGCTGTCTTCCTAGGGAACATCCACCCATTCTCTTGGGTCGTGGACATCACGCGCATCGGTTTTGCTATTGGGGTTGATTTTCTGGGACAGAGACTATTAGTTTCCGAAAGGAAAATTTGAAGCTCCCATTCACCCCCCCTCTGGTCGCTTTCTGGTAGCACTTTCGGTCCTTCATTGGCCCAAAATTTCGCCCCAAAACTTGTGGCGATTAAAACTCTTAAGTGAGTGGCCAAGATCGATAGAGCATTTCTTATTAAAACCGACATGATTCACAAAATCCTTCCATGGTACTAAGTACTTAGTGTTAAACATGCGGAAGGTAAAGCCATTCTCTACTTCTACTGCGGTGCATAAGAATTGGGTGGTTAGGAAGCGGGAGCCTTCCTCATATAGGGGGTCAACCTAATCCCAACCAACTGCTTTGAAAATAGTGCGGAATTCTGAATCCATACCTATCTTTTCAAGGAGGTCGGGGTCGAATTGCGGCGTTTGGACGAAGGCACGGTCCCGGAGGATCGTTTATGCCTAGAATTCCTATTCTCCATCGCGGAAGACGTTGTTGTCATCCGTGCTTGCTGCACCGGCTTGGCTTGCACTCGGTGGATAATCTTTTTGTACCGAGCTCTCTTTTTGATCGACGGAGTAGGGTGCGCTTCAGCTTTCACGAGCGCTTCTCCCCGCTACTCCCTTCATTGCACCGAAGAGAGCTCTTCCAAAACCCTTCATGATCTTTGTGGAGTGGAGCTAGAGAGGGTTTTTGGACAAGGTCTTTGCTGCTAGTACCTTGCACAAATTTTGTGGAAGTGGTGTGAAGGTGAGGTATGAAGCTAGGAGATGGAATGTGAGTGAGAAATGTGAGGAAGTGAGGATGAGAAGAGCTCAACCAGCACCCTAGGTATTTATAGAGCTGGTGTTGATGGTCCTTACAGTCAATATTATACCATCAACTAATGCATAGAATGATATTAAATGAACTATAAAGCATAGTTGTAGGATTTGATTCTAACAAGTTCCACGAGTTGTGTTGTTCTCACTTGTTTTGCAGGGTTATCAACATTTGCACTATATAAAAGCATCTCAAGTGATGAAACAGAGCACAACATTACGAAGAGCTCGTCGAGACGATTGAAACAGACATACAGTTTACTACATTTGGAGTCCCGGAGCAAGAGTCCTAGTTGGATACGACTTGGAAGCTTCTAGAACAACCTGAAGTGATCACCAAGCAACATAATTGAGGGGCTAAAGTGACAGATCCAACAGCTTTGGTGAATTACTGTCTTCCAGGGAGTTTTCCAGCAGATGGAAAGAGTGATTAAACCGGAAAACAACCCTCAATTGCTTCCCCTGGAAGAAAACCGACGGGAGATAACGCAACCGCCAAGTCAGGAATACTCCAGAAGATTCTAGAGAACACCTGAAGACCCCACGAGGCGGGGCACCCCGGGCCACCTCCAGGTGGGACCGATCGGTTTGTGGGCCCACCCGTCGGTGGGCCCATGGAGCCGTCAACCTCCCCCTTCTGGAACCTTCCTCTACCGCCTCTGAGGATCCATCTCAGCCCTCCATGAAGTCGGTTTGATCTAACGGCCACGGTTGATCCCTCAGCGCTATATATACACGCCCCCAGGCCCAGGGAAGAACAAGTCTATCTTTAGAAAAGTCTATGCCTCATTCAGAAACCCTAGAAGAAGACTTCAAGAGCCATCTTTCAAGTAGAAGACTAGTTACCCCTCTAGTTTAGGTTTAGAACCTAGTCTTATATTAGAACTACAAGAGAGAGAGAGAGAGAGAAGAAGAGATCAAGAAGGAGCTCCGGCCTATCGGATCAACTTCTTCATCTTGTACCTGCGGATTCAAGTTCATCTTCAACTTGCTTCAGCGATTATTTCGGTAATCAACGTCTATATTTAAGTTTAAGCCATTGTTCTTATTATTCTTAAGGTTTATGACTCTCTTTTGAGTACTTTAATTCTAGTTGCGCTAGAGTTAGAGTAGTTGGATTGTGTAAGCGTGGTGCTTAGACTCGATAGCTCATAATTGCCTCCTATAACGCCTGTAGTAGTGTTTATTCGCAAGGGTGACAATTATAGCCTTGTTGATTCTTCTATAGTCCACTTACCCATGTGTAGGCTCGGTAGGATTATACATTTGCATAAAAGACTCTTACTCTGTTTGTGACCTTTTATGGCAACTTCCCCACTAAGAATAATATAAACATATCACTCTTAAATTGGAATTAGACAGCCTTAGTGATCCCCTTTATACTTCTAGATTCTCCGTCCTTGTTAGCTACTCAGGGGTTAAACTTTAAGACTTAACGCTATCCGTTCCTTTGGGTTCGATATTAAAACTGGGTTACTCCGGTGAAGTGCTACATCGGTAGATTTTATCTGTGCGCTTGCGGATAAAGTAGAGTGTGCGTTAATTTATACCAACAGCTGGTGACCAACTGGAAGGGATCAAGGGCAACAGCTAGTAGCCGTTGGAGGAAGGAGGGAGTCGTTGGTCACCCTGGTGGTGTGTGGGCCCGGTGTGCCTCCCCCTTCAGCTGGATGCCCCCAATGGCTACTTGAAGCACCTAGTCGTTGGTCTCCAACTCCAGAAAAATTTGTTTCTCCTAGTTTTGTAAATTTCCACAAAGTTTGATGCTTTTTTAGATTTTTGTAAATATTTTTGAAAAATAAGAAATAGTAATATAAAAAAATTATTTGGAAAATGATTTTTAAACATTTTGCCATGCATTTTGAAAAAATTGATTAAAAACAAATAGTTCTAATTTTTGAAATTTCTCTATGCATAATTGAAATCAAATATGATTTTTTTTAAAAAAATGAATTTTGAAAAAGGATAACTACCATTATACCTATGGCTGAGGACATACCATTTATAGCCTGGTAGTAGGGCTATACCTCCTCTACTTTCCCGAAGTAGAAGCTTCCGACCTAGGAGATTGAGGTGGTTGCTTTTTCTTCCGCCATACCAGCCATGGCTTGGCCGAGGGTGCTGGAGTAGGCATGATGGGCTTTGGGTTCTTCACTTTCTGCTGCTTCCATGCAGGTTCACGACAGAAGTATCCGTTGAACCGGCATCTGATAGTCCTTTCAGGAAGCTGAAAGTGAATCCACCATTCGGAGATGAATATCACGACGTTAGTCGTGTTCAAGAATGGTCGTCCCAAAAGGAGCAGGACATCCTCATATTTTCCCATGTCTAGGATGACGAGGTCGACGGGGATGTAGTCGTCCTTGATGCGGATCAGGATGTCCTTAGCTACCCCCTCTGGCCTGCATATCATTGTTGGCCATCTGGAGCATGATGTTGGTGGCTGACAACGGACCACCAAGAATCTTCTCGTATACTACCTTGGAGAGGATGTTAACACTTGCTCCAAGGTCGTAGTATGCATTGCGGAACTTGTGTGCTCCTATGGCACACTCGATGGGGGGTCGGCCCGGATCTTCCTTCTTCGCCATGAAGGGTGGATCAAGATAATAATGATAGACGGGCCAACTCGGGGGCTTGCTGTACCTTGCAGTGATGAGTTTGACAGATTCGAGGGAGGTCTCAGGTTGCCCTAGGATTTTCCCCAACTCGTTGACTGGGATTGCCTTTGTAATCTGAGCTAGTTGGGTTTCTATCATCTTGTTGAAGCTCAGTTGGTTCTTCACTACCAAGGCTAGGCCCTCGATCTTGGAGTTCATTCCTTCAAGGGTCTTGTCATTGTAGGCAAGCTTCTTGGAGATGCTTTCGTTGATCTTTTCTTGCCCTAACACAAGTTCCGTGAAGGTAGGTGTGTTGAAGTTGTAGCTCTAGTTATCTCCCTGATATGGAGGCTGATGCTGATTGTTCCAGGAGCTTCCGCCTTGCGGGCGAAACCCATTGTTGATGTACGCAGCATCTTCGCGGGTCTCGGGGCAATCATTCCCCGAGTGCCCGGTTTCTCCACACACTTTGCACGTCATGTGCACATCCATGGCTTAGACGATACCTCTTTCTTCTCTTGTCGTCGTCTTCTCGTCCAACCTCTTAAGCAGAAGATCTATTTTTACGGCAAGCATATCCGCCTCCTTTACGGTATGCATGCCTTTTTGTGACTTAGCTTGGGGTCTTCCATCTCCCCAAGCTTGGTTCACCATCACCTTGTCAATCAGGGCCTTAGCCCTGTTAACAGTCAGGGACATGAATGCCCTTCTAGCTGTAGCACCCGGGTGTCCCCTTGACATGGGCGTGAGCCCCTCGTAGAACGTTTGGAGCACCAGCCATTCCTCCATCCCGTGATGGGGACATGCTACAATGTATTCTTGCAGCTGTTCTCATGCCTCGGGCACGGACTCCGTTGAGTTATGCGGAAAGCTGGTAATTCGTCCCCTCAGGGCAGTTGTTTTGCCCAAAGGGAAGAACTTTGCAAGGAACACCGCCGAACATTTGTCCCATGTGGTGACATCTGTCGGGTTCTTGTAGAACCACTGCTTCGCCTTCCCCATGAGGGAGAAGGGAAACAGTCAGAGCCTGATGACATCTGGAGTGATGTCCTTGATGACGATGGTGTCACAGAGCTCCAGGATGTTTTGAAGGTGTCCGTTCGCGTCCTTGTTTGGCAAACCACAGAATGGGTTTGCTTGCACCATGGTGATGAGGCCAGTCCTTAGCTCAAAAGCTTTGTCACCGGTGTCGACAGCGGGCCCAGTGGGCATGTTGGCAACAGCGGGGACAGAGAAGTCGCGTAGGGTCATGGCTAGGGCGGGAGTTGAGCTTGGTGCAGAAACTGGTGGTTCTTCTGTCGAAGGTGCAGCTGTGGAGGATACATGGGTGTATGCCGGATCTTGAGATGATGAGTGATTGTAAACTGGGATGATGCGCATGTTCTTTGGCTTGTGTTGTGCAGGTGTTGAGCTCGGATATGGTGATCAAAGGCAAGGTGAAGGTCAATTAGAGACCTGCCGTGCCGATGGACCTAGAGCGGTGAAGGGCGGACGTGAGGCTTGGACTGACGGACCGATGGCCTGTGGATCGGCCGTGGTGGCTGACAGCCTGGGACAGCAACAAGTGAAGACTTGCGGGTGGACAGGGTGCATGGGCGGTGCATCCCTCTACAGCGTCGGTTTGGTGGTTGAGCCACAGAAAAACCACTGAGTGGACGGTTTCCAGGTTTGGGCCTCAAAACCTGGGTGCAGCCGGTTTCCGAGTTTTAGAGGTTGAACTCGAGCCAGAGCTTTTGGTGTTTGGCTTGCTCTCGTTTGGTGGTGCCTCGCTGTGATCCTAGGGATCATCCACCCTCTTCCAAGGGTCGTAGGCATCACGTTTCGGTCGAAGATTTTGGGGGTTGATTTGTGAGACAGAAGTAAAAGTTTCGAAAGAAATTTTTAGGCTCCCATTCACCCCCCTCTGGTCGCTTTCTGGCAGCGTTCTTGGTCCTTCACTTACTGACATCTCTTTGCATCATCACTGTGGTAGGCCATCATCCCCGGGCAAGGCGCCAGGAATGCCTATTGACATTCCTTAATGACATACACTGAGTATGTTGGTTCCTAGCGATGCAATCAAAGGACGTCACTGTCAACCTCAGACACAACCACTCTAGCTACACATTCGTTATCGGCGCTGAAGTGCGATGGAACTTCATATACCAAAACGTGTGGCTTTAGTGACGGCCTGAGAGGCTGGCCTGGTAAACCAATTCATTTACACACAAAGTCTGCAAGCGCATGGGGTTACCGTTGGAGCATTTCACCGGGAGTATTCCAGGTTTCATTATTTATATTTTACCACTGGGAAGGCTAGATGCGAAGGATCCAAGATATACCCATGACAAGAACATAATACATGCACAGCTGACCAATTAACCATAGCAGGAGGATAAACATTGATTTGTATAGTGGGATCAACACACACACACACATTGTCTAAGATATATGAAGCTTCTACAAGGATAGAAGAAAGAATAAAAGAATAAAGAATATCCTACGGAGCATGGATCTGAACAAGGTCATGTTAAGTATACATGTTATAATCAAGTTAACGTTAGTGCTAAGTATTGGATGGATTAGGAAACCCGGGAACACTGGTCTGCCAGCAGAATAAAATGGGCAATTTAGACTCCTACCCCAAAGCCAAACGTGAGGGATTGCAAGGGACGGACAGGGATGTCACCACCTGCCACCTACCCCTCAACCATGGACTAAGTCAGGCATTCACCCATCTCCATATACCCAAGAACCACTCTCGCGCACATGAAGAACACTTACACCTCCCTGATAAAGATGTAAGCGCACCCGAAGGCACGGCAAAATGCCACCCAACACATGACACTAAGCTAACAAGATCTAAACATGTCGAATGAAGAACAATATTCATGTTCATGATGAACAAAGATCTAAAACTATGAACTAACTCTAGCACGATGAACGATGAACAATAACATTGTAACATCCTGGCCTAGGGATTAATAGGATACTCATACAAATAAGTTGCAACTTCTTTTCGGAAGCCCATCTTCAAAGAACTCTAACGTTAAGCATTCTCGGCCTGAAGAAATTTAGGGATGGGTGACCGACCAGGAAGTTCTTCCCGGGTGCGCATGAGTGAGGACAAAGTGCGCAAAAAAGACTGGTGTTGGTCTGTGAGGAAAGTCTATGTCCTAGAAAAGCTGTCAGATGTAAGTGGGACCGACCTTGTGGAGGAGAGACATTACAAACATAGCTCTATTTCAAGGACATAACAATGTTGATCTTAAGCGAACAAGAACAAGTATGAAAAGAGGAACTTAGTATTCATACCAAGTTGATCCTTACAACTTCTCCTCCTATTTTGCAAGTAGTACTTGCTCCAACTACTAGAAGATCTAAACTAAGGTAGAGAGCTCCAAATACAAAGTGGAATGACTAAAAAATGTGTTGATGTGTGATGACATCTTTGAGAGGGAGCTCTACCCCTTTATTTATTGTTGACACTGGTTATCTTTCATAATTAAAGCATAAATAAATATGAAAAGGGTATGAATTAAATCACCAAACAGGATTAGGGTTTCAATTGACAATATTCCATGAGTTTTGGTGAATTGTGATTCTGCAGGGACTAAACCAGGAAATCCACACAGATAGCTTCCCCTAGAAGGAAACCGACGGAAGATAAACATGAAGACACCAGAAGCCCGGGCACCCCGGGACACGGCCAGGTGGGACCGACAGGTCCCACCACCAGACCGACCGGTCGGCCCCTGGGCCCGCTGGACTCCGCCTTCTGGAACCTTCCTCCACCGCCTACGAGGATGCATCTCAGTCATACCTAAGATCGGTTTGATCCAACGGCCACGGTTCCTCGCCCAGGGCTATATAAGCAGCCCTAGACCCCCCTCTCTAGATCATCAATCAGATTAGGGTTTGATCACATTCATCATCAGATCAGGCTACCACCAGAGAAGGAGATCAATCATTAGCCCTAGAACTACATCCACTTAGAATAGTTAGAATAGGATTAGACGAGGCAAGCTTCGCTTGGATTCCGGATCTAGTCACGAGAAGGCTCGGTAATCCCAAGAACTTCTCTCTTGTATTAACGTTATGGATCTATTTCATAATTGCTCTTCTAGTTCATCTTTATTCATCATTGTTTATGTTCTAGTTCGTCGTCTAGTTCTAGTTCATCGTCTAGTTCATCTTCTAGATCATAATCCAGTTCTAGTTCATGTTCTAGTTTGTACTTTAGTTCTTCTCGATGATCTAATTCACCTTATTGTTCATCTTAGTGTTCTAGATAGCAATACAATTGATATGACTAAGACATCAACCATTATATTCTTAATTATATTGTTTATAGTCTGCTTTGATTATATATTTGGCATAGATAGTTCATCATCATGTTTATACTCATGTTCCTATAGCGCTCATCATGATGATCATTGGGTGGGTGATAGATGCTGTGTAGGCATGGTGCCTATACACTATTTATCTGCGAATGCATCCTATATTCCAGATAGAGAGGTAGATCGCGGGTGTGATGTTCCTGTTGAATCCTTTGTATTCCACCTCCCGAATATAGTGTTCAGTATGTCTTAGTTAACTCATGGTTTAGGGGTTACTCTGTTTGGCACCTTTACTATGGAGTTGCTTCTTGATTATAAATATGATATGACCTAGCCAATTATTGACAAATATGTTTGCACTAATCAAAGTATTCTATGACTTGTAATTAGAATAACTTAGGAATGTTTCTATTTAATACCTGTTCTAATCATCACTTGCTAGGTGCTACTGTTCTAAGATTATCTTTGATTGATCTGCTCTCTGTTACCATTTATCATTATCATTATCATTACTTCTACTATCTGATCCCTGTTGAGAGTAATAAGTGTGTTATCAATCTTTATCACAAGTGTGAACCACATTAATTGTTGTTAAGTCCTCATTAAAATAACACCATCATACATTGAATTGATTAGTCTCTAGGCTAAATATAAATAACGATACCTGAGACTAGCTTGGGTGAAATGCTTCTACAACAGGTGTATTTATCTGTGCGCTTGCGGGTAGATATTTATCTTTAAATCTAGTGCCCTGATATTTTCACATTGCTAGCTTCATGTTGGGGATGACAACTTGACGTTAAGTGAAGTAAGTAGTGTCCCGTACACTTCTTAGTGCCTTCACTAGATTATTATTTATGTGGTTTATTCTTAGTAGCGATGTTAAGAAATGTCAAAAGCATTTCTGGCGCCGTTGCCGGGGATAAATTAAAACTCTATTCTTAGGGTGATTACATTAAGGAGTGTCAACAAGCATTTCTGGCGACGTTGCCAGGGAATACACATCAATTCAATTAGGGTTGGCACCTACTGTTTTTTATTAAAATCTTTATGAACACTGATGGGACATTGCATTAGCAGCAATTTAAAACGGTAGCTAGAACATATCATTTTACTTACACACATGTGATAATGCACTGATTGCTTATCTCTACTCAAACAGGCTTACCCTGGCTTTCGTTTATCTTTTATCTTATGCAGGGTGTGATGTATGACTGGTTTCCAACTTCCGAATAACTACGTTGAGGATCCCGAAGCTTTACTAAGAAAAACAAGACGCAAACTCAAGGGACCCTCACTACCACTTCTAGAAGTTAGCCAGATAAGACGAAGCTTAACACCAGTGTTGGACACCATGGCCGACAAGACACTCCGCGAGTTCTCTGCACCAACCACTGCCAACATCAGGACTGGACCAATAGTCAATGTGGGAGACAACGGATTTTAACTCAAGCCAGCTTTGATCAACATGGTGCAAGCTAATCAGTTTTGCGAAAAGGCACATGAAGACGCAAGCACTCATCTCCAACACTTTATGGAGATTTGTAGCACTTTCACCATCAGGGGAGTCAAAAGAGACACCATTCTACTTCGCTTGTTCTCATTCTCACTCTTGGGAAAAGCAAAACAATGGTCCTACGCCAACAAAGACAAAAACACCTCATGGGCAATCTGTTCAACTGCCTTCCTAGCAAAGGTCTTTCCAGTGGGCAAGACGAGTGACCTCCGTGCCAAGATTTCAACTTTCCAGCAACAACACGACGAATCAATCCAAGAGGCTTGGGAACGTTTTCAAGATTACATATCAGAATGCCCTCACCATGGGATGCAGAATTGGCTACTTATGGAGACCTTCTACCACGGGCTCACTTTGAGTACCCGTGAGAATGTGGATGCTGCTGCTGGAGGATCATTCTTATTACTCACTATCAACAATGCTACTACACTCATTGAGAAGATGGCATCTAACCAAGGATGGAACGAGGAACACTCTCAGCCACGCAAGAGGGGAGGAATACATCAGCTTAAGGAAGTAGACATGCTGTCTGCCAAACTTGACCTACTCATGAAGAAGTTCAATGAACACACACCCAAGAAAGAAGACATCAAGCAAATCTACAAATCTCGCATGACATGTGAAGAGTGTGGAGGCACTGGTCATTCAGGGAGCAACTGCCTTGAGATTCAAGAGGATGCAAAGTACATCAACAACAACACCAACTATCGTCCTCAACAAACTCAAGGATGGAACCAACAATCAAAGCCTAATTACTCAGGTAACTATCAAGGTAATTCATTTAACCAACCACCTTTGAGAGAGATGATATCTAGTCAAAATAAGATTATTGACAATATGTCTAAGAAAATAGCTTCCAATGATAAACTGCTTGAAAACATTAATACTAGAATGGATAGCTTTACTTCTGCCATAAAGAATCAACATAGCTTTAATAAGATGATAGAATCTCAGTTATCTCAGTTAGCAGCTTCAGTCCCTATGGCTGAAAAAGGTAAGATTCCAGGAAGTCCAGAAGAGCTAGAGACTGCAAATCTTGTAGATATTTATGATGTAGGGTAGCTCACAGCTAGACCATCAAGGGGATGGAAGGATGACTCCATTGCCCCGAAGAAAGGAGATCCAGGAAGACCTGTCATTCCAATCCACATTGGACCTAACAATTTTGAAGAAGCAGTCTGCGACCTTGGAGCAAGCGTCAACATTATGCCAAAGGTAATATACGAACAAATTCATGGTGCACCTCTGTTATATACAAGTATGTGTTTGCAGCTTGCAGATCAGACACTGTGCTAGCCATTGGGAATTCTAGAAGATGTCTGTATTCGAGTGGGACACTCGTATGTGTGTGTAGATTTTGTGATCATCGAAACAGGTGGAGATAAAAGAGCACCCATCATTCTTGGACGCTCGTTCCTAAGCTCAACCAAAGCCATCATCTACGCGGACAGCGCCAAGATCTGTTTCACAATCACAGGCAACAAAGAAAGATTCAGCTTCAAGAGACGTACACTCACTACCTGATGCGAACCCGCTAGGGTTTTTGCCCGATCTTTCGATGAGAAACGGGGATAACTCGATTGGTGGATGGAGATGACGTTCACGGCCCGACTACAGCCCTCAAGACCGCGCCTTAGCAACCGATACACCACGTCCAATAGCCGTCACGATCTTGTGGAGCGCGACAACCAGCCCCTAGGGCTCCCGTCCTGCAAGCAATCGAAGAACTAGCAAGAACGAGGAAACAAGCACTGAATTTGCAAGATGAAATTGAAGGTTTCAAACTGAATCTTAATCAACAATGGGGTTCCGAAGACAAGGAGACGGGCGGCTGATCCTGCACGCGCGCCTACAAGCAAGTAGCTAAGGCTAAACTTGATCTAAACAAAACCCAACCCGACCATGGCGGCTATAGAGGGATATAAGTAGATGGATTGACGACCAAAAGAGTGTTGGGGTCGTCCTCCAACCCTAGGACGCGTCCCTAATGGACCCAACTTGATACATGGGCCATAAGCCCAAAATGAGGTGACGCAGCACCCTGGACAGCAAGACCTGTCGACGGTAATTGGATCATTGCCGCTACTGCCGAACAGATATTGACGTGAGACTTGATTCATATGAAAGTAAACTTGATAAGCTTTCCAACAAGTCCTGAAGCGCCTGAATCCGAATCCGTATGCAACCGTGGTGGCGGTCACAAGTTGGTGCTTTGCTGCAGTCCGAATCCAGCTAGCGCGAGTCCTTCTCCCTTTCGGTCTTCTCCTTGGTTCCTAATCAAAACAAGAGTGCACGCGTTTCCATTGTCTAAACAAGATGGACAAGAGCTTATCATGGAACTCACTTGATGATTAAGTTGACGAGCACGAGCACGAGTAAGAGGACCAGCTATAGGTTGTGTCGGAGAGGATGTATCGCTGGTGTTGATGTCCTCATCAGTCTCCCTTTCTTGCATTTGAGTCGTCCTCGACTCAAGCTCATCTTCCTCACCCAAATAAGGCTTCAAATCTGCAATGTTAAATGTGGGACTAACCCCAAAATCTGCAGGAAGATCAAGCTTATATGCATTCTCGTTAATTCGTTGCAGCACTTTAAAAGGACCATCAGCTCTAGGCATCAATTTGGATTTTCTCAGTTCTGGAAATCTATCTTTTCGCAAATGCAACCAAACCAAATCCCCAGGTTCCAGAATCAATTGCTTTCTACCTTTATCTCCAGCACATTTGTACTTAGCATTCATGCGCTCTATGTTTTCTTTAGTGGCTTCATGCAATTTTAACATCAATTCAGCACGTTGCTTAGCATCAAAATTCATTTTTTCAGAACTTGGCAAAGGCATTAAATCAATAGGAGCATGTGGCAAGAAGCCATAGACAATCTCGAAAGGACACATTTTTGTAGTAGAATGCAATGAACGATCATAAGCGAACTCAATATGAGGCAAACATTCTTCCCACATCTTAATATTCTTCTTTAAAACAGCCCTTAACATAGTGGATAAAGTTCTATTTACTACTTCAGTTTGACCATCAGTTTGGGGATGACAAGTGGTGGAAAATAAAAGCTTAGTCCCCAATTTAAACCACAAAGTCTTCCAAAAATGACTAAGAAATTTAGCATCACGATCAGAAACAATTGTGTTGGGCACACCATGTAAGCGAACAATTTCTCGAAAGAACAAATCAGCAATATTTGTAGCATCATCAGTTTTATGACATGGTATGAAATGTGCCATCTTAGAAAATCTATCAACAACCACAAACACACTATCACGTCCCCTCCTAGTCCTTGGTAATCCCAACACAAAATCCATAGATATATCCTCCCAAGGAGCATTAGGAACAGGAAGAGGTAGATACAAACCGTGGGGATTTAACCGTGACTTTGCCTTTTGACATGTTGTGCAACGAGCAACAAACCTCTCCACATCTCTCTTCATCCTTGGCCAAAAGAAATGACCAGCAAGTATGTCCTCGGTCTTCTTTGCTCCAAAATGTCCCATCAAGCCACCTCCATGTGCTTCCTGCAACAACAACAAATGAACAGAGCTAGCTGGAATGCATAGCTTGTTAGCTCTAAACACAAACCCATCACTAACGATGAATTTGTTCCATCCTTTTCCATCTTTACAATGCAGCAACACGTCTCTAAAATCAGCATCGTGAACATATTGGTCCTTAATTGTTTCTAACCCAAAGATCTTATAATCAAGTTGATTCAGCAAAGTATATCTCCGTGACAAAGCATCAGCAATAATATTCTCCTTCCCTTTCTTGTGTTTAATAATATAAGGAAAAGATTCAATAAATTCAACCCATTTTGCATGCCTACGATTCAGTTTTCCTTGACTACGAATATGTTTTAAAGATTCATGATCAGAATGGATAACAAACTCTTTGGGCCACAAATAATGCTGCCATGTCTCTAATGTTCGAACAAGAGCATAGAGTTCTTTATCATAAGTAGAATAATTGAGAACAGGCCCACTCAATTTCTCACTAAAATATGCAATAGGTTTTCCCTCTTGTAACAAAACACCTCCCAGACCAATTCCACTAGCATCACATTCAAGCTCAAAAGTCTTATTAAAATCAGGAAGTTGTAGGAGAGGCGCATGAGTTAACTTATCTTTCAACATGTCGAATGAATTCTCTTGTGTTTTGCCCCACTCAAAAGGCACCCCCTTTTTGGTAAGCTCATTCAATGGTGCAGCAATGGTGCTGAAATCCTTCACAAAACGGCGATAGAATCCAGCAAGTCCTAGGAAACTCCGCACCTGGGTGATAGTCTTTGGGACAGGCCATCCCTGTATAGCTTCCACCTTGGCTTGATCAACCTCAATTCCCTGTGGAGTTACAACATAACCAAGAAAACACACTCGATCGGTGCAAAAGGTGCACTTCTCAAGGTTACCAAATAAACGTGCCTCGCGTAGTGCATTAAAAACAGCACGTAAATGATCAAGATGTTCATCCAATGATTTGCTGTAAATTAATATATCATCAAAATATACGACAACAAATTTCCCAATGAAAGCACGCAAAACCTCGTTTATTAATCTCATGAAAGTACTAGGTGCATTAGTTAACCCAAAAGGCATGACTAACCACTCATATAAACCGAACTTAGTTTTGAAAGCAGTTTTCCATTCATCTCCCAATTTCATACGAATCTGGTGGTACCCACTACGTAAATCAACTTTTGAAAACACAACAGCACCACTCAGTTCATCTAGCATATCATCTAATCGTGGAATAGGGTGTCGATATCGAATGGTGATATTATTAATAGCTCTACAATCAACACACATACGCCATGTTCCATCTTTCTTAGGCACTAAAATTACTGGAACAGCACAAGGGCTAAGGGATTCTCGCACATAACCTTTGTCCAGTAGTTCTTGCACTTGTCGCTGAATTTCCTTTGTTTCTTCCGGGTTTGTCCTGTATGGCGCACGGTTTGGCAAAGACGCACCAGGAATAAGATCAATTTGGTGCTCAATCCCGCGTAATGGTGGCAACCCCGCTGGTACCGCACTTGGAAACACATCGGAATACTCCTGCAAAACGTTAGCAACAGCAGGGGGCAAAGAACATTGCATATCCTCAATTGAAATCAAAGCATCCTTGCATATCAAAGCATAAGCAACAGAAGTGGATGCATTGAACTCATTAATATCTGATTTGGTAGCTATCATACAACGTCCTTTCAGTTTTATCTCATCTTTGTTACCAATTACAGATTTATCATTTTTACTGCTCTCGCTCTTTGCTTTAGTAGCCCTTGCAACATCAGTTTGCATAATAGTTTCAGGGGACATAGGATGCAGCACAATTTTTCGATCATTGTATAGAAAAGAATACTGATTTGATCTACCATGATGCATAGAATCTCTATCAAATTGCCAAGGTCTACCTAGCAGAATGTTACAAGCTTGCATAGGCACAACATCACATTCAACAATATCTTTGTAGGATCCGATGGAAAAATTGATTCTCACAAGTCTAGTTACCTTTGCCTTACCACTGTTGTTCAGCCATTGGATGTAGTAGGGATGCGGGTGTGGTTTGGTGTTGAGGGCAAGTTTCTGCACCATATCGCTGCTTGCCAAGTTGTTGCAGCTACCTCCATCAATGATCATGCGACAAGAACGCTCTTTGATGACACACTTTGTTTGGAATAAAATATGTCGCTGATTTTGCTCCGCCTTCTCCATTTGTGCACTAAGCACTCGCTGCACGATCAAGCTTTCATAGTGGTCCGCTTCACCTGCATTAATATGTTCTTCTATTTGTTCTTCATTACCTGCATGGTCAGTCGCAAGCAGTGCAAGCGTGTCTTCATCAAAATCACTAGCAGATGAGCACTCACCATCATCTTTGACAATCATAACTCGCTTGTTTGGACAGTCACGCATCATGTGTCCATATCCCTTGCACCGGTGACATTGTATGTTGCTTGTTCTGCCCGTCGATGCCACGGATGAAGTACTCGCAGCAGGCTTTTGCATCGTCTTTGCAACTGAATTTGTGGGAGCAGCTCGAGACTTGTCACTAGATGATGGAGTAGACATACGTGTAGATGGAGTTGTAGTCATGCGTTGCTGCCATGAATTAGCCTTCCCTGTAGAAATATTAGTCCTTGCGCTAGCACGTCGTCCCTGCACTTCCCTTTCAGCTTTACAAGCAAGATGAAACAAACGGGTTACACTATTGTATTCTTTGTAAGCGAGGATGTCCTGAATTTCCCGATTTAACCCACCCAAAAGTCTAGCCATAGCCGGTTCCTCATCCTCCTCTAGGTTACAACGCAACATACCCGTTTGTAATTCCTGATAATATTCTTCTACACTTTTAGCACCTTGTCTCAATTGCTGCAACTTATTTATCATATCACGGGCATAGTAAGATGGAACAAATCTAGCTCTCATGGCTCGTTTCAGCGCATCCCAAGTTCTAGGTAAGTTATTAGGATTTTTCTTTCCATATTCTATCCACCAAACAGAAGCAAAATCCGTAAACTCACTAGTAGCAGCCCTAACACGTGTAGTCTCAGGAAATTCATGACATGCAAACTTTTGATCAACAGCAATCTCCCAAGTAATGTAGGCATCAGGGTCATATTTACCATCAAAAGGAGGTATCTTAAATTTAATCTTACTGAAAGCATCATCATTATTGTGTACCTCGCGTCGGCGGTTGCCACCCATACCTCTACGGTTGTGACGTAGGCGTCGTCGATCACGAGCGTCTGGATCATCATGCTCAGTATCAGCAGTGTAGTCATCTTCATGACTACCGTGCTCTCGATCTCCCTCCTTTTCTTCTTTATGCTTCTCTTTATCTTCGGTGTGGAAGTCATCAAATCGCCTTAGAAGAGCAGCAAGGCTTTTGTCCACACTAGCAACGGATTCCTCCAAACTTGTAAGCTTGTTGTTTGTGGCCATCTGCGTAGCCTCCAACTGCCCCAGCTTTTCATTTGTCACCTGCAAGTCAGTATCAAGTCCCTCTGTGTGCAGCTTCACCTTCCTTTCAAAATGTTGTATGATGCCCTTAGTGCGAGGTGTATGTAGTGTTTCGTTATCATCATCTCCCCCTGTCATGGTTCAAAAACAAAGACAACAAGAAAGACAAGTGAAGAAATAAAAGCCCTACAACTACTAGGATGTAGCTACAGCGAGTCTCTCACACTCAACTTGTTACACAAGTTCTTACCAATTCTTACCTTGCTTGACAGGAGGGGTCGTCTACCAACAAGTCTTCAGCAATGGATGAAGTGTATCGGTGCTGCGGCACAAGACCTGTCAAGCTGTAGAGTATGTGGAGCTATAGGTGGGCTGAAACAAGGAACGAACTAGCAGCACGTTAGTTATAAAGGCGAGCTGAATAAACGTTCGACGACGGTACTGTGCTGGTCCTAGGCTAGACCGTGCTAGAGACGTGAGCCTGGACACAAAGGAAAACCACAGCACACCCCTGAAAACAAGGTGGAACAAACCTAAAATCAATATGAAAAACAGCCCCTTTTCTTTTGACTCTTTTCTCTTTTTTTTTCTTTTCTTTTTTTTTGGGCAACCTCAAAAACTGATTATATGAACAAAAGAATACAAAGGAGCAATTCGGTACAAACACTTTTTCCGAAAGTACAGGGGTATTCCGGTAAGAAGAAGATACTCTCTCTCTCTCTCTCTCTCTCTCTAGAGTAAGGCCGAACAAGTATGGAGTTATCTTTCTTTTGGATCACAGAAGGACTCACGTAGATGGAGTTCAGGATATATTAACAAGCGGACTCCAAGTTCTACTCGGTTTCCACTCAGAACCAACCACAAACGGATTCCACCTATTGCCGAGTTCTACTCGGTTTCCTTTTTTTATCACGTTGGTGGAACTCAGATTGGAACTCAACTCGATCCGGACCAAGACCACAGTTCAATTCGGACTTCACAACAGATTCGACAGAGAGAAGATATGGTAATACTCGGCTGTGTAAAGATGGTGACAAGAACTCGAAACTCTAAAGGATTAGACACTAAGACCAGCAACTCGACACAAACCGAAGCAACGCAAATTCAACAAGCCCTAACTAAACGGTACTAGCCAAGGCACAAAGGTTTAATAGGATTATGGAAAAAAAACTAATCTACTATATTTTTTTTTGGCTTTTCTGGACTATAGGAAATTAATTAAAAACACCAATGGATTAGAAGTCTCTCACCGAAGAACCTTGCTCTGATTACCAACTGATGCGAACCCGCTAGGGTTTTTGCCCGATCTTTCGATGAGAAACGGGGATAACTCGATTGGTGGATGGAGATGACGTTCACGGCCCGACTACAGCCCTCAAGACCGCGCCTTAGCAACCGATACACCACGTCCAATAGCCGTCACGATCTTGTGGAGCGCGACAACCAGCCCCTAGGGCTCCCGTCCTGCAAGCAATCGAAGAACTAGCAAGAACGAGGAAACAAGCACTGAATTTGCAAGATGAAATTGAAGGTTTCAAACTGAATCTTAATCAACAATGGGGTTCCGAAGACAAGGAGACGGGCGGCTGATCCTGCACGCGCGCCTACAAGCAAGTAGCTAAGGCTAAACTTGATCTAAACAAAACCCAACCCGACCATGGCGGCTATAGAGGGATATAAGTAGATGGATTGACGACCAAAAGAGTGTTGGGGTCGTCCTCCAACCCTAGGACGCGTCCCTAATGGACCCAACTTGATACATGGGCCATAAGCCCAAAATGAGGTGACGCAGCACCCTGGACAGCAAGACCTGTCGACGGTAATTGGATCATTGCCGCTACTGCCGAACAGATATTGACGTGAGACTTGATTCATATGAAAGTAAACTTGATAAGCTTTCCAACAAGTCCTGAAGCGCCTGAATCCGAATCCGTATGCAACCGTGGTGGCGGTCACAAGTTGGTGCTTTGCTGCAGTCCGAATCCAGCTAGCGCGAGTCCTTCTCCCTTTCGGTCTTCTCCTTGGTTCCTAATCAAAACAAGAGTGCACGCGTTTCCATTGTCTAAACAAGATGGACAAGAGCTTATCATGGAACTCACTTGATGATTAAGTTGACGAGCACGAGCACGAGTAAGAGGACCAGCTATAGGTTGTGTCGGAGAGGATGTATCGCTGGTGTTGATGTCCTCATCACTACCCGAGTCCACCCTCAGATGCCTTACGCAGATGCAAACGCTATATCATCAATAAAGAAGAATAGGAACAGAAGGAGGAAGAATAAGGCTACACAACCACATCAAGACACAGTATGGATGGTCAACTGTGTCCAAACAGAGAGTGACCACCTTCTTCCATCGCCATACCTCGCCAAGAGAGACGACCCAGGCGTACCCACCATCGATTGCAAGATCGAGGGAAGTACATTCCACAAGACGTTCTGCGATATCGGTTCAAGTGTTACCATAATGTCTAAGGTAACATATGAATACTTATATAAAAATAGACCTATGTATCAAACATATGTGCAGCTGCAGCTGGCGAACCAAACTTATCAATTTCTGGAGGGAGTAGTAAAGGACGTAATGATCCAAATTGAAGACTACTACGTTCCCACAGACTTCATGGTACTAGACATGGGAAGAGAAGACGATATTCACATCATCCTAGGAAGGCCCTTCCACAACACCACTGGCGCCATCATCTACATGAGATCTAGAGAGATCCACTTCCAGTTCCCAAGGGAGAAGGTGCACTGTTACTTTAATAGCTATGCCACTAATGTACAGGATAAGAAGAATCACTCGAGGAGGAGGCGTCGCACATCCCAACGCAACAATAATCGACCAATCAAGGATGGATGGGCGGACTATGAAGGAGAAGTCACCAGGAGTGAAGACATCCCATTAAAGGAAATGAAGGACGATGAAGTAAAGGAGACAAGTCCACCGGTCAAGCGGGTGTGGAAAAAGAAAGAGAGTTCTACTGACGTGCAATCATCAAGGTCCTCCTTAGGATCTGCTGATGTACCCAAAAAAGAATGAAGAACGTACAAGGAGTCTTGTTCGATAGACTATAAACTCGAATCCTCGCCAGAAGGTAACTCGGTAATTATCCATGTTCATTAGCATTTAATTCATCATTGCATAATTAGTAGAATCAACATAATCATTTTACTATAAGTATCATATGTACTTCTTACCAATTATATCTGCATTAGAAAACAAAATAAAAATATGGAAAATTCTAAGCCCCATGAGAGTATTACACTTTCTGTGGAGGCATAAAAATAAATAAATGATACATTTGCATATTTACTTCTGCATTGCATTCATCCATAAAAACAAAAATTTAAAAAGAGACACAAGGAAACACTACTGAAACTTTTGTTAGTGGAAAGGAAGAACATAAATAATCTTAAGAGCTTTAAGACAACTAGACAAATGGGAGGAATGTTTATCACTAACGCTTAATCAAGTTCCACTAGTTGTGTTGTCTATCTTTGAAATCAGCAGGAAGAGAAGGACTTAAGAAACCGCTAACGGTCCACTCGAGAGAAGACCATGTCAAGATCCAGCTTGGGGGAAGGCACCATCAGTTATCACGATAAGTATCACGGCTTTTTACTATTATTAGTTCGGCTTAGTTAGATCAGGTTAATAAACAAAGAAACTCATAAAAAGATAAATAACTATTATAAAACTAAATAAAGATATTATATAATAAATGTATAGGTGGATATAAACTTAATTTTGCTCATGATGAATGATTGCTCTGTCGTAATCCCTTTTAAGTACCTAGTGTTCAAACTTAAATTTTCTTCAGTTTTAGACAAAGCTGCTCTGAATAAACTCTAAACCTAAAACCTGTGGATTGCAAATGCTTGATCTAAAGTCTATATAATTGTGAGATATGACATAAAAAGGTTTGGGCTGTTGTTTATCTAATTCCTAGAGATACTAGAGTTCTGGAGATTTACACTTTGAAAAGATTAAAAACACATGATGAGATCCTGTATGACATAACATGAATTCCTACCTAGAGCCATTAATATGATCTTAAGATAAGGCTACTTGCTTTGTTCTAAGTTTTTAGTTATGGTTGAGAAATTTATCATGCTCTTGAGATCAAGAATGATTTATTAAAAGATTCACTCTTCCGAAGTATTGTTGGATTAGAGGCATGGGACTATGCAAAAGTATAAAAGGAAGAAATAAAAAGGGACAAGTGTCCGACTACCTCTAAAGAAAAGAAAAAGAGTTATGATAAAAATATGAAAAGAGAAAAAAGAATGATAGCCCGTGGTCCCTCTAATTACAATATGCCAGCAAGAGATGACAAATTTCAAAAGTTCTAAGTTCTTGATCTATGAGTATGACATCTTTCTCCCTAACTTTGAACTTTGGCTTGGTAAGATATGCTATTCACTTCTTAAAAGCTCCAAATATATATATTCATAGAAAAGAAGGAAAATACATCAGTGAGGAATCATAAAATATAAAAGAGCGTTTTGAGAGTGTCATACAGTAGAATCTCTGATTTTTATTTTGAAAATATATAAAAACTCCAGAATGAAGGTTGTTCAAAGAGTTAGAGATATAGTGCTTAACTTGATTGTTCTATCTTTCAATTGTTTAAAGACCCAGGTCAAGGCAAAAGCCCCATAGTTAAAGGTAATATGAGAAAGTCAGAATAGTTAACTCTAATCCAAGGGAAGATTTTTGTTTGAACATATGTATCGTTGAGGTGTGAAAGCATAGTAGCAATTCTTGATTCATCAAGATTATTTGCTAAGGGACTAGCAAAAGGTAAGCTTGGGGGAGTTGTTGACACTGGTTATCTATCATAATTAAAGGATAAATAAATATGAAAAGGGTATGAATTCAATCAACTACAAAGGATTAGGGTTTCAGTTGACAATATTCCACGAGTTTTGGTGAATTGTGATTCTACAGGGACTAAACCAGGAAATCCACACAGATAGCTTCCCCTAGAAGGAAACCGACGGAAGATAACCGAACCGACGCATCAGGAATATTCTAGAAGAATCTAGAGGACAGCAGAAGACACCAGGAGGCCGGGCACCCCGGGACACGGCCAGGTGGGACTGCCCGGTCCCACCACCAGACCGACCGGTCGGCCCCTGGGCCCGCTGGACTCTGCCTTCTGGAACCTTCCTCCACCACCTACGAGGATGCATCTCAGCCGTACCTTAGGTCGGTTTGATCCAACGGCCATAGTTCCTCGCCCAGGGCTATATAAGCGGCCCTAGACCCCCCTCTCCAGATCATCAATCAGATTAGGGTTTGATCACATTCATCATTAGATCAGGCTACCACCAGAGAAGGAGATCAATCAGTAGCCCTAGAACTACATCCACCTAGAATAGTTAAATAGAATAGGATTAGAGGAGGCAAGCTTTGCTTGGATTCCGGATCTAGTCACGAGAAGGCTCGGTAATCCCAAGATCTTCTCTCTTGTATTAACTTTATGGATCTGTTTCATAATTCTCTTCTAGTTCATCTTTGTTGATCATTGTTTATGTTGGGAGCACACTTGCCTTACCCCCGCTCATGCGGAGGGGATCAGCGAAGGTGGTCGGTCGTCAAAACTAAACGCGAGTGTACAGGAAAGCAAGAACAGTGATGTTGTGGCTCTATTCCCCAAAAAACCGTCCCCATTACACTGTTCACCCCTTGGTATTTATAGGGAATACCAAGGGGCACTGTCCAAATTACAGAAGGGCACAAGAAAGATTCCTCTACGCTATACAACGGAAGGGCAGAATCATACAAACACAGACACTGTAGAAACCCTAGCTTGCCTCCCTTATGTCCGCCGCCACCTGGCCTGCGCACACCATTGCGGGGGCGCGAAGATTAACTTCTCAGCTTCGACAGTCGCTAGGCACACGTTCGCTTGCCGCCTGTTGAGCTCGACCCTCCTTGCGAAGGTGCGCGGCACGCACGAGGGTTGTCCCTTGCTCTTCCCACGCTTCTCTCCTGCAAGAACCGTAAGATGACCCGAAAGCCGAGTTGGTATCCGAGGGTTAGGAAATAAGGCCCGAGGGGGCTTATCAAGCGACGAGGCTTTTCTTGATGGAACATAGTGCATTGCGAGGGTTTCCTTCTGACTCAGCCTTCGCGACGTCACTGCCGATGGTTCTTTCCCCCAACAGTAGCCCTTCGATGGCTTGGTTCTAAAAACGATCGATCTTTAGGCCCAAGCAGCGCCTTTGTTTGGAAATGAACAGTGTACCTTGGCAGTGACGCCCGCGGCTGCTTTTGGGCTAGGTCGTTTGTTTTTTGCTTGCCGTGTTTGAGGTCCAATTCGTTTCTTGTGCCGTGATTTTTGGGATCCGTGCCGATTTTGTCGGGTTGGATGGTTCGTGCATTGGCCTATAAATAGGTGTGGTCGGTGGGCACTTTGAACTCGTGCCATCCTTTTGCTATAGCCAACCTGCTGCTGCGGTTTGCTTTTAGCGAGGGTTTGTTTTAGTTTGTTTGCGAGGGTTGAGCAAGGCGCTCGTTGTTTGAAGTTAGAGTCAGCTAGAGAGATGGCCAGGTTGAAACAGACTGCTCGCGCTGTTTCTCCGACTGCCTTGGATGAGGGGATAACCTTCGAGTTTGGGCTTAGCCGAGTCTGCAGTTCGGATCTGGCATCTTATGTCAAGCGAGGTTGGATTGAGGATGGAAAGGCGAGGAGCAGCGCTAGAGAGGTTGTTCCGAAGCCGGAGGCTGACGAGGTTGTTTTATTCGAGGAGTTCTTTGCAGCTGGTCTGCGTTTTTCGGTTGCTTCCTTTGTGTCTTCTATTCTGGAGAGGTTCAATTTGAGGTTTCATCAGCTCACACCATCATGCTTCACGAAGCTCTCAGTATATGTGTGGGCATGCCGATCCCAGGGCGTTGTCCCTCATGTCGAGGGTTTTGTCCAAACTCATCGTGTACATATGCAGCCTCGCAAGATTGTGGATGGCGAAGGTAACACCAGTCTCGGTCAGTACGCGGTGTACACCTTTTGCCAACGTGCCGGATCAGAGTTGCCGGTGCAAGCTCAGAAGAATAAGTGGGCCAGTGGGTGGCAAGAGTTCTGGTTCTACTACAAGCTTAGCGGGGCTACCGAGCTTTGTGGCGAGCTTCCGCCTCTTGGAGACGTAAGTGCCGAAGCTAAAATGAGTGCCGAGGCGCATGTCGCGGTTGATTGTCTGAGGGTGGTTGCGCGTTCTCAGTGTGCTCGCGACTTGGTCGAGGAGTATTGTTGTGCTAAGGTGTGTCCCCTTAGCCGGAGACAAGTATGGTTTGCTGTTGAAGATGATCCGAAGTACGAAGGTAGAGGTTTGAAGAAGCCTAAGTTGGAGTTGAACAGGGTTTGGGAGGCTGTCCTCAAGAAGTTTGCTAAACGTGAAGATGGTATCGAGGTGATTTATAAGCGGGTTCCTGAAGGACCGAGAAAGCACTAGCAAGGCGACCAGAGGGGGGTGAATGGGAGCTCAAAAATTTCTCTCGAAACTTTGGCCAAATGTCCCAAAATCAACCCTGAGAAACTACGACCGAAACCGTGATGCCCACGACACTTGGAAGAGGGTGGATGATCCCTAGGATCACAGCGAGGCACCACAAGAAGATAGCAAACCAAATGTCAAAAGCTCCGGCTCGAACACAACCCCAAAAACCCAAGTCCTGAACGTAGATTGTCGGCTACGTCGAGAAACTCCTAAATACCTATCCTAACAAGTAGCAAAGATACCTAGAGAGGTTCCTTGGTCAACTCTAGGGCCACACGAGAAGTCCGGAGACCAAGCATACAAGCCGGGAGAGCAAACGCACTAAACCGGAAGACACAGCAGGTTCCCGGACTGTCCGGCCCTGGGGTCTCGGACTGTCCGCCCCTACCACGAACTGTCCGCGCTCTGGTGGCGGACTGTCCGCCGGTGAAGTGAGCAAAAACGCACTGCTGCTGAAAACCCACTGCTTGGTCCCGGACTGTCCGCACTTTAGCACGGCGGACTGTCCGCCGGTGACCTGAGCCAGAAACAGCAGGGACTGGCCGCGGCTGGACTGGACCAGCCCCGACGCGCGGACTGTCCACGCCCTGAGTGGCGGACTGTCCGCGGTCACTCTGGGAGGGCGATTTTGTTCGCCCTTCATCCAAATCGAATCAACTCACAATCCCACGTTCCCAAACTTGGACAGGATGATCACGGAGTAGTTAGGAGACTATCCCCAAGAAATCATCTGCTCAAATCAACTCAAACATCGGGAAATCGAAAGGGGAGGAGTATGAACAAAAAAACATCATGAAAACGAAATAAACCCAATCTACTTGTTCGTAAGCAGATAGATAAATTCCTTCGGTGGAAATGATCTCCTTTCAAATACAAACAAGTTGATTCAAACGGATTTCGCAAAGACGCAGTAGGGAGAGAGATCGAGTGACGGGAAAATCGTGGAGAAACGAAGAACGCGAAGAACACGAACCAAAACGCGAATCAACACATCGATCTGCAACCGTGTGGCTACCACACGCTACAATAGTGAGGTTACGGCCTCACTTCCTCAAAATCTCCAGTACACAGAGGTATGGTTCTCTGCGGATCTCAGCTAGCTACAGCAGGGGATTGGGAGAGCAGGAAACCCTAGATGCAAAGAGCAAATGACTGAGATGACTAACTGAGATATTTGGGGAGGAGGGTGTCTCCCCCTACTTATCCTAATTTCTAATTCCTACTCTACCCCTCTCTAATTACAGAGCGAACCAGCTAAACCCTAAGGTTATTCTAGACTAACTCGGTGGTAGGTGGATCTGACGGCCACGCCCGCACAACTCGTAGCGTTGCCTCGACACAACCTCTCAATTGCCGCCACGTGCCGCCCTCGCTCTGCACCCCCGGTTTTGTGGCCCAAACTGGGAAACCAGCCTTTCCAGCCAACCCCCGGTTTTGAGGCCCAAACCTGGAAACCAGCCCACCAGCTTCTGAGTTTTGAGGCCAAACTCAGCAAACCCTCAGCACCCAGGTTTTGAGTCCCAAACCTGGAAACCGTCCTCAGCCCGAGTTTTGTGGCCAAATTCGGAAACCATCCGCACCCAGGTTTTGAGGCCCAAACCTAGAAACCATCCACCCGACGGTTTTTCCCTGGCTCTACCACCAAACCGACGTCGTAGATGGGATGCACCTCCCGTGCACCCCGTCCACCGACACGTGTCCCCAAGTCCACGACTCAGGCAACACATGACCGCAAGTCTTCACTTGTAGCTGCCACAGGCTGCCAGCCACCACAGCTGATCCTCGGGCCTCTGGTCCCTCAGTCCAAACCTCACGTCCGCCTTTCGCCACTCTCGGTCCATCGGCACGGCACGTCTCTACTTGACCTTCACCTCGCCTTCGATCACTGCATCCGTGCTCGACACCTGCACAACACAAGCCAAAGAACATGCGCATCATCCCAGTTGACAATCACTCATCACTCAGAGACCCAGCATACACCCATGTATCCGCAATCTCCCCCTTGATGAGTGCATTGTCAACTACCAACACAAATCATAATGAGAGTAGAAGAAGGAAGAAGTAGAAAGAGAGAGAACTCAACCAAATGACCCAAAAGCATAGCAAAGCCGAAGAAGGTCAAGTGGAAAGAGCGAAAGAACTTGGTCCCCAAAGACATGGGCAACGGCTCGACGCAACCAAGTAAAGCAAAGCTAGCCCTCAAGAATAGGTAGAACAGGCTCAACACCGCTAGCAAAAACCAATTGAAAGTATCAAAACAAAATGCTAGTCCCTCAAGACAGAGGCACAGAGGCTCAACACAACTAGCAAAGAAAAGCTCGATACCAACACCTTATGGCCAACAGGAAGCAAGAAAAACTCCCCCTCAAATAGTGCAAGCAAGGGTTATGATTTGCAATCTCTCCCCCTTAGTTGAAAATGCACTAATCAAGAAACTTTTCTCCCCCTGGGAAAATGCACCATTAAAAATTGCTAACACGCAGAATTCTCCCCTTCCAAAATGCAAATGAGGCAAAATGCAAGTTAGGAGCTTCAGGAGTATACTCAAAAGAGTGCAAAGATGCTCTATAGAGTCCTGATCCGAAGACTCAGAAAAATGCACAGAATGCTAGCAAAGGCTCAAACTGATCACTAAGTCTGAAATGAGAACAAAAGAGCAGTTTGTAGCCGAAAAGGTATTCACAATCAAAATAGCACAGACATGTATAGACAGGAAGTCAAACAAGTGCTAATCATGTATTCAAGGTGAACTACCCCTAGCATAGTTCAAACATCATGCTGATACCAATTTAGGTATATACTTGTGATTTCAGATTTTAATCGGAGTTGCAGCGGTGAAATTACGCAAGTTCAGAAAATAGCATGTGACTGCGAGAGGTTGAATGCTTGTTATTGCCTAACTTTCCAACTGTGCGAAGCCTATGCATAAGCAATCAGAAGCTTCAAGCAACAGTTTCGGTCATACACTACACAGTTCAAGTTTAACTCAAAGTGCAATGAGAAACAGTCTCGAAACTGTGAGGTGCTAACAACCAAACCCATCTCGATCTTTTCAATTCACTTAACTTGGTTCAGATTTTAAACAGAATATGACATACCAAGCAAGTGAATGACTCAACACTAGAGACGTAGCAACCTAGCATATATGAAAAGCACATGTGACTTCAACACATCCTACACATGCTAGTTGCATATCTCAATGGTGAACATTTTCAAGTTTTAAGTTCATTATCAAATTCACCATTCAAAAATAGCTCAGCTCGTACTATGTACTAGTGATCAGAAAGAGCATAAGCTACATCATCAACATAAAGCATCGGAGTAAAAACTACACAGAGCATAGTTACATTCTTCAGATTATACATATGAAGCTCAGAATGTAAAAGCGTATGCTAAAATGCAAAAGATGCACGAAGAAATAAAAAAGAAGCAAAAACAACTAAAAATAAAAAGTTAGTGTATCATACAAAATCCAAAGTGTTTCCCCCATCTAAAAGGGGAAACACACACCAAGCTCACCTCTCAACCGATTAAAGGTTGATTGGTCCAAAGGCTTGGTAAAAATATCAGCAAGCTGATGATGAGTATCGACATGGCGAAGGTCGATATCACCCTTCTCATAGTGGTCTCGCAGAAAATGAAAGCGCACATCAATGTGTTTGGTCTTCGAGTGCAGCACGGGGTTCTTAGCAACGCTAATCGCACTCGTGCTGTCACAAAGCAATGGAACACGAGAAAAGCTCAGACCAAAATCACGCAAAGTGGCCATCATCCAGAGTAACTGGGAACAGCAGCTAGCCGCAGCAACATACTCAGCCTCCGAGGTAGACTGGGCGACGCTAGACTGCTTGCGAGAAGACCACGAAACAAGAGAAGAACCAATAAACTGGCAAGTCCCAGAAGTGGACTTGCGATCAATACGGCAACCAGCAAAATCTGCATCGGAATAATCGCAAAGGGAAAGGGTGGAGGAAGCAGAATACCAAATCCCGAATTCTGGAGAGAAGGATAAGTACCTCATAATGCGCTTGACCACCTGACGGTGAGAGGTGCGCGGCAACGCCTAAAAGCGCGCGCAGAGGCACACCGCGAACTGGATGTCCGGGCGTGTCGCCGTCAGGTACAGCAGCGACCCGATCATACTTCGGTACTCCTTCTGGTCCACTGCTTCTCCCTCCTTGTCCGCATCCAGGGCCATCGTGGTCGCCATGGGTGTTGGAAGAGGCTTGGCCTCACCCATGTCAAACTTCTTCAGGATATCTCTGGTGTACTTGCCCTGGTGCACAAACGTTCCTTCCCGGGTTTGCTTGATTTGCAACCCGAGGAAAAATGTCAAGTCGCCCATCATGCTCATCTCGAACTCCCTGCTCATAATGTCTGCAAACTTGGCAACCAAAGCGTGAGAAGAACCACCGAAAATGATATCATCCACGTAAATTTGGACCAAGAGAGTATCACTGCCTTGCTTGAGGAGAAAGAGTGTTTTATCTACACATCCCATTTTAAAACCCTTAGCAAGCAAAATGGTTTTCAACCTATCATACCAGGCTCTAGGGGCTTGTTTCAAACCATACAAAGCTTTGTGAAGTTTAAAAACATGGTTTGGAAACTTGTGATTTTTGAAACCGGGGGGTTGTCTAACATACACCTCCTCTTCTATGTAGCCGTTTAAGAAGGCACTCTTGACATCCATTTGAAAAAGTTTGAAACCTTTGGATGCAGCAACAGCCAAGAGTATCCTAATAGCCTCCAAACGTGCTACAGGTGCAAATGTCTCCTCATAGTCTATCCCCTCCTTCTGACTATATCCCTGGGCTACAAGTCTGGCCTTGTTTCTCACAACATGGCCATCTTCTCCCTGTTTGTTTTTGAAAACCCATTTTATCCCAATTGGATGACACTCAGAAGGTGGAGACACTAGAACCCAAACCCGATTTCTCTCAAAGTTCTCAAGCGCCTCTTGCATGGCATTGACCCAATCAGGATCCGTCAAAGCGTGTCCAACATCCCGGGGTTCAAAATCAGCAACAAATGCAGAATGAGCAAAGTGAGAAATTTGCCTTGACCGAGTGACGCATTCGTCGATGCTGCCGATCATCTACTGAGGCGGGTGCCGGCGCTGAATGTGTCGTGGCGCCTCCCTGGCCGAAGTGGCCTCCCCCTCAACAGCAGCTGGTGCCTCCTCGGGTACAAAGGGTACCGCTCGTAGTGGCGGATCCCACGGCCCCCAGGAAGACGATGTGTCGGGGCCATGAGTCGTCGTAGAGGCCGCTCTTTGCGGCACAGCAGGTGGAGGAGGTGCTGGGTCATCTATCCCTTCAACACCTTCTTCTTCATCATCGAAAAGAGGTTCGCCAACCTCATGATCACCTGCACGCTCAAAACGAGAAGAAGGACAAACCATGGTCTCGTCGAAGGTGACATCAGATGTCTCCATGACTCGGTTAGTGTCAAGGTTAAGTACGCGATAAGCTCGAGTATGAGTGCCATAACCCAAAAACACACCGTCAGAAGAGCGAGACTCAAAATTGTCCAAGTTGCCCTTTTTGAGTATAAAACAATGGCAACCGAAAACTCTAAAATAACTCACTTTGGGGAGTTTTCCAAAACGCAACTCATAAGAGGTCTTTTTCAAGAAGTCTCCAAGAAAAATGCGATTGGAAATGTAGCATGCAGTGCTCATAGCTTTGGCCCAATATCGCCTAGGAGTCCTATGCTCATCGAGCATCGTCCTGGCCATCTCTACAAGGGTCTGATTCTTCCTTTCTACAACACCATTCTGAGGCGGTGTGTAGGGGGAAGAAAACTGATGCTCTAACCCAAAAGAGTCACAAAACTTCTCAAAATCCAAATTCTTGAATTCGGAACCATTATCACTCTGAATTGCTCGCATAGAGTTCAAAGGGAACTCATTCTGAAGACGCAAAATCAGATTGCGAGCAAAGGAGAAAGTCACGGTTTTCTCAGCTAAAAAGAAAACCCACGAATATCTTGAAAAATCGTCGACAACAACAAGCACATACCACTTCCCCCCAACCGAGCTCACCCGAGCCGGACCAACAAGGTCCATGTGTAAAAGCTCTCCAGGGCGCTTAGTCATGACCTGAGTCACTGGATGGTGGGGAGCGGCTACCATCTTCCCATGTCTACAAGAATGGCAAACAAGATCCTTCTCCATGGATAACTTGGGCAATCCTCGAATTAAGCCAAGTGAACTAAGCCCTGCAAGCAAGTCGAAGCTCAGGTGACCTATTCTCCTATGCCACTTCCAAAGATCAGAGGAGGAAGGTCCAGCCAAAAGACAACGAGAAATTCCGAACGACTTCGAGAAATCCGCACGAAAGACTTTTCCAAAGGACGAAATCACACATACAAGATTGCCATGAGGATCCAAAATGCGACTAAGATTCGGTTTAAAACGAATCTCATAGTCATCATCAAAAAGTTGCGAAACAGAAAGAAGGTTAAAATGCAAGTTAGAAACAAGAGCAACATCGCGCAACACAAAGTGCTCATTAACTCGCACAGACCCACGAGACAGCACCTTACCTTTGCTGTTGTCGCTGAAGGTGATATACTCCTTTCCGGCGACCGGACTAAGACTGGAGAACCACTTGGCGTTTCCGGTCATGTGCCTCGAACACCCGGAATCCACCAACCAAACGTTCTCCAATCGTTTTACCTACATCAATAAAAAGACATAGGGTGAGCATAGGGCCAACACTGGGGTTAGTGAAGTAAGGGGAATACCAGTGTTGGCCCGGCTGCTCAAAAGAACGGTTAGCAGAAAAACCATTCCTAGCACGCCTACGGAAGGAGCGATCACCACGTTGAGGAAAACGTGGTCCACTAAGGGAGGAGCGTCCATCGCGATACTCAAACCACGGTGGGGGAAAACGCTCAACTACAAAGCCACCGCCACGGGGTCCATAGCCTACAACTGCAGGCTCCCGCCGGGCACGCTCTCTACGAGGCCTACGCCTAGGGACTTGAGGCTCAACACCTCTAGGCCTAGCGTCTCTCCTCGGAGCTCTCTGCTGCTTAGGCCTGAGAACTTGAGGTTCTGGGCCTAGCAGCACATCTCAGTGCTCTCCTCTCAACATTCGGCGCATGTACATCATGGAAAGGATGGTACATGTCCGGGTTATTCATCTCCCTAGCACGGCGCGCCTCTCTCTTGCGCCTAAAATAGAACTCGCTCAAGTGTCCATCTCTCCCACAGTGCTCACAGTGGTACCTCACCGCTCTCAAAGGGGGTTGTTGGTACTAACGGTTGTGGATGTGGATCACCTTGCCCTTCTGTGGCAACTCCTCCTGGATAGGTGGCATTGTGTCCAGCTTGTTCTTTAGGTGGTTGGGTTTGGGAGCCCATTGCTGGTTCTTGGGTGGAGCTCTCGGAGGCTCAACAAAGACCCCATCCTTGGTGTTAGGCTTGAGAGGCTCTTTGGGTGGAAGCTTGGTAAGTTTGGGAGTAGTGGTGGAGTTGGGCTTCTCACTCGGATTCAGACCACTCGACTCTCCAATCTTCCCAAAAGCAGAAAGATCAACACCCTGAGCAAAGCCTACACCGGGACCTCCAGCAGCTCGCTTGAATTGGGAAATCATCATCCCGAGCTGTGGCTCACCACAAGACACCCATGACAAGATGGTCCGAAGGTATGTGTTTTCCTCCACCATCGTCATCATCGTCGTCGTCATCATCATCACTCGAGATGTCCGAAGAACCACTGGACGAAGCATGAGAATCCGGGTCCTCCTGAGGAAGGATAGGGTTCCTCTCATTCTCACGGCGATGAAACTCCTCATGCAGGCGGTCATTGTAGTCCTGGAGATGATGAAGTTGCAGCTCCAAATCTCCCACCTGTAGCCTGAGAAGCCTGTTCTGCTCCGTCGCGCGCATACCCTCGAGACAAACACCACGTAGCGACTCCTCGGTCTCGGCCATGATGGTGGATAAGAAGGTCGTCATCCCCTGCTGGTCACTCAGCTGCTATGCTGTCTCCTGCTCTCTCTGACGAGCCTGGTCTCTCTCAATGGTCATGTGGGCTAGCTGGGTGGTGAGAAGGTCGATCTCTGTAGCATGCTCTTCCTGCCTCTGGTGATGTGAAGCTATCTCCCCGCTGAGGATGTGGTCCAGGTGGTCGTAGCTACGTGACAAACTCCCATAGGTAGCCATGATTGCGGCCATAGCACTCCCAGCTGGTCCTGCGCAGTGCCCGCGCTCCGAAGAACTGGCCTCCAACATGGTGGCACTTGGCTGACGCCACACCGACTGGTACGGATCTGCTGTGGGGAAGACACCAGCTGCAGCTTGGGCAACTACCTCCGGATGATCCTCCATGATATCCCGAAGAACCGTGTAAGCAACCTGGTTAGCTCCATCCCATGGAATCCTGCCCTGAAGAGCGAACACCCTACGGCACCACACATGATCCTGCGGATCACGGCTGGGCACGTCCACCTCAACTATGTACATGTAGCGATCCTCTGAAAACTGAACTCGATGCCACTCATATTGCGGCTCTTGGCCCTCCTGGTATCCGACTAAGTGCAGCACCCTCCACAAAAGAGTAGGCATGCCGAACTCCTCTAGAAAATCATCCGACCCCTCGGCTGTCCAGGGTCCCAGCATATAATTTGGCCTCCTGCCTCCGGTCAACTTACGGGCGGTACGCTTGGTGCGGGCCATCTGAAAGAAGTTTATCCACATAGTTTTTACTTAGTTGAGAACAACTTTTATTTAAGGAAACGGGACGGATAACATAAGGAAGGAAGTAAGATTAATGCAAAATTATATGATCATGATGCATGAGCGTAACATACGTCCTCACTGCCTAACAATCTATCAGCTAGACGGTGGCATACAACGTTCACTCATAGAGTTAACTAGCGTACTACACGTTTGCAAGTTAGCGTACCTGCAGAAAATTCATTTGAGCCCTGCCCACAATATGAATATCATGCATTGCTGAAAATTAAATCTAATACTGACTTAGGTGCACACCCAGTATACACGTAAGCAGTATATGCACCCATCAGAAAAGTATTACTCCCATAATCAATACTTTCACAAATACTTGTGTGCAACAGGTATACATGTCAGCACCATTCAAGCACTCCCCTAGACCGGCGGTTGTCCAATCATGCTCTCACAACTCCCTTATTACCTTGGCGTAGAGGCAATTGATCCATACATTACTATTCCGAAGAATAGCACCCATACAATTTCACCCTTGCCGTATGGACGACAGAAATAACAGAATTTAAATATGATGCACAACCCCCAAGTTAGTACTTAAATAGCCACCTAGAAACCTACTGGGCATAAGGACTTGATCACTGGCACAAATTAGCTTAAATTCTTAAGATTTTCCAAATCCTAATATAACCATAAGTTGGCAAATACCGCTTTATTCTTTGCAAATACTATTTTTAAAATACACCTATGAATAGTAACACTGAACCATGCTCCGATGCCAGCTGTGACAGAACCGACCAATTTGCACTAGATTAAGCACTGAAACCTCCGCTTAACGCAAAGATCCTCAAGTACTTAAGCTCGTACAAACCCGGTAGTCCAGAAATCTCGAAGGATTTCAAATCATTCAACAACATCCAGCCAAGATCGTACTAGTTCAGTGAACATGCTCACAGATTACAACACAGCTGCACATAGTTCAAATTACATCGGAGTACGAAATAATATTACAAACCATAGTTTAATAGAAGTAGCGGAAGCAACATATTCTTTAAACATAAGTTTTGGATTGTTCATAATACGGTGCCATTAGTTGATCAGGTCCACAAAAGCAACAGATGAGATAAGTGGCGACCATGCCCTTGGTCTAGTCATCTCCCGTCACCGGGTACAAGCAATTCTCACAGTAGCCATAAAAGCATTGGCCATCTGCAACAACAAGGGAATAAAAACCTGAGTACAAGAAGGTACTCAGCTAGACTTACCCGACAAACCAGAAATAATGAGACACCAAGGATCATGCAAGGCTATATCTGGGGTTGGCCATACAACGACTCCTTTGCATAAAGCATTTTCATTATTAAATAATCATCACTAGAGTATTAGCAGGCAATTTTATATAATCAACCTGATTAACTAGATTTGCACCTGATCTAGAGCAATCACTTGGCTAATTAATCAAGCAAGAGTGACTATTTCATCAATAGCCTTTCATATTCAACATCATAACCATCTTTAGTTCCATAAGTTCTACGGGCGATGATCTACAGTCAACTGCTCATTGTCCAAGAGCGATGGCGATTATAGTCGATTCCTACCAGCTGGGGATAAAATGTCTCACACTCGCCCGGCACATTCCGACTACGGCAGTCGTAAGCTACCAGTCAGGAGATTCGAGAACACAACGCGCGGGACGGCCATGGGCCCTTCTACATTGGGGGTTATCTCAGTGCCAAGTCGCTCAATCTAGAACTGCCCACGGTCATGCCAGGTCGATCAGGCCCTGCCTGCCCTCGGACCATGCCAGGTCGATTAGAATAGTTGCCCACGGTACAGCTGAGGCCCTGGGTGTTAGGTGTCAACATCTCCATCACCGGCTCGAATAACCTTACTTGGCTTCATGGGAGGTACTCAGACCTACTCCGTTAAGTGATCGACGCGTTCAATTTGACTGAAGGGACATTCCCGAACGGGTCCTATGCGACACAGACGGGAGCCTACTAGCACACAGAACCCATGTCTTGCTGCTCTTACATCCCGCCTCTGTCTCAAATTAATTATCACATGGTTATCTTCATGATAGCACAGGCTAAACATGATCAGTATCCACCTAATGCGGGAGACAGGGAATCACCCGACTTTTACCGATCTAAGCAGGGCTAAGCATTTAACGAGCCTAGACCTAAACAGGGATATCAAGATATATTGCAGGTGGTCAAGGATAAGTAATAATGCATCAACGGTAGCAATCAATTCCTATAACCTAATGCAACATTCATCATCAGGTTAATTGTTATGCAATTGCAAACCGTAGGAGTTAGAATTCTCCGGGGCTTGCCTTTCTCAAAGTCCGACGGGCGGTGGTCGCGGCACTCTGGTAGCTCGTCGGCTTCTGTCCCTCCGGCTTCCTCTGTCAGGTTCTCCTCCGGACTGAGTTCTTCTGGTGTCGACTGGGTCTGGATCTCCTCTACTGATCCTGTATGATGCATAATGTGCATGAATAGGATGAATGCACATAGAATGCATATGTGATGCACATGATTAACAGCAATCAGGAGATAAGCATATGTCATCTACTGCATTCTCTTCAACAAGGTAGTCAACATTATCCCAACTATTTAACCTATCATAATCAACTCATTAAGCTATGTTGTCACCACATCAAAGTTTACTTAATGAGTTTATTACCCTCTAAATACTTACTGAAATAAATCTATTTAAACATGCTTAAAACAGCAACCCAACCTAGACAGCTTCAAAAAAATCTACAGAAATTACTGGAAGTTAACAACACTCAAACTAGCTCTCTGTCAAATTTTCAACCCATTTGGACTTAAACTCTATCCCCTATGAAAAAGACAAATTCTACCATGAAAAGGTGCTTTGAACTACACATCATATTAAAATGTGTCAAACAACAAATTTCATAATTTTCTCCTGAACTTCTTAACACAAGAGCAGACAACAAAAATTGTCAAGTTCATATCCCTCATATTTTAATTACTACAAAAATCACAAGAAAACAGCGTTTAACCATTTTAAAAGCTACTGTCAAAATAATTCACAAAACAACCTTATATTATATTTTTCGCTGAAACTATATATCCATACAAACCTAACAAAACTGGAATCACATTTTTCTGACTTATACATAATTAGTTATGCATTTTCCAAGTTAATAGCAACTTCCCAATTTAAATTAATCTACACATAAAAGTATCACCAAAAATGCATTCAACATTTTTCACAGATAGATCTAAACATGCTTGACATAACAAAATTTGTTTCGTAGGATTTGGACTTAAAATGAGCCTTGTAGGAATTTTTGAAGCCTTTACATAACTCTGCAAAAACAAATTAAAAGAAAACTCAATCCTAAAACGCTACAGACACCCAACTTGACTCAGCCGAGGATCGAGGCAAACGCTCGGCACACCCGGCTTTCCGAGGCCTACTGTACCTAGATTTCCCTTTTTCTCTCTCACACTCTCTCTTTGTCTCTGTCGGCGAGGCCCACTGGTGAGGCGACCAAGTTACTAGGCGAGGCTAGGCTCGGCAGTCAACGACGGACTTTGGCGCCGTTGTCGTTGACTGGCCCGAGCTCGTCGGCGGCGAAGCTTCCGGTGACGTCGAGACCACCACTGGACGCGGGTTTGCGAGGCAAACACGACTAACTGACTTGCTGAGCCAGAGGGATACCGGAGCAAGCTCGACGGCAGCCATGGCGGAGCGGCGGCTCTGCGACGCGACGGCGAAGCTCTTCCCGGCGAGCTTGAGGCTCGGCGAGACTAATACTAGCCCAAGCAAGTCCTAAGCGAACTATTGGGGCGACTTTCGAGCCTCATCATCCTCGGCATTGCCCGGAGCGATGCACGACGGCGGTCCACGGCGGACATGGCCGTGACAAGGCTCGGTTCCGGCTGAAACATGGCGAAAGAGAGGTCTCCATCGAAACCTAGGAAACTTCAGCGGTAGAGAAGACTAGAACAGGGCTTGGTTTGGGATGGCTTGGCCGGAGATGGCCGGTTCACGTGAAAGTCACGGTGGCGGCCATGGCGAGAACCCTAGGATAGCACTCGACGTTCTACCGGCTAGAGAGGAAAAGAGGGGGAACCAACCCTGGCAGGTGGAAGAGGAGGTCAAGGCGGAGAGGATGGCGGGAGAAATCGGGCGGCGGTGCGGTGAGTAGCAAGTAATCGCTCGTCGGAGTTCGGCGGGCAGCGGCGGTGCTTTGCTCTGGTGAAGATGGGGTGGAGTGGAGCGAGGGAGAGAGTGAGCGATGAAATGCTCTTCTGGCTTGCGAGCACGAGGCGGAGCGAAGGCAAAGGGTGTTACATTAAGATAAGGAATGCTTAACACCGAGGGTGTTACACTAAGATAAGGCAACTTACTTTGTTCTAAGTTCTTAGTTATGGTTGAGAAATTTATCATGCTCTAGAGATCAAGAATGTTAGAGGCATGGGACTATGCAAAACTGTAAAAGGTGGAAATAAAAAGGACAAGTGTCCGACTACCTCAAAAAGAAAAAAGAATTATGATAAAAATATGAAAAAGAGAAAAAAGAATGATAGCCCATGGTCCCTTTAATTTCAATATGCCAGTAAGAGATGATAAAATTTCAAAAGTTCTAAGTTCTTGATTGTTGGTAGTTCTTAACTTCACTAAAGATAGAGCTAGGCAACTATCCCCGGTAACGGCCCAGAAATGCTTGTTGACACTTGCTAACGTCGTTACTAGGAGTAGACCATGGAATCTATCCCTGGTAATGGCGCCAGAATGCTTGTAGCAAGTCCAGTCACTATACCTAAAGGAGTGAAGCTAAAGCAGCTATCTACTAATGTCAAATGGTGTTGTCAATCCTGACACTAGTAGGAGCTAGCTAGAGATATTGCAATCTACCTAGAAGAGATTCTGCAAGCGCACAGAACTATCGTAGTAGCACTTCGCCTGGGAGTACCAGGTGTCGATTTATTTGATCCCAAAGGAAGGCTAGGGTGGTGTATGAGTCGAGTCAAGGAGGCGATGAGAGTCGAAGAATAAGAAAGGGAAAAGGAGAGAAGAGAAGACAGGAGATGAAAGGCTAGAAAGAATTTATGAGTGGATAGGTAAGGATGAAATGAATGGTTAAGGTAAGGTGGATGGATAGGTAGATAGGGGAAAAGATAACTAAGGATAACTAATATAACTAACTAATAACTAATCACTACTCCTAGATAACTACGAAGCAAGATAGGCAAATGTCAAATAAGCAACCAAGTTAAGTATAGTTTTATTCCTATCTTGTCATGTACCGAGGCGTACTAGCCTTTACCACTGACTTAGGTTGAACGCTAGCACAATGAGCCCTACTGTTAAACTAGACCAACTACGTGGTGGAATTCAAGGTGCACAGGGCTGTCACCACCTGCTTGCTACCACAGCTATCCGGGGGTCTAGCCGTATCTAAAGGTAAGTCTATAACTAAGCATCAGGCCTAATTATATTCTAACTATCTCTATCCTGGCCTAGAATACAGACACCCTTGCGGACGTTAGAGCAAATACTTGACTTAATAAGATAAACACTAAACTAACTAAGCAACCTACTGGCAATGATCAAACACTAAGCACACTAGAGATTAACTACTATGGCTAAGTGAATTGAAATGTAGGATAGCTGGGTACTCAAGCAATCAATCAAGTATACTACTCAATACTGGTAAGTAGAATAAAGTAATACTTGAAATGATGAACTAGAATATAGTAAAGTGCTTGAGTTACAAGAGCAAAACTTGAACTGGATATGAAGGAAGACTCTTCCCAACTCCAGGACCGATTACTCGCACGCTTCTACACTTGAGCTAAGCCTTGAGCAGCGCTTCCGCGAGGGCAATGAGGCAAGGATGCCTTGCTCTAGTAGCTACCTACTTGCCTAAGCTTGGCTAAATCCTAAACTACTAGCTCTCTAGCTTTAGCCTTGCTTTCCTCTTTGCTTATTCCGTCCTTTCCTTGCTTGAAGTGAAGTGACACCTCCAGGGGGGTATTTATAGCCCAAGAGAGTGAGGAGGGTACTTATAGGGGGCAGCCAACCGACCTAGGGCAAACCCTAGTGGCGGGCGCCAGCCCTAGGTGGCGGCCGCCACCCCCCTGGCCCTTGGATGCACCATCATTGATCCTACGGTCTCTAGGGACTCCTCCAAGGCGGTTCCAAGGTTGGTTGCATGTCCAAATAACCGTCACATGGGCAATTAGGTCATGATCCACGTGACATCTCTTCTTAGCCCTCCGATGCCACCGACCTAGTGACCAAGGGCTAAGATTTGGCCCCGGGGTGGTCACACGGATCAGTGACGTGGCAGGGGAGAGTTTGGGCCTCTCCTTTGCTGCGGGCGCCACCTAGGGGTTGCGGGTGTGACACTCCAGTGTCAAGCATTGCATTAGGAACTACATTTAGCTACTAAAACCCATACGCAATGCATTGCATCATTTCATGTGCATGAAAGTGCTTTTTGTCCTTGGTTTTATTAATTGGATTATTGATTTCTATTGGACTTGATGGTTTAAATGGATTTCTGTCTTGGCAAATAATTTTATCATATAGAGAATAATGAGAATAACTCTTTTCATATTGATACCTTGACCTAGTTCAAAATGGTTTGACAAATAAAAATGGGAGAACAAAATGATTTATAGCTCAAGAATTGGCTTTATTTATAGAGAGGTTGTAAAAATGATTTTCAGAAAAAGTGTCTTATATGAAAGTTGTAGAGAAAATTATTTTGAGCAACTTTTATTTTTGGGTCAAAGTCTAGTTTGGAGTTTTTGAAACTGATTTGAAATGGTCAAAGTTTGGAAAAGGAAAAAGGAAAATGTTTTTCTCCCGGCGCCACCCTTTCGGCCCAGTTGGCCTTTCGGCCCGCCAGCGTCACGCCGGCCCGCTCGCCGCACCCCCGCCGCTCCCGCGCCACGCACGCGCGCCCCGACCGCGCGGCCGCGCCGTACACCGGCCGGAGCGCCGCGTGGCCGCCGGTTTGTGCCGCCCATCCGCTCCGCCCAATCCGCGCGCGATCTTCTCCACCGAATCACGCCAACAATCTGCCTCGCCCACCCCCGCTCCACCTCTCCTGCCGCGCCGCCTCGTCGCTCCCGCCGCTTTGCCGCGACGTTGTGTCGGCCGTGGCCCCCGCCACGACCTCGGGTCGCCGCCGGCCAGGCAAATACCCCGCGCACCGCACCCCTCTCCCTATCACTCTCCATTCGCACGAGCCGCACCCCCAGCTCTTCCCTCTCTCCCGCAAACGAACACGAGCCGAGCGCTTCCCTGTTCGTCGCCATTCACCACCGCCTTTCCCCTCTCCATTCCGGCCACGCGCGAGCTCCACCACCCAATCCACATCGCACCAAGCACCGCCTTCGCCCCGCACACACGGTGCGCGCGAAGGAACCACCGGCCGAGATCCACCGTGTTCGCACCACCGTCTCCCCCTTTTCGGTCTCCACCGACGCCGGGGAGCACCAGCCGCCGTTCCGCATCAACCAAAGCTCCACCGTCTCCCATCTTCACCGTCGAGCTTCGTCACACCAAGGTAAGGTGAGAACACCCTTCCGCCTTAATGCTACCGCTCCCCATCTCTCATTCTCACGCGGCCGAGCGCCATGGGCGCCGCCATGGCCCGCACACGTGGCCGAACTCCTCTGGAGCTTTGCCGGCCGAACCAGCCCACCTAATAGCTCTCTTAGGGTTCACTGATGCTCCCCACTCCACCGATTGCACCGGTGACCGCCGGAAATGGCGTAGCCGTGCCTCGCCGCCACCACCGCCCGCCATAGCTCACCGCCGGCAAGCTACGGCCATGCAATAGCCCAACCATCACCACCACTCGGTCTGCCTTGTCGAGGGGAACTCACCGAGCACCACCCCGTCGCCGGCGACCTCACCGTCGGCGAGAGCCATCCGGTCCACGCCGCTCCCCTGCTCTGGCTCGCTGGCAAGTGGGTCCATTGACCACACGGGTCCCACGCGTCAGTCACCCACGGTCTATAGACCGAGTCCATGAAGCCGAGCCGGGAAAAGTTTAAATGTTTTTCCTTTTTGTTTTATTTCCCAGAAAAGCTTGTTATTTTTGTGTAGCATGATTTAAAGGTCCAAATGAGGTGCTTTCAGTTTTGGTAGCTTGTTCATGAGTAGATCTATCATGGAAAAATATGAAAGTATTTTTGGTGAAAGTTTATATTACTATTTTTATTTAATTCAGTTGATGTGCTTTTGCTGAGATAAATGGATTTACATGTTTTCTTGTCGAGTTAATTCATGGCAAAATTTGTGAAGGATTCTTATCATGTTAAGTACCTGTGAAAAATGTATGAGGCACTGTTTGTGTAGAAAAAGTGTCTGTTAGGGTTTAAAGTCTTTTTGGCTGTTTTCTTGGAATAAGTGTTAAGGTGTTTTATATGTAAAAATATAATATGGAAAAAATTGTGCAGTCTCTGTATGTGATGTTTCAGTTAGGAAAAATGTTAAACATAGGTTGTTATATGGAAAAATATGAAGTTGCTGTATAAAAGTGCTTTTCTATGTTTTTCTTAGGAAATTCTTGTAGAAAAGAATATAATGATTCTGTTCATGGAACTTTCTTGATAAATATGAAATGTGGAGTAGAATCTGGGAAAAATATGAAAATGAGTATAACACCCTTTTCCAGCAGGGTTGTAGTTCAAATGGTTTAATCTGGAGTAAATTTGTTTATTTTGTGTAGGTTTATGTGTTTATGCTTTGGTAGTGAAGTTTCTGCAGTAGAATGACTATGAATAGGTGAAGCTAGAAAAAATATGAAACCTGCTATTTGATACTTTTCATGAGAAGAGTTAGTTCAAAGTACCTTTTGAGCAGTTTATTTCATCTTTTTGTACCTGGTGTTCTGTATTTTATCTCTTGATGAAATTTAGGCAGTGAAGTCCAGTTAGTGGCAGTTACCTTCTGGAATTTTTGTGGATTTTTTGGAGTTCAGAAAAATGTACTTGCAGTTCAAACTTGAATTTCTTTGATTTAATAAATAGGAAATAGTGGAAATAATGGTTTTGTTTTATGTGGTAATTAAGTTGTTTGCCTTAATGTCAAAAGTGGTTCAACAAGTTGGCTTTGTTGGTTTGCAAGAAAATGTTTGCATTTCAAACACCATATCTCGCACCCCGCATTATTTACTTAATTATTATTCACCGCATGCAATAGGATCGACAGCCCCGGAGCCCAACCAGGAGCCGGAAGTAAACGACGAGCAGGAAATACCGGAGCTGCCCAAGACTGAGGAAGTCGACCCCGAGCCGGAAACTAACCTGCCTGAGTGCCCCGCTCACGAGGCGTCAGTCTTTTCTCAAGGCAAGCCCCGGAGCATTCTAAGTCTTCCAGTATTTACAATTAATTTAATTGAGTATTCTATATTGTGATGCATTAGGTATAGGAGTTGATTGAATCCTAATTGCTGCATGACCCTTCCTTGATTATTGTTTACTCCTGCCTTGTTATCCTGTTACTTATTTATACGTAGAATTGGTTAGTCTGCTAAATAAAAGTAGTAGTTAAGGATGTTCCCGTAATACCCCTGGTGTGTATTTACCGGATCACGGTTGGCTATATTTGCTATCGTGGAAAAGAACCTGAGTAGTAATGAAATACGGTCAACTTGAAGGCAAGGCACAAGTTTGGAAACATGGGGCAGTCCGTCCGTTGGATTGTGTAGGTTTGTATCGATGTTGGCCCTCGTTCATTTTTGAACACGCCCTTTTACTTAGGGATATGTCGGTGCTATAATGATCGACCCCAAAGCCGGTTAGAAGCTGTTCGGGCCGGTCTCAACCCGTGTCGCAGCCTATAGTATGGAAACACGATCTGCCGCGGAATGGCCATCGTATAGTTCCAATTGGGTGGTCCGTGCTGTGAGCCGTGACGATTACCACCACGAACAAGCATCGAGCGGTTACACAATGCATGGACCCGACGTGGAAAGTGTGGGTTGGTATTAAAGGTCTTTCACCAGCTAGTTTGGAATTCGATTCGAGTCGCCGTCTCCCCCGATTAGTGGGAAACTATGGCGAGCTTCACCACGATACAACTCCATGTGATGTTTAAAGGTTCAACTAAAATATGGATAAGTCAACTGGATTTGGTTATATTATTTTGTTGCTAGACTCAAGTGTGTGAATAGATCAGGTGCAAAACCTAGATAAAGAGGTAGGTCTAAAACCTGGCTAATCACTGATACCATTAAATATTTCTTCCCTCAATGTGAGCTTTTCGCTACTAAATGATCCCAGCTCCACCAAAAAGCCTTGCATACCCTTGGTGTCTTTATTTTCAGTTGGACGGGTAAGTCTAGCTGAGTACACTCCCGTACTCAGGGTTTATCCCATTTGTTGCAGATGCCCAGGTGTATTATGGCTATTGTAAGCACTGCCTCTACCCAGTGGAGGGTGATGAGGAGTAGGCCCAGGGCAGGGTCGTCAAGAATCTTCCCCTTATCTTTTGCCAGATTGAGACTCCTTGTGGCACACTATCTGAAAAAGGAGGAGTGAGTTGTGTTGGGTTAAGTTATCAAACAATGTTTTATTTGGACCACATGTGTGGAGGTCGTGTTTCAAAACTGATTTAAGCTTCCGCACTTTTAAATTCGGTATTGTAATAACTCTGTTTAAATTTCGCACTCTGATATTTAAATTTCGGTTTCGTTTATCTGTGATGTCTCCTTACGAATGTAATACTTGAAAGATGCGATCCTGTATGTTGTACGATGTTGAAATCCTTCGAGATTTCCCTACTACCGGGGTTATATGGGTTCAAGTACGAGTCGATGTCAGACAGATTTGACTAAGACGATACTTGAGCTCTTATAATCAGGACGGTTCCGCGACAGCTGGTATCAAAGCATGGTTCAAGTTATTGCACCCTAAAGGGGCTATTTTCGATATAAAAAGGGTATTTCAAAACTATTTTCAAAACTATTTCAAAACTATTTTCAATTACTAAGTGTGCCCAGTCTCGTCCTTAAGCCTATATTAGGATTCAGGTGGCTTAACTGCTAACAGGGTTTAGGGTTTTGCTTCATGCTGGATCTTTATTTGCTGGTCCATTCTCGAGGGAAAAGAGAGTGCGTCGATCGCGAAAACATGCATAAATGATTTTGTAAGATATGAGAGCATGACCGTCCAACCGTCGGTCTAGGTGAGAGTTCTTATACCAAGTATGTGCGAGCTCCACGCAAACACATACGAGGGTATCAATGTTTTGGGGTATGTTTTCTGGATTGCTGCATGGTGTTTAGTGTTGGCTTCTATGTATTCGTGCATAAGAGCCAATACTCCGATATTTTTACCATTGGGATTTGCTTCGGGCTGAAATGAATCTTCTGCAGGTACACTAACTACGTGATCGAATAGAACGAGTAGATAACGCATGAGAGATCATTCTTGCCACCGACTAGAACATTAGGACTTATGAGTCACTATTAGTGAGTGAGAACGTAAGTACGATCATGCATCATGTTTACCTTCTTGCATTTACATTACGTCCCCTTATTTAAAAGTTGTCCCTTTTCTATAAAATTTGCCAACTTAATGTACGTCTCACGCGAGTTTGAAACCCTTTTGTTTCTACAGATGGCCCGGACTAAGTTGACTGCTCGCAAGGCCACCGGAGGCAAGGGAGTTCCACATCACCGTTTGGCCACCAAGTTGACCAAGAAGACGTTTTTGACCTACTTCGGGTTGCCGACTATCCTCTGGAGGATCCTGCAGGCAGTAGGCTATGAGGAGGGACAGGAGCCCAGGTACTCATGGTAGAAGGAGATCTATGGGCAGGATTCGTTGGTGATGGTGCAGATCAAGGTCAAGGCCTTGCCTGCCAAGCCCCACTGGACAGGATGGACAGAGATCACCAGGGGCAGTTGTGCCAAGGATGGAGCTAACAGGGCAGCATATCTAGTGCTGAAGGACATCATCCCTCGTTTTCCCACCGATCTTGCTAGTGCGATGGCAGGAGTGTTCCCTCGTGCATCACCTTTTCCATTGCGCTGGGGGCAGACTTTGGAGTCAGTCTTGACCGGGAGTCCTGAGGAGAGGTTCTACTGTGAGACGTCCGCGATGAGCGCCACCGGAGCTTTGATGGGTGTATGTGAGAGTTTGGAGCGCAGCCTTGAGAGAGTGTCTTTCACCCTCACCGCCACCTACCAGAGCAAGAGGAAGCTGCAGGAAGAGTTTGATGCCGAGGTAGCCCGTCTACAAGAGAAGATCCACCAGGTCACTCTCGAGCGTGACGATGCACGCGCCACCACAGGTGCAGAGACCACCGCCAGGACCCTCGCTGAGCAGATGTATCCTACGGCATCCCTACAGCGAGACGAGGCCTGTACAACGCTTGATCAGCTCAGAGAAGGCGCCCATCAACTGATACAGCAGATACATCACCAGCAGACCTACATCGACCAGCTCCATGAGGCAGTTCACCAGATGCATCACGCCGCACAGGAGGCCGCCGCCCTAGCAGCTGACGAGGCCCCTGCAGATGAGGCCCAGGAGCCCCAGGATGGGATAGTGCTTGGTCCAGAGCCTTCTTCAGATGATGAGGACCACGCCGACGAGCCGATGATGGACGCCGATGAGGAGGACGCTGCATCCGCCGCTGGAGACGCCTGAGCGTTAGTTTCGCTAGGAGTCATTTTCTTTTGTATAGCTTGAGCGTGCTCGCTGATGATGTAACACCCAGACACATGTTGGTTTTATGTTTGAGTTGTATCATGTTATGTATGTCTTTTGGACAAAGCCCAGACTTCGATCTGGCACCTTTTATGGAAATCCGTCGTTTGCATGTCTAATTTCGAGCAATTATTCTGTGATGTTGTATGGAAATGAGTACTTATACTTGGTCGTGTGCTAAATTTTCGAATTATGTACAGCGCAGTATTTATTCATGATCAATGTGACATCACCTAATGATTGCTTATTAATGGGATATGCAGATGCCGGCACACACCCGCAGCCAACGTGGACAGGGGTCTGGACAAGAGGAGAATCTGACACCACCTCCACAGGCACCAATGACGCCGGAAGCGTTTTCGGCCAGTTTCTGGGCAGTCAGAGGAACATGGAAGAAATGCAGAGGCACATGGAGGCCACCCTCCGCAACATCGCTAACAACACTGCGCAGTCGCATCAGCAGCGTCAAGGCCCAGAGCCTAACCAGTACAATTCATACCGTGACTTCTTGGACACTCGTCCCTCTATATTCAAGGAAGTCACCGAACCGCTTGAAGCAGATGAGTGGCTAAACTCCATCACCCAGAAGTTCCGCCTGCTTCGCTTGACTGAAGAGCTTAAGGCAGAGTATGTCGCGCACATGTTGGAAGGGCCCGCAGGTCTATGGTGGTCCCAGTACCGCGCATCCCTGCCAGCTAATGCACCGGTCACTTGGGACAAGTTCTCTACTACTATGCGCAACCACTACATCCCTAGTGGTTTGATGGAAATGAAGGTCACAGAGTTTATGAGGCTATCCCAAGGAACCAGGTCAATGTCCGAATACCTCCATAGCTTCAATAACCTGTCTCGCTATGCTCCAGATTTCGTCAAAACGGAATCCAAGAAGATCGCGAGCTTCAAACGTGTCATGAGTGCCACCATGCTCTCCAAAATGGGAAACAGTCACCGCACCGCCTTCAGTGACTTTGTCAGTGACTGCATGAACCAAGAGGCTAATGACAGCAGGCTGGCGACCGAAAACCGCCGTTGTGCCAATGAAGGAGGTTCGTCTCAACAGAGAACCCCTTTCGGAGCACGCACCCCGTACCGCCCACCAGTTGCAGGAGCAAGGTTCCGTCCCCCACAGAGGAAGATAACTAACAACCGCTCCCGCCCGAGTTTCCAGAAGCCCTACACCGCTCCCATGATGCAGAACAAAGCAAAGGCAGGAGGTTTAGGAGGTGCCAAGATCCCGTACGTGATTGGACCGTGCTACAATTGCGGCCAGACCGGGCATCTTTCACGTCAGTGCCCTCGACCAAAGAAGCGGTACGCCCAACCTCAACCTCGCGCAGGTCATGTGCATTACACCACCATGGAAGAAGTGCCAGAAGGAGAACCTATCACCACTGGTACGTTTCTTGTTAATCAGTACCCCGCAGTTGTGTTGTTTGATTCCGGAGCATCACATTCTTTCATAAGTGAGAATTTTGCTATTAGAAGTAATCTCGGGTTAGTAGAGTTGGATCGGGGATATCAGATAAGTTCCGCCGGAGCCGTTCTATCCGCCCGTAAAATGGCTAAAGGAGTGAAGATGACTTTTGGGGATAAAAAGGCCATAGTGGATCCCATAGTAATCCCTTGTCTAGGTTTGGATGTGATCTTGGGTATGGGTTGGATGAAACTCTGGAAGGTCAATCTTGACATTTCAGAGTGAGTAGTTTCCATGGTTAGTCCCCAGAGTGGGTCTTCTTTCCGGTTTAAGTTACCCTGAAACCCCATGAGATTTTCCTGATGAGTTGCCGGGGTTACCACCAGATAGGGATGTGGAGTTTGCTATAGAGTTAATCCCTGGAACGGCACCCATTTCTCGGAGGCCGTATAGGATGCCAACTAACGAGCTAGCAGAGCTCAAGACTTAGTTGCAAGAGCTCTTGGATAAGGGTTTGATACGTCCTAGTTTGTCACCTTGGGGATGTCCCACCATCTTTGTGAAGAAGAAGGACAAAACTTTAAGGATGTGTGTGGACTACAGACCGCTTAATGCAGTAACTATAAAGAACAAATATCCCTTACCCCGAATTGACGTCTTGTTCGATCAATTATCAAAGGCAAAAGTGTTCTCCAAGTTTGACTTGAGGTCAGGCTACCACCAGATCAAGATTAGAAGGGAGGATATACCAAAAACAGCTTTCTCCACCAGATATGGACTCTATGAGTATCTAGTTATGTCTTTTGGACTGACAAATGTGGCGGCACATTTCATGTACCTAATGAATTCTGTCTTCATGCCTGAGTTGGATAAATTTGTTGTGGTGTTTATTGACGACATTTTGGTATACTCTGAAAATGAAAAGGATCATGATGAGCATCTACGAGTCGTCTTAGCTCGACTTCGAGAGCACAAGTTGTATGCTAAGTTTAGCAAGTGTGAGTTTTGGTTGAAGAAAGTACCCTTTCTCGGATACGTCCTTTCAGAGGAAGGAATTTTTGTGGATCCCACGAAAGTACAGGAAGTTATGGATTGGCAAGCACCCACTAACGTACATGAAGTACGTAGCTTTCTAGGTTTGGCCGGATACTACCGTCGGTTCATTCCGGATTTCTCAAGGATCACAAAACCGATCACTCGTCTAACTCAGAAAAACAAAAAGTTTGAATGGACTCCAGAGTGTGAGGCAGCATTTCGCACTCTGCGAACCTTGTTGACTTCGGCGCCAGTTTTGGCTCAACCAGATTTGGAGGAACCTTTTGATGTGTTTTGTGACGCATCCAAGATTGGACTCGGATGTGTGCTTATGCAGAACGGAAGAGTTATAGCATATGCTTCGCGCCAGTTGCGACCACATGAAGAGAATTACCCGACTCATGATTTGGAATTGGCAGCCGTAGTTCATGCACTCAAGATATGGAGGCATTATCTTATGGGTAACCTATGTCATGTGTACACAGATCATAAAAGTTTGAAGTATATCTTCACCCAGCCAGAGTTGAATATGAGGTAGAGGAGATGGTTAGAGTTGATTAAGGATTACAACCTAGAAGTGCATTACCACCCTGGAAAAGCGAATGTAGTAGCAGATGCCTTGAGTCGCAAGACTCATTGCAACTCTCTACAACCACTGTTGGAAGATGGATTCAACCTTATGCACCCTGTTATGCTAAACAACATAACCATTCAGTGCACCCTGGAGAGTGACATCATTGAAGGACAAAAGACCGATGAAGAGATCTGCCAGATCAAGAAGATGTTGGAAACCAGTAGTTCATTGAACTTCAAAACAAATGAATAGGGAATTTTATGGTATAATCAGAGGTTGGTTGTTCCCAAGAACACGGAGCTGAAAGAAAGAATTCTGAATGAAGCCCACAATTCAAAGATGTCTATCTATCCAGGAAGCAGTAAGATGTACCACGATCTGAGAACAAGGTATCGGTGGTCAAAGATGAAGAAAGAAGTTGCAGCTTATGTCGCAAGGTGCGATACTTGCTGCAGGATAAAGGCTAAACACCTAAGACCTGCCGGATTGTTGCAACCGCTGTCAATCCCAGAATGGAAATGGGAAGAGATTAGTATGGATTTCATCACAGGTCTTCCAACCACTCAAAAGGGACATGATTCTATTTGGGTTATCGTGGATCGGTTATCCAAAGTGGCTCACTTCATACCAGTCAAGACTACACACCGACCCCACCAGTATGCAGACTTGTACATTCAGAACATCTTGAGGTTACATGGAGTTCCTAAGAGGATTGTTTCTGATAGAGGACCCCAATTCATAGCATGTTTTTGGGAACAGTTGCACAAAGAACTAGGGACTAAGTTGGTAAGAAATTCCGCTTATCACCCACAAACCGCAGGACAAACGGAAAGAGTGAATCAAATTTTGGAAGATATCCTTAGAGCTTGTGTTTTATCCTCGGGAGAATCATGGGAAAAGTGGTTACCCCTCGCTGAGTTTTCATATAACAATAGCTATCAGGAAAGTATAAAGATGGCACCATTTGAAGTTTTATATGGACGCAGGTGCAGAACCCCATTAAATTGGGTTGAATCAGGAGATCGAGGATTTTACGGGTCAGATTATGTAAAGCATGCCGAGGAGATCGTGCAAATAGTACAACAACATATTAAGGTAGCACAATCCTGACAAAAGAGTTATGCTGATACACGAAGGAGACCCCTGGAATTCCATGTAGGAGATTATGTTTACCTTAAGGTCTCGCCCATGAGAAAGGTCCAACGTTTTGGAATCAAGAAAAAACTAGCACCTCGATATGTGGGACCATGTCAAATCATCGCCAAAAAGGGAGAAGTAGCCTATGAAATGCAGTTACCCCCAGAGATGAGCGCAGTGTTCCCCGTGTTTCATGTATCCCAGTTGAAAAAGTGTCTTCGAGTCCCGGAACAAGAAGAAGTTCAGATCCCAGATGTTGCTTTTAGATCAGATCTGGATTACTATGAACAACCTCAGGAGATAATGGATACCAAGACGCGAGAGACTCGAAACCGAACAGTGAAGACTTACAAGATTCTCTGGAGCAATCACGGACCCAATGATGCAACTTGGGAAACCGAAGAGTACTTGCGCGTAAATTACCCCGCTTTTGTTAAGAAGTGGTACGTAACTCAAAATCTCGGGACGAGATTTCTTTAAGGAGGGAAGGGCTATGACACTCCAGTGTCAAGTACTGCATTAGGAACTACATTTAGCTACTAAAACCCATAAGCAATGCATTGCATCATTTCATGTGCATGAAAGTGCTTTTTGTCCTTGGTTTTATTAATTGGATTATTGATTTCTATTGGACTTGATGGTTTAAATGGATTTCTGTCTTGGCAAATAATTTTATAAAATAGAGAATAATGAGAATAACTCTTTTCATATTGATACCTTGACCTAGTTCAAAATGGTTTGACAAATAAAAATGGGAGAACAAAATAATTTATAGCTCAAGAATTGGCTTTATTTATAGAGAGGTTGTAAAATTGATTTTCAGAAAAAGTGTCTTATATGAAAGTTGTAGAGAAAATTATTTGCAGCAACTTTTATTTTTGGGTCAAAGTCTAGTTTGGAGTTTTTGAAACTGATTTGAAATGGTCAAAGTTTGAAAAAGTTTGGAAAAGGAAAAAGGAAAATGTTTTTCTCCCGGCGCCACCCTTTCGGCCCAGTTGGCCTTTCGGCCCGCCAGCGTCAGGCCGGCCCGCTCGCCGCGCCCGCGCCTCTCCCGTGCCACTCACGTGCGCCCCGACCGCGCGGCCGCGCCGTACGCCGGCCGGAGCGCCGCGTGGCCGCCGGTTTCTGCCGCGCATCGGCTCCGCCCAATCCGCGTGCGATCTTCTCCACCGGATCACGCCAACAATACGCCTCGCCCACTCCTGCTCCACCTCGACTGCCGCGCCGCCTCGTCGCTCCTGCCGCTCTGCCACGACGTCGCGTCGGCCGTGGCCCCCGCCACTACCTCGGGTCGCCGCCGGCCGGGAAAATACCCCGCACACCGCACCCCTCTCCCTCTCACTCTCCATTTGCACGAGCCGCACCCCCAGCTCTTCCCTCTCTCCCACAAACGAACACGAGCCGAGCGCTTCCCCATTCATCGCCATTCACCACCGCCTTTCCCCTCTCCGTTCCGGCCACGCCCGAGCTCCACCATCCAATCCACCTCACACCAAGCACCGCCTTCGCCTCGCACACACAGTGCGCGCGAAGGAACCACCGGCCGAGCTCCACCGTGTTCGCACCACCGTCTCCCCCTTTTCGGTCTCCACCGACGCCGAGGAGTGCCAGCCACCGTTCCGCATCAACCAAAGCTCCACCGTCTCCCATCTTCACCGTCGAGCTTCGTCACACCAAGGCAAGGTGAGAACACCCTTCCGCCTTAACGCTACCGCTCCCCATCTCTCATTCTCACCCGGCCGAGCGCCATGGGCGCCGCCGTGGCCCGCACACGTGGCCGAGCTCCTCTGGAGCTTTGCCGGCCGAACCAGCCCACCTAATAGCTCTCTTAGGGTTCACTGATGCTCCCCACTCCACCGATTGCACCGGCGACCGCCGGAAACGGCGCAGTCGTGCCTCACCGTGAAGGACCGAGAATGCACTAGCAAGGAGACCAGAGGGGGGGTGAATGGGAGCCAACAAAATTTCTCTCAAAACTTTGGCCAAACGTCCCAAGATCAACCCCCGAAAGCTACGACCGATACCGTGATGCCCATGACCCTTGGAAGAGGGTGGATGATCCCTAGGATCACAGCGAGGCACCACAAAGCGATAGCAAACCAAACACAAAAAGCTCCGGCACAAGTTCGACCCTTGAGAACCGAGTCCCGAACGTAGATAGACGGCTACGTCGAGAAATCCCCAAATACCAATGCTAACAAGTAGCAAAGATACCTAGAGAGGTTCCTTGGTCAACTACTAGGTCTAACGAGAAGTCCGAAAACCAAGCGAGGAAGCCGGAAGAGCAAACGCACCAAAACGCAACCTTTAGGCAAATCCCGGACTGTCCGGACCTGGGGTCCCGGACTGTCCGCGGTACTGCCGGAGTGTCCGCGGTCTGGGGTCGGACTGTCCGCCGGTCAAGTGTGCAAAAACACATGGCTGCTGAAGTCCCCCTGCTCGGTCCCGGACTGTCCGCGCTTTAGCACGGCGGACTGTCCGCCGGTGTCCCGAGCCAAAACAGCAGAGGCGGCCAACGGCTGGACTGGACCAGCCCCGACGCGCGGACTGTCCGCGCCTGGGGTGGCGGACTCTCCGCCAACACCCAGTGAGGGCGATTTCGGTCGCCCTTCACCCAAATCTTCTCCAAATCGATCCAATCCAAAATCCCTTGATCCCAAACTTTGAGAGGATGATCACGGGGTAGATAGGAGACTATCCCCAAGAAATCATCCGCTTAAATCAACTCAATCAATGGGAAATCAAAAGGGCCACGAAAACCGGGAAAGCAAAAAAGCGCCACGAAAACGAAATCAACCCGATCTACTTGTTCATGAGGAGTTAGATGAATTCCTTTGGTCGAAATGACCTCCTCACTATAAAGAACAAGTTGATTCAAACGGATTTCGCAAAGACGCACTAGAGAGGGAGATCGAGTGACGGGAAAATCGCGGAGAAACGAAGAACGCGAAGAACACGAACCAAAACGCGAATCAACACATCGATCTGCAACCGTGTGGCTACCACACGCTACAATAGTGAGGTTACGGCCTCACTTCCTCAAAATCTCCAGTACACAGAGGTATGATTCTCTGCGGATCTCAGCTAGCTATAGCAGGGGATTGGGAGAGCAGGAAACCCTAGAAGCAAAGAGCAAATGACTGAGATAGATGGGGAGGTGGGTGTCTCCCCCTACTTATCCAAATTCTATCTATTCCTAATTCCCACTCTACCCCTAACTACTTACAGAGCGAACCAGCTAAACCCTAAGGTTATTCTGGACCAACTCGATGGTAGGTGGATCCAACGGCCACGCCCGCACAACTGGTAGCGTTGCCTCGACGCAACCTCACCGATTGCCGCCACGTGCCGCCACCGCTCTGCTTTTCCTTTTCCTGGACGTTGCACCCCCGGTTTTGTGGCCCAAACCGGGAAACCAGCCTTCACAGGCAACCCCCGGTTTTGAGGCCCAAACCGGGAAACCAGCCCACTGTAGCCTGAGTTTTGTGGCCCAAACTCAGCAAACCCGCAGCACCCAGGTTTTGAGGCCTAAACCTGGAAACCGTCCTCAGCCCGAGTTTTGTGGCCAAACTCGGAAACCATCAGCGCCCAGGTTTTGTGGCCCAAACCTAGAAATCGTCCACCTGATGGTTTTTCTCTGGCTCTACCACCAAACTGACGCTGTAGACGGGATGCACCGCTCGTGCACCCCGTCCACCGACATGTGTCCCCAAGTCCTCGACCCAGGCAACACCGTGCCCGCAAGTCTTCGCTCCTCGTTGTCCCAGGCTGCCAGCCACCACAGCTGATCCTGAGGCCACCGGTCCCTTAGTCCAAGCCTCACGTCCGCCCTTCACCGCTCCCGGTCCGTCGGCACAACACGTCTCTACTTGACCTTCACCTTGCCCTCGATCACTGTCTCCGTGCTCGACACCTGCACAACACAAGCCAAAGAACATGCGCATTATCCCAGTTGACAATCACTCATCACTCAGAGACTCGGCATACACCCATGTATCCGCAATGTCCCCCTTGATGAGTGCATTGTCAACTACACACACAAATCATAATGGAAATAGAAGGAGGAAGAAGGAGAAGAGAGAACTCGACCAAATGACCCAAAAGCATAGCAAAGCCGAAGAAGGTCAAGTGGAAAGAGTAAGACAACTTGGTTCCCAAAGACATGGGCAACGGCTCGACGCAACCAAGCAAAACAAAGCTAGCCCTCAAGAAGACGTAGAACAGGCTCAAACCCGCTAGCAAATGCCAAATGAAAAATCGTAGCAAAATGCTAGTCCCTCAAGATAGAGGCACAGAGGCTCAACACAACTAGCAAGAAAGCTCGACATCGACTGAAAAGCTTGATATCAACTGAACCCAACTGAAACAAAGATGCGACTGCTCGTCCCTCAAGAAAGAGGCAAAGGCTCAACACAACTAGCAAAGCGCTCCGAACCAATTGGAAATTTCAAAAATTCAGCATGAGCAAACTCTCCCTTGCATGGTGCACACAACCGATTCCTCTCCCCTTAGTGAAACATGGGAGGCATGATTTGTCCAAAATTTCTCCCCCTTAGTTGAAAATGCACCATCAAGCAAAAAGAACCGAAAGCAATTTTCTCCCCCTCAGAAAATGCACCGTCAAAAGTGTCAACAAGAGAAGTGCTCCCCCCTCCAAAATGCATATGAGTCACGATGCAAGTTAGCAGCTTCAAGAATATAGTCAAGAAAATGCAAAGATGCTCTATACAGTATAGCTCCAATGACTCACTGAAAAGCATACTAGCTAGCGAAGGCTCAAACTGATCACCAAATATGAAATATGAATATATGAGCAAAGTGAGCAGTTTTTAGCCAAAAAGGTATTCACCATCAAAATAGCACTACACATGTATAGACAGGAAATCAGTCAAGTGCTAAGCCTGTATCCAAGGTGAACTACCCCTAGCAAAGTTCAACCATCATGCTATAGAATGAAACATAGACTTGTGTATCCAAATTTTATCAGAGTTGAAGCGGTTAAGATTACACAAGTTCAGAATTCAGCATGTGATTGCGAGATGTTGAAAGCTTGTCATTGCGTAACTTTTCAACTGTGCGAAGCCTATGCAGAAGCAATCAGAAGCTCAAAGCAACAGTTTCGGTCATACACTACACAACTCAAGTTTAACTCAAAGTGCAATGAGAAACAGTCTCAAAACTGTGATGTGTTGACAAGCAATCCCATCTCGATCTTTCTGATTCACTTAACTTGGTTCAAATTAGAGACAGTATATGAACAGACCAAGCAAGTGATAGACTCAGAACTAGAGACATAGCAACCTAGCATATATGTAAAGCACGAGTGTGATTTCAACATATTCTACACAGGCTAGTTGCACATCTCGATGGTGAACATTTTTAAGTTTTTTGTTTGTTAAGCAGGTCCACCATTCAAAATTAGCTCAGCTCATAACATGTATTAGTGATCAGAAGGAGCATAAGCTAAAAGCATCAACATAAAGCATCGGAGCATACACTACATAGAGCATAATTACATTCTAACGATTATATCCATGAAGCTCAGAATGTAAAAGCGTATGTAAAATGAAATGCAGAAAAGATGCAAGAAGATACCAATTGAAGAAACAAAGATAAACGAAAAGTCAGTTTATGATACAAAGAACCGAAATGTTTCCCCCATCTAAAAGGGGAAACACACACCAAGCTCACCCCTCAATCGATTAAAGGTTGATTCATCCAAAGGCTTGGTGAAAATATCAGCCAACTGATGATGAGTATCGACATGGCGAAGGTCGATATCACCCTTCTCATAGTGGTCTCGCAAAAAGTGAAAGCGCACATCAATGTGTTTGGTCTTCGAGTGAAGCATGGGGTTCTTAGCAACGCTAATCGCACTCGTGCTGTCACAAAGCAAAGGAACACGAGAAAAGCTCAGACCAAAATCACGAAAAGTGGTCATCATCCAAAGTAGCTGGGAACAGCAGCTAGCCGCAGCAACATACTCAGCTTCCGTGGTAGACTGGGCGACACTAGACTGCTTGCGAGAAGACCACGATACAAGAGAAGAACCAATAAATTGGCAAGTCCCAGAAGTGGACTTGCGCTCAATGCGACAACCAGCAAAATCGGCATCGGAATAACCACAAAGGGAGAGGGTGGAGGAAGCTGAATACCAAATCCTGAACTCAGGTGTGAAACGAAGGTACCTGAAAATGCGCTTGACCGCCTGACGGTGAGAAGTGCACGACGACGCCTGAAAGCGCGCACACAGACACACCGCGAACTGGATGTCCGGGCGTGTCGCCGTCAGGTAGAGCAGCGACCCGATCATGCTTCAGTACTCCTTCTGGTCCACAGCTTCTCCATCCTTGTCCGCATCCAGGGCCGTCATGGTCGACATGGGTGTTGGAAGAGGCTTGGCCTCACCCATATCAAACCTCTTCAGCAAGTCCTTGGTATACTTGCCCTGGTGCACAAACGTCCCTTCTCCGGATTGCTTAATTTGCAATCCGAGAAAGAAAGTCAGCTCGCCCATCATACTCATCTTGAACTCCCTGCTCATAGTGTTTGCAAACTTGGCAACCAAAGCGTGAGAAGAACCACCGAAAATAATATCATCCACGTAAATTTGGACCAAGAGAGTGTCTTTGCCTTGCTTGAGGAGAAAGAGCGTTTTATCCACACATCCCATTTTAAAACCCTTAGCAAGCAAAAAGGTTTTCAACCTATCATACCAGGCTCTAGGGGCTTGTTTCAAACCATATAAAGCTTTGTGGAGTTTGAAGACATGGTTTGGAAACATGGGATTTTCAAAACCGGGGGGTTGTTCAACATAAACCTCTTCTTCTATGTAGCCGTTTAAGAAGGCACTCTTGACATCCATTTGAAAAAGTTTGAAACCTTTGGATGTAGCAAAAGCCAAGAGTATCCTAATAGCCTCCAAATGAGCTACGGGAGCAAAAGTCTCCTCATAGTCTATCCCCTCCTTCTGACTATAGCCTTTCGCTACAAGTCTGGCCTTGTTTCTAACAACGTGGCCATCCTCTCCTTGCTTGTTTTTGAAAACCCATTTTGTCCCAATAGGCTTACAGTCTGGAGGAGGTGGAACTAAAACCCAACCCCGATTTCGCTCAAAGTTCTCTAACTCCTCATGCTTGGCATTGACCCAATCCGGATCCGTCAAAGCGTGTCCAACATCTCGGGGCTCAAAATCAGCAACAAAAGCAGAATGAGCAAAGTGAGAGATTTGAGACCTGGACCGAGTGACACGTTCGTCAATGTTGCCGATCATCTGCTGAGGGGGGTGTTGGCGCTGGATGTGTCGTGGCGCCTCCCGTGCAGACGTGATCTCCCCCTCAACAGCAGCTGGTGCCTCCCCGGGTACAAAAGGTACCGCTCGGGGTGGCGGATCCCACGGCCCCCAGGAAGAAGACGTGTCAGGGCCGTGAGTCATCGTAGAAGCCGCTCCTTGCGGCACAGCAGGTGGAGGGGGGTGCTGGATCATCCATACCTTCAGCACCCTCGTCCTCGTCATCAAAAAGAGGCTCACCAACCTCATGATCACCTGCACGCTCAAAACGAGAAGAAGGACAAACCATGGTCTCGTCGAAGGTGACATCGGATGTCTCCATGACTCGGTTAGTGTCAAGGTTAAGTACACGATATGCATGAGTATGAGTGCCATAACCCAAAAACACACCGTCAGAAGAACGAGACTCAAACTTGTCCAAGTCGCCCTTTTTGAGTATAAAACAATGGTAACCAAAAACTTGAAAATAACTCACTTTGGGTAGTTTTCCAAAATGCAACTCATAAGAAGTCTTTTTCAAGAAAGCTCGGAGAAAAATGCGATTTGAAATTTAGCATGCAGTGCTCATAGCTTCGGCCCAATATCGCCTAGGAGTCCTATCCTCATCGAGCATCGTCCTGGCCATTTCTACAAGGGTCCGATTCTTCCTCTCTACAACACCATTTTGGGGCGGTGTGTAGGGGGAAGAAAACTGATGCTCCAAACCCAAAGAGTTACAAAACTTCTCAAAATCTGAATTCTTGAATTTGGAACCATTATCACTCCTAATAGCTCGCATCGAGTTCAAAGGGAACTTGTTCTGAAGACGTAAAATCAGATTGCGAGCAAAGGAGAAAGTCTCGGTCTTCTCAGCTAAAAATAAGACCCATGAATATCTCAAAAAGTCATCAACAACAACAAGCACATACCACTTCCCCCCAACCGAGCTCACCCGAGCCGGACCAACAAGGTCCATGTGCAAAAGCTCTCCAGGGCGCTTGGTCATGACCTGAGTCACCGGATGGTGGGGAGCGGCAACCATCTTCCCATGTCTACAAGAGTGGCAAACAAGATCCTTCTCCATCGACAACTTGGGCAATCCTTGGATTAGGCCAAGTGAGCTAAGTCTTGCAAGCAATTCGAAGCTCAAATGTCCTAGTCTCCTATGCCACTTCCAAAGATCAGAGGAGGGAGGTCCAGCCACCAGACAATGAGAAGTGCCAAAAGACTCCGAGAAATCCGCACGAAAGACTTTTCCAAAGGGCGAAATCACACAAACAAGATTGCCCTGGGGATCCAAAATACGACTGAGATTCGGTTTAAAACGAATCTCATAGTCATCATCAAAGAGTTGCGAAACAGAAAGAAGGTTAAAATGCAAATTAGAAACAAGAGCAACATCGCGCAACACAAAGTGCTCATTAACTCGCACAGACCCACGAGACAACACTTTACCTTTGCTATTGTCGCCGAAGGTGATAAACTCCTTTCCGGCGACTGGACTAAGACTAGAGAACCACTTGGCATTTCCGGTCATGTGCCTTGAACATCCGGAATCCACCAACCAAACGTTCTCCAATCATTTTACCTATATCAATAAAAAGACATAGGGTGAGCATACGGTCCAACACTGGGGTTAGTGAAATAGGGAGAATACCAGTGTTGGGCCGGTTGCTCAAAAGAACGGTTAGCAGAAAAACCATTCCTAGCATGCCTACGGGGAAAGCGATCTCCATGCTGAGGAAAACGTGGTCCGCTGGGGAAGGAGCACTCACCGCGATACTCAAAACGTGGTGGAGGAAAGCGCTCAACTACAAAGCCACCGCCACGGGGTCCATAGCCTACAACTGCAGGCTCCCGCCGGGCACGTCCTCTCCGCTGCCCAGGCCTGGGAACTTGAGGTCCTGGACCTCTGGGCGTAGCAGCACGCCTCTGAACTTTTGGCGCATGTACATCGTGGAAAGGATGGTACATGTCCGCATTGGTCATCTCCCTAGCACGGCGCGCCTCCCTCTTGCACCGAAAGCAAAACTCACTCAAGTGTCCATCTCTCCCACAATGCTCACAATGGTACCTTACCGCTCTCAAAGGGGGTTGTTGGTACTCACGGTAGTGGGTGTGGATCACTTTGCCCTTCTGTGGCATAAGCTCCTCCTGGATGGGTGGCATGATGTCAAGTTTGTTCTTGAGATGGTTTGGTTTAGGAGCCCATGATTGTTTCTTTGGTGGAGCTCTTGGAGGTTCAACAAAGACCCCATCCTTGGTGTTAGGCTTGAGAGGCTCTTTGGGTGGAATCTTGGTAAGCTTGAGAGTAGTGGTGGAGTTGGGCTTCTCACATGGGTTAAGACCACTCGACTCTCCAATTTTCCCAAAAGATGAAACATCAACACCCGGAGCAAAACCTACACCAGGACCTCCAGCAGCTCGCTTGAATTGGGAGATCATCATCCCGAGCTGTGGCTCACCACTAGACACCAATGACAAGATGGTCCGAAGGTATGTGTTTTCTTCCTCGGTTTGCATCTTGTCATGCTTCACGTTTGCGATCTCCATCTCCAAACCCTCACAAAGAACACACCTAGCCACACATGTGCTACCTGAGTTGGCCTCTTCATGAGACACAATCTTGGCATTCTTCTCTGCCAACTCAGATTGCAAGACAGGACAAGTCTTGCACGCACCCAATAGCATGGGTCTAGCCCGGAGCTCATCCACCTCTCCAACCAAAGCAGCATACTTACCTCTCAAGGTGAGAAGATCAGTCATGTGCTTGGTGCACATCTCACACTCAACCTCCTCAGCAACGACCACGGTGGACTTAGCTAACTCAAGCTCCCTCACCATGTCCTCCCACTTCTGCCTAAACTCCTTGCGCTCTCTAGCAGCACGTCTGAGCAACTTGTCTTGACTAAGCAAGGCGGCAGTAAGCTTCTCGACCTCAGCAGAAAGCTCGTCGTGGGTGAGAGATACCTGAGAGGTGTCGTCGTCATCGTCGTCGTTCCGAGGGGTGTCCTCCAGCTTGCCGTCGACCTCATCACCAAGGGCCATGGTGCAGAAGCCGTCGTCGTCGGCGAAGAAGCAGAGACCGTTCAGCTTGTCCTCGATCCTCTTCTTCTTCTCGGACTCGTCATCGCTTGAGCAAGCGGAGTCGTCATCCGAGCCGTCGACGTCGCTGAGCGTGGCGAAGAATGCACGCTGCTCAGCCTAGGCCTTCTCCAAGTACTTCTTCTTGATGTACTCCTTGTCGAAGCTGCCCCTCCGCTTGTGCCTCGCGGGGACGTACTTCTCCTTGCGCTTGCCGGAGTCGTACTTGTGCCCATGATCGCCCTTCCCAAATGTGTGCTTCTTCTTGGGACAGTTGGCGATGAAGTGGTCGGGGTCGCCGCACTCAAAGCATCCTGAGCGTCCTCCTCCGCGGCGACGGTTCATGTGGATGTTGTGGAACCGCGAGAACCGGTTGGCGAGCATCGCCAACTCGTCATCCCCCAAAGACAACAGCTGGTCCTCTGTGACAGAGAAGAGTGAAGAAAGTGCAAATCCTCTAGAGGGGTTAGCTGAAGAGCCAGAAACCAAAGCCATAGTCAGGCCAGAAGGATTTTCATAAGAAGCCCTCGACATGGCGTCAATCTCACTAGACTTGAGCTTGCTAAAGAGCTCGTCGCAAGTGAGGGTCTCATAGTTAGGCGATTCAATGATCGCCTGGACCTTTGAGTCCCACACCGACCGATCAAGAGTGTGCAAAAGCTTCAAGGCCCTCTCATGATCGTCAAAAGGCAACAGCTCCTTGTTCGCTCTCATCTTGTTGACAATGACCTGAAAGCGAGCGAATAAACTCTCTATGCTCTCGCTAGGCATGTGTCGAAAGTTCTCGTACTCCCACTTGTGCGACTCGTAGAGACGAGATTTGACTTGAGAGGTTCCCTCATGGAAGCGCATGAGGGTCGCCCAAATCTCACGAGCCGTGAGGAGGTGAGAAACGCGATCAAACTAGGACATGCTCAAACAGGAGAAAAGAGCGTTACGCGCTCGGCTATTGGCATCGTGCTCATCCATCTGAAGCTGAGTAACACGAGCAGCCAAGACAACGTAATCGTCCCTGTTGCAAATCTCCCAAACAGAAGAGCCCATGCTCTGGAGATAGGCCGACATGCGTATCTTCCAATACGCATAGTTCGTCCCATCGAAAAATGGCGGTTTGCCTACGCCGCGATCCATGTCGCCTTCTGTGGATCTGGAACCGGCTAAGGTAGAAGATCCTTAACCCGCTCCGATACCAATTGAAGGACCGAGAATGCACTAGCAAGGCGACCAGAGGGGGGGGGGGTGAATGGGAGCCAACAAAATTTCTCTCAAAACTTTGGCCAAATGTCCCCAGATCAACCCCCGAAAGCTACGACCGAAACCGTGATGCCCACGACCCTTGGAAGAGGGTGGATGATCCCTAGGATCACAGCGAGGCACCACAAAGCGATAGCAAACCAAACACAAAAAGCTCCGGCACAAGTTCGACCCTTGAGAACCGATTCCCGAACGTAGATAGACGGCTACGTCGAGAAATCCCCAAATACCGATGCTAACAAGTAGCAAAGATACCTTGAGAGGTTCCTTGGTCAACTACTAGGTCAAACGAGAAGTCCGAAAACCAAGCGAGGAAGCCGGGAGAGCAAACGCACCAAAACGCAACCTTCAGGCAAATCCCGGACTATCCGGCCCTGGGGTCCCGGACTGTCCGCGGTACTGCCGGACTGTCCGCGGTCTGGTGGCGGACTGTCCGCCGGTCAAGTGTGCAAAAACACACGGCTGCTGAAGTCCCCCTGCTTGGTCCCGGACTGTCCGCGCTTTAGCACGGCGGACTGTCCGCCGGTGTCCCGAGCCAAAACAGCAGAGGCGGCCAGCGGCTGGACTGGACCAGCCCCGACGCGCGGACTGTCCGTGCCTGGGGTGGCGGACTGTCCGCCAACACCCAGTGAGGGCGATTTCGGTCGCCCTTCACCCAAATCTCCTCCAAATCGATCCAATCCAAAATCCCTTGATCCCAAACTTGGAGAGGATGATCACGAGGTAGTTAGGAGACTATCCCCAAGAAATCATCCGCTCAAATCAACTCAATCAACGGGAAATAGAAAGGGAAGGTGTATGAACTGAAAAAGCTCCACGAAATCGAAATCAACCCGATCTACTTGTTCGTGAGGAGTTAGATAAATTCCTTTGGTCGAAATGACCTCCTCACTATAAAGAACAAGTTGATTCAAATGGATTTCCCAAAGACGCACTAGAGAGGGAGATCGAGTGACGGGAAAATCGCGGAGAAATGAAGAACGCGAAGAACACGAACCAAAACGCGAATCAACACATCGATCTGCAACCGTGTGGCTACCACACGCTACAATAGTGAGGTTACGACCTCACTTCCTCAAAATCTCCAGTACACAGAGGTATGATTCTCTGCGGATCTCAGCTAGCTACAACAGGGGATTGGGAGAGCAGGAAACCCTAGAAGCAAAGAGCAAATGACTGAGATAGATGGGGAGGTGGGTGTCTCCCCCTACTTATCCTAATTCTAACTATTCCTAATTCCCACTCTACCCCTAACTACTTACAGAGCGAACCAGCTAAACCCTAAGGTTATTCTGGACCAACTCGATGGTAGGTGGATCCGATGGCCATGCCCGCACAACTGGTAGCGTTGCCTCGACGCAACCTCACCGATTGCCGCCACGTGCCGCCACCGCTCTGCTTGTCCTTTTCCTGGACGTCGCACCCCCGGTTTTGTGGCCCAAACCGGGAAACCAGCCTTCACAGCCAACCCCCGGTTTTGAGGCCCAAACCGGGAAACCAGCCCACCGTAGCCTGAGTTTTGTGGCCCAAATTCAGCAAACCCGCAACACCCAGGTTTTGAGGCCCAAACCTGGAAACAGTCCTCAGCCTGAGTTTTGTGGCCAAACTCGGAAACCATCAGCGCCCAGGTTTTGAGGTCCAAACCTGGAAACCGTCCACCTGATGGTTTTTCTCTGGCTCTACCACCAAACCGATGCTGTAGAGGGGATGCACCGCTCGTGCACCCCGTCCACTGACACGTGTCCCCAAGTCCTTGACCCAGGCAACACCGTGCCCGCAAGTCTTCGCTCGTCGCTGTCCCAGGCTGCCAGCCACCACAGCTGATCCTCAGGCCACCGGTCCCTCTGTCCAAGCCTCACGTCCGCCCTTCACCGCTCCCGGTACGTCGGCACGACACGTCTCTACTTGACCTTCACCTTGTCCTCGATCACTGTCTCCGTGCTCGACACCAGCACAACACAAGCCAAAGAACATGCACATTATCCCAGTTGACAATAACTCATCACTCAGAGACTCGGCCTACACCCTTGTATCCGCACGCCGCCGCCACCGCCCACCATAGCTAACCGCCGGCAAGCTCCGGCCATGCGCTAGCCCAACCATCACCACCACTCGGTCCGCCTCGTCGAGGGGAACTCAGCGAGCACCACCCCGTCGCCGGCGACATCACCGTCGGCGATAGGCATCCGGTCAACGCCGCTCCCCTACTCTGCCTCGCTGGCAAGTGGGTCCATTGACCACACGGGTCCCACGGGTCAGTCACCCACGGTCTATAGACCGAGTCCATGAAGCCGAGCCGGGAAAAGTTTAAATATTTTTCCTTTTTGTTTTATTTCCCAGAAAAGACTGTTATTTTTGTGTAGCATGATTTAAAGGTCCAAATGAGGTGCTTTCAGTTTTGGTAGCTTGTTCATGATAGATCTATCATGGAAAAATATGAAAAAAAATTTGGTGAAAGTTTATATTACTATTTTTATTTAATTCAGTTTATGTGCTTTTGCTGAGATAAATGGATTTACATGTTTTCTTGTCGAGTTAATTCATGGCAAAATTTGTGAAGACTTCTTATCATGTTAAGTACCTATGAAAAATGTATGAGGCACTGTTTGTATAGAAAAAGTGTCTGTTAGGGTTTAAAGTCCTTTTTAGCTGTTTTCTTGGAATAAGTGTTAAGGTGTTTTATATGTAAAAATAAAATATGTGAAAAATTGTGCAGTCTCTGTATGTGATGTTCCAGTTAGGAAAAATGTTAAATATAGGTTGTTATATGGAAAAATATGAAGTTGCTGTATAAAAGTGCTTTTCTATGTTTTTCTTAGGAAATTCTTGTAGAAAATAATATAATGATTCTGTTCATGGAACTTTCTTGATAAATATGAAATGTGGAGTAGAATCTAGCAAAAATATGAAAATGAGTATAACACCCTTTTCCACTAGGGTTGTAGTTCAAATGGTTTAATCTGGAGTAAATTTGTTTATTTTGTGTAGGTTTATGTGTTTATGCTTTGGCAGTGAAGTTTCTGCAGTAGAGTGACTATGAATAGGTGAAGCTAGAAAAAATATGAAACCTACTGTTTGACACTTTTCATGAGAAGAGTTAGTTCAAAGTACCTTTTGAGCAGTTTATTTCATCTTTTTGTACTTGGTGTTCTGTATTTGATCTCTTGATGGAATTTGGGCAGTGAAGTCCAGTTAGTGTCAGTTACCTTCTGGAATTTTGGTGGATTTTTTGGAGTTCACAAAAATGTACTTGCAGTTCAAACTTGAATTTCTTTGATTTAATAAATAGGAAATAGTGGAAATAATGGCTTTGTTTTATGTGCTAATTAAGTAGTTTTCCTCAATGTCAAAAGTGATTCAACAAGTTGGCTTTGTTGGTTTGCAAGAAAATATTTGCATTTCATACACCATATCTCGCACCCCGCATTATTTACTTAATTATTATTCACCGCATGCAATAGGATCGACAGCCCCGGAGCCCAACAAGGAGCCGAAAGTAAACGACGAGCAGGAAATACCGGAGCTGCCCAAGACCGAGGAAGTCGACCCCGAGCCGGAAACTAACCTGCCTGAGTGCCCCGCTCACGAGGCCTCAGTCTTTTCCCAAGGCAAGCCCCAGAGCATTCTAAGTCTCCCAGTATTTACAATTAATTTAATTGAGTATTCTATATTGTGATGCATTAGGTATAGGAGTTGATTGAATCCTAATTGCTGCATGACCCTTCCTTGATTATTGTTTACTCCTGCCTTGTTATCCTGTTACTTATTTATATGTAGAACTGCTTAGTCTGCTAAATAAAAGTAGTAGTTAAAGATGTTTCCGTAATACCCCTGGTGGGTATTTACCGGATCACGGTTGGCTATATTTGCTATCGTGGAAAAGAACCTGAGTAGTAATGAAATACGGTCAACTGGAAGGCAAGGCACAAGTTTGGAAACTTGGGGCAGTCCGTCCGTTGGATCGTGTAGGTTTGTATCGATGTTGGCCCTCGTTAATTTTTGAACGCGCCCTTTTACTTAGGGATATGTCAGTGCTGTAATCATCGACCCCAAAGCCGGTTAGAAGCTGTTCGGGCCGGTCTCAACCCGTGTCGCACCCTCTAGTATGGAAACACAATCTGCCGCGGAATGGCCATCGTATAGTTCCAATTGGGTGGTCCGTGCTGTGAGCCGCGACGATTACCACCACGAACAAGCATCGAGTGGTTACCCAATGCATGGACCCGACGGGGAAAGTGTGGGTTGTTATTAAAGGTCTTTCACCAGCTGGTTTGGAATTCGATTCGAGTCGCCGTCTCCCCCGGTTAGTGGGAAACTATGGCGAGCTTCACCACGATACAACTCCATGTGATGTTTAAAGGTTCAACTAAAATATGGATAAGTCAACTGGATTTGGTTATATTATTTTGTTGCTAGACTCAAGTGTGTGAATAGATCAGGTGCAAAACCTAGATAAAGAGGTAGGTCTAAAACCTGGCTAATCACTGATACCATTAAATATTTCTTCCCTCAATGTGAGCTTTTCGCAACTAAATGATCCCAGCTCCACCAAAAAGCCTTGCATACCCTTGGTGTCTTTATTTTCAGTTGGACGGGTAAGTCTAGCTGAGTACACTCCCGTACTCAGGGTTTATCCCGTTTGTTGCAGATGCCCAGGTGTATTATGGCTATTGTAAGCACTGCCTCTACCCGGTGGAGGGTGATGAGGAGTAGGCCCAGGGCAGGGTCGTCAAGAATCTTCCCCTTATCTTTTGCCGGATTGAGACTCCTTGTGGCACACTATCTGAAAAAGGAGGAGTGAGTTGTGTTGGGTTAAGTTATCAAACAATGTTTTGTTTGCACCACATGTGTGGTGGTCGTGTTTCAAAACTGATTTAAGCTTCCGCACTTTTAAATTCGGTATTGTAATAACTCTGTTTAAATTTCGCACTCTGATATTTAAATTTTGGTTTCGTTTATCTGTGATGTCTCCTTACGAATGTAATACTTGAAAGATGCGATCTTGTATGTTGTACGATGTTGAAATCCTTCGAGATTTCCGGACTACCGGGGTTATATGGGTTCAAGTACGAGTCAATGTCAGACAGATTTGACTAAGACGGTACTTGAGCTCTTATAATCAGGATGGTTCCACGACAGCGGGCGCCACCCCACTAGGGCCCAAATGGGCCCTGGTGAGTGGGCTCGGCCCCTGGTGGGTCCATTCTCCAAATTTGGTCCAAATCCTGCATTCAAATAAAAATCTATGGATATGTGGAATTTGGTTAGTTTGAAACCTATTTGACTACTTTTCATGCCTTTTTGTTGATTTTTTGGGTAAAATGTAGATGGTAAAACAAGTGTTTAAGGACCATCAACAAGCTCCCCCAAGCTAACCTGTTGCTCATCCTCGAGCAACAATGCGGTTTAAGCATTGAGCATGAAATAGATAGCAACTTAAGATGTATACAAGTGCATATTGTATAGTGAGAAATAACTTAGTGTATATCATTAATCATAGCAATGTGGGGCTTATAGCTTTTCACTTCAAACATGCAAGAGTGAAATAAAGCAGTAGATAGGAAACTTTTATCTTGCTTAGGTTTGACTAGGATTCTGTCTGGAGGTTTTTTAAAGTTTTCAAAAGATAACAACTTGCTTAAATCCTCCAAGATTCACTCAATCACTCAATGGTGTTTAAATCCTCACTTAGGCCAAAATGTAGCCTCTCCTATTTCTAAAGAATGATATGTGGAGTTATAGGTAGGCTAAGAATCATGAGCAAATTGCATAATGTTTATTGCTAAGCTAGACACTCAGATCATAAGGAGCAGCAAATCATAAATATTGATCAAGTTGTGCATGTGTGGTTATGTGGAAGTGTATAGAGAGATATTTCATAATCCTTCCTAGTTAATTTCTGGGGTCTAGAGCTAATGACAACTCTCTCTCTCTCTCTCTTTTTAATCGATATATAGTGATTAGACAAAAATGTGTCCTCACATTTTCTTAGGACATAGTCCTCTCTTGAGCTACTTTGCTCACTTTTTTTTCATATCTCTCTTTTTTAGCTCTAGATTGCCCCAGATTGTCTATAGGAAAGGATTTTAGAAATGATAAGGGGGAAGAGAGAGAAATGCTTATTCCCAGTGTAGGAATAGCATAAGGCTAGCAATGGAACATTTGGCAAGGTATTGCATATCTCCAGTATTGAGAATGTGCAATTTATTTGGTGGTTGCAAACTTCCAAAGTGGAGAGTAAGCAATTTATGGTGGGTGTGTGTATCTTGATCAAAAGAAATGATAAGATTCTCTACTAAGATCTATGAGGTCTAACAAAGCTCAACACAAACAAAGCTCTTTGTGGTTTTGACTAACAAATATTTGGCTAGTGGTGGGATGGGATAAAATCCAGGAGGAACTTTTAGCAAGGTTTTCATGATTTTTAAAGAAATCCTCTAGATTAGGTCCTAATTTCACCTTAGCAAGTTTAAAGAATTACTCCATTTCTAACTAACTTTATTCACTAAGCATGATTTTAGTTAAAACATGTGCAACCCACAAAAGCTACAACTTAGATAAAACTAGTTATTCTAACTATAACAATAGCATTTGCATGGCATATTTTATTTCTTATTCAGGTTCCAACATTTTTAAGCAGATTTTATCATTTTTACTCATGGGATAATTACTGAGACAAATATATAACATTCAAAAAATTTCAAAAGATATACAATTTAAGAACCGAACTTAAAGAGTAAGGTTGAAACATACCTTATTGGCGCGAGGATCTCCCCCAAGCTGGCTTCTTGCTTGGTGAAGGATCTTTATCTTTCTCAGTCGGAGCTCTTGTTCTTATTTTATTAAAAGGAAACTATCTAATGTTGTGAAAAAGGGAAACTATCCTATTATTTTATTATTTTAGCTAAGTTAACATATACTTATGCATATAACTAATGATAACTGTTTTTTTCTTTTTTTTAGTTACATGCATGACATATGTTATTTATTTGAAAAAAGGAAATTTGAAGGGAAATTTAAAAGTAAATCCATACCTTAGATCCATGGAATTTCATCCTTATTGGGTGGATCTTCTTCCTTGGGTGCTTCGTCTTTAAGTACTTCATCGGGTTCTTCTTCTTTTGGCACCTCTCCTTTGTTATGTGAATTACACAACTCAGAAGAAGGTGGTTCTTTCTTTCTGTTCCACCTTGTTCTTGGGCGCCTCTTCTTGGTACGAACGGGTTTTGCTTCTTGCATGTTAGCGGCATATGCGGGACCACGAGAAAAGGAGAATATTTCCTTCCTCCCTCCTAATGTCATTTGCATTTTACCACTCCCCACATATATGCACGCATCAACAGTGTTCAAGAAAGGTCTACCTAAGATTAGAGGCACATCTTTCCTATTTCCCATATCTAGTATAATGAAATCAGCAGAAACATATGAACCTCTAATATGAATAGGTAAATCAGTGACTATTCCTTCTACATAGCATGTTGATTGATCAGCTAGCACGACATAGGCAGATGTGGATGACATGGGTGGAAAGAACGAGTTTTCATAGAAATCCTTAGATAAAACGTTCACACTCGATCCTAAATCACACATGGCATTTTTAAAGACTTCACCAAAGATTGAGCATCTAATTATGGGACTACCAGGATCACCCTTTTTAACAGTCATGGTTTGATCTTCATAATAGTTAAAATATTTTATTTCAACCATATTTGCAGTTTCCATGTTAGGTTTAGCCAGAATTTTGCCAGTTTCAAAAGATGGTATGATCGCAGCAAGTTGAGCTAATTGGGTTTCTAACATCTTATTAAAGCTAAGTTGATTTTTCAGAGCAGATGAGAAATCTTCTAATTTAGCATTTATGTTCTCAAGCATTTTATCATTTGACATTAATTTCTTATTCAAAAATTCAGTAGTTCTACCTTGAGAGTAGACTAGATTCTTTAAGAACGAGAAATTATCAGTACTTTGGAAAGTAGAGCGAGGGAATGAATTATTACCTTGAGAGTTGGAGTGCTGATTCCATCCTTGATTTTGTTGACGGAAGCCATTGTTGTTGTTGTTGATGATGATGAAGTTCAAATCTTGATGTAACTCGGGGTAGTGGTTCCTAGGATGTCCTGTTTCTCCACAGACTTCACAAGTCATGTAGGATTCCAGAGATCGGACACTCTCTTGTTGGTTCATCTTCTCACAGCTGTCCAGCTTCTTGGCCAGCAGGTCCATCTTGGCCACGATCGTGTCGGCCTCCTTAAGGGAATGCATACCTCGCTTACGGGGTTGTAGTCTCTCGTCATTCCATCCTTGGTTCGACACCATCTTCTCTATGAGAGCCTTAGCAACTGCAACATTCAGAGAAAAGAATGCACCGCCGGCGGCGGCATTCAAATGGCTTCTAGAGAGTGGGGTTAGGCCATGGTAGAAGTTCTGGATCAATAGCTAGTCCTCTATACCATGTGTGGATAAGCAGTGACGTACTCTTGCATTCTCTCCCAAGCCTCAGGAATAGATTCCTCGGCTTGTTGCGTAATGTTGGAGATTTTGTTGCGAAGAGCGTTCGTCTTGCCCATCGGAAAGAATTTGGCGAGAAAAGCATTGGAACACATGTCCCATGTGTCTACAACGTTGGGATTGGTATAGAACCATTGCTTCGCTTTTCTAGAAGAGAAAATGGAAAGAGACGAAGACGGATGGCTTCTTGGGTTATCCCCTTAATGGTGAAGGTGCCGCAAATCTCCAAAAATTGTTGGAGGTGAGCATTGGCATCCTCATGAGCTTTGCCACAGAACGGGCTAGCTTGGACCATCGTGATCAGAGCCGGTTTCAACTCAAAATTGAGGTTGGCATCGATCACGGCTGGTCCTATCGCTACATTGGCAGCAGAAGGAGCAGAAAACTCACGAATGGTCTTGTTGGCCATCGTGAAGGTAGAACGAGATAAGAAAGAAGTTGAAGAAGATGAAGGAAAAAGATAAGGACTAAGGAAAGAAAGAATGGAGAAAGATGGGATTCGCTAAGCGGAAGCTTAAGCAAAGATAAATTCGACAAGGACTCAAAGGATACACTGATTGCCTTCCCCGGCAACGGCGCCAGAAATGCTTGTTGGTAGTTCTTAACTTCACTAAAGATAGAGCTAGGCAACTATCCCCGGTAACGGCCCAGAAATGCTTGTTGACACTTGCTAACGTCGTTACTAGGAGTAGACTATGGAATCTATCCCTGGCAACGGCGCCAGAATGCTTGTAGCAAGTCCAGTCACTATACCTAAAGAAGTGAAGCTAAAGCAGCTATCTACTAATGTCAAATGGGGTTGTCAATCCCGACACTAGTAGGAGCTAGCTAGAGAGATTGCAATATACCTAGAGGAGATTATGCAAGCGCACAAAACTATCGTAATAGCACTTCGCCTGGGAGTACCAGGTGTCGATTTATTTGATCCCAAAGGAAGGCTAGGATGGTGTATGAGTCGAGTCAAGGAGGGGATGAGAGTCGAAGAATAAGGAAGGGAAAAGGAGAGAAGAGAAGAGATGAGATGAAAGGCTAGAAAGAATTTATGAGTGAATAGGTAAGGATGAAATGAAAGGTTAAGGTAAGGTGGATGGATAGGTAGATAGGGGAAAAGATAACTAAGGATAACTAATATAAACAACTAATAACTAATAACTACTCCTAGATAACTAAGAAGCAAGATAGGCAAATGCCAAATAAGCAACCAAGTTAAGTATACTTTTATTCCTATCTTGTCAAGTACCGAGGTGTACAAGCCTTTACCACTGACTTAGGTTGAACGCTAGCACAACGAGCCTTACTGTTAAACTAGACCAACTACGTGGTGGAATTCAAGGCACATAGGGCTGTCACCACCTGCTTGCTACCACAGCAATCCGGGGGTCTAGCCGTATTTGAAGGTAAGTCTATAACTAAGCAGCACGCCTAATTATATTCTAACTATCTCTATCCTCGCCTAGAATAGAGACACCCTTGCTGACGTCAGAGCAAATACTGGACTTAATAAGATAAACACTAAACTAACTAAGCTGGCAAAGATCAAACACTAAGCACACTAGAGATTAACTACTATGGCTAAGTGAATTGAAATGTAGGATAGCTAGGTACTCAAGCGATCAATCAAGTATGCTACTCAATACTGGTAAGTAGAATAAAGTAATACTTGAAATGATGAACTAGAATATAGTAAAGTGCTTGAGTTACAAGAGCAAAACCTGAACTGGATATGAAGGAAGACTCTTCCCAACTCTAGGACCGATTACTTGCACGCTTCTACTCTTGAGCTAAGCCTTGAGCAGCGCTTCCGCGAGGTCAATGAGGCAAAGATGCCTCGCTCTACCAGCTACCTACTTGCCTAAGCTTGGCTGAATCCTAAGCTATTAGCTCTTCAGCTTTAGCCTTGCTTTCCTCTTTGCTTCTTCCTTCCTTTCCTTGCTTGAAGTGAAGTGACACCTCCAGGGGGGTATTTATAGCCCTAGTGAGTGAGGGGGTACTTATAGGGGCAGCCAACCGACCTAGGGCAAACCCTAGTGGCGGGCGCTAGCCCTAGGTGGCGGCCGCCACCCCCCTAGCCCTTGGATGCACCGTCATTGATCCTACTGTCTCTAGGGACTCCTCCAAGGTGGTTCCAAGGTCGGTTGCATGTCCAAATAACCGTCACATGGGCAATTAGGTCATGATCCACGTGACATCTCTTCTTAGCCTTCCGATGCCACCGACCTAGTGACCAAGGGCTAAGATTTGGCCCTGGGGTGGTCACATGGATCAGTGACGTGGCAGGGAGAGTTTGGGCCTCTCCTTGGTAGCGGGCGCCACCCCACTAGGGCCCAAATGGGCCCTGGTGAGTGGGCTCTGCCCCTGGTGGGTCCATTCTCCAAATTTGGTCCAAATCCTGCATTCAAATAAAAATCTATGGACATGTGGAATTTGGTTAGTTTGAAACCTATTTGACTACTTTTCATGCCTTTTTGTTGAATTTTTGGGTAAAATGTTGATGGTAAAACAAGTGTTTAAGGACCATCAACATTGATCTCTGAGTATGACATCTTTCTCCCTAACTTTGAACTTTGACTTGGTAAGATATGCTTTTAACTTCTTAAAAAGCTCCAGATATATATTCATAGAAAAGAAGGAAAATGCATCAATGAGGAATCATAAAATATAAAAGAGCGATTTGAGATTGTCATACAGTAGAATCTCTGATTTTTATTTTGAAAATATATAAAAACTCCAGAATGAAGGTCGATCGAAGAGTTAGAGATACAGTGCTTAACTTGATTGTTCTATCTTTCAATTGTTTAAAGACCCAGGTGAAGGCGAAAGCTCCATAGTTAAAGGTAATATGAGAAAGTCAGAATAGTTAACTCTAATCCAAGGGAAGATTTTTGTTTGAACACATGTACCTTTGAGGTGTGAAAGCATAGTAGCAATTCCTGATTCATCATGACTATTTGCTAAGGGACTAGCAAAAGGTAAGCTTGGGGGAGTTGTTGACACTGATTATCTATCACAATTCAAGGATAAATAAATATGAAAAGGGCATGAATTCAATCACCAACAAAGGTTTAGGGTTTCAATTGACAATATTCCACGAGTTTTGGTGAATTATGATTCTGCAGGGACTAAACCAGGAAATCAACACTGATTGCTTCCCCTAGAAGGAAACCGACGGGAGATAACCGAATCGACGCATCAGGATTATTCTAGAAGGATGTAGAGGACACCAGGAGGCCGGGCACCCAAGGACACGGCCAGGTGGGACCGACCGGTCCCACCACTAGACCGGTCCCCCCTCTCCAGAGAATCAGATCAGATAATTAGATCAGGGTTTTGATCAAGGCATCATTCATCACAATTAGATCAAGCCATCACCAGAGAAGGAAATCAATCGGAAGCCCTAAAACTACATCCACCTAGATTAGTTAGATAGAATAGGATTAGAGGAGGCAAGCTTCGCTTGGATTCTAGATCTAGTCACGAGAAGGCTCGGTAAACCCAAGATCTTCTCTCTTGTATTAACATTATGGATCTATTTCATAATTGCTCTTCTAGTTCGTCATTGTTCATCATTGTTTATGTTCTAGTTCGTCGTCTAGTTCTAGTTCATCGTCTAGTTCATCTTCTAGTTCATAATCCAGTTCTAGTTCGTGTTCTAGTTCATACTTTAGTTCTTCTCGATGATCTAATTCACCTTATTGTTCATCTTTATGTTCTAGATAGTAATACAATTGATATGACTAAGACATCAACAATTATATTCTTAATTATATTTCTTATAGTATGCTTTGATTATATATTTGGCATAGATAGTTCACCATTATGTTTATAATAATGTTCGTATAGCGCTCATCTTAATGATCATTGGGTGGGTGATAGATGATGTGTAGGCGTGGTGCCTATACACTATTTATCTGCAAATGCGTCCTATGTTCCGGATAGAGTGGTAGATCGCGGGTGTGACATTCCTGTTGAGTCCTTTGTTTTCCACCTCCCGAATGTAGTGTTCAGTATGGCTCAGTTAACTCATGGTTTAGGGGTTACTCTGTTTGGCACCTTTACTATGGAGTTTCCTCTTGATTGTAAATATGATATGACCTAGCCTGTGATTGCCAAATATGTTTGCACTAATCAATGTATGCTATGACTTGTAATTAGAGTAACTTAGGAATGTTTCTTATTAATGTCTGTTCTAATCATCACTTGCTAGGTAGTACTGTTCTAGAGTTATCTTTGATTGATCTGCTCTCTGTCACCATTTATCATTTATGCTTATCATTTATTCTACTATCTGATCCCTGTTTGGAGTAATAAGTGTGTTATCAGTCTTTATCGTAAGTGTGTGCCACATTAATTGTTGTTAAGTCCTCACTACTATAATACCATCATACTTTGAATTGATTAGTCTCTAGGCTAAATATAAATAACGATACCTGAGACTAGCTTGGGTGAAATGCTTCGATAACGGGTGTATTTATCTGTGCGCTTGCGGGAAAATATTTATCTTTACATCCAGAGCCCTGATATAATCACATTGCTAGCTTCATGTTTGGGATGACAACTTGACGTTAAGTGGAGTTAGTAGCGTCCCGTACACTTCTTAGTGCCTTCACGAGGTTATTGTTTATGAGGTTCATTCTTGAGTGATTCCATTAAGAAGCGTCAACAAGTGTTTCTGGCGCCATTGCCGAGGATAGATTAAAACTCTATTCTTAGTAGCGACGTTAAGAAATACCAACATCGGCCGACCCCACCATGAGGCCTGGCCGGTCTAGGGCCCCTAGGGTTCAGGCCCATCTTCATTGAGCATGACCTAAGTGACCTCCTCGATGCATCTAAGCACTTTTTCAAGGTCGGTTTGATCCAAGGGCTACGGTTCATCCCACCGGGCTATATAAGCAGCCCCTGGAGCATCGATCCTTCAGAAATCAATCTATCTTCAGGCATTAAAGATCTAGAGAGGCAAAGCTAGGGTTCCAAAGATTTGAGATTATATTAGAGCTCTACTTCAAGATTGGAATTATAATTAGGTAGAAACAAGTAGAGTTGAGCGCGACTCAGGATTCCGGATCGTCGTCAGGAGATCTTGTAATTCTATTATTGTATTTCCTCATTCGACTTTGTGCTACTTCAATTATATTATATCATTATGTTTATATTTATTTTGTTCTTAGTTTATTATAGTTGTATGATTGATATAGTTATGATTGATAATAAGTCCATACATATGTTCGTAAAGCGCTTAGTTTGATTCCGGATTGGACTAAGTGGTCGATATAATGTAGGCGTGGTGCTTAGATTATGTTTACCTATGAATGCACCCTATTCTCTGGGTGAGCAAGTGGTAGTTCGCGAGGGTGACTCTTATAGCCTCGTTGATTCCTCTATAGTCCACTGTACGAGTCTAGGCCAAGTAGAACCTAGTTACACTAAAGGAATTACTCTGGATGGATGATTAATTATGCTATAGATGATAATGTATGCTAGGGTTGACTTAGACTTAATAGAAGTAATATAACTTAGGAATCTAATCTCTTGATGTATCAATTAATTCTCTATTCTACTCGATCATATGAGTTTCTCTCTAATCATGGAATCCATGCTAATCTCTGTTATTTATCTCATTTATCCGTTATATACTATTTTCCTTTTTCCTTACCGCTATAAAAGACGAGAGGAGGTTAATACATTCATATCTAAGTATATGTATTTGCAATTCTTTAGCCATATCACTTTTATTATTAACCTTATTAAGCTCCCGATGGTAGAATTATAAATAACGATACCTGGAACATTCCTGGGTGAAATGCTACAACGGGTGTATTTTATTTATGCGCGTGGATAACCTTTATTCCATATCTTATAAAAGTGTCATGTTCATAAATACAATCACATCTCTAGTGTTACTGTTAGTGGTGACAGCCTAGTGTTAGAGTGATGCTAAGAGATGTCTACCCACATTTCTGGCGCCGTTGGCAGGGGTTAGGGTTTATCTCTACTCTTGGTGATGACGCTAAGGAATGTCAATAGGTAGAGAGATCCTTAATCGGCTCTGATACCAATTGAAGGACTGAAAAGGGAGACCAGAGGGCGGTGAATAGGAGCCTCAAATTTCTTCTCGAGAAATGGATGGCTGTCCAAAAACTCAACCCAAAAAGCAAGGACAAGACTTGGTAGTGTCCACGACCCAAGATGTAGGGTGGATCCTTCCAAGAAGCTGTATAGCGAGACACTACACTAGTGAAGAAACTCAACGCAAAAGCCAGAAACCAAATCTGATGTCAGATGTACGAGGAACGGATGAAACTGTGCAGAATCAGCTGCATCGGATGCGTCCGATGCAAAATGAACAGTTCTGGAACCTTACTGTTCCGCCATCGGACGCTGCTATAGTACAACTCCAGCGTCTGATGCCCTGACCCCGGAGTGTCCGATATACAACGGTGTGTCCGATGCTCCTTAAAAATCCTAGTTTTGGACACGTGGCAACGGAGCATCTGATGCTACTCGGGTCAGCGTCCGATGCCCCCAAAAACAGCATAGTTCATCTGCCGATTCGACCTGATCTCCCTCAAATCAAAAGCACTAGGGCTCAAACTTGGTGAGAGGAGTCACAAGCAAGTTAGTGAGCTTCTCGTAAGAGATCAAGGCTCTCTCCGAACTGCAAAATGGTGAATCGATGAAATTCGGGACAAAGGAGCAAGAACGCGATCCAAAATGAAATCCGCTCGATCTACTAGCTCGTTAGGAGTTAGGGAAAACCCTTCAGTGGAAAGATGTCTCTCATGAGGCAGTAGAAGATGGTTCAAATGGATTTTCATGTTACTCATATCAAGAAATATCGTAATGAATCAAAAGAGGAGAAACGAAGAATGCGAAGAGCAAAACGCAAATCAACAAATTCTCTGAAAATCTCCAACGAGGAGACAAGGAGATTACAGTCTCCTTTCCTTGAATCCAAGATACATAGAGGAATTAGGGCATCTCTGCGGATCATAAGCAGCTAGAGGAAGAAACCCCTAACAGATGAATTGTAGAGTCAATAAATGTGATGACTGCTTCGATGCAATAGGTACTTGGATGGAGAGAGAGAGAGGAGGGGTTGCCTCTCTTATTTATAGTCTTAATACATATTCCGCTTTTTACCCCTAGATACAAGAGCAAACTAGATAACCCTAGGGGTATTCTAGTCTAACTCGGTCAGGTCTTTCATCCGACGGCCACATGCCTTCTCATCCTTTGCTTCGCCTCGACGCAAGCTCCAGGATGCCTCCACGTGCTGTCCTAACGACCGCCGCGCCTTCTCACCACTAGCTTTGCCTCCATGCAAGCCTCGCGATGGCGCCACGCTGAAGGACCGAGAATGCAAAAGCAAGGCGACCAGAGGGGGGTGAATGGGAGCCTAAAAAATTTCTCTCGGAACTTTGGCCTTTGTCCCAAAAATCATGCCCCGAAAAGCTTTGACCAAAACGTGATGCTCACGACCCTTGGAAGAGGGTGGATAATCCCTAGGATCACAGCGAGGCACCACAAAGCAAGAACGAACCAAACACCAAAAACACCGTCTCAAGTTCGACCCCCAAAAACCAACTCCCGAACTTAGATAGAGAGCTACGTCGAAAAGTCTCCAAATACATATGCTAACAAGCAGCAAACATACCTAGAGAGGTTACTTGGTCATCTCTAGGGCCAAACGAGAAGTCCGGAAATCAAGCGAAGAAGTCGGGAGAGCAAACGCACTAAAGAACAGCTTTTAGCCGAGTCGCGGACTGTCCGCGAGTACGGCTGTGGACTGTCTGCCCTACAGCGGACTGTCCGGGCTTAAGTGGCGGACTGTCCGGGCTCAAGTGGCGGACTGTCTTTCGGCCAAAACGGAGAAACAGCACAGTTGCTGAACACCCCCTGCACGACTCCCGGACTGTCCGCGGATTCCTACTGCGGACTGTCCGCCGGTCAATCTGAGACAACATAGCCGAGCTGTGCGACCACTGACTCGGTCGGAGCCCGACGCGCGGACTGTCCGCGCCCCCAACGATGGACTGTCCGCGGGTGAACAGAATGGGCGATTTTGGTCGCCCTCAACTCAAATCTCCTCCAAATCAATCCAAATCAAAATCCCTTGATCCCAAACTTGGAGAGGATGATCATGAGGTAGTTAGGACACTATCCCCAAGAAATCATCCGCTCCAATCAAATCAATCAACGGGAATCGAAGGGGAAGGAATATGAACCAAAAAAGCGCCACGAAAATTGAATCGACTCGATCTACTTGTTCGTGAGGAGTTAGATGAATTCCTTCGGTGGAAATGATCTCCTCACTATAAAGAACAAGTTGATTCAAGTGGATTTCAAAAAGACACAGTAGAGAGGGAGATCGAGTGACGGGAAAATCACGGAGAAACGAAGAACGCCAAGAACAAAGTCAAAACGCAAATTGAGACATCGATCTGCAACCGTGTGGCTACCACACGCTACAACAGTGAGATTACGGTGTCACTTCCTCAAAATCTCAAGTACACAGAGGTATGGTTCTCTGTGGATCTCAGTTGCTACAGCAGGGGATTGGGAGAGCAGGAAAACCTAGAAGGCAAAGAGCAAATGACTGAGATAGGATGGAAGGTGGGTGTCTTCCTCTACTTATCCTAATTCTAGTTCCCACTCTACCCCTAACTAAATACAGAGCGAACCAGCTAAACCCTAGGGTTATTCTGGACCAACTCGAAGAAGATGCTGATCCGACGGCCACGCCCGCACAACTGGTAGCGTTGCCTCGACGCAACCTCACCGATTGCCGCCACGTGCCGCCACCGCTCTACTCGTGGCAAAAACTGGGAAACCAGCCTTCACATCCAACCCCCGGTTTTGAGGCCCAAACCGGGAAACCAGCCGTCCATCGCCTAAGTTTTGTGGCCCAAACTCAAAAACCCGTAGCGCCCAGGTTTGGAGGCCCAAACCTGGAAACCGTCCTCAGCCCGAGTTTTGTGGCCCAAACTCGGCAAACCCGCAGCACCCAGGTTTTGAGGCCCAAACCTGGAAACCGTCCACCGGTGGTTTTTCTGTGGCTCAACCACCAAACCGAGCCGTAGAGGGGATGCACCGCCCGTGCACCCCGTCCACCGACACAAGTCCCCAGGTCCTCGACCCGAGCAACACTATGCCCCGCAAGTCTCTGCTCGTTGTTGTCCCAGGCTGTCAGCCACCACAGCTGATCCTCGGGCCATTGGTCCCTCAGTCCAAGCCTCACATCCGCCCTTCACCGCTCCCGGTCCATCGACACGGCACGTCTGAAAGGTCCGAATGGCTAGAGGGGGGCGGGGTGAATAGCCAATTCAAAAATCTACAAACCTGAAACTCAAAGCTCAAAACGAGTATCAGATTGCACAGTCGGTACTACCGACTATAGGGGCTGGTACTACCGAGGTCGGTACTACCGGCTCTACAGGTCGGTACTATCGACAACCTAAAAACTGCTACGAGATCGAGATAGAGGAGATGCAAAAGTGGATCTAGCACATACCAATGTTTCCCTAGGAGATGTAGATGAAGTTTATACCTTATACAAGTAGCGGCTCCTCCCAAAAGTGTAGATCGAGCCTTCTCACACCTAAGAACGAGAGAGGAGGGAGGAAGAACGTGAAGAACAAGAATGCAAACGAAATAATCCAAGATGCAAATACAACAAGCACACGAGACACGAGATTTAACCCGAGGTTCAGCCACTTCACCAAGAAGCACCTACGTCCCCGTTGTTGAGGTGACCACGAAGGTCGGAGTCTGTTTCACCTCCTTGTCTCACTCAATCAACCACAAAGGCTAGTTGAGTTTCTTCACTAAGAATCAGAGGGTAATACAAACACTTCGGAGTGTCCTCACAAGTGAGTCAATCACGGGCAACAACCGAAGAACACCTAACCAGCTAGGATTCCAAGAACCCAAGAGTAAAGAACACAAATCAAGCCGGAGAGATGTTGGATCCAAGTGTTCTAGACGAAGATCGATGCGTCTCACTCTCTAATCTCACTTCCCTAGCTCAAAGCTTGCAAGAGATTCACTCTAGAATCAAAGGGGGAGAGAGAGGAGGTTAGTCAACACTTGCGAGCTCTCTTTCTTTTGTTTGGGCGCAATGAATCGAAGAGGTAACGGTTAGAAGACGGCCGAGCGGCTACTTAAACAAGTCAACTGCGCCACGGTCGGTAGTACCGACCCATAGGTCGATAGTACCGGCCTTATGGCGGTACTACCTCTAGGCCAAAACTCCTCTGAACAAAGAGTTTGCGCGCTGCCTACAGAGGGGTCGGTAGTAGGGTCGGTACTACCGGCCTTATGGCAGTACTACCTCTAGGACAAATATGGCCCAAAACAGAGAGCATGCGATCTGCTCGCGGAGGGGTCGGTACTACCGGCCTTATGGCGGTACTACCTCTAGGCCAAAAATGGCCCAAAACAGAGAGCATGCGATCTGCTCGCGGAGGGGTTGGTACTATCGGCCTTATGGCGGTACTACCTCTAGGCCAAAAATGGCCCAAAACTGAGAGCATGTGATCTGCTCGCGGAGGGGTCGGTACTACCGGCCTCAGGGTCGGTACTACCTCTAGGCCAAAAAAGACCTCCGCGCTAAAACGGCCATAACTTTTAGCTCCGAACTCTGATTTCGATGATCTTGGACATTTTAGAAATCTTATTCAGAGGACTACACAACCCGCAGGAATAAAAGATCCAAATAACAAAGTATTAGTACAGAAATCCAATCCAAGACCGATCCTAGAGTTCGGAACGCACCGAAAAAACTCCTTTTCTTCTCCGAGTGATTCACTTCAACTCCAACACCTTCTCCTTTGCAAATGTGCCAACACCACCAAGTGTACACCACCTTGTGCATGTGTGTTAGAATTTTCACAAATATTTTTCAAAGGATTTTCACTTTCACTCACCATGCCACTCGATCCTAGGAACAACGCAAAGTTAGATCGCTCAAGTGGCACTAGATGTTAGACGTCATGAGCACTTTTCACCACATCTAGCTAGCCTAATTTATATCGATCTTGATAGTACGACTTGCCTATACTCAAGATCAAAATGAAGAAATAATCTACCACTTGAGCAAGGCATCTTTTCTCTTCTTAATTTCACCAATGGTAGAGCACTTGATCACATGAGTGCTTGTGGCCGTCACCATCCTCCATGGTTGCCACCTTGCTAGCTCCACCAACGGCTTGGTCATAATCCTTTTCAATTAGCTACACACATGCTTCATAAAAGGATTAGACCAAAATAGGTTTCATCAATTAACCAAAACCAAACTAGGGCTTTCAATCTCCCCCTTTTTGGTAATTGATGACAACCTATACAAAGATATGTAATTTAAATTTGAGTAACCACATTGATAATATTAGCTCCCCCTACATATGTGCTATAGAGTTTGGTTCTAAAATTGGCACATATGTATGGATATGAAATATGGGTGAGCAACACTATCAATGATGATGCTAAGGCATAAGAATGGACCTTTGAAGCGTGATACCAATCGGAGTGCACATGTTATACCATCCTTAGCATCATTATTCACTAGACATACATCAAAACTCAAGAACCCCGTGAGATCAACATTTATAATAAGATTCTTGAACCATTTGAAACAACAATATGTCTAGTTGCAATCTGTACATGCTAATTAAACAATTCATCAATCAAGTCTTATCACTAGCATTCATCACATAAGCATGAATGTCAATATAAATAGCTTATGCAATGCAACAAACATATGAATATGCACATTTCAAATGCAACATACATGTTTATGAGCTTGCTCCCCCTATTTGTATGCTCAAATTTTAAGAGTTCAAGCTTCGAACCACTTGAAACTTTTATCCCCTTTTGTCTTTGTTACTCCCCCTTCCACTAGTATATATCTTTATGGCACTTTCTTTCTCCCCCTTTGTCAACAATTATCATAAAGGTGGATCAAAATTTTAAAGGAAGGAGGCAACTATTAGCATAAGATACATGTGAGGAGATCGAACTAAGTCATGTTGTGGCTTAATCTAGCTCATGAAAATAAGGTATTTAACACGATTTTCTCTAGAGTAAGCTTCTTCACACATGTTGCAATGGTTATCTTACTCACGTTGGTTAAACACATTTTGCTCACTTACTAGATCAAACACTAGAGTTACAAGCTCACAAACAAGTTATATGCTACCACTAGATCAAGTCAACCATAGAAGCAATAGTTGTACCATATATACCCGAAATTCATTTGATTTTCAATGAATAAACCTAGATAAGCAATGTGATGGCTATATGAACTAGAGCACAACCTAATAAGAATGAATGCACATGCCAAACAATTTCACCTTTGCTTTGTTGGAGGAGAGGCATGTCATATGTGGGGGTGCATTCAACTCATATTGGAGAAATCAAGAATATTCAATTCATTCCTTAGCTTGCAAAATCTTCTCTCATCTAGTGGCTTGGTGAAGATATCGGCAAGTTGATCATCGGTGCCCACACTTTCAATAGATATGTCTTTCTTTGCTTGATGATCTCTAATGAAATGATGCCTTATGTCAATATGCTTTGTTCTTGAATGTTGAACTGGGTTGGTGGCTATTTTGACGGCGCTCTCATTATCACATAGCAGTGGGACTTGTCCAAACTTGACTCCATAATCTTGCAATGTTGCTTTCATCCATAGCAATTGTGCACAACAACTACCCGCGGATATGTATTCGGCTTCGGCGGTAGAGAGTGCAACACTATTTTGCTTCTTTGATGACCATGAGACAAGTGATCTTCCAAGCAATTAACAAGTGCCCGATGTGCTCTTCCTATCCACCTTGCATCCCGCATAATCGGAATCCGAGTATCCAATTAATTCAAATTGAGAGCCCTTGGGATACCATAGTCCAACATTTGGAGTGTGCTTCAAATATCTCAATATTCTTTTGGTTGCCTTTAAATGACTTTCCCTTGGAGAAGCTTGGAACCTTGCACACATGCATACACTAAACATAACATCCGGCCTTGATGCGGTCACATAGAGTAGACATCCAATCATTGACCGATATAGCTTTTGATCCACCACGTCACCACTCGAGTCACTATCCAAATGTCCATTTGTGCCCATTGGAGTGGTTATTGCTTTAGCTTCATCTAACCCAAACTTCTTGAGCATGTCCTTGATGTACTTGCCTTGACTAACGAATGTGCCTTTCTTCATTTGCTTGATTTGTAGACCAAGGAAGTAACTAAGCTCTCCAATCATAGACATCTCAAACTCTTTAGCCATCATCTCTCCAAACTCTTCACAAAAGTCTTGATTGGTTGATCCAAATATGATGTCATCCACATAGATTTTCAACACAAACAAGTAACTTCCAATTTTCTTGGTGAAGAGAGTGGTGTCAACTTTCCCAATTTTGAACCCTTTTGCTAGCAAGAAGTCTCTCAATCTTTCGTACCATGCTTTTGGTGCTTGCTTCAACCCATATAAAGCCTTCTTGAGCTTGTACACATGGTTGGGCTTCTTCAATTCTTCAAATCCGGGAGGTTGCTCAACATACACTAACTCATTTATGAACCCATTGAGAAATGCACTTTTAACATCCATTTGATAGAGCTTGATGTTTTGTGAACAAGCATATGCAAGTAGAATTCTAATGGCTTCCAATCTAGCAACCGGTGCATAGGTTTCTCCAAAGTCAATCCCTTCAATTTGAGTGTATCCTTGTGCAACCAATCTTGCTTTGTTCCTTACAACAATGCCATCTTCATCTTGCTTGTTCCGGAAGGCCCATCTTGTACCAATAACATTTGTGTTCTTTGGTCTTTCAACTAACTCCCAAACATCATTGCGGGTGAAGTTGTTCAACTCTTCATGCATTGCATTTACCCAATCAACATCCATCAAAGCTTCATCAATCTTGGTTGGCTCAATAGATGATACAAATGAGTAGTGTTCACAAAATGAAGCCAATCTTGATCTTGTTTGCACACCTCTTCTTATGTCACCAACAATTTGATCTAAAGGATGATCTCTTGCAATATGTGTTGGTTGGAGCACTTGTTCCGGTTGAGCACTTGTACTTGCACTTGGATGAGCCACATGAGAGCTACTAGCATCTTGTTGATCATGAGAACAACTAGAGCTTGCAACATCATTGCCATGCATGGTTGGAGGAGTGAGCACTTGATCTTTGTCATCTTCAATATCGATCACTTGCTTTGGTCTTATATCGCCAATGTCCATGTTCTTCATGAAGGACCGAGAATGCACCAGCAAGGCGACCAGAGGGGGGGGGGGGTGAATGGGAGCCAACAAAATTTCTCTCGAAACTTTGGCCAAATGTCCCAAGATCAACCCCCGAAAGCTACGACCGAAACCGTGATGCCCACGACCCTTGGAAGAGGGTGGATGATCCCTAGGATCACAACGAGGCACCACAAAGCGATAGCAAACCAAACACAAAAAGCTCCGGCACAAGTTCGACCCTCAAAAACAAATTCCCGAACGTAGACAGATGGCTACGTCGAGAAACTCCCAAATACCTGTGCTAACAAGTAGCAAAGATACCTAGAGAGGTTTCTTGATCAACTCTAGGGCCAAACGAGAGGTCCGGAAACCAAGCGAGGAAGCCGGGAGAGCAAACGCACCAAAACGCAACCTTCAGGCAAATCCCGGACTGTCCGGCCCTGGGGTCCCGGACTGTCCGCGAGCTAGTGGCGGACTGTCCGCCGGCAGAACTCTCGAAAACGCAAAGCTGCTGAAGTCTCCCTGGACAGTCCCGGACTGTCCGTGGATGACAGCGGCGGACTATCCGCCGGTCAAACCGAAACAACGCAGCCGAGCCGCACGACCACTGACTCGGTCGAGGCCCGACGCGCGGACTGTCCGCGACCCCAGCGGCGGACTGTCCGCGGATGAACAAAGAGGGCGATTTTGGTCGCCCTCAACTCAAATCTTCTCCAAATCGATTCAAACCAAAATCCCACGTTCCCAAACTTGGAGAGGATGATCACAGAGTAGTTAGGAGACTATCCCCAAGAAATCATCCGCTCAAAACAACTCAAACACCGGGAAATCGAAAGGGGAAGAGTGTGAACCGAAAAAGCACCACGAAAATGAAATCAACCCGATCTACTTGTTTGTGAGAAGTTAGATGAATTCCTTTGGTCGAAATGACCTCCTCACTATAAAGAACAAGTTGATTCAAACAGATTTCACAAAGATGCACTAGAGAGGGAGATCGAGTGACGAGAAAATCACGGAGAAACGAAGAACGCGAAGAACACGAACCAAAACGCGAATCAAGTCATCGATCTGCAACCGTGTGGCTACCACATGCTACAACAGTGAGGTTACGGCCTCACTTCCTCAAAATCTCCAGTACACAGAGGTATGGTTCTCTGCGGATCTCAGCTAGCTACAGCAGGGGATTGGGAGAGCAGGAAACCCTAGAAGCAAAGAGCAAATGACTGGGATAAATGGGGAGGTGGGTGTCTCCCCCTACTTATCCTAATTCTAACTATTCCTAATTCCCACTCTACCCCTAACTACTTACAGAGCGAACCAGCTAAACCCTAAGGTTATTCTGGACCAACTCGATGGTAGGTGGATCCGACGGCCACGCCCGCACAATTCGTAGCGTTGCCTTGATGCAACCTCCCGATTGCCGCCACGTGCCGCCACCGCTCTGCGTCCTCTTCGCGGACTCCGCCCCTGGTTTTGTGTCCGAAACCGGGAAACCAGGCCTTCACGATCAGCCCCCGGTTTTGAGGCCCAAACCGGGAAACCAGCCCACCGTAGCCTGAGTTTTGTGGCCCAAACTCAGCAAACCCGCAGCACCCAGGTTTTGAGGCCCAAACCTGCAAACCGTCCTCAGCCCGAGTTTTGTGGCCAAACTTGGAAACCATCCGCGCCCAGGTTTTGAGGCCCAAACCTGGAAACCGTCCACTCGATGGTTTTTCTCTGGCTCTACCACCAAACCGAAGCTGTGGAGGGGATGCACCGCTCGTGCACCCCGTCCACCGACACGTGTCCCCAAGTCCACAACCCAGGAAACACCGTGCCCGCAAGTCTTCGCTCGTCGCTATCCCAGGCTGCCAGCCACCACAGCTGATCCTCAGGCCACCGGTTCCTCAGTCCAAGCCTCACGTCCGCCCTTCACCGCTCTCGGTCCGTCGGCACGGCACGTCTCTACTTGACCTTCACCTTGCCTTCGATCACTGTCTCCGTGCTCGACACCTGCACAACACAAGCAAAAGAACATGCGCATCATCCCTGTTGACAATCACTCATCACTCAGAGACTCGGCATACACCCATGTATCCGCAATGTCCCACTTGATGAGTGCATTGTTAACTACTCACACAAATCATAATGGAAATAGATGGAGGAAGAAGAAGAGAGAGAACTCGACCAAATGACCCAAAAGCATAGCAAAGCCGAAGATGGTCAAGTGGAAAGAGCAAAACAACTTGGTTCCCAGAGACATGGGCAACAGCTCGACGCAACCAAGAAAAGCAAAGCTAGCCCTCAAGAAGAGGTAGAACAGGCTCAACATCGCTAGCAAATACCGAATGAAAAATCGAAGCAAAATGCTAGTCCCTCAAGATAGAGACACAGAGGCTCAACACAACTAGCAAGAAAGCTCAACATCGACTGAAAAGCTCGATATCAACTGAACCCAACTGAAACAAAGATGCGACTGCTAGTCCCTCAAGAAAGAGGCAAAGGCTCAGCACAACTAGCAAAGCGCTCCGAACCAATTGGAAATTTCAAAAATTCAGCACGAGCAAACTCCCCCTTGCATGGTGCACACAACCGATTCCTCTCCTCTTAGTGAAACATGGGAGGCATGATTTGTCCAAATTTTCTCCCCCTTAGTTGAAAATGCACCATCAAGCAAAAGGAACCGAAAGCAATTTTCTCCCCCTCGGAAAATGCACCGTCAAAAGTGCCAACAAGAGAAGTGCTCCCCCTTCCAAAATGCATATGAGTCACGATGCAAGTTAGCAGCTTCAGGAATATAGTCAAGAGAATGCAAAGATGCTCTACACAGTATAAGTCCAAGGACGCAACTGAAGCACACATGCTAGCAAAGGCTCAAACTGATCACCAAATATGTAATATGAACATATGAGCAAAGTGAGCAATTTTAACGAAAAAGGAGTCACCATCAAAATAGCACTAGACAAGTATAGACACGAAGTCAAACAAGTGCTAAACATGTATACAAGGTGAACTACCCCTAGCAAAGTTCAATCATCATTGTATAGAATGAAACATAGACTTGTGTATCCAAAATTTTATCGGAGTTGCAGCGGTTAAGATTACACAAGTTCAAATTTCAGTATGTGATTGCGAGAGGTTGAAAGCTTGTCATTGCCTAACTTTTCAACTGTGCAAAGCCTATGCAGAAGCAATCAGAAGCTTAAAGCAATAGTTTTGGTCATACACTTCACAGCTCAAGTTTAACTCAAAGTGCAATGAGAAACAATCTCGAAACTATGATGTGTTGACAAGCAATCCCATCTCGATCTTTCTGATTCACTTAACTTGGTTCAAATTAGAGACAGTATATGAACAGACCAAGCAAGTGATAGACTCAGAACTAGAGACATAGCAACCTAGCATATATGAAAGGCACGATTGTGATTTCAACATATTCTACACAGGCTAGTTGCACATATCGATGGTGAACATTTTCAAGTTTTAGTTCATTAAGAAGGTTCACCATACAAAATTAGCTCAGCTCATAACATGTATTAGTGATCAGCATAAGCTACAAGCATCAACATAAAGCATCGGAGCATACACTACACAGAGCATAATCACACTCTAACGATTATATCCATGAAGCTCAGAATGTAAAAGCGTATGTAAAATGAAGTGCAGAAAAGATGCAAGAAGATACCAATTTAAGAAACGATAAACGAAAAGTCAGTTTATGATACAAAGAACCAAAATGTTTCCCCCATCTAAAAGGGGAAACACACACCAAGCTCACCCCTCAACCGATTAAAGGTTGATTCATCCAAAGGCTTGGTGAAAATATCAGCCAATGGATGATGAGTATCGACATGGCGAAGGTCGATATCACCCTTCTCATAGTGGTCTCGCAAAAAGTGAAAGCGCACATCAATGTGTTTGGTCTTCGAGTGAAGCACGGGGTTCTTAGCAACGCTAATCGCACTCGTGCTGTCACAAAGCAAAGGAACACGAGAAAAGCTCAGACCAAAATCACACAAAGTGGCCATCATCCAAAGCAACTGGGAACAGCAGCTAGCCGCAGCAACATACTCAGCCTCCGTGGTAGACTGGGCGACACTAGACTGCTTACGAGAAGACCACGATACAAGAGAAGAACCAATAAATCGGCAAGTCCCAGAAGTGGACTTGCGCTCAATGCGACAACCAGCAAAATCGGCATCGGAATAACCGCAAAGGGAGTGGGTGGAGGAAGCTGAGTACCAAATCCCGAACTCAGGTGTGAAACGAAGGTACCTGAAAATGCGCTTGACCGCCTGACGGAGAGAAGTGCGCGGCGACGCCTGAAAGCGCGCACACAGACACACCGCGAACTGGATGTCCGGGCGTGTCGCCGTAAGGTAGAGCAGCAACCCGATCATGCTTCGGTACTCCTTCTATCTCACAGCTTCTCCATCCTTGTCCGCATCCAGGGCCGTCATGGTCGACATGGGTGTTGGAAGAGGCTTGGCCTCACCCATATCGAACCTCTTTAGCAAGTCCTTGGTATACTTGCCCTGGTGCACAAACGTCCCTTCTCGGGATTGCTTAATTTGCAATCCGAGAAAGAAAGTCAGCTCGCCCATCATACTCATCTCGAACTCCCTGCTCATTGTATCTGCAAACTTGGCAACCAAAGCGTGAGAAGAACCACCGAAAATGATATCATCCACGTAAATCTGGACCAAGAGAGTGTCATTGCCTTGCTTGAGGAGAAAGAGCGTTTTATCCACACATCCCATTTTAAAACCCTTAGCAAGCAAAAAGGTTTTCAACCTATCATACCAGGCTCTAGGGGCTTGTTTCAAACCATATAAAGCTTTGTGGTGTTTGAAAACATGGTTTGGAAACTTGGGATTTTCAAAACCGGGGGGTTGTTCAACATAAACCTCTTCTTCTATGTAGCCGTTTAAGAAGGCACTCTTGACATCCATTTGAAAAAGTTTGAAACCTTTGGATGTAGCAAAAGCCAAGAGTATCCTAATAGCCTCCAAACGAGCTACGGGAGCAAAAGTCTCCTCATAGTCTATCCCCTCCTTCTGACTATAGCCTTTCGCTACAAGCCTGGCCTTGTTTCTAACAACGTGGCCATTCTCTCCTTGCTTGTTTTTGAAAACCCATTTTGTCCCAATAGGCTTACAGTCTGGAGGAGGTGGAACTAAAACCCAAACCCGATTTCGCTCAAAGTTCTCTAACTCCTCATGCATGGCATTGACCCAATCCGGATCCGACAAGGCGTGTCCAACATCTCGGGTCTCAAAATCAGCAACAAAAAGCAGAATGAGCAAAGTGAGAGATTTGAGACCTGGACCGAGTGACCGGTTCGTCAATGTTGCCGATCATCTGCTGAGGGGGGTGTTGGCGCTGGATGTGTCGTGGCGCCTCCCGTGCAGATGTGATCTCCCCCTCAACAGCAGCTGGTGCCTCCCCGGGTACAAAAGGTACCACTCGGGGTGGCGGATCCCACGGCCCCTAGGAAGAAGACGTGTCGGGGCCGTGAGTCATCGTAGAAGCCACTCCTTGCGGCACGGCAGGTGGAGGGGGTGCTGGATCATCCATACCTTCAGCACCCTCGTCCTCGTCATCAAAAAGAGGCTCACCAACCTCATGATCACCTGCACGCTCAAAACGAGAAGAAGGACAAACCATGGTCTCGTCGAAGGTGACATCTGATGTCTCCATGACTCGGTTAGTGTCAAGGTTAAGTACACGATATGCATGAGTATGAGTGCCATAACCCAAAAACACACCCGAAAATAACTCACCTTAGGCAGTTTTCCAAACGCAACTCATAAGAAGTCTTTTTCAAGAAAGCTCAGAGAAAAATGTGATTTGAAATGTAGCATGAAGTGATCATAGCTTCGGCCCAATATCGCCTAGGAGTCCTATGCTCATCGAGCATCGTCCTGGCCATCTCTACAAGGGTCCGATTCTTCCTCTCTACAACACCATTCTGTGGCGGTGTGTAGGGGGAAGAAAACTGATGCTCTAAACCCAAAGAGTTACAGAACTTCTCAAAATCCGAATTCTTGAATTTGGAACCATTATCACTCCTAATAGCTCACATCGAGTTCAAAGGAACTCATTCTGAAGATGTAAAATCAGCTTGCGAGCAAAGGAGAAAGTCTCAGTCTTCTCAGCTAAAAAGAAGACCCACGAATATCTCGAAAAGTCGTCAACAACAACAAGCACATACCACTTCCCCCCAACCGAGCTCACCCGAGCCGGACCAACAAGGTCCATGTGCAAAAGCTATCCAGGGCGCTTGGTCATGACCTGAGTCACTAGATGGTGGGGAGCGGCAACCATCTTCCCATGTCTACAAGAGTGGCAAACAAGATCCTTCTCCATCGACAACTTGGGCAATCCTCGAATTAGGCCAAGTGAACTAAGTCTTGCAAGCAAGTCAAAGCTCAAATGTCCAAGTCTCCTATGCCACTTCCAAAGATCAGAGGAGGACGGTCCAGCCACAAGACAACGGGAAATGCCAAAAGACTCCGAGAAATCCGCATGAAAGACTTTACCAAAGGGCGAAATCACACAAACAAGATTGCCCTGAGGGTCCAAAATACGTCTGAGATTCGGCTTAAAACGAATCTCATAGTCGTCATCAAAGAGTTGCGAAACAGAAAGAAGGTTAAAATGCAAGTTAGAAACAAGAGCAACATCGCGCAACACAAAATGCTCATTAACTCGCACCGACCCACGAGACAACACTTTACCTTTGCTATTGTCGCCGAAGGTGATAAACTCCTTCCCGGCGACCGGACTAAGACTGGAGAACCACTTGGCGTTTCTGGTCATGTGCCTCGAGCAACCGGAATCCACCAACCAAACGTTCTCCAATCGTTTTACCTACATCAATAAAAAGACATAGGGTGAGCATACGGTCCAACACTGGGGTTAGTGAAATAAGGGGAATACCAGTGTTGGGCCGACTGCTCAAAAGAACGGTTAGCAGAAAAACCATTCCTAGCACGCCTACGGGAAAGCGATCACCACGCTGAGGAAAACGTGGTCCGCTGGGGAAGGAGCGCTCACCGCGATACTCAAAACGCGGTGGAGAAAAGTGCTCAACTACAAAGCCACCGCTACGGGGTCCATAGCCTACAACTGCAGGCTCCCGCCGGGCACGTCCTCTCCGCTGCCTAGGCCTGGGAACTTGAGGTTCTGGACCTCTAGGCCTAGCCGCTCTCCTTGGAGCTCTCCTCTGAACATTCGGCACATGTACATCATGGAAAGGATGGTACATGTCCGCATTGTTCATCTCCCTAACACGGCGCGCCTCTCTCTTGCGCCGAAAGCAAAACTCACTCAAGTGTCCATCTCTCCCACAATGCTCACAATGGTACCTCACCGCTCTCAAAGGGGGTTGTTGGTATTCTTGGTAGTGGGTGTGGATCACTTTGCCCTTCTGTGGCATAAGCTCCTCCTGGATGGGTGGCATGGTGTCAAGCTTGTTCTTGAGGTGGTTTGGTTTTGGAGCCCATGATTGTTTCTTTGGTGGAGCTCTCGGAGGTTCAACAAAGACCCCATCCTTGGTATTAGGCTTGAGAGGCTCTTTGGGTGGAATCTTGGTAAGCTTGGGAGTAGTGGTGGAGTTGGGCTTCTCACATAGGTTAAGACCACTCGACTCTCCAATCTTCCCAAAAGATGACACATCAACACCCGGAGCAAAACCTACACCAAGACCTCCAGCAGCTTGCTTGAATTGGGAGATCATTATCCCGAGCTGTGGTTCACCACTAGACACCCATGACAAGATGGTCCGAAGGTATGTGTTTTCCTCCTCGGTTTGCATCTTGTCACGCTTCACATTAGCGATCTCCATCTCCAAACCCTCACAAAGAACACACCTAGCCACACATGTGCTACCTGAGTTGGCCTCTTCAAGAGACACAATCTTGGCATTCTTCTCTGCCAACTCAGATTGCAAGACAGGACAAGTCTTGCACGCACCCAACAGCATGGGTCTAGCCCGGAGCTCATCCACCTCTCCAACCAAAGCAGCATACTTACCTCTCAAGGTGAGAAGGTCAGTCATGTGCTTGGTGCACATCTCACACTCAACCTCCTCAGCAACGACCACGGTGGACTTAGCGAACTCAAGCTCCCTCACCGTGTCCTCCCACTTCTGCCTAAACTCCTTGCGCTCTCTAGCAGCACGCCTGAGCAACTTGTCTTGACTAAGCAAGGCGGCAGTAAGCTTCTCGACCTCAGTAGAAAGCTCGTCGTGGGTAAGAGATACCTGAGAGGTGTCGTTGTCGTCGTCATCGTCGTTCCGAGGGGTGTCCTGCAGCTTGTCGTCGACCTCATCACCAAGGGCCATGGTGCAGAAGCCGTCGTCATCGGCGAAGAAGCAGAGACCGTTCAGCTTGTCCTCGATCCTCTTCTTCTTCTCGGACTCGTCATCGCTTGAGCAAGCGGAGTCGTCATCCGAGCCGTTGACGTCGCTGAGTGTGGCGAAGAACGCACGCTGCTCAGCCTGGGCCTTCTCCAAGTACTTCTTCTTGATGTACTCCTTGTCGAAGCGGCCCCTCCGCTTGTGCCTCGCGGGGACGTACTTCTCCTTGCGCTTTCCAGAGTCGTACTTGTGCCCATGATCGCCCTTCCCAAATGTGTGCTTCTTCTTGGGACAGTTGGTGATGAAGTGGTCGGGGTCGCCGCACTCAAAGCATCCTGAGCGTCCTCCGCGGCGATGGTTCATGCGGTTGTTGTGGAACCGCGAGAACCAGTTGGCGAGCATCGCCAACTCGTCATCCCCCAAAGACAACAGCTGGTCCTCTGTGACAGAGAAGAGTGAAGAAAGTGCAAATCCTCCAAAGGGGTTAGCTGAAGAGCCAGAAACCAAAGCCATAGTCAGGCCAGAAGGATTTTCATAAGAAGCCCTCGACATGGCGTCAATCTCACTAGACTTGAGCTTACTAAAGAGCTCATCGCAAGTGAGTGTCTCATAGTTAGATGATTCGATGATCGCCTGGACCTTTGAGTCCCACACCGACCGATCAAGAGTATGCAAAAGCTTCAAAGCTCCCTCATGATCGTCGAAAGGCAACAGCTCCTTGTTCGCTCTCATCTTGTTGACAATGACATGAAAGCAAGCGAATAAACTCTCTATGCTCTCGCCAGGCATGTGTCGAAAGTTCTCATACTCCCGATTGTGCGACTCGTAGAGACGGGATTTGACTTGAGTGGTTCCCTCATGGAAGCGCATGAGGGTTGCCCAAATCTCCCGAGCCGTGGGGAGGTGAGAAACACGATCAAACTCGGACATGCTCAAACAGGAGAACAGAGCGTTACGCGCTCGGCTATTGGCATCGTGCTCATCCATCTGAAGCTGAGTAACACGAGCAGCCAAGACAACGTAATCGTCCCTGTTGCAAATCTCCCAAACAGAAGAGCCCATGCTCTGAAGATAGGCCGACATGCGAATCTTCCAATACGCATAGTTCATCCCATCAAAGAACGGCGGTTTGCCCACGCCGCGATCCATGTCGCCTTCTATGGATCTGGAACCGGCTAAGGTGGAAGATCCTTAACCTGCTCCGATACCAAATTGAAGGACCGAGAATGCACCAGCAAGGCGACCAGAGGGGGCGGTGAATGGGAGCCAACAAAATTTCTCTCGAAACTTTGGCCAAATGTCCCAAGATCAACCACTGAAAGCTACGACCGAAACCGTGATGCCCACGACCCTTGGAAGAGGGTGGATGATCCCTAGGATCACAGTGAGGCACCACAAAGCGATAGCAAACCAAACACAAAAAGCTCCGGCACAAGTTCGACCCTCAAAAACCAAGTCCCGAACGTAGACAGATGGCTACGTCGAGAAACTCCCAAATACCTATGCTAACAAGTAGCAAAGATACCTAGAGAGGTTTCTTGATCAACTCTAGGGCCAAACGAGAGGTCCGGAAACCAAGCGAGGAAGCCGGGAGAGCAAACGCACCAAAACGCAACCTTCAGGCAAATCCCGGACAGTCCGGCCCTGGGGTCCAGGACTGTCCGCGGTACTGCCGGACTGTTGTGACGGAACCTGCTGGATTATTAGGGCCCACGTGTACCTGTCCTTGTCCTACAGACCTCGGACAGACATACACTGTGCCCAATAGCCCAAAAGACCCACCACGTGTTATCGGCTAACCCGACTCAGCCACGTTTCCTTACACTCCCAGGATCATTGCAAGAGTCATTGCAGTATTACAACATTTCACAAATAATATACATCAGAGAATAAAAGTGCGGAAGTATTACACCATAAGTTTTACAAACCAGTTGTTCAAACTTGCGTTGTTATTACAAACCATAGTTTCAAACTTTATCCTAAGTGGTGGAAGTAGCATTAATAAAACTGTATATCACACAAACAACCCCGCCTAAGGGTTGCATTACTCCTCCCCGGACACGTCCTCCTCAACGACGGTCACGCAACAAGCCTCAAAACAAGGCTGCTCGTGAACGTCACCTGCAACAGTGGATTAACAAACCCTGAGTACAAAGGTACTCAACAAGACTGACCCGACAAGGGGAGAGAAGAACATGTATGCTGGCTTGGGTAGGCTCAACAGAAAATTTCACTTGCGTAAAAGCTTACTAAAGTAGTTCTAGATCCAAATTTTACTTAATCATTTAAGTACTTGGTAAGAACTAAAAGTAAACATTAGTGACAGATCATTATCATTCTTTCTTAAACAAATTCCATTTTCATTCTACGGTGGAGGTCGAAAGATTGAGTCTCCTTAACCGAGGAGCACGACGATTCGAACCGATTCAACCAGATCTGGGAGTTTTCCACGACCATACGATATATGTAGACCCGTGATCACACATATACCAACCCCAACCTCGGATCCTCCAAACAAGACCGGGTCCGCGCCACCCGAGAGTACTTGTACACCTCCAATCCGGGACTTCAACCCACGAGGGTAGCTAGTACTCCCGCCATCTCTCCACTCCCAGTGCGCTATTAGCCGTTCTCATTTAAGAATCACCAAGGCAGGGCTTACCGTAGTATATGATCGGTACTTCACAGTTTCTCAATCTAGCAGGCCAACAACGGTTAACCCTATACCGACAAATCCAGGTCACCCTACACCAACCCAAGGTTCGATGCATGTTCCCGTCTGGTCTTAACCTTCATTCTTTCTCTTAATCATTCCCAAAATGATAAGTATCAAACATTTATCGGGAGCGTGAGAAAGCAAGGCGGAGCATTTCTATTATTTGCATAAAGCAGGTATCAAGGAATGATATATCGATAACAAGGTTGATCATGCATCAACAGGTTTAAAGCATTTATTTTATAAACATTTAATGCATCAGGTTATTGAAAGTAAGTGTAATTGTAAAACCAAAGGAATGGCTAAATGAACCGGGGCTTGCCTTCGTTGACCGGAAGAGTCTGGAACTCCTGATAACTTGGGTCAACTAGACACCCTGAACTTTCCGGATCAACCTCGTCCGGACACTCGCTTACTTCAGAAGCTACACGATAAAGGAATGCATGCTTGATGAGATGCTCATGTTATGATCATGGTAAAGATGGAAATTTACACTTGACTTGCAATAACTTGACTCCACGGTAAAGTTGCAAACCAACAAAACTAACCTATATAACCAGACATGGTTTCAAGGAGTGACTCTTGCCTGCATCAAGCAGCAGATCAAGATAATTCACTCAGCATATCAAGATAATTCCATTATCTTACCCTTTAAAACTACTTTAAAGAAATTGGGGTTTTCATGTTTTACCAAATTCCATACTCATAAAAGAAACAATTTAATCAGCATAAGATTAAGTGATGAAGCAAACTATGCTCAAACTAGTTCAAACTTTTTACACAGATTGACTATGTCCTAGATAATGTATAAAATAAATCTTAGCAATTTTGGACAAGCATATGAATTGACAGAATTAAATTAACTATAAACATTCAATTGATTAAAAAAACATATAAACAAGAATAAAATTTATTTTCTTTAACAGAGCTCAAAATTTTTGTGATGATACATTTTCACCTAAAACAGCTACAAAAATAGTATCATGATTTTTGGACATTTAAACAGGCCTACAAAAATCATCAAAGTCCATTTATTAATAAAAGGGCCTATTTAAATCATTTTCAAAATTTGTTCCAAACTCAAGTTTCATATTTTTCATAAATATTACGCAGCTTGAGAAAGCGACACAAAAATTTTCACAATTTTTGCAGCTTCCTACAAAAAGATATCAAAAAGACAAAATCTAACACTATTCACCCATAACAGAAAAAAGAAAAACCACTCTAACCCTTACTGGGCTCGGCCCAGTTCAACTCACGGCCGCTGACGCCCGAGCCTCAGGCGTCAGCCTCAGCTTTTCTTTCTCCGACAGCGGGCTCAGGCTCAGACCCACAGGCCCTCCTTCTCCGCCTCGCCCGAGGCCAGCGCCCGGTCAGCCTCAGCTCTTCTTTCTCCGACAGCGGACCCAGGCTGTTAGGCCCTCTTTCTCCGCCTCGCCCGAGGCCTGCGTCCGGCCAGCTTGACCGACCGTGCGGATCGATGACCGGCCGATGATCTCTCCACCGGCGAAGTCTCCGGCGACGGCGAGGGTCGCAACGACTTCGGCTTGACTTCGCGCACCTATTCCACCCTTTACCTGGCCTCGCCCTCTCTCGACTTCGAGCGGACGATGGCTATGGCGGCTTGGCCATGCCGAGCATGGCAGCGACACGGCGCTCTGGCTGCTAGGGCTCGGTAGCGACCTAGACGAGGGTGGACTCCTACTCAGGAACTTGTAGCGAACACGACGCGCACCCAAACTCGCCAGGGGAGGCTCGGAGCAAGACAGGCTATGGTGGCGGCCATGGCGGGTGCTTGCGCCGATGGCAAGCCACGCGAGCCTACGAAGACAACACGGTAGAGACCTAACCGAGGGTGGCATCGCACTTGGACACTTACTGCGACCCACGATGCGCACGCTAGCTTGACCAGAGGAGCACCCGACCGAGTTGGACTACGGCGGCGGCGATGGCAGAGCTCTCACCGGCGGCAACCTTCGCGGACTGCTCAAGCCAATGCGGTAGAGACCTCAAATGCGAGCCGACCATAACAAGCACATCAAGGAGAAGAAGTAGGTGTAGATAGTTTGGCCAACATGGCCCCGAGCTCACCTGCCCACGGTGGACTTGAACTCGGCGGAAGGTTTGGCCGGCAGGGAAGAAGACGACGGTCGCCGGGCTGCTGCGGGAGCGAGAGGGGCTGCAACCTTGCGCTATCGCTCCACAACGACGAGGCGAGCGTGCTGGCGCAAACAACTAAAGCAGAGGAGCTCTCAGATGGCCGGCGTAACCGAGCAAAGCAACGGCGGCGGACGGCCTCGGCGGGCTCTGCTCGAAGAAGAAGACAGAGGAGAAAGGCGAAGCACGACATCTCTGTGGTGGGATAGGGATGAAGGAGAGGACGGCGACGTATTGAACTCGCGTGCAAAGCTAGAAAGCAGCTCGCTGGCGCGGCGCACGCGCCCCAGCGCGAGCGCGGTGCTGGCGAAGCAGCTCGCTGGCGAGCTTCCAGGCGGTTCCCCCCTTCGACACTGTTCCTTGCTCTCTCCCCCTTTCTGAACTTTCAAAATTACTTTAACTTTTGTACAGAAACTTTGAAAACTTTGAATACCAAAGTTGTACCTCTTCTCAAGATCTACCAAAAAGCTTTTAGGGTCAACCCCTAAATATGCATAGATTTTGAGTTAACTAGAAAGGGCCAATTAACTTATATAGGAATTTAAATGATTTTCCCATTTTTAAGCTAGATAAATTTTATATTTCTTTTGACTGGTTGACTTGGTTTCATGCCTTTACATGACTTTTGTCAAATAGTAATGAACACAAGTTACTTCATAATGACATTCCAAATTATGGTTTTTGAGCTACATCACAAGCATAAACAAAAATGCTCACACATTAGGAATTAAACTTATTTTAGTGAATGCATCTCAAGGTGAGCTAGCACATGACGCTATGAAATGCTTATGATGACATGACAACATTTTATTCATGTAAACACCTGAGGTGTTACATTCTTTCCCCCTAAAAGAAATCTCGACCCGAGATTTAACTATAAACTAAGCCAACCACTATAGTTGTGGGGTACAAGGATAAAGATTACAATCTCTTACAAAACTAGGAACACGTTGTGTTGGTTACCTTCTTTCACTGTCCTGACTGGATGGTGGCATAAAACTCAGGAAACTGCTCTATTAGGAATTCTTCAGTTTCCCAAGTTGCTTCCTCCTCAGAATGCTGACTCCATTGAACTTTATAGAACCTGTGAGTGTGTCGTCGAGTCACTCTATCTCGTTGATCGAGAATTTTGATGGGATACTCTGAGTATGTCATATCAGGCTCAAGTTGTACCCCTTCAATATCAACCACCTGGTCAGGAACTCGTAGACACTTCTTCAGCTGAGAGATGTGAAACACATTATGAATCTCTGATAGATGAGCTGGTAATTGAATACGGTATGCCACTTTGCCACACTTGGCCAGAATTTGAAATGGCCCAATATATCGGGGAGCAAGTTTTCCTTTGACCCCGAAACGATAAACACCCTTGGTGGGTGACACCTTTAGATACACAAAATCTCCTTTGGCCTACGTCTTTTGTCTGCATAACTTTTCTGTCGAGACTGTGCTATTTTCATATTCCTTTGTATGAGTTTGACCTTCTGTTCGGTCTCTTGAACTAAATTGACACCAAAGAACTATCTTTCACCAGGTTCGGACCAATGTAAAGGAGTCCGACACCTTCTGCCATATAAAGCTTCAAATGGTGCCATACGGATACTCTCTTGATAGCTATTGTTGTATGAGAACTCTGCTAATGGTAAGCACTCATCCCACTTAAATGGAAAGTTAAGGGCACACGCTCTAAGCATGTCTTCTAATATCTGATTTACTCTTTCAGTCTGACCATCTGTTTGTGGGTGGTAAGCTGTACTATGTAAGAGTTTAGTGCCCAGAGACTCATGTAAACTTTCCCAGAATTTAGAAACAAACTGAGTACCCCTATCTGAGACAATAGTCTTAGGAACTCCATGGAAACTCATAATCCTCTGAAAGTATATCTTGGCATATGTGGAGGCCGAGTAGATGGTCTTGACTGGTATAAAGTGTGAAACCTTGGTTAGACGATCTACTATAACCCAAATAGAGTCGTAGCCCTTGGATGTTCTTGGTAAACCCACAATAAAGTCCATACTGATGTCCTCCCATTTCCAAGCAGGAATTGGCAATGGCTACAGTTCACCAGCTGACTTAAGATGAATGGCTTTGACTTTCTGACAAGTATCACATCTGGCTACATACTTTGCAATCTCAATTTTCATCTTAGTCCACCAGAATCTTTGCCTAAGATCCTGGTACATTTTTGTACTTCCCGGATGAATCGCAAACGGGGTAAGATGAGCTTCATCCAGAATCTGCTTCCTCAATTCAGGATTCTTCGAAACGACCAGTCTATCTTTGAACCAGACCACTCCTGCTTCATCGACTCGGAAACACGAAGCTTTGTCTGCTTTGACTTTCTCTTTGAGGTGAACAATACCCTTGTTTTCTTTCTAAGCAGCTACAATCTGGTCTTTGATAGATGATTGAACTGATATATTAGACAAACTGCCCTGAGTGATCATCTGAATACCCAGTTTTTCTAACTCGGAACAAAGAGTAAGATCTACTGGTCTGACAGTGATACAGTTGCAACGAACCTTCCTACTAAGAGCATCGGCTACAACATTTGCCTTTCCGGGATGATAATGCACTTCAAGATCATAATCCTTGATTAGCTCTAACCATCTTCGTTGTCGCATATTCAACTCTGACTGGGTGAATATATATTTCAAACTCTTGTGATCGGTGTATATGTGACATGTGTTACCCAAGAGATAATGACGCCAAATCCTTAAGGCATGAACAACTGCTGCTAACTCTAAGTCATGAGTTGGATAGTGTTCTTCATGACGTTTTAGCTGTCTGGATGCATAAGCTATCACTCTGCCCTCTTGCATCAAAACACAACCAATCCCAATACCAGAAGCATCACAATACACATCAAACGGCTTCTCAATATTGAGTTGGGCTAAGACTGGAGCTGTAGTTAAGAATTCTTTTAGCTTCTGAAAAGCTTTTTCATATTTATCTGACCAAACAAACTTAACTTCATTCTTTAACAACTGAGTTATAGGTTTGGCAACTTTGGAGAAGTCCGGAATAAACCTGCGGTAATAACCCGCCATACCCAGAAAACTGCGAACTTGATGGACAGTTCTGGGGGACTCCCATTCAAGGATTTCTTGTACTTTGCCTGGATCCACAGCTACACCTTCGGATGATAACACATGACCCAAAAATGGGACTCTGTCAAGCCAGAACTCACATTTACTGAACTTTGCATATAGCTGATGGTCTCTCAGACGACCCAACACTACTCTGAGGTGTTCAGCATGTTCTTGCAGATTCTTGGAATATATCAGAATGTCATCAATGAACACCACTACAAACTTGTCTAGCTCAGGCATGAATACTGAGTTCATTAGGTACATGAAGTGAGCTGGAGCATTGGTCAACCCAAAGGACATGACCAAATACTCATACAGGCCATATCTGGTGGTGAAAGCAGTTTTAGCAATATCTTCCGGCCTTATTTTTATCTGGTGATACCCAGATCTCAGATCTATCTTGGAAAATACCTTGGCGCCCGCGAGTTGATCAAACAGAAGATCAATCTGCGGCAAAGGGTACTTATTCTTCACTGTCACTTCATTGAGCGGACGGTAGTCCACACATAGCCTCAATGTTTGGTCTTTCTTTTTGACAAACAAAGCAGGACAGCCCCATGGTGATGAACTAGGTCTGACATAACCTTTATCAAGCAGTTCTTGCAACTGAATTTTTAATTCTGCCAATTCTTTAGGTGGCATTCTATAGGCTCGTCGAGATATTGGTGCCGTTCCTGGTTTTAGCTCTATGCTGAACTCGACATCACGGTCTGGTGGTAACCCCGGCAAGTCCTCAGGAAACACATCCGGAAATTCACAGACTACTGGAATATCCTGGATCTCTTTAACTGTTGTTGCACAGACGCTGCCGCACATCTGATCAACAGTTTTCTTGGGAATTGGAAGTTGGATAAAGAGTTCAGAAGTACTATCAGGTATGATCAACCTGACTGTTCTATGCAAGGCATCTAATACTGCCTTCTGCTGATACATCCAGTTCATCCCTAGGACCACATCTATATCCTGATTCTTGATTACTATCATGTTAGTGGGATAAGTATGCCCGGCAAATTCTATGGGCACCTGATGCACCACTTTCTTTGTATATAAACGGCCTCCCGGTGTGTGTATAAGGAAATTTTCTTTTGCTTCCCCAATAGGTATATGATGCTTTTCAACAAAACTCTTACTGATAAAGGTATGCGATGCACCAGAATCAAATAGTAATACGGCAGGATGATGAGCGACTGAAAACATACCGATCATGACGGGTTCCCCTTCAGGAATATCTGCCGCTTGTGCATAATATACCCGGCCAGTCTTTAGGACGGTCTTATTCTTCTGATTGTTATTGTGGCCTTGATTCTGCTGTGGCAGTTGCTGTGGCCGCTGCTGGGAATTCTGACCACTTTGGCCCTGTGGAGTATTTGGAGTAATCTTCTTGGGATATGGGCAATTACGGGAGAAATGACCCGGCTTCCCACAGTTGTAGCAGGGGTAGTTGTGGTTCTGGGGAGTTTGGGTTCGAATGCCAGGGGCATTCGGCTGTCGTGGATAATTAGAGTTCACAACAGTTTTAGCAGATGACTGCTGTGAGCTGGCTTGTTGTTGCTGTTGGGGTGGACGGTACGGTGGACGGTTATGCTGGACTGGGTGGTATATGATACGCTGGCGCTTCTTATTGCCACCAAATGATCCAGTCGAATTCCCACCCTTTCTCTTCTTAGCTTCGAGATGCTTCAAATGCTTTTCTTCTGCAGATATAGCTTTATTCACCGCATCATTGAAAGAGATATTATCGTCACACATTGCCAGCATCTTCTGCATCTTCGTATTCAGCCCTCTCATGAAGCAACTGCGCTTCTTTTCATCGGTGTTCACATGATCCACAGCATACTGAGACAGGTGATTAAACTTGCCAATATACTGCTGTACTGGCTGATCCCCTTGCCTGAGGGCTAAGAACTCTTCGGCCTTCATCCGCATCACACCCGCTGGAATGTAGTGAGCTTTGAAAGCTCTCGAGAACTCATCCCAGGTAACGCGGTGTCCTGGAGCTTGGGCAGCTTCAAAATTTGCCCACCAAGTTCCCGCAGCTCCCCTCAACTGCTGGGCTGCGAAAGCTGGCTTCTGAGTTTCAGTACAGTGGATTAGCTCAAACTTCTGATTCATAGTACGCAGCCAATCTGCAGCTTCTAGAGGCTCCTTAGCCTTAGTGAATACCGGTGGCCTGGTTTCTGTGAAGTCTTGATAAGTACTTTCTTGGGCCTGATGATGATGTCGGCCACGCTGTCCATATGGTGCATTCTGAACAAGGCCCTGCAGCAGACGTGCATTGTCGGCTGTGGCACGCATGAGTGCAGCAATAGCGTCTGCCAGCGTTGGTGGTACTGGGGGTGCATTGGGAACACCCTCCCCATCATGAGACAAACCAGCCCCATCAGTAGCACAAGTACGAGGCATCTGCTCACAAACAAACCAAACTTTATTGATCTCTGGGTTATGATACAAAAACAGTAACTGTTTACACACTCATGTTACATTATTCATGCATAACAGAACTGATACATGATTCAACTAGCTTAAGATCATGTTCAGCTAAACTATTACACAGCCCCTATCCCCTAGGGTTTAAGATCCACGCCTGACACTCTAGTGGAAGATGACTCACTCGTCACCCCCACTCTCACTGTCGCTGTCATCAGCAGACTCAACCACATCAGGATCTTCCTCACTCTGCCCTTCTACCTTTTCCTCATCCGTGAGTGTACCCATCTCACCTTCGGCTACATCTGGAGGTGGAGGTGGATGGAGTTGATCATACAGCACATGGACTTCCTCATGTAACTGGTCATTGAATGCTTCTATATCCGTCACATATGCCTCCAACTCATGCAGACGGGCTAACACGGCATCTTCTCGCTGCCAAGCAGTGTTCCTTTCTCCAAGCATTTTAGTCATGAGTTTTTCTGCATTGACCATGCTTCTGTTGGCCCCCTCCAGCTTGAGTTTCATGCCTCCAGCTTTGGCAAGTGCTAAACTCTTCTCCCGAGAGGTGGTGGCCAACTGAGATTTCAACTCACGAATCTCTGCTCGTAAGTCTTCATTGACCTCCTGACTCCTGCGGGACTCTTCCTCCTTGCGGGATGCAAGTTGGTGCATGGGTACACCATGAGGACCAGTACTCTTGCGAGCTGTCTCCCTACCGTGCGGCATCCTAGCAAGATAGGATTTTTGAATTAGGCAGATAAAGGACAATACTTTTTGGATAGCAAGAAAGGTTTGGATTCTAACCCTTACCCTACTATACCATAAACCATAAGTTGATTAAGCATGATGCATGAAGCGTACTTACGCATAAAGCATATAAAATTTAAATTATACTCCCTTATATAGGAGTAGAAATTTACAACACTTTCAAATTAAGGCTTAACTTAACATGCTGTTCCCCTTAACAATCTACGATCTACTACTTAAGACAGAACATAGATCGAATAGCATGAGCAAGGTAAGTCAAAAGAATTTTGGATCAAACTAGATTCAAATAGTTTTGACTCAAATCATTTTGAAGTTTTGCAACAATACTACAAGACTGCTGCAATGATCGCTCTGATACCAGCTGTGACGGAACCTCCTGGATTATTAGGGCCCACGTGTACCTGTCCTTGTCCTACAGACCTCGGACAGACATACACTGTGCCCAATAGCCCAAAAGACCCACCACGTGTTATCGGGTAACCCGACTCAGCCACGTTTCCTTACACTCCCAGGATCATTGCAAGAGTCATTGCAGTATTACAACATTTCACAAATAATATACATCAGAGAATAAAAGTGCGGAAGTATTACACCATAAGTTTTACAAACCAGTTGTTCAAACTTGCGTCGTTATTACAAACCATAGTTTCAAACTTTATCCTAAGTGGTGGAAGTAGCATTAATAAAACTGTATATCACACAAACAATCCCGCCTAAGGGTTGCATTACTCCTCCCCGGACACGTCCTCCTCAACGACGGTCATGCAACAAGCCTCTAAACAAGGCTGCTCGTGAACGTCACCTGCAACAGTGGATTAACAAACCCTGAGTACAAAGGTACTCAACAAGACTGACCCGACAAGGGGAGAGAAGAACAGGTATGCTGGCTTGGGTAGGCTCAACAGAAAATTTCACTTGCGTAAAAGCTTACTAAAGTAGTTCTAGATCCAAATTTTACTTAATCATTTAAGTACTTGGTAAGAACTGAAAGTAAACATTAGTGACAGATCATTATCATTCTTTCTTAAACAAATTCCATTTTCATTCTACGGTGCAGGTCGAAAGATTGAGTCTCCTTCACCGAGGAGCACGACGATTCGAACCGATTCAACTAGATCTGGCAGTTTTCCATGACCATACGATATATGTAGACCCGTGATCACACATATACCAACCCCAACCTCGGATCCTCCAAACAAGACCGGGTCCGCGCCACCCGAGAGTACTTGTACACCTCCAATCCGGGACTTCAACCCACGAGGGTAGCTAGTACTCCCGCCATCTCTCCACTCCCAGTGCGCTATTAGCCGTTCTCATTTAAGAATCACCAAGGCAGGGCTTACCGTAGTATATGATCGGTACTTCACAGTTTCTCAATCTAGCAGGCCAACAACGGTTAACCCTATACCGACAAATCCAGGTCACCCTACACCAACCCAAGGTTCGATGCATGTTCCCGTCTGGTCTTAACCTTCATTCTTTCTCTTAATCATTCCCAAAATGATAAGTATCAAAACATTTATCGGGAGCGTGAGAAAGCAAGGCGGAGCATTTCTATTATTTGCATAAAGCAGGTATCAAGGAATGATATATCGATAACAAGGTTGATCATGCATCAACAGGTTTAAAGCATTTATTTTATAAACATTTAATGCATCAGGTTATTGAAAGTAAGTGTAATTGTAAAACCAAAGGAATGGCTAAATGAACCGGGGCTTGCCTTCGTTGACCGGAAGAGTCTGGAACTCCTGATAACTTGGGTCAACTAGACACCCTGAACTTTCCGGATCAACCTCGTCCGGACACTCGCTTACTTCAGAAGCTACACGATAAAGGAATGCATGCTTGATGAGATGCTCATGTTATGATCATGGTAAAGATGGAAATTTACACTTGACTTGCAACAACTTGACTCCACGGTAAAGTTGCAAACCAACAAAACTAACCTATATAACCAGACATTGTTTCAAGGAGTGACTCTTGCCTGCATCAAGCAGCAGATCAAGATAATTCACTCAGCATATCAAGATAATTCCATTATCTTACCCTTTAAAACTACTTCAAAGAAATTGGCGTTTTCATGTTTTACCAAATTCCTTACTCATAAAGGAAACAATTTAATCAGCATAAGATTAAGTGATGAAGCAAACTATGCTCAAACTAGTTCAAACTTTTTACACAGATTGACTATGTCCTAGATAATGTATAAAATAAATCTTAGCAATTTTGGACAAGCATATGCATTGACAGAATTAAATTAACTATAAACATTCAATTGATTAAAAAAAACATATAAACAAGAATAAAATTTATTTTCTTTAACAGAGCTCAAAATTTCTGTGATGATACATTTTCACCTAAAAACAGCTACAAAAATAGTATCATGATTTTTGGACATTTAAACAGGCCTACAAAAATCATCAAAGTCCATTTATTAATAAAAGGGCCTATTTAAATCATTTTCAAAATTTGTTCCAAACTAAAGTTTCATATTTTTCATAAATATTACGCAGCTTGAGAAAGCCACACAAAAATTTTCACAATTTTTGCAGCTTCCTACGAAAAGATATCAAAAAGATAAAATCTAACACTATTCACCCATAACAGAAAAAAGAAAAACCACTCTAACCCTTACTGGGCTCGGCCCAGTTCAACTCACGGCCGCTGACGCCCGAGCCTCAGGCGTCAGCCTCAGCTTTTCTTTCTCTGACAGCGGGCTCAGGCTCAGACCTGCAGGCCCTCCTTCTCCGCCTCGCCCGAGGCCACCGCCCGGTCAGCCTCAGCTCTTCTTTCTCCGACAATGGACCCAGGCTGTTAGGCCCTCTTTCTCCGCCTCGCCCGAGGCCTGCGTTCGGCCAGCTTGACCGACCACGCGGATCGATGACCGGCCGATGATCTCTCCACCGGCGAAGTCTCCGGCGACGGCGAGGGTCGCAACGACTTCGGCTTGACTTCGCGCACCTATTCCACCCTTTACCTGGCCTCGCCATCTCTCGACTTCGAGCAGACGATGGCTATGGCGGCTTGGCCATGTCGAGCATGGCGGCGACACGGCGCTCTGGCTGCTAGGGCTCGGTAGCGACCTAGACGAGGGTGGACTCCTACTCAGGAACTTGTAGCGAACACGACGCGCACCCAAACTCGCCCGAGGAGGCTCGGAGCAAGACAGGCTATGGTGGCGGCCATGGCGGGTGCTTGCGCCGATGGCAAGCCACGCGAGCCTACGAAGACAACACGGTAGAGACCTAACCGAGGGTGGCATCGCACTTGGACACTTACTGCGACCCACGATGCGCACGCTAGCTTGACCAGAGGAGCACCCGACCGAGTTGGACTACGGCGGCGGCGATGGCAGAGCTCTCACCGGCGGCAACCTTCGCGGACTGCTCAAGCCAACGCGGTAGAGACCTCAAACGCGAGCCGACCGTAACAAGCACATCAAGGAGAAGAAGTAGGTGTAGATAGTTTGGCCAACAAGGCCCCGAGCTCACCTGCCCACGGTGGACTTGAACTCGGCGGAAGGTTTGGCCGGCAGGGAAGAAGACGACGGTCGCCGGGCTGCTGCGGGAGCGAGAGGGGCTGCAACCTTGCGCTATCGCTCCGCAACGACGAGGCGAGCGTGCTGGCACAAACAACTAAAGTAGAGGAGCTCTCAGATGGCCGGCGTTACCGAGCAAAGCAACGGCGGCGGACGGCCTCGGCGGGCTCTGCTCGAAGAAGAAGAAGAAGACAGAGGAGAAAGGCGAAGCACGGCGTCTCTGTGGTGGGATAGGGATGAAGGAGAGGACGGCGACGTATTGAACTCACGCACAAAGCTAGCAAGCAGCTCGCTGGCGCGGCGCATGCGCCCCAGCGCGAGCGCGGCGCTGGCGAGCTTCCAGGCGGTTCCCCCCTTCGACACTGTTCCTTGCTCTCTCCCCCTTTCTGAACTTTCAAAATTACTTTAACTTTTGTACAGAAACTTTGAAAACTTTGAATACCAAAGTTGTACCTCTTCTCAAGATCTACCAAAAAGCTTTTAGGGTCAACCCCTAAATATGCATAGATTTTGAGTTAACTAGAAAGGGCTAATTAACTTATATAGGAATTTAAATGATTTTCCCATTTTTAAGCTAGATAAATTTTATATTTCTTTTGATTGGTTGACTTGGTTTCATGCCTTTACATGACTTTTGTCAAATAGGAATGAACACAAGTTACTTCATAATGACATTCCAAATTAGGGTTTTTGAGCTACGTCACAAGCATAAACAAAAATGCTCACACATTAGGAATTAAACTTATTTTAGTGAATGCATCTCAAGGTGAGCTAGCACATGATGCTATGAAATGCTTATGATGACATGACAACATTTTATTCATGTAAACACCTGAGGTGTTACAACTGTCCGCGAGCGAGTGGCGGACTGTCCGCCGGCAGAACTCCCGAAAACGCAAAGCTGCTGAAGTCTCCCTGGATAGTCCCGGACTGTCCGCGGATGACAGCGGTAGACTGTCCAACGGTCAAACCGAAACAACGCAGCCGAGCCGCACGACCACTGACTCGGTCGAGGCCCGACGCGCGGACTGTCCGCGACCCTAGCGGCGGACTGTCCGTGGATGAACAGAGAGGGCGATTTTGGTCGCCCTCAACTCAAATCTTCTCCAAATCGATTCAAACCAAAATCCCACGTTCCCAAACTTGGAGATGATGATCACGGAGTAGTTAGGAGACTATCCCCAAGAAATCATCCGTTCAAAACAACTCAAACACCGGGAAATCGAAAGGGTAAGAGTGTGAACCAAAAAAGCACCACGAAAACGAAATCAACCCAATCTACTTGTTCGTGAGGAGTTAGATGATTTCCTTTGGTCGAAATGACCTCCTCACTATAAAGAACAAGTTGATTCAAACGGATTTCACAAAGACGCACTAGAGAGGGAGATCGAGTGACACGAAAATCACGGAGAAACGAAGAACGCGAAGAACACGAACCAAAACACGAATCAAGTCATCGATCTGCAACCGTGTGGCTACCACACGCTACAACAGTGAGGTTACGGCCTCACTTCCTCAAAATATCCAGTACACAGAGGTATGGTTCCCTACGGATCAAAGCTAGCTACAGCAGGGCATTGGGAGAGCAGGAAACCCTAGAAGCAAAGAGCAAATGACTGAGATAAATGGGGAGGTGGGTGTCTCCCCCTACTTATCCGAATTCTAACTATTCCTAATTCCCACTCTACCCCTAACTACTTACAGAGCGAACCAGCTAAACCCTAAGGTTATTCTGGACCAACTCGATGGTAGGTGGATCCGACGGGCACGCCCGCACAATTCGTAGCGTTGCCTCGACGCAACCTCCCGATTGCCGCCACGTGCCGCCACCGCTCTGCGTCCTCTTCGCGGACTCCGCTCCCGGTTTTGTGGCCGAAACCGAGAAACCAGGCCTTCACGATCAGCCCTCGGTTTTGAGGCCCAAACCGGGAAACCAGCCCACCGTAGCCTGAGTTTTGTGGCCCAAACTCAGCAAAACCGCAACACCCAGGTTTTGAGGCCGAAACCTGGAAACCGTCCTCAGCCCGAGTTTTGTGGCCAAACTCGGAAACCATCCGCGCCCAGGTTTTGAGGCCCAAACCTGAAAACCGTCCACTCGATGGTTTTTCTCTGGCTCTACCACCAAACCGAAGTTGTGGAGGGGATGCACCGCTCGTGCACCCCGTCCACCGACACGTGTCCCCAAGTCCACGATCCAGGCAACACTGTGCCCGCAAGTCTTCGCTCGTCACTGTCCCAGGCTGCCAGCCACCACAGCTGATCCTCAGGCCACCGGTCCCTCAGTCCAAGCCTCACGTCCGCCCTTCACCGCTCTCGGTCCGTCGGCATGACACGTCTCTACTTGACCTTCACCTTGCCTTCGATCACTGTCTCCGTGCTCGACACCTGCACAACACAAGCCAAAGAACATGCACATCATCCCTGTTGACAATCACTCATCACTCAGAGACTCGGCATACACCCATGTATCCGCACTTCATAGCTTTGACCAATTGTGTTCCTCTCACATCATCTAGATTGTCTTGTTCTTCATGAGAGCCATTTTTTTCATCAAAGTCAACATCATGGACTTCTTCAACTATTCTTGTTGTGTTGTTCCATACTCTATAAGCCTTGCTTGTAGTGGAGTAACCAAGTAGAAACCCTTCATCACACTTCTTCTCAAACTTGCCAAGTCTTGTGCCCTTCTTCAATATGTAGCATTTGCACCCAAAGACCCGGAAATAAGCATTGTTGGGCTTTCTATCATTGAGGAGCTCATATGGTGTCTTCTTCAATAGAGGGTGACAATAGAGCCGATTGCTATAATAGCATGTCGTGTTGATTGCTTCGGCCCAAAAGGAATCACTCACATTGTATTCACTAAGCATGGATCTTGACATGTCAATGAGTGTCCTATTCTTCCTTTCAACTATCCCATTGGATTGAGGTGTATATTTGGCCGAGAATTGATGCTTGATTCCATACTCATCACATAGCTCATCAACTCTTGTGTTTCTAAACTCACTTCCATTGTCACTTCTCACTTTCTTGATTCTTCTATCAAACTCATTTTGACTTCTTTTGACAAAGGTTTTGAATACCCCAAACACTTCACTTTTGTCAACAAGAAAGAAGACCCATGTGTATCTTGTATAGTCATCCACTATCACAAAGCCATACTTGTTTCCCCCAATACTTGCATATGTAGTTGGTCCAAACAAGTCCATGTGCAACAACTCAAGTGCATGTGTAGTGCTCATCATTCCTTTGTTAGGATGGGTGTTTCCAACTTGCTTTCCCATTTGGCATGCACTACATAGCTTGTCCTTTTCAAAGTGGACATCGTTTAGCCCTGTCACCATGTCATGCTTCACTAGCCTCTTTAGTTGCTTCATTCCAACATGTCCCAAGCGCCTATGCCACAACCAACCCATAATTGATTTGGTGAATAAGCATGTTGTTAATTGAGCTTCACTAGCATCAAAGTCCACCAAATAGAGGTTCTCATATCTAAATCCTTTGAAGATCACATCACTTCCATCAACACTCACAATCTCCACATCATCAACACCAAATATGCATTTGAATCCCAAATCACATAATTGTGCCACTGATAACAAGTTGAAGTTGAGAGATTCCACTAATAGCACATTGGAGATGCTCAAGTCATTTGATATTGCAATCTTGCCCAAGCCTTTGACCTTGCCTTTCTTGTTGTCACCAAATGTGATAGCATCCGCATGATCATTGCCACTAGTGTTGATTGATTTGAACATCCTACCATCTTCGGTCATGTGTTGAGTGCACCCACTATCAAGCACCCAATGCTTTCCTCCGGCTTTGTAATTAACCTACAAAAAGGATCAATTCTTTTTAGGTACCCAAATCTTTTTGGGTCCTCCAAGGTTAGTAACCAAGCTCTTGGGCACCCAAATTGCCTTCTTCTTTGGGCCAACCATGGGTGCACCAATGTACTTAGCCTTCACAACATTAGTGCCCTTAGTAAGCATATAACAAGAATCAAAGCGAATAGATGTAACATGAGGATGCTTCTTGTTTTTATTCTTGTTAAAGCAATGTTGCTCTATATGCCCGGATTGCTTGCAATTATTACAAAACCGACCGTTGCTCTTCACAAAACAAGTCTTGTGAGGAGCAAAAGCCGCCTTGCCCTTCTTGGGGTATAGCCAAGTCCCTCCTTGTTGAGTGGACACCTTTGGCTACCCAAGCACTTAAGCAAGCGGGCATCTCCACCATAGGCATTGCCTAAGGCATGAGTGAGCACATTAACCTTATTTTTAAGGTTCTTATTTTCTACCATTAATGATGAATCACAAGTAGTACAAGAAGACATTTTAGTTGAGCTAGATGATGATGATGCATTTGTGGGAGCAACAATAATAGGAGCATAAAAAGATTCATCAAGAATATCACATGTAACTCCTACATTGCATGTCTCTACAACATCCTCAATCTTACTTTGATCAAGGAGGGAGGAGTGGGCTTCCTTAAGCCTAGTGTGAGCTTGATCAAGCTTCTCATGGGCTTCCTCTAGCCTCTCATGAGTGGACTTGAGCTCATCAAAGGATTGCTCAAGAGCCTTGTTGGCTTTGCGCAATTCTTTGCACTCCTTCCTCTTAGTCTCAATGTAAGAGTGAGCATCTTGTAGCATGCTTATGATGTCCTCCTCTGAGTACTCCTCATCAACATCACTCTCACTCTCACTCTCATCGGATGATACCTTAGCGGCCTTAGCCATGAAGCACGTCGATGGAGCGTCAAAGATAGAAGGCTTGCTTGAGATAGCAAGACTAGCCATAGCCTTCTTCTTGGTGGTCTTCCTCTCATCATCACTAGAATCACCATCATCGCTTGAGGAAGCATCACTATCCCATGTCACAACATAGGATCCACCCTTCTTCTTTTCTTTCTTCTTCTCTTTCTTCTCCTTCTTGTCCTTCTTGGTCTTCTTGCGATCATCTTCATCATCACTAGATTGTGGACAATCCGCAATAAAGTGATCTTTGCTCTTGCATTGATAGCATCTTCTAGTTGAGCTCTTGGTTGTATCTCTTCTCTTTCTTGCTCCAAAGCCTTTCTTCTTCATGAACATGCCAAACTTCTTGACAAAAAGAGCTATTTCTTCATCATCCAACTCATTTCCGCTTGTGCTAGCTTCATCATCACTTTCCTCCTTCTTTGCTTTTCCCTTGCTCTTGATCTTGGAGGGTGATGCCTTGAATGCCATAGTCTTCTTCTTCTTCTCTTCCTCTTGGGCTCCCCCATCCCGTTCCACACGGTATGTGTCTTGAGTGACCACATCACCTAGTACTTGGTTTGGGGTTACCGTATCCAACCCTTCTCTCACAAGGATGGTTACCAAGGTATCAAACCTAGGCGGCAAGCATCTCAAGAACTTGTGAGAAAAGTCCTTGTCATCCACCTTCTCGCCCAACGCCTTTAAGTCATTAACAATCACTTGCAACCGGTGAAACATCTCTAGTATGCTCTCATCATCTAGCATCTTGAAAGTAGCAAGCTTGTCTTTGAGAATGTAAAGCTTGGCACTCTTCACGGCATTGGTCCCCTCATAGGTCTCCTCTAATCTCTCCCATATTTCACTTGCAATTTCAAGATTCTTGATTTGCTCAAAGACTTTGATGTCGAATGCTTCATAGAAAAGGTTGATTGCCATATCATTCCATTGAAGTTTTTCTTCTTCTCTTGGAGTTGGATCGGCGGAGTCAATCACAGCAAAGTCATGCTCGATCACATCCCATATCTTCCTATTCATGCCCCTTGTGAACGTGCACATCTTCCGCTTCAAACAATCGAAGTTGGTGCTGTCAAAATGTGGTGGCTTCCCCATATAGTTGATTTGAGCCATTGCAACACCGGAGGTTGTAAATCCTCAAACAAACGGTGACTTGGCTCTGATACCACTTGAAAGGTCTGAATGGCTAGAGGGGGGGTGAATAGCCAATTCAAAAATCTACAAACCTGAAACTCAAAGCTCAAAACGAGTATCAGATTGCACAGTCAGTACTACCGACTATAGGTGCCGGTACTACCGAGGTCGGTACTACCGGCTCTACAGGTCGGTACTACCGACAACCAAAAAACTGCTACGAGATCGAGATAGAGGAGATGCAAAAGTGGATCTAGCACATACCAATGTTTCCCTAGGAGATGTAGATGAAGTTTATACCTTATCCAAGTAGCGGATCCTCCCAAAAGTGTAGATCGAGCCTTCTCACACCTAAGAACGAGAGAGGAGGGAGGAAGAACGCGAAGAACAAGAATGCAAATGAAATAATCCAAGATGCAAATCCAACAAGCACACGAGACACGAGATTTAACCCGAGGTTCGGCCACTTCACCAAGAAGCACCTACATCCCCGTTGTTGAGGCGACCACGAAGGTCGGAGTCTCTTTCACCTCCTTGCCTCACTCAATCAACCACAAAGGCTAGTTGAGTTTCTTCACTAAGAATCAGAGGGTAATACAAACACTTCGGAGTGTCCTCACAAGTGAGTCAATCACGGGCAACAGTCGAAGAACACCTAACTGGCTAGGATTCCAAGAACTCAATAGTAAATGAAGGACCGAGAAAGTACTAGCAAGGCGACCAGAGGGGGGGTGAATGGGAGCTCACAAAATTTCTCTCGAAACTTTGGCCAATTGTCCCAAAATCAACCCCAAGAAGCTACGACCGAAACCGTGATGCCCACGACCCTTGGAAGAGGGTGGATGATCCCTAGGATCATAGCGAGGCACCACAAAGCGATAGCAAACCAAATGGCAAAAGCACCAAAGCAAGTTCGTCCCTCAAAAACCAAGTCCCGAACGTAGATAGACGGCTACGTCGAGAAATCCCTAAATACCTATGCTAACAAGTAGCAAAGATGCCTAGAGAGATTCCTTGGTCAACTCTAGGGCCAAACGAGAAGTCCGAAAACCAAGCGAAGAAGCCGGGAGAGCAAACGCACTAAAACGCAACCTTCAGGCAAGTCCCGAACTGTCCGGCCCTTGGGTCCCGGACTGTCCGCCCCTACTGCGGACTGTCCGCGACTTGGTGGCGGACTGTCCGCTGGCTGAATGGACCAAACAACAATGTTGCTGAAAGTCCCCTGGTCGGCTCCAGGACTGTCCGCGAGTTAGACGGGCAGACTGTCCGCAGGTCACTCTGGACCAAAGTGCCCGAGCCGCGCAGCCACTGAACAGGCTGGAGCCCGACGCGCGGACTGTCCGCGCCTCCAACGGCGGACTGTCTGCGAGTGTCCAGAAAGGGCGATTTTGGTCGCCCTTAACTCAAATCTTCTCCAAATCAATCCAAACCAAAATCCCTTGATCCCAAACTTGGAGAGGATGATCACGAGGTAGCTATTAGACTATCCCCAAGAAATCATCCGCTCAAATCGATTCAATCACCAGGAAATCGAAAGGGGAAGATCAAGAACGAAAAAGTGCCACGAAAATGAAATCAACCCGATCTACTTGTTCGTGAGGAGTTAGATGAATTCCTTTGGTGGAAATGATCTCCTTTCAAAAACGAACAAGTTGATTCAAACGGATTTCGCAAAGACGCAGTAGGGAGAGAGATCGAGTGACGGGAAAATCGCGGAGAAACGAAGAACGCGAAGAACACGAACAAAACATGAATCAAGTCATCGATCTGCAACCGTGTGGCTACCACACGCTACAACAGTGAGGTCACGGCCTCACTTCCTCAAAATCTCCAGTACACAGAGGTATGGTTCTCTGCGGATCTCAGCTAGCTACAGCAGGGGATTGGGAGAGCAGGAAACCCTAGAAGCAAAGAGCAAATGACTGAGGTTGATGGGGAGGTGGGTGTCTCCTCCTACTTATCCTAATTCTAACTATTCCTAATTCCCACTTTACCCCTAACTACTTACAGAGCGAACCAGCTAAACCCTAAGGTTATTCTGGACCAACTCGATGGTAGGTGGATCCGACGGCCATGCCCGCACAACTCGTAGCGTTGCCTCGACGCAACCTCCCGATTGCCTCCACGTGCCGCCACCACTTTGCGTCCTCGTCACGGACTCCGCCCCCGGTTTTGTGGCCCAAACCGGGAAACCAGCCTTCACAGCCAACCCCCGGTTTTGAGGCCCAAACCGGGAAACCAGCCCACCGTAGCCTGAGTTTTGTGGCCCAAACTCAGCAAACCCGCAGCACCCAGGTTTTGAGGCCCAAACCTAGAAACCGTCCAAAGCCCGAGTTTTGTGGCCAAACTCGGAAACCATCCGCGCCTAGGTTTTGAGGTCCAAACCTGGAAACCGTCCACCCGATGGTTTTTCTCTGGCTCTACCACCAAACCGAAGCTGTAGAGGGGATGCACCGCCCGTGCACCCCGTCCACCGACACGTGTCCCCAGGTCCACGACCCGAGCAACACCATGTCCCACAAGTCTTCGCTCGTCGCTGTCCGAGGCTGCCAGCCACCACAGCTGATCCTCAGGCCACCGGTCCCTCAGTCCAAGCCTCACGTCCGCCCTTCACCGCTCCCGGTCCGTCGGCACGGCACGTCTCTACTTGACCTTCACCTTGCCCTCGATCACTGTCTCTGTGCTCGACACCTGCACAACACAAGCCAAAGAACCTGCGATCAAACCCGTTGACAATCACTCATCACACGAGACTCGGCATACACCCAGGTATCCGCAATCTCCCCATTGATGAGTGCCTTGTCAACTACTCACACACAAATCATAATGGAAATAGAAGGAGGAAGAAGGAGAAGAGAGAACTCGACCAAATGACCCAAAAGCATAGCAAAGCCGAAGAAGGTCAAGTGGAAAGAGCAAAACAACTTGGTTCCCAAAGACATGGGCAACGGCTCGACGCAACCAAGCAAAGCAAAGCTAGCCCTCAAGAAGAGGTAGATTAGGCTCAACACCGCTAGCAAAATACCAAATAAAAAATCGAAGCAAAATGCTAGTCCCTCAAGATAGAGGCACAGAGGCTCAACACAACTAGCAAGAAAGCTCGACATCGACTGAAAAGCTCGATACCAACTGAACCCAACTGAAACAAAGGTGCGGCTGCTAGTCCCTCAAGATAGAAGCAAAGGCTCAACACAACTAGCAAAACGCTCCGAACCAATTGGAAATTTCAAAAAGTTCAGCACGAGCAAACTCCCCCTTGCATGGTGCACACAACCGATTCCTCTCCCCTTAGTGAAACATGGGAGGCATGATTTGTCCAAATTTTCTCCCCCTTAGTTGAAAATGCACCATCAAGCAAAAAGGAAACCGAAAACAGTTTTCTCCCCCTCAGAAAATGCACCATCAAAAAGTGCCAACAAGAGAAGTTCTCCCCCTTCCAAAATGCATATGAGTCAAGATGCAAGTTAGCAGCTTAAGGAATATAGTCAAGAAAATGCAAGGAAGCTCTAAACAGTATAGCTCCAACGACTCACTGAAAAGCATACAAGCTAGCTGTTGGCGGTCCTTAAACACCTGTTTTACCATCAACATTTGACCCTAAAGTCCACCAAAAAGGCATGAAATGTAGTCAAATAGGTTTCAAACTAACCAAATTTCACATGTCCATAGAATTTTATTTGAATGCTGGATTTGAACCAAATTTGGACATATGGACCCACCAGAGGCCAAGCCCACTCAGCAGGGCTAAATGGGCCTAAGGGGGGTGGCGCCCGCCACCCCTAGGTGGCGCTCGCCACCTCAAAGTGGCGCCCGCCACTTGCGTTGGCCTCCCTGCCACGTCACCGATCCGTGTAACCTCCCCAGGGCCAAATCTTGGCCCTTGGTCACTAGGTTAGTGGCATCGGACGGCTCAGGATGAAGTGGCGTGGATCAAGCCTGAATGGCGGTTGCTAGGACATGCAACCGACCTCCAAACCGCCTTGGACAACCACCTGGATGCCGTTGAAGCCAAGGCGGTGCATCCAACGGTGAGGGAGGTGGCGGCCGCCACCTAGGGCTGGCGCCCGGCACTAGGGTTAGCCCTAGGTCAGCTGGCTGCCCCCTATAAGAACCCCCCTCACTCATTTGGGCTATAAATACCCCCCTGAGGCATCAGTACCATCACACATTACCATCCCAGAGCAACATACAAGCAAGAGAAGCAAGTGAGCGTTAGGTTAGAAGCTCAGAGAGCTTAGGCAAGTAGGTAGCTATTAGAGCAAGGCATCTTCGCCCTCGTGGTAGCACTGCTCAAGGGTTAGCTCAAGAGTAGAGGCGTGCGAGTGATCGGTCCTAGAGCTGGGAAGAGTCTTCCTTCATCTCCAGTTCAGGTTTTGCTCTTGTATCTCAAGCACTTTACTATATTCTAGTTCATCATTTCAAGTATTACTTTATTCTACTTATCAGTATTGAGTGGTATACTTGATTGATTGCTTGAGTGCCTAGCTATCCTACAGATCAATTCACTTAGCCATAGTAGTTAATCTCTAGTGAGCTTAGTGTTTGATTTTTGCCAATAGGTTGCTTAGTTAGTTTAGTGTTTGTCTTATTAAGTCAAGTGTTTGCTCTGACGTCCGCAAGGGTGTCTCTATTCAAAGCTAGGGTAGAGATAGTTAGAATATATAGTTAAGCGTGGTGCTTAGTTATAGACTTACCTTCAGATACGGCTGGACCCCCGGATAGCTGTGGTAGCACGCAGGTGGTGACAGCCCTGTGCGCCTTGAATTCCACAACGTAGTTGGCCCAGTTTAACAGTAAGGCTCGTTGTGCTAGCGTTCAACCTAAGTAAGTGGTAAAGGCTAGTACGCCTCGATACTTGACAAGATAGGAATAAAACTATACTCAACTTAGTTGCTTTATTGTCTTTTGCCTGCCTTGCTTCGTAACTATCTCGCTTCGTAGTTATGTTGCTTCGTGGTTATCTAGGAGTAGTTATTAGTTAGTAGTTAGTTATCTTTAGTTACCCCTTTTATCTACCTATCCATCCACCTTACCTTAGCCATCAATATCATCCTTACCTATCCACCCATACATTCTTTCTAGCCTCTCTTCTCCCCTTTTCCCTTTTCTCTTTTCTTCGACTCTCATCCCCTCTTTGACTCAACTCATACACCACCCTAGCCTTCCCTTGGGATCAAATAAATCGACACCTGGTACTCCCAGGCGAAGTGCTACTACGATAGTTCTGTGCGCTTGCAGAATCTCCTCTTGGTAGATTGCATTCTCGCTAGCTAGCTCCTACTAGTGTCGGGACTGACAACCCCGCTTGGCATTAGTAGATAGCTACTTTAGTTACCCTATCCTAGGTGTAGCTAAGAACTACCAACAAGCATTTCTAGCGCCGTTGCCGGGGAAGGCAATCGGTGTGTCGGTTGAGTCCGTGTCAAATTTATCTTCGCTTAAGCTCCCGCTTAGCGAATCCCATCTTACCCCATTCTTTCTTTCCTTAACTCTTCTTATCTTTTTCCTTCATCTTCTTCAACTTTTTTCTTTCTTATCTCGTTCTATCTTCACGATGGCCAACAAGACCATTCGTGAATTTTCTGCTCCTTCTGTCGCTAATGTAGCGATAGGACCAGACGTGATTGATGCCAACCTCAATTTTGAGTTGAAACCGGCTCTGATCATGATGGTCCAAGCTAGCCCGTTCTGTGGCAAAGCTCATGAGGATGCCAATGCTCACCTCCAACAATTCTTGGAGATTTGCGGCACCTTCACCATTAAGGGGATAACCCAAGAAGCCATCCGTCTTTGTCTCTTTCCTTTCTCTTTGCTAGGAAAAGCGAAGCAATGGTTCTATACCGATTGCAACGCTGTAGACACATGGGACAAGTGTTCCAATGCTTTTCTCGCCAAATTCTTTCTAATGGGCAAGACGAATGCTCTGCGCAACAAAATCTCCAGCTTTACGCAACAAGCCGAGGAATCTATTCCCGAGGCTTGGGAGAGGTTGCAAGAGTATGTCGCTGCTTGTCCGCACCATGGTATGGAGGACTGGCTATTGATCCAGAACTTCTACCATGGCCTAACCCCACTCTCTAGAAGCCATTTGGATGCCGTCGCTGGTGGTGCATTCTTTTCCCTGAATATTGCAGATGCTAAGGCTCTCATAGAGAAGATGGTGGCAAACCAAGGATGGAATGACGAAAGACTACAGCCCCGTAAGCGAGGTATGCATTCCCATAAGGAGGCCGACATGATCGTGGCCAAGATGGACCTGCTGGCAAAGAAGCTGGACAGCGGTGAGAAGATGAACCAACAAGAGAGTGTCCAATCTCTGGAATCCTACATGACTTGTGAAGTCTGTGGAGAAACCGGACATTCTGGGAACCACTGCCCCGAGCTACGTGAAGATTTGAACCTCATCAACAACAACAACGGTTTCCGTCAACAGAATCAAGGATGGAATCATCTTGCAAATTCTCAAGGTAACAATCCATTCCCTCGCTCTAATTTTCATAATTCTGATAATTTCTCATTCTTGAAGAATTTAGTTTACTCACAAGGTAAAACTACTGATTTCTTGAAAGAGAGATTAATGGCGAATGATAAAATTCTTGAGAATATAAATGCTAAATTGGAAGATTTCTCATCTGCTCTGAAAAATCAATTAAGCTTTAATAAGATGTTAGAAACCCAATTAGCTCAACTTGCTGCTATCATACCATCTTTTGAATCTGGCAAAATTCCTGCTAAACCTGACATGGAAACTGCTAATATGGTTGAAATAAAATATTTTAACTATTATGAAGATCAAACCATGACTGTTAAAAAGGGTGATCCTGGTAGTCCCATAATTAGATGCTCAATCTTTGGTGAAGTCTTTGAAAATGCCGTGTGTGATTTAGGATCGAGTGTGAACATTCTATCTAAAGAATTTTATGAAAACTCATTCTTTCCACCCATGTCATCCACATCTGCCTTTGTCGTGCTAGCTGATCAATCCACTTGCTATGTAGAAGGAATAGTTAATGATTTACCTGTTCATATTAGAGGTTCCTATGTTCCTGCTGATTTTATAATACTAGATATGGGAAATAGGAAAGATGTGCCTCTAATCTTAGGTAGACCCTTCTTGAATACTATTAATGCTTGCATATATGTGGGAAGTGGTAAAATACAAATGACATTAGGAGGGAGGAAGGAAATATTCTCCTTCTCCCGTGGTCCCGCATATGCCGCTAACATGCAGGTAGCAAAACCCGTTCGTACCAAGAAGAGGCGCCCAAGAACAAGGTGGAACAGAAAGAAAGAACCACCTCCTGAGTTGTGTGATTCACATAACAAGGGAGAGGTGCCAAAGGAAGAAGATCCAGATGGAGTACTAAGAGAAGAAGTGGCCAAGGAAGAAGATCCACCCGATAAGGATGAAACTCCATGGACCTAAGGTATGGTTTTACTTTTAATTTTTCCCTTCAATTTTCCCTTTTTCGAATAAATAACATATGTCATGCATGTAACTAAAAAAAATATCACCAGTTATCATTAGTTATATGCATAGGAATATGTTAACTTAGTTAGAATAATAAAATATCATAATAGGATAGTTTCCCTTTTTCACAACATTAGATAGTTTCCCTTTTAATAAAATGAGAACAAGAGCTCCGACTGAGAAGAAGAAGATCCTGCACCAAGCAAGAAGCCAGCTTGGGGGAGACTCCCGCTCCGATAAGGTATGTCTCAAGCATACATTTTACATTCAGTTCTTAAATTATATATCTTTTGAATGTCACATGCTTGCCTAAATAACCATTCCATGAATAAAATTGATAAAATCTGCTTAAATAAGTTGAAACCTGAATAAGATTTGAAATATGTCATGCAAATGCTATTGTTATGGTTTGAATGACTAGTCTTGTCTAAGTTGTAGCTTTTGTGGGTTGCACATGCTTTAACTGAAATCATGCTTAGTGAGTAAAGTTAGTAAGAAATGGAGTAATTCTTTAAACTTGCTAAGGTGAAATTAGGACCTAATCTGGAGGATTTCTTTTAAAAATTATGAAAACCTTGCTAAAAGTTCCTCCTAGATTTTTATCCCATCCCACCACCAGCCAAATATTTGTTAGTCATTAGTCAAAACTACAAAGAGCTTTGTTTGTGTTGAGCATTGTTAGACCTCATAGATCTTAGTAGATAAGTTTATCATATCTTTTGAATCAATATTCACGCACACCCACCATAATTTGCCTACTTTCCACTTTGGAAGTTTGCAACCACCAAATAAATTGCTTATTCTCTACACCGGAGATATGCAATACCCTGCCAAACATCCCATTGCTAGCCTTATGCTTATTCCTACACTGGGAATAAGCATTTCTCCCTTTCCCTACTCATTTCTGAAATCCTTTCCTATAGATGTCTGGGGAGATCTAGAGCTTAAAAAAGAGAGAGAGAGAAAAATGAGCAAAGTAGCTCAAGACAGGACTATGTCCTAAAAAAAAGTGAGCAAAGTAGCTCAAAAGAGGACTATGTCCTAATAAAATGTGAGGACACATCTTTTGTCTACTCACTATGTATCCAAAAAAAAAGAGAGAGAGAATTATCATTAGCTCTAGACCCCAGAAATTAACTAGGAAGGATTATGAAATATCTCTCTATACACTTCCACATAACCACACATGCACATCTTGATCAATTTTTATGATTTGCTTCTCCTTATGATCTGAGTGTCTAGCTTAGCAATAAACATCAGGCTATTTGCTCATGGTTCTTAGCCCACCTATAACTCCACATATCATTCTTTAGAAATAGGAGAGGCTACATTTTGGCCTAAGTGAGGACTTAAACACCATTGAGTGATTGAGTGAATCTTGGAGGACATAAGCAAGTTGTTATCTTTTGAAAACTTTGAAAAACCTCCAGACAGAATCCTAGTCAAACCTAAGCAAGATAAAAGTTTCCTATCTACTATTTTATTTCACTCTTGCATGTTTGAAGTGAAAAGCTATAAGCCCCACATTGCTATGATTAATGATATATGCTAAGTTATTTCTCACTATACAATATGCACTTGCAGACATCTTAAGTTGCTATCCATTTCATGCTCAATGCTTAAACCGCATTGTTGCTCGAGGACGAGCAACAGGTTAGCTTGGGGGAGCTTGTTGACGGTCCTTAAACACCTGTTTTACCATCAACATTTGACCCTAAAGTCCACCAAAAAGGCATTAAATGTAGTCAAATAGGTTTCAAACTAACCAAATTCCACATGTCCATAGAATTTTATTTGAATGCAGGATTTGAACCAAATTTTTACATATGGACCCACCAGAGGCCAAACCCACTCAGCAGGGCCCAAATGGGCCTAAGGGGGGTGGCGCCCGCCACCCTTAGGTGGCGCTCGCCACCTCTAAGTGGCGCCGACCACTTGGGTTGGCTTCCCTGCCATGTCACCGATCCGTGTGACCTCCCCAGGGCCAAATCTTAGCCCTTGGTCACTTGGTCAGTGGCATCGGACGGCTCAGGATGAAGTGGCGTGGATCAAGGCTGAATGGCGGCTGCTAGGACATGCAACCGACCTGCAAACCGCCTTGGACAACCACCTGGATGTCGTTGAGGCCAAGGCGGTGCATCCAACGGTGAGGGAGGTGGCGGCCGCCACCTAGGGCTGGCGCCCGCCACTAGGGTTAGCCCTAGGTCGGCTGGCTGCCCCCTATAAGAACCCCCCTCACTCATTTGGGCTATAAATACCCCCCTAAGGCATCAGTACCATCACACATTACCATCCCAGAGCAACACACAAGCAAGAGAAGCAAGTGAGATTTAGGTTAGAAGCTCAGAGAGCTTAGGCAAGTAGGTAGCTTGTAGAGCAAGGCATCTTCGCCCTCGCGGTAGCGCTGCTCAAGGGTTAGCTCAAGAGTAGAGGCGTGCGAGTGATCGGTCCTAGAGCTGGGAAGAGTCTTCCTTCATCTCCAGTTTAGGTTTTGCTCTTGTATCTCAAGCACTTTACTATATTCTAGTTCATCATTTCAAGTATTACTTTATTCTACTTATCAATATTGAGTGGTATACTTGATTGATTGCTTGAGTGCCTAGCTATCCTACAGATAAATTCACTTAGCCATAGTAGTTAATCTCTAGTGAGCTTAGTGTTTGATCTTTGCCAATAGGTTGCTTAGTTAGTTTAGTGTTTATCTTATTAAGTCAAGTGTTTGCTCTGACGTCCGCAAGGGTGTCTCTATTCAAAGCTAGGGTAGAGATAGTTAGAATATATAGTTAAGCGTGGTGCTTAGTTATAGACTTACCTTCAGATACGGCTGGACCCCCGGATAGCTGTGGTAGCAAGCAGATGGTGACAGCCCTGTGCGCCTTGAATTCCACCACGTAGTTGGCCCAGTTTAACAGTAAGGCTCGTTGTGCTAGCGTTCAACCTAAGTAAGTGGTAAAGGCTAGTACGCCTCGATACTTGACAAGATAGGAATAAAACTATACTCAACTTAGTTGCTTTATTGTCTTTTGCCTGCCTTGCTTCGTAACTATCTCGCTTCGTAGTTATCTTGCTTCGTGGTTATCTAGGAGTAGTTATTAGTTAGTAGTTAGTTATCTTTAGTTACCCCTTTTATCTACCTATCCATCCACCTTACCTTAGCCATCAATATCATCCTTACCTATCCACCCATACATTCTTTCTAGCCTCTCTTCTCCCCTTTTCCCTTTTCTCTTTTCTTCGACTCTCATCCCCTCTTTGACTCAACTCATACACCACCCTAGCCTTCCCTTGGGATCAAATAAATCGACACCTGGTACTCCCAGGCGAAGTGCTACTAGGATAGTTCTGTGCGCTTGCAGATTTTCCTCTTGGTAGATTGCATTCTCGCTAGCTAGCTCCTACTAGTGTCGGGACTAACAACCCCGCTTGGCATTAGTAGATAGCTACTTTAGTTACCCTGTCCTAGGTGTAGCTAAGAAGTACCAACACTGGCGAAGGCTCAAACTGATCATCAAATACGAAATATGAACATGAGAGCATAGTGAGCAGTTTTTTGGCCAAAAGGTATTCACCATCAAAATAGCACACAACATGTATAGACAGCAAATCAGACAAGTGCTAAACATGTATACAAGGTGAACTACCCCTAGCAAAGTTCAACCATCATGCTATAGAATGAAGCATAACTTGTGATTTCAAATTTTTAGATCGGAGTTGCAGCGGTGTAAGATTACACAAGTTTAAAATTTCAGCATGTGATTGCGAGAGGTTGAAAGCTTGTCATTGCCTAACTTTTCAACTGTGCGAAGCCTTTGCAGAAGCAATCAGAAGCTTAAAGCAACAGTTTTGGTCATACACTACACAGCTCAAGTTTAACTCAAAGTGCAAAGAGAAACAGTCTCGAAACTGTGATGTGTTGACAAGCAATCCCATCTCGATCTTTTCAATTTACTTAAAACTTGGTTCAGATTTTATTGACAGAATATGAGCAGACCAAGCAAGTAACAGACTCAGAACTAGAGACATAGCAACCTAGCATATATGAAAAGCACGAGTGGATTCGACACACCCTACACATGTTAGTTGCATATCTCAATGGTGAACATTTTTGTCGGTGTTTCGTACCCGGGGGTACCACACCAACGAGTGATATGATCGCGTGCTTCTCTTCCTGGATGGTGAGGCAAGAGGACACAAGGATTTATCCTGGTTCGGGCAAAGAAGGCCCTACGTCCAGCGGGGGGGGATGTTCTTGTATTACTTGCACCTAAGTGCTCGTACAGGGGAGAATACAAGCTCAGTGAGTGTGGACCGGGGTCCGGACTCGTGCCTGTGTGTGGACTCGTGTGTTGTGTTCGTCTTCTTGAATGAGGGCCCTAGCGTCCCCTTTTATAGAGCAAGGGGAGGCCAAGGTTACATAAAGGTATTACAGGTATCGGGGCGTATGGTGCCCCATACGGAGAAGGGTAGGAACCCTGTCTTGTCGGGGCCACTGGAGCCGATGTGATCGTCGCTGTTGAGGCGTCCTTGGGTCGTGGCTTCCATCCTGGGCGCGGACGTGGTGGTGCGACAAGGCGGGAGCCGTACAGCACCCATCCCGGAATGTACAGTACGCGGTGAGGTCCCTCCGGGTCATGGGGTACCTGTCCTCCAATAGCATGAAAGTAGTTAGGGCTCGAAGGGCGCGGAGCCGGCTTCGAGGTGGTGCCACGGGGGCTCGAGGGGCGCGGAGCCGGCCTCGAGGTGTTACAGTGCAGGGCTCGAGGGGCGCGTGGCCGACCTCGAGGTGTTACAATGCAGGGCTCGAGGGGCGCGTAGCCGGCCTCGAGGGGTTACAGTGCAGGGCTCGAGGGGCGCGTAGCCGGCCTCGAGGGGTTACAGTGCAGGGCTCGAGGGGCGCGTAGCCGGCCTCGAGGGGTTACAGTGCAGGGCTCGAGGGGCGCGTAGCCGGCCTCGAGGGGTTACAGTGCAGGGCTCGAGGGGCGCGTAGCCGGCCTCGAGGGGTTACAGTGCCTGGCTTGGCCGAACAGTGCCGTACTGGTGCCCTTTTGCCCATGCTTGTGGTGAAAACAAGACTTGACCTTTACACCGAGTCACTGTGGTACATGCTGTGCACTGGTGGACATGACCGGAGTAGGTGAAGACATTAAATGCGTGGCATGGGTTGGTACGGCTGTCTGTGCGGCTCGAGGTCCGTGCGTTAAGGCTCGAGGTGTGGGGGCGCGCTCGCCCGAGGCCTGGAGGGCTCGGGCGAGACGGAGAGCGATCGTGCTCGCCTGAGGCCTTGCTGGGAGGGCTCGGGCGAGACGGAGATAGAGCGTTCGCCCGAGGCCTGGCTGGGAGGGCTTGGGCGAGACGGAGATAGAGCGTTCGCCCGAGGCCTGGCTGGGAGGGCTCGGGCGAGACGGAGATAGAGCGTTCGCCCGAGGCCTGGCTGGGAGGGCTCGGGCGAGACGGAGATAGAGCGTTCGCCCGAGGCCTGGCTGGGAGGGCTCGGGCGAGACGGAGATAGAACGTTCGCCCGAGGCCTGGCTGGGAGGGCTCGGGCGAGACGGAGATAGAACGTTCGCCCGAGGCCTGGCTGGGAGGGCTCGGGCGAGACGGAGATAGAGCGTTAGGGTGTTTTGCGTTGATTGGGGGTACCCTTTTTTGTACCACCGACAGTAGCCCCCGAGCCCTTGTTTGAGTGCTTGCATTCAAGTAGGGGCTCCAGATTGGGATCTCGATGGATAGCTAACGGGTCTCGAGGGTTTTGTCGATTTGATTCCGTGGGTGTCGTGCGAGCGACACCCACGGGTGTAGCCCCCGAGACCATGGGGGAGTGGTTAGAACTCCCTCGTGGGCTTCCCGAAGAATCCTCCGTTGTTTGGGAACCTTCTGCTCAGCGGGCGCGCCTTTTTAGGCGGAAATCGTCAGGGAGCGAAGATCGCGGCGCCGTGCGTACCTGTCAACATGCTCGAAATGTGGTTCGGTAGTAATATTAAATATTCGTGGTAACCTTTCCTTTGCCGTGGGAGACTTCGTCCGAGGCTTGGCTCGGAGGGCTCGGACGAGACGGAGAACGAGCGTTGGGCCTGGTCTCGAGGGCTCAGGCGAGATGGGGGTCGAGCTTTCACCCGAGGCCTGAAAATCTCATTCTCACACAAAGAAAAGAGATTAGTCGCAACTTTCCGAGTTTTTAGACCCTCTTTCATCGAGGGGTGCCAGGCTGAACCGGCTGGCCGGCTCCTCGAGCTGTCCGGCATGCCGATTACCCTGGCTTGTCATCCCGCGAGTCCTTTCGATCGGATGCGAGGGGGGATGCCTCGTACTACCCCGAGTGGGCGAGTATCGAGGTTCCCGGTGAGCTGGTAACGGGGAATCCAAGTGAGAGCTCGTGCCCCGTTCGTTAGGGGTCGACTGTGGCCCGGAGGCGGTCTCATAAAGCAGGGGGGCTCAGTCTGCAGGAGTGCCGGGTCCGTTCGATAGGACCCGGTGGCTCGATGCCTCCCTCCGAGGGGATCTCACTGCACGTCGAGCTCCCCGCCTTGGATACACGTGAGGGGCCTCGAGGGCTCGGCCCTCGAGTAATGCCGCGAGTGGCGCCCCTTGGTGTCCCTGACTCGGGTGCTCGAAGCCGGCTGTCGAACCCTTTTCGAGGGTCATCCTTCGCTGCTTCGAGACTTAGGGCCGGGGCCCGTTTTTACCTTTATGAAGAAGCCTCCGTCGTCTGGGAATCCTTCTGCCCGTTGGGCGCGCCTTTTTAGGCGGAAAACATCAGGGAGAGCGGCGGGCGCGAAGCCGGAGCGACGGTCGTGGCGGGCCCGGGCAGTGGAGCGAATGGAGAGGTAACACGTGTACGCTGCATCCGGCTCGAGACGTGGTTAGGTGGGCGCATTGAATGCATTCGGTTACCTTTTTACGTCGTGGGAGATCCCACCCGTCTGGGTTTCCCCCTATAAATATCGAAAGAGGGGAAAAAGAACCTTTTACTTTGCCTTTGCCCTTGCCGCCGCCGTAGCCTTCGCGCGCCCTCTCCTTCGAGCTAGTCGATTGGGGATTTCTAGCCGTCCGTCCGCTGCTCGGATCCGCGCCGCGCCACCGCCATGGCCGCCCAGACACAGATGCTGCCGGCCGAAGACTGGAGCTCGTCGAAGGTGACGCAGAGCGAGATGGACTCGCTGGTGGCCCAGGGGCTTCTGCGCCCCAACCCGGAGGAGGGACCCTCATGGTGGGTTATCCCGTCGGCGGAGCACCGGGAGCCGCACCCGCCGGAGGGGTACGTGATGAGCTTCACGCGCTACCACCGTATGGGGCTCGGCGTCCCGCCGAGCCGCTTCTTGCGAGGGCTGGCCCACCATTTCGAGGTGGAGCTGCAACACTTCTCCCCCAACTCCATCTCGCACGCCGCCATATTCGCCGCGGTGTGCGAGCGGTACCTGAGGATGGAGCCGCACTGGGAGATGTTCGTCCATCTCTTCCGGGGCGAGCTCTTCATCAAGTCCCTGAAGCCCAGCGGGAGGCGGCCCGTGCGCATGGGCTCCCTTGCCATTACCGCGAGGGCGGGGACCTCGTCGGCCAATGTCCCCCACGAGTACCTGCGATACAAGCTTTCCACCAAACAGGCCGGGTGGGACGACCATTGGTTCTATCTGCGGAACGAAGGTGGCCTCCTTCCGCAGTACACCGGCCGGGTCCTCACCCAACGCCCGGAGAAGTGGACCTGGGGCGTTGCAGCGGACAGGCAACGCCACTTGGCCCCGCTGATGGAGATGATGAAGACGCTGGTGGATGAGAAGAAGTTGACCGTGCAAGCGGTCATTTGGGCGTTCCACCAGCGAAGAGTTCTTCCGCTGGCGGACCGCCCCCTTCTCATGCACTAGATGGGCCCACAGGCTCAGCTCGAGGCGCTCAATCGCTCGAGGATGGCCGGAGAGAGGCTGTCCCGGAACGAGGGCGTCTCCCAGGTGTCGATCACGATCCAGGGGCCGTTCGTCCCTGAACTCTCCAACCTGGTTGCGATGGCACCCGACGAGGGGTGTCTCGACCTGGTAAGCCTCCCTCGAGTCGAGCTATCTCGAGCCTCCTCCCCCTTTTTCCTCCTTCGATCCGTTTGCGTCCGTCTTGTGGTTTGTCTCATCACGCTTCTTCTTTCTTCAGGGGGCATTTACTTGTCGCGCGTCGAGGCCCCCGGTGAGGGAGGACGCCGCGGGTTCTCAGGTGAGGCGCCTCTCTGCTTAGAAGGACAAGGAGAGCAAGGATGCCAAAAAGAAGAAAGAGAAAAATAAAAACTTGCGACGCTTAGCTCGGGAGCAGAGACGGGCGAAGGCTCGTCGTAACCGTCAGCCTGGGGATGGGTCCCCCGAGCTGAGCTCCTCGAGCTCGGAGGAGTAGAGTGGTGATGAGGAGGAGGGCGACGACGAGGGGATGGATGTGCGCTTGATGCGCGCGGGGCTCGTTGATGACAAGGCTGACCGCTCCTCTGTGCAGGAGGGCACACTGGAGGTCCCCCCGACAAAAGGGTCGCGCGGGACGCAGCCGCGGAAGGCGGCGCCGGTCCCTGCCTCGTCGGGGGCCCGAGGTCCGTCGAGCTCCGCGCCGGATGCGCCCTTGGTCGTGAGGAAGCCCCGGACCCGGAGCGCCTCCGCCACAGCGCCAACGGAGGCCGCCCCTGCGTCAGCCCAGACGGGGGGTCTCGAGAGGGGTCGGGCCTCGAGAGGCGGTCGACAGGTTGAGAAGGTTTTCGGGCCCGACCCCCGTGAGCCGTCAAGGGCGCCGTCAAGCCCGCGGAGGAGCGGGCGCCAAGAAGAGGCGTCGAGCCCGCGCCATCACGAGCGTCGGGGAGGGAGCCCCCGAGCGTCTCGTGACCAGGGGCGCGAGCGTCCCCGGAGTCCGTCGCCGCACCGCCGCCGGGATACGGAAGCGGACGCGGGAGGGCGCGACCACCAGCGTGGGCGCCGGAGCAGGTCCCGGAGCCCGCGCCGGGGCGAGCGCCACGACGTCGGCACGAGGGTGGTACGGTCGACCTCCCGCGATGCGGGGCGGAAGGAGGGCTCTCCCCCGAGGTCGAGCCATGGGAGGCATCGGGAGCCCTCCCCCCATCCCAGCCCCGTGGAGACGACCCAGGCTCAGGGCTCGAGCCATGGGGCGGGCTCGAAGCCCCCGAGTGGGTCCGGCGATTCCGGGAAGAAGCCCAGCCGCCGCTTCGGGTGAGTAGTTTCCTTGGGTCTCGTCGGTAGTGAGACTTCACCTCTTTGCTTTTGATGACGCGTGCCATCTCCGTCTTCTCAGGGGGAAGCGCTCCTACCAGGAGGTGGACCTCGCTTCGTCCAAGCGGGCCAAGACCTCGAGCCCCGTCGAGGCACAGGCACCTCGAGGTATGGCACCTTCCTCCGCTAGAGAAGCCGCTTGGCTGGAGAGGGCCCGAGCTGCCATGGCTCGAGGGGGTCGGATGATCGTCGCCAATTTTGGTGAGGCCGTCGCCATCGACCACGAGGGTCGAGGTTCTCTTCCTGGTTCTGACATCTCCGTCATCTCGTGTTGCAGGGGCCTCAGCTCATGGCATTGAGCCTGCCACCACCGTATCCGCCTGAAGCGCTGCCTCCTCCCCCTCCTCCTCCTCCCGCGATGGCGCCAACTGGGAGCGCCATCCTTCCCCTCACCACGACGGGTGTTCTGGGGGAAGCGCCTGGGGCGAGCACGGCCCCGCCGGCGTCTGGGGCTGAGGAGACTGTGCCCCTTGTGGCTCCGACCAGCACGGGCCGGGCCGCGGAGGAGGGAAGGGGGGAAGAGGCGTCGGCGGAGAAGGAGCCGACGGTGGAGGACCTCCTGAACGAGCTGGAGCAGGGGCCGCTCCTCGCCGCGGGCTCGATGACGGGGGAGGCGCCCGAGGTGCCGGCTAGCGCCGACAAGGCGCCGGAGGGCCCGGCCGGGGAAGAGGGCCCGGGGTCGAGCCTTCCCTCGACTGATCCGCAATAGGAAGTGCCGGCGGAGGGACGGAGGGAGTCGGGGCCCGTGCCGTCGGGCGGCGGTTCGCTGTCGGGGCAGCTCGAGGCGGAGGAGGATCTGCCCGACATCGAGCTCGACTGACCGATATGGCCGTTTCTCGTCCCTCTGAGCCCGCCCCTTGCCGTGGTTCCAATCGAGCAGCCGGCCCAGCGGGGGGCTCCGCGCGAGGTGCGGTCCATCTTCCGGGAGGTGGCCGTGCTTATGGCGGAGGCGGAGCGGTCCTGCTCCGAGGAGGCGGGCCGGTCCGCCCAGGTGTCAGCCACCCTCGAGCGGGCTTAGGCGGAGCTTCGAGATCTCCGCGCGGAGCTGAGCCAGAACGCCCAGATGGCGAGCCGGCTTAACGAGGCGGAGGCGGAGGTCCGGGTGGCTCGAGGCGAGGTCGCTCGATCCAAGGAGGAGGCCGCCGCCGCTCTCGAAGCGTCGAGGAAGGAGGTCGCGGACGCCCAAAGCGAGGCCACCTCTGCCCGGGCCGAAGTCGAGGCGGCGAAGCGGGAGGCTGCTGATGCCCGTGGCGAGGCCGCCGCTGCTCGAACCGCAGTGGAGGCGGCGAGAAAAGAGGCCGAAGACGCCAAGAGTGGTGCCGCCACCGCCCGAGCCGCCGAGGGGGCGGCGCGGCAGGAGGTGATCCGCAAGGATCTGGCCCTGGTGGAGGCGGGCCGGCTGATCGAGGACCTTAGGTCCGAGAAGCTCCTCGCGCTGGCCGAGAAGCGCAGGCTGGAGCAGCGTGCTGAGGGCCTGACCAGCGACCTCGCCGCACTGGGGCAACACTGCGACGGTGAGGCTTACACCTTGTTTTTGTTTGGGTCTCGAAGTTTTTGTTACGCCGCCGTCTCACTCTTCCTTGTTTGTTGCGCAGGGGTCGAGAAGACGGTCGAGGAGCTCCGCGGGACGAACCAGGCTCTCTTGGACCAACTCCAAGACGAGACAATGGTGGCGGAGCGGGCTCGCTCCTCTCTCGACCGGCTCGGCCCCATGTGGGGTGCTCCTCTTGTGACCGCGGCAGAAGGTGCAATGGCTCGGGGCGACGCCTTGGTCGACGCCTTGTGCTTCTTCGACGCAGCCGCGCGGGACCATGTCCGGCAAGCTCTCCATCACGGCGTCAAGCAGACACTCGCGGTTGTTCGCTCTGGTTTCCGCTTCCCGGTCCATGTTGTCGCGAATGGCTTCATCGAGATCGAGGGGAAGGATGAGGAGTGGAACAACCGCCGTGTCGACAAAATTTTGGAGAAGATGGAGGGGCCGGGGACGTCGCTCGCGAAGATCTTCGAGGAGGACGTGCTGCCTCCTGACGCCAGCAGCGGTGTCAGGAGCCCTCCTCCTTCGAGCTCGGGCGTCGAGGTCGAGCCTGCCATCGTGGACCTCGGGGAGGAGTACCGCACCGACGAGGACTGAGGCCTGCGTGCCAGATTTGGGCGTCGAGGCCCTTGTAAGAATTCTATGACATAAATGAGGGTACGTCGAGACCCGAATGTATATGTGATTTGTTTATGAAAAGAGTTGTTTTCTTTTCAAATGCGTTTGACCGCTTCTCTTTGTCGCAAGCTCGAGTTTCTGCTAACTTAGTCTGTGTTCCTTCGATACGTCGCGAGCCCCTCGAGGGGAGGCGTAGGTAGGGCACCGTAGCCCGGGGGCGTAGGCGGCCGTCTACGTCGACGCCCCCCGACCTTGGAGGCTCGAGGTACTTTAAGATTTAGACTGTCGCTAGTTCACTCGAGGCGCGAGTCGAGACGAGGGTCAAATTTTTGAAAAGAAAACACGCGTTTTTTCCGGAGTCTGGGGGGCGTTTACCCCCTTGTCAGCCCCCGAGGGAGGCTCGACCCTGAGCTAGGCAGGGTCGAGGCTACCTTGAGTTGCTAAGGAACATGAAAGATGGAGCACGAGTTGGCCCATTCATATTCAACGTGTTTGTACAAAGCAGTAAAATGAACAAGGCCTCGAGGCCCTTAAGGGTAGAAGCGACGTAGCTGAGATATGTTCCACGCGTTCGCCAGGACCCTGCCTTGGTCGTCGTAGAGCTTGTATGTGCCTGGCTTGAGCACTTCGGCCACGGTGTATGGGCCTTCCCACGGAGGGGTGAGCTTATGGCGCCCTCGATTATCTTGCAGCCGTCGAAGCACGAGGTCCCCCACCGCCAGGTCCCTTTTGCGCACAGTGCTTGTCGTGGTAGCATCGAAGTGTTTGCTGGTAGCGTGCAGAGTTGATGAGCGCCACGTCTCGGGCCTCCTCGAGCTGGTCCTTGGCGTTGGCGAGCCTTTCGTCATTGGTTTGCTCGTTGTAGGCTCGAAGTCGAGGTGAGCCGTACTCGAGGTCCGTAGGTAAGACGGCCTCGGCGCCGTAGGTTAGGAAAAACGGAGTGAACCCGGTGGCTCGACTCGGCGTAGTCCTGAGGCCCCACAGCACCGAGGGGAGTTCTGTAGCCCACCCCTTTCCGAAATTCTTGAGGGTCTTGAACAGCCTCGGCTTTAGCCCATGGAGTATCATGCCGTTGGCGCGCTCGACCTGCCCGTTGCATTGGGGGTATGCGACCGAGGCCCAGGTTACGCGAATGTTGTTGTCATCGCAGAAGTTGGTGAACTTTTTGCCCGTGAATTGGGTGCCATTGTCGGTGATGATGACATTAGGCACCCCGAACCGGTACATGATGTTGGCGATGAACTCGACAGCCCTCTCGGAGGTGGGGTCTCCTATCGGCTTAGCCTCGATCCACTTGGTGAACTTGTCGACGGCCACGAGCATGTGTGTGTACCCTCCGCTTGTCCTTTTGAGGGGACCCACGAGGTCGAGCCCCCAAACAGCAAATGGCCAAGTGATTGGGATCATCTGCAGGGCGTGTGCGGGCTGGTGCGTTTGCTTGGCGTAGAATTGACACCCATGGCATGCTTGGACCAAACGCTTGGCATCCCCAATGGCGGTCGGCCAATAGAAGCCTTGTCGGAAGGCGTTGCCAACCAGGGCCCTCGGCGCTGCGTGGTGGCCGCAAGCCCCCGAGTGCATATCGTCGAGGAGCTTGCGCCCTTCCTCGAGTGGGATGCAGCGTTGAAGGATTCCAGTCGGACTTCGTCGGTATAGCTCCCGTTCGTCGCCGTAGATGACGTAGGTCTTGGCCCTCCGAGCGATGCGTCGGGCCTCCGTCTTGTCTTCTGGTAGCTCGCCTCGTGTCAGGTAGTCAAGGTAGGGCGTCCGCCAGTCGAGGGGCCGTGATGACGAAGAGGCGTGTGCGTCGACCTGCATCGCCTCTGCGGACGTCGAGGGGTCCTTCTCGAGGGGTGGCGTTGAGAGTCGAGCCCCCGTGTCTTGCTCGAGGGGTGGCGTCGAGGGGCCAGCCCCCGGGTCGATTTCGACGGATGGCTCGAAGACGTCCCTCGAGAAGACGTCTGGCGGTACCGTGCCGCGCGTGGACGCCAACTTTGCCAGCTCGTCTGCGGCCTCGTTGTACTTTCGAGCTACGTGATTGAGCTCGAGGCCGTAAAACTTGTCTTCCAGCTTGCGCACCTCCCCGCAGTATGCCTCCATCTTGGGGTCGATGCAGCTTGAAGCCTTCATAACCTGGTTGACGACGAGCTGCGAGTCTCCTCGGGCGTCGAGGCGTCGAACCCCAAGCTCGAGGGCGATGCGCAGCCCATTGACGAGGGCCTCGTATTCGGCGACGTTGTTGGAGGCGGGGAAGTGCAAGCGTAGCAGGTAGCGCATGTGTACTCCGAGGGGTGAGATGAAGAGCAGGCCTGCTCCTGCCCCCGTCTTCGTGAGGGATCCATCGAAGTACATGGTCCAGAGCTCGGCTTGAATCTGTGCCGGCGGGAGCTGAGTGTCGGTCCATTCAGCAACGAAGTCCGCCAACACTTTGCGACTTGATGGCCTTTCGTGGGGCATAGGTGATGGTCTCCCCCATTAGCTCGGTGGACCACTTGGCGATGCGCCCCGTGGCCTCCCGATTGTTGACGATCTCTCCGAGGGGGAAGGACGACACCACCGTCACGGGATGAGCGAGGAAGTAGTGCTGGAGCTTGCGCCTTGTGATGATGATGCCGTAGAGCAGCTTTTGGATGTGCGGGTACCGGACCTTGGCCTCGGAGAGTACCTCACTGGTGAAGTATACCGGTCGCTGGACCGGCAATGTATGACCCTCCTCGTGCCTCTCGACGGCTATGACCGCGCTAACCACCTGAGTGGTTGCGGCCACATAAAGGAGGAGGGGTTCGGGGGAATCGTCACCTTCGGCTGGTCGCGGGGGCACGAGAATTGGTGCAGAAGTCAGCAACCCCTTCAGCTTGGTTAAGGCCTCCTCGGCTTCGGCGGTCCACGCAAAGTGGTATGTCTTCTTTAGCAGGCGGTAGAGGGGTAGTGCTTTTTCCCCCAGCCTCGAGATGAATCTGCTGAGAGCGGCTAGGCAGCCTGTTACTTTCTGCACACCCTTGAGGTCACGAATCGGGCACATCCTCGTGACCGCGGAGATTTTTTCAGGGTTTGCCTCGATCCCCCGTTGTGAGACGATGTAGCCAAGTAGCATGCCTCGAGGCACACCAAAGACACACTTCTCGGGGTTGAGCTTCACATTCTTGGCCCGGAGGCATTCGAACGTGGTCTTGAGGTTGCTGATGAGGTTCCCTACTTTTTTAGTTTTAACCACGATGTCATCGACGTAGGCCTCGACGGTCTTGCCTATGTGCTCGCTAAAGATGTGCTGCATACATCGTTGGTACGTTGCCCCGGCGTTTCGAAGGCCGAAGGGCATCGTAACATAGCAATACATACCAAATGGCGTGATAAAAGAGGTCGCGAGCTCATCGGACTTTCTCATCCTAATTTGGTGGTAGCCGGAATACGCATCAAGGAACGAAAGCACTTCGCACCCAGCAGTGGAATCGACGATCTGGTCAATTCTAGGTAAAGGAAATGGAACTTTTGGACATGCTTTATTCAGACCAGTGTAATCTACACACATCCGCATTTTTCCATTCTTTTTCCTAACTAGTACAGGATTAGCTAGCCACTCTGGGTAAAATACCTCCTTGATGAATCCAGTCGCCAAAAGCTTGTGCACCTCCTCGCCGATGATCCTGCGCTTTTCCTCGTCGAAGCGGCGTAGGCGTTGCTTCACTGGTCTGGACCCGGCCTGGATCTCCAAGGCGTGCTCGGCGACTTCCCTCGGTATGCCCGGCATGTCCGAGGGGTTTCACGCAAACATGTCGATGTTCGCGCGGAGAAAGTCGACGAGCACTGCTTCCTATTTGGGCTCGAGGCTGGTACTGATGGTCAGTGTCTTGCCATTGGCCGAGGTCGGGTCGACGGGTATTTGCTTGGTGTGCTCAGCCGGCTCGAAGGTGCCGGCGTGACGCTTTGCTTCTGGGGCCCCCTCGGTGGCCAGAGCTGCTAAGGCTTCGAGCGAGTCGAGGTGGACGTTGGCCTCCCCCCGCAGCATACTTACCTCTCAAAGTGAGAAGGTCAGTCATGTGCGTGGTGCACATCTCACACTCAACCTCCTCCGACACGACCACGGTGGACTTGGCAAACTCAAGCTCCCTCACCGTGTCCTCCCACTTCTGCCTAAACTCCTTGCGCTCTCTAGCGGCACGCCTAAGCAACTTGTCCTGACTAAGGAGCGCGGCAGTAAGCTTCTCGACCTCAGCAGAAAGCTCATCGTGGGTGAGAGATACCTGGGAGATGTCATCGTCGTCGTCGTCGTTCCGAGGGGTGTGCTCTAGCTTGCCGTCGACCTCATCACCAAGAGCCATGGTGCAGAAGCCGTCGTCGTCGGCGAAGAAGCAGAGACCGTTTTGCTTGTCCTCGATCCTCTTCTTCTTCTCGGACTCGTCATCGCTTGAGCAAGCGGAGTCGTCATCCGAGCCGTCAATGTCGCTGAGCGTGGCGAAGAACGCACGCTGCTCAGCCTGGGCCTTCTCCAAGTACTTCTTCTTGATGTACTCCTTGTCGAAGCCGCCCCTCCGCTTATGCCTCGGGGGAACGTACTTCTCCTTGCGCTTGCCGGAGTCGTACTTGTGCCCATGATCGCCCTTCCCCGAATGCTTGTTCTTCTTGGGGCAGTTGGCGATGAAGTGGTCGGGGTCGCCGCACTCATAGCATCCTGAGCGTCCTCCTCCGCGGCGACGGTTCATGCGGTTGTTGTGAAGCCGCGAGAACCGGTTGGCGAGCATTGCAAGCTCGTCATCCCCCAATGACTCATGCTGGTCCTGTGTGACAGAAAAGAGAGATGAAAGAGCAAAACCTCTAGAGGGGTTAGAAGAGCCAGAAACCAAAGCCATAGTCGGGCCAGAAGGATTCTCATAAGAAGCCCTCGACATGGCGTCAATCTCACTAGACTTGAGCTTACTAAAGAGCTCGTCGCAGGTGAGGGTCTCATAGTTAGACGATTCGATGATCGCCTGGACCTTTGAGTCCCACACTGACCGATCAAGAGTGTGCAACAGCTTCAAAGCCCTCTCATGATCGTCAAAAGGCAACAGCTCCTTGTTCGCTCTCATCTTGTTGACAATAACCTGAAAGCGAGCGAATAAACTCTCTATGCTCTCGCCAGGCATATGTCGAAAGTTCTCATACTCCCGTTTGTGCGACTCATAGAGGCGGGATTTGACCTGAGTGGTTCCCTCATGGAAGCGCATGAGGGTCGCCCAAATCTCGCGAGCCGTGGGGAGATGAGAAACGCGATCAAACTCGGACATGCTCAAACAGGAGAACAAGGCGTTACGTGCCCGGCTATTGGCCTCGTGCTCATCGATCTGGAGCTGAGTGACATGAGTAGCCAAGACAACATAATCATCCCTGTTGCAAATCTCCCAAACAGAAGAGCCCATGCTCTGGAGATAGGCCGACATGTGTATCTTCCAATACGCATAGTTCGTCCCATCAAAGAACGGCGGTTTGCCCACGCCGCCATCCATGTCGCCTTCCGTGGATCTGGAACCGGCTAAGGTGGAAGATCCTTAACCTGCTCCGATACCAATTGAAGGACCGAGAAGCAACCAGAAAGCGACCAGAGGGGGGGGTGAATGGGAGCTTCAAAATTTCCTTTCGGAAACTAGTAGCCACTGTCCCGAGAATCACCCCAAAAGACAAACCCTAGAGCTTGCTAATGTCCACGACCCTAGATGTAGGGTGGATGCTTCCAAGAAGCACAGCGGGACACTACACAACTCTAGAAAGCCAACGCAAAAGACGGAAACCAAATCCGACAACGAGCGACCAAGCTGCGGACGAAACTGCACTAAACTGCACTGACCGGACTCACCCTGCGTCCGGTCAGCACCCACCGGACGCGTCCGGTCGATCGAAAATAGTTTTCGGACCTTACTGTTTCTGACCGGACTCACAAGCGAGGAGCGTCCGGTCGAGAGCAGTGCGTCCGGTCACTAGAGCCAAGACAGGTGAACAGTAAATCCTGAGCGTCCGGTCAATCCAACAACCCAGCGTTCGGTCACGAGCGTCCGGTCAATTCTTAGAAAATTCCGCGACACGTTCAACCACCGGACGCGTCCGGTCAGCCCGACCTAGCGTCCGGTCATCTCGTGACTTCGCTGTTCACTCACCGATTCGACTCGATCTCACCCGAAACAAATCCTCTAGGGATCAAACTTGGTGAGAGGAGTCACAAGGAGGATAGTGAGCTATCTCTAAGAGATCATGGCTCGAACCTATCTCCAAATCGATGAATCGAAGAATTTCGGGGGAGGGGAGAAAAACTTGACCCGAAACAAAAATTGATCGATCTCCTAGACCGTGAGGTTAGAGGTGAATTCCTTCGGTCGAAAGAAGTGCCTCACGATCTAGAACAACTTGGTTCAAACGGTTTTGCAAAAGATGAACCGAGCAAAGAGATCAAGCAACGGGAAAATCGTGGAGAAAAAGGATTCCGCGAAGAACACGAATGAAACGCGAATCACAACCACGAATTGCAACCGTGTGTCTACCACACGCTACAACAGTGAGGATACGGCCTCACTTCCTCAGAATCAACAGTACACAGAGGCAAGTTTCTCTGCGGATCTCAGCTAGCTATAGCAGGGGATGGGAGAGCAGGAAACCCTAAGTGCGAAAGAGCAAATGACTGAGATATTTGGGAGGAGGGTGTCTCCCGACTACTTATCCTACTACTAGCCTAAGTGTATTTCCTACACTACCCCTCTCTAATCTAATTACGGAGCGAACCAGCTAAACCCTAGGGTTATTCTGGACCAACTCGGTGGTAGGTGTATCCGACGGTCACGCCCGCACAAACCGAAGCGTTGCCTTGACGCAACCTCCAGATCGCCGCCACGTGACGCCCTCGCTCTGCACCCCCGGTTTTGTGGCCCAAACCGGGAAACCAGCCTTTTCCAGCCAACCCCCGGTTTTGAGGCCCAAACCGGGAAACCAGCCCATCAGCCTCTGAGTTTTGAGGCCAAACTCAGCAAACCCTCAGCGCCCAGGTTTTGAGGCCCAAACCTGGAAACCGTCCATCCGATGGTTTTTCTCTGGCTCTACCACCAAACCGACGTCGTAGACGGGATGCACTGCCTGTGCACCCCGTCCACCAACACGTGTCCCTAAGTCCACGACTCAGGCAACACATGACCGCACTTCTTCACTTGTCGTCGTCACAGGCTGCCAGCCACCACAGCTGATCCTCGGGCCTCTGGTCCCTCAGTCCAAGCCTCACGTCCGCCCTTCACCGCTCGGTACCTCGGCATGGCACGTCCGCCGCACGGCACGCCCATCCTTCACCGCACCCGGTCCATCGGCACGGCACGTCTCAACTTGACCTTCACCTCGCCGTCGATCACTGTATCCGTGCTCGACACCTACACAACACAAGCCAAAGAACATGCGCATCATCCCAGTTGACAATCACTCATCACTCAGAGACCCGGCATACACCCATGTATCCGCAGTTTTTCCACCAACAGAGCCCATGCACTTGATCTCTACCTTGTCTTTATGAGCAGGACACACTCTTGAGCAAATCATGGAGAAGTTTGTCACTCCCAAATTCTACAGAGTGATGGTCCTAGATCTACAAGAACATGCACACTGAGCATGATGCTTCTAGTGTCCACAATTAAAGCTTCATTTCAAACTACTGGACGAACAAATAACATGAGTGACACCATATCAAGAGGTATAAACAAGAAGGAATGATGGAAGACATCGTAGTCAGAATTAGAGGTCATGAAGTCCCCACAGACTTCTTGATCCTCGACATGAGAAGACGATGATGTCCACCTCATCCAAGGAAGACCATTCCTCTACGCTACAAGTACAATCATCTACAAGAGGAAATCCATTTTTCACTTTCCTGGAGAAAAGGCACGATGCAACTTCATCAGCTACATGCCCAATGAAGCACCTAAGAAGAACAGAAGTGAAAGACGCCGCTCTCAATGCCAAAGAAGACAAACTATCAACAATAGAGAGGCCAATCACGAAGAAGAAGTTATCGACACTGTCCCAGAAAAGAAAGAAGAAAAACCTCAAGACAGTGAACCACAGGAAGTGAAGACTCAGACCAAGAAAGTATGGAAGAAAAAGTCTGCACCTCAGAGGTACAATCAATAACAACTTTCCAAACGTCTGACATACCTTGGGAGGTCTCAACCAAGGGAAGGTTCAGTTCGTCGGACCTAAATATCCGAACCTTCACCAAAAGGTAAAAATTGGTAGTTATCCTCATATTTATTTTCCTGCATATTTCTCATATTTAATTCTTAGTTATCATCATATTTAATCATTGCATCATCATATTTAATTCACAAACATTTTAATTTCTGCAATGCATTAGAAAGGAAAATAAAAATTTTGCATTTGTTACACTACATCATAAACTATGAAGCCCCATGTGAATAATTCTATGGTGTGTAAAAACTCACAGGAATGTTCATCGTGGTGGCATAAAAATAATAAAAATAAATATGCATGCATTCATCCTGTGCATTTTCTCTTAAATCAAAAAAATATAAAATACAAAAATATTGAGAAAGAGATCTTACTGAAATTCTAGACAACTAAGGCTTAAGTGGCCAACCACTAACACTTAATCTGTTCCACAAGTTTTGTTGTCTATTTGAGTTTCATAGGATCTGAAAGACCAATAAAAGCTGACAATCAAGTGGATGTTCCATTCACTGTTGGAGCACTACTTCAACAAACATCAACATCAATCAAAGCTCCGACAGAGGAAACACATTTCCACCGCCAGTGCGCTACATGGCAAGATTGAACGACTACGTCAGCATTTAGCTTGGGGGAAAGCACCCCCCGTGTATCCAGGAAAGTATCCTTATCGTCTTAAGTTTTCTTTCTATACGTAAATAAAATAAAATGAAAAAAATGTGGGCACATGAAGGCTCACCATTAATTAAAAAGAAAAAAAATATGAGCACGTGAAGGCTCAACGCTACTGAGGGAACCGGCTTGGGGAAGACCAACCCCGTTATCTTCGTAATCCAGGTATGTCTTATTCACTATCTTAATTATTTATAATAAGTGTGTGTTAGATTAAATAAATAGTGTGTTAAGTTTGTTTTAAAAAAGTTGATAATAAAAGAAGAACTCTCTCTAATCTTTTACATGGAAATGATGAATAGTTGCTGTATCTAATTTCTTTCAAGTACCTAGCCTTCAAAGCATGAGTTCTCCTGATTAATAATGATGCTGAAAAATGAAATTAAATATATGGGTAGTAAATGCTTGATCCAGAGTCTATGTAATTGACAGAAATGATATGTGATGATCTGAGCTACTGTTATCTTGTTCTAAACAACACTAGAGTTCCAGAGGTTTCTCAATATTAATATGACTAATAATTGCATTGAGTTAAATTAAACTTTCTTGACCCTATGAGAAGCTATCATGCTATTGAATTGAGATCACTTACACATTTCATCCATCTTCCGCATAAATGCTCATGATTATCTATTCTTATCCTCTCAAAAGTTTTTTGGAAGCATCTGGCTATTGAAAAAAAACGAAAAACAAAAATCCGAGGAAATAAAAAGGGACAAGTGTCCGAAACCTCAAAAAGATAGATCGCGAGGAAATAAAAAGGGACAAGTGTCCGAAACCTCAAAAAAAAGGAAGAAAAAAAAGAGAATATCAGAAAAAATGGGCACGTGCCTGTTAGTAGAATTAGCCTAATAGCCATGTGTTTCTGATAAACAGAAGAGAGTGATATATTCAAAAGAGCATCCGCCTCCATTTTCCATACACATGCACTTCTCGATTCAATAGTATGGTTGACTTTGTCTTTGGATCCATTGTTTAATTTGACAACATATGTTTTTAATCTTTTTGAAAATTCATAAAAACTCTGGGATAATGGTGAAGTGAAAGAACTAGAAATATAGTACTTGATTTGATCATTCTATCTTTCAATTACTCAAGATTCAAGGTAAAGTACTAAGCCTCATGATGAATAATATGATACTTTTTCCTATTCCAGATGAGAACTTCTATTTGAATACATGTGTACTTGTTGGATGTGAAGATATTGCAGCAACTCCTGATCCATTGTTGAGATTGGCTTTGCTCGGGACTAGCAAAGAGTAAGCTTGGGGGAACTTGTTGACGCTCACTATTGCTCATAATTAACCATCAACTAATGCATAGAATGACATGAAGAGAACCATAAAGCATAGTTGTAGGGTTTGAAACTAACAAGTTCCACAAGTTTTGGTGCTCTCACTTGTTTTGCAGGATTATCAATATTTCACCATATAAAAGTATCTCATGTGATGAAATAGAGCACACCATTGCGAAGACCTCGTCGAGACGATCGAAACGGACATATGATTTGCTATATTTGGAGTCCCGGAGCGAGAGTCCTCGATGGATACGACTTGGAAGATTCTAGAACATTCCGGAACATTCCAGAAGACACGAGAAGGCGACCCACGGAAGGTGGGACCCACCTATCATAGAGACAGACCGGTCGCTCTCCCTCCTGGGCCGACCGGTCTGCTATTGGGCCCAATCTGCTCTCCCTTCGCGTGACGTACTCCAACCGACCTCTCCAACACGTTTTGGCCCATTTCGGCCCAAGTGCATATGACGAACGATTTAGTACCACATCGCTTGCTCAAGGTGGAGGGGAGGCCAGGAGCCCCTATATAATAAACCCAGGACCCCCCTGAGGATATATCATCATCATCTGGGAGTCTTTGTAGAGGCGTCCCTCGAAGGACAACCTCTCCTCCCTAGAGAATTAGGTTTAGATTTTCCAATGTAATAGCTTAGCTTTAGTCGGGAGTTAGGGAGAGCGGAGCTGCGCTCCGGTTCCGAAGGAGTCTTCAGGGTTTTGGTATGTCTTGTATCTTTTCTTTGTAAGACTTATGCTTTAATATATTTATCTTCTCTATTTACTTTATGCTTTATTATATGATTAGTATAGTTATTATATCTTGGCATGGGATCTTTGCTCGTATTGAGTGCTCTAGTTATTTATGGTAATTAGAGTAGTAATCATTAGTGTAGACGCGGTGTCTAGGCTAGTGTTTACCTGAGTTTGCGCCCAATCCTACGGATAGTTGTGGTAGCTACAGGGGTGATAGCTTTGTAGATTGTTATAATCCACCACGTTAGGATTGGTGTTTTCGTAGAGCTTTTTGGCAGCCTTCCCCTGACTACTTTCTTTCCAGTCTTTTTCGAGAGTCAGAAAGGTACTGTTGCTCCAAAGTGCCAATGTGTATAACTGTTATATCTTTTCATCTTTGTTGCCTTAGAACCCAAGTAATAGAGAAGTATATAGGAACCTTGATCTCTCCCGTTGTCCTCCCACTATAGTTATCTAGTTATCATTGAATTATCCTTTATGTGTTTCATTTATTATCATATCATATATCATTTACCCCTGCTTTAGTCTATTTAGTACTCTGAGTTAGTAGATGCATGATAGTGAGTTATCATATTCTTGACCCTAGCTTCCCTGTGGTAAAATATAAATAACGATCCTAGAATACTCCCAGTAAAATGCTGCAATGATGTTCTGTGCGCTTGCGGAATCTTTCATATTCTATTTGCGTTAACAAACGTCAACACTAGCCTAATTTATATCCCTCTTGATAGTCCGGCTTGCCTATACTCAAGATCAAAAGAAAGAAATAATCTACCACTTGAGCAAGGCATCTTTTCTCTTCTTAATTTCACCAATGGTAGAGCACTTGATCACATGAGTGCTTGTGGCCGTCACCATCCTCCATGGTTGCCACCTTGCTAGCTCCACCAACGGCTTGGTCATAATCCTTTAAAATTAGCTACACACATGCTTCATAAAAGGATTAGACCAAAATAGGTTTCATCAATTAACCAAAACCAAACTAGGGCTTTCAACGTCTCTACTTGACCTTCACCTTGCCTTCAATCACTGTATCCGTGCTCGACACCTGCACAACACAAGCCAAAGAACATGCGCATTATCCCAGTTGACAATCACTCATCACTCGAGACTCGGCATACACCCATGTATCCGCAATTTCCCTCTTGATGAGTGCATTGTCAACTACCAACACAAATCATAATGAAGTAGAAGAAGGAGGAAGAAGGAGAAGTAGAGAACTCGTCCAAATGACCCAAAAGCATATCAAAGCCAGAAGAAGGTCAAGTGAAAGAGCAAAACAACTTGGTCCCCAAAGACATGGGCAACGGCTCGACGCAACCAAGCAAAGCAAAGCTAGCCCTCAAGAAGAGGTAGAACAGGCTCAGCACCGCTAGCAAGAAAGTTCGACACCAATTGAAAGTAATAGAGCTCGACACCAATTGAAATATTAGTAGAAAATCAAGCAAAATAGAGCTAGCCCTCAAGAAGAGGCAGAATGGGTTCAACACCGCTAGCAAGAAAGCTCGACACCAACTGAAAGAATGCCAACTGAAAAGCAAAAGATCTCAATACCAAGTGAAGAGCAAACAGGCAAAGTCGCTAGTCCCTCAAGAAAGAGGCAAAGGCTCAACACAACTAGCTACCAAAGATGCTCCAAACCAATTGGAAAAATGCTCCTAACCAATTGACAATTCATCAGACAAAACGAGCAAACTCCCCCTCCAATAGTGCACATGATTTGACAAATTTCTCCCCCTTAGTTGATAATGCACTATTAGGCAAACTTATCCCTTCCAAATGCATATGAGTCAAAAATGCAAGTTAGCAGCTTCGGAAATATAGTCTAGAGAACGAAAAGATGCTCTACATAGTATACCTCCAATGACTCAACAAGAAGCATACATGCCAACAAAGGCTCAAACTGATCACCAAATACGAAATATGAACATATGAGCAAAGTTAGCAGTTTTAGCCATTCAGAAAAGGATGTTCACCATAAAAATAGCACTGAACATGTATAGACAGGAAGTCAAACAAGTGCTAAACATGTATACAAGGTGAACTACCCCTAGCAAAGTTCAATCATCATGCTGCAGAATGAAACATACACTTGTGATTTCAGATTTTACTCAGAGTTGCAGTGGTGAAATTACACAAGTTCAAAATTCAGCATGTGATTGCGAGAGGTTGAAGGCTTGTCATTGCCTAACTTTTCAACCGAGCTAAGCCTATGCAGAAGCAATTAGAAGCTTAAAGCACCGGTTTCGGTCATACACTACACGGCTCAAGTTTAACTCAAATGTGCAATGAGAAACAGTCTCGATACCATGATGTGTTGACAAGCAATCCCATCTCGATCTTTGCAATTCACTTAAAACTTGGTTCAATTTTTAGACAGAATATGAACATACCAAGCAAGTGAAAGACTCAGAACTAGAGACATAGCAACCTAGCATATGTGAAAAGCACAAGTGAATTCAACACATTCTACACATGCTAGTTGCATATCTCAATGGTGAACAAAGTCAAGTTTTATGTTCATTAAGCAGGTTCACCATTCATAAAATAGCTCAGCTCACAACATGTATCAGTGATCAGAATGAGCATAAGCTATGAGCATCAACATATAGCATCGAAGTACACTAGACAGAGCATAATCACATTCTAAAGATTATATATATGAAGCTCGAAATGCAAAAATGCATGATGAAATGCAAAGACTACCTTATCGGAAACGAAAACAAAACGAAAGAAAATGAATCAGTCTATGATACAGTAACCAAAATGTTTCCCCCATCTAAAAGGGGAAACACACACCAAGCTCACCTCTCAACCTAGCAAAAGTTGATTGGTCCAAAGGCTTGGTGAAAATATCAGCCAACTGATGATGAGTATCAACATGGCGAAGGTAGATATCACCCTTCTCATAATGGTCTCACAGAAAATGAAAGCGCACATCAATGAGTTTTGGCCTTAGAATGCAGCACGGAGTTCTTAGCAACGCTAATAGCACTCGTGCTGTCACAAAGCAAAGGAACGCGAGAAAAGCTCAGACCAAAATCACGCAAAGTGGTCATCATCCAAAGCAATTGAGAACAGCAGCTAGCCCCAACAACATACTCAGCCTCTGTGGTAGACTGGGTGACGCTAGACTGCTTGCGAGAAGACCAAGATACAAGAGAAGAACTAATAAACTGACAAGTCCCAGAAGTGGACTTGCGATCAATTCGACAACTAGCAAAATCGGCATCAGAATAACCGCAAAGGGAGAGGGTGGAGGAAGCAGAATACCAAATCCCGAATTCTGGAGTGAAGCATAAATACCTCATAATGCGCTTGACCGCCTGACGGTGAGAGGTGCGCGGCGACGACTGAAATCGTGCGCATAGATACAATGCGAACTGGATGTCCGGGCGTGTCGCCGTCAGGTACAGCAGCGACCCGATCATACTCCGGTACTCCATCTGGTCCATAGCTTCTCCATCCACATCCACCTCCAGGGCCGTCGTGGTCGACATGGGTGTTGGAAGAGGCTTGGCCTCACCCATATCGAACTTCTTCAGGATGTCCTTGGTATACTTGCCCTGGTGCACAAACGTTCCCCCTCGAGATTGCTTAATTTGCAACCCGAGAAAGAATGTCAACTCTCCCATCATGCTCATCTCAAACTCCCTGCTCATTGTATCTGCAAACTTGGCAACCAAAGCGTGAGAAGAACCACCAAAAATGATATCATCCACGTAAATCTGGACCAAGAGAGTGTCATTGCCTTGCTTGTGGAGAAAAAGTGTTTTATCCACACATCCCATTTTAAAACCCTTAGCAAGCAAAAAGGTTTTCAACCTATCATACCAGGCTCTAGGTGCTTGTTTCAAACCATACAACGCTTTGTGAAGTTTAAAAAGATGGTTTGGAAACATGGGATTTTCGAAACCGGGGGGTTGTTTCACATACACCTCTTCTTTTATGTAGCCATTTAGGAAGGCACTCTTGACATCCATTTGAAAAAGTTTAAACCCTTTGGTTGCAGCAAAAGCCAAGAGTATCCTAATTGCCTCCAAACGAGCTACAGGAGCAAAAGTCTCCTCATAGTCTATCCCCTCCTTCTGACTATACCCCTGGGCTACTAGTCTGGCCTTGTTTCTCATAACATGGCCATCCTCTCCTTGTTTGTTTTTGAAAACCCATTTTGTACCAATAGGGTGATACTCAGGAGGAGGTGGAACCAAAACCCAAACCCCATTTCTCTCAAAATTTTCTAACTCCTCATGCATGGCATTGACCCAATCTGGATCAAATAAAGCATGTCCAACATCTCGGGGTTCAAAATCAGCAACAAATGCAGAATGAGCAAAGTGAGAGATCTGTTGTGGCCTTGACCGAGTGACACGTTCGCCGATGCTGTCGATCATCTGTTGAGGCGGGTGTTGGCGCTGAATGTGTCGTGGCGCCTCCCGAGCTGAAGAAACCTCCCACTCAACTGCAGCTGGTACCTCCTCGGGTACAAAAGGTACAGCCCAAGGTGGCGGATCCCACGGCCCCAAAGTAGTCGACGAAGAGGGGTTGGGGTCGTGAGTCGACGTAGTAGAAGCCGATGCTTGCGGCACAACAGGTGGAGGTAGTGCTGGATCATCCATCCCTTCAGCACCCTCGTCCTTGTCATCAAAAAGAGGCTCACCAACCTCATGATCACCTGCACGCTCAAAACGAGAAGAAGGACAAACCATGGTCTCGTCGAAGGTGACATTGGATGTCTCCATGACTCGGTTAGTGTCAAGGTTAAGTACACGATATGCGCGAGTAGGAGTGCCATAACCCAAAAATACATCGTCAGAAGAATGAGACTCAAACTTGTCCAAGTTGCCTTTCTTGAGTATAAAATAGTGGCAGTGACAGAACCGACCAATTTATAAGAGCACAACTGCGAAAACCTCTGCCGGAGCAGCTGAATTAGCACACTTGAGCCCATATAAACCCGGTAGTCCGTGAAATCCTGAGGGATTTCAAACTTTTCCAACATCTCAGCCAAGATCGCATGGTCAAGCAAATACGAATCATGTTCACGGAGCTTTGCAGCAGAAATAAAATTACAATAGAGTTCACAAATAATAACACAAGTTGAAATACTTCGAAACAACATAGCTTTGAAATGAATACCATAACATAAGTTGAAATACTTTGCTAGCTTGATTGACATCCTCCAACAACAGCATAAAGAGAAGAAGTAGGGAACTGCGGAGTCCACCGGCACTGGCCATCACCTTTTGGGCAGACCTAACCTTCACCTGCAACAAGGTGGGATAAACCATGAGTACTCGAATGTACTCAGCTAGACTTACCCGTCGTAAACCAGAAATAAAGAGACACCAAGGAGTATGCAAAGCTGATATAATAAGTGGAGTTGGCTAACTTCATTTGCAAAAGGAGCTTAAGATAAAGGGTTCATCATTTTAATTATATGAGCAGTCATCTTTTATCTTATCCCTTAAACTCTAGGTTTTGCACCTGTACTAGAGCACTCACTTGAATCTAGCAAACAGTAATATAATACCATATCAGGTTTGCTTATCAATATTTTAGTTGAACCATCAAATGTCACATGGAGTTGTATCGTGGTGAAGCTCGCCATAGTTTCCCACTAACCGGGGGAGACGGTGACTCGAATCGAATTCCAAACCAGCTGGTGAAAAACCTTTAATACCAACCCACACTTTCCCCGTCGGGACCATGCATTGGGTAACCGCTCGATGCTTGTTCGTGGTGGTAATCGTCGCGGTTCAAGCACGGACTGCCCAATTGGAACCTGGCGATGGCCACGCGAGGCAGATCACATTTCCATACTAGAGGGCACGACACGGGTTGAAACCGGCCCGAACAGCATCTAACCGGCTTTGGGGTCGATGATTACAACACCGACATATCCCTAAGTAAAAGGGCGCGTTCAAAAATGAACGAGGGCCAACATCGATACAAACCTACACGATCCAACGGACGGACTGCCCCAAGTTTCCACACTTGTGCCTTGCCTTCCAGTTGACTGTATTTCATTACTACTCAGGTTCTTTTCCACGATAGCAAATATAGCCAACCGTGATCCGGTAACTACCCATCAGGGGTATTACGGGAACATCCTTAACTACTACTTTTATTAAGCAGGCTAAGCAGTTCTACTTATGAATAAGTAACAGGATAACAAGGCAGGTGTAAACAATAATCAAGGAATGATAATGCAACAAGTAGGATTCAATCAACTCCTATACCTAATGCATCATAGTATAAAAGTACTCAAGTAATTTAATTGTAAAACTGGGAGACTTAGAATGCTTCGGGGCTTGCGTGGGAACCAACACTAGGTTAGTGTTTGTTAGGTGATACTCACTTGGCGAGCATCTCCGCTGTAGCACTTGCTTAACTCCGCATCTTCGGGTTAATCCACCAAACAGCGTCTTCAGGTTTAGCCTCACCATCACGTCCTTCACGATGTATCTACCATTACCTAAATGAGATGCGTCATGCAAGCGTATGAATGCAAGGAAAACGCTTATGAAGCAAACGTAAGGCGCACTAATTACTTCGCATAAGCAAAAAGGATAACTACGAAAAGAAGGCATAACTCTAACTCACAACATGGCATGATCATTTTAGAAGGTTAATATTAAAGAAAAGTGTGACACGGTTCATTAAGCACTCAGAGAGGCTAACTATAACAATCAATCAAGACTACATCACACATCACGCAAATGGAACACATGTATGCACATACAACTCCTATTTTTGTTAAATGAGTCAATCATCATTTTCTAACATATTTATATAATATATCAAGTTTCATAACATGAAATGCATAAACTAAACGTTATCAAGTCATGACTTTGCATTAAGGATCACATAATCAACATTAAGCTATAGCAATCAATTTTGGATCATTTAGACAGTTTGGACAGCAACATAGCATGCACTTTAAACAGACATAAATGGAGCTACACATGTCCAAACAAGGTGATCCTAGACTTTCTGAAAAGATAATGAAATTATCTACAACTTTGTTATTATCACTTAAGCATAATTCAGTCGTTAAAAAGACCCAACATAACAGGCAAACACTTCTGTCCAAACTTTGGACAGAATATTACATTCATCTTCAAACAGCCATAACTGGAGATCTAAAGCACCCAAGGACTTGAAATAAGACTTTTTAGAAAGCTTGTTAAGTTGTCTACAACTTATTTATAATCATCTCAAGATGATTAAACAGTTAACAAGGCTAACTAACTCAAACAATTAAATCTGTCCAGACTTGGACAGATTCTGACTTCTAACTTCAAACACATGTAACTCAAGTTCTGGACCACCAAAAATAGTGATCCAAGACAATTTAGAAAGCTTATGAAAAACACTATAACTCTTCTATGAACACTAAGACATGATTCATAACTTAAACTAGCCAAACAATTCATTCTGTCAGATCTGCATAGAAAGTATGCAAAACCTGACAGCCAACTTGCAAAAACCATAACTCCTAAACCACTTTGCCTAAAATCATAAAATTTTAGTACAAACAATATAACAAAGTTATCTACAACTTTTATATAGAACACATCTAAAGAAAACATCATTTTCTTTACAAACTAATCACCACTACAGAAACTGTGCATGCAGCAATTTCAGCATTTTAACAAATCACTTCATTCCATATTTGATTAGCATGTGAGCACACATATGAGCTATGAACAATATCAAATACTTATGAACATGAGCACACAATACTTATCTCAGATTAATATGCAACAAAGACAAGCACATAAACATATACATATTGATCCATTGCTATATTTCTATTAACTAGATAATTATTAAACATAGCCATTATCTTTAAGTAACATTGCAAACATATAATTTGGACCTCATATTATTACAGATGATAGATAATGTCAAATCATGACTACTGTAAAAAGAATATATGCTCAGGTCTTATAGATTATTTATTAAAAACATGGCAAGTTGTATTCACAAAAATGCATGTGAGAGTAAAATAAATCTATAAATCATATTTTCTGCAAACACATGGCCATGATACAATTAGCTAAGCTACAACAATATCACAGGAAGGCAGTGAAACTAACTTTTCTATTTTTACATGCAAACATTTGCCATAAATCATTTTAATCCATTTAATGAGCTGAGAAAAAGATAAATTCATAACTAATTCATACATACACAAGAAATCCTGAAATTTTTATCAAAGCACACATGACACATGACAAGCCTACCATACAAATTTCACAGCAAACTAAGTAATTCAACATCAGATATGATTTTCTCCATATTTAAACCTATTTAACACAATTCAATCATCACAGTAGAAACTATCAACTAACACATATTATATAAAACATTCACTGGATAGATCTACTCACAAGGATTTTAAAAAGTGCTCACTTGCAATTTTTGGACAAACACACAATTTATCACGCATTTCCAAAGTTTCGGCCACATTTACTAATTAAACAAAAACGTGAATAAAAACACATTTTGTATCTGGGACCCCTGGATCTGCACAAATTAATTAGGGACTGTTAGTAAACATAGTGAGTCATGGCACTTAACACAAAAACCAAAAAAGAGTTTCAGCTTTGCTAGAAGGGGCTTTCACCATGGATTCACGGGAGGAGCTCGGGAAACTGAGGAGGAGGTCGGCGAGGGAGGTGCCGGAGGCCAGCTTGCTGGGCTAGGGTTCGGGATTCTGCCTTAGGCGCCCTGCTGCTGCTGTTGGTCGGAGGGATGGCTGCCTGCCTCCCTGCTGCCGGCATCCTGCAGTCACGGCCAGGGGGAAGTCGCGACTTCCTGCGGCCTTCCCGGTACCGGCCAGGCAAGAAGAGCAGGGCCGGCTTAGGGTTTGCCGGGGCTGCCGGGCTCTGCTGGAGAGGGCGCCGGCCTACTGGTCGCTGGGGGCTGAGGCGGTCCGCTGCTGGGGTCGCAAGCGCGAGCGGCCGGCCAGTCGCGCGGCCAGAAAAAAAGGCCGTGACCTCACGCCTCCGCGCGGCACTTTCCAGGGCACTCAAGGAGCGGGAAAAGGGAGCCGCTGCCTGCTGTCGCCAAGGGAGGAGAAGGAGCAGGGAGAAAGAAGGCACCATGGCCGCTGCCCTGTTGCTCAAGAAGCAGCAGGAAGGGGAGAATGGAGGAGAGGCCATGGAGGATTGATGCTGGTTTTCTTCTGCTGCAAGGGAGAGAGTGAAAGGAGGGTAGGAGAGGGAGACCGGGCTTTTGCGTGAGCGAGGGGAAAGGGCGGCAGAGGGCACCGCCCCTCTGCGCCAACGGGGAGGAGGCGCGGCCTTGGGAGACAAGCCGCGGCCTCGGGAAAATTTCCCGAGAAAGTTTTTCCCAATTTCATTCCCAATTGGGAGGTTTCCGGAAACTTTCGGTCAAGATCAAAAATTCCAAATACTGATCAAACGGACTCTGATTCCGACGAAACTAATTTTGTTGTCGTCGTCTCGACGAGTACTCTGACTTTCGTTAAAGGTGCTCAGTCAAATTCTCAATCGTTTATCCGGTAATGATCGTCGACGGCAGCTTCGCGGCGACCGAAATTCCAATATTTGCAATACAAACTTAACTGATTTCCAAAACCTGAAAACTGCGTTGTATCTTATCTTGCGAGCTCATTTTCACCCTTTTCGGCACCGATCCAGGTCTCGGCCATAAAACAAAATTTGTTCCTTTCGATCTATACTACAACTTTCGTTTAAGGCACACTAACATGCAAATAACCGAAAATACCGTTCAACTCCGGTCAAAGTGGTCACCCAGTAGGGTCTCTCGTCGGTCGTAATATTTTCCGGTCGTCTGCTCAACACAAAACTTTCATAACTTTTGCTGGTGAGTCCATATAGCGTTGATCAAGCATAATTACAAGACTTGGTTGAACTCCACTGATCTTCTTCAATTAATCCATGATTCATGGCAAAGTTGTGACTCATCATTTCATGTGACTTATTAATTTCAAATTTTGCGAAACTTTTCTACTAGTCACTATAGATAGGAACTCAAGCAGGGAACATAAAAAGTCATGTTTAGCAGTAATCTTGAATATTCCAAAATTGGGCAATCATTTATTAACTTGTGTTGTTAATCATTTTCGGAATAATTTAAACAGAGGCTCTATTTCCGGGGTTGATTCCAAATCTTCAGTCATCACTGACAATACTAGAAATCATCACCTGACAGACCATGTTTGTGTTCAAACTGACTGCTCAACTGGCGTCAAACATCTGAGGTGTTACATCCCTCCCACCTTAAAAGAATCCTGTCCCGAGATTCCGGACGAAAGACTTTTCAAGGGAAGAGAAGCATATCACTTATCCTTAGTGGCTACTGACGACTCAAGATATATGGACTTCTCAGTAGAATAGAAACTATTAGGAATAGAACTACTTCCCAATTTTTCAAGTCATTTCCTGGTTACTAGCTCTTGTGAGAAAAATTTTCCTCTGTTGATTCACATCGAACATCGAGGTGCACTCAGGACACTACTGTTAGGTTGACGGGGAAAACCAAAATTGTACTGCTACATTGGTAGGAATCCATGATAATACTGCCAAATAAAATACTGGATCTTTATCTGGTTGATATTATTACGAAACAACTTCCTTCGAGACCGGGAATAACTGGCTGACTGACAACCACTGTGCATACCATGGTGAATATTTGCTCGGTTAGATAACAATCAAAGCAAAGCTACATAAGGTTTCATGTGTGCAGTTCTCTTCCTCTGATGATAACACTATATTATCTGAGTCTGTTGAGATAGCGGTGAATGTAATAGGTGACGCGATCAATTCCACTCTTCCGCCAATCCTTCTTTACAGGAATTCTCATCTCCATACATTGACAAACACTTAGGTTGAATTTGATGCAACCTCTTGGGTAAAATATCTGCTACCGAATTTTCGTCCTACTAAGCAGGTCAATATCATTCTTCTTCATGATGTAGTTATAATTCAGCCAAACTACTTATTCAACTATATTGATTACAGAGTACTCTTCTCAAAATCACTTAGTAATGCATGGACATAATCTGAAATCTGTTGTTTGACACTTCACTCTGTCATCAATTTGCACTTCTCAGAAGCTGATTTTTGTAAAATACCTTGACTGCTCAATAATAAGGGACTGATTCAGTCTGTCCTTTCTGTTCTTCATCTAATAGAATCCAAAATAAATCTTCTTATAGTACTCCGATGTATTACCAGTCAATCATTAATCGATCTATATTTCTGACTAAGTTACTAGGCTGGTATAGTATCTTGTATTACCATTCAAATATTTCCAAGATAAAGTTGGCCTCAACACGACAGAAACTAGGATGTACGAGTGCCACAAACAACATCAGATGGTTTACAGACTTCTGATATAACACTGTTCTGTGAGACATAGCCTTCATATCTACCAAAGAGTCATTTCTGAATTGGATATTAGCCTTTCCATGGATGAAACCAATCAGTTGTCTCTCAACACTAAAAAGCTCCAAGGTTTCAGCTTTTACTGCAAGCAATGCTGAGTATCTTATCTAATAACACACCATCTCTGTTACTTATCCCGTAGTTGGTACTTATCCATCTTAAGTTTGGTTGTGCCACTTTACTTCACTTTGACCATATATGATGCTCGATCTTTGCTTTTGATTCAACAGAGTCCTTTGTCTACCACCTCTTATAGTTTGTTACTGCTTTCATTAGTAACTGATTCTTGAAAGGGTCATCCTCTTTGCAACATCAAAAAGAAACACCACCACATCTGATCTGCCATAGGGATTTCTTGGAAGGAATATAGGAGATAACAAGGAGAAAGCTTCACGAAAGATAACACATTGGTGTAGTTTCCATAATGAATCTCGACTAGAAACCATGATACCAGCGCGTGCCGAGCAGCACAACCATGTGTGTGCACCCACAGGAGGCTCTCGGTTTCATCGTGGAACCATTAGTTAGTAATCAAGACATCATTATCAAATCCATAACCGATGCGAAATCCTACATGACGTAGATAAATCTTGCATGGAGAAGGCGTCACATGCAAGGCACATGCTAGCAAGAAAAGGATGATCACAAGGTTTGGGAAATCAACAAGGATATGATTTCCAGGACAAAGCATGGCACAAGACAACAAGGATATGTCTGGTGCACATCATGGGCATGACAAGATAAAAGATTACATGAACTTAATTTGGTCCAAACAACAACAAAAGGGCAACCGAGGGGATACATGGATTTGGGCATGGTCTTCACAACTGGGCAAGGCAAACTACAGTCAAAGGCTGAGGTTAGCAGAACCTTAACTTGGTTGGTCAAACCAACTAGGGCCTTCACAACAAGGGGTACAAAACATCTATGGCTTAGGAAACACTTAAAAGGGGGCCAAGCTTGGGTCTACAGGTTAAACAAAAGGCATGGACAGACATAGGTACAGGTCGTTGGCACAAACATTCTAAACCATCAAACAAGACACACAAAGACAGGCCTTAAGCAACAAGGTTCTACTCGGGCATCTCGGAAGGTCGAGAGGACTTGAGCATGATTCTAGACAAAGGTTGACATACCACTCATGTACTCACCGAGGACAAAGGTTGACTAACCAAAGCATCACTTAGATAACAGAACATCTACACATAGCCTTAACAAGCATTGGAAGACACAAACAAACAGCTTAAGCAACCAACACTAATTACCAAGCTCAGACCAACCAAACATCTATCCAAGCACACAAACACATAGACATGCAAAACATGGTGAACAGACGTTGTCATTGTTTTGTTTCTTGTTTACTAGATTGGAGCATAACTTTTTATGTAAAAGCAAACATACCAGGCAAATTAAGGCATAATTGTTTGTTAACTATCATCAATTTACAACTTAAAACTAACAACTCACTTATTTAGTCTATGAAACTAACAACAAGCAAGATGCTCATGCTAGTCTACATTCCAAACAGAAATAAACATATACTAGGTAACAACAACTAACAAGAAGCATGCAACAACTTAATCTGGGGTAGAAGCAAGCAGAACAACAGTTTAAAACATTCTAAACTTGGTATATATGCTAAGATTGCAGTCCACTTAAATTAGTTGCAAGCATTTAGTTCTTACAAGCATATCACTAGTGAGGATTAAAACTAGATTAGAGATCAATTATAAAGCACAGTGCACATAAGAACATAATTCTAGGCATAACCATGTATGAAAACAGTTTGTATACATCTTAAACATGTTAGAGAAGTTCATTGCTTACTCAAATTAAATTCTTTACATGCACTTGTTAATCTCCTTAACTTAGCAAAGTGAATTAGAGAGTGATTCCAATCTATACCCAGAGAACTCTGGAAGATTAGAGTAGCTCACTCCTGCTTTTAGTAGGCTACTACAAGCATTTTAGTATTTTGAAGTAAGTAAAACAACCTACACAAGTCTAGCAAGTAATCATGCTTAAAACAACTTAAACAGGTTTAAGCTATTTAAGGTTGTTTACAACAAGTTTTACATTTTTCTTGCAGTAAACATGATACTTAGAGAGCTATGAAGAATTATTTTCACAAACTTTTAATTCTTATAACTCTAGTTCTCGTCATTGCAAGAAAAGTAAGCATGAACAGGATTACATTTTTATAGCATGGAAAAGCAATTAAACAACATGTTTAGTACATTTCCTTGTTAAAGTATGTTAACACCAAGCTAACAAAACTAGATTTGTAACCTTTGGACACTCTAAGCTTCATTATCCCATTTACAAGTTTAGAAAGCATTTAGCAACTCAAACAAAACTGCCTACAAAACAATTTTAAACAACAAGTTTTATTATTTACTTAGGTGAAGCATCTCAAGACAAAACTAACTCAAAACATTGAATTAAAACTTTAGCATAGTTTTACCACATAAGTAGAACAACACCACACAAGTAATTTACCTACTACAAGACATTACAACATAGGGAGAACTTATAGCCATCAAAAACTAATTGTCTAATACTCTTCCAGCAAACTTTATATAGAGCAAGACAATCACTCAACCTGATGAACTAGCAGGGTCAACCAGACAACATCATATAGGATAGTTACTTCTAGCCTATAACAAGCAATCACTTATTTAGCTAACATGGAAGCATCCCTAAAAACATTGCACACTTAGCAAACATCCCGAACAAGACAACATTACATCTAGCTCAGAGGAACACATGCCATCAACGGAACATTTATTTCTAACTTTTTCCAGCAATCTAGCACATCATGTTGAAGCACTAGTTCACAACAAACTTTACCATTACAGGAACAAAGGTGGGGAAGCATTTCTATGCACAAACAATCAACATTATTTTAGTCACATATAACAACAAATTGTTTATTATTGGAACAAAGGTGAGAAAAGCATGTTCATGAGGAAAGCACAAACAAGATGGATGCTCGTCCTATACGTCCTCACAAATTGCTAGCCCGAGGCGGCAATCACGTTCTATGTCGGTGGCATAACATGCACTCTCGATATAACTAGTCGTGAACTATGCATACGCATTCGGGGTTAGCGTACCTGCAGAAGATCTCTTTTCAGCCCATTCCCACAACAGATATAAATATATTGCAGGAATTTAAATCTAGATACTATCTTAGGTGCATACCCAGTATACACGTAAGTAATATATGCACCAATCAGAATAGTATTACTCCCACAATTACATACCTTCACCCGCATTCGTGTGCTTATGAGTACATGTTCCAGTGCCAAACTAGCTCTCCCCTAGACCAACGGTTGTTTGGTCATGCTCTCACAACTCACATTTACCTGAGCGTAGGTGCGACGTTGCATAAAATAAATTCAACTACCTCACATATATGAGTACATCATATGTGAGGGCTACCTCCAACATTAGACCACAGGGTAGCATAGTGTGGTCATCTATACGTACCTTTTGAGTTGATGTGTCGTTGCAAGAAAGTAAAACCCCCAAAGTTAGTATTACTTAACTAAGCCACCTGAAAGTCCTAATTAGGTGTAACTGGAGTTTGTCGCTAGCACATAATTTTATAAATTAGGTTTTGACTAACTTGCCTACTAGCTAAAGATTTTTAGATAAAATAGGCTTTTTTTTTAAAACAAAACTTTTGTTTTAAAACCATGCACATGACAGTATTATGCTTAACCTTGCGTCGATACCAGCTGTGACAGAACCGACCAATTTATAAGAGCACAAGTGCGAAAACCTCTGCCGGAGCAGCTGAATTAGCACACTTGAGCCCATATAAACCCGATAGTCCGTGAAATCCTGAGGGATTTCAAACTTTTCCAACATCTCAGCCAAGATCGCATGCTCAAGCAAATACGAATCATGTTCACTGAGCTTTGCAGCGGAAATAAAATTACAATAGAGTTCACAAATAATAACACAAGTTGAAATACTTCGAAACAACATAGCTTTGAAATGAATACCATAACATAAGTTGAAATACTTTGCTAGCTTGATTGACATCCTCCAACAACAGCATAAAGAGAAGAAGTAGGGAACTGCCGAGCCCACCGGCACTGGCCATCACCTTTCGGCAGACCTAACCTTCACCTGCAACAAGGTGGGATAAACCCTGAGTACTCGAATGTACTCAGCTAGACTTACCCGTCGTAAACCAGAAATAAAGAGACACCAAAGAGTATGCAAGGCAGATATAATAAGTGGAGTTGGCTAACTTCATTTGCAAAAGGAGCTTAAGATAAAGGGTTCATCATTTTAATTATATGAGCAGTCATCTTTTATCCTATTTCTTAAACTCTAGGTTTTGCACCTGTACTAGAGCACTCACTTGAATCTAGCAAACAATAATATAATACCATATCAGGTTTGCTTATCAATATTTTAGTTGAACCATCATATGTCACATGGAGTTGTATCGTGGTGAAGCTCGCCATAGTTTCCCACTAACCGTGGGAGACGGCGACTCGAATCGAATTCCAAACCAGCTGGTGAAAAACCTTTAATACCAACCCACACTTTCCCCGTCGGGTCCATGCATTGGGTGACCGCTCGATGCTTGTTCGTGGTGGTAATCGTCGCGGTTCAAGCATGGACTGCCCAATTGGAACCTGGCGATGGCCACGCGAGGCAGATCGCATTTCCATACTAGAGGGCACGACACGGGTGGAAACAAGCCCGAACAACGTCTAACCGGCGTTGGGGTCGATGATTACAGCACTGACATATCCCTAAGTAAAAGGGCATGTTCAAAAATGAACGAGGGCCAACATCGATACAAACCTACACGATCCAACGGACGGACTGCCCCAAGTTTCCACACTTGTGCCTTGCCTTCTAGTTGACCGTATTTCATTACTACTCAGGTTCTTTTCCACGATAGCAAATATAGCCAACCGTGATCCGGTAACTACCCATCAGGGGTATTACGGGAACATCCTTAACTACTACTTTTATTAAGCAGGCTAAGCAGTTCTACTTATGAATAAGTAACAGGATAACAAGGCATGTGTAAACAATAATCATGGAATGATAATGCAGCAAGTAGCATTCAATCAACTCCTATACCTAATGCGTCACAGTATAAAAGTACTCAAGTAATTTAATTGTAAAACTGGGAGACTTAGAATGCTCCGGGGCTTGCCTGGGAACCAACACTAGGTTAGTGTTTGTTTGGTGATACTCGCTTGGAGAGCATCTCCGCTGTAGCACTTGCTTAACTCCGCATCTTCGGGTTAATCCACCAAACACCGTCTTCAGGTTTAGCCTCACCATCACGTCCTTCACGATGTATCTACCGGTACCTAAATGAGATGCGCCATGCAAGCGTATGAATGCAAGGGAAACGCTTATGACGCAAACATAAGGCGCACTAATTACTTCGCATAAGCAAAAAGGATAACTACGAAAAGAAGGCATAACTCTAACTCACAACATGGCATGATCATTTCAGCAGGTTAATATTAAAGAAAAGTGTGACACGGTTCATTAAGCACTCAGAGAGGCTAACTATAACAATCAATCAAGACTACATCACACAAATGGAATACATGTATGCACATACAACTCCTATTTTTGTTAAATGAGTCAATCATCATTTTCTAACATATTTATATAATATATCAAGTTTCATAACATGAAATGCATAAACTGAACATTATCATGTCATGACTTTGCATTAAGGATCACATAATCAACATTAAGCTATAGCAATCAATTTTGGATCATTTAGACAGTTTGGACAGCAACATAGCATGCACTTTAAACAGACATAAATGGAGCTACACATGTCCAAACAAGGTGATCCTAGACTTTCTGAAAAGATAATGAAATTATCTACAACTTTGTTATTATCACTTAAGCATAATTCAGTCGTTAAAAAGACCCAACATAACAGGAAAACACTTCTGTCCAAACTTTGGACAGAATATTACATTCATCTTCAAACAGCCATAACTGGAGATCTAAAGCACCCAACGACTTGAAATAAGACTTTTTAGAAAGCTTATTAAGTTGTCTACAACTTATTTATCATCATCTCAAGATGATTAAACAGTTAACAAGGCTAACTAACTCAAACAAGTAAATCTGTCCAGACTTGGACAGATTCTGACTTCTAACTTCAAACACATGTAACTCAAGTTCTAGACCACCAAAAATAGTGATCCAAGACAATTTACAACTCTTCTATTAACACTAAGACATGATTCATAACGTAAACTAGCAAACAATTCATTCTTTCAGATCTGCACAGAATGTATGCAAAACCAGACAGCCAACTTGCAAAAACTATAACTCCTAAACCACTTTGCCTAAAATCATAAAATTTTAGTACAAACAAGATAACGAAGCTATCTACAACTTTTATATAGAACACATCTACAGAAAACATTATTTTCTTTACAAACTAATAACCACTATAGAAACTATGCTTGCAGCAATTTCACAATTTTAACAAATCACTTCATTCCTTATTTGATTAGCATGTGAGCACACATATGAGCTATGAACAACATCAAACACTTATGAACATGAGCACAAAATACTTATCTCAGATTAATATGCAACAAAGACAAGCACATAAACATATACATATTGATCCATTGCTATATTTCTATTAACTAGATAATTATTAAACATAGCCATTATCTTTAAGTAACATTGCAAACATATAATTTGGACCTCATATTATTACAGATGATAGATAATGTCAAATCATGACTACTGTAAAAAGATTTTATGCTCAGGTCTTATAGATTATTTATTAAAAACATGGCAAGTTGTATTCACAAAAATGCATGTGAGAGTAAAATAAATCTATAAATTATATTTTCTGCAAACACATGGCCATGATACAATTAGCTAAGCTACAACAATATCATAGGAAGGTAGTGAAACTACCATTTCTATTTTCACATGCAAACATTTGCCATAAATCATTTTAATCCATTTAATGAGCTGAGAACAAGATAAATTCATAACTAATTCATACATGCACAAGAAATCCTAAACTTTTTATCAAAGCACACATGACACATGACAAGCCTACCATACAAATTTCATAGCAAACTAAGTAATTCAACATCAGATATGATTTTCTCCATATTTAAACCTATTTAACACAATTCAATCATCACAGCAGAAACTATCAACTAACACATATCATATAAAATATTCACTGGATAGATCTACTCACAAGGATTCCAAAAAGTGCTCACTTGCAATTTTTGGACAAACACACAATTTATCACGCATTTCCAAAGTTTCGGCCAGATTTACTAATTAAACAAAAACGTGAATAAAAACACATTTTGCATCTGGGACCCCTGGATCTGCACAAATTAATTAGGGACTGTTAGTAAACATAGTGAGTCATGGCACTTAACACAAAAACCCAAAAAAGAGTTTTAGCTTCGCTAGAACGGGCTTTGACCATGGATTCACGGGAGGAGCTCGGGAAACTGAGGAGGAGGTCGGCGAGGGAGGTGCCGGAGGCCAGCTTGCTGGGCTCGGGTTCAGGATTCTGCCTTAGGCGCCCTGCTGCTGCTGTTGGTCGGAGGGATGGCTGCCTGCCTCCCTGCTGCCGCCTCCCTGCTGCCGGGTTCCTGCAGTCGCGGCCAGGGGGAAGTCACGACTTCCTGCGGCCTTCCCGGTACCGGCCAGGCAAGAAGAGCAGGGCCGGCTTAGGGTTCGCCGGGGCTCCCAGGCTTAGCTGGAGAGGGCGCCGGCCTGCTGGTCGCTGGGGGCTGAGGCGGCCAGCTGCTGGGTCGCAAGCGCGGGCGGCCGGCCAGAGTCGTGCGGCCAGAAAAAAAGGTCGTGACCTCATGGCTCCGCGCGGCACTTTCGAGGGCACTCAAGGAGCGGAAAAACGGAGCCGCTGCCTGCTGTCGCCAAGGGAGGAGAAGGAGCAGGGAGAAAGAAGGCGCCATGGCCGCTGCCCTGTTGCTCAAGAAGTAGCAGGAAGGGGAGAATGGAGGAGAGGCCATGGAGGATTGATGCTGGTTTTCTTTTGCTTTTCTTGTGCTGCAAGGGAGAGAGTGAAAGGAGGGTAGGAGAGGGAGACCGGGCTTTTGCGTGAGCGAGGGGAAAGGGCGGCAGAGGGCACCGCCCCTCTGCGTCAACGGGGAGGAGGCGCGGCCTTGGGAGACGAGTCGTGGCCTCGGGAAATTTTCCCGAGAAATTTTTTCCCAATTTCTTTCCCAATCTGGGAGGTTTCCGGAAACTTTCGGTCAAGATCAAAAATTCCAAATACTGATCAAACGGACTCTGATTCTGACGAAACTAATTTTGTTGTCGTCATCTCGACGAGTACTCCGACTTTCATTAAAGGTGCTCAGTCAAATTCTCAATCATTTATCCGGTAATGATCGTCGACGGCAGCTTCGCGGCATCGCGTTTCTCATCTCCCCACGGCTCGTGATATTTGGGCAACCCTCATGCGCTTCCATGAGGGAACCTCTCAAGTCAAATCTCGTCTCTACGAGTCGCACAAGCGGGAGTATGAGAACTTTCGACACATGCCTGGCGAGAGCATAGAGAGTTTATTCGCTCGCTTTCAGGTGATTGTCAATAGGATGAGAGCAAACAAGGAGTTTTTTCCTTTCGACGATCATGATAGGGCTCTCAAGCTTTTGCATACTCTCGATCGGTCGGTGTGGGACTCAAAGGTCCAGGCGATCATCGAATCGTCTAACTATGAGACCCTCACATGCGACGACCTCTTCAGTAAGCTCAAGTCCAGTGAGATTGATGCCATGGCGAGGGCTTCTTATGAAAATCCTTCTGGCCCGTCGATGGCTTTGCTTTCTGGATCTTCTGCTAACCCCTCTGGAGGATTTGCACTTTCTTCTCTTCTTTCTATCACAGAGGAGCAGCTAGAGCTCATGGGGGATGATGAGTTGGCTCTGCTTGCCAACCGGTTCTCGCGGTTCCACAACAACCGCATGAACCATCGCCGTGGAGGAGGACGCTCTGGATGTTTCGAGTGCGGCGACCCCGACCACTTCATCGCCAACTGTCCCAAGAAGAACAAGCAAGCATTTGGGAAGGGCGATCATGGGCACAAGTACGACTTCGGCAAGCGCAAGGAGAAGTACGTCCCCACGAAGCACAAGTGGAAGGGCGTCTTCAACAAGGAGTACATCAAGAAGAAGTACTTGGAGAAGGCCCAGGCTGAGCAGCGTGCTTTCTTCGCCACGCTCAGCGACGTCGACGACTCGGATGACGACTCCGCTTCCTCAAGCGATGACGAGTCCGAGAAGAAGAAGAAGATCGAGGACAAGTTGAACGGTCTCTGCTTCTTCGCCGACAACGAGGGCTTTTGCACCATGGCCCTCGGCAAGGAGGTCGACAGCCAGCTGGAGGAGATTCCTCAGAACGACGACGACAACGACACCTCCCAGGTATCTCAGACCCCTGACGAGCTTTCTGCTGAGGTCGAGAAACTTACCGCCGCCCTTCTTAGTCAAGATAAGCTGCTTACGCGCGCTGCTAGAGAGCGGAAGGAGTTTAGGCAGAAGTGGGAGGATACGGTGAAGGAGCTTGAGTTTGCCAAGTCCACTGTAGTTGTCTTTGAGGAGGGTGAGTGCGAGATGTGCACCGAGCACATGACTGACCTTCTCACTTTGAGAGGTAAGTATGCTGCTTTGGTTGGAGAGGTGGATGAGCTCCAGGCAAGACCCATGTTGTTGGGTGCGTGCAAGTCTTGTGCAGGCTTGCAATCCGAGTTGGCAGAGAAGGATGCCAAGATTGTATCTCTTGAGAAGGCCAGCTCGGGTAGCACTTGTGTGTCTAGGTGCGCCTTGTGTGAGGGTTTAGAAATGGAGATTGCGAATGTGATGCATGACAAGATGCAAACCGAGGAAGAAAACACATACCTTCAGACCATCTTGTCATGGGTGTCTTGTGGTGAGCCGCAGCTTTGGATGATGATTGCCCAATTCAAGCGTGCTGCTGGAGGTCCTGGTGTAGGTTTTGCTCAGGGTGTTGAGTGTGCTTCCTCTTTTGGCAAGATTGGAGAGTCGAGTGGTCTTAACCCGAGTGAGAAGCCCAACTCCACCACTACTCCCAAACTTACTAAGATTCCACCCAAAGAGCCTCTCAAGCCTAACACCAAAGATGGAGTGTTTGTTGAACCTCTGAGAGCTCCACCCAAGAAACAGACATGGGCTCCAAAACCAAACCACCTCAAGAACATGCTAGACACCATGCCACCTATCCAAGAGGAGCTCATGCCACAGAAAGGCAAAGTGATCCACACCCACTACCGTGAGTACCAACAACCCCCTAAGAGAGCGGTGAGGTACCATTATGAGCACTATGGGAGAGATGGACACTTGAGGGAGTTTTGCTTTTGGCACAAGAGAGAGGAGCGCCGCCCAAAGAAGATGAACAACACGGACATGTACCATCCTTTCCATGATGTACATGTGCCGAATGTTCAAATGAGAGCTGCTAGGCCTAGAGGTCCAATGCCTCAAGGTCCTAGGCCTAGGCCGCAAGGAGGACATGGCCAGCGGAAGCCTGCAGTTGTGGGCTATAGACCCCGTGGCGGTGGCTTTGTAGTTGAGCATTTTCCCCCACCTCGTTTTGAGTATCGCGATGGACGCTCTTCCCTTAGCGGACCACGTTTTCCTATACGTGGTGATCGCTTTCCCCGTAGGCGTGCTAGGAATGGTTTTGCTACTAACCGTTCTTTTGAGCAGCCGGCCCAACACTGGTATAATTCCCATTTTATTCACCCCCAGTGTTGGACCGTATGCTCACCCTATGTATTTTTATTGATGTAGGTAAAACGATTGGAGAACGTTTGGTTGGTGGATTCCGGGTGTTCGAGGCACATGACCGGAAACGCCAAGTGGTTCTCCAGTCTTAGTCCTGTTGCCGGAAAGGAATTTATCACCTTCGACGACAATAGCAAAGGTAAAGTGTTGTCTCGTGGGTCGGTGCGAGTTAATGACCACTTTGTGTTGCACGATGTTGCTCTTGTTTCTAACTTGCATTTTAACCTTCTTTCTGTTTCACAACTTTTTGAGGATGACTACGAGATTCATTTTAAGCTGAATCTCAGTCGTATTTTGGACCCTCAGGGCAATCTCATATGTTTGATTTCGCCCTTTGGGAAAGTCTTTCATGCGAATTTCTCAGAGTCGTTTGGGATTTCTCGTTGTCTTTTGGCTGGACCTTCCTCCTCTATTCTTTGGAAGTGGCATAGGAGACTCGGTCACCTGAGCTTCGACTTGCTTGCAAGGCTTAGTTCACTTGGCTTAATCCGAGGATTACCCAAGTTGTCCATGGAGAAGGATCTTGTTTGCCATTCTTGTAGACATGGGAAGATGGTTGCTGCTCCCCACCATCCAGTGACTCAGGTCATGACAAAGCGCCCTGGAGAGCTTTTGCACATGGATCTTGTTGGTCCGGCTCGGGTGAGCTCGGTTGGGGGGAAGTGGTACGTACTTGTTGTTGTTGATGATTTTTCGAGATATTCGTGGGTCTTCTTTTTGACTGAGAAGACTGAGACTTTCTCTTTTGCTTGCAATCTGATTTTGCGTCTTCAGAATGAGTTCCCTATGAACTCAATGCGAGCTATTCGGAGTGATAATGGTTCCGAGTTTAAAAACTCGGATTTTGAGAAGTTTTGTAACTCTTTTGGTTTAGAGCATCAGTTTTCTTCCCCTTACACACCGCCACAAAATGGTGTTGTAGAGAGGAAGAATCGGACCCTTGTTGAGATGGCCAGGATGATGCTCGATGAGCATAGGACTCCTAGGCGGTATTGGGTCGAAGCTATGAACACTACATGCTATATTTCCAATCGCATTTTTCTCCGAGCTTTCTTGAAAAAGACTTCTTATGAGTTGTGTTTTGGAAAACAACCCAAAGTGAGTTATTTTAGAGTTTTTGGTTGCCATTGTTTTATACTCAAGAAAGGCAACTTGGACAAGTTTGAGTCTCGTTCTTCTGACGGTGTATTTTTGGGTTATGGCACTCATACTCGCGCATATCGTGTACTTAACCTTGATACTAACCGAGTCGTGGAGACATCCGATGTCACCTTCGACGAGACCATGGTTTGTCCTTCTTCTAGATTTGAGCGTGCAGGTGATCATGAGGTTGGCGAGCCTCTTTTTGATGATGGGGATGAGGGTGCTGAAGGGATGGATGATCCAGCACCACCTCCACCTGTTGTGCCGCAAGCATCGGCTTCTACTACGACGACTCACGGCCCCAACCCCTCTTCGTCGACTACTTGGGGGCCGTGGGATCCGCCACCTCGGGCTGTACCTTTTGTACCTAAGGAGGCGCCAGCTGCTGTTGAGGTGGAGGTTTCTTCAGCTCTGGAGGCGCCACGACACATTCAGCGCCAACACCCGCCTCAACAGATGATCAGCAGCATCAATGAACGTGTCACTTGGTCAAGGTGACAACAAATCTCTCACTTTGCTCATTCTGCATTTGTTGCTGATTTTGAACCCTGAGATGTTGAACATGCTTTATCTGATCCGGATTGGGTTAATGCCATGCATGAGGAGTTAGAAAATTTTGAGAGAAATCGGGTTTGGGTTTTGGTTCCACCTCCTCCTGAGTGTCACCCTATTGGTACAAAATGGGTTTTCAAAAACAAACAAGGAGAGGATGGCCACATTGTGAGAAACAAGGTCAGACTTGTAGCTCATGGGTATAGTCTAAAGGAAGGGATGGACTATGAGGAGACGTTTGCTCCTGTAGCTCGTTTGGAGGCGATTAGGATACTCTTGGCTTTTGCTGCATCCAAAGGGTTTAAACTTTTTCAAATGGATGTCAAGAGTGCCTTCTTAAATGACTACATAGAAGAAGAGGTGTATGTGAAACAACCCCCGGTTTTGAAAATCTCAAGTTTCTAAACCATGTTTTTAAACTTCACAAAGCTTTATATGGTTTGAAACAAGCCCCTAGAGCCTGGTATGATAGGTTGAAAACCTTTTTGCTTGCTAAGGGTTTTAAAATGGGATGTTTGGATAAAACGCTTTTTCTCCTCAAGCAAGGCAATGACACTCTCTTGGTCCAGATTTACGTGGATGATATCATTTTCGGTGGTTCTTCTCACGCTTTGCTTGCCAAAATTGCAGATCTTATGAGCAGGGAGATTGAGATGAGCATGATGGGCGAGTTGACATTCTTTCTCGGGTTGCAAATTAAGCAATCCCGAGAGGGAACGTTTCTGCACCAGGGCAAGTATACTAGAGACATATTGAAGAAGTTCGATATGGGTGAGGCCAAGCCTCTACCAACACCCATGTCGACCACGACGGCCCTGGATGCGAACAAGGATGGAGAAGTTGTGGACCAGAAGGAGTACCGAGGTATGATCGGGTCGCTGCTCTACCTGACGGCGACACGCCCGGACATCCAGTTCACGGTGTGTCTTTGCGCACGATTTCAGTCGTCGCCACGCACCTCTCACCGTCAGGCGGTCAAGCGCATTATGAGGTACTTATGCTTCACTCCAGAGTTTGGGATTTGGTATTCTTCTTTCTCCACCCTCTCCCTTTGCGGTTATTCTGATGCCGATTTTGCTGGTTGCCGACTTGATCGCAAGTCCACTTCTGGGACTTGTCAGTTTATTGGTTCTGTTGGCACAAAATGTGGCGCACTGTGCCTCACACACAGCAAGCCAGAAAGCATGGCTTCAATCGGGTGCCCGGGCGATTCAAAATCCGGAAACCTGCCAGTCGGTTTGACCTGAAAACCAACAAGGGATAAAACTGTGAGAATAAAACTGGAACATGCCGGGTGAGACGAGACAGTTCCATATTTATGGCCCTGAAGCCACTTTCAACGACAAGCAGCTTACATCGTTTCAACGGAAACCCCTTCTTTCTCAGAATAGCCGATCGCATAAGTAGTTGCCGAATCCTTGGAAATTAGCCGACCGCATGGACACTTGCCGAATGCCTCATACGCCCATCTCTCGCACACTGGCCTATCTATCATCTCCTTGTGCATGCGAAAATCTGGTGTTAACACATGCCCCCTAATTTTGGGATAAATATTTATTCCAAAATTCCTTTCTCCCGAACTACTGACGTGGAACCTCTGGAAGCGTCTACTCTCATGGAAATTCCGCGTGCCATAATTGCCTTACCTGCCGATTCATCTCCCGATGCACCCTTTGGGGTTCTTTTAAGTCACCCTTCACTTCATTTCGGCTTACTCCCTCAAGCTCCCCTGTTTCAATCTCAAAACCAAGAAAAACCCTTCTTTCTCCTATCATCACCCAATCCAATCCAGAAGATGTCCTCCGTGGCGAGCAAACACAGCTTCGAGCTTGGCATCTCCAGCACTTCCAGGAAGAGGTTGCTCCCTTCTATTTTGTTTAAAAATAGAGCAGCCGTCCTTACTTCGTTACTTTTGCTTAGGAGGATCGATGATGACTTCCTTCAGCTTGATTTGGAGGAGAGGAATCAGGAGTTTATTCGAGTCTCCCAGGAGCGTGACATCTCTCAAGATCGAGCCGCTGGTGAATATTTTTACCATTTCTGTCTTTGCTTCCCCTTTTGCTTTTACTTACTCTTCTCCATCTCAGTTCTGGGGGCCAAACTTCGTGCTCTTGAAGCTGCCGTCGCCAAGCTTGCCATCACGACCAACGCAGCAGGCACGACAGCCTTGGATCGGGTGAACGAGGTTAACCGAATCATACCCAATATCTCCAGGGCTAGCATGGGATACGGCGCAGCGCTTGCCTTCAACGCTGTACGGATTCACTCCGATGCCGATTATCGCAGATTCGACGTCTGTGAGCGGGGGCTGGAATATAGAGTAGCACATTCTGTGGATGATATGAAGGAAGCTGGAATAGATCTGGCTGATTCCTTCGACCATGATCTCCCGATTAGCCATAGGATAGAGTGGACGAACTGATTTTTCACAGTAATCTTGTGTCCCCCTTTTTGTAAATAAAAAGTCCTTCTGTTTGATCCCTGAAATCAATTCTGATCCTTCGAGATCAATGTGTGTTTTGCTTCGTGCATTAATCACTGACTTCTATTTTTGCTCTAAAGGCGATGTATGTCTCATCAGCTATTGCTGCCAATCATGTCAGTCACCCCTGTTCTTGTAAGCGATTGTCGTAATCGGTTATTTTCAGATCTAGTGTTCCAGATCCCTTCTCAATTTTCCAATCCATGACGATGTCAAGATGGTACTTCTCAATTCGAAGACCATTTGCAAACTTACTGTCTTCGGTGCTAATCGGTAATATGAATCTCCAAACAATCAACCGAAATTGAATTCTTCATGCGTCAACGATTCTCAGCCAAATTCTATCACCTTCCTGACTCTGGAGTCACGATCTCCTCAAGTCAGCAAAAAAAAATCTGGCACGTTCCAACAACGGCCCATAAGTCATGAAGAACCCTAACCCGACGCCTGGTTTTCCGGGGTGCAAGCCACGGTTCCATAAATATGACCCTACACAGGCCACCACCTTCAACCGAATAGTTTGACTCGCAATTTCTCCATTCTCCAGCTCCTGACTCAAAACAAAGAGAAAACCTTTGCCTGTATTTTCATCAATGGCAGGCAATAGTGACCACGGCAAACGTCTTATTGAAGAAGAAGGAAATTGAGCTCCGACTCGTCAGTGTTATGGGTAAAAATTAGTTTCTTGCCCCCTTGTGGTAGTTTCTCCTGTTTCTTCGTCCCTAATTCTCTATTCATCTTCCCCATAGGATGAGGGTTTTCTCTAGTCAAACCCGGATTCCTTTCCCAGAAACGGCAGCTCTACCAAGCTTTTCAACTCTTTCTTCTGGGTCATCAAACTCCTCTCAGTCTAATGACTCACCTCGGTACACCCGTTTGGACGCTCTCCGGTATCGCGAGGAGAGGGACAAGGCCCAGAAGGAGTTGGAGGACACATCCAAGAAGTATGGCATTGAGGATGCCGAATGGGAGGACCAACGGAAGCAGCTTTGCAACGCCATTACTGGTTTGACGTCTATCGTTCATTTCATCTCCTTTTGGCCTTTCCCTGCATCATGAACTCACTCTTTCTTCCCTCAGCTCTTTCCGCAGAGAATGACCGTCTGAGGGTGGCGGCGAACAGAGTTGCCGACAAAGTGAATGCACACGGGAATTCAGCTGAGGCGCGTCTTGACGCTACGGATGGCCGTATAGATCAGGCCGTCATCCAAGGTGTGCACCTTGGCGTCTCCCTTGGGTTAGCGGCGATGAGCTCTTGGACCAAAGAGAACTATTCCTTTCTACCAGTCGGCTTCGCAGGCGGATGTCTAGATGAAATTGAAGGCATTGAAGTTTATGATGATCATGCCGCTGCTCTCGCCAGAGTCACCAATCCACAGTCTGTTCTGAACAGATTATTCTAGGAGTAGTTTGTACTAGGACAAATCTGCAAACGAATAAACGAAGTTGTTTTTTCTCTAAATAATGTATGTCTGCATCTCCTGATTACCTCAGCGATTTTCCCGATTGCAACATTTCTTCATAAAAACGCTTGCCGAACACATGACATCACCTTAGCCGACTAGATCTCGTCTTGACATGTCATATCACTCAGCATCTTACTTACTGTGCTTCACCTTTCTCTCCTCCCAATAAACCTGCTAACTTGAAAAAATGCTAAGGCCACCAAGGTTATGAACATTTTTTGCACTAAAGGCGACACATGTCATGTCGGCTATTCTCCGAACTCTTGGAGCATTTTTCTGCTAAAGGCGATGCTTTACATCGGCTATCTTTGCACACGAATATTCCTAAATCTGCTCACATAATTATCACGCATTCAGCATTTAATAAGTAGTGCCGAAGCTTGGTACACGAGTAATACACATAAACAAAGTTTCTTTGTAGCCGAATACCTCGTATTCGGGTCTTGACAGCTTTCGGCTAAGGTAAGCTATTACTCCTTCTTTTCCTTCAAATTCTTGTATAAGGGCCGATCCTATTGTTAGGCTATCGGCCGCCACGTACAACTTGAAAGATTTACCAAGCTGTGGAAGTACAAGCACTGATGGTGCCTTTAATTTCACCAAAAGCCCTCTGTTGTACATCACCCCATACGAATTTTTGATCCCACTTTCAGTAACGGAGAAAAAGGCAGAACTCTTTCCGAAGGTTCATCAATTTCAATCCATCCTCTGGATCCAGATTTGTACTGACATACATTGGTCCTGTTTTGGCTTCATCACCAACATTTATTTCTTCCAATTTATCAGCGACACAAAACCTCGCCCCAACTTTCCTCCGTTACCATCAATTGGATTATCCATTTAAAAATTGCTCTGAGAGCCGACTGCCTGGATCGGCTGTTGGTCTTTGTCGAAAACATTCACAGGACCTTCCTTCCAAACTCTTCCAGAGAAGCACTCGACACCATCATATTCCCAGTAAACAGGCTCTGCAGTAGCAACACTCACCGAATCAACAGCATGGACAACTTCGACGTCATCTCCAATCCATTGGATGAGGATTTGATGCATAGTTGACGGAATGCAGCAGTTTGCATGTATCCAGTCCCTTCCTAAAAGCAAACTATATGCCCCCTTGCCATCGATGACGAAGAAGGTAGTAATCAAAGTTTTTGATCCGATCATCAATTCAACATGAACTACTCCTCGAGTATCAGAAGGATTGCTAGCAAAGTCTCTCAACACCATGTCGGTTTTCAATAACTCCTCACTTGCCATCCCAAGTTTCCTGAAGGTAGTATATGGCATGATATTTATGGCAGCTCCTCTGTCAATAAACATTTTGGTTAATGGCTTGCCATCAATGTACCCCTTCACATAAAGTGGCTTCAAGTGTCGATGCTTGGCTGGTTTATCAAAAACTGCCCGTTGGGTCAGAACGAGTTGAGCCATCAGATCCTGGTATTCGTCTTCGTCAAAATCCGAATACACCTCTTCTCGGACACTTTGATCTCCGGGAGCTATGAATTCTGATGGGAGAAAGAATGTCATGCATGCATTAGCCGAACGATCACCCTCATCAGGCTTTTCTCTAGGACGCCAAATTTGCCTTGTTTTGGTGCCTGCTTGTACCAATTCTTTGTTTCTTAGGCGTTGCACCATCCTTTTCTGGCTCTTTCTCAGTCCTGGCGGACACCATTACCCTCTCTGCCAAACATATTCATGGTATTCCTCCTCCTCAGTACGAGCCCAATCTCGATCGATAAATCGTTCCCCTTGCCGATTTTCGGAATTACCCATTTTTAAGCGTCGATCGTCCTTGAGGGGTTGCACCCCAAGCCTTTCATGGACCGAACAGCGGTTGACTCGAGACTGCCTGTATTTAGAATATTGACAACTGCATTCAGGGCAATTGTTCTTAGCAGGCAGCTTCAAGCCTTCATTCCAGCAATATTTGAAAAATGAGCACCCCCAATGAGATTGCTCTTGCTCTCTCATATATTCTTGTTCCTATCGGTACATCCTCTCTTCATACCTCTGCTGTTCTTCTATGAACTCTTGTTCCTCATAAAACTTTCGCTTCTGGTACCGTTCCCGCTCCTGACGCCACTTGTTCAACAAAATACGTGACGTAATCCTGGGCCTGGAAGCTTCTCCCCTTTCAGTTTGGCTATTCTGGAAAGGAACTTGTTGCCGAAATTCTTCATTTGTAATCTGCCGATCGGGGTCAACAGCACCGGTCTTCCTTGCTCTATCGGAGGTTAACACCTTCATCTTATTCTTGCCCCTGGGGTCATCTGCATTAACCATGTTAATAGAGAAAGATATGGTATTTTGTCCAAAAGGGCTACCATCAATTTTCATTTTTCCATCGAACTTCAAATGCCCTTCTTGGATAGCTTTCTAGATCCACACTCTGAACACTCGACAATCGTTTATAGAGTGGGATCTGGTATTATGGAAACCACAATACTTCTTGTCTTTAACCCCTTCAGGGTGCAGCATGGGATGGCCTTCTGGTAGCTTGATGCGTCCCTCTTTCAACAATAATTCAAATAACTTATCTGATTTGGAAACATCAAAGTCATAGGTACCCTTTTGTTGCCTCAGCCATCGTTGATTGACTTGAGTCGGCTCCTTCGTTCAGACTAACTCAGCTGCAGCTATTTCATCTTCGTCATCATACTCCATTGCTTCTTCTAAGAAGGCCTGATACATCTCACTAGCCACATCTCCTTTCTGGAATTGGTTGTTTCTCCTAAACCCCTGAGCCTGACTATTCATCATCGCCAATTGTTGTGATAATTGCCCAAGATCATCAAACTCCATACCAAACAGCTTTTCCCTGATATTCGGCAACATGCCAGTTATAGCTATCCCTGGCAATTGATCATCTGGCAAATTTAGGGAATAGCAGAGATTTTTAGTCTCCCTAAATCTGCGCAAATATTCTTGGGGCGTCTCATTAGCTCTCATTTTCAAACTCATGAGGTCAACCAACTTCTTCTCATTGGTACCCGTAAAGAAATACGCATGGAATTTCTGTTCTAGCTCTGCCCATGTATTAATAGAATTTGTCGGCAAGGACGTGAACCATGAGAAAGTTGGTCCTATTAATGACAGTGGAAAATACCAGATTCTCCAAGCCTCATCTGCAGATGCCTCTCCAAGTTGCATCAAGTAACGGCTGATGTGTTCTATAGTACTAGTGTCATCTTGGCCCAAAAACTTAGTGAGATCAGTAGGAGGTTTCACCCTTGGAGGAAGTGCCGCTCGGTTATACCATTCCGGGTAAGGAGACTTATAAGCGTAGGACTGACTCTTTGGCTTCAGGCCGAATTGATTTTGCATCATGTCGGTCATCCTATGCATGATGAGGTCAACACTTGAATCTTGAGCCGCATGTGTTTGACCTCCAAGAAACGCCCCTGTTGAGTTTTTATAGCCCGGGTTCGGGAAAGCATCAATCGCACTGTAGTCAACAAACTCTTGATATCCATCCCCATACAAGTTCTTCTGCAACCTATTTGTTGCTGGAGATACTCTGAAGGCAGAATGCGGGACGTTTCCCATCGTGCCGAATGCGAGTTGGCCATGAGTTGTGGGAGGTTGCTGCCCCTGGTGAAGGACCATCCCACCTTTGCTTGAACCAACCCCGCTGTCTTCAGCAATTTTTCTTTGATGTTGGGGTACGGGAAATAACAGCGGTCCTTGCATCGGGCCGGCAGCTTCTTCAAAACCTTTATCAACCGTCGGGCCAAAAATACCAACCATGATGGCACGAAAGGTATTTAAGAAAGCCGATTGATGACTTGTCGTGGCCTCTGCCGTAGCTTTGTACATCAGTTTGGATAGTCTCTGAGTATCTTCCTCGTCGGTGTTATCAGACTAATGAGGAAGGAGAGTTCTTGGGAGGGGCTGCTTCTGGAAAACCTTATTACTCTTATTCTTAGAGAAGGACATCAAGCATGTGCGCTGAAACTCATCGGATGCTTGTTGTACTACATTCTTCAAGTCTACTAGCAGCTCCTCCATAGTCACTTCCAGAACTTGGGTGCTGTCGATCTCAGGCATCTTGGAATGTTGTGTCCCACCGGGCGTGCCAAAAAGTGTGTTGGCACAAAATGTGGTGCACTGTGCCTCACACACAGCAAGCCGGAAAGTGTGGCTTCAATCGGGTGCCCGGGCGATTCGTAATCCGGAAACGTGCCAGTTGGTTTGACCTGAAAACCAACAAGGGATAAAACTGTGAGAATAAAACTAGAACATGCCAGGTGAGACCAGACAGTTCCATATTTACGGCCCTGAAGCCACTTTCAACGACATGCAGCTATAGAAGTTGCCTGTCAAGCACGTTTATAGAATTATTCGGCTAGTATGAAAGAAAGCATATGAAAGCGTTGATTGCCGAATACACGTATTGGGAAAGGCATGCTTAAACAAATAAGAATAAATTATGAATTGACGTATAACCAAGTTCGGCAAACCAGCCGAATTGGGGTCCATGAAGAAGGAACATGCATATAAACACGATCAGACTAATCTAAAACCTGCATCTGCCGCACAATACCTAGTTTTATCAAAGTTCAAGCATGATTGACATGTATGAACCCACAACATGTAACAATCTAGATTAGAAATTAATCCGGCCATCATAATCGTGCAATCTATAAGAGATATCATGAAAACAACGATTATTGGAGCATAGATAACCTTGTAAAGAAAGGCCGAACAAAATCAATCTAGATTGGGCAAAAGAGTGTTACAAAATTAACTAAAACATGCAACACATGATAACTTAATGAATCTATTAGATCTACCGAATCTAATAGAGCCGATAACTATCTCGCTTTTGCTAAACGTATCAATAAACGCCTGCCGCACGGTATTTACTCATAAGCAAAGCATAAGCAAAGACTTCTTGAATATTAACAAAGGTCCATCTCACGACCAATGGAAACAAACAAGACTACTTGCATCACATCTAAATCCACCGCATGATACTAGACATGATAACAAGGTTGTCGGGACTTACGGAGGTCGACGGATCGATGATTCCTCTCGAATAACTCGACAACACGACAAAGGACTCGAAGATGGCACGGGGCCGATTTGTATTGATATGGTTGTGAACAGTTTTACAATGGCCAAGAGTTTATATTTATACCCTGTACGTAACACAAGTCCTAAGAGGACACGACTATGAAATATTAAAGGAAAATACAATATTTTTTCAGCCTTCGGCACCCTTCAGAATCTTCATTGCCTTAATTATCGCAATTTTGTTGCTCTATCGGCTCTTGCTTCCATCGTTTCAACGGAAACCCCTTCTTTCTCAGAATAGTCGATCGCATAAGTAGTTGCTGAATCCTTGGAAATTAGCCGACCGTATGGACACTTGCCGAATGCCTCATACGCCCATCTCTCGCACACTGGCCTATCTGTCATCTCCTTGTGCGTGTGAAAATCTGGTGTTAACAGGTTCTTCTCTTGTATCTTGGTCTTCTCGCAAGCAGTCTAGCGTCGCCCAGTCTACCACAGAGGCTGAGTATGTTGCTGCGGCTAGCTGCTATTCTCAATTGCTTTGGATGATGGCCACTTTGCGTGATTTTGGTCTGAGCTTTTCTCACGTTCCCTTGCATTATGACAGCACGAGTGCTATTAGCGTTGCTAAGAACCCCGTGCTGCATTCTAAGACCAAACACATTGATGTGCGCTTTTATTTTCTGCGAGACCACTGTGAGAAGGGTGATATCTACGTTTGCCATCTCGATACTCATCATCAATTGGCAGATATTTTCACCAAGCCTTTGGACCAATCAACTTTTGCTAGGTTGAGAGGTGAGTTTGGTGTGTGTTTCCCCTTTTAGATGGGGGGAACATTTTGGTTATTGTATCATAGACTGACTCTTTTTCTTTCGTTTTGTTTTCATTTCTGATAAGTTAGTCTTTGCGTTTCATCATGCATGTTTTTGCATTTCGAGCTTCATGTATATAATCTTTAGAATGTGATTATGCTCTATCTAGTATGCTCCGATGCTATATGATGATGCTTGTAGCTTATGCTCTTTTTGATCACTGATACATGTTGTGAGCTGAGTTTTTTTATGAATGGTGAACTTGCTTAATGAACATAAAAATTGAAATTGTTCACCATTGAGATATGCAACTAGCATGTGTAGAATGTGTCCAAATCACTTGTGTTTTTCATATATGCTAGGTTGCTATGTCTCTATTTCTGAGTCATTCACTTGCTTGGTATGTTCATATTCTGTTACTAAATTGAACCAAGTTTTAAAGTGAATTGAAAAGATCGAGATGGGATTGCTTGTCAACACATCACGGTATCGAGACTGTTTCTTATTGCACTTTGAGTTAAACTTGAGCCGTGTAGTGTATGACCAAAACCGATGCTTTAAGCTTCTGATTGCTTCAGCATAGGCTTAGCTCGGTTGAAAAGTTAGGCAATGACAAGCCTTCAACCTCTCGCAATCACATGTTGAATTTCAAACTTGTGTAATTTCACTGCTGCAACTCCGATTAAAATCCGAAATCACAAGTATATGTTTCATTCTGAAGCATGATGATTGAACTTTGCTAGGGGTAGTTCACCTTGTATACATGTTTAGCACTTGCTTGACTTCCTGTCTATACATGTTAAGTGCTATTTTGATGGTGAATACTTTTTGGCTAAAACTGCTCACTTTGCTCATATGTTCATATTTCGTATTTGGTGATCAGTTTGAGTCTTTGCTGGCATGTATGCTTATTGTTGAGTCATTGGAGTTATACTCTGTAGAGCATCTTTTCATTCTGTTGAATATATTCCTGAAGCTGCTAACTTGCATTTTTGTCTCATATGCATTTGGAAGGAAGAAGTTTGCCTGATAGTGCATTATCAACTAAGGGGGAGAAATTTGTCAAATCATAAGGGGGAGAAATCATAAAATCATATCCTAGTTGTGTGCACTATTGGAGGGGGAGTTTGCTCGCTTGTGTTTGTTGAATCTTCAATTGGTTTGGAGCATTTTTCCAATTGGCTCGGAGCATTTTTGGTAGCTAGTTGTGTTGAGCCTTTGTCTCTTTCTTGAGGGACTAGTGACTTTGTCTATTTGCTCTTCTCTTTGTATCGAGCTCTTTTGCTTTTCAGTTGGCATTCCTTCAGTTGGTATCAAGCTTTCTTGCTAGCGGTGTTGAGCCCGTTCTACCTCTTCTTGAGGGCTAGCCCAATTTTGCTTGATTGTCAACTGATTTTTCAATTGGTGTCGAGCTTTCCTGCTAGCGGTGTTGAGCCTGTTCTACCTCTTCTTGAGGGCTAGCTTTGCTTTGCTTGGTTGCGTCGAGCCGTTGCCCATGTCTTTGGGGACCAAGTTGTTTTGCTCTTTCACTTGACCTTCTTCTGGCTTTGATATGCTTTTGGGTCATTTGGACGAGTTCTCTACTTCTCCTTCTTCCTCCTACTTCTACCTTCATTATGATTTGTGTTGGTAGTTGACAATGCACTCATCAAGGGGTAGATTGCGGATACATGGGTGTATGCCGGATCTTGAGTGATGAGTGATTCTCAACTGGTTTGATGCGCATGTTCCTTGGCTTGTGTTGTGCAGGTGTCGAGCACGGATACAGTGATCGAAGGCAAGGTGAAGGCCAAGTAGAGACGTGTCGTGCCGATGGACTGGGAGCGCTGAAGGGCAGACGTGAGGCTTGGACTGAGGGACCGGTGGCCTGAGGATCAGCTGTGGTGGCTCACAGCCTGGGACAGCGACGAGCGGAGACTTGCGGGGCACAGTGTTGCTCGGGTCAAGGACCTGGGGACATGTGTCGGTGGACGAGGTGCACGGGTGGTGCATCCCCTCTACGGCTCGGTTTGGTGGTTGAGCCACAGAAAAACCACCGGTGGACGGTTTCCAGGTTTGGGCCACAAAACTTGGGTGCTGCGGGTTTGCTGAGTTTGGTCCACAAAACTCGGGCTGAGGACGGTTTCCAGGTTTGGGCATCAAAACCTGGGCGCCGGCGGGTTTCTGAGTTTGGGCCACAAAACTCAGGCGATGGACGGCTAGTTTCCCGGTTTGGGCCTCAAAACTAGGGGTTGGTCGTGAAGGCTAGTTTCCCAGTTTGGGCCTCAAAACCAGGGGCGAGGTCCGTGAAAAGGACGAGCAGAGCGGAGGCGGCACGTGGCGGTAATCGGTGTGGTTGCATCGAGGCAACGCTACCAGTTGTGCGGGCGTGGTCGTCGGATCAGCATCTTCTTCGAGTTGGTCCAAAATAACCCTAGGGTTTAGCTGGTTCGCTCTGTAATTAGTTAGGGGTAGAGTGGGAACTAGAATTAGGATAAGTAGAGGGAGACACCCACCTCCCATCCTATCTCAGTCATTTGCTATTCTCCACTTAGGGTTTCCTGCTTCCCATTCCCTGTTGTAGCTACTGAGATCCGCAGAGATGGTGAACAATACCTCTGTGTATTTGCTTTTTGAGGAAACGAGACCGTAATCTCGTTGTCTCCTCGTGGGGACAAATTTTGGCTGGAAATTGAGATCGAATCGCGTTCTTCCCTGTGTGTTCTTCGCGTTTTCGTTTTTGGCCTTCTCGGAGATTTGCCTCGTCCTTCTTCTCCGTGAGTTGGTTTTCGATTTCGTTTGAACCACTTTGTGCACGAACGGATTTGTGATCTTTTGACCGAAGGAATTGCATTCTAATCACTTGTAGCAACAGATCGGTCAAGTTTCGTTTTGGATCAACTTTTCTCCTCTCTTCCCAATTTTCTTTGATTCATCGATTTGGAGATAGGTTCGAGCCATGATCTCTTAGGAGTAGCTCACTATCCTCCTTGTAACTCCTCTCACCAAGTTTGAACCCTAGTGGTTTCGTTTTGGGTGAGATCGAGTTGAATCGGTGGATGAACAGCACAAAATCGGGGTGACCGGACGCTCGGTTCAGGATGACCGGACGCTTGACCTAGAGTCCGGTCGATGAACACGTTCACTGTGTTTCGCTTGCGACTTGACTGGACACTCGATTTGCAAACGACCGGACGCAACACTTCCACTATTCATCGGGTGTTTCTCTGTTGACCGGACGCTCGAGCCTAGACCGGACGCTCCTCTTCTGTGAGTCGGGTCACAAACAGTAAGGGTCCAGAAATGTTTTTCTCATACCGGACGTGTCCGGTGGTCTCTGACCGGACGCAGGCAGAGTCTAGTCAGGTGTGTTCTGCGCGCTTTCGTCTGCGGTTTGTTCGTCCGTTGTTGGTTTTGGTTTCCGTATTTTGCGTTGGGTCTCTTGGGTTGTGTAGTGTCCCGCTGTGCTTCTTGGAAGCATCCACCCTACATCTAGGTTCGTGGACACTCGCAAGCTCTAGGGTTGATTCTCGGGACAGTGGCGACAAGTTTCTGAAAAGAAATTTGAATCTCCCATTCACCCCCCCCCCCCCCTCTGGTCACTTTCTGGTAGCACTTTTGGTCCTTCAGCCTTAACATCATTGCTTCCTCCTGCTAACTCAACTGCTTGAGCATACAGCCTGAGCCACCGCTTGGGTTCTGTCTTCCCATCATACTTTGAGTAGTTCCCGGGTTTGAACTTTCGAGGGAACGGTATTGCTCGGAGCCTCTGGGAAAAACATGGAAAGCGATCGACAGCGTCGGATGCTAGAATATTGACTCCTTGGTAAGATTATCCGGCTCCTCCTTTGGCTTGATCAGGTACTCGGTTGCACAGACGACTCCTTGCTGGAGCCCGACCGAGCCGCTCATGAACGGGTCGTCTTTAGCTGGGGTGAGATGAAGCTTGTTCGTCAGCTAGGGACTCGAGGTGAGCTGTAGCACGGTAGTATGAAGCATGATCAACCGTCGTTCTTCATCAGAGGTGCGGTTGACCTTGGCTCCCAACTCTGTGGCTAAGGCCAAGATGTTTTGGTAGGGTGTCTGGTACACTTTGTGACCAGCTACCCTCATGAATTTAGGCTCGAGGTTGCGCGAGCAGTCGGCTCGTCGTCGATCGTGATCCTCGTGGGACTGAATTTCCTGGTCCCTGTCTCAACGAGCTTGGCGCTCGGCTTCATCTTCCAAACGCCTGCGGGTGTTATATTCCTCAAGCCATACTTGATAGCGTTCCATGGCCTCCTTTCGATGAGTTGCCCGTCTTCTGCGAGCATCTTTGGCCTGATTTCTTCGTATTCTTTCTGCCTTTATTGACTCGGTTTCTCCGTGTCCTTCTGGGTCGTTATCGGATATCATACTCAAGGTTTCGTCATCTCGGAGGACATCTGGAGGAGTTGGAGGTCGTAGAGATGACTGGTGTCTTGCCATGAAGACCACCCGAGTGTAACCCTGGTTTGTTGATCCCGGTGTCACTGACTCCAAAGTAGAGGTACTGGAGATTAGTTCTGTTGAGGTGTCGTGTTCCTCAGAGGGAAGCTGATGTCCATATTGGAATGGTAGTTGCTGGTCGATTGTGCCAACCAGCCTAGCCGGAGCTGACTGTGTTGGCCAATGGACGATGTTACCTTCCTCAGTTGAGCTGAAAACGAGTCCCTGTTGGGCCCCGTTCAAGGGGATCTATTGAAACTCTTTGAACTTTGCATCAATCAAGTCTTGAAAGTTTTCAGCCGAGTTTCGCAGTCCAAAGGTAATGCCATGTCTGGTGTCCGAGGCCTTTTTAGTCTCTGAGTTTGAGCCCGAGTAGGAGTTGGATGCTTCAGCTTGGTCCTCATATTCTTGTAGATCTTGGATTGCGAGGTTTGCTAGGTTCCGGGTGAGATGGTCCATCTTTGGCGTGGCTTGTGCTTCTGATTCGGTGTGAAGTCATCGATGCAGCTTCCCTTGATCATCTGCGATGCAAGTCCACGAGCCAAAAACAAAAATTGATCCCGTCGAGAACATGTTGACGTGGTTCGTCAAGCTCTTAATCGTCGAATCACCGAGAGCCCCTACCTGGCGCGCCAGTTGTCAGTGTTTGTTAACCGACAACTTGTCTTGAGGGATCCAAGACGATTTGTTCGGTGGGGATCGGCGTTTGTAGAACCCGACGAGTACACAAGGACATCGGTTTATACTGGATCAGACCGCTTAATAGCGTAATACCTTACGTCCAGTGCGGCGTGTGCCTTGTGTTATGATTCAAGATTCAATGATAGGGGTCTACGCCTACTTCCCATTATATATCTGGGTGAAGTACGGCGTATCCCGAGTCCTAGTCGATTACGATAGAGGAGTCCTATTCTAATTACAAGACTTCCTTTAAGAACTCGACTAAGTTACAATAAGAGTCCTAATCCGAGGAGACTTCATGTCACGTCCTAGGATCTCTTGTGTCGTCCATGATTAGTCAAAGTAATTATCTTCTGATGATATCTCTGACATCCTGGTTCGTCAACAAGCTCAAGGATGGAACCAACAATCAAGGCCTAATTACTCAGGTAACTACTCAGGTAACTACCAAGGTAATACATTCAACCAACCACCTTTGAGAGAGATGATATCTAATCAAAACAAGATCATTGATAATATGTCTAAGAAGATAGCTTCCAATGATAAACTACTTGAAAACATTAATACTAGAATGGATAGCTTTACTTCTGCCATAAAGAATCAACATAGCTTTAATAAAATGATAGAATCTCAGTTATCTCAGCTAGCAGCTTCAGTCCCTATGGCTGAAAAAGGTAAGATTCCCGGAAGTCCGGAAGAGATAGAGACTGCAAATCTTGTAGATATTTATAATGCAGGACAGCTCACAGTTAGATCATCGAGGGAGTGGAAGGATGACTCCATTGCCCCGAAGAAAGGAGATCCAGGAAGACCTGTCATTCCAATCCACATTGGACCTGACAGTTTTGAAGAAGCAGTCTGCGACCTTGGAGCAAGCGTCAACATTACGCCAAGGGTAATTTACGAACAAATTCATGGTGCACCTCTGTTATATACAAATATATGTTTGCAGCTTGCAGAACAGACACTGTGCTACCCATTGGGAATTCTAGAAGATGTCTATATTCGAGTGGAACACTCGTATGTGTGTGTATACTTTGTGATCATTAAAACAGGAGGAGGCGATAGAGCACCCATCATTCTTGGACGCCCGTTCCTAAGCTCAACCAAAGCCATCATCTACACAGATAGCGCCAAGATCTGTTTCACAATCACAGTCAACAAAGAAAGATTCAGCTTCAAGAAACGTACACTCACTGCTTGAGTCCACCATCAGAAATCTTACGAGGATGCAAACATTATAACATCAAAGATGAATAATAAGAACAGAAGGAGGAAGAACAAGTCTATACAACCGCATCAAGACACAATGTGGATGGTCAACTCTGTCCGAACAAAGAGTGACCACCTTCTTCCATCACCATACCTCGCCAAGAGAGACGACCCAGGCGTACCCACCATCGATTGCAAGATCGAGGGAAGTACATTCCACAAGATATTCTACAACATCGGTTCAAGTGTTAACATAATGTCTAAGGTAGCGTATGAGTACTTATATAAAAATAGACCTATGTATCAGACACATATGCAGCTGCAACTGGCGGACCAAACATATCGATTCCTGGAGGGAGTAGTAAAGGACGTAATGATCCAAATTAAAGACAACTACGTTCCCACTGACGTCATGGTACTAGACATGGGAAGAGAAGACAATATCCACATCATCCTAGGAAGACCCTTCCTCAACACTACTGGCGCCATCATCTACATGAGATCTGGAGAGATCCACTTCCAGCTCCCAAGGGAGAAGGTACGCTACTACTTTAATAGTTATGCCACTAATGAACAGGAAAAGAAGAATCACTCAAGGAGGAGGCGCCGCACATCCGAACACAACAAGAACCAACCAATCAAGGATGGATGGGCTGACTATGAAGGAGAAGTCACCAGGAGTGAAGACATCCCATTAAAGGAAATGAAGGACGATGAAGTAAAGAAGACAAGTCCACCAGTCAAGCAAGTGTGGAAGAAGAAAGAGAGTTCTACTGACATGCAATCATTGAGGTCCTCCTCAGGATCTGCTGATGCACCCAAGGAAGAATGAGGAGCATATAAGGAGTCTTGTTCGATAGACTAAAAACATCGAATCCTCACCGAAAGGTAACTCGGTAGTTATCCATATTCATTAGCATTAAATTCATAATTAGTAGATATAGCATAATCATTTTACTATTAGTATCATATTTACTTCTTAGCAATTATATCTGCATTAGAAAACAAAATAAAAATATGAAAAACTCTAAGCCCCATGAGAGCATTATATTTTCTGTGGAGGCATAAAAATAATACTTCTGCATTGCATTCATCCATAAAAACAAAAATCCAAAAAGAGACACTATGAAATATTGCTGAAACTCTGCATAGTGGAAAGGAAGAACATAAATGATCTTAAGAGCTTTAAGACAACTAGACAAAGAGGAGAAATATTTATGACTAACGCTTAATCAAGTTCCACTAGTTGTGTTGTCTATCTTTGAATTCAGCAGGAAGAGAAGAAGAGAAGACTCAAAAACCGCTAACGGTCTACTCATCTTCTGGGGAAAAGACCACGTCAAGATCCAGCTTGGGGAAAGCACCCTCAGTTATCACGATAAGTATCACGGCTATTTTTATTTACTATTATTAGTTCGGTTTAGCTAGATCAGGTCAATAAACATAAAAACCCATAAAAAGATGAATAACTATTACAAAACCAAATAAAGATATTATATAATGAATAAATGTCTAGTGGATATAAACTTAATGTTGCTCATGATGAAAATGATGAATAATTGCTCTGCTGTAATTCCTTTTAAGTACCTAGCGTTCAACCTTAGATTTTCTTGAGTTTTAGACAAAGTTGTTCTGAATAAAGTCTGAACCTGAAACCTGTGGATTGCAAATGCTAGATCAAAAGTCTAGATAATTGTGGGATATGATATAAAAAGGTTTGAGCTGTTGTTTATCTAATTCCTAGAGATACTAGAGTTCTGGAGATTTACACTTTGAAAAGATTGAAAGCACATGATGAGATCCTGTATGACATAACATGAATTCCTACCCAGAGCCATTAATATGATCATAAGATGAGGCTACTTGCTTTGTTCTAAGTTTTTAGTTATGGTTGAGAAAGTTATCATGCTCTAGAAATCAAAAATGTTTTATTAAAAGATTCACTCTTCCGAAGTAGTATTGTGTTAGAGGCATGGGACTATGCAAAAGTGTAAAAGGAGGAAATAAAAAGGGACAAGTGTCCGACTACCTCAAAAGAAAAAGAATTATGATAAAAATATGAAAAGGAAAAAAAATGATAGCCCATGGTCCCTCTAATTACAATATGCCAGCAAGAGATGACAAATTTCAAAGGTTCTAAGTTCTTGATCTATGAGTATGACATCTTTCTCCCTAACTTTGAACTTTGACTTGGTAAGATATGCTATTAACTTCTTAAAAAGCTCCAGATATATATTCCTAGAAAAGAAGGAAAATGCATCAGTGAGGAATTATAAATATAAAAGAGTGATTTGAGAGTGTCATACAGTAAAATCTCTGAATTTTATTTTAAAAAAAATATATATAAAAAAACTCTAGAATGAAGGTTGATCAAAGAGTTAGAGAGACAGTGCTTAACTTGATTGTTCTATCTTTCAATTACTTAAGACACAGGTGAAGGAAAAAGCGCCATAGTTAAAGGTAATATGAGTAAGTCAGAATAGTTAACTCTAATCCAAAGGAAGATTTTTGTTTAAACATATGTACCTTTGAGGTATGAAAGCATAGTAGCAATTCCTGATTCATCATGACTATTTCCTAAGGGACTAGCAAAAGGTAAGTTTGGGGGAGTTGTTGACACTGGTTATCTGTCAAAATTAAAGGTAGTGTTCAACAAAAGGGCATACTCCTATGTTTCGGATAGAGTGGTAGATCGCGGGTGTGACACTCCTGTTGAGTCCTTTGTATTCCACCTCCTGAATGTAGTGTTCAGTATGGCTCAGTTAACTCATGGTTTAGGGGTTACTCTGTTTGGCACCTTTACTATGGAGTTGCCTCTTGATTATAAATATGATATGACCTAGTTAATGATTGCCAAATATGTTTGCACTAATCAATGTATACTATGACTTGTAATTAGAATAACTTAGGAATATTTCTTATTAATGCATGTTCTAATCATCACTTGCTAGGTAGTACTGTTCTAGGATTATCTTTGATTAATCTGCTCTCTGTTATCATTTATCATTATCATTACTTCTACTGTCTGATCCTTGTTAAGAGTAATGAGTGTGTTATCAGTCTTTATCACAAGTGTGTGCCACATTAATTGTTGTTAAGTCCTCACTAGTGTAGTACCATCATACTTTGAATTGATTAGTCTCTAGGCTAAATATAAATAACGATACCTGAGACTAGCTTGGGTGAAATGCTTCTACAATGGGTGTATTTATCTGTGCGCTTGCGGGTAAATATTTATCTTTAGATCCAGTGCTATGATATAATCACATTGCTAGCTTCATATTGGGGATGACAACTTGACGTTAAGTGATGGTAGTAGTGTCCCGTACATTCCTTAGTGCCTTCACTAGGTTATTGTTTATGAGGTTCATTCTTAGGGTGATTCCATTAAGGAGTGTCAACAACTACTCTAGAAATCCAACACAAAAACCCGAAACCAAATCGGAAGTCGGACGAACGAGTTGCGGACGAAACAACCCAGAACTCAATGCATCGGACGCTGGCCAACGTCCGATGTGATTTTGGCTGACGCATCCGATGCAAAACAGGCAGTGAGAAAACCTTATTGGACAGCCATCGGACGCTGCTACAGTGATAACTCAGCGTCCGATGCTAAGGCCTCGGAACGTCCGATAGCAACGGAGCGTCTGATGCCAACACGCCTGATGCGTCCGATGCAAAAAGAGCGTTTCAAAAACCTTACGGCATGACCATCGGGCGCTGGACTGTAGCGTCCGATGTCAGCGTCTGATGCCCCTTTAAAAGCACAGAAACGGACACGTGGCAATGGCGCGTCCGAATTGATGAACACAGCGTCTGATGCCCCCGTGCTCAGCGTCTGATGCCTCCGAAATGGCACAGTTCTTCCGCGGATTCAACCCGATCTCCTCCAAATCAAAAGCCCTAAAGCTTAGACTTGGTATGAGGAGTTCCTAGGATGTTAGTGAGCTACCCCTAAGAGATCATGACTCGAACCTAACTCATAATCAGTGAATCGGAAGAATTGGGGGCAAAGGAGAGAAAACCGATAAAATGAAAACCGACGGATCTACTTGTTCGTAAAGTGGAAATGATGCCCTCACAACAAAGAACAAGTTGATTCAAACGGTTTTGCAAATGGAGCAACGTAGAGAGAGATCGATCAACGGGAAAGTTGAGGAGAAAAGCAAAACGCGAAGAACAATTCAAGAACGTGAATCGCAACTTCAATTTCCAGCCAAAAATCATCCCCACGAGGAGTTAACGGGAATCCGGTCCCGTTTCTGTAAAATCCAAATACACAGAGGTATAATTAGTTGTCTCAGTGGATCTCAGTAGCTATAGCAAATGGCTGAGATGGATGGGGACGTGGGTGTCTCCCCTACTTATCCTAAACATTATTCCCCCTCTACCCCTAATGATACAGACAGCGAACTTGCTAAACCTTAAGGCTATTCTGGACCAGCTCGAAATAGATGTTGATCTGACGGCCACGGCCGCTCATCTGGTAGCTTCGCCTCGACGCGACCTCACCCGATGCTGCCACGTGCCGCCACTCGCCCTCCGTCCATTTTCCTGGACCTCCCCCCGGTTTTGAGGATGAAACCGGGAAACCTTTCCTCAGGCTGAGTTTTGTGGCCCAAACTCAGAAACCTGCCATCACCGAGGTTTTGTGGCCCAAACCTAGAAATTGTCCTCAGCCCGAGTTTTGAGGCCCAAACTCGGAAATCGGCCAACACCCAGGTTTTGAGGTCCAAACCTAGAAACCATCCACCCGGTGGGTTTTCTGGGGCTCTACCACCAAACCAAAGTCGTAGAGGGATGCACCGCCCGTGCACCCCGCCCACCCACATATCTTCACTTGTCGCTGTCCCAGGCTGTCAGCCACCACAGCTGATCCTCAGGCCACCGGTCCGTCAGTCCAAGCCTCGTGTCCATCCTTCACCGCTTCGGGTCCATCGGCACGGCACGTCTGTACTTGACCTTCACCTTGCCTTCGATCACCGTCTCTGAGCTTGACACATACACAACACAAGCCAAAGAACATGTGCATCAAACCAGTTGATGATCACTCATCTCAAGATCTGGCATACACCCATGTATCCGCAAAGAAGCACCAAGCTGGCGAAGATGCCGGAGTGGAGTCAAGGACGGGCTTCGGAGAGGGGAAGCAAAGCTCCAGCGAGGGGCGCTGAACTCTGACGAACAGGCTCGGCCACGGGCGCACGCGAGCGAGCACTTCGGCGGTGGAGGAGTGGACGGGCGCGCGCGCGCGAGGGGAGGGCAGTGGAGCACACGGCGGTGCGGCGAGCACGCGACGAGGAGGAGCGGCGGCGGCCGGCGATGAGGTAGCGGTAGGGTTAGGGCACGATCGGCTGCGACGTTGCAAAAGCTCGGGCGAGTGCGCAATGAAGACGAAGGACCAAGGATATGACACATGGGACCCAACCGTCGGTGAAAAGAACAACCCGCGCCGCTTAAAGGGACATCGGACGCGCTGATGTGATCACATCGGACACTCCGATGTCCACTCAGAGAGCTCTAGAATCACCAAAATCACATCGGACGCATCCTTTGCCTCGGCATCAGACGTGGAGCCTCGGACGCTCTGATGGGGACACATCAGACGCAACGCCAACACTATTCCAGCCAGAGCTGCCTATAATGGGGGCATCGGACGCTGAAGCCAGCGTCGGATGCTGCATTTTGGGTTGTTTTGAAGTTTTCTGTTGCAGCTCCCTCTTCCCAACCAAATTCCAACTCAAAAAAGAAACAAATAAACACCAGTTGGAACATAGTATGAGCATCCTCGCATAAACCCTCAATTTTATAAATATTTTGCCTTAGGCTACATATCCTTTTTTAGAGAAAATAGGCAATAAATCCCGAGGAGACAACGTGTGGCCACCAAAACTAGGGGTCTCAACCATTAGGAGCCTCAAATGCTCCCCCTAGCGGTGGACGAACACAGCGGTTGCTCAAACTAAACCGAAAAGAAACGGCAAGCAACACACATGCATATGCAAAGCAATACAGAATTTGAATCTAGGTTGCTTGTCAAGTTTGCTCATGGGTAAGCTTCTTCACACGCTTTTTAGGGCGGTTATCTTAACCACGTCTGACAAGCCTATGTGCATAGCATAATTTAAACATGGCATATTATACAATGCAATGCAAAGACAACCCCCTTTCACCTTTTGACAAAGTTGCTTAGATCAAGCACATTAAGCTCACTTCACAATCTACAAAGGGTATTTTCATCTAGGGGTTTTATGAAGATATCCGCCAATTGATCTTCGGTTCTAACTCCTTCTAAGGATATATCTTTCTTTGAAACATGGTCTCTTAGAAAGTGATGGCAAATATCTATGTGTTTAGTGCGAGAGTGTTGAACCGGGTTGTTAGCAAGCTTAACCGCGCTCTCATTGTAACACAACAAAGGTACCCTTTCTAGAACTACACCATAGTCTAAAAGGGTTTGTTTCATATAAAGGATTTGTGCACAACAAGCATCCGCGGCTATGTATTCCGCCTCGGCAGTAGACAAGGCCACACTATTTTGCTTCTTCGAACTCCATGAAACTAGTGATCTCCCAAGCAAATGGCACCCTCTGGATGTGCTTTTTCTATCTACTTTGCAACCCGCGTAATCCGAATCGGAATACCCAACGAGTTGGAAGTTAGCTCCTTTGGGATACCAAAGGCCAATGCTTGGGGTGTGTTTTAGGTACCTAAGGATTCTCTTTACGGCTATGAGATGTGATTCCTTAGGATCGGCTTGAAATCTAGCACATGCACACACTAAACATGATGTCAGGCCTAGATGCGGTCAAATATAACAAGCTACCAATCATAGAACGGTAGAGAGTTTGATCAACCGAGTTACCTCCCTCATCTAGGTCGAGATGTCCATTTGTTGGCATTGGAGTCTTGATAGGCTTGCAATCATCCATGTTGCAGCACTTGAGGAGGTCTTTTGTGTACTTCTCTTGAGATATAAAAGTCCCCTCCTTCAATTGCTTGACTTGGAAGCCTAGGAAGAATGCTCTCACTATTGCTTATGATATGCTTTCTCTTGAGACACATGATGCTCCTAACCATGTTGTTAAGATCACTATGCATCTTATCAAGTTTTTCATTTTTAGCTTTGAGCTCCTTGTTAGAGGACTTGAGCTCCTTGATGGAAGATGACATAGTAGCAAGTTCATTTTGTAGCTCATCACTAGCATGTATAGCATTGTTGTACTTGTCAACAAGAGATTCATTATCATGAACAAGCCTTTCATTTTTAGCTCTAGTCTTTCTTATGATTTTAGAATAGTTGTTTAGCAAATCAACAAGTTCATCATAAGAAGGAGCTTGGAACTCTCCATCACTCTCATCATCACTAGAGTCATCATCGCTTTGTACCTTTCGGTCACCCTTTCCCATGAGGCATAGGTGTGTAGTGGATGATGGCGCCGGTGATGGTGGTGGTGTAGAGGTCCCAATCACTAGAGCGGCCACCTTCTCCTTCTCATCATCACTATCTTCATTTGATGAGCCACCGGAGGAGTCAGTGTCGGTGAGCCAATCACCAACAATGTAGGCCTTGCCACCTTTCTTGTGGTATTGCTTCTTTTTCTTGCCATCCTTCTTGTAGGGCTTCTCACTTCTCTTCTCATCTTCACTTGATGAGTCATATTTCTTGTCCTTGTTCTTGTTCTTGTAGTTGTCCTTCTTAGGCTTGGTGCATTGGTGAGCAAGATGGCCAAGATCACCGCAATTGTAGCAATCCATTTTGGAGATTGGCCTTCTCTTGCTACTTGTGAAGAACTTCTTCTTTCTTGAGTCAAAGTTGACTTCATTCTTGTGAAGCTTCTTCAACATCTTGGTGGTCTTCCTCACCATGAGAGCAATGTTGGAATCATCTTCTTCATCACTTGTGCTCTCATGATGCACCTCAATTGCCTTGGACTTGCCCTTCTTGTCATGGCTTGCTTTGAAGGCCAAGTCCTTCTTCTTGTCAGTGGAAGAGCCACCACTTGGTGTGAAGTGCATGTACATCTCATGAGCATTGATCTTTCCCAAGATTTGAGTTGGTGTAGCGGTGGAAAGATCACTTTGATGTAGCACCGTCACAATGGGTCCATATTTGTCAATTGAAAGGACACATAGAATCTTCCTCACAACATCGGATGGTTGCATTTGTGTGAGGCCAAGACCATTCAACTCTTCTACAAGAACATTCAAGCGTGAGTACATTTTATTTTCACTTTCATTTACATGCATATCAAAAAGAATTAAGATTTTGCATGACAAGATATCATTCCTCATGCTCACTCTTTGTTCCCTCATGGAGTGCACAAATGTTATCCCATAGCTCTTGGGCATCCTTGTGGTTCCGGACGCGGTTAAACACATCCTTGCAAATGCCTCTAAATATGATGTTTTTGGCTTTTGCATTCCACTTCTCATTTTCCTCCTCATTAGGAGTGAGACTTGTGCCCTCCTTGAGTTTGGCAAACCCGGTTATCACGGCTTGGCGGCATTTTACATCGACCGCCTCTAGGTACGACTCCATACGGATTTTCCAATATAGGAAGTCGTCTCCCTCGAACATGGGAGGTGGTCCATCACCTCCGGACATCTTAACTCTAGGCGATTAAGCCTAAATCGAGAGCACGAGGCTCTGATACCAATTGAAAGGATCAAGATGCCCAAGAGGGGGGTGAATTGAGCTTTTCTAAAAATTCTTGTGACAATTAAAACCTATTAAGCCCAATTAACCCCTTGTGCCTAGAAGTGTGTTTCTCTAAACTCTACCGCACAAAGGACTATCACTAAACCATCTCTACTCTAGCATGGCAATTCAAATATGAATGAACAACAAGTAAATTGCGGAATTGAATTGCTCAAATGTAAATGCGTAAGTAAAGAGAGTAGAGATGACTCGACGATCTTTTTGCCGAGGTATTGAGGTGTCGGCACACCCCCTAGTCCTCATTGGAGCACCCGCGCAAGGGTATCGCCCCCCCCCCCTTGATCCGCACAAGGATCAAGTGCTCACTATGAGGTGATTCTTCGCCACTCCGGCCCGACGAATCGCTCACTACCGGTCACAAGCCAACTTGGGTCATCCACAAGTCCACCGGATGATCGCCAAGCTCTTCGATCACCACCAAGTCGTCTAGGTGATGCCGATCACCAAGAGTAACAAGCTAGAACTCTCACTTGACCAAGACAAGACCAAAGAGATGGATGGATGCACACTTGCTACTCTCTCACTAATGAGGTCACTAATTCTCACGATTAGGAAATCTCTTAACCTCACTAGGGCTCTTGCTCTTCCTTGCTCTCTCAAGGTGTTTGTCAGCAGAATGAAATGGCAAGAACACTCTAATGGAGGAGGGGAGGAGTATAAATACTCCCTCCAACCGGCCATCCAAAAGAATACTGCACAACACGTTTTTCGGAGGCATCAGACGCTCCGATGCATGGCATCGGATGCGCCGATGCCCTTGACCCAACTGTCAACCGTACTTTCTGTCAGACTGTTTAAAGGAGCATCGGACGCTGAGCAGCATCCGATGCCATCACATAGGACGCGTCCGATACGAATCTAACCTCTCTGGAACCTCTCTGCATGGATATCAGACGTTGGCCCTCAGCGTCCGATGCCAGCGTCCGATGTGCCCCTCAGGGTACTCTCTCAGGAACAGTGGCACAGACGCGTCCGATGTGACAACATCGGAGCGTCCGATGCCACGTCGCCAGCACACTCAAGTCTAGTGGACATCGGACGCGCGTTCGATGCCACTAAAGCCAGCGTCCGATGCCTATTTCAGGCCTGAAACTTCTTCGAATCGCGACACTACCTTAACGACTTTTCATCCTCACGACATAAGGGCTCTCTCAAAGCTACCTAGGGCTAGGAAATAACAAGTGTGCACCACACCTACCTCAAAAGACTCATCTAGGTGAAGCTACTGATTCACGCTCCCCTTTATAGTACAGTCAAAGGAAAAACAAAGACCTAAAACTACCTAAGTGTCCTCCAACACCATATGACACTTAACCTAGTCTACCACCGTCTTCGTCATCCGTCCTCTGAAAACCGAAACGATTTCCATCGCCAGGGGACATGAACTCCATGTGCCCGTATCGTCGCCATTACCATGACCTAATTCATCAATGTTTCTGCAAAACACACGTTAGTCATAGTAATCTTGTGTTCCATCCAATCACCGAAACTCACTAGGGGCCAAGATACGTCCATAGTGAAACAATCAATCAGCTGTAAAAATGACTAGCCAAACAACACATTCAGAACAAGTGAACACATTGCTTATGAAGCAATCTAAGAGAAAAAAAAATGAATCGCACATTGTTTTACGCCTAGGGTACATGAAAAAGCGCTTCCAAAATTTGGGCATTACATAGTTTTGTACCAACATACTTCATTTCTAATTGTGAAATAACAAGCAGCTAAGAAATTGTGATTTACTTCATTTCCACGGAACTAAACTATTCTTTCCTCTTGTAATGCAAATATTCTGATAGTGTGTTTTACATGAGGACCCACGTAAAATGGTACAAGTACAGAATCCTCAAAAAAGAAAAGAAAAAACTAAGGAACCCAGAAAGGAAAACAAATTCTGTGCAAACAAACGGGTTCACCAATTGCCTACTGGCACCAGATAATCCTTCAAAGCCTTAACCCTCTTCTTGCCCCTTAGTTTACGAAACGTGCCAGCCTCAATTTGCCGAATTCTCTCCCTGCTCACACCCATGATGTTACCAATCTCCTGCAGGGTTCTTATCCGACCATCCTCGAGCCCAAATCTCAGAACAACAACTTGCTTCTCGCGTGTGGTGAGAGTATCTAGTGCCTTGTGTACATCCTTCTTCATGGACAATCTGTTGAGCATTTCTTCAGCTGTCTCAGCACTGGGATCAGCTGTGACCTCCTGAAAACCAAGGGCAGGTGTGCTGAGCTCTATAGTACATAAGAAACACAGAATGCGATACAGGCATAGAATGGTCATACCTGATATGTCATGTCGGTGGAACCAATTTTACTATCAAGGGATACACTATACTTGGGGAGGTTTACTGCTGCCTCAACTCGTTTAATTGGCATACCAGTGTCCAGTGCAATTTCTTCATTGGTGGGTCGTCTTCTAAGCTTACGGCGAAGTCGTTTTGTGCACTCCTTTACACGGTAACTTGCTTCAACCATGTGAGCCTAATTATCAGAATTAATTAGTGTGATTAAAATATAGCATCTGAGATGACTGGTTTTGATAGATATAACATAGAAAAAAAATATGTCATCCATTGGGAACATAAATCCTATTTCAACATAATATGATGCATAATGGACACCAACAACATTTGAACTTGAAAAAGGCAAACAAAAGGACTCATATGACAATAATATGGAAGAGTTTTGTCAAACAATGAGGGGAGCAAGACATTATGAACTGTTAAGTCAACATCATCAAAAGATTTTTATATTAATCCTTACCTCACATTTTTTTGGATATACTTGTAATCATGCACAAAAAAGAACACAGAAACACCATCAATGTTTTTTGGTCGTCCGATTAATCATGATTAATCGTCCTTATCGGTCCCTAGTGACCGATTTGGGGTACCGACGTGATTAGTTCGACCAGAAAGCTGGTCATCCAATTGGGACAGAGACGACCAGTTTGGTTGCTCTGTTTTTTTGGTCCTGTTTAACCGGACCTATATGTGGCCTATTGAGCTTGCAATTTGGCTTGTTAGGGACGGGAATATGGACAGTGCAGAAAAGAGAAGAAAACAACTCCCACAAGAAAGTTAGCAGCTAAACACTAATAGTCTTGATGCTTGTTTATTGTATATACTGTATAGTACATATGGGTATATATAGTAGGCATATGTCCTGATATATAGGATGACTATATGAACATCCAGGGTCGACTAGGCTCGACTAATCGGCCTGGTCGACGACTAATCATGATTAGTCTCATGGTCAGTCCCATGGTGACTAGGTCAGTCCCATGATTAGACTCTATTCTCTGAATTTTTCTAAACTAGAGTCACTCATGCATAACCAACCACGATCTACAGTTGGAGACAAAAGAGTGCATCAAAACATTGCTATAGGGAAAATAAGAGGATCTGAGTGGTGGGCATACAGGCAAGCGAAATATTTGGGATTGCTCCGAGACAGATTTACGCATTGCTTGCTTGATCCACCAATGAGAATATGTAGAGAACCTAAAACCTTTTGATGCATCAAATTTTTCAGCTCCCCTTATGAGGCCCTGCATTCCTTCCTGTAATAAAAAACCTAAACGTAAAATATTGATGCTAAATACAGCACACCAGAAACTATTTTTCCAATAAAAAAGTATTGGGTTGTATTACCTGAATAAGATCATAAAGGTCCATTCCAGGGCCTTCAAACTCTCTGGCAATAGAGATTACAAGTCTCACATTAGATGTTACCATTCTGTTCTTGCAACAAATACCATAATTCAGGCGCTTGCGCAAAGTTTTCTCATCAACTCCAGCTGCTGTTGCCCACTGCGAGAAGGTTGGCTGGCCACCATTGTACTCTGTAAGCTCAGCTTGGATCGCCTCAAGCTTCAAAAGATCCTGCACTAGTTCAAAGTACAAAATTTCCATAATTGACTCTGCAATACAAGATTGAAGCTAGTTTCCAAAATTAACTCCCAAACTGCAGCCATGGTTTTATGTGTGAGTAGCAGTTTCCCAAACTGTAGAATATTTGGGAAACACCTCACACCCAATTAGGAGAAGGTGCGCGACGGGACTGCGTGCGAGCAGCCGCGAGTAGAGGAGACTGGAGCACGCAGGGGATCCCCGGCGGGTGTCAAACAAAATATGGTCGGCAGTCTACCGAGGGGTATGCCTACGGTTAGATGAATCAGTGGAGCTGAGCGTGAGACGAGCTAGACGTTGAGACAAGCACACAGATAGCGATTTAAACAAGTTCGGGCCATCAAGTCGACATAATATCGTACGCCGTGTCTCTGATAGACTGTATTATGAGACGAGATAACCCTAGACTAAGCCTAGGGTTTGTATGTGGATCTCAGGATTTGCCGACTAGGGGACCCCTGCCCCTCCTTATATACACTAAAGTGGTAGGATTATAAGGAAAGTATCCTAGTCGTTTACATGGTAACTATTCTATTTGGATTACAACACCTATATTGTGGGCTGGACCGCCCCATTTACCATCTTGTGGTACCCGAGAGTATATCCCCTACAGCTAGTCCCCGAGTGCCTTATATCTTGAAGAGCAACACCATCTTGGTTTTGTCTGAGCAATCAATCATGAAGCCGAGTAATTAAAGTGGTGATCTGACCAATTTAACTAGTCGGCAAACCTTGGACTGAGTTAAGCAAGCTTTTGTTGATTGTATTCCTTGTGTGCTCATTAGACTTAGCATATTTGCACTTAGTATTTATGTATAGTATCTGCTAGAATGAGTGATTAGATTAATTGGGCTAACCCTAGCAGGGTAGCAATATAGTAGGCATACATGGGCCTCATGGGCCTAATACACACATACTTCAACACCCCCCGCAGTCTGAACTACCGACGCAGCGGAGTTTCAAGACTGAGCACGAAAAGAACAACAACACACGAGCCCCCCCACAGACGCAACAAGCCACTGGTGATGTTGAGGCTGGAGCGAAACTCGAAGAGGATCGAGGACGGGAGGCCCTTGGTGAAGATGTCGGCAAACTGGGAGGTGGTCGGGACGTGTAGAACCCGAACATCGTCGATGGCCACCCGATCGCGGACAAAGTGGAGATCGATCTCCACATGCTTGGTCCGCTGGTGCTCAACGGGGTTGGTGGAGAGGTACACCGTACTGACGTTGTCGTAGTAGACCAACGTGTTCCGGGCGAGGGGACTAAGGAGCTCACCAAGGAGTTGTCGGAGCCAGGAGGCCTCGACCACACCGTTAGCTACAGCGCAGTACTCCGCCTCGGCACTGGAGCGGGAGACCACCGGCTGACGCTTGGACGACCAAGACACCAGGTTGCCGCCCAGGGAGACAGCGTAGCCGGAGGTGGAACGGCGAGTGTTCGGACACCCGGCCTAGTCGGCGTCGGTGTAGACGACGAGCTCGATGGAGGAAGCCCGGTGGAGGAGCAGGCCGTAGTCGACAGTGTCACGGAGGTAGAGGAGGAGACGATTGAGAGCAGTGAGGTGAGGCTCGCGCGGATCATGCATGTGAAGGCAAACCTGCTAGACAGCATATGAGATGTCCGGGCGGGTGAAGGTGAGGTACTGATGTGCCCCCTGGAAGACTCCTCTACGCAGTGGGGTCAGTCACTGTGGTGCCTTCGGCCTCTGACAACTTTGCCAGAGTGTCAACTGGGGTGGAGCAGCGCTTGCAGTCAGTCATCCCAGCTCGCTCCAGGATATCAAGAGTGTATTGCCACCGGTGAAGAAAGAGACCGCCAGGCCGAGGCTCAACTTTGACCCCGAGGAAGTGATGTAGCACACCGAGATCCTTCATAGCGAACTCCTGCTGAAGAGAGGTAATGATCCGCCGGAGCAGTGACGGACTGGAGGCTGTGAGCACAATATCATCGACATAGAGCAGCAGATAGGCAGTCTCACCACCGTGGTGATAGATGAACAGAGAAGTATCTGACTTTGCCTCCACAAAACCCAGGGTCAACAGGAAAGCAGCAAACCGAGAGTAAGCCCGAGGGGCCTGCTTGAGGCCGTAGAGGGACTTGTTGAGCCGACAAACCATATCAGGGCAAGAAGAGTCAACAAAGCCCGCAGGCTGGCTGCAGTAGACCGTCTAAGCCAGTGTCCCGTGGAGAAAAGCATTCTTGACGTCCAGCTGATGTACGGGCCAGGAGCAAGAGAGGGCCAGTGAGAGAACCGTGCGGACTGTAGCCGGCTTCACCACTGGACTGAACGTCTCATCGTAGTCGACACCAGGCCACTGAGTGAAACCCCTGAGAACCCAGCGAGCCTTGTACCGATCAAGGGTGCCATCAGCCCGCCGCTTGTGTCTCCAGATCCACTTGCCTGTGACGACGTTGGAGCTAGGAGGACGAGGCACCAAATCCTAGGTCTAGTTGGCAAGAAGCGCCGTGTACTCCTCTTCCATCGCGCGACGCCAGTGAGGATCCGCCATGGCGTCGCACACAGAAGAGGGTACAGGAGAGACCCGCAGCTCGCCGGGCGTTGCTGCGAGAGCCCGGGGTAGCAGGACACCAGCCGCGTCACCATGGGGTGAACATGACGCGGGTGTCGGTGGAGTAGAGGCGGGCGGTACACCGGTGGAGCGACACGGGCAGCTGGGGGCGGTGGAGGTGGTGGCGTAGGTGTCGACGGCGGAGAAGAGGCCACCGGAGGTGACCGAGACGGCGACGACGGAGGCGGGGCCGGCACCGGGTGCAGCGGGGCCGGCCGCGCGCGGCGCTGGTAGACTCGCACCGGCTGGGCGAAACGCGCGGGAGGTGCCGAAGACGACGTCGCCGGACCCGTGTAGGGCGCAGGGTCAGGAACAGCACCGGGGGACGTGGTCGCCGGACCCGCGGAGGGCGCAGGGGCAGGCGCAGCCCCGGAGGACGGCGAGCCGGGGCACGGGCCCGGCGGAGGGCGCAGCGAAGCAAGACCTGCAGGACAAAACGACAAAGGTGGTTGGACCATCGCATAAATGGGAAACAGGGAGAAGAGGTCAAGGTCGGAGGTGGGTGGTGGGGTGGAAGTAGGTGGGGATGTGGTGGTGGAGAAAGGGAAGACGGACTCATCAAACACAACGTGACGAGAGATGAGGACTCGACGGGAGGCAAGGTCAAAGCAACGGTACCCCTTGTGATCCGGGGAGTACCCGAGGAAGACACACCGAGTCGACTGGGAAGCCGGCTTGTGGGGAGCAATGGCAGTGGTGTTAGGGTAACACGCACACCCAAAGACACAGAGGTGATCGTAACGAGGAGGGGTATCGAAGAGAGCGTGGTGTCGAGTGGGAGCGGGGCAGGCAGCAGAAGGTAAGCGGTTAAGGAGGTAGGTAGAGGTGTGAAGGCTCTTGGCCTAGAAGCGAGCAGGAAGTGAGGCCTGCAATAGAAGGGTGCACATGGTATCGTTTGTGGTGCGAATCATGCGCTCAGCCTTGCTGTTCTGGGAGGCGGTATAGGGGCAAGACATGCGTAACTGCATGTCGTGAGAGAGGAAGAAAGCACGAGAGGTGGTGTTGTCGAACTCACGCCCATTGTCACACTGAGCAGCCTTGATGGTGAGGCCGAACTGAGTGGACACCCAGACAAAGAAGTGAAGAAGCGTGGAGAAAGTCTCAGACTTAGCACGTAGGGGAAAAGTCCAGGAATAATGAGAGAAATCATCCACCACCACAAGATAGTATTTATAACTAGAAATGCTAATGACAGGAGATGTCCACACGTCGCAATGTACAAGATAAAAAATATGGGTCGCATGTGAAGAAGAGGTAGGAAAAGGAAGATGAACATGACGGCCCAGTTGGCACGCATGACACAAATGCTCATCGTGAGCCCAAGTACAAGGAATGTCGGAACTACGACTAAGCTGCAACAGAGCATCTCGGCCAGGATATCCAAGATGACGGTGCCAAGTAGTGGAGGAAGTAGTGGCGGCGAAAGCAGCTGACGAAGTGGAAGGCGAGGACGCAGGAAATCAAAGAGTGTAAAGGGGCCCCGTACTGTCACATTGGAGAAATGAACGCCGGGAAGCCAAATCCTTCACAGTAAGACCAGAAGAGTCAAATTCAACAGAACAGGAATTGTCAGCTGTAAAACAACAAATAGAAAGAAGGTTGTGAACCATAGAGGGAGCAACTATAACATCGGGAAGACGAAAGGAGCCATGAGCGCCGGCGGCACCCACAGAAGTGACAGGAATACAAGAACCATTTGCAACCATGATGGACGAAGGATGAGAAGGAGGAGGCTGCACAAAGGAGAGTATACCGGGGTCTAGAGCGGTATGGAAAGTGGCCCCCTGAGTCGGCGATCCAGTCGGGACCGAGATCCAGTCGGGACCGACTGGTGGGGTGAGGGTCATGGTGCCGAAGGAGCAGGCCAAGGCCGTCAGGTCCCAACCGACAGGCCCGGGCGAGGTCACGGGAGGCGGAGCACATGGCGGCGGGAGCGGAGGTGCTGCCCAGGAGGTGGAGCCCACGGCGACGAGATCGGAGCGGCTGGGACGGCGCCGGTGAACATGGTCGCCGGGGTACGAGGTTCACCGCCAGCCGCCTGGAAGGGCCACATGGAAATGTGTCCTGACCATGGGTTGTGGAAGGAAGGCCAGGGTGCACCCTGTGGAGGCGCCGGTGTGCTCCCATGGCCAGAGCCCGCACCACACCCCCCTCTGCGTCGATGACGGCCGCCCCCCACCCCCCCCACCCCACCCCCGCTTGGCCCGGGAGGAGGACCAAGAAGAGACGACGCAGGCGGAGCGGACGAACGCGGCGTAGGAGTAGCGTCAAGAGCAGTCGAGGAAGACGAGGACCCCGACACGGAGTGAGACCTAGGCTGGAGGCCCTGAGTGAGCTCCTCCATGACAAGGTCTTCACGGACCTGCGGGAAGGTGGGAAAGGGCCGTTGTCGGGTGATCCAGGTCCGGAGGTGGCCGTAGCGGTCGTTGAGGCCGCGAAGGACGTCAAGGACCAAGATCCGGTCCTCCATGGTACACCCAAGGTCACCAATTGACTGAGCCAGCCCCTTTATCCGATGTCAGAACTCGCGACGGAGAGGTCACCCTGGACGAAGGTGCGGAAGCTCGCATGGAGACGCAGGGCCTAGGCCTCAGCATTGCCCATGAACTGCCCCTCGAGCGCCAACCAGGCCCGGCGAGCGTCAGGAGTATTGCCAACGAGGTCGTGGAGGTCGAGGGAGATCGTGCCGAAGATCCATGAGAGGACGATGCTGTCGAGGCGCAGCCACGCAGGGGTCTGAGCCGCAGCCGAGGCGTCGAGGAGGACGTGGTTACCGAGGGCGTAGCGGCGGAGGGTGAGGAGGACCAAGTCCCGCCAGCGGGCGTAGGAGAACGACTCGGGCTCGAGGACGACAGGGACCAGGCTCCTGATGTTCTGGACGCCACCGGCCTGGTAGTGGAGCTGTGCCACGATCAGATCGGTCGGATCGTGCCAGAGAACCGCTGTGGCGCTGACGTCGTGGTAGACGGGGAAGACGAGGAGCTGCTCCGCCTCGGCGATGCGACGAGCCAGGGCATCAGCCGCATCGCGCTCCCGCTCCTAGACAAGGGCAGCTACACGAACAGGCGCCTGGCCTTTCGCGGCAGCAGCCCGGACAGCGACGAGGGCGGCGGCGACGGTGGAATCGGCGGCGGCACCGACTGCGTGAGCTTGGGGAAGGAGCGGCGGAGGTGGAGGGGCCGGGAAGGGGGCGCCTTCGGGCCGCTGTCCGCCCTGGCCGGCCGCGCCTGCACCCAGCAGGCCGCCGGCGCCGGCTGGAGCTGGCTGCTGGCGCCTGCGCCAGGCAGCAGGCCGTGGCCGCCGGCGCCGGGCAGCAGGCCGCTGGACGGGCGTGTGGCCGCCGGGCAAGCAAGCTGGCCGGCGGCGGGGGGAGCTGGGGCCCGGTCCCGAGCCGAGCGCCACGGCCTTTGGCGCCGGCCCTTCGGGCCCGCGGCCCGGCGTGCAGACGCGGTGAGGCCGCCGGGAGTCGAGCGAGCTACCTCGGGCCGGAGGTAGGAGGTGGGGAGGGGTGGAAAGGCCTGGAAGTAGAGGGGGAGGGGGGAGGCTGCTCGCCGGCCATGTGGCCGCGCGGCGCCGGCAGGAGGGAGGGTGGGAGGGCGAGAGCAAGGGAAACCCTAGCTCGATACCATGGTAGAATGAGTGATTAGATTAATTGGGTAAACCCTAGGAGGGTAGCAATATAGTAGGCATACATGGGCCTCATGGGCCTAATACACACATACTTCAACAGTATCTAATTAGGTAATAGCTAATTAGTAGCATGATCAGTGCATGATTGTGCATGTATCATCCTGATTGGAAGGCTTGATTGTGTGTGTGTGTGTGTGTGTTCATGGACGTGATCTTGCCGGTGGCGCAGTTTGTGTTGTCTCTGCGGCAAGTTCCAACAACTGGCATCAAAGCTCGTTTCATTGAGACCAGGACTCGATGGGTGATTCCATGAAGCCAGTCGACGACTCCTCTGACTCCAAGGAAGGCGTCATGATCCAGCGGGTGATTTATGATCCTCTGACTCCACAACCTGAAGATCATTCCTTTGAAGACTGGTAGGAGATGTCGTCCACTAGGTTGGCTGACTATCCAAAGCAAGGCCTAAACTCTCGTCATCTTAGTGGCTTGGTCGATTTGGAATCACAGGAATCGCAGCGTGAGGGATGGCAGCCTGATCTGAATGGGCTTGTCTCCTCGATTAGAGATGAATTGTGCTTGTGGGTTTTTGCTGGGGCTCGAGGGATCTCTCATCTCCTCGCCCTGCAGCCTAACAGATAGATCTTTGGCCGTCTAGTCTTGGGTGTTTTTTGTGTCTGTAATAGTCTTGGGTGGGTTTCTGCATATCAGCCTGGGTTTGTGTCCCATCAAAAACATTTGTACTTGTGACTGGGTGATCCACCCTCTTTTTCCCTTCTTAATATATTGATATGCAGCCCTCCTGCATGTTCGAGAAAAAAACGAGCAAGCCTACTGCTGCCGAGACACAGGACAGGACTGAAGATGGGCTGGAAGCAAGGAGGAGGATTTCCAAGCCTAACCCATGTTTCATTGGGCCTGAGTGGACTAGGCCTTAGTCTAGCCCATTTAATGGCCAAGCAACAGTATTGCTGTGTAAAGAGGGGTGAAGCTACGAAGAGAACTTGAAGTTGGCTTTTGTAACTCCGTGTTAGCCACCTAGATTATAGGCGCATAGGCCTTTAGCCAATTATGGTTAATTATAGATTGATTTCTATTATATTAGGCAAGGAGATCATGCGGTGGTCATAATTCTATAAACCAACCGGATCCTCCTTGCCTATATATGTAACCCAGCCCTTTGGCCCCTAATCAATCTACAGACTTTCCATAAGCTTTCATGGTATCAGCCGCCTACGTTAACCTTCCGTTGCCTAGCTCTCGTGCGCCCCTGTGGCTGCGCACCATGCACGCGCGTCTTCCAGGCTGCGCATCCCCCACGCCCATCCCGGCTGCGCCTCCCTACCCTGCGACCATGCCTGGCTCTCTCCCCTGCGCTCCCTCTGCTGCTGACCATGCTGCCGCCAAAGGCTGCGGCCGCCGCACGTGAGGCAGAGTGCAAAGCAGAGGATGAGAGGACCTCCGCCTCCAGCAGGAGGCCGCAAGGGACGCAGCTCTTCAGCGCGCCCAGGAGGCCGAGCAGGAGGCCGTGGCCGCTGCTAAGGAGCACGATGCCGCCGCTGCCCACGCTCATGATGCGCTGGCACGCACCGGCACCGCCCGCGAGCGGGAAGCGGCTGAAGCCGCTGTCCAGCCCCCTGAAGATGACGCCGCCTCCTCTGTCAGCAACAGCGCCGGCCAGCCCCTTCGGGACGCCCTCCTTGCTCACAAAGCCGCTGCCATCATCAACCTCCACGCGCAGGCCGTCGGGGTCCAGAACATACGCAGCCTCGTCCCTGCTGTCCTTGACATGGAGTCCAACTACTCCCGCTGGCACCACCGGATGCTTCTGGTCCTTAGGAAGTTCAGCCTCTAACGCCATGTCCTCGCCGATGCCGCCGATCAAACCTTTCCCGATTGGGAACGCATGGACTGTGTCGTCATGATGTGGCTCAACGGCACCATCTCTCCTGATCTCGAGGAGATTGTCCGAGAAGACCACCCGACTATCCGCTCCATCTAGCTTGCACTGGAACCGCAGTTCCTTGGCAATCGCGAGCAGCGGGCGCTCTACCTCGACGCCGCCTTTCGCAAATTTGTCCAGGGCGATCTCTCCATCACCGACTACTACCACAAGTTCAAGTCCATGGCTGATGCCCTGGTGACTTGGGGGAGGTCGTTACCGATCATACGCTCATCCTCAACATCATCTGCGGCCTCAACGAGCATTTCGCCTCATTCAGCCTGCATCTTCAGCGTGGGCGCCCATTTTCTACATTCCTGGAGGCCCGTACTGACCTCCTCCTTGAGAAGCTCAATCTGGCCCATCGCACGATGCCTTCGCTGGTGCTGCCGGTTCTGCTGGTCTTCCTCAGCCACCCAGCAAGCCGGCTGCACCCCCACAGCAGCCTCCGGGGGGTTCTTCTGGCACCAGCAACAACTCCAGGAACTTCGGCAAGGGTGACAAGCGCGGCACACGCGGCGGCAAAGGCAAGGGGCGGCAGTCTGGCACACCCGCTCCTTGTTCAGCGCCCTCTACACAGCACCAACAGGCTCTGCAACCGGGCTACTGGCCCAGCTTCTACAAGCCAGGGTCAGGCTCCATTAGTATGTGGCCTGGGAATCGTCCTCCCCTGGCTCCAATCACGGTGCCTCGCTCTCCACTGCCGGCTCCTGTACCTCAGTCGCAGGCCTATGTGGCCGGTGCCTAGGCAAAGTGTGTTGGAATAGTGATTGGATTGATTAGCTAACCCTAGGTGGGTAGCAATATTATGGTCTTACATGGGCCTCATGGGCCTAACACATGCACACTCCAACACCCCCCCCGCAGTCTGAACTACCGGCGCAGCGAAGTTTCAAGACTGAGCACGAAAGAAGAAGTACAACACACAAGCCCTCCCACAGACTCAACTAGCCACTAGTGACGTTGAGGCTGGAGCGAAACTCGGAGAACGTCGAGGACGGGAGGCCCTTGGAGAAGATGTCAGCAAACTGGGAGGTGATCGGGACGTGTAGAACCCGAACATCGCCGATGGCCACCCGATCGCGGACAAAGTGGAGGCCGATCTCCACATGCTTGGTCCGCTGGTGCTGAACGGGGTTGGTGGAGAGGTAAACGGCACTAACGTTGTCGCAGTAGACAAACGTGCTCCGGGTCAGGGGACTGTGGAGCTCACCCAGGAGCTGCCGGAGCCAGGAGGCCTCAGCCACGCCGTTAGCAACAGCGCGGTACTCCGTCTCGGCACTGGAGCGGGAGACCACCGGCTTGCGCTTGGACGACCAAGACACCTGGTTGCCGCCGAGGAAGACAGCATAGCCGGAGGTGGACCGGCGAGTGTCCGGACAACCGGCCCAGTCAGCGTCGGTGTAGACGACGAGCTCGGTGGAGGCAGACCGGTGGAGTAGGAGGTCGTAGTCGACGGTGCCGCGGAGGTATCGGAGGAGGCGCTTGAGGGCCGTGAGGTGAGGCTCGCGCGGATCATGCATATGAAGGCAAATCTGCTGAACTGCAAATGTGATGTCCGGGCGGGTGAAGGTGAGGTACTGAAGCGCCCCTGCCAGACTCCTGTACGCGGTAGGGTCCTGTACGCGGTAGGGTCAGTAACTGTGGCGCCCTCGGTCTCTGACAGCTTGGCCTAAGTGTCAACCGGGGTGGAGCAAGGCTTGCAGTCAGTCATCCCAACTCGCTCCAGGATATCAAGAGTGTACTGCCGCTGGTGAAGAAAGAGACCCCCGCGACGAGGCTCAACGGTGATCCCAAGGAAGTGATGGAGCACACTGAGGTCCTTCATCGCAAACCCCTGCTGAAGAGAGGTGATGATCCGCCGCAGTAGTGTCGGGCTGGAGGCGGTGAGCACAATGTCATCAACAGAGAGCAGCAGATAGACAGTCCGGGAGGTTCTCATCAACTAACACTACATCGTCTGCAAAAAGCATACACCAAGGGATATCTCCTTGTATGTCCCTCGTAACCTCATCCATAACCAAGGCAAAGAGATATGGGCTCAAGGCTGACCCTTGATGAAGACCTATTTTAATCGGAAAGAAATCAGTGTCACCATCATTTGTCCGCACAATGGTCTCGACGTTGTTGTACATGTCTTTGATGAGGGTGACATATTTTGTTGGGACTTTATGTTTGTCCAAAGCCCACCACGTAACATTCCTTGGTATCTTGTCGTACGCCTTCTCCAAGTCAATGAAAACCATCTCCAAGTCAATGAAAACCATGTGTAGGTCCTTCTTTTGCTCCCTGAACCGCTCCATAACTTGTCTTATTAAGAAGATTGCTTCTATGGTTGACCTTCCAGGCATGAAACCAAATTGGTTCATGGATATCCGCGTCGACCCTCGCAATCTATGCTCAATAACTCTCTCCCACAACTTCATCGTGTGGCTCATCAACTTAATTCCCCGATAATTAGTGCAGCTTTGGACGTCTCCCTTGTTCTCGTAGATTGGAACCAATATGCTTCTTCTCCACTCCTGAGGCATCTTGTTTGAACGATAGATATTGTTAAACAACTTGGTTAGCCATACTACAGCTATATCCCCGAGGCATCTCCACACCTTGATTGGAATACCATCAGGACCCATTGCTTTATCCACTTTCATCCTTTTCAATGCTTCTCTAACCTCCTACTCTTGGATCCTCCGCACATAGCGCCTATTGGTGTCATCAGATGAGTCATCCAACCGAACGGTGGAGTTCTCATTCTCCCCATTGAACAAATTATCAAAATATTCTTGCCACCTATGTCTAATCTCATCTTCCTTCACCAAGAGTTGCTCCCTCTTATCCTTAATGCACTTGACTTGGTTGAAGTCCCTTGTCTTCTTATCACGAGCCCTAGCCATCCTATAAATGTCCTTCTCTCCTTCCTTCGTATTCAAACGTTGGTAAAGATCCTCGTAAGCCCGCCCCTTCGCCTCCCCCACCGCTCGTTTTGCAGCCTTCTTAGCCACCTTGTACTTTTCTATGTTGTCCGCGCACCGGTCTTGGTACAAGCACTTATAGCATTCCTTTTTTTCCTTAATAGCCTTTTGCACATCTTCATTCCACCACCAAGTGTCTTTTAGATCGCGACCACTTCCTTTAGACACTCCAAGCACCTTTGCGGCAACCTTCCGAACGCAAGTTGTCATCTTCTCCCACATGTTGTTTGCATCTCCTTCGTCTTTCCAAGGGCCCTCATCAATAACTCTTTCTTTGAAGCCCTTCAATGCTTCTCCCTTTAAATTCCACCACTTTGTCCTCGCACTCTTGGCTTGTTTGACCCTACTTTTCAAAAAAAAAAAAAAAACTCAACCGGGGGGAGAGATGTCCCTCTGATTTTCGTCTTAAGAAGATGATGCCGCGACTCGAACCTGGGCTACCTCAGCGAACCGCTTCTCTGGCGTGTTCAGTTGACTAGTTACACCGTGAGTGTGTTGGTGGACCAGCTACTTTTCAAGAAGTGATGAATGAGTTACTGGCACCTTTTCTGAGGAAATTTATGGTGGTGTTTATTGATGATGTACTCATACTCATCTACAGCAGGACTTGGTCTGATCACCTCTCACATATAACACAAACTTTCTCAGTTCTTCAATAGCATCAATTTTAGATCAAGTTGGCCAAATGTTCATTTGCTAAGAGCCAAATTCATTACCTTGGCTATGTTATCAGTTCACAGGGAGTTGCTACAGACCCAACTAAGTTTTTTGGACACGGCTGGTTGTTATAGGAAGTTTGTGCGCCATTTTTCTCTTTTGTCCAAACCTTTGACAAACCTAGTGACACTAGTTCTTCGCATTAGTTGCGGCTTTCTTGTTACTCTTGGCACTTGCCGGTGCCTAGACAGCTTGGAGCAGGTTGGTAGAGTTGGCAAGAGTTGTTGATCGTTCTTGGCCACCACCGATCGCGGATTGTGAGGGTTCTTAGGCTTATTCCCTGCCGGAGCGGCAAAAGCACCTCTGGTGGATTGCTCGTGTCATTAAGTTACCTCTCTAGAGGTAGATTTTTGTGGTGCTCTAGTGAGAGTTAGGCGTGGTGCCTATTAGCCACCGAATCAGCAAGAGTTGGTCAAACAACAGGGACTAGCGTGCCGGCAAGCACGTGAACCTCGGGATAAAAATCACCGTCTCTCTTGTGTATTGATTCTATTGATGATTGGTTATCTCGTGATCTTGGTGATTGGCTCTTCATTGGCGATCCTGAAGGCTTAGTAAAATTCTCCTTCTCTAGCTCTTTTCATTAGCTGTTCTTTATTTTGTGAGCTAGTTTCTTCCAAAGCATTGCTAGAGTAGTCTATCTTGTCTATATATTTTGTGTATCTCTCTACTGTGCTGGAGTGCCATAGAACTATTAGGACAGAAATTGGTGGATAGGTGGCTTGGAACACTTTGTGTAGGCTAGTCCAAAAAGCCCCGTTTAGTGTGTTGCTAACAATTTTGTTTAGTGCCTTGTAGATTTTGGATAGGCTATTCAACCCCCTCCCCTCTAGCCAATTAGGACCTTTCAGTTGTGCTGTCATGTAAAGAGGGGTGAAGCTACAAAGAGAACTCAAATTTGGCTTTTGTAACTCTGAACTGAGCCGGTTCGTTGTGGTGACTGGGCGCAACAATTGCCTGTGGCCCGGGACCCCAAATTCCACCATGAAATCTACCTATATCTTGTGTTTTGGTGACAATGGATATCTATCTTTTTTTATTGAATCTATGAAAAGTTTACAGAGATCACTTATAGAGAGAAACAGAGCTAGGGGAAAACAGAGATAAGAGGGCAGCAGCCAGTGGAGGAACCCAGGCGATGTCCAACACTAAGGGCCTGTTTGGAACGCAGGAATTTCACAGGAATCGCGCAGGAATTTCACAGGAATCAGTTCAATTTCACGGGAAAAACGCAGGAACGGAGAAAAATTCCCGCGTTCCAAACAGGGCCTAAAGGCAGTACACACTGGGATGATTCCCAGGAGGCTGCCAGCAAGCAGTAAATACAGCAGTAAAACATGGAGTTGAAGATGAATAGGAAGCACTGCTAGCAGTCCTGAGACTTTTTCATTTTCATACACAGTTGTTCGGTTGTCTTGGTAATTATTGGAACACAATAAATCTGTCAAGCTAACTTCTGAGCTGAGAAGATTCAATAGTACACAGATAAATAAAAGATAGTCTCGAGTTGTAATAATATAGTCTTACCTGAATACCTTCTGAGAACTCAACCTCTTCCTTGGCTGTAAGAAGTCTCCTGCCAGTCATCTTCCACAAGGAACCTAAAGGATTCATACTAGATGAGGAACCCTTGGAACGCTTCTTCTTTGAAGACGATGCAGCCTTTTGTGAAGCACAGAGAGTTGTGCTAGCCTTTATTGCTGCTCTAGTTCTCCTAGCTCTTCTCTCAGATTGGCGAGCGGATTTCACAGCTATGTTCTCAGTGTACTGTGCATAAGCATCTAATTCATCTTCAGAAGCCATGATACCATAAGACTCCAAATCCTCCATCAAAGGATTATTAGCATACATGTTAGGACTGCTCGATTGCATCTCTCTGCGAAGGATTTCATTGGCCAAGTAGTTGTCCACACCCTTTTTTTGTCTAATTACAGGCTGATGGTTGTTCTTTTGTACCATCTGAACAACTTCTTGCACAGCTTCAGCAGCTGCTCTGGCAAGAGCAACTGCCTCTGCGGCTGCGGCAGCTACTACTGCCTCTTCATTTAGAAGTGCTTCTGATGCCAGAGTTGCCTCAAAGTTTCTCTGACATGCATTACAAAGTAAAAGTGAACAAATATTGTGATGTTCTACACTCTACTATACTGTTAAGGAATTTCTCACACTACAGGCAATGCTGGAAAGGCTGCTGCCTTCAACAAGAAAAGAAAAGGGAGAATTAGGTGTATGACCCTCGAAAAAACTGCTCATAGGTACATGACCCTTTTTCTTTTGAATTTGGTTCTATGGCCTCAAAACAAAATTTATTTGTCTCTATGGCCTTCCGTCAGTTTTGGACAGCTAACGGCGTTAAGTTAGAGATAAAAAGACTATTTTACCCCTAGCAAAAAAATAAAATAGTTTTGTTTGTATATAGAAAAATTTGGTACATAGTTTGGCTCAATTACGAATACAATTCACAGTACGTACAGTAAAACAAAAATTTTTGTAATTGAGCCAAACTATGTACCAAATTTTTCTATATACGAAGAAAATTGTTTATTTTTCACTAGGGGTAAAATAGTCTTTTTATCTCTGACTTAACACCAGTAGCTATCCAAAACTGACGAAAGGCCGTAGAGACAAATAAATTTTGTTTTGAGGCCATAGAACCAAATTCAAAATAAAAAGGGTCATATACCTAAGAGCAGTTTTTTCCAGGGCTATACACCTAATTCTCCCGAAAGAAAAGGGCTTACAAGCCTATAAGGAACATGATTGTGTTGGAGCCGGATTCAGTAACTTTGCTCTCTAACGTCACGTTGTAACTTTCCGTTGATCTGGTACCTTCATTCAAGATCTAACGCACCTAGTTATTTTAAACATAAACAATTTCCAAAGTGAGCCGTTTCAGCCTGGGCAGCTGCCTGCTGAGCGCTCTCGCGTACGCGTGCCGGTAGCGGCAGAGCGCGGAGGTGGACCATGTCGACGCAGAACAGCATGGCCCCAGGAGGCCTCGTTGGCGCCCTCACGACGTTCCCAACCCGTGAGTTCGCCGGCACTCGGATCCTAGCCGGGCTGAATTTCTCACGCGCGCGCACATGGCCGTGCCGCTCTTGACCACAACCAGCAGCAGCAGGGGCATGGCGGCGCAGGCGCGGAGGTGCAGAGAGGCCAAGGCGCTGCTGTTCGGCATCTGTCGCGCTCCCATGTCTCGTGCTGTACCACTGCGCCGTCATGGCGTCGGAGGAGCTGCTCGGCGCCGCAGCCATGCCGTGACGGTGCATGAGGCCTACGCGCCTCCATGTTTTAGGCAAAAAGAAATCTTGCGATCCGTGTTTCAGTTTCTTCATCGTCCTATTTGCAAAATAGGACGCGTTTCAACCAGATTCATATCTGGCTCATTAATTATGTCCTGGCAAGAAGAAAATAATTGCAGTAATACTAAGCCTTGTTTAGTTGATAGATGATAAGTTTTTACGTGGACACATCGGATGTTCCGGCACTAATTTAGTCTATTAAAAATAGACTAATAAGTAAACAAATTACATATTCCGTCTGGAAACCGTGAGACGAATTTATTAAGACTAATTAATCTGCCATTAGCACATGTTTACTGATGCACAACATTGTCAAATTATAGACTAATTAGGCTTAAAAAATCGTTCTGCAAAGTTATCCTAATTTATGTAATTACTTATTTTTTAAGTCTACATTTAATACTCCATGCATGTGTTCAAACATTCGATGTGATTGGTGAAAAGTTTTTTGGGTGGGAACTGAACAAGCCCTAAATATTTCAATTTCATGAGAAGAATGGGTGAACTGATGAGATACTATTTTGAAAGTTTTTTCTCGAAAACGTAGGAGAATTGCGCCTCATTATATTAAAAGGAGGAAAAAAAAGGGCAAGAGCCCAGATAACACCTTAAACAACACACGCACACACCCCTTAACAGTTTAAGGTGTTACAACCGCGCCGGAGACATCCTCCCACAAGGCGACCACAACTGAGCTAGATGCCACTACCAGGAAGGAGGGCAGACAAGAAGGATAGACCTCGAGCCCCTACCATAGACCACAAGCGGCGTTCCTCGCCAGCAAAAGTCAGAGCACCAGCTAAGCTTGGGGCTGCTCCATCAAAAACACATCTATTGCGATGATTCCAAATAGTCCAAACTCCAAGAATAACAAGAGAATTAACTCCTTGCCTCATCAATCCATCAGTGATGCTGCTGCAAACATTTTCCCACCAATCATGGAAGGATAACTCTGTAGGCTGAGGGGACAACACTTGAAGTCCAACTTGTCTCAAAAGAATGAACCAGAATTCTCTTGCAAATACACAATGGACAAGGAGATGGTCAATAGTCTCCTCTTCTTGGTCACAGAGAGTACAGAACTCAGGGTGAGGCAGCCCACGACGCGCCAAGCGATCAGCCGTCCAGCACCTGTTATGAGCGACCAACCACAGAATAAAGCGACACTTGGGCGGAGCCCAGGATTTCCAGATTCTTTCCCAAGGTCCAAAAAGAGTAGAGCCCAAAAAGAATCCATCATATGCCGACTTAGTCGAGTATTGTCCATTGGAGGAAAGCCTCCAAATATGTCTATCCTCAATCTCAGGCTGCAGCTGAAATTCCAACAAAAGATCCCATAATTGAAGAAATTCCACCATCACACCAACTGTACGAGCTCCCTGAATGTCTGCAATCCAAGCCTGGGTACGAGGGCTTCCCGAACCGTGCGTTGTTTGACCCTCTTTTTGGGAACAGCCGCAGAAAGGCGAGGGGCAAGGTCAGCAATGCATTGTCCATGGAGCCACCGGTCTGACCAAAAAGAGTATTCGCGCCATTTCCAAGCTCAGAAATAACAGCCACAGAGAAAAAGGTTCTTACTTGCTCAGGCACATGAACTGGGAAAGCAGCCCAAGGGCGATGAGGCTCTGTTTTTTGCAGCCAAACCCATCTCATACGGAGGGCCCAACCTAGAGTTTTGAGGTCTGAAATTCCTAGGCCTCCAAGCTCTAGTGGGCGGCAAATCTTGACCCAAGCCACAGGACAGTGCCCACCTTTTGCATCTTTACGACCCCTCCAAAGAAAACCACGTCGAATTTTATCCACTGCTTTGATTGCCCATGGAGGAAATCGAAAGCCATAGCCAAGTAAATGATCATTCCAGTGAGAACTGCTTGTACCTGCACTCTTCTTCCTGCCCTTGTCATTAAGTCTGCCTTCCAGCCGGGAAGTTGATCTGCAATACGGTCAATGATGGGCTGCACGTGTTCTTTAGATAGTTTTCTTAGAGAAAGGGGCACACCCAAGTACTTGCACGGGAAATCAGAGAGAGGGCAGGGCAGCAAATTCTGTATGGCAGCAAGCTCTGACTCACCACATCTAATTGGCAGCACAATGCTTTTCTGCAAATTTGTCTTGAGCCCAGAAGCTTCTCCAAAAAGATTGAGGATGTCCATAATAATAGAGATATCTCCAGTCTCCGGACAAAGAAAGAGGGCAACATCATCAGCATAAATAGACATACGGTGCTGCAGGGTTCTTGTTGACAGTGGCAGCAAGAGACCTTCAGAGGCGGCTTTAGAAATCATGTAGCCCAAAACGTCCATTACCAAGATGAAGAGCATAGGAGACAGGGGATCACCTTGCCGTAGTCCACGCTGGTGGTGAATGTGATCACCGGGTACCCCATTAACAAGAACTTGGGTTGATGACGTGGAGAGCAACCCACTGATGATATCTCTCCATAACTGCCCAAAACCAAGCTGCTGTAAAACTTCCAGAAGAAAGGACCAAGACACGGAGTCAAAGGCCTTAAAGATATCTAGTTTGAGAAGAATCTGAGGTTGCCTATGTTGGTGAAGGAGCCTTGCCGTCTGCTGGACCAACATGAAATTATCCTGTATGAATCGCCCTTTAATGAAGGCGCTCTGAATAGGAGAGACCATTTGTTGTAGCCGAACAGCGAGACGGTTTGCAAGCATTTTTGTAATTAATTTTGCGAAGCTATGAACCAAACTTATGTCAAGGGCGTCGAACCCCTGGCTGGCCGGACCGCGGCTACGCAGCTCGTAGCCGTCGGCCGTCTTCTCCGGTGAGGTTATTCCCCTCAACCGCAGGCTTAACAAAGAGAGAGATATTTGGGATATAATTCTTGCTTGATTGATTGTTAAGCGATTGCAAGCATATATGGCCAATGGCCCAACCGAAAAGAGGAAAGTTCTCCATAATTCTAGGAATTTCCAAAACAACTTCCTAATCTACGTTTCCTGCCCAGCACGCTCAGCCGCGCGGCGCACGTCGCGGGCGCGTCTGCGCCTGCCATATGTGCGTCCGCACATGACATCTCTCCCCGCCTCGAAGTCCAACTCGTCCTCGAGCTGAAAGGAAGGGAACCGAGCACGGAGGTCGTCCAGGTCCTCCCATGTAGCCGAAGCAGGTGGTTCTCCCTGCCACTCAACGAGCACCTGGCGCACGCCCCTGGCCAGCCGAGCTCGAATCACCCGGCCACAGCACCATGCAGGAGCGGAGGCAGCAGCGGTGGAGCGGCCGGCGGGGTACCGACACACTTCTTGAGGACGCCAACGTGGAACACATCGTGAAGGCGAGCGCCGGGAGGAAGCTGGAGCCGCGCAGCCACCTCGATGATGATCTCCGCCACCTGGTACGGCCCGACGTATCGCGGCTTGAGCTTCCCTGTTGCCGAGCGTGGGAGGGACGCGGCCGCCCGCTGCCGAAGGCGAAGAAGGGCCCAATCACCGACCTGGAAGGACACCGGCTTGTGGTGCTGGTCGTAGATGCGCTTCTGGACCGCCTGTGCCTGCTCAAGGCGGTAGCAGATGTCGTCGAGGAAGGCAGCGCGCTCCTCCATCTCCTGGGCGACCGCTGCGACGCGGGTCTCGCCGGGCTCATAGGAGCGGATGGTCAGGGGGTCCCAGCCATAGACCACACGGAACGGAGTTTCGCGGAGCGATGACTGATAGGCGGTGTTGTAGGTGTACTCGGCCCACGACAACTAATGGAGCCACTGCCGGGGACGGTCGCCGGTGAAGCAGCGCAAGTACATGACGATGACCCGGTTGGCGGCCTCGGTCTGGCCGTCCGTCTGCGGGTGAAAGGCGGACGACATGTAGAGCTTCGTCCCAGTGAGCCGCATGAGCTCCTGCCAGAACGCTGAGGCGAACACTGGATCGCGGTCCGAGACGACGGACTGCGGCACGCCATGGAGGCGAACTATGTCGGCGAAGAAGGCGTGGGCGACGGACTCGGCGGTGTAGGGGTGCGCCAAGGGGATGAAATGGCAGTACTTGCTGAAGCGATCCGCGACAGAGAGGATGACCGTCTTGCCTTGCACCTTGGGCAGCGCCTCGATGAAGTCGATGCCGATGTCAGCCCACACCGCAGACGGGACCGGCAGTGGCTGCAGCAGACTGGCCGGCCTGAGGTGGTCGGACTTGTACTGCTGGCATGTGACGCAGGCCTTCACGAAATCTTGCACCAAACGACGCATGTTGGGAAAATGAAAATCTCGCCGGAGCCTGTGGAGGGTACGATGGATGCCCTCATGTCCGTTGCTGTGGACTGCGGCCACGATCTCTGGCAGCAGTGGCGACGTCGAGGGGATGTACAGGCGGCCGTCGAAGGCGACCATGTCGTCCACCAGTGCCCACGAAGCGGTGCGGGAGCCGGCCCGGACCTCATCGTGGATGGCGACCAGGGCCGGATCAGTGGCATGGGCGTGGCAGAGGCGCTCGATGAAGTCAAAGCGGGGCACCGAAATAGCCATCACCTCCCCTTCGTCATTGTCGCGACGGGAGAGGGCATCGGCGACGACGTTTGTGGCGCCGGACCGGTACTACACCGAGAAATCGAAGCTCAGGAGCTTCCCGACCCAGTGGTGCTGAGGGATCGTGGCGAGGCGCTGATCGAGGAGGTACTTCAGGCTGTAGTGGTCGGTCTTGACGAGGAAGCGCCGCCCCCAGAGATACGGGCACCAGTGCTGTACCGCCTGGACGAGGCCGATGAGCTCGCGCTCTTAGGCGGCTAGCGCGCGGTGGCGAGGCGCTACAGGCCTGCTGAAGAAGGCGACCGGATGGCCGTCCTGGACCAGGACCGCGCCGAAGCCGAACGTCGACGTGTCGCACTCGAAGGTGAACAGCTTGGCGAAGTCAGGCATGGCGAGGACGGGTGCGGACATGACAGCGGCCTTGAGCGCTGTGAATGCCGCGGCCGCAGCGTCGTCCCAGGAGAAACCCTCCTTGAGTAGGGCCGTCAGTGGTGCAGCAATCGCTGGACGAACTTGCGGTAGTACCCGGCGAGGCCGAGGAAACCACGCACAACCCGGGGCGAACTAGGAGCCGGCCAATCATGGATCACCTGTACCTTGGCCGGGTCCATGGCCACACCCGCCACGGATATGACATAGCCGAGGTAGGCGATGGAGGAAGCACCAAAAGAGCACTTGGTGCGCTTGACGAAGAGTTGGTGGCGGCGTAGTTCCTCGAGGATGGCCCGGAGGTGGCGAAGGTGGTTAGCCCACGTCTTGTTGTAAATCAGAATATCGTCAAAAAATACCAGGACGAAGCGGCGCAGGAACGGGCGGAGCACGTCGTTCATCAAGGCCTGGAATGTCGCTGGGGCGTTGCACAGCCCGAACGCCATTACCAGGAACTCGTACAGGCCGTCGTGGGTGCGGAACGCCATCTTGTTCACGTCCTCCGGGCGCATGCGCACCTGGTGGTACCCGGACCGGAGGTCCAGCTTGGTGAAGAATTTGGCGTCATGGAGCTCGTCGAGCAGTTCGTCGACCACCGGGATCGGGAAAGCATCCTTGTCGGTGAGCGCGTTCAGTGCCCGGTAGTCGACGCAGAAGCGCCACGACCCATCGGGCTTCTTGACGAGGAGGACGGGCGATGAGAACGGCGAGTCGCTGCGGCGGACGATCCCTTGATCAATCATGGCGGGATCAATCATGGCGGGATCAATCATGGCGGCACACTGCCGCTCCAACTCGTCCTTGTGCGCCGCGGGGTACCGGTAAGGGCGGACGGCGACAGGTTGGGTGTCGGGCTTGAGAATAATGCGGTGGTCGTGCGCACGCTTGTGGGGCAGACCGACGGGATCCGCGAAGAGCCCCCCAAACGAGAGCAGCAGTGCCTCCATGAGGGGACCGGCCTCTGTTGTTGCGCCCAGGGCCGGTGCAGAGGCGATGGCCACGCAGGTCCAGGAGACGGGGCGCCCCTGGCGCTGGAAGGACATGCGCCGGCGGCCAAGGTCCCAAACAATGGGCCCCAACTCGCCGAGCCACCGGGTGCCGAGGACGACGTCGTACCTGGCCAGTGGCATGACGTAGAGGTCGGCCGGAAACGACTCGCCATCGATGAGCAGGGGCGCGTCGCGGATGACGCCGGCACAAGTGACCCGCTCGCCATTGGCGACCAAGGCTGTGAGGCGGGGGCGTTGGCGGAGGGGTAGAGCGGAGCGCCACGCCGCCTCCTCCGAGATGAAGTTGTGCGTGCTGCCGGAGTCGAGGAGGGCGACGAGGGACGCGGCGCCTAGTGCCACGGCGAGCTGCATGGTGCCCGCCATGGGAACCCCAGACACGGCCTGCAGGGAAAAACAGGGCGCCTCGGCGTCGTGCTCCGTGTCGCCAGCGGCGTCCGCGACGTCCTCGATCTCCACACCTTCCAGGAAGAAGATGCGCAGGCAAAACTTGTTATGGCCACGGGTATATTTCTCATTGCAATTAAAACAGAGGCCCAGACGGCGCCGTTCCGCCATCTCGTCCGGGGTGAGGCGCCGCTGGTTGCCCTCGCCGCGACCCTGCTGGGCGGCCACCGGAGGGTGAGGGAGCGCCAGCGGCTGCTAGGGCGCCGGGAGCGCTGGTCGGGTCGCGGGAGCGGGAAGGATTCCGCGCGGGGGCGCCCGAGGGTTAGGCTGCACCGGGCGGTCAATCTCCATCAGCTCCACCTGGCGCGCCAGGCTCATGGCGGCCGCGAGCGTCGCCGGGTTGTGGATGCGGACGGCGTGGCTGACCGGCGGCAGGAGTCCGCCGGTGAAGAGCTGGACGCGCTGTGCCTCATCAAGACGACCCGCGCGAGGCAGGAGGGCCTCGAAGCGATTGGAGTACTCCTCCACGGTCCCTGTACGCCGGCACTCGGCGAGCTCGAACAGCGGAGCCGAACGGAGGGGAGGCCCAAACCGCAGGGTCAGGAGCTCCTTGAATCGCCCCCACGGCGGCGTGCCCTCGTCCTCCTGGAGCTGGATGTACCAGAGTTGCGCGACGTCCTCCAAATTGTATGAGGCCATCCACACGCGCTCCTCCGCCATGGTGCGCTGTTGGCGAAAATAGGATTCGCATTTGTTGATGAAGAGCATCGGATTGGTCTTGCCGTCGTAGCGGGGAAAATCCAATTTTTGGAATTTTGGGGGGCGATCGAGATCGCCTGGCCCCTCCGGGCGGCCGCCGGCGCCGCTGTCCGACGACGAGGCCGACTTCTCCTTCATAGCCGCCATGTCGGCCTTCATGGTTGTCATCTCCGTGGTGATGGATTTCAACATCTCCATCACGTCGGCGATGGTGGGATCGCTCATGGCTGCTGGCTGCGGCGCGGAAGCTGTGGAGGACGGCGGCGAGGGTGGAGGGTTAGGGTGGTGGGCGGCGGCGGTGGAAGAATGGGTGGAGCGGGTGGGAGAGGACCGACGTGACCGTGATACCAGGTTGTCAAGGGCGTCGAACCCCTGGCTGGCCGGACCGCGGCTACGCAGCTCGTAGCCGTCAGCCGTCTTCTCCGGTGAGGTTATTCCCCTCAACTGCAGGCTTAACAAAGAGAGAGATATTTGGGATATAATTCTTGCTTGATTGATTGTTAAGCGATTGCAAGCATATATGGCCAATGGCCCAACCGAAAAGAGGAAAGTTCTCCTTAATTCTAGGAATTTCCAAAACAATTTCCTAATCTACGTTTCCTGCCCAGCGCGCTCAGCCGCGCGGCGCACGTCGCGGGCGCATCTGCGCCTGCCATATGTGTGTCCGTACATGACACTTATGGGTCAAAAATCCTTAGGCTGGTCAGCACCCTCCTTTTTGGGGAGAAGAGTTACATACGCTGAGTTGAGAACGCCAAAATTCACAAACTTTCTGTCCCAAACTGCTGACACTGCTGCCATAATTTCATCTTTTATGATAGGCCAGCACGTCTTATAGAAACATCCCGTGAAGCCATCAGGCCCGGGAACTTTATTTGAGGGTAAAAGCTTGATTGTATTCCACACTTCTTCATCACTAAAAGGAAGCTCGAGATCAGCGAGGTCATGAGTATTGATTCCCAACTCAGATAAATTGATAGTGAACTCCCTGGCCGTACACTTTCCCAACAGATTTTCATAGAATTCATCAATAGCTGCCGCCTTATCTTCATGGTTAGTGCAGATCTGATCACCCACAACAATTTTTCTAATAAAATTCTTCCTTTTCCGGTGGCGAGCATGAAGGTGGAAAAACTTTGTGTTTGCATCACCATCACGGAGCCAATAGATCCTTGAACGCAACCGAGCGATTGTTCGCTGGAGGGATGCTAGAGCAAGGATGTGCTTTTTCAGGTTGTTTTTAAGCCATAATTCCAGTAGGTAGATAATTACTATTTTGAAAGTGACTGATGAAAAACTGTTCGTAACTTATATATGCTAAATAACCGCAGTAATCATCATTGGAAGCCAGAGGCTCGACAGCTTAGCTTCTGGCCATCCACGACAGCGAGTAGCGCGGCAGCTCCAGCGATGCACCGCACTTGAGATGGTGGCGCCCATCACCTCCACGGCGGCGAGTAGCATGCCTGCCCCCATCTCCATCGGTGCAAGAAGCTCGCCGGCAAGGGGCAACGGACAACGTGGCCACCCAGTTCGACGCGTACGCTGGCCGCGTCGGACCCATCGTCAACCTGATTGCCTATGCCCCAGCCCGACGGCGAGGGTGCCAACGAGGCCTCCTTGGGGCTGGGGGCATGCTCTTCCGCGGGCATCGTCAGCTCCGCGCTCTGCGACCCCAAGCACGCAAAAGCGCGAAGCGCACAACAGCCAGCAGGCAGCACCCAGGCTGAAATGGCCACATTGAAAATTGTTTATGTTTAAAATCACTAGGCGCATTTGATCTTGAATAGATCACGGAAGTTACAACGTGGACCTTACATAGCAAAGTTACTAAATCTGGCTCCGATTGTGTTTGCCTTATATAACGACTCACTTCCTTCTAGAAGCTTAAAACTCCTGATTCATTTCTTTTGATTCATTTCCTTTTCTTCCAATACTGCTAGAGAAAATCCAACAATTCATGAAAGCAAAACTGAAATTACCAATAATTGTCCCTACAGATCAAAACTCATCCTGCCGATTTGATATAAAATTTGTTTTCCAAGTAGGAAATCAGTAACGACATGAACTGAAACTTGTACAACGTCACTTCTTATTCAATGTTCCTACATTTTTAATAGGCATTTGCTATGCTAGATTTTGCAATAAATAGTCTGCGGCTACAGTTACTAGCCGCTCCAATCAGTTGGCCCTGAACTCATTTTGTTTCTAGGCACAGCACCTCATGGAGTCATGGTCATGGGTTCATGGCATTGTTTGAGTGGTGATTAATGTAGTCGTCTTTGTTGATCATCAACGTATCGAACAAAGGTGGACTGTCTCCCAATTGTCACATGTTAAACTAAGCCAAAGAAAAACACAGCACAAAAACGGGCAGACGACAATCGAGCAAAACAGAGCAGTGAGGGCCACCTGAATCGCCGGAGCCGCGTAAGAGAGCCTCAGCTGCACCGCGCTGCCGTTGGTGCGGGTCCTCGACGACAGCGGCGGAGTGACGGCGCAGTGGACGCGCACGCGGAGCACTTGGAGTAGGACGAGAGGAAGGCACGTGGGTGGCGGGGATGACCCCCACATGAACTGCGGCGCCAGGCACGCCATCGAAGAACCAGGGCTAGCTGCTTGGCTCGTCTCCCGGGGTGCCATCTCCATTGCTGCTGGGAGAAAGAGAGGTGTAGGTGGTGGAGGAGGGCGGGGGGATGGAAATTCAGGTTTGGTCAGGTCTTCTCCGGATAAGGGGAGCACCGTCAGACAGAACTCAGGCTGCTCAGCGCGACCCGGAGTGAGAGTTAGTGGACCGAATGCTGGGCCGGGCCGGGCGGGTCGGCCATGCTAGAAAAAAACCGACTGTATCTTTACTTGGTGCGTAGGGAAAAAGGTACAATGTTATTTATTTTGTCAATGAAAATGTTATTGTCAGGCAAAGGAACACATGGACGACATCTAACTTATGTACAACGAAAATCAGGTGAAGAGGAGAAAAGAAAACTTATCACTTCTTCAGAATCTAAGTACAGATTTGCTAAATGGTACAATGAATAAAAAAGTATAGGTCATACCTAAATACTAAATGTCACTTAGCTACCATCTCTACAGCACAGACTTCTTATGAAGATGTTGAATGGCAATACCTCCTTGCCCCTGCAGCTAAGATTGTTGGCAAGCAGAGGAGATAAACACATAGAATCATTAGGCTTTAGTCTGACAATATAAAACTATGAGCTGAATATTACGGTATGAGTAATAAGATATGAAGACATACATATTATATATGTCAGATCAAGGTTGCAAAGAAACAGGGATGATGCATAGGCATATATTATGTGAATGGCCCAGTGGTACATTTAAAGCAGAGGAGTAAAAAATTAACAGGAGCCAAATTTATATTTCTCAATCTCTAATCTTCGTAAAGTCAAAGAAAGTGCTATTAATTTAACTTGAGTATCTTGGTCCCTTGCTGTCCTGCACAGCTAAGCAGTAAGCTTACTAGCAGCACACAGCAGCACACAGACACTCACTCACTATGGCTTAAAGGTAGAAGAAGGGGTTTGAGCTCAAGCACACTCACACAACACAAGCACTAGCGTTGGCTAGAGCTCTGCACTATTGATTTGTGGCAGCTGAACTGTCCAATTTTCATTACCATGGATGCATATATATACACATAGGGTAGGTCCAGTTTGTGTGTCAACTGGAAATACTGAAGGTGGCTGTTGTACTGCAGTCAACTATTGTCCTAGCTAGTAAGATAAGGCTGCAATACTTATTAGCTAAGGGACACAAGGGCTCCAAAATTCCGTGTCCACACTACTCTTAGTCTATTGTTCCACTGCAGCTTGGTTGTTGTTCAACTTGCACAGTTGGTCTGCAGTTTCACATTCCAAGTCACCAAGCTGCAGTCTTGACTGCTGTGCAAGACGAGCAGCAGATTATTCAACAGAGTAGAACCAACAAACAAACAAGATTTAATATGACATGTTATATAGGTCCATCAAATGGAGCAAAGGGAGCAGCCACGTAGGCGTAGGCACGTAGCAAGTTAGCGCAGGTTGCTACGACACTGGAATGAACGAATCAAAGATTTCATTGGAAGCAAGGAATGTGGAGGCATGAGACAAGAAGGTAATGCATGTGTGCTCGCTCACTTGTGTTCCATCTTACCGACGCCACAACAATCCACCTTGGCACACATCGACTTCTATGACATTGTTGTCACAGAGGAAGTGTGCTCCCATCCCTTCACGTCACACATCAAGTTTGCTTGGTGCGGGATTATGTGGAGGAAAATGATAGGGAATCAAATGAAGGGGCAAATCGGAGGAAAACAAATGAAGGGACGAAGTCTTACGTATCTGTGGTGCCACAGGATCCGGAGGTTGCCTGTGTAGGTGGACACGCTGGGGCTACCAAGTCGCCCAGTGTCGGTCACGTAGGACGATGTGCACAGGCCTGCCGTTGCTGGGTACGCCTCATTGAGCGCCGCACGCGCCGGGGCCTGCCACGTCGGTACGCCATTAGTGTCTGGAGGGATTGACGTGCTGCTTAGATTTTGTCTATATAAGAACACACATATAATGTATCAAAGTCGACATGAGAGTTAATCTAATGTTAGTCTTTTTCACTAATATGAATGTACTAATCTAAGCACGAAAGGGAATTATAGCAGGTACAACCAATATATTGGAGGGGTAGTAATAACTATGCTTAAGCCTGAGAGCTAACTTGATGGCTTTCTTTTTGTCCACTAAAATAGATATAAATTTTGTGTCGTTAACATGACACAAAGCAGCTACAAATCTCATATTGTGAAATGAAAAATAAGAGCATTGACATGCCTATGTGGGGCTCATGTAGCGTTGAAGGCCACAGAGTATGCACCAGAGGAAAATAAGAGCATCACATAACATATAGGCAGCTGTTTTTATGTTGATGACTCAACCACATATAATTTTAGTATTATAGAAACCAGGGTGCAAACAAATGAATCCTGACAAGGAGACACATGTATAATTTTTTATAGTATACATGTATAGTTTTGAGAACTGTAATAGCACATAATAGAAGGTAAATATATATTTTGAGCTCCAACAATGTCATGCACTGTGAACTGGAGGACAGATGTATAACTTTCTAAATAGGTGAAAGTAGTACAGGTGGAATGGAGTGAAGCAACACTAACATTCTCGGTGTCAAAGTACTGTATATTTATACTGGTACAGCTGACATTACAAATACATGAATTTGTTACAACACAGGAGGCAATAAAGAGGGAGAGAAGGAACAAAGAGCAAGGATACCCAAGAAAGGTAGCCTCCATTGGCAATCTGCTCTTTACATGGAGGACAAAAAAAGGTCGATCTGCATATGTATTCACTTTTTAGCAGGTAATGTTAGTTCTGATGCCATTAAACTATGAGTTGTGTGTCAGGGTCAAATAGTGTAGTGGTACACAACTAATTCTATATGTAACAAAGCAGAAAAATAAAGGCAGTATCAACATGTAGACAGTTAGTCGTAAGAGTGCTAACATAGATGATAGAGAAATTCATAATCTCAATTGATCTAATCTACTTTTTTGTGGGTTAGTTGTGTATTAAAGGCAAGACACAGAAAACCTCACCTTGTTGAAGAGGCGGCCATGACGCCAAATCCTCCGTGCAGCCCTTCTGAAGCAAGCAAGCAACAATGACACCACCCCAAGAACTAGAAATCAAAATGAGAAACGAAATAAAGAAAGTTAGGTTGAGCTGTAGAAAACCGACATTCATAATTGAAAGTAAATTGGCATGAACTCGTAGCCCTGTCGAGCAGGCAAGTATTTAATTTCATCAGCAGCAACAAGACATTATCTAATAATTAGGAACCATAAGGACCAAGAAGAAGGAGATGGACGCATACCTGATCTGGGCCATGGTGCAGAAGATATCTAAGCAGGGCACCAATAAGCAGCAACGCCATATGGTCCATTGAAAACTGTCAATATATATAAACAAAGTAGGTGGTAAAATCAGCAGGAATGGGGCATATGTTCTTGAAAAAGGAACATATACTTTGGTGATATGGAAGAAAGGAGACTACTCACCCTAGGAAGATATGACCCAGTAGGGATATGACCAGTAGGGAGAAATCGACAATTGGCAGCCTGCCAATGTATGGTAACTATTCAACTAAACAGGCTTAGAATACTAAGAGCACACTAATTAAGAGTAAAAAAGCACTTGAATGTTACCTTTCATGGTGAATTAAAGAGATAAAAGGACCATGCTACGTCCATAAAGAAGACAAAATGCATGCTGCTAAGTGGGAGGCAACGATGTAAGCAACCATGAAAATCCTTTGCAACAAAAAAAATGCTAATCCGCTCTGTTGCTCTCGAAAAAAATAGAATGATGAGAGAACAAATTGGTGACAAGATCGAAGACTACACAGTTTAGGATACATGGTATTCTTGATGGAAAATTGGAGGGCACAAATGGAAGCGAGGATGGAGAGGATACCTCTGAACAGTTTTTGAAGAACAAATGCAGATCAACAACTGTTGACACTTGCTAATGTCGTTTTTAGGAGTAGACTATGGAATCTATCCCCGGTAACGGCGCCAGAAAGGCTTGTCGGTACTTCTTAATGTAAGAAGTATAACTAACTATTCTTATAACTATTGGTAAATTCCGCAAGCTCACAGAATAAGTCAATTGTAGCACTTCACCGGGAGTAACCGAGTAGTCGTATTTATTTCCACAGGGAAGCTACTATGGCAGAACTAACACTAGGACTGCTATGAACAACTAGTGATTCTAGCAAGGTTGATCGAAATATATGAATGGGGGGGGTTGATTTCTACTACTACTAAAATAAAAGAAAGAAAGACTAACTACTACTAAACTAAATCGGCGGGTCTCCTGCCGATGAACAGATTAATGTTTTCCTACATACTTACGAACACAACTAACTTAGCAATAATGATTTTATCTAGTTCTTTCAACCGTACACACCCTCTGGACTATTTACCTCAGACGTGCACTACAAGGTTATGATTTAAAAACTAACCCAACTACGTGGTGGAATTCAAGGCTCCCAGGGCTGTCACCACCTGTTTGCTACCACAACTATCCGGGGGGCTAGCCACAAACTAAGGTATAATTAGTCTAAGCACCACGCTTACACTAATATATACTACTCTAATCTTGCGTCCAAACTAGAGCCCTGATTACTCAGCGAAGAACCCAAACTAGATACAAACTAAATACTAAGTTATCTATGATCGAAAGCACTCAACAAGAACAATAAGTAAAGAACTTAAAGTAAATGGTGAAAGTAGAAGAACACTAAGATAAATGAAGAAAAGACTTGTAATTATACGGTCAAAAAATGAAGGCAAAAATAAGAATATACATGCGCGACCAAGCGCCATGTATACACGGTAGTCCCCGAGCTTGGCAATAGATGACTCGGTCATGTGATGCCAAGGTCCAAAAAGAAACTGTAGGCCCGTGACAGAAGAACCACACCATATGCCATCAGACGCAGATAGAAACATCAGCTTTTTACTGCCGCGCTTCCTTTAAAGCGTACCCTTCCTGTTCTTTCTTCAACTTTAACCATACGCCGTCACATAAAGTAACCTTTACTCTGTTGAATCTGTGACATAATGTGATCTTCCTTTTTAATGGACATGGTCCATGGGCATGTGCGTCTCGGCTATAAATATCGCATCATAGAACCTGTTTTTCCCATCAGCCATGGAACCAAAACTTCAAACATTCGATAGACCAACAATGAGTGTTGCTGAAATAGTGAACCCGCCTGGGTTAGATTTTAAAGCATAGTGCGAAGTTCCTGGTAGGATTCTTGTGAGGGGATAGTTTGTTAGAGCTGTTCCCAATTGGTTGTGGTTAGATAGGGATGACGGAGTTCCTGGGAGGATTCTTGTGACGCCGGCAATAACTCTAAGCCATTTTGTCACATATTGAGTCCTCCAAGGTTCTCCAAGCTTGAGCTTGTTACCCAGGCAACCAACCTAGATTCTAAGAAAACTCGGGGGTGCCAGTGAGGGTGATAGTCTGGCGGTGACGGGCTGCAGGAATGGCGTTTGGAACACCTCCGAATATCCTCTGTGTGTTATCGTTGGAGAAAAACTACAAATTGTCTCGAATCTTATCGTCCGAAACCAACACAGCTCCGCCACGTGGGTAGATGCGGCTAGGTCATCTGACCAGTCCCCAGCTTTGCTGAGAAGGCTGGCGGAGAAGCCGACCAGTCCCCAGTATGACCGTGGAGCTGGCCCTGAAGCCAACGCAGCTCTGCCACGTGTGTTCCTGTAACTGGTCATCTGACCAGTCCCCAGCTTTGCTGAGAAGGCTGGGGGAGAAGCCGACCAGTCCCTAGTATGACTGGTGGAGCTGGTCCTGAAGCCAACGCAGCTCTGCCACGTGTGTGCCTGTAACTGGTCGTCTGACCAGTCCCCAGCTTTGCTAAGAAGGCTGGCGGAGAAGCCGACCAGTCCCCAGTATGACTGGTGGAGCTGGTCCTGAAACCAACGCAGCTCTGCCACGTGTGTGCCTGTAACTAGTCGTGTGACCAGTCCCCAGCTTTGCTGAGAAGGCTAGCGGAGAAGCCGACCAGTCCCCAGTATGACTGGTGGAGCTGGTCGTTAAGCCAACGCAGTTCTGCCACGTGTGTGCCTGTAACTGGTCGTCTGACCAGTCCCCAGCTTTGCTGAGAAGGCTGGCGGAGAAGCCGACCAGTCCCCAGTATGACTGGTGGAGCTGGTCCTGAAGCCAACACAGCTCTGCCACGTGTGTGCCTGTAACTGGTCGTCTGACCAGTCCCCAGCTTTGCTAAGAAGGCTAGCGGAGAAGCCGACCAGTCCCCAGTATGACTGGTGGAGCTGGTCCTGAAGCCAACGCAGCTCTGCCACGTGTGTGCTTGTAACTGGTCGTCTGACCAGTCCCCAGCTTTGCTGAGAAGGCTGGCGGAGAAGCCAACCAGTCCCCAGTATGACTGGTGGAGCCTGTCCTGAAGCCAACGCAGCTCTGCCACGTGTGTGCCTGTAACTGGTCGTCTGACCAGTCCCCAGCTTTGCTGAGAAGGCTGGCGCTTGTTATTAATATTATTTTGAGAAAAAGAAAATTTTGTTAACTCATGGAAGGCTTAACTTCTTGGGCCGATGAAATGGGCCGTAATGATCGTTATCGTACGAATAGCCGTTTTCGCGGCGGATGAAAATCCTGAAGAGTCGCGCAGTAGGTTATAAAGACAAACACCGCATACTCAACACTTACCCTAACCGTTGTCGTTCCCCATTTCCTTGCCTTTCGTCGAATCTTGCACTGTAACCCTAGATCCAGAGCAGGAGACTCGGCGGTGAAGCTCGCACTTTTCCGGCAGATCCGATGGCGCGGAAGGCGAAAAAACCTGCGGCGACGACGACCGTGAGATTGGATCAGGAATGGGTTCCGTTGAGGAGCACGGAGGAGAGTGTCAGCCACCTCGCCGCCAGCGGACTTCTGCCGGACAAAGTGACCGGCGGGTGGAGAGCGCCCACTGGTGAGGCCTATCCTCAACCCAATGCTGATGAGATAGTTGTCTTTGAGGATTATTTCATTAGAGCATTTGGTCTGCCGTGCCATGTGTTCCTCCGCCAATTGCTTGATTTCTGGGGATTGGACTTTGTAATCTTGGCCCGAATTCCATCCTGTCTGTGTCCATTTTCATTCAGTTGTGTGAGGCGTTTCTCGGAATACAGCCGCACTTTCAACTTGTTTCGCTATTTCTTCCAACTGAAGAAGAACAGTCGCGGGTCACGCATTGCGGGTAGCGCATATCCCTGCTGCGCGAGGGGATGGCGTCTGAGTACATCAACGTCCCTCTGCAGAGTAATGTGAGCGGCTGGCAAGAGAAGTGGTTCTACATGACGCAGTGCCAGACGCCCGCTTTAAGTTGTGACGTGGGGAAGGTAGTTGAATCGAGTTGGACCTGGTCGTCGAAGCCTTCCACAAGTGACATGGAGCAGGTCCGGGAGCTGCTTAGTTTGATGAGGGAGATGACTGCTGATGGAATCCAAATTACTGCCAATTTTATGTACCATCGGGTATAGCCGTGCAAAGAAAGGGTGCATCCTGGCTTTGAGTATGCTGGACGGCCTGACCCGACTCGTGAGTGTGTCGAAGACTTGAAATGTAAGGAGCTGGAGAGGCGTGTTCACGTGGTGCTCCAATTCTCTGATTGGAAAGCACCAAAGAGGGTTATGCAGCCATTCAGCCTGGCACGACCTGTTAAGGATGTGAGCTGCCTTTTAGTTTGTCTTGCTGATTTTGCTCTGTTGCAGTGTCAAGATACTAGTCTGCATTGTTTTGTAGGATCGCTCCAGTGTGTACATCTCGGGCGTGCCGTCAGCTGATTGGTCAGAAGGGGTCGACCAACAGCCTAGAGCTAGCCGATCTCCGCATTCCCATGCTGGGGGGCGGCAGCTGAGAAGACAAGGAAAGGTAAGGAGGCCGCAGATACGGCTGACCCACGAGCTGTGAAAGCTGCGGGTAAACGCGTAGTTACTGGTTGTAGGGATGCCACGAGGTCGTCTTCACGGGCTGATGGCCCGTTAGAGATTCCGGGCGGCGAAACGCCCAAAATTTCCGAGTCCATTCATGACTGGGACGACGATGAAGATGATGAAGTGCCGCCTCGGTCCAAATGCATCTGTGTCGAACGGCCGAGCAGGACTGTTTTACCGGCGCGAAAGACAAAAGGTTCAAGCTGAAGGGTGGTCTGCGGGTCAGCGACCTGTGAGCATTCGACTTCCTTTGTCATGGGTTTATGGCTATTACCATATTCTTGACTTCTTGTGCTTGTTTCATGTCAGCGATCCCGTGCCAGAGGTTGATCCTGTCGATGATGACAGGGTCCCTGTAACACTCTGGTGTTAAGCAAACTAAAACCTGACATGTCATCATATGCACTGGCATTTTATTTGAGTGATAACCTGGTTATGCATTCACTAAAAACAAGTAATTCTTTATGCTTGTGCTTAGTGGTAAAGAGTGCTTAAGTTTGAAACCCTAGTTATGTTTTCTTTTTGTTGTGTATAATGCTTTATGCTATGTAAGGGTATATGGTAATTTTTTTTAAGTAGTGAATTTTGGATCAAACTTTGGTTTATGTCTCAGAGGTGTATTTGGACCTTGATTCAAGTCATCATTGAGGTATAAATCAGATTTGGTTAAAATTCCTTTAAAAAGTTTATATAATTTCAAAATCCTATTTTATCCCCTTTCTTTTAATCAAAATCTATAAAGAATTTGGGTATGCTTCAAAAAGCAAAGTTGCTCTATTTCTGATGAGGAACAACTTTGATGAGTAAAGTTTTCCAAGTTTTCATGTGAAATCTAAAGTAATTGTAAAAGTCCCCTTTTGTCCTTTTTGTCCTCTTTTGTATTTCAAATCCTAATTCAAAATCTGAGCATATTTTGGGTATGTTGCTAAAATAAAAGATGTTCAGTTTTGAATTCTGAGCATTTGATATTTTGGCATATTTTCAACTTCTATTCAAAAATCCAAAGTAATTTCAAAATTTTCCGAAAGGGTATAAAAGAGAAGGGGGAGATAAGCTTGCCTCCCTGTTCATAGCGGTGGCCGCCGAGCTTTTGACCGGCAACGCCAGCGCGATGGACGCTGTCCTCTCTCGAACGCGCTCGTGCACGTCTCCGTGGCGAAGTCAAGCTGCTGCTGGTACTCTCTCTCGCGTCGTGGCACCGTCTCCTGCGCTTGCCGTCGTCGTTGCGCCACCACAGCGCCGACGTGCTCCCCTCTGTCCCAATCCTCAAATTCACCGCACCCAAGCTTTCTCATCCAAAATTGACCGCGGATATAAGTTCCTCACTTCCTTGCGCACCTCCAGAAACTATCACTTCGACCTCTACTGCCTCAGAGAGCTCGAGCTCGCCGTTTTCCTTCCCGCCGGGCGAAATCGCCGCCGAGCTCGACCTTACCGTGGTCAGCCCAACCGGGCACTCCTCTACTCTCCCTCTCTGTCTTGTGTTTCTGTTTCGCCTTGACCCCAGGTTGCTCATCGGCTCGGTGGTTTTCCTTTTGGTGCTCAGGTCTCGCCGGAACATCGCTTGCTTCGCCGGAGTTCGCCGCTGCAAGTCACTACTCCGTGGACTTCTCCTCTCCATTCATCCTCCGTTCGAACCATCTACACAGCCAGCATCAGGGTGAGCTACTGGATCTTCCTAGTCCCTCCGTTCCAATGCTACCGGCCTGAGTTCGCCGGAACGGCTTCGCCGTGATCCGATCCGCCGCCGTGCGTGGCCAGACCTCCCTGTAGTGGTAGCGTTTAGGGTTAGGTGCTCTATCGGCCGCGGGTGACTCGCTGGTGATGATGCTTGCGTCCGTTAGGTCTCTTCTGGCCGGAGTTGGCCGGCGTAAGGCTCGCCGGCGCTCTGTGCGCCGCCGTCCGTTCGGGCCACGTCGGGGACTTCCCGTTGCGAAGACGAGAAAGTCCAGGGTGTTGTTTGCAAAGTCCGTGACTCAGGTGAATAGCGCTGTGGACTGCGGGTTAGTTTCGTGTAAGCCGGAGGGCTTTTCTGCAAAAGCGCCAGAGCGCGCGGGCGGGAGCCTGGCTGGGCCGTTTTCGCGCGTGACGGGCCGCGCGGGAGTGGGCCGAAAGCCCAGGTTGGGCTAGTTTAAGTTTTTCTTTTTCTGTCTTTTTGAACAGTGAGCAATTTTGTTAATTTTGCTATAATTAATCTGTAGCTCTGTTAATTATGAAATTTGACATGTAAGCTAATAACATGTCTATGCTAATATAAAATTATAAAACTTGTGTTTTGAGTACTTTTGCTATAACAATAAAATCTGTGCTTTAATTAATAAATGCAACTTTGATGAATTATGTAATTTTCTGTGTTTCTCCAAAAATCATGAAATTTTACATGTGAGTTTGTGTCACTGATATACACCTTCATGTTTAATTCATCTCTGTTTGACAAAGTATGAATTATGTATAAATAAAGGGCTAATTAAAATGACTTATAAATAAAAAGAAATAGTTAATCACTTTAGGTTGTGTGACTTTTGGAATTGTTTGACAACCAGTGGAAAACTAGCATGATTTGCTCCCTGGTTATGGATTCCTTTATGCTAATGACCTTTTGTTGTTTGATAGTTACCTAATCTTGCTTAAGGAAGATAATAAAACCTGCTTAGTAATAATATATGGTTTATTAGCTAATTTAGTTTGATTTGTGTCATGAAGGAAAGTTGTACTCAAGATAGTTACGTTGTTTGTTTTTTTATCCAAAGAGCATGTACCCTATCTTAATCATATCTTGAGCATTTCTTTGATCATGCATATGCACTTTTACGAGTAGCTCCCTTTCCGGAAGAATCTGAAACTCCGTGGATATCTCTTGAGGGAGTGGATTCTTCTTTTCCTGAGACTTCGGACTTCGCTAACTCTCAAGGCAAGCCCCGGACATTAACCTATCCTTGTGATTTTCTAAAGTTATTTCACTTAAGTAATATGATGCATTAGGTAATAGGAGTTGGGTGAATCCTATTTGATGCATTACCTACCTTGATGATTCCAACCCTTAACCTTGATACCTGTTTATGAAAATGTTTAGTATGCTTAACCAAGCTTTACTACTTTAGTATAGTAGATGCTTTTCAAAATGGTGGCTATGCTATGGGACTAATGAATCATGAGACAACATGATAATGATAGTAACTTACAACAAGAGTGGAGTCTTGTTGTAAGGTTACTCAACTTAGGACCGTATCGTTGTTGGACCGCTGTGATTGAGACCTTTGAGTACAGCCCACATGCGGTCGTAAGCCTCGTCTATAGCTATTCCGATTCTTGAGAACGGCTAATCGCGCACTGGGAGTGGAAAGATGGCGGGAGTAGCGTGTACCACCCTCGGGGCTATGAGATAGTCGGGTTCGAGGTGTACTGTACTCTCGGGTGGCGCGAACCCGTTCTTGTATGGGAGGATCTATAGATAGGGTTGACGTATGCAAGATTAAGTTCTACATATGTCGTGTGGTACTGAATCCCCAGCTGGGTTTGAACGATTCGAATCGCCGTGTTTCCTCGGATATGGAACCTCAATCCACTGTTCCGCACCGTAGTAAAGAATGGGATGTTTATGAAATGAGAGTTTAAAGAGGATGAAGGTTTAAGAATCTTTGGATAGTTACAAACTTGAATTAAAACTTGAAAATATGTTTTACTTTAGTAAGCTTTTACGCAAACAAAATGCTTTGACTTTGCTAAAGCCTTACCTTGAATCCTTACGGCCTTCATACCTAAGTCTTTTTCTTTTCCCTAGACGGTTAAGTCTTGTTGAGTACTTTTGTACTCAGGGTTTGTTAACCCTTGTTGCAGGTGAGTACATGGATCCACCTTTTGATGGACAGTGCTACTTCACTCTAGTAGAAGAGAGTGATGATGATTCTAATGTGTAACCTTGGGCAAGTGAGAACTTTTGTGTGAAAATATGTAATATTAGTTCCGAACAAGTTATGTAATAAGTACTTTGGTTTGTAAAACTCTAAGTTTTTAACCTATGTATTATAATCTTTCCGCTTTACTCTGATTTATCTTATCTATAAAACTGTTGTAATACTGTGATGCTTGATGGGGATTTTCCTGGAAAGAAGGTAACGTGGATGATTCGGGTTTCCCGAGGACACCCGACAGATCTCTTGAGTCATTTGGAACTCGTGCACGCCGATCAAAGTCTTTAGGACAATGATGGGTGCATGTGGGCCACTTAATTCAGGAGGTTCTGCCACAGCTGGTATCGGAGCGAATCCCTTAGAAAGTATAACAGTATTCATTTTTAAAAACTTCAAAGGTTTTGAGTCAAACTAAATTTTGAATTAGTTTGAGTCCAAATTGCTTCTAAGACTTGTCTTATGCTTCTGACTTGCCTTAATTCATTCTTTAGACTTATCCTTCTATCTAAATGAATATGTTTTTAGTATAGTTATGGTGATATTTATATCTAAGGAACAATACTTATAATAATATTGCCCTACTTATGAAAAGAAAGTTTATTCACTTTTATAATAAGTGACTACTTTAAAGTAATTATTTGTTTGATGTATGCTTTGTCGTAAGTACGATTCATGCATCATGATTGATAACATATAATTAACTTTCCCTCTTAGAGGTTGTATCTAAATAAAGTCTATAAATCTATCTAATTATAAAACTCTGTCTCTTAATCTTGGAACATATATAGTTTTAATATTCAAAATATAAATATTTTAGCAGATGGTCCGTACCAGACAGACTGCACGCAAGTGTACCGGACCTCGAGGTGTTCCGCGACACGTCCTTGCCCCAAGAAATGATGGCCTTACTGAGAGTGAGGGAAGTAACCAGCCCTGGTTACTTACGAAGAAGGAGAAGGTAGTAACACTGCCACTTCACACGCTGCAGGCGGAAGTAGACCGCCTGTATATGGAATTGGCAAGGGCAAATGGAGAAAGGATGAGGGGCAACAGAGATAGGGAAGAGTTGCGTGAGCAGCTACAATACCACCACGAGCAGCACCAAGAGTATGAGTGCAAGTGGAGGAAGGCTATCGAGCAGAGGAATGGGCACGGTGCCAGGTAGATGTAATGAGAGAAAATCAAAACCTCATGGCAAACCATCATGCTGACCTGCATAGGCATATAGAGGAGCTGACCGCACAGTTGCAGCCAGAACCTGCCACACCACCACATCCTGAGAATGCTTCTGAAGAAGAAGAAGAAGAAGAAGAAGAAGAAGATGAGGAGTTAGAACCGGTGGAGTATGAAGTCTTATCTGGGGAAGAGTGATAGATCTAGAGGTTGAGTAAACATGAGATGTATCACAGTGTGATCTTTCTGACTTTGTAACCTAGTTAGTCAGAAAACCTCTAGTTTGGTTAGTTGTGTAAGATAGTGGTGTCAGTAGTCCTGCCCAAGAGCGGACTTGTATGATAATAAGTTGAGCATGATATGCATGTTATGATGTATATATATGAATGTTAATCAAGGAATCGTTTGTTTTAAGCAGATGCCTGTTAACACTCGTGGAGCTAGTTCTTCCCATGGTGGGGATGATATCCCTAATGCACCACCAGTTCCACCTTCTTTGGCTGATGCTATTGCAGCATTGGTCAATGCAACAACTCTTTTAGCACAAAATCAGAATGGTGGTCAACGTGGTCGTGGCCGTAATAACAGGGAAGAGACAACATATGTCGATTTCACTGATACTCGCCCTCCAGTGTTCGTTAAAGCTGACGAACCTCTTGAAGCAGATGATTGGCTCCGCACCATGGAGCAAAAGTTCAGTCTTATCAACTGTACTGAAGTTCAAAAGCCAGCTTTCGCAGCTCAGCAACTCCGAGGAGCCGCAGGGGTTTGGTGGGCAAATTTACTGGCTGTTCAACCAGCCGGCCACCGAATCACTTGGGCTGAATTCAAGGAAGCCTTCAGAGCTCATTATATCCAGATGGGGTTATGAAGATGAAGCTTGAAGAATTCTTAGCTCTCCGTCAGGGAGATGAGCCAGTTATGCAGTACATTGGGAAGTTTAATCATCTGTCCCAATATGCCTTTGACCAGGTCAATACTGATGAGAAGAAGAAGGCATGTTTCATGAGAGGATAAATACAAAACTTCAGTCTATGATGACAACTTGTGGTAATATGAATTATCATGAGACAGTGAATGTTGCTATAGCTAGTGAAGAAAAGAACCGCAAGCATAAGGAGGCTAAGAAGAAGAAGGGATTTGTGTCAGGGTCTGGATCATCTGGCGGCAACAAGAAGCGTCAGAGGCTTGTATATCATCCAGTCCAGCAGTTCCGCCCATCCTATCGTCCATCTTACCGTCCGCCTCAGCAGCAGAATTCTCAGAGGACTTTTGTAAGGCCTGCTATGCCTTTTAATGTTCAACGTCAGCAGAATGTTCCTGCTATTCGTCCACCAGTACCACAAGTTACAAGTTATCCATGTTATAATTGTGGAAAGCCTGGACATTTCTCTCGTGACTGTCCTTATCCAAGGCAGAATGTTCCCAATGCCAATATACCAAGGCCAGCAGGAAATCAGCACGCCAATCAAAACAAGGGAAATGCACAGAACAATCAGAAGAATAAGGGTGCTCCAAAGACAGGAAAGGTTTTCCATACTCAAATAGAAACTATTCCTGAAGGAGAACCTGTTATGCTTGGTATGTTCCCTGTTGCTCAACACCCAGCAATTACACTTTTTGATTCTGGTGCATCGCATACTTTTATGAATAAATTTGCGGAAAAGCATGATATACCTATTGATGAAACCCAAGATAACTTCTTTATACAGTCACCTGGGGGTCGATTGTACTAAGGAAATGGTACATCAGGTACCTATAGATCTGGGTGGAAATATATTTCCAACCTCCATGATAGTTTTAAAAGATCCAAGTATAGATGTGATTTGGGTATGAACTGGATGAACCAGAGAGGTGCAGTGATAGACACCTTGAATAGAACCATCAAACTCAACTTACCTAATAGCAAATCTCAACTTCTTATCCATCTTCCTACTCTTAAAAGAGCAGTGGAGCAAGTGTATGCTACCTCTGTCAAGGAAATCCAAGACATTCCAGTAGTCTGTGAGTTTCCTGATGTGTTCCCAGAGGATTTACCTGGTTTGCCACCTGATCGTGATGTGGAGTTTGAAATAGAACTCAAACCAGGAACTGCACCTATAGCAAGAAGAGCTTATAGGATGCCACCAAAGGAGTTAGCAGAGTTGAAAGCTCAGTTACAAGGTTTGCTAGATAAAGGTTTCATTCGACCTAGTTCGTCACCATGGGGTTGTCCAGCAATATTTGTAAAGAAGAAGGATCATACTTTGAGGTTATGTGTTGATTATCGTCCTTTGAATGAAGTGACAATCAAGAACAAGTATCCTTTGCCCCGTATTGATCTTCTCTTTGATCAATTAGCTGGTGCAAAGGTATTCTCGAAAATAGATTTGAGATCTGGGTATCATCAGATCAAAATCAAACCAGAAGACGTTCCGAAAACAGCATTCACTACCAGATATGGTCTGTATGAATATCTAGTCATGTCCTTTGGTCTGACCAATGCCCCAGCACATTTCATGTATTTGATGAATTCAGTGTTCATGCCAGAGTTAGATAAGTTCGTGGTTGTATTTATTGATGACATTCTCATCTATTCCAAAACCAAAGAAGAGCATGCAGAACATCTCAGGATAGTATTAACTCGCCTGAGAGAACATCAGTTATATGCTAAATTCAGTAAATGTGAGTTCTGGATAGATGAAGTTCAATTCTTGGGTCATGTTCTGTCAGCTAAAGGTGTTGCAGTAGATCCAAGCAAAGTTCAAGAAGTTCTTGACTGGAAGTCACCAACGTCAGTGCATCAAGTTCGGAGTTTCTTAGGATTAGCAGGGTATTATCGTAGATTTATCCCTGACTTCTCCAAGATCTCTAAACCAATGACAACACTGCTAAAGAATGACACCAAGTTTGTGTGGTCATCAGAATGTGAAGAAGCTTTTCAGACTTTGAAAAAGTTTTTGACAACTGCACCAGTATTAGCTCAGCCGGATATTGAAAAGTCCTTTGATGTCTTTTGTGATGCTTCAGGCAAAGGTATTGGGTGTGTACTGATGCAAGAAGGCAGAGTTATTGCCTATGCTTCACGACAGCTTAAACGGCATGAAGAACATTATCCAACACATGATCTAGAGTTGGCAGCTGTAGTCCATGCTCTGAAGATCTGGCGACATTATTTATTGGGAAATACATGTCATATATACACTGATCATAAAAGTTTGAAGTACATTTTCACTCAGTCTGAGTTGAATATGCGTCAAAGAAGATGGTTGGAATTGATAAAAGATTATGATGTTGAAGTGCACTATCACCCAGGTAAAGCTAATGTAGTGGCAGATGCACTCAGTCGAAAGGAGTATTGCAATTGTCTAGAAATCAAACCACTCGATAATACCTTGTGTTATGAGTTTGAAAAGTTAAGTCTTGAAATGGTTCCACAAGGAAATCTCGCAAATGTGACAGTTCAATCATCAATTAAGATCAGATCATTGCAGCTCAGAAAGAAAGCAAGGGAATGATTCATCTGAAAGAAAAGATTCACTCTGAGCAGAATTCCAATTTCAAAATAGATGAAGCTGGAGTGATTTGGTTTAAGGATCGGTTAGTGGTTCCAAAAGTTCCTGAGCTTCGAAAGCAGATTCTTGATGAAGCTCATACAACAAGATTTTCAGTACATCCAGGCAGTAATAAGATGTATTATGATTTAAAACAGAAATTTTGGTGGACTAAGATGAAACTAGAGATTGCTAGCTATGTAGCAAGATGCGATACTTGTCAAAAAGTAAAAGCAGTTCATCTAAGGTCTGCAGGAAAGTTACAACCATTATCAATTCCATCTTGGAAATGGTGATATTAGTATGGATTTCATAGTAGGTCTACCCAAAACTTCAAAAGGATTTGATTCCATATGGGTCATTATTGATCGTCTAACTAAGTCAGCTCATTTTTACCTGTCAAGACAACTTATCATGCATCCAATTATGCTAAGATGTACTTTGATCGAATTATAAGTTTGCATGGTATACCCAAGACTATTATATACAGATAGAGGAACACAGTTTTCCATGTTTTTCTGGAGGCATTACAGGAATCTTTGGGTACCAAGCTTTTTGCACATTACCGCTTATCATCCACCAACCGAGGCCAGACTGAAAGAGTTAATCAGATCTTAGAAGATATGTTAAGTCCTGTGTAACTCAATTATTCAAGAATGGGAGTGTTTGCCTTTAGCAGAGTTCTCTTACAATAATAGTTATCAAGAGAGCATTAAGATGGCACCATTTGAAGCTCTGTATGGCAGAAGATGCAGAACACCATTAGTTGGTCTGACCTGGTGAACGTAGTCTCTTCGGGGTTGATTTAGTTAAAGAAGCTGAAGAAAAAGTCAGATTGATTCGAGAGAACATAAAGAAAGCACAATCCAGGCAAAAGAGTTATGCCGATAAAGCGACGGTCTCTTACCTTTAAAGTTGGTGATTATGTCTATCTCAAGGTATCACCAATGAAAGGAGTTACTCGATTTGGAATCAAGGAAAGTTGGCACCTCGATATATAGGTCCGTATCAAATCCTTAAAAGATGTGGAAAGGTGGCATATCAACTTGAGTTACCACCACATCTATCTTTAGTTCATAATGTATTCCATGTCTCTCAGTTGAAGAAATGTCTTCAAGTGCCTGATCATGTCATTCATTTTGAAGAGATTGAATTAGAGCCTGATCTGACATACTCAGAGTATCCTATCAAGATTCTGGACCAGAAAGATCGAGTTACTCGAAAAGAACTGTTAAGTTCTATAAGGTTCAATGGAATCAACATACGGAAGATGAAGCCACATGGGAGTCAGAAGAGTTTCTCTTAGAAGTTTTCCTGAGTTTCTTTCTTCTGTAAGATCCTTATAATTGTTATATGATGACCTATCCCTGCTTTATGTAAAGGTTAGTTATGGAAGTGTCTGACACATTTCCTTTTCCATTAGTTAGACTACAGGTTAAATCTCGGGACGAGATTTCTTTAAGGGGAAGGAGGCTGTAAACACTCTGGTGTTAAGCAAACTAAAACCTGACATGTTCATCATATGCACTGGCATTTTATTTGAGTGATAACCTGGTTATGCATCACTAAAACAAGTTTATTCTTTATGCTTGTGCTTAGTGGTAAAGAGTGCTTAAGTTTGAAACCCTAGTTATGTTTTCTTTTGTTGTGTATAATGCTTTTATGCTATGTAAGGGTAATATGGTAATTTTTTTTAGTAGTGATTTTGGATCAAACTTTGGTTTTATGTCTCAGAGGTGTATTTGGACCTTGATTCAAGTCATCATTGAGGTATAAATCAGATTTGGTTAAAATTCCTTTAAAAAGTTTATATAATTTCAAAATCCTATTTTATCCCCTTTTCTTTTATCAAAATCTAAAAAGATTTGGGTATGCTTCAAAAAGCAAAGTTGCTCTATTTCTGATGAGGAACAACTTTGATGAGTAAAGTTTTCCAAGTTTTCATGTGAAATCTAAAGTAATTGTAAAAGTCCCCTTTTGTCCTTTTGTCCTCTTTTGTATTTCAAATCCTAATTCAAAATCTGAGCATATTTTGGGTATGTTGCTAAAATAAAAGATGTTCAGTTTTGAATTCTGAATTTTGATATTTTGGCATATTTTCAAACTTCTATTCAAAAATCCAAGTAATTTCAAAATTTTCCGAAAGGGTATAAAAAGGGGGGAGATAAGCTTGCCTCCTGTTCATAGCGGTGGCCGCCGAGCTTTTGACCGGCAACGCCAGCGCGATGGACGCCGTCCTCTCTCGAACGCGCTCGTGCACGTCTCCGTGGCGAAGTCAAGCTGCTGCTGGTACTCTCTCTCTCGCGTCGTGGCACCGTCTCCTGCGCTTGCCGTCGTCGTTGCGCCACCACACAGCGCCGACGTGCTCCCCTCTGTCCCAATCCTCAAATTCACCGCACCCAAGCTTTCTCATCCAAAATCGACCGCGGATATAAGTTCCTCACTTCCTTGCGCACCTCCAGAAACTATCACTTCGACTCTCTACTGCCTCAGAGAGCTCGAGCTCGCCGTTTTCCTTCCGCCGGGCGAAATCGCCGCCGAGCTCGACCTTACCGTGGTCAGCCCAACCGGGCACTCCTCTACTCTCCCTGTCTTGTGTTTCTGTTTCGCCTTGACCCCAGGTTGCTCATCGGCTCGGTGGTTTTCCTTTTGGTGCTCAGGTCTCGCCGGAACATCGCTTGCTTCGCCGGAGTTCGCCGCTGCAAGTCACTGCTCCGTGGACTTCTCTCCATTCATCCTCCGTTCGAACCATCTACACAGCCAGCATCAGGGTGAGCTACTGGATCTTCCTAGTCCCCCGTTCCAATGCTACCGGCCTGAGTTCGCCGGAACGGCTTCGCCGTGACCGATCCGCCGCCGTGCGTGGCCAGACCTCCCTGTAGTGGTAGCGTTTAGGGTTAGGTGCTGATGCTCTATCGCCGCGTGTGACTCGCTGTGTGTGATGATGCTTGCGTCCGTTAGGTCTCTTCTGGCCGGAGTTGGCCGGCCGTAAGGCTCGCCGTCGCTCTGTGCGCCGCCGTCCGTTCGGGCCAGCGTCGGGGACTTCCCGGTTGCGAAGACGAGAAAGTCCAGGTTTGTTTGCAAAGTCCGTGACTCAGGTGAATAGCGCTGTGGACTGCGGTTAGTTTCGTGTAAGCCGGAGGGCTTTTCTGCAAAAGCCAGAGCGCGCGGCGGGAGCCTGGCTGGCCGTTTTCGCGCGTGACGGCCGCGCGGGAGTGGGCCGAAAGCCCAGGTTGGGCTAGTTTAAGTTTTTCTTTTTCTGTCTTTTTGAACAGTGAGCAATTTTGTTAATTTTGCTATAATTAATCTGTAGCTCTGTTAATTATGAAATTTGACATGTAAGCTAATAACATGTCTGTGCTAATATAAAAATTATAAAACTTGTGTTTTGAGTACTTTTGCTATAACAATAAAATCTGTGCTTTAATTAATAAATGCAACTTTGATGAATTATGTAATTTTCTGTGTTTCTCCAAAAATCATGAAATTTTACATGTGAGTTTGTGTCACTGATATACACCTTCATGTTTAAATTCATCTCTGTTTGACAAAGTATGAATTATGTATAAATAAAGGGCTAATTAAAATGACTTATAAAATAAAAAGAAATAGTTAATCACTTAGGTTTGTGTGACTTTTGAATTGTTTGACAACAGTGGAAAACTAGCATGATTTGCTCCCTGGTTGGATGGATTCCTTTATGCTAATGACCTTTTGTTGTTTGATAGTTACCTAATCTTGCTTAAGGAAGATAATACCTGCTTAGTAATAATATATGGTTTATTAGCTAATTTAGTTTGATTTGTGTCATGAAGGAAAGTTGTACTCAAGATAGTTACGTTTGTTTTTTTTTTATCCAAAGAGCATGTACCCTATCTTAATCATATCTTGAGCATTTCTTTGATCATGCATATGCACTTTACGAGTAGCTCCCTTTCCGGAAGAATCTGAAACTCCGTGAATATCTCTTGAGGGAGTGGATTCTTCTTTTCCTGAGACTTCGGACTTCGCTAACTCTCAGGCAAGCCCCGGACATTAACCTTATCCTTGTGATTTTCTAAAGTTATTTCACTTAAGTAATATGATGCATTAGGTAATAGGAGTTGGGTGAATCCTATTTGATGCATTACCTACCTTGATGATTCCAACCCTTAACCTTGATACCTGTTTATGAAAATGTTTAGTATGCTTAACCAAGCTTTACTACTTTAGTATAGTAGATGCTTTTCAAAATGGTGGCTATGCTATGGGACTAATGAATCATGAGACAACATGATAATGATAGTAACTTACAACAAGAGTGGAGTCTTGTTGTAAGGTTACTCAACTTAGGACAGTATCGTTGTTGGACCGCTGTGATTGAGACCTTTGAGTACAGCCCACATGCGGTCGTAAGCCTCGTCTATAGCTATTCCGATTCTTGAGAACGGCTAATCGTGCACTGGGAGTGGAAAGATTGCGGGAGTAGCGTGTACCCTCGGGGCTATGAGATAGTCGGGTTCGAGGTGTACTGTACTCTCGGGTGGCGCGAACCCATTCTTGTATGGGAGGATCTATAGATAGGGTTGACGTATGCAAGATTAAGTTCTACATATGTCGTGTGGTACTGAATCCCCAGCTGGGTTTGAACGATTCGAATCGCCATGTTTCCTCGGATATGGAACCTCAATCCACTGTTCCGCACCGTAGTAAAGAATGGGATGTTTATGAAATGAGAGTTTAAAGAGGATGAAGGTTTAAGAATCTTTGGATAGTTACAAACTTGAATTAAAACTTGAAAATATGTTTTACTTTAGTAAGCTTTTACGCAAACAATGCTTTGACTTTGCTAAAGCCTTACCTTGAATCCTTACGGCCTTCATACCTAAGTCATTTTCTTTTCCCTAAAGACGGTTAAGTTACTTGTTGACTAATTTTGTACTCAGGTTTTTGTTCTCCCTTGTTGCAGGTGAGTACATGGATCCACCACCTTTTGATGGACAGTGCTACTTCACTCTAGTAGAAGAGAGTGATGATGATTCTAATGTGTAACCTTGGGCAAGTGAGAACTTTTGTGTGAAAATATGTAATATTAGTTCCGAACAAGTTATGTAATAAGTACTTTGTTTTGTAAACTCTAAGTTTTAACCTATGTATTATAATCTTTCCGCTTTACTCTGATTTATCTTATCTATAAAACTGTTGTAATACTGTGATGCTTGATGGGGATTTTCCTGGAAAGAAGGTAACGTGGATGATTCGGGTTTCCCGAGGACACCCGACAGATCTCTTGAGTCATTTGGAACTCGTGCACGCCGATCAAAGGTCTTTAGGACAATGATGGGTGCATGTGGGCCACTTAATTCAGGAGGTTCTGCCACAGTCCCTCAGCCGACCAGTTTCCCGGATGCGGGGTCCAAGCAGGTCCGGGAGGAGCCAACCGCAGGCGGAGTGCCGGATGGAGGAGGTGATGGCCATAGTGAAGCCGATGAGCAGCCGACTTCGACCAGTGCTCAGGGGGCCAGGTCAGGTAATGGGAGGTCCTCCGACCAGGGTTTGCCGGATGAGCGTCGTGAGCCATCTAACTCCACACAAATTCCCCCGAATGCTCCGCTTCCTCCTCCGGAGGCAAACGCGCTTGGTGCAGTTGAGCGTGCTGTGGATCCCGCCGGAGGAGAGGAAGCGCCGGTGGCACCAGAAGAGGACGTCGTGGAGATTCCTCGCCCACCGAGATCTCCAGACCGGATAATCAGAGTGGCACGCCAGCGGGCCGGCGAGTGGGTCTTTCACGAGGAGAACACTGACAACCGTCCAATGAAGAATTTTGACCGGATGCTAAGCCAGCTCTGTAAATATGCACAGGTAATCCTCCGAAGGGTGTGACACTGTGAAGACGAGTCATGTAGATACTGAATTTCGAGTACTTGTGTTAACTTGCAGGGATTGTCGGATTTATCGGAAGAGCGCCGCAAATGTTTCGAGTCTATTGGTCCTTTGATCGATGCGAAAGAAAAGCTCGAAGAAGCGTGCGTACGGTACCGAGCAGATCTTGATAGTGCTCGCCAGACTGAGGTTGAACTACGCGGGACCACAGAGAGGCAGTCGTCCGAAATCGCGCGGTTTCGTCATGAAAATGAAGGTACGAACCACAAGCTACCGACGGATAGGAGTTCCGTGCTTTACTAACTTTGTTGGAACAGAGCTTGCTTCGCAGGTCGCTGTGGAGAAGTTGAAAGCACTGGATGGCGAAGCTGTAGCTGATAGGGAGAAGACGCGAGCCGATGACCTGGAGAAGGAACTTGAAGGTAGCCTGTTTTAATCTTTTTTGATTCGATGCGTACTGCTTTCTGGTTAACTGTGACCGACTGTTGTTGTTGATTGACGTAGGGAGACGCCGCTCTTGGCAAAACCAAATTGCATTGGTTTGCCAAGACGTGAAGACCTGGGAGGCGTGGTGTCACGCCATGGTTCGAGAAATCGCTCCAGTTCTAGATGCAGTATATGCGACCGATCAGTCTGGAGGTCTTCTGCCCAGACCGGCCGGTATGCTGGAGCAGTGTGCTGGATCATGGGCAGCCATGAAAAAATTTGTAGCTGATGCCGGTGAGCAGGTTGCCGCATACGTCTTGGCTGTTGCGCGGGCGCATTATTCGGGGATCGACGTGAAGAGGCTGGAAAGCGGCTTTCCCAGGAATACTTCGGAACCTCAGGTGTCTGAGCTTAATGAACAATCCAGGGAGACGACTGCCGTTCTTGTGAAGGACCTGGACCTGTTCGAGGAGCCTGGGGAGCCCAGCGCTCCATAGGACCATAAATGTATTAAGTTAGTTCTTGCAGACAACTAATCGTTCCGGAGTAAGGAAAATTATATTGTATCTTTGTATGTTTTACTTTGTTCGGTTGTCTGAAGTAGCGTGTGACGAAAAGAGAATCAAAAACGTTTGGAAAAAAACGACGATGTTTATTTATAATATACTATGAAAGTACAGAGGTAAGTACATATCTTTTACTCCTCAGGTTGCTACGCGTAAAAGCGCCGGAGCTGGTCGATGTGCCAGGAGTTTGGGACATCAGTCCCGTTTAAGTCAGTTAACCTGTAAGAGGTGGGCCTTGAAACCTTCTTGACAAGATAGGGACCCTCCCAATGAGATGAGAGTTTGTGCATCCCGGCGGTATTTTGGATTCTTCTCAGGACCAGGTCTCCTACAGCGTAGAATCTTTCTTTGACGTTTCGGTTGAAGTATCTTCGCAACCCCTCGATGTACTTTGTGGTTCAGACGCATGAGTCCAATCTTCGTTCCTCAATGCAGTTGACTTCTAGCTCTCTGGCATGGTCGGATTTGTCCTGGTTGTATTGCTCCACTCTGGGTGATCTGAACGTGATGTCTGCTGGTAAGACTGCTTCTGCGCCGAACACCATATAATACGGTGAGACACTCGTGTTTCTGCTCGGTTGCGTACGAAGGCCCCATACCACTGCTGGTAATTCTTTTAGCCATCGACCAGCCTTTTGATCTTGGTCGTTTGCTCTGTGCAGCCTTTTCTTTAATGCATCGAGTATCATCCCATTCGCTCGCTCCACCTGGCCGTTGGCTCGTGGGTGAGCTACGGAGACGTATTTAACAACAATGCTTCTTTCATCGCAAAAATCCCAAAAGTCCGAGCCGGTGAAAGTTGAGCCGAGGTCGGTAATGATGCAATTAGGTAGACCAAAACGATGGATAATATCATCTAGCAGCTCTGCTGCCTTTTGGGCTATAGATTTGACCAACGGCTTGTACTCGATCCATTTAGAGAACTTGTCGATTATGACATAGATGTATCTGAAACCGCCTGGTGCTGTTTTGAATGGCCCGATCATGTCTAGACCCCGGCATGAGAAAGGCCAAGACGCTGGTATGGCCTGGAGGTCATGTGTCGGAACATGTATTTGTTTGGCAAAGAACTGGCATCCTTCGCAATACTTGACCAGCTTTTCTGCATCTGCAACGGCGGAGGGCCAATAGAAACCTGCTCGGAACGCTTTCCCGACCAGCGTTCGGGAAGCGGCGTGGTTACCACATGTACCAACGTGAATGTCTGCTAGGATTCGAATACCTTCTTCTTGACAAACACACTTCAGGAGTAGTTCTTCTTTTGCATTCTTGCGCATAAGCTTTCCATCTACCAAAATGTACTGCTTACTGCGCCGAATGAGGCGTTCAACTTCAATCTTACCTTGAGGAACATCCGCACTAGTGAGATATCTTATAAACTGCTCCCTCCAATCGTCACCTGTTAGCTAGACTGAAGCAACAGTCTGCTCAATCGAGGTCTGCTCGGCAGTCTCGGACGTTTCTTGTTCAATGGATGGCTTGACTAGGTCCTGGACGAATACGCCGTGAGGGATCTGAGACCTAGAGGAACCTATTTTGGAGAGAGCATCAGTAGCTTGATTGTCTGCCCGTACCACGTGCTGAAATTGTAAACCATAAAACTTTCCCTCAAGTTTTCTTATCTGGGCGACGTAAGCGTCCATCTTTTCGTTGGTGGCGTCCCAATCTTTGTTAACTTGGTTTATGACTAGAGCAGAGTCGCTGAAGACTTCTAGCCTTTTAACTCTCAGCTCGATCGCAATTCGAAGGCCGTGCAGGCAGGCTTCATATTCTGCTGCGTTGTTGGATGCTTTGAAATGTATCCGGAGGACATAACTCAGCTTGTCACCGGAAGGCGAAATAAAGTGCACCCCGGCTCTTGCGCCTTTGAGATTTAATGACCCATCGAAGTACATAACCCAGTGCTCGGTGCTGGTCAGAGGGATTGGGGTTGTCATATCAGTCCATTCGACGACGAAGTCAACGAGCGCCTAGGATTTGATGGATGTGTGACTGCAAAACTCAAGGGAAAAGGGGGCTAACTCCAGAGCCCATTTTACTATATGACCATTGGCATCCTTGTTACGCAAAATATCTCCCAATGGGTACTCAGTAACCACCACGATAGAGTAATAGTCAAAATAATGTCGCAGTTTGCGGGAGGTAATTAATATTGCGTATAACAATTTTTGTACCTGTGGATACCTTGATTTTGAATCGTTGAGAACTTCACTGATGTAATAGACCGGACGTTGCACCTTGTACGCGTGCCCTTCTTCTTCTCGTTCCATGACCACGATGGTGCTTACGACTCGGTCTGTAGCCGCTATATAAACTTGCAAAGTTTCACCGTCAATTGGTGCGGCTAGCAGAGGTGTGAGAAACTGCTTGAGCCCTTGAAAGGCGATTTCAGCTTCTTCCGACCACTCAAACTTCTCGAAAGCTTTGAGTAACCTGAAAAACGGAAGGCCTTTTTCTCCTAGACGTGAGATGTAACGGCTTAGAGCAGCCATGCATCCAGTCAACTTTTGGACATCTTTGACGTTTTTTGGAGGCTTCATTTTTAGTACAGCCTGGATTTTTTCGGGGTTAGGCCTCAGGCCATCTTTGCTTACTATGTTGCCTAGCAGGATACCGGACGGGACCCCGAAGGTACATTTTTTAGGGTTGAGCTTCCACCGGAATTTATTCAGGGCCGCAAAAGTTGCGTGTAGGTCGTCTACTAATGTAGAGGTCCGCTTTGTTTTTACGACAATATCGTCGACATAAGCCGCTACGAGCTCTGCTCGAATTTCTCGTTTAATCATTTTGAATCGCCCTTGGTACGTGGCCCCTGCATTTTTGAGGCCGAAAGACATCGTTGTGTAGCAATATGTCCCAAAAGGGGTAATGAACGACGTTTTGAGTTGGTCTTCTTCTCTTAGAGAAAATTTGGTGGTATGCGGAATAACCAATCGAGGAAGACGAAGCTCGGCACCTGTGACACCCTAGTGTCAAGCACTGCATTAGGAATTGCAATTAGCTACTAAGAAGCATAAGCAATGCATTGCATCATTTCATGTGCATGAGAGTGCTTTGTCTTTTGTTTATTTATTTGGATTTGGATTTCTATTGACTCGATGATTTAAGTGGATCTCTGCTTGGGCAAAGAGTTTTATAAAATAGAGTTGGAGTTTTTGACCTAGTTCAGATTAGTTGTAAATAAAAATAAGTCAAACAAATGATTTATACTTCAAAATTGGCTTTGTTTATGTGGAGGATTTAAAAATGGTTTTCAGAAAAAGTGTCCTATATGAAAGTTGTAGAGAAAATTATTTTGAGCAACTTTCATATTTGGGTCAAAACCTAGTTTGGAGTTTTTGAAACTGTTTTGAATGGTCAAAGTTTGAAAAGAATTTGGAAAAAGAAAAAGGAAAACGATTTTTCCCGGCGCCAACCTTTCGGCCATCTGGCCTTTCGGCCTTTCGGCCCAGCTAGCCGTGCCCGCGCGCCAGCCGCTCCCGCACTCGCCCGCGCGCCGCGCGCTCGCCGCGCACCGCCGCCCGCCTGACGCCCGTGCCGTACGCCGGCCGCAACCGCCACGTGGCCGCCGTATCCTGCGAGGATCCTCGCCGGCCACTCCCGCTCGATCCCCTCTCATCCGAGCACGCAAGCTATCTTCCCCGGCCACTCTCCGCCCGCCTGCCTGCCGCGCCCGCTCGCCGTGCACGGCATCGCCCGCGCTGCCTCGCCGACCGCGCCGCCGTGGCCCCGCCACGACCACCGGCCGGTCAAGCCGATCAAAACCCCGAGCGCACCGCACTCCCTCTCCCCACTGCCATTCCAGCTCGCCCGCTCTCACTCCCGCTCTCCCTCTCCTCTCCCACGAACGCGCAAGCATCCGCCACTCTCGCCGACCGTTCACCACCATCACTCCCCTCCACCGTTCCGGCCACACCCGACCACCACCATCCAATCCCTCTCGCCAGCCTCTCCGCCTACGCCGTGCACACGCCGTGCGCACATCGTCATCCCGACCGAGCCCCGACGCCGCCGGAGGACGAAGCGCCTCTTTCGGTCCGTCAGTCGCCACCGCCGAGCCGCAACGCCGTTCTTCCCCAACCCGAGCTCACCGACTCTCTTCTTCATCCTCGAGCTTCACCGAGCCAAGGCAAGGTGAGAACACCACCCAGTCTCAACGCTACCGTCTTCTACCACCCGTTTCTCTCCGGCCGAGCGCCATGGGCGCCGCCGCGGACCTCGCTCGTGGCCAAGCTCCTCTGGAGCCACCCGGGCCAAACCAACCCGTAGCTTTGCTCCTTAGGGTTCACTCGAGCTTTTGCCTCCCCCAATTTCTCCGGCCGCCGCCGAAACGGCGTAGCCGCGCGTTGCCGCCATCACCGTGCGCCGCCGCTCGCCGCCGGCATGCTCCGGCCGTGCGCTAGCCAAACCACCTACACCACTCGATGCGCCTCGTCGAGTCGAGTTCACAAGCCTAGCTTCCCCGCCGGCGACCTCACCGTCGGCGAGGAATCGACGGTCAAACCTCTCCCTTGTTTTCCGTCTCGCCCGAGCCCTCGAGCCAGGCCTCGGACGGGCGATTGTTTTCCGTCTCGCCCGAGCCTCGAGCCAGGCCTCGGACGGGCGATTGCTTCCGTCTCGCGAGCCTCGAGCAGGCTCGGAGGGCGATTCCTTTCCGTCTCGCCCGAGCCCTCGAGCCAGGCTCGGACGGACGATTGCTTTCCGTCTCGCCCGAGCCCTCGAGCCAGGCCTCGGACGGGCGATTGTTTCCGTCTCGCCCGAGCCTCGAGCCAGGCCTCGGACGGCGATTGTTTCCGTCTCGCCCGAGCCCTCGAGCTAGGCCTCGGACGGACGATTGTTTTCGTCTCGCCCGAGCCCTCGAGCCAGGCCTCGGACGGGCGATTGTTTCCGTCTCGCCGAGCCCTCGAGCCAGGCCTGGGACGGGCGTTTTCCGTCTCGCCCGAGCCCTCGAGCCAGGCCTCGGACGGGCGATTGTTTCCGTCTCGCAGAGCCTCCGAGCCATGCCTCGGACAGACGTGTGTTTCCGTCTCGCCCAGCTAGGCCTCGAGCGAACCCTCGGGCGCTGTCACGTTCGAGCCGGGCCTCGAGCGAACGCACACCTTTTCCGTGCGCCGAGTGTTTTCCAGAAAACGTTTTCCAAAATGTTTCTATTTCCGTAAATGCTTGTTTATTTTGTAGATCCTGTTTTGTTAGTCCAAATGGAGTGCTTTAGTTTTGCTAGCTTGTTTATGAGCAGATCTATCATGGAAAAATATGAAAGTATTTTTGGCAGAAGTTTATTTTACTGTTTTCATTTATTCCAGTTTATATGCTCTTGCTAAGATAAATGGTTATATATGTTTCTGGTTGAGTTAATTCCTGGAAAATTTTGTGTAAGTTTATTATCATGTTTTACACCTGTGAAAAATATATGATGCACTGTTTATGTGGAAAAAGTTTCTGTTATGGTTTAAAGTCCTTTTGGCTGATTTCTTAGAATAATGTTAAGGTGTTTTATATGCTGAAATAAAATATGGGAAAATTTTATAGTCTCTGTTTATGATGTCCAAGCTAAGAAAAATGTAAGCATGATCTGTTATGTGAAGAAATATGAAGTTGCTTTACAAAGGTGCTTTTCTGTGTTTTCCTTTGAAAATTCATGTAAGAAATAATATAATGTTTCTGTTCATGGAACTTTCTTAATAAGCATAAAATGTGAAGTAGAATCTGGGAAAATATGAAATAGAGTTGTGCACCCTTTTACAGTAGGGTTGTAGTTCAAAGTACCTTTTTGGGCTGTTTGCTTGTCATTTTTGTATCTGCAGTTCGGTATTTTATTTTTGGCTGAAATTTGTTCAGTGGAGTCCAGCAACTGTTGTTTGCCTTCTGGAATTTTCGTGGATTTTTCTGAGTCCAGAAAAGTGCACTTGCAGTTCAACCTAAGTCTTTTGATTTATTAAATAAGAAAAAGGTGAATAAATGGATTTTGTTTTATAATTAAATAAGTATTTACCTCAATGGTTCAAAGTTGGTTTTGTTGGTTTGCAAGAAATGCTCTTCTCATACCACACATCTTGCACCCGCATTGTAATTATTTATTATTCGTCGCATGCAATAGGATCGACACTCCCGGAGCCCGAGCAGGAGCCAGAAGCAAACGCCGAGCAGCAGATTCCGGAGCTCCAGCAAGCCGAGGAAGTCGACCCCGCCAGCGACACTAACTTGCCCGAGTGCCCCTCCCACGAGGCCTCGGTCTTCACCCAAGGCAAGCCCCGGAGCATTCTAAGCCTCCTATTATTTACAATTAAATTACTTGAGTCCTTTTATATTGTGATGCATTAGGTTAGGAGTTGATTGAATCCTACTTGCTGCATTACCATTCCTTGATTATTGATTTTACCACCTTGTTATCCTGTTACTTACTATTACAATGTAGAATTGCTTAGCCTGCTTAATAAAAGTAGTAGTTAAGGATGTTCCCGTAATACCCTGATGGGTAGTTACCGGATCACGGTTGGCTATATTTGCTATCGTGGAAAGAACCTGAGTAGTAATGAAATACGGTCAACTGGAAGGCAAGGCACCAAGTTGGAACTTGGGGCAGTCCGTCCGTTGGATCGTGTAGGTTTGTATCGATGTTGGCCCTCGTTCATTTTTGAACGCGCCCTTTTACTTAGGGATATGTCGGTGCCGTAATCATCGACCCCAAAGCCGGTTAGAAGCTGTTCGGGCCGGTCTCAACCCGTGTCGTGCCCTCTAGTATGGAAATTGCGATCTGCCGCGTGAGGCCATCGCCAGGTTCCAATTGGGCGGTCCGTGCTTGAACCGCGACGATTACCACCACGAACAAGCATCGAGCGGTTGCCCAATGCATGGACCCGACGGGGAAAGTGTGGGCTGGTATTAAAGGTCTTTCATCAGCTGGTTTGGAATTCGATTCGAGTCGCCGTCTCCCCCGTTAGTGGGAAACTATGGCGAGCTTCACCACGATACAACTCCATGTGATGTTTTAAAGGTTCAACTAAAATGTGGATAAGTCAACTGGATATGGTTATATTATTGATTGATAGATTCAAGTGAGTGCTCTAGTACAGGTGAAAAACCTAGAATTAAGGAATAGGTCTAAAAATGACAGCTCATCATTATCATTAATTACCTCTTATCTAAAATTGAGCTTTTCGCAACTGAAAGATCCCAGCTCCTCAAAAGCCTTGCATACCCTGGAGTCTTTATTTTCAGTTGGACGGGTAAGTCTAGCTGAGTACATTCCCGTACTCAGGGTTTATCCCGTTTGTTGCAGATGGCCAGGTCTACTTTGGCTATTGTAAGCACTGCCTCTACCCAGTGGAAGGTGATGAGGAGTAGGCCCAGGGCAGGGTCGTCCAGAAGCTTCCCTTTTCTTTTGCTGGTCTGAGACTTCTAGTGGCACATTATCTAAAAAGGGAAGAGTGAGTTGTGTGAGTTGGTTTATCAAACAATGTTTTATTTGGACCACATGTGTGGTGGTCGTGTTTTAAACTATTTCAGCTTCCGCACTTTAAACTCGGTATTGTAATAACTCCGTTTTAAATTCGCACTCTGATATTTAAATTCGGTTTCATTTTCTATGATGTATCTTTACGAATGTAATCCTTGAACGATGCGATCCTGTATGATGTATGGTGTTAGAAATCCTTCGAGATTTCCGGACTACCGGGGTTGTATGGGTTCAAGTATCAGTCGAAGTCAGACGGATTTGGCTAAGATAATACTTGAGCTCTTATAATCAGGACGGTTCCGCCACAGCTTGGTATCAGAGCATGGTTCAAGTGATTACCTCCGTAGAGAGCTATTTTTGAACTAAATGGGTATTTCAAAACTATTTTCAAAACTATTTTCAATTACTAAGTGTGCCCAGTCTCGTCCTTAAGCCCTATACTAGGATTCAGGTGGCTTAACTGCTAACAGGGTTCAGGGTTTTGCTTCATGCTGGATCTTTATTTGCTGGTCCATTCTCGGGAAAAGAGAATGCGTCGATCGCGAAAAACATGCATAAAATGATTTTGTGAGATATGAGAGCATGACCGTCCAACCGTCGGTCTAGGTGAGAGTTCTTATACCAAGTATGTGCGAGCTCCACGCGGACACATACGAGGGTATCAATGTTTTCAAGGGTGTTTTCTATGTTGGTGCATGGTGTTTAGTGTTGGCTTCTATGTATTTTGCGCATATTGGCCAATACTCAATTGTTTTATCATTGGGAATTGCTTTGGGCTGAAATGAATCTTCTGCAGGTACACTAACTATGCGAACGAGTAGAACGTGTAGATAACGCATGAGGGATCGTTCTTGCCACCGACTAGAACGTTAGGACTTACGAGTCATATTAGTGAGTGAGAACGTAAGTACGATCATGCATCATGTTTATATTCATGCATTTACATTACCTCCCCTAAATTAAAAGTTGTCTCTTTTCTATAAAATTTGCCAACTTAATATCCGTCTCACGAGAGTTCGAAACCCTTTTGTTCTACAGATGGCCCGGACTAAGCTGACTGCTCGCAAGGCCACCGGAGGCAGAGGAGTTCCGCGTCACCGCTTGGCCACCAAGCTGACCCGGAAGACGTTCTTGTCCTACTTCGGGTTGCCGACTATCCTTTGGAGGATTCTGCAGGCCGTGGGCTATGAGGAGGACAGGAGCCCAGGTACTCATGGCAGAAGGAGATCTACGGGCAGGATTCCTTGGTCATGGTGGAGATCAAAGTCAAGGCTTTGCCCGCCAAGCCTCACTGGACAGGGTGGACGGAGATCACCAGAGGCACTTGTGCCAAGGATGGAGCCAACAGGGCAGCATACCTAGTGCTGAAGGATATCATCGCCCGCTTCCCCGCCGACCTGGCAAGTGCGATGGCGGAGTGTTCCCCGTGGATCACTTTCCCATTGCGCTGGAAGCAGACTTCGGAGTCAGTCTTGACAGGGAGCCCAGAGGAGAGGTTCTACTGTGAGACACCTGCGATGAGCGCCACCGGAGCTTTGTTGGGTGTATGTGAGAGTTTGGAGCACACTCTCGGGAGCGTGTCCTTCACCCTCACAGCCACCTACCAGAGCAAGAGGAAGCTACAGGAGGACTTCGACGCTGAGGTTGCTCGTCTGCAGGAGAGGATTCAGCAGCTCACTCTGGAGCGTGACGACGCCCGCACCACAGCAGCAGCACAGTCCACTGCCAGGACAGTTGCAGAGCAGATGTACCTGACTACCGCTCTTCAGAGGGATGAGGCCCGCACCGCGCTCGACCAGCTCAGAGAGGGAGCCCACCTCCTGATCAGCAGATCCACGGACAGCAGGCCTACATCGACCAGCTCCACGAGGCCGTCCATCAGATGCACCACGCCGCGCAGGAGGCCGCCGCCCCAGCAGCTGAGGTCCCGGATCCCCAGGACGGAGAGGTCCTTGGTCCCGACGCCCCACCAGAGGACGCTGCACCCGCCGCTGGAGACCCCTGAGCGTTAGCTTAGAGATCGTTTTCTTTTGTATAGCTTGAGCTTGCTCGCTAAGTGATGTAACACCCTACACATGTGCTAGTTTTATGTTTAAAATGTTGATGGCATGTAAGCTTTTGGACAAAGTCCGGACTTCGATCCGGCATCTTTTATGGAAATCCGTCGTTTGCATGTCTAATTTCGAGCGATTGTTTTGTGATGTTGTATGGAAATGAGTAATTATACTTGGTCGTGTGCTAAATTTTCGAATTATGTACAGCGCAGTATTTATTCATGATCGATGTAACATCACCTAATGATTGCTTATAATGGGATATGCAGATGCCGGCACACACTCGCAGCCAACGTGGGCAGGGAGCAGGACAGGAGGAGAATCTGCCACCTCCCCCACCGCCGCCGATGACGCCGGAAGCGTTCTTTGGCCAGTTCTTGGGTAGCCAAGGAATATGGAGGAAATGCAGAGGCACATGGAGGCCACCCTCCGCAATATCGCTAACAACACTGCACAGCAGCATCATCAACGTCAAGGCCCGGAGCCCAACCAGTACAGCTCCTACCGTGACTTCTTGGACACTCGCCCTCTTGTGTTCAAGGAAGCACCGAACCGCTTGAAGCTGATGAGTGGCTCAACTCCATCACTCAGAAGTTCCGTCTGCTTCGTCTGACAGAAGAGCTCAAGGCGGAGTACGCCGCCCACATGTTGGAAGGACCCGCAGGTTTGTGGTGGGCCAGTACCGTGCATCCTTGCCTGCAAATGCACGTGTCACTTGGGATCAGTTCTCCACCGCTATGCGCAACCACTACATCCCTAGTGGTCTGATGGAAATGAAGGTCACAGAGTTCATGAGGTTATCCCAGGGAACCAGGTCTATGTCCGAGTACCTCCACAGTTTCAACAACCTAGCTCGCTACGCCCCAGACTTTGTTGATACTGAGGCCAAGAAGATCGCAAGCTTCAAACGTGGCATGAGTGCCGCCATGCTTTCCAAGATGGGCAACAGTCACCGCACCACCTTCAGTGATTTCGTCAGTGACTGCCTAAATCAAGAGGCCAATGACAGCCGGCTGGCGACAGAGACACGCCGTCGTGCGAACGAAGGAGGTTCGTCTCAGCAGAGGACCCCTTTCGGAGCACGTACCCCGTATCGCCCGCCTGTCACAGGAGCAAGATTCCGTCCCCACAGAGGAAGATCACCACCAACCGTCCCCGTCCTAGTTATCAGAAGCCCTACACCGCCCCCATGATGCAGAATAAGAACAAAGCAGGAAGTGCAGGAGGTCCCAAGACCCCGTACGTGATTGGTCCATGCTATAACTGTGGTCAGACTGGACACCTGTCACGTCAGTGCCCTCGCCCAAAGAAGCAGTACACTCAGCCCCCACCTCGTACGGGTCATGTGCATCACACCACCGTGGAAGAAGTGCCAGAAGGAGAGCCTGTCACCGCTGGTACGTTTCTTGTTAATCATGCCCCGCAGTTGTGTTGTTTGATTCTGGAGCATCGCATTCTTTCATAAGTGAGAACTTTGTTTTGAGAAGTAATCTTGAGTTGATAGAGTTAGACCGGGGATATCAGATAAGTTCCGCCGGAGCTGTTCTCTCCGCGCGTAAAATGGCTAAAGGAGTGGAAATGACCTTTGGGAATAAACAGGCCATAGTGGACCCCATAGTCATTCCTGGTCTAGGTCTGGATGTAAATTTGGGTATGGGTTGGATGAAACTCTGGAAGGTCAATCTAGACACCGCAGAAAGAGTAGTGTCCATGGTTAGTCCCAGGAATGGATCTACCTTTCGGTTCAAGTTACCCCGAAACCCCCATGAGATCGGAGTGTTGTTCAATATCACGGCAAAGCAGATAGCTGAAATCCCGATAGTGTGTGAGTTTCCAGATGTTTTCCTGATGAGTTGCCTGGACTACCGCCAGATAGGGATGTGGAGTTTGCTATAGAGTTAATCCCTGGAACAGCACCCATATCTCGGAGACCGTATAGAATGCACGCTAAAGAGTTAGCAGAGCTTAAGGTTCAGTTGCAAGAGCTTTTGGATAAGGGTTTGATACGCCCTAGTTCGTCACCTTGGGGATGTCCGCTATCTTTGTGAAGAAGAAGGATAAAACTTTAAGGATGTGCGTGGATTACAGACCGTTGAATGCCGTAACTATAAAGAACAAATATCCCTTACCCCGAATCGATGTCTTTTGATCAGTTGTCAAAGGCGAAAGTATTCTCTAAGATCGACCTGAGGTCAGGATACCATCAGATTAAGATCAGAAGAGAAGATATACCGAAAACAGCTTTCTCCACCAGATACGGACTCTATGAGTATCTGTTATGTCTTTGGATTGACCAATGCACCGGCACATTTCATGTACCTGATGAATTCGGTCTTCATGCCAGAGTTGGATAAGTTTGTTGTAGTGTTCATCGATGACATCTTGTATACTCTGAAAATGAGAAGGATCATGCTGAGCATCTACGAGTCGTTCTAACCCGGCTTAGAGAGCACAAGTTGTATGCTAAGTTCAGCAAGTGTGAGTTTTGGTTGAAGAAGGTACCTTTCCTTGGTCACGTCCTTTCAGAGGAAGGGATCTCTGTAGACCCTTCTAAAGTACAAGAGGTTATGGATGGGAAGCACCCACGAGTGTTTTTGAGGTTCGCAGCTTTTTAGGTTTGGCAGGATACTACCGTCGGTTTATTCCGGATTTTTCAAGAATAGCCAAGCCTATGACCCGTTTAACGCAGAAAAACAAGAAGTTCGAATGGACTCCAGAGTGTGAAACAGCTTTTCGCACTCTGCGAACGTTGTTGACATCCGCACCTGTTTTGGCTCAGCCAAACTTGGAGGAACCTTTTGATGTGTTTTGTGACGCATCCAAAATCGGACTTGGATGTGTGCTCATGCAGAATGGAAGAGTTATCGCCTATGCTTCTCGCCAGTTGAGACCGCACGAAGAGAATTATCCCACTCATGATTTGGAATTAGCAGCCGTCGTGCATGCACTCAAGATTTGGAGACATTATCTTATGGGAAATCTATGTCATGTGTACACGGATCATAAAAGTCTGAAATATATCTTCACCCAGCCAGAGTTGAACATGAGGCAGAGAAGATGGTTGGAGCTAATTAAGGATTATAACCTTGAAGTGCATTACCACCCCGGAAAAGCAAACGTTGTAGCCGATGCCTTGAGTCGCAAGACTCATTGCAACTCCCTACAACCACTTTGGAAGATAGATTTAACCTTATGCACCCCGTTATGGTGAACAACATCACTCTTCAGTGTACCTTGGAAAGTGACATCATCGAGAGACAAAAGACCGATGAAGAGATCTGTCAGATTAAGAAGAGGTTGGAAACCAGTAGTTCTTTGAACTTGAACAGATGAGCAGGGAATTCTATGGTATAATCAGAGGTTGGTTGTTCCTAAAGACACCGAGCTGAAAGAAAGAATTCTGAATGAAGCTCACAATTCAAAGTTATCTATCCATCCAGGAAGCAGTAAGATGTACCAGGATTTGAGAACCAGGTATTGGTGGTCAAAGATGAAGAAAGAAGTTGCAGCTTATGTGCAGATGTGATACTTGCTGCAGGATAAAGCTATACACTTGAGACCTGCCGGATTGTTGCAACCGTTATCGATCCCAGAGTGGAAATGGGAAGAAATAGTATGGATTTCATCACAGGTCTTCCCACTACTCAAAAAGGAAATGATTCTATCTGGGTTATCGTAGATCGGTTATCTAAAGTGGCTCACTTCATACCAGTTAAGACTACGCACCGCCCTCATCAGTATGCAGACCTGTATATCAGAATATCTTGAGATTGCATGGAGTTCCAAAAAGGATTGTCTCTGATAGAGGACCCCAGTTCATAGCACGTTTTTGGGAACAGTTGCACAAGGAACTAGGAACTAATTGATAAGAAGTTCCGCCTATCACCCCAAACTGCAGGACAGACAGAGAGAGTAATCAGATTCTGGAAGATATCCTAAGAGCTTGTGTTCTATCGTCAGGAGAATCATGGGGAAAATGGTTACCCCTTGCCGAGTTCTCATATAACAACAGTTATCAGGAAAGTATAAAGATGGACACCTTTTGAAGTATTATACGGACGAAGATGCAGAACCCCAGTAAATTGGGTAGAATCAGGAGATCGAGGATTCTATGGGTCGGATTACGTAAAGGATGCGGAAGAGATTGTGCAAACAGTACAGCAACACATTAAGGTAGCACAATCCAGACAAAAGAGTTATGCCGACACACGAAGAAGACCCTTGGAATTTCAAGTAGGAGACTATGTATACCTAAGGTCTCACCATGAGAAAAGTCCAACGTTTTGGAATAAGAAGAGCTAGCACCTCGATATGTGGGACCTTACCAGATCATAGCAAAGAAAGGAGAAGTGGCATACGAAGTACAGTTACCCCCAGAGATGAGCACAGTTTTTCCCAGTGTTCCACGTATCACAGTTGAAGAAGTGTCACCGAAGGAGATTTTGGATACCAAGAACCGAGAGGACGCGTCACCGAACAGTGAAGACTCACAAGATTCTTGGAGCAATCACGAACCCATGATGCAAATGGGAACAGAGAGTACTACGCGGAAACTACCCCGCTTTTATAAAAGATGGTACGTACTCAAATCTCGGGACGAGATTTCTTAAGGGGAAGGGCTGTGACACCCTAGTGTCAAAGCACTGCATAGGAATTGCAATTTAGCTACTAAGAAGCATAAGCAATGCATTGCATCATTCATGTGCATGAGAGTGCTTTTGTCTTTTGTTTATTTATTTGGATTTGGATTTCTATTTGACTCGATGATTTAAGTGGATCTCTGCTTGGGCAAAGAGTTTTATAAAATAGAGTTGGAGTTTTTGACCTAGTTCAGATTAGTTTGTAAATAAAAATAAGTCAAACAAATGATTTATATTCAAAATTGGCTTTGTTATGTGGAGGATATAAAAATGGTTTTCAGAAAAAGTGTCCTATATGAAAGTTGTAGAGAAAATTATTTGAGCAACTTTCATATTTGGGTCAAAACCTAGTTGGAGTTTTTGAAACTATTTTTGAATGGTCAAAGTTTGAAAAGAATTGGAAAAAGAAAAAGGAAAACGATTTTTCCCCGGCGCAACACCTTTCGGCCCATCTGGCCTTTCGGCCTTTCGGCCCAGCTAGCCCGCGCCCGGCGCCAGCCCGCTCCCGCATCGCCCGCGCGCCGTGCGCTCGCCGCCCGTGCCGTACGCCGGCCGCAACGCCACATGGCCGCCGTATCCTGCCCGAGGATCCTCGCGGCCACTCCTCGCTCGATCCCTCTCATCCGAGCACGCAAGATATCCCCGGCCACTCTCCGCTCGCCTCGCCTGCCGCGCCCGCTCGCCGTGCACGACATCGCCCGCGCTGCCTCGCCGACCGCGCCGCCGTGGCCCCGCCACGACCACCGGCCGGTCAAGCCGATCAAAACCCCGAGCGCACCGCACTCCCCTCTCCCCACTACCATTCCAGCTCGCCCGCTCTCACTCCCGCTCTCCCTCTCCGCTCCCACAAAGCACAAGCATCCGCCACTCTCGCCGACCGTTGACCACCATCACTCCCTCCACCGTTCCGGCCACACCCGACCACCACCATCCAATCCCTCTCGCCAGCCTCTCCGCCTACGCCGTGCACACGCCGTGCGCACATCGTCATCCCCGACCGAGCCCGACGCCGCAGGGAGGACGAAGCGCCTCTTTCGGTCCGTCAGTCGCCACCGCCGAGCCGCAACGCGTTCTTCCCCAAACCGAGCTCCACCGACCTCTTCTCATCCTCAAGCTTCACCGAGCCAAGGCAAGGTGAGAACACCACCCAGTCTCAACGCTACCGTCTTCTACCACCCGTTTCTCTCCGGCCGAGCGCCATGGGCGCCGCCGCGGACCTCGCTCGTGGCCAAGCTCCTCTGGAGCCACCCGGGCCAAACCAAACCCGTAGCTTTGCTCCTTAGGGTTCACTTGAGCTTTGCCTCCCCAATTTCTCCGGCGCCGCCGGAAAACGGCGTAGCCGCGCGTTGCCGCCATCACCGTGCGCCGCCGCTCGCCGCCGGCATGCTCCGGCCGTGCGCTAGCCAAACCACCTACACCACTCGATGCGCCTCGTCGAGTCAAGTTCACAAGCCTAGCTTCCCCGCCGGCGACCTCACCGTCGGCGAGGAATCGACGGTCAAACCTCTCCCTTGTTTTCCGTCTCGCCCAAGCCCTCGAGCCAGGCCTCGGACGGGCTATTGCTTTCTGTCTCGCTCGAGCCTCCGAGTCAGGCCTCGGACAGGCGATTGCTTTCCGTCTCGCCCGAGCCCTCGAGCCAGGCCTCGGACGGACGATTGCTTTCCGTCTCGCCCGAGCCCTCGAGCCAGGCCTCGGACGGGCGATTGTTTCCATCTCGCCCGAGCCTCCGAGCCAGGCCTCGGACGGGCGATTGCTTTCCGTCTCGCCTGAGCCCTCGAGCCAGGCCTCGGACGGACGATTGCTTTCCGTCTCGCCCGAGCCCTCGAGCCAGGCCTCGGACGGGCGATTGTTTCCATCTCGCCCGAGCCCTCGAGCCAGGCCTCGGACGGGCGATTGTTTCCGTCTCGCCGAGCCCTCGAGCCAGCCCTCGGGCTAGGCCTCGGACGGGCGATTATTTCCGTCTCGCCCGAGCCTCCGAGCCATGCCTCGGACAGACGTTTGTTTTCCGTCTCGCCCGAGCTAGGCCTCGAGCGAACCCTCGGGCGCTGTCACGTTCGAGCCGGGCCTCGAGCGAACGCACACCTTTTCTGTGCGCCGAGTGTTTTCCATAAAACGTTTTCCAAAATGTTTTTCTATTTCCAGTAAATGCTTGTTTATTTTGTAGATCCTGTTTTGTTAGTCCAAATGGAGTGCTTTCAGTTTTGTGGGAAACTATGGCGAGCTTGACCACGATACAACTCCATGTGATGTTTTAAAGGTTCAACTAAAATGTGGATAAGTCAATTGGATATGGTTATATTATTGATTGGTAGATTCAAGTAGTGCTCTAGTACAGGTGAAAAACCTAGAATTAAGGAATAGGTCTAAAAATGACAGCTCATCATTATCATTAATTACCTCTTATCTAAAATTAAGCTTTTCGCAACTGAAAGATCCCAGCTCTACCTCAAAAGCCTTGCATACCCTTGGAGTCTTTATTTCAGTGGACGGGTAAGTCTAGCTAAGTACATTCCCGTACTCAGGGTTTATCCCGTTGTTGCAGATGGCCAGGTTTACTTTGGCTATTGTAAGCACTGCCTCTACCCAGTGGAAGGTGATGAGGAGTAGGCCCAGGGCAGGGTCGTCCAGAAGCTTCCCTTTTTTTTTGTTGGTCTGAGACTTCTAGTGGCACATTATCTAAAAAGGGAAGAGTGAGTTGTGTGAGTTGGTTTTATCAAACAATGTTTTATTTGGACCACATGTGTAGTGGTCGTTTTCAAACTACTTCAGCTTCCGCACTTTTAAACTCGGTATTGTAATAACTCTGTTTTAAATTCGCACTCTGATATTTTAAATTCGGTTTCGTTTTGTTATGATGTATCTTTACGAATGTAATCCTTGAACGATGCGATCCTGTATGATGTATGGTGTTAGAAATCCTTCGAGATTTCTGGACTACCGGGGTTGTATGGGTTCAAGTATCAGTCAAAGTCAGACGGATTTGGCTAAGATAATACTTGAGCTCTTATAATCAGGACGGTTCCGCCACAACACCCAGCCGTAGAGTCGACGAGTTCGTCGATGCAGGGTTAAGCAAAGGAGTCTTTAGGGCAGTGTTTGTTAAGGTCGGTATAATCAACGCACATTCTCCATTCTTTATTCTTCTTTGGAGTAAAACGGGTGGCAAGCCACTCTAGATGATACCCTTCTTTTATAAATCCGACAGCTAAAAGTCAGGTGATTTCTACCCTAATAGCCTCCTTTTTGTCACGAGCGAACCGTCATAACTTCTGCTTGATTGGCTTGGCGGTCTTCGAAACATCTAAGGAGTGCTCGACTAGCTCTCGAGGTACACGGCGGATGTCCGCGGGTTTCCACGCGGAAAAGCTTACGTTCTCCCTCAGGTAGCCGATGAGCGCGTTTTCCTATTTGGGACCCCAATGCGTGCCGTTTTTGCTTGTATCTCCTTCGATCAGCTCCACCTCCTTGAAATCCTTGCTCCTGGTTGTCGCGCGCTTAGCTTCCTTGACCGGATAGACTGGTCTTCTGGAGCCACTTTCACCGCGTTGACGCGTGTTTCCTCCATGTGGATTGGGAGGTCATGAGCTTGAGCAGTAGCAAAACTTTCCTTCTCACATTCATAAGCCGTGGAGATGCCTCCCCTTATGCTTAAAAGCCATTCTCAGATGGCATTTTTAGCAATAAGTAGGTGTAGTGCGGAACCGCCATGAACTTTGTCAGGGCCGGTTAGCCTAACAATGCGTGATAAGACCCTTCAAAGTCTGCTACGATAAAGTTGATTTAGCAGATGCGGTGGCGTTCCTTCGTGCCAAACTGGACTGGTAGAGTAATTTGACCCAAAGGTTGGGAAGCCTGGGATGGTAGGATCCCCAAAAAGGAGCGTCATAAGGTTCCAGGTCACTTATCTTGATGTCGAGCTCTGGTAGCGCGTGCTAGAATAATATGTCGAGGGCGCTGCCACCGTCGACCAACACTCTCTCGAATCGTCCCCGTCAATAGTCGGGTCAACAACAAGCGGGAAACGACCAGGTTTAGGAACACTGGCCCACTGATCAGTTCTGCTGAACGAAATTTCTTGGTGTGACTAGGACAGGTAGTGGGGGTCTGATATCCTCTCGTCAACTCGGTCGATGGAGTAGACTGCACGCTCAATTAGCTTGCGGACTCTTTATCGGCTAGGATGCCTTCCCACCGAATATGGTTCGCACAAACTTTTCGGCTTCTCTAAAGCCTCCGTGCTTCGGGTTTCGTCTTGGGTCCTGGTCGTCTTCATCATCTTCTTGAGGACCTTTTCCCTCGCGTCGCTTCGGAGGGTCATCTTCGGAGTCGGGGCATTGTTTCTTCGAGCCATTGCGGAATATGGCTTTAAACCCCCAGCATTCCTCCATCGTGTGTCCTACGCCAGGGTGTGCCGGGCAATCCTGCTTCAGGATCTTGGAGTAAGCTGAATCATAGTTGCGCTTGCCTCCAGCCTTGGTGTTTAACCTCGTTACCGGTGCTCGACCAGGGTTTGGCTGTCTTCTTCTTTCATCTCAGCTGTCGAACCTTCGGTTAGGGCGGCGATTATCCCTGAACCTTTCGCGATGATCATCGTGGGCTTCGTCGCAACGGTCGCCACGGTAATCGTTTCATTGGCGGTCATCGTGCCGAGGCCTATGGTCTCGGCGATCGTCCGCAAGCTGTGTGTTATATTCTTCCGCCCGAGCCCAGCTCTGGGCTATATTCAGTAGTTCTTCGACTGTTCTTGGTTCCTTGCGCAACAGCTTATTCCTAAGCCCTTCATGATGATGTAATCCTCTAATGAAAGCTGAGATAGATTCATCGTCAGTAGTAACATTGGCTACCCGGATTCGAGGATCAGAGAAACGGCGGATGTATTCTCGTAACAGCTCGCCAGAGCGGTCTTTGACGCGCTCTAGATCATATTTGCTCGCAGGCTGCTGACAAGTAGCTTTGAAGTTGGATATGAATGCCTTTTTTAGGTCGGACCAACTGTCGATGGAATCGGAAGGTAGGCTCAGGAGCCCACTGGCTTGCAGCTTGGTTAAGGACCATGGGGAAATAGGTGGCCATGATATCTCTCTCCTCCACCAGCTGCCCGTATCGCAGTTTCATACAGCATGATCCATTGACGGGGATCCGCCTGTCCATCGTACGACCTTAGGTTGTGGATCTTGAAACCTCTAGGCCAAATGACAGACTGGAGCCTTTTCATAAACTATCTTGGGCCAGTGAGGGTTTGATCTAGGAGACCGTGCTCGCAATCCCATTTGTTACGTCTTTCCATCTCTTGCCAGAGCTTGTATCCTTGGAATCCTCGATGTAATTGCGTAGATCGGATCTCTCAGTAATGTGCTCGCGCAAGTCGAGGCCCAGCACTTGGATTGTTCCTGGCACGCTGGTCGGGTCCGCCGCCTTGGCCGCCTCTGCGGTTATTGCGGTCGTTGCGGTGGTCCTGTGAAGGACGGAGAATGACCAGAAAGTGACCAGAGAGGGGGGGGGGAATGGGAGCTTTAAATTTCCTTTCGGAAACTTGTTGCCACTGTCCCGAGAATCAACCCCAAGAGCAAACCCTAGAGCTTGCAAGTGTCCACGACCTAGATGTAGGGTGGATGCTTCCAAGAGGCACAGCGGGACACTACACAACTCTAGAAACCCAATGCAAAAACCGCAAAATCAAATCCGACAACGGACGAATGAACCGCGGACGAAACAGCGCAGAATCAGCACAGACCGGACTCTGCCTGCGTCCGGTCGTGAACCACCAGACGCGTCCGGCGTGCAAAAATGGTTTTCGGAGCTTACTGTTTCTGACGGACTCTGATGGTGAACGTGCGTCCGGTTCAAAAGCAACCAAGCAGGTGAACAGTGGACGAGGCGCATCTGGTCACACGAGGGAGATAGTGTCCCGGTCAAGTCGCAGAAGAACACAAAGAACATTCAACGACCGGATGCACGGGGTCAGCGTCCGGTCAGCCCATGCCTACTCGGCGTCCGGCCACCCCGACAGCCCACTGTTCGTCCACCGATTCGATTCAAACTCTCCCAAAACGAAACCTCTAGGGTTCAAACTTGGAGAGATGAGTCACAAGGAGGATAGTGAGCTATCTCTAAGAGATCATGGCTCGAACCTATCTCCAAATCGATGAATGAATCAAGAAATTCAGGGGAAGGAGAAAAAAACTTGATCCGAAATGAAAATCAATCGATTCTACTACCTCGTGAGGTTAGAGGAGAATTCCTTTGGTGGAAAGAAGTGCCTCACAATCTATAACATCTCTGTTCAACGAAATCACAAAAGACGCAACGAACAAAGAGATCGATTGACGGGAAAATCGTGGAGAAAAAACAATCCATGAAGAAAACAAGAACAAAACGCGAATACACAATCACAAATTTGCAACCGTGTGGCTACCACACGCTACAACAGTGAGATTACGGCCTCACTTCCTCAAAATATCAAGTGCATAGAGGTATGTTCTTTGCGGATCTCAGTAGCTACAGCAGGGATGTGGGAGAGAGCAGGAAACCCTAGAAGCAAAAGAGCAAATGACTAAGATAGGATGGGAGGAGGGTGTCTCCCTCTACTTATCCTAATTCTAATTCCTACTCTACCCCTCTCTAATTACAGAGCGAACCAGCTAAACCCTAGGGTTATTCTGGACCAACTCGAAGATGCTGGTGATCCGACAGCCACGCCCGCACAACTGGTAGCGTTGCCTCGACGCAACCTCACCGATTGCCGCCACATGCCACCACCGCTCCGCTTGTCCTTTTTCTCGGACTTCGCCCCCCGGTTTTTGTGGCCAAATCGGGGGAAACCAGCCTCACGACCAACCCCCAGTTTTGAGGCCCAAACTGGGAAACTAGCCGTCCATAGCCTGAGTTTTGTGGCCTCAAACTCAGAAAACCCGCAGCACCCAGGTTTGAGGCCCAAACCTGGAAACCGTCCTCAGCCCGAGTTTTTGTGGCCCAAACTCGGAAACCATCAACGCCCAGGTTTTGAGGCCCAAACCTGGAAACCATCCACTCGGTGGTTTTACTGTGGCTCAACCGCCAAACCGAACCGTAGAGGGGATGCACCACCCGTGCACCCCGTCCACCGGCACGTGTCCTAGGTCCTCGACCCAGGGGCAACACCGTGCCCGCAAGTCTTCTCTCGTCGCTGTCCCAGGTTGCCAGCCACCACAGCTGATCCTCGGGCTACCGGTCCCTCAGTCCAAGCCTCACGTCCGCCCTTCGCCACTCTCGGTCCATCGGCATGGCACGTCTATTGACCTTCACCTTGCCTTTGATCACTGTATCCGTGCTCGACACCTGCACAACACAAGCCAAAGAACATGCGCATTATCCCAGTTGACAATCACTCATCACTCAGAGACTCGACATACACCCATGTATCCGCAATCTCCCCCTTGATGAGTGCATTGTCAACTACCAACACAAATCATAATGGAATAGAGATAGTGACGGACCAGGATGTCAGAGATATCATCAGAAGATGATCCCTCCGACTAATCCCGGACGGCATTGGAGATCCGAAGACTTGATACGAAGCGTATTTGGATTAGGACTCTTATTGTAACCTAGTTGAGTTCTTAAAGGAAGTCTTGTAATTAGAATATGACTCCTCTGATGTAACCGACTAGGACTCGGTCTACGCTCTACTTCACCCGGATATATAAGGGGAAGCAGGTGTGGGCTCCAGAGAGAATCGAACATTGAATCATAATCATACACGAGGCACACGCCGCACTTGACGTAAGGTATTACGCAATTCAGCGGCCTGAACCAGTATAAATTGCTGTCCCTGTGTACTCACCGAGTCCTACGAACGCCGATCCCCACCGAACAAATCGTCTGAGATTATTCAAGACGAGTTGCCGATTAACAAACACCGATAGTTGGCGCGCCAGGTAGGGGCTTTCGGCGATTCGACGACCAAGAGCCCGGCAAACCACGACAACATGTTCTCGGCGGGATCAATTTTCGTTTTTGGCTCATGGACTTGCATCGCGGATGATCAAGGAAAGCTGCGTCGACAACTTCACACTGATCCAGAAGTGCAAGCTATGCCAAAGATGGATGATCTCACTCAGAACCTAGCAAACCTCGCAGTCCAAGATCCGCGAGATTCCGAGAGCCAACTTGAAGTACCCGACTCCTACTCGAACTCAAATTCGGGGAGAACGAAAGGACCGGAGATCAAACATGGCATCACCTTCGGACTACGGAACTCAGCTCAGGACCTGGAAGACCTAATTGACTCAAAGTTCAAAGAGTATCAAGAGATACCTTTGACTGGAGCTCAGCAAGGACTCTTTTTCAGCTCTACCAAGGAGGGTAACATCATCCATTGACCAATAAAGCCAGCTCCGGCCAGGCTGGTTGGCACAATCGATCAGCAACTTCCATACCAGTATGGACATCAGCTCCCATTTGAGGAACACGACACGTCAATAGAACTAATCTCCGGCACCCCTACTTTGGAATTGGTTACGCCAAGATCATCAAACCAGGGCTACACTCGTGAAGTCTTCATGGCGGGGCATCAGTCATCTCTACGACCTCCAACCCCCCAGATGTCTTCCAGGATGATGAAACTCTGAGTATGATATCTGATAATGACCGGAAGGGCCCACAGAAACCGAGTCCATAAAGGCTAAGAGAATCAGGAGGAATCAAGCTAAAGAAGCTCGCAGAAGGCGAGCAACTCATCACAAGGAAGCCGTAGACCGTTACAACGTACGACTCGAGGAGTATAATACCCGTGTGCATCTTGAGGAAGACACAGAAAATCGAGCTCGCGCTCAACGTGACCAGGAGTATCAGTCACAGAACGAGCACAATCGTCGACGAGCCGATTGCTCCCGTAACCTCGAGCCTGAGTTTATGAGGCTCGCCGGCCATAAAGTCTTCCAGACTTCATACCAAAACATCCTGGCTCTAGCCACAGAGATGGGGGCCAAGGCCAACCGCACCCCCGACGAAGAACAACGGTTAGTCATGCTTCAGACTACCGCACTTCAACTCCGAGGACAGAATCTTGAGTCCCTAGCCGATGAGCAAGCTTCATCTCACCCGAGCCAGAGGCGGCCTGTTCAAGAGCGACTCGGTCGAGTCCCAGCAAGGAGTTGCCTAGGTCCACGAGTACCTGATCAAGCTGAGTGAGGAGCTGAATCTTCATACAGAGGACACGCAGTCACAGCATCTGACGCAGTCGATCGCTTCCCCTGCTTCTCCCAAAGGCTCCGAGCAGTCTCGTTCCCGCGAAAATTCAAACTCGGGAACTATTCAAAGTACGACGGGAAGACAGAACCTAAACAATGGAACAGGCTATATGCTCAAGCAGTTGAGCTGGCCGGTGGAAGCAATGACATCAAAGCACTCTATCTCCCAATGGCTTTAGAAACAATGCCGCTTGCTTGGTTCGACAGGCTTAAACCCGAATCCATCGACTCCTGAGATCAACTCCATCGTATCTTCATCGAAAACTTTGCGGGTGTCCCAGAGAGATCAGATCCCCAGACTAAGCTCAGAACCTGTAAGCAACAGAAAAACGAATCAATGCGGGAATACTATAGGCGCTTCTCAGAGATCCGCTCCACAGTATCCGACATCACAGACAGAGAAGTAATTGCCCTATTTGGCAACGACATTTGCGAAAGGTACAATTATAAAGATTTCATCAAGCAGGACCCGACCACCGCTGACGAGTTCCATCGGGCCGTAAACTCCATGATGGCAACAGAAGAACGTACACAGGAGCGTTTCCCCGATAGAAACACGCAGGGTGATCGAGGGAACAACCAGAGAGGCCACCAGGCACCACAGCAAAACACCTGGAAAAGGACAGGAGATAATACTGTTGCTGCCATGGAGCCTCAGAAGAAGGGGAACAAGCCATTCACCTTTGATGACTTACTGGATGGACCGTGCCCTTTTCATCCGAAAGCCGGACATCAGGCAAGGCACTGTCGACAACTCAAGGAGCGAGGCTTGAACTCCGACTTCAACAAAAACAAGAAGGACAAAGGCAAGAAGACAACTGAGGACCCTCCGCAAGACACCGGTGGTTTCCAACACCCCAAAGGGACTATCAATGTCATTTTTGGGGGAGTAACTACCAGTGACAGCAAGAGGCTTCAGAAACTTTCGCTACAAGAGATCATGTCTACATAACCAGCAACTCCTAGATACCTTGACTGGTCGGAGCACCCGATCAGCTTCTCCCGAGCGGACCAATGGACCAGTGTCTCTAATGCAGAGCACTACCCGCTAGTCCTGGATCCCACGGTCGCCGGGTTTACCCTGAGCAGGGTACTCATCTTCGGAGGGGCAGGACTCAACGTCATCTTTGCAAGCACCCTACGCAAGATGAATTTGGATCTCGCAGCACAGCTCACACCATCAAGTGCCCCCTTCTACGGCATAGTACCTGGAAAGGCGGTTGTACCACTCGGAAGAATCATATTACCTGTAACTTTTGGAACTCAGATCAATTACCGGACTGAGTACATCAGTTTCGAGGTAGCCGACTTCGAGTCATCATACCATGCCATATTGGGACGACCAACCATCGCCAAGTTTATGGCAGTACCTCACTACCCGTACCTTTTCCTGAAGATGTCGGGTCCTAAAGGAATCCTAATTTTCAGAGGTGACTTGAAGCGATCATTTGATTGTGATACAGAGGCTGTCCAAATCGCTGAAAAAAGCTCAACTCACCCGGGAGTTACAAGAACTCGCTCAGATGGTACATAATACCAAGCCTGGAGATTCAGGAAATCCCATCCAAGAAGGCGGGTACTATCCAACCATCAACAGCGTCTTTACAAAAAACATCGACCTAGAAAACCGGTGATCCTCCAAGACGGTAGTTATCAGCGGTCATCTATCTGAAGAATAGGAATTCGCGCTCACCAAGTTTCTTAGAGCATACAAAGATATATTTGCTTGGAAACCGGCTGATATGCCGGGAGTCCCAAGGAACTTGGCTGAGCACAAACTGCAATTAAAAGAAGGATCTAGACCTATCAAGCAAAGATTACGACGATTCTCACCAGAGAAAAAAGAGGCAATCAAGAAGGAAATAGCCAAACTACTCACAACTGGATTCATCAAAGAAATCCTTCACCCCGAGTGGTTAGCTAACCCAGTGCTAGTCAAGAAGAAGAACTCTGCCGAGTGGCGCAGTGTGTCGACTACACAGACCTCAACAAACATGTCCAAAAGATCCTTTCGGATTACCAAGGATAGATCAAATAGTTGATGCCACGTAGGCTCCGCTCTTTTATCCTTTTTGATTGCTACTACGGGGTACCATCAGATTGCCCTCAAGGAAGAGGACCAACCCAAGACATCATGTATAACTCCTTTCGCGCCGACTGTTATAAAACCATGTCCTTTGGATTAAAGAATGTAGGAGCCACTTATCAACGAGCTATTCATGATTGTTTGGGTGATCAGATTGGCCGCAATGCAGAAGAAGCTTATGTCGATGATTGGTCATAAAGACAAAGGATCCGACTACCCTGATATCAGACCTGGAGGAAACTTTCAAACCGACTACGCGCATACCAATGGAGACTCAATCCCACAAAATGTGTCTTCGGAGTACCTTCGGGCCAATATTACTCGGATTTTCGTTAGCCATCGGGCATCGAGGCTAGCCAAAAACAAATCACAGCTATCATCAAAATGAAACCACCTACCTCAGTCAGGGATGTTCAGAAGCTCACCGGGTGCATGGCTGCACTAAATCGATTCACTCAGACTAGGAGAAAAGGGATTACCTTTCTTCAAATTACTCAAGGCTGGCGATAAATTTCAATGGACGGGAAGAAGCGGACAGGCCTTTGAACACTCAAATGATACCTAACCAATTCACCTATACTGACACCACCAGAACCCAGGGAGCCGATGATGCTTTATATCGCAGCTACCACACATGTCGTAAGCACAGCGATCGTGGTTGAGTGCAAAGATGACAAGCACATCTACCACACCCAGCGACCAGTGTACTACATTAGCGAGGTACTCTCCGATTCGAAGGTTAGATACCCACAAGTACAGAAATTACTCTACGCTCTACTCATATCTTCAAGAAAGCTACGGCATTACTTCGAGGCTCATGAGATTACAGTCGTCACGGATTTTCCTCTGGGAGAATCCTCCATAATCGTGACGCCACTGGGAGGATTTCCAAGTGGGCAGTCGAATTGGGGGCACTCAACATCAGTTCACTCCGAGGAAAGCAATCAAGTCACAGCTCTAGCGGATTTCGTCGCCGAGTGGACAGAGATACAGCAGATCCAAGACAATGCTATTCCTGATCACTAGAAAATGTACTTCGACGGGTCCCTAAAACTCGAGGAGCAGGAGCCGGAGTACTTCTAGTATCACCCACCGGAGAGCAGGTCAAATACATTCTGCAGATATTGTGGCCCGCCACCAACAACGAAGCAGAATATGAAGCGCTACCCATGGACTCAAGCTAGCAGTCACACTGGGCATCAGGCGACTCCTAGTCTATGGCGATTCTTCCGTAGTAATTCACCAAGTCAACAAAGACTGGGATTGCACAAAGGAAACAATGAACGCCTATTGCGCGGAAGTCTGCAAGCTGGAAAAGCACTTTTCTGGGCTGGAACTCATTCATATTACCCGGGATCTCAATGTGGCAGCAGACATCCTAGCAAAATTAGGATCTGACAGAGCATTGGTCCCTAGTGGTACCTTCGTACATGAATTATCCAAACCGTCAATCCAAGAGAAAGAAGAGGCCGAGTCAGCACCATCCATCGAGGTTCTAACTTTAGCACCCGACTGGACACAAGTCTTCATTGACTACTTCAAAGAGCATAAACTGTCAAGTGATAAAACTACCGCAGAGCAAGTCTCCAGACGTAGCAAGAACTATGTTTTAGTCGAGGACAAGCTATATCGATGCGGAGCTTCATCAGGAATCCTCCTCAAATGCATCTCACCAGAAGAAGGCAGGGAAATCTTAAATGAAGTTCACTCCGGGTGTTGCGGTAACCATGTAGCTTCAAGGACTCTAGTCGGGAAAATCTTCAGATCAGGGTACTATTCACCCTCAACCTTGAAAGACGCGGAAGACTTAGTCCGTCGCTGTCAATCATGCCAGTTCTTTGCCAAGCAGCAGCATGTACCTGCACATGAATTGATCTGTATCCCTCCATCATGGCCTTTCTCATGCTGGGGACTTGACATGGTGGGTCCTTTTAAGCGTGCTCCAGGCGGGTTCGAATACATCTACGTCGCAATCGACAAATTCACAAAGTGGATCGAGTACATGCCCTTGGTCAAGTTCAATGCATCTAAATCAGTACAATTCATGCAGAGCATCTTTCACCACTTCGGGATGCCGCACAGAATCATCACCGACCTCGGGTCCCCTTTCACGGCTACTGAATTCAACTCATGGGCCAGCAACTGCGGAATCAAGGTAGACTATGCATCAGTAGCTCATCCCACGACCAACGGCCAAGTTGAACGAGAAAACGCCCTGATTCTTGCAAGGTTTACACCAAGACTATTTGACCTCCTAAAAGATCACGACGAAAAGTGGGTCGAAGAACTGCCTAAAGTAGTCTGGGGGCTAAGGACACAACGAAGTCGGGCAACAGGCCAAACTCCTTTCTTCCTGGTATATGGCACTGAAGCGATCCTCCCGGCTGACTTAATCTGGAACGCCCCACGAACAGAGCAGTATAACGAAGGCGAGGCTGATGACACCAGGCGGCTAGAAGTCGACAGCCTCGAAGAAGCTCGATTAACCGCACTCTTTCAGTCAGCAAGGTACCTTCAAGGGATGAGGCGCTACTACGACAAGAACGTCCATCACCGCACTTTTCATGTAGGCGACCTGGTCCTGAAGAAAATTCAGAATACTACAGGGCGCCACAAGCTTATGAGTCGATGGGAAGGACCTTACATTGTATCCAAAGTAACAAGACCCGGGTCATTTGAGCTAGTCACTGAAGATGGATCTCCACTGCCAAATTCATGGAATATTGAGCACTTGAAGAAATTCCATACTTAAGGACTACGCTACAATCCTAATGCAGGGCATTTGTATTTATTAGTTGGATATTAATAAAGTTTGGAATTCATCAGAAACAAGAACTTTACAAATTATCCAGGCTTTTTTCTACATCTCATCATGACTAAACAATCGCATAAAAATCTCTGCAATAGTAGGGCTTACCACCGACTAATATTTAATGTTACTCGGATGGATCGGTTTAGCGGTAACCATATTTGAGTTACGAGCTTCGAGCTCAATACAACTCACAAGGTAGTACGGCTTAACACCCGGCTATCAGCCTATAGTGAATATGGTATCTGCCGTAGTAGATACTAGTTCCTATAAGGCATAACAAGGTGGAATAGTACCCACCCTGTTACATATTTACCGGACAGAGGTCCATCTACCTTCGCACCCAAGCTGCGACCATCAAGAGGATATGATCCACCCAGAAGGAACCACGGTTACGGTCCTTCAAGAGGTGCCTGATCAGAATTATTCCTTGAACAAGGGTACTAAGAGTAGTACTCAGGCAAGACTAAGTTCTCTACACAATCACTAGAGAGACAAAGTCGTACGACCCACAACAAAGTGCTAGAGAGCACTCGGATAGACTCGTCTAATCAGACGCCTGGTCATACATCCACATAAAGCAAACTCAACCTATTGCCGAAGAAATTTCTCGCAATAAGGAGTTGATCATATACGAAATCCATGAGATTCAAAAGTAACCAATATTTTTTATATTTCATAATAATCATTTGCAGGGGATACAAGCCACGCTGAAAAGACTAAGGAGACTAAATTACTCTACAAGATCTAGAATCTGTGAGTACTCCTCCGCCGCGGTCTTCACCTCCTCTTGCATCGCTGCAAGGTCTTGGTCGCCTTTGCCTTCAAGGAGGGTCATCAGAGCAGACAGGTCGAAAGACGGCAGATGCAACCGCAGCGTCGCCATCAGACCTTGCACCACAGAAATTGACATATCTTTGATATATTGAGCCAGCCGCCCAGGCGCAGCCTTGGCCCGATCAATCAAAGTCTCCTCAACTCCTTCTGATGCCGGAATCATGTTCAGGATGGGCTCGACGGCATGCTCCAAGGCCTTCAGAGAAGCTTGCGAAGATTCGAGAGCCTCCCGCGACTCCTTCGTAGACTTCAGAGCCTGCAGAAGGTCCCGGTCAGCACCCTCACGCATCAATTTAGCTTCCTAAAGAGTACTTTGCGCATTAGCAAATACCTCCTCAAGCTCCGCCTGTTTCCGGTTGAATGCGCTCTGCCACCCAGAAGCTAGCTTATTCGCATCTGCATAAATATCAGTCAGTTATCATATAATCAGATTGACACTATGGAATCGACTGACACAGAAAACTACAAAGTTTACCCTCAAGCTGCTTTTTGGAAGCCTTCTTTATCTCCTTCATCTTCTGCTCCATAGAGGCAGCCTTAGCTTTCAGCCCAACCTCACGGTCGTTTGCAGCATCACGCTCCGCGACCACCTCCTTTAGGTTGCCTTGGAGTTCATTGATGCGGTTATGCAGAAGCTGGGTGGCTACCTTTTAACTGATTTGGTCCTGGGCAATGTAGTCCCGGAGTTTTTGGTTCTCATGGACATCCTCCGGCGGATCCGGGTGACCTGATCCCTAACCTTGAAGTCAAAGGCCTACATAAAAACACTACTGTGAGTACTCGGACGTGACTACAGTACAACAAGAAGAAATTGAGAAACTCACCTCAACAATTGGTGAGAGCTTCAACAGGGGCTCTCACTTGATCGCTCAGCTCCTTCAACCGGTTGAGGTCCTGATCATCCCGGATACGTCGAGAGTCGCCCCCTGGCGCGAGGACTCGGGGACATCTACAGACCCTCCCTGTTGACGAGTTGAATCTTCTACACGGATATCCGCCAAGACCATGTCCAAGGTTGGTTCATCCGGCTATCACGTACGGAAAAACCAGTCATTGAACACTTGGTCAAACTCCAGCTGAGCAGGATAACAAAAGATGGAGAACGGCCAACCAACCTGAGGTAATGGGGGAACATCCACATCAGGAGCCTCATCGGCCTGAGACTTGGACGGAGAGGAGCCAGGCAGTGGATCTACCTGGCTAAAGTTTGGCGGCACGTTGGAATCATCCTTGGCCAGCGACCCCGACTCCTCTACCGCCTGGGAATCAGGAACGGTACTCGAGGCTATTGCATCTAGTTTTGTTTTCCTACAAACAGACGAGTACTCATGTTAGTATCAGAAATCTGTGAACACTCTACAAACGCTGGAAACTTACTTCACGAGCTTCAATGGCTTCGACAACTTTAAAAGAGGCTGCTTCAGAAGCGGATCCGAAACCGGAGTTTCTTCATGGATTCCACCACTTGAAGTCCCTTGAGTTGTCTCAGCATCTGATACATCGCCATATATAAGACAAAAGTTTATCAAAATCCAGATACAAAAGGACTATAGAGTACTCGGGTTTCCCCTTACCAGGAGCACCCATATTACAGTGCTTTTCAGCCAGAGCTGGTGACAAAAGTACTTTTGGTACAACACGTCACTTACCAGTGCGAGCCTTCTTTGGGATAGTTTCCCCAGCGTCTTGAAGTGGAGTCGGTGACCTCTTCCGAGTACTCCCGGCTTCCGGGTCTATAAGCATGACATCAGAGTCAGTTGAATCTGTGTCAAGCCAGTCAAGATATTCAGGAGAGCTCGGTTTGTTGGGAAGATCCTCACTTCAGAGAGGACCCCCCAAAACTATGCCTACTTCTTGCTTCTCACAGCAAGATAGGCCGGATCATATTCAGGAGAGGCACAGATTCATCATACAGTCATCTCTCCCCATGGCCCTAGAAGAAGAAGAACATTCAATCCAGAAGGAGATATTTATTCATAGACACCTCGAATGGTAATCATATACTTAATGATGCGGAGGGGTAATGGCGGAGAATGTGTTGTCACCATGGCACTGGAGCAAGGTGTTGACGACCTTTGAGAAGCCGGTTCACCCTCCATAAGACTTCACAGTCTGATTCAACATGTTTCGACTTCATGACGAACGTCCGCAGACACGATCCAAGAATTATCCTAGCGTGCAGATGATTATCGTGCACCACAAAGTTCTCTCTGGGTAGAGCTGAGAAAAATCATGTGCGTCGACGCTCAACATAATTCGAGATGCTATGGATCACGCAATCGAGGTCGAGCATGATCCCTCTAATCCTATAGCAGTGTGGATCCTCAATCCTTCACATCATCTTGTCTCTCCACTCATGGCACTTTTGCGGAGGCCACCCGTCGTGACGACGAAGCGCCGGCGGAGGTTTTGCCATATAAAACCAGCCGGAAGCCCAGTCTTTGACAGAATCCGACAAATCTTCAGCTATGTACTGACTAGCTACCTCTAACCTTAACTGGATGCTAGCACCGCCGACTACCTCTACACTAGCATCACTGGGTTGACACTTCACCCAGAAGAAATAGCGAAAGAGAGTAAAAGAAGGGCAGATACCCAGCAAAGCTTCACACAGATGGGTAAAAATTGCAATGTGGAAGCAGGCATTGGGAGTGATATGGTTGAGATTCAAACCATAATAGTGCAGCAATCCACGGAAAAAGTCAGAAGCAAGAAGCCCTAATCCCCGCTCGACAAAGGACTTGAACATCACTATTTCAGTGGTGTTGGGGGCAGGAGCGCGGTGATCGGTGGGCACTCTCCATCCATCAAGTGGTTGTGCTCGAAGTAATCCTTGTTGCACCAAGAATGCTAGCTCTGACAAGATGGTGTCTGGTTTTTTCCACGCCAATATGTCAGTTGGGGGATTGGGATGCTTCGGCTTTCCGGTGGTGGTGATCCTAACCTTCTTCTTATCACCAGCGGCTTGTCTCTTGGGACCCATGTTGATGACGAGAGACTTTCTACGCACGCATCAACTAATGGTTCGCTAGGGGATTTCTAACTTTGAAGGCAATGGCTTGATGAAAGCGTGAGGGACATACAGCCCGACGGCGGCTTATTATAGATCTGTTTTGGGCAACCGTTCATCTCTCACAAACGGCGTTAAGAGACTGTTCAAAACCCTAACGGGTGAGAAAGCGCTACAAACGGCGTCAGCTCTAGCTAAACAGACAAGCTTCCTTCTTTCACAAGACACATTTAGTACTCGGAGAACAAGACAGAGGACTCGGAAAATATTCCAAGTACCCGGATCTTATTTATTATTACTCGGAATTACAACAGAGATACGTAGCAACATCTTGAGATACAACGATTATCAGCAGAAGTACAATCAGGATGTAAAACGCTACTCTAGTGTAATCAAGGTACAGAGCCTTGATGCCTATTGCACCAAGGACCGGGTTCAGTGAGACACAGTAAAGCAGACACAGAACCTTGGGCAGACACTATCTTTTCAGTGCATCCCAAGGTGGATTTCAGGCACCACCCCGGTACTTAAGGAACTCTAGGGAAGACCATCACCCTCGCCGCCCTTTTGACAACCTGTGACTCCGAGGTTATCTACGAGTGGTAGTCACAAGAGTTCTTCTAGACACACCTCTGTATCCCTTTGCTCGCAACCACTTGGAAACCACCCTGGCGGATGGTCCCTTCACAGGAGTTCTTCTGGGCACCTCATCTTTTTTACATAAGGAAGACACCCGGGGGCTTGGCCATCTCTGTTGTCACTACTATAAAACTCATGGGACTAAGAGAAGTTCTACACTCCTATAGGATATGAACTCCTTGCTTCCCAGGTAGGGTATTTATAGGTGGTTTCTCTTTCTTCTTGGTCTATGGACATGGTTCATCAACAAAAGTGACCGCTGGAGCAATAATTCAACCATGTACTATGGTGCATGTGAAGCTTGATATCGGTAACAGAGCTGTTTCCCACACGCACCTCAAGACAAAGACGACAAAGTTTGCAGTTGCAGAAAACGACAACATCATCATTATACAGACAGCTGGAACAGTCACTGGTCAATTATTGCTGGCCTCATGGTAATTTCTATTTATTGGGGGTGGGTGATACGGGATGTTTGTTGAAAACATTACCCACCTGAAGATGAATATTTTTTACTTGGACGGTTTAAGCAACGAATTGGTGTCGTGTTCTGACTCCTCATTTCTTAAATAGATTATCTGATCATATATTTCTGAAGATCCCAAGTGCCGACTACTAAAGAACTCGGAACTCAGGCTCGGGGGCTACAGGGTATAATCTATAAAGAAAATGTTTTTTCTTACCCAAGAATTACTCGGAAAAGGCTCAAAAGATCCTCAAAGTTATTATAAATAACAAGACGCTCGGGGGCTACACCCTATGGGTGCACTTTTTAGGAAAAAGTGCATGCCATGGAAGTTCTTTACCTACGGAGCACTTCAAGATTTCTCAAGATATTACTCAGAGATTCTCAAAGAGAAACCAGAAGATAATGATCTGAGAAAATGATGAAGAGCTCGGGGGCTTAACGGACCAGGATGTCAGAGATATCATCAGAAGATGATCCCTCCGACTAATCCCGGACGGCATTGGAGATCCGAAGACTTGATACGAAGCGTATTTGGATTAAGACTCTTATTGTAACCTAGTTGAGTTCTTAAAGGAAGTCTTGTAATTAGAATAGGACTCCTCTGATGTAACCGACTAGGACTCGGTCTGCGCTCTGCTTCACCCAGATATATAAGGGGAAGCAGGTGCAGGCTCCAGAGAGAATCGAACATTGAATCATAATCATACACGAGGCACACGCCGCACTGGACGTAAGGTATTATGCTATTCAGCGGCCTGAACCAGTATAAATCGCTGTCCCTGTGTACTCGCCGAGTCCTACGAACGCCGATCCCCACTGAACAAATCGTCTGAGATTACTCAAGACGAGTTGCCGGTTAACAAACACCGACAGAAAGGAAGGAAGAAGGAGAGAGAACTCGACCAAATGACCCAAAAGCATATCAAAGTCAAAGAAGGTCAAGTGGAAAGAGCAGAACAACTTGGTTCCCAAAGACATGGGCAATGGCTCGACGCAACCAAGTAAAGCAAAGCTAGCCCTCAAGAAGAGGTAGAACAGGCTCAACACCGCTAGCGAGAAAGCTCGATACCAATTGAAGAATCAACTGAACTTCAAGCAAAATAGAGCTAGCCCTCAAGAAGAGGCAGGACGGGCTCAACACCGCTAGCAAGGAAGCTCAATACCAACTAAAGAAAGCTAGAAATCAGCTGAAGAGCATAAAAGATCAAAGGTGCTAGTTCCTCAAGAAAGAGGCAAAGGCTCAACACAACTAGCTACCAAAAATGCTCCGAACCAACTGTTACCAGCTCGAAAACGCAGTAGCGAGCAAACTCCCCCTCGAATGGTACACACAACCAGGGAATCTCCCCCTTAGTTGAACACAGAAGGCACTCATGATTTGTCAATATTTTCTCCCCCTTAGTTGAAAATGCACCATCAAGCAAGACTCCCCCTTCCAAAATGCATATGAGTCAGAAATGCAAGTTAGCAGCTTCAGAAATATAGTCGATAGAATGAGAAGATGCTCGACAGAGTGCTGATCCGATGACTCATAAAATGCACAAAATGCTAGCGAAGGCTCAAACTGATCACCAAATGCGAAATGAGCAGTTTTCAGTCAAAAGGTATTCACCATCAAAATAGCACCAAACATGTATAGACAGGAAGTCAAACAAGTGCTAAACATGTATACAAGGTGAACTACCCCTAGCACAGTTCAACCATCATGCTATAGAATGAAGCATAAACTTGTGTATCTAAATTTTATCGGAGTTGCAGCGGTTAAAGTACACAAATTAAAATTTCATCATGTGATTGCGAGAGGTTGAAAGCTTGTCATCACCTAACTTTTCAACTGTGCAAAGCCTATGCAGAAGTAATCAAAAGCTTAAAGCAACAGTTTCGGTCATACACTACACAGCTCAAGTTTGACTCAAAGTGCAATGATTAACAGTCTCAAAACTGTGATGTGCTGACAAGCAGTCCCGTCTCGATCTTTCCAATTCGCTTAACTTGGTTCAAATTTTATTTCAGAATATGAACAGACCAAGCAAGTGAATGACTCAGAACTAGAGACATAGCAACCTAGCATATATGAAAAGCACGAGTGAATTCTACACATCCTACACATGCTAGTTGCATATCTCAATGGTGAACATTTCAAGTTTTATGTACATTAAGCAGATTTACCATTCAGAAATAGCTCAGCTCACAATATGCATAGTGATCAGAAAGAGTATAAGCTACAAGAGAAAGCATCGGAGCAAATACTACACAGAGCATAGCCACATTATAAAGATTATATTCATGAAGCTCTGAATGTAAATGTGCAAGATGAAATGCAAACATGCATGAAGAAACCAAATGAAAAACACAAAGTCAGGAGTCAAAATGTTCCCCACCTCAAGGGGAAAAACACACCCAGCTCACCTCTCACCTAGCAAAAGTTGATTGGTCCAAAGGCTTGGTGAAAATGTCAGCCACTGATGATGAGTATCGACATGGCGAAGGTCGATATCACCCTTCTCATAGTGGTCTCGCAGAAAATGAAAGCGCACATCAATGTGTTTGGTCTTAGAGTGCAGCACGGGGTTCTTGGCAACGCTAATAGCACTCGTGCTGTCACAAAGCAAAGGAACACGAGAAAAGCTCAGACCAAAATCACGCAAAGTGGCCATCATCCAAAGCAACTGGGAACAACAGCTAGCCGCAGCAACATACTCAGCCTCCGTGGTAGACTGGACGACACTAGACTGCTTGCGAGAAGACCACGATACAAGAGAAGAACCAATAAACTGACAAGTCCCAGAAGTGGACTTGCGATCAATACGGCAACCAGCAAAATCGGCATCAAGTAACCGCAAAGGGAGAGGTGGAGGAAGCAGAATACCAAATCCCAAATTCTGGAGTGAAGAATAAGTACCTCATAATGCGCTTGACCGTCTGACGGTGAGAAGTGCGCGGCGATGACTGAAATCGCGCGCACAGACACACCACGAACTGGATGTCCGGGCGTGTCGCCGTCAGGTACAGCAGCGACCCGATCATACTCCGATACTCCTTCTGGTCCACAGCTTCTCCTTCCACATCCGCATCCAGGGCCACCGTGGCCGGCATGGGTGTTGGAAGAGGCTTGGCCTCACCCATGTTGAACTTCTTTAGGATGTCCTTGGTGTACTTGCCCTAGTACATGAACGTCCCCTCTCGGGATTGCTTGATTTGCAACCCGAGGAAAAACGTCAACTCGCCCATCATGCTCATCTCAAACTCCATGCTCATAGTGTCTGCAAACTTGGCAACCAAAGCATGAGAAGAACCACCGAAAATGATATCATCCACGTAAATCTGGACCAAGGGAGTGTCATTGCCTTGCTTGAGGAGAAAGAGCGTTTTATCCACACATCCCATTTTAAACCAATAGCAAGCAAAAAGGTTTTCAACCTATCATACCAGGCTCTAGGGGCTTGTTTCAAAACCATACAAAGCTTTGTGAAGTTTAAAAACATGGTTTGAAAACTTGGGATTTTTGAAACCGGGGGGTTGTCTCACATACACTACCTCTTCTATGTAGCCGTTTAAGAAGGCACTCTTGACATCCATTTGAAAAAGTTTAAACCCTTTGGATGCAGCAAAAGCCAAGAGTATCCTAATTGCCTCCAAGGAGCTACAGGAGCAAAAGTCTCTTCATAGTCTATCCCCTCCTTCTACTATACCCCTGGGCTACTAGTCTGGCCTTGTTTCTCATAACATGGCCATCCTCTCCTTGTTTGTTTTTGAAAACCCATTTTGTCCCAATAGGGTGACACTCAGGAGGAGGAGGAACAAGAACCCAACCCGATTTCTTTCAAAATTTTCTAACTCCTCATGCATGGCATTGACCCAATCTGGATCAGATAAAGCGTATCTAACATCTCGGGGTTCAAAATCAGCAACAAATGCAGAATGAGCAAAGTGAGAGATTTGTTGTGACCTTGACCGAGTGACACGTTCGCCGATGTTGCCGATCATCTGTTGAGGCGGGTGTTGGCGCTGGATATGTCATGGCGCCTCTCGAGCAGAAGTGATCTCCCCCTAGACAGCAGCTGGTGCCTCCCCGGGTACAAAAGGTACCATTCAGGGTGGCGGATCCCACGGCCCCCAAGTCGAAGAAGAGGGATCGGGGCCGTGAGTCGTAGTAGAAGCCGCTCTTTGCGGCACAACAGGTAGAGGTGGTGCCGGGTCATCCATCCCTTCAGCACCTTTCTCTTCATCATCACAAAAGAGGCTCTCCAACCTCATGATTACCTGCACGCTCAAAACGAGAAGAAGGACAAACCATGGTCTCGTCGAAGGTGACATCAGATTCTCCATGACTCGGTTAGTATCAGGTTAAGTACACGATATGCACGAGTATGAGTGCCATAACCCAAAAATACACCGTCAGAAGAACGGACTCAAATTTGTCCAAGTTGCCTTTTTGAGTATAAAACAATGGCACCGAAGACTCTAAATACTCTCCTTGGGCTGTCTTCCAAACGCAACTCATAAGAAGTCTTTTTCAAGAAGCTCGGAGAAAAATGCGATTGGAAATGTAGCATGCAGTGCTCATAGCTTCGGCCGAATATCGCCTAGGAGTCCTATGCTCATCGGGCATCGTCCTGGCCATCTCTACAAGGTCCGATTCTTCCTCCTACCACACATTCTATGGCGGTGTGTAGGGAGAAGAAACTGATGCTCTAAACCCAAGAGTTACAAAACTTCTCAAAACCGAATTTCTTTAATTCGGAACCATTATCACTCCTAATGCTCGCATCGAGTTCAAAGGGAACTCGTTCTGAGACGCAAAATCAGATTGCGGAGTGAAGGACCGAGAAATACAAAAAGCAAGCGACCAGAGGGGGGGTGAATGGGAGCCAATAATCTCTCTCGAAACTTTGGCCAAGTGTCCCAAAATCAATCCCCAAGAGCTACTACCAAAACGTGATGCCCATGACCCTTGGAAGAGGGTGGATGATCCCTGGGATCACAGCGAGGCACCACAAAACTTCCTCACCCAAAGTTCACGCAAGTCAACTAGTGACGGGATGGGTTTTTGGGTAACCTCAACCTCCCCCGAGCAACGCGAGGGGGATTCAGGCTATTTTGTAGAGCGGAAGCCCAAATTCTGTAGAGCACGAAGTTAGGAATCCAACGCAACAAACGAATCTCGAATCGAAAGACGAACGAACAAACTGCGGATGAAACGCGTCGAACCAGCACTGACCGGACTCTGCCTGCGTCCGGTCGCTGACCACCGGACGCGTCCGGTCGTGCAAAACAGTTTTCGGAGCTTACTGTTTCTGACCGGACTCACCAGAGACGAGCGTCCGGTCGAGAGCAGTGCGTCCGGTCACAAATACAAGCCAAGTGAACAGTACAATGAGCGAGTCCGGTCACTTAGCGAAAGGTGCGTCCGGTCAAGTCACGAACCGAACACAGCGAAGGTGTTCATCGACCGGACTCACTGACAGCGTCCGGTCGTTGAACAGGCAGCGTCCGGTCACCCCGATTCAGGCTGTTCGTTCACCGATTCGACTCGATCTCACCCAAAACAAATCCTCTAGGATCAACTTGGTGAGAAGAGTCACAAGAGTATAGTGAGCTATCTCTAAGAGATCATGGCTCGAACCTATCTCCAAATCGATGAATCGAAGAATTTCGGGGAAGGGAGAAACTTGACCCGAAACAAAAAATCGATCGATCTCCTAGACCGTGAGGTTAGAGGATGATTCCTTCGGTGGAAAGAAGTGCCTCACGATCTAGAACAAACCAGTTCAAACGGAATTGCAAAAGATGAACCGAGCAAAGAGATCAAGCGACGGGAAAATCGTGGGGAAAAGGATTCGCGAAGAACACGAACAAAACACGAATCACACCCCACGATTGCAAGCCGAAGCGCAAACACACGCTACGACAAGGAGGTTACGGCCTCCTTTCCTCAAAATCAACAGTACACAGAGTTGCAAGTCTCTCTGCGGATCTCAGCTACAGCAGGGGATGGGAGAGCAGGAAACCCTAAGTGCAGGAAGACAAATGAGATGGCTAAAACTGAGATGAGGAGGAGGGTGTCTCCCCTGACTACTTATCCTATTCTAGTCTAAGTCTATTTCCTACTCTACCCCTCTCTATTCTAATTACAGAGCGAACCAGCTAAACCCTAAGGTTATTCTGGACCAACTCAAGTGGTAGGTAGATCCAACGGCCACGCCCCGCACAACTCGTCCGCGTTGCCTCCACGCAACCTTCCGATTGCCGCCACGTGCCGTCCTCGCTCTGCACCCCCGGTTTTGTGGCCCAAACCGGGAAACCAGCCTTTTCCAGCAACCCCCGGTTTTGAGGCCCAAACCGGGAAACCAGCCCACCAGCCTGAGTTTTGTGGCCCAAACTCAGAAACCCGCAGCGCCCGAGTTTTGAGGCCCAAACTCGGAAACCGGCCCATCGCCCGAGTTTTGTGGCCAAACTCGGAACCGTCCGCGCCCAGTTTTGTGGCTCAACCTGGAACCGAGCACCCGAGTTTTGAGGCCCAAACTCGGAAACCGTCCACCGGTGGTTTTCCCTGGCTCAACCACCAAACCGGAGCTGTAGAGGGGATGCACCGCCCGTGCACCCCGTCCACCGACACGTGTCCCCAGGTCCTCGACCCGAGCAACACCGTGCCCCGCAAGTCTCCGCTCGTCGCTGTCCCAGGCTGCCAGCCACCACAGCTGATCCTCAGGCACTCGGTCCCTCAGTCCAAGCCTCACGTCCGCCCTTCACTGCTCGATACATCGGCATGGCACGTCCGCCGCACGGCACGCCCATCCTTCATCGCACCCAGTCCGTCGGCACGGCACGTCTCAACTTGACCTTCACCTTGCCCTCGATCACTGTCTCCGTGCTCGACACCTGCACAACACAAGCCAAAGAACATGCGATCAAACCCGTTGACAATCACTCATCACTCAGAGACTCGGCATACACCCATGTATCCGCAATCTCCCCCTTGATGAGTGCATTGTCAACTACACACACAAATCATAATGAAAGAAGAAGGTAGGAGGAAGGAGAAGAGAGAACTCAACCAAATGACCCAAAAGCATAGCAAAGCCGAAGAAGGTCAAGTGGAAGAAGCGAGAACTTGGTCCCCAAAGACATGGGCAACGGCTCGACGCGACCAAGCAAAGCAAAGCTAGCCCTCAAGAAGGGTAGAAAGGCTCAACACCGCTAGCAAAAACCAATTGAAAATCGGAGCTAAAAAATGGCAAAGTGCTAGTCCCTCAAGATAGAGGCACAGAGGCTCAACACAACTAGCACGAAAACCACTCCGACCAATTGAAAAACAATCGAAAGGTCTTCGAACCAATCGAAATCAAACTCGACGCCAAATGAGAAAAATGTTTGCTAGTCCCTCAAGATAGAGGCACGGCTCAACACAACTAGCAAACTCCCCCTCGACAGGTGCAAGCAACCAGGGACTCCCCTTAGGTCCAATCAAGAGAAGAGCACAGGATTTGAAAATTCGCCCCTTAGCAAAAACTCCCCCTAGGAGACATATGATTTGTCATTTCTCCCCCTTAGTTGAAAATGCACTTATCAAGACCAGGAACCGAGCAAAGGTCTCCCCCTCAACAAACTCCCCCTTTTCAAAATGCATATGAAGTCAGAAATGCAAGTTAGGGGCTTCAGGCATATAATCAAAAGAGTGCAAAAATGCTCTAATCGGTATAGCTCCAATGGCACAACTAAGCACTCAAATAGCAAAGGCTCAAACTGATCACACATACGAAATATGAAGCATATGAGCAAGTGAGCAGTTTTTAGCCAAAAAGGTAGTCACCATCAAAATAGCACTACACATGTATAGATAGGAATCCAAACAAGTGCTAAACATGTATACAAGGTGAACCACCCCTAGCAAAGTTCAATCATCATGCATAGGAATGAAGCATATACTTGTGATTTCAGTTTTATATCGGAGTTTGCAGCGGTGAAATTACACAAGTTCAAATTTAGCATGTGATTGCGAGAGGTTGAAAGCTTGTCATTGCCTAACTTTTCAACCGAGCGAAGCCTATGCCGAACAATCAGAAGCTTAAAGCTACGGTTTCGGTCATACACTACACGGCTCAAGTTTAACTCAAAGTGCAATGAGAAACAGTCTCGATACCGTGAGGTGTTGACAAGCAATCCCATCTCGATCTTTTCAATTCACTAAAACTTGGTTCAAATTTTAAACATGATATGAACAAACCAAGCAGTGAATGACTCAGAACTAGAGACATAGCAACCTAGCATATATGAAAAGCAGGAATGGACTCAACACACCCTACACATGCTAGTTGCATACCTCAATGGTGATCATTTTCAGATTTTATACATTAGGCAAATTCACCATTCCGAAATAGCTCAGCTCATAACATGTACTAGTGATCAGAAGGAGCATAAGCTACAAGCATCAACATAAGCATCGGAGCATACTAACAGAGCATAGTTACATTCTAGTGATTATAAACATGAAGCTCAGAATGTAAATGCGTATGCTAAAATGCAAAGAAAAGAAACTCAAAATAAAAGTCAGTCTATACAAGATCCAAAAGGTTTCCCCCATCTAAAAGGGGAAACACACACCAAGCTCACCCCTCAACCGATTAAAGGTTGATTCGTCTAAAGGCTTGGTGAAAATATCAGCCAGTTGGTGATGAGTATCGACATGGCGAAGGTCGATATCACCCTTCTCCTGGTGGTCTCGCAGAAATGAAAGCGCACATCAATGTGTTTGGTTTTCGAGTGAAGCACGGGGTTCTTAGCAACGCTAATAGCACTCGTGCTGTCACAAAGCAAAGGCACGCGAGAAAAGCTCAAACCAAAATCACGCAAAGTGGCCATCATCCAGAGTAACTGGGAACAGCAGCTAGCCGCAGCAACATACTCAGCCTCCGTGGTAGACTGGCGACACTAGACTGCTTGCGAGAAGACCACGATACAAGAGAATCCAATAAATTGGCAAGTCCCAGAAGTGGACTTGCGCTCAATGCGACAACCAGCAAAATCGGCATCGGAATAACCGCAAAGCGAGAGGGTGGAGGAAGCAGAATACCAAATCCCAACTCAGGAGTGAAACGAAGGTACCTGAAGATGCGCTTCACCGCCTGACGGTGAGAAGTGCGCGGCGACGCCTGAAAGCGCGCGCACAGACACACCGCGAACTGGATGTCCGGGCGTGTCGCCGTCAGGTAGAGCAGCGACCCGATCATGCTGCGGTACTCCTTCTGGTCCACTGTTTCTCCTCCACATCCGCATCCAGGGCAGTCGTCGTCGACATGGGTGTTGGAAGAGGCTTGGCCTCACCCATATCGAACCGCTTCAGCAAGTCCTTGGTGTACTTGCCCTGGTGCACAAACGTCCCCTCTCGGGATTGCTTAATTTGCAACCCGAGAAAGAATGTCAGCTCGCCCATCATGCTCATCTCGAACTCCCTGCTCATAGTATCTGCAAACTTGGCAACCAAAGCGTGAGAAGAACCACCGAAAATGATATCATCCACGTAAATCTGGACCAAGAGCGTGTCTTTGCCTTGCCGGAGGAGAAAAGCGTCTTATCTACACATCCCATTTAAAAACCCTTAGCAAGCAAAAAGGTTTTCAACCTATCATACCAGCTCTAGGGGCTTGTTTCAAACATATAAAGCTTTGTGAAGTTTAAGACATGGTTTGGAAACTTGGGATTTTCAAAAACGGGGGGTTGCTCAACATAAACTTCTTCTTCTATGTAGCCGTTTAAGAAGGCACTCTTGACATCCATTTGAAAAAGTTTGAAACCTTTGGATGTAGCAAAGGCCAAGAGTATCCTAATAGCCTCCAAACGAGCTACAGGAGCAAACGTCTCCTCATAGTCTATCCCTCCTTCTGACTATAACCTTTCGCTACAAGCCTGGCCTTGTTTCTAACAACATGGCCATCCTCTCCTTGCTTGTTTTTGAAAACCCATTTTGTCCCAATAGGCTTACAGTCAGGTGGAGGTGGAACTAGAACCCAAACCCGATTTCGCTCAAGTTTTCTAACTCCTCATGCATGGCATTGACCCAATCCAATCCGGATCCGTCAAGCGTGTCCAACATCTCGGGGCTCAAAATTAGCAACAAAAGCAGAGTGAGCGAAATGAGAGATGTGCTGTGACCTGGAGCGAGTGACTCGCTCGCCGATGTCGCCGATCATCTGCTGAGGGGGGTGCTGGCGCTGGATGTGTCGTGGCGCCTCCCGGGATGAGGTGACCTCCCCCTCAACAGCAGCTGGTTCCACCCCGGGTACAAAAGGTACCGCACGAGGTGGAGGATCCCACGGCCCCCGGAAGAAGAGGTGTCGGGGCCGTGAGTCGTGTCGTCGAGGCCGCTCTTTGCGGCGCGGCAGGTGGAGGGGGTGCTGGATCATCCATACCTTCAGCACCCTCGTCCTCGTCATCAAAAGAGGCTCTCCAACCTCATGATCACCTGCACGCTCAAAACGAGAAGAAGGAGAAACAAGAGTCTCGTCGAAGGTGACATCTGATGTCTCCATGACTCGGTTAGTATCAAGGTTAAGTACACGATATGCTCTAGTGTGAGTGCCATAACCCAAAATACCCCGTCAGAAGAACGAGACTCAAACTTGTCCAGGTTGCCCTTCTTCAATATAAAACAGTGGCAACCGAAGACTCTAAAATAACTCACCTTGGGTTGGCGACCAAACGCAACTCATAAGAGGTCTTCTTCAAAAAGGCTCTCAGAAAAATGCGATTTGAAATGTAGCATGCAGTGTTCATAGCTTCGGCCCAATAGCGCCTAGGAGTCCTATGCTCATCGAGCATTGTCCTGGCCATCTCAACAAGGGTCCGATTCTTCCTCTCTACAACACCATTTTGGGGCGTGTGTAGGGGGAAGAAAACTGATGCTCCAAACCAAGGCGGTCACAAAACTTCTCAAAATCCGAATTTTTGAATTCGGAACCATTATCACTTCTAATAGCTCGCATCGAGTTCAAAGGGAACTCGTTCTGAAGACGCAAAATCAGATTGCGAGCGAAGGAGAAGTCTCAGTCTTCTCAGTCAAAAAGAAGACCCACGAATATCTCGAAAGTCGTCAACAACAACCAAACATACCACTTGCCACCAACCGAGCTCACCCGAGCCGGACCAACAAGGTCCATGTGTAAAAAGCTCTCCGGGTGCGAGGTCATGACCTTAGTCAAGGATGGTGGGGAGCGGCAACCATCTTCCCATGTCTGCAAGAATGGCAAACTAGATCCTTCTCCATCGAAAGCTTGGGCAATCCTCGGATTAGCCAAGTGAGCTAAGTCTTGCAAGCAAGTCGAAGCTTAATGACCGAGCCTCCATGCCACTTCCAAAGATCGGAGGAAGAAGGACTAGCCAAAACAGCGAGAAGAAGAACAAACGACTCCGAGAAATTCGCGCGAAAGACTTTCCCAAAGGGCGAATCAGACATACAAGATCGCCCTGAGGATCTAAGATGCGACTAAGGTTCGGTTTAAAAATGAATCTCATAGTCATCATCAAAAATTGCGAAACAGAAGCAAGTTAAAATGCAGGTTAGAAACAAGAGCAACATCACGCAACACAAAGTGCTCATTACCCGCACCGTCCCACGGGATGACACCTTACCTTTACTATTGTCGCCGAAGGTTATGTACTCCTTTCCGGCGACCGGGCTAAGGCTGGAGAACCACTTGGCGTTTCCGGTCATGTGCCTCGAACAACCGGAATCCACCAACCAAATGTCCTCCAACGTCTTTCCTACATCAATAAAAAGACATAGGGTGAGCATACGGTCCAACACTGGGGTTAGTGAATATAGGAAGGATACCAGTGTTGGGCCGGCTGCTCAAAAGAACGGTCAGTGCAAAAACCATTCCTAGCCTGTCTACGGGTGGTAGCGATCACCACGTACAGGAAAACGTGTCCGCTAGGGAAGGAGGCGCTCCCCGATACTCACCTGCGGTGGGGGAAAGCGCTCAACAGCCTCCGCCACGGGGTCCGTTAACTGCAAAGGCAGGACCCCGTTCGGGCACGCTCTCTACGAGGCCTAGGCCTATCAACTGAGGCACTGTGGTGCCTCTAGGCCTAGCGTTTCTCCTCGGAGCTCTCTGCTGCCTAGGCCTGGGAACTTGAGGTTTGGACCTCTGGGCCTAGCAACACGTCTTGGTGCTCTCCTCTGAACATTCGGCGCATGTACACCATGGAAAGGATGGTACATGTCCGGGTTGTTCATCTCCCTAGCACGGCGCGCCTCTCTCTTGCGCCGAAAGCAGAACTCGCTCAAGTGACCATCTCTCCCACAGAAGTCACACTGGTACCTCACCGCACGCACAGGGGGTTGTTGGTACGCAGGACTGTGGGTATGGATCACTTTGCCCTTCTGTGGCAACTCCTCCTGGATAGGTGGCATTGTATCCAGCTTGTTCTTTAGGTGGTTGGGTTTGGGATGCCACACTTGGTTCTTGGGTGGAGCTTCGGAGGTTCCTCAAACACCCCATCCTTGGTGGTAGGTTTGACGGGCTTTGGGTGGAAGCTTGGCAAGTTTGGGAGTAGTGGTGGAGTTGGGCTTCTCACTAGGGTTCAGACCACTCGACTCTCCAATCTTCCCAAAAGCAGAAAGATCAACACCCGGAGCAAAACCTACACCAGGACCTCCAGCAGCTCGCTTAAATTGGGAGATCATCATCCCGAGCTGCGGCTCACTACAAGAGACCCATGACAAGATGGTCCGAAGGTATGTGTTTCCTCCTCGGTTTGCATCTTGCCATGCTTGACATTCGCAATCTCCATCTCCAAACCCTCACACAAAGCACACCTAGCCACACTCGTGCTACCTGAGTTGGCCTCCTCAAGAGACACAATTGGCATTCTTCTCTGCCAACTCAGATTGCAAGACAGGACAAGTCTTGCACGCACCCAACAGAGAAGGTCTAGCTTTCAGCTCATCCACTCTCCTACCAACGCAGCATACTTACCTCTCAAAGTGAGAAGGTCAGTCATGTGCGTGGTGCACATCTCACACTCAACTTCCTCCGACACGACCACGGTGGACTTGGCAAACTCAAGTTCTCTCACCGTGTCCTCCCACTTCTGCCTAAACTCTTTGCGCTCTCTAGCGGCACGCCTAAGCAACTTGTCCTGACTAAGGAGGCGGCAGTAAGCTTCTCAACCTCAGCAGAAGAAAGCTCGTCGTGGGTGAGGGATACCTGGGAGGTGTCGTCGTCGTCGTCGTCGAGAGGGTGTGCTCTAGCTTGCCATCGACCTCATCCCCAAGCGCCATGGTGCAGAAACCATCGTCGTCGGCGAAGAAGCAGAGACCGTTCAGCTTGTCCTCGATCCTCTTCTTCTTCTCGGACTCGTCATCGCTTGAGCAAGCGGAGTCGTCATCCGAGCCGTCGACATCGCTGAGCGTGGCGAAGAACGCACGCTGCTCAGCCTGGGCCTTCTCCAAGTACTTCTTCTTGATGTACTCCTTGTCGAAGCCGCCCCTCCGCTTGTGCCTCGCGGGGACGTACTTCTCCTTGCGCTTGCCGGAGTCGTACTTGTGCCCATGATCGCCCTTCCCAGATGAATGCTCTTCTTGGGGCAGTTGGCGATGAAGTGGTCGGGGTCGCCGCACTCATAGCATCCTGAGCGTCCTCCACCGCGGCGACGGTTCATGCGGTTGTTGTGGAACCGCGTGAACCGGTTGGCGAGCATTGCCAACTCGTCATCCCCCAACGACTCAAGCTGGTCCTCTGTGACAGAAAAGAGTGAAGAAAGTGCAAAGCCAGCAGAGGGATTAACAGAAGAGCCAGAAACCAAAGCCATAGTCGGGCCAGAAGGATTCGCATAAGAAGCCCTCGACATGGCATCAATCTCACTGGACTTGAGCTTACTAAAGAGCTCGTCGCACGTGAGGGTCTCATAGTTAGGCGATTCGATGATCGCCTGAACTTTGGAATCCCACACCGACCGATCAAGAGTATGCAAAAGCTTCAAGGCTCTCTCATGATCGTCGAAAGGCAACTGCTCCTTGTTAGCCCTCATCCTGTTGACAATCACCTGAAAGCGAGCGAATAAACTCTCTATGCTCTCGCCAGGTTGATGTCTAAAGTTCTCATACTCTCTCTTGAACGACTCGTAGAGTCGGGTTTTGACTTGAGAGGTGCCCTCATGAAAACGCATGAGGGTGGCCCAAATCTCCCGAGCCGTAGAGAGGTGAGAAACGCGATCAAACTCTCCCATGCTCAAACACGAAAAGAGAGCATTACGGGCTCGGCTATTGGCTTCGTGCTCATCGATCTGATGCTGAGTCACACGAGCAGCCAAGACCACGTAATCAGCAGAGTTGCAAATATCCCAGATGGAAGCACCAAAGCTCTGCAGATAGGCCGACATGCGTATCTTCCAATACGCATAGTTCGTCCCATCGAAAAACGGCGGTTTGCCCACGCCGCGATCCATGTCGCCTTCGGTGGATCTGGAACCGGCTAAGGTGGAAGATCCTTAACCTGCTCCGATACCAATTGAAGGACCGAGAATGCAAAAAGCAAGGCGACCAGAGGGGGGGTGAATGGGAGCCAATAAAATTCTCTTCGAAACTTTGGCCAAGTGTCCCAAAATCAATCCCCAAGAGCTACTACCAAAAAGTGATGTTCACGACCCTTGGAAGAGGGTGGATGATCCTGGGATCACAGCGAGGCACCACAAAAACTTCCTCACCCAAGTTCACGCAAGTCAACTAGTGACGGGATGGGTTTTGGGTAACCTCAACCTCCCCCGAGCAACGCGAGGGGGATTCAGGCTATTTTGTAAAGCGGGAAGCCCAAATTCTGTAGAGCACGAAGTTAGGAATCCAACGCAACAAACGAATCTCGAATCGAAAGACGAACGAACAAACTGCGGATGAAAACGCGTCGAACCAGCACTGACCGGACTCTGTCGCGTCCGGTCGCTGCACCACCGGACGCGTCCGGTCGTGCAAAAACAGTTTCGGAGCTTACAGTTTCTGACCGGACTCACCAGAGACGAGCGTCCGGTCGAGAGCAGTGCGTCCGGTCACAAAATACAAGCCAAGTGAACAGTACAATGAGCGAGTCCGGTCACTTAGCGAAAGGTGCGTCCGGTCAAGTCACGAACGAACACAGCGAAGGTGTTCATCGACCGGACTCACTGACAGCGTCCGGTCGTTGAACAGGCAGCGTCCGGTCACCCGATTCAGGTGTTCGTTCACCGATTCGACTCGATCTCACCAAAACAATCCTCTAGGGATCAAACTTGGTGAGAAGAGTCACAAAGAGTATAGTGAGCTATCTCTAAGAGATCATGGCTCGAACCTATCTCCAAATCGATGAATCGAAGAATTTCGGGGGAAGGGAGAAAACTTGACCCGAAACGAAAAATCGATCGATCTCCTAGACCGTGAGGTTAGAGGATGATTCCTTCGGTGGAAAGAAGTGCCTCACGATCTAGAACAAACCAGTTCAAACGGAATTGCAAAAGATGAACCGAGCAAAGAGATCAAGCGACGGGAAAATCGTGGGAAAAAGGATTCCGCGAAGAACACGAACAAAACACGAATCACACCCACGAATTGCAAGCCGAAGCGCAAACACACGCTACGACAAGGAGGTTACGGCCTCCTTTCCTCAAAATCAACAGTACACAGAGTTGCAAGTCTCTCTGCGGATCTCAGCTACAGCAGGGGATGGGAGAGCAGGAAACCCTAAGTGCAGGAAGCAAATGAGATGGCTAAAAACTGAGATGAGGGAGGAGGGTGTCTCCCCTGACTACTTATCCTATTCTAGTCTAAGTCTATTTCCTACTCTACCCCTCTCTATTCTAATTACAGAGCGAACCAGCTAAACCCTAAGGTTATTCTGGACCAACTCAAGTGGTAGGTAGATCCAACGGCCACGCCCCGCACAACTCGTCCGCGTTGCCACCACGCAACCTTCCGATTGCCGCCACGTGCCGTCCTCGCTCTGCACCCCCGGTTTTGTGGCCCAAACCGGGAAACCAGCCTTTTCCAGCAACCCCCGGTTTGAGGCCCAAACCGGGAAACCAGCCCACCAGCCTGAGTTTTGTGGCCCAAACTCAGAAACCCGCAGCGCCCGAGTTTTGAGGCCCAAACTCGGAAACCAGCCCATCGCCCGAGTTTTGTGGCCAAACTCGGAAACCGTCCGCGCCCAGGTTTTGTGGCTCAACCTGGAAACCAGCACCCGAGTTTTGAGGCCCAAACTCGGAAACCGTCCACCCGGTGGTTTTTCCCTGGCTCAACCACCAAACCGGAGCTGTAGAGGGGATGCACCGCCCGTGCACCCCGTCCACCGACACGTGTCCCCAGGTCCTCGACCCGAGCAACACCGTGCCCCGCAAGTCTCCGCTCGTCGCTGTCCCAGGCTGCCAGCCACCACAGCTGATCCTCAGGCACTCCGGTCCCTCAGTCCAAGCCTCACGTCCGCCCTTCACTGCTCGATACATCGGCATGGCACGTCCGCCGCACGGCACGCCCATCCTTCATCGCACCCAGTCCGTCGGCACGGCACGTCTCAACTTGACCTTCACCTTGCCCTCGATCACTGTCTCCGTGCTCGACACCTGCACAACACAAGCCAAAGAACATGCGATCAAACCCGTTGACAATCACTCATCACTCAGAGACTCGGCATACACCCATGTATCCGCAGCAGCGAGCAAAGGAGAAAGTCTCGGTCTTCTCAGCTAAAAAGAAGACCACAAATATCTCAAAAAGTCATCAACAACAACAAGCACATACCACTCCCCCCAATCGAGCTCACCCGAGCCGGACCAACAAGGTCCATGTGCAAAGCTCTCCAGGGCGCTTGGTCATGACCTGAGTCACTGGATGGTGGGGAGCAGCAACCATCTTCCCATGTCTACAAGAGTGGCAAACAAGATCCTTCTCCATGGACAACTTGGGCAATCCTCGGATTAGGCCAAGTGAACTAAGCCTTGCAAGCAAGTCGAAGCTCAAGTGACCAAGTCTCCTATGCCACTTCCAAAGATCAGAGGAGGAAGGTCAGCCACAAGACAACGAGAAATTCCAAATGACTCCGAGAAATCTGCACGAAAGACTTTCCCAAAGGGCAAAATCACACAAACAAGATTGCCCTGAGGATCCAAAATACGACAGAGATTCAGCTTAAAACGAATCTCATAGTCGTCATCAAAGAGTTGCGAAACAGAAAGAAGGTTAAAATGCAAGTTAGAAACAAGAGCAACATCGCGCAACACAAAGTGCTCATTAACTCGCACCGACCCATGAGACAACACTTTACCTTTGCTATTGTCACCGAAGGTGATGAACTCCTTTCCGGCGATTGGACTAAGACTGGAGAACCACTTGGCATTTCCGGTCATGTGCCTCGAACACCCAGAATCCACCAACCAAACGTTCTCCAATCGTTTAACCTACATCAATAAAAAGACATAGGGTGAGCATACGGTCCAACACTGGGGTTAGTGAAGTAGGGAGAATACCAGTGTTGGGCCGGCTGCTCAAAAGAACGGTTAGCAGAAAAACCATTCCTAGCACGCCTACAGGAAGAGCGATCACCACATAGAGGAAAACATGGTCTGCTAAGGGAGGAGCGTCCATCGCGATACTCAAAACGCGGTGGTGGAAAACGCTCAACTACAAAGCCACCTCCACGGGGTCCATAGCCTACAACTGCAGGCCCGCCGGGCACGACTCCTCGCGGCCTAGGCCTAGGAGCTTGAGGTTTAGGACCTCTAGGCCTAGCAGCATGCCTCTGAACATTCGGCACATGTACATCATGGAAAGGATGGTACATGTCCGTGTTGTTCATCTCCTTTGCACGGCGCGTCTCTCTCTCTTGCGCCGAAAGCAAAACTCACTCAAGTGTCCATCTCTCCCACAGTGCTCACAATGGTACCTCACCGCTCTCAAAGGGGGTTGTTGGTACTCACGGTAGTGGGTATGGATCACTTTGCCCTTCTGTGGCATAAGCTCCTCTTGGATGGGTGGCATGGTGTCTAGCTTGTTCTTGAGGTGGTTTGGTTTTGGAGCCCACGATTGTTTCTTGGGTGGAGCTCTCGGAGGTTCCACAAATACACCATCCTTGGTGTTAGGCTATAGAGGCTCCTGGGGTGGAATCTTGGTAAGCTTGGGAGTAGTGGTGGAGTTGGGCTTCTCACACGGGTTCAGACCACTCGACTCTCCAATCTTCCTGAAAGATGAAACATCAACACCCTGAGCAAAGCCTACACCGGGACCTCCAACAGCACGCTTGAACTGGGAGATCATCATCCCAAGTAGTGGCTCACCACTCGACACCCATGACAAGATGGTCCGAAGGTATGTGTTTTCCTCCTCGGTTTGCATCTTGTCATGCTTCACATTAGCAATCTCCATCTCCAAACCCTCACAAAGAATGCACCTAGTCACACACGTGCTATCTGAGCTGGCCTTCTCAAGAGACACAATCTTGGCATTCTTCTCTGCCAACTCAGATTGCAAGCCCGCATAGGACTTGCACGCACCCAACAGCGAGGATCTAGCCTTCAGCTCATTCACCTCTCCTACCAACGCAACATACATACCTCTCAAAGTGAGAAGGTCAGTCATGTGTGTGGTGCACATCTCACACTCCTCCTCCTCGGTGACAACAACGGTGGACTTGACAGATTCAAGTTTCTTCACCGTATCCTCCCACTTCTGCCTAAACTCCTTCCTCTCTCTAGCAGCGCGCCTAAGCAGCTTATCTTGACTAAGGAGAGCGGCAGTAAGTTTCTCGACCTCGGCAGAAAGCTCATCGGGGGTCTGAGATACCTGGGAGGTGTCGTCATCGTCGTCGTCATTCCGAGGGATATCCTCCAGCTCGCCGTCGACCTCCTTGCCGAGGGCCATGGTGCAGAAGCCCTCGTCGTCGGCAAAGAAGCAGAGGCCGTGAGCTTGTCCTCGATCCTCTTTTTCTTCTCGGACTCATCATCGCTTGAGGAAGCGGAGCTCGTCATCCGAGTCATCGCGTCACTGAGCGTGGTGAAGAAAGCACGCTGCTCAGCCTGGGCCTTCTCCAAGTACTTAGTCTTGATGTACTCCTTGTTGAAGCCGCCCTTCCGCTTGTGCCTTGTGGGGACGTACTTCTCCTTGCGCTTGCCGAAGTCGTACTTGTGCCCATGATCCGCCTTGCCGAAGACTTGCTTGTTCTTCTTCGGGCAATTGGCGATGAAGTGGTTGGGGTCGCCGCACTCAAAGCATCCTGAGCGTCCTCCTCCGCGGCGACAGTTCATGCGGTTGTTGTGAAACCGCAAGAACCAGTTGGCGAGCAAAGCCAACTCGTCATCCCCCAAAGACTCCAGCTGCTCCTCTGTGACAGAAAAGAGTGAAGAGAGTGCAAATCCTCCAGAGGTGTTAGCAGAAGAGCCAGAAAGCAGAGCCATTGACGTGCCAGAAGGATTTTCATAAGAAGCCCTCACCATGGCATCGATCTCACTGGACTTGAGCTTACTGAAGAGCTCGTCGCACGTGAGGGTCTCATAGTTAGGCGATTCGATGATCGCCTGAACCTTGGAATCCCACACCGACCGATCAAGAGTATGGAGTAGCTTGAGAGCTCTCTCATGATCATCGAAAGGCAACAACTCCTTGTTAGCCCTCATCCTATTGACAATCACCTGAAAGCGAGCGAATAAACTTTCTATGCTCTCGCCAGGCATGTGTCTAAAGTTCTCATACTCTCGCTTGAACGACTCGTAGAGATGGGTTTTGACTTGAGTGGTTCCCTCATGGAAACGCATGAGGGTAGCCCAAATCTCCTGAGCCGTAGCGAGGTGAGAAACGTTATCAAACTCACTCATGCTCAGACACGAGAAAAGAGCATTATAGGCTCGGCTATTGGCATCGTGCTCATCGATTTGATGCTGAGAGACACGAGCAGCCAAGACCACGTAATCGGCAGAGTTGCAAATATCCCAGATGGAAGCACCGAAACTCTGCAGATAGGCCGACATGCGTATCTTCCAATACGCATAGTTCGTCCCATCGAAAAACGGCGGTTTGCCCACGCTGCGATCCATGTCACCTTCTGTGGATCTGGAACCGGCTAAGGTGGAAGATCCTTAACCCGCTCCGATACCAATTGAAGGACCGAGAATGCAACCAGAAAGCGACCAGAGGGGGGGGGGGTGAATGGGAGCTTTAAATTTTCCTTTCGGAAACTTGTTGCCACTGTCCCGAGAATCAACCCCAAGAGCAAACCCTAGAGCTTGCAAGTGTCCACGAACCTAGATGTAGGGTGGATGCTTCCAAGAGGCACAGCGGGACACTACACAAATCTAGAAACCCAACGCAAAAACCGCAAATCAAATCCGACAATGGACGAACGAACCATGGACGAAACAACGCAGAATCAGCACTGCGTCCGGTCGTGAACCACCGGACACGTTCGGTCGTGCAAAAATGGTTTTCGGAGCTTACTGTTTCTGACCGGACTCTGAGTGAACGTGCGTCCGGTTAGGTCTGCAGCGTCCGGTCAAAAGCAACCAAGCAGTGAACAGTGGAAGAGGCGCGTCCGGTCACACGAGGGAGCTAGCGTCCGGTCAAGTCGCAGAAGAACACATAGAACATTCAACGACTGGACGCACGGGGTCAGCGTCCGGTCACCCCGATAGCCCACTGTTCGTCCACCGATTCGATTCAAACTCTCGCAAAACCAAACCTCTAGGGTTCAAACTTGGAGAGATGAGTCACAAGGAGGATAGTGAGCTATCTCTAAGAGATCATGGCTCGAACCTATCTCCAAATCGATGAATCAAAGAAATTCAGGGGAAGGGAGAAAAACTTGATCCGAAATGAAAATCAACCGATCTACTAGCTCGTGAGGTTAGAGGAGAATTTCTTCGGTGGAAAGAAGTGCCTCACGATCTAGAACATCTCTGTTGAAACGGAATCACAAAAGACGCAACGAACAAAGAGATCGATTGACGGGAAAATTTGTGAGAAAAACAATCCGCGAAGAACAAGAACAAAACGTGAATCACAAACACGAATTTGCAACCGTGTGGCTACCACACGCTAAAACAGTGAGATTACGGTCTCACTTCCTCAAAATCTCCAGTGCACAGAGGTATGATTCTCTGCGGATCTTAGTAGCTACAACAGGGATGTGGGAGAGCAGGAAACCCTAGAAGCAAAAGAGCAAATGATTGAGATAGGATGGGAGGAGGGTGTCTCCCTCTACTTATCCTAATTCTAATTCCTACTCTACCCCTCTCTAATTACAGAGCGAACCAGCTAAACCCTAGGGTTATTCTGGACCAACTCGAAGATGCTGGTGATCCGACGGCCACGCCCGCACAACTGGTAGCGTTGCCTCGACGCAACCTCACTGATTGCCGCCACGTGCCGCCACCGCTCCGCTTGTCCTTTTCCCGGACTTCGCCCCCGGTTTTGAGGCCCAAACCGGGAAACTAGCCTTCACGACCTACCCCCGGTTTTGAGGCCCAAACCGGGAAACCAGCCGTCCATAGCCAGAGTTTTGTGGCCCAAACTCAGAAACCCGCTGTGAACACCAGATTTTCGCACACACGGGAGGATGACAAGAAGGCCCAACCGGCAGTAAAAGAAGCATTCGGTAAGTGACCAAGCGGTCGGCTAGTTTTCGGGATTTCGGCAAATGCCTACATGGTTGGCTGTTTTGCGGAACAGCGACTCCATTCGGGAAGTGAAGGTAGCTTACACGAGAAGATATGTGACAATGGAGGACGATGAGAAAATAGGAATAATATTTGTATATTTCCAAAATTCATCGTATAAGTCGTAATCATTTAGGACTCATGTTTCGTCCAGGGTATAAATATAAACCCTCGACCATTGTAAAATGGTTCACAACCATATCAATACAAACCGGCCCCGTGCCACCTTTGAGTCCTTAGTCGTGTCGTCGAGTTCTTCGAGAGGAATCATCGATCCGTCGACCTCCGTAAGTACCGGCAACCTTGCCATCATGCCTAGTATCATGCGGTGGATTTAGATATGATGCAAGTAGTCTCGTATGTTAAGTTTAGTATCGTGCGGCGGATTTAAGCTTATGACGGGAAGTTTTTGCTTATGCCTTGTATCGTGCGGCGGATTAAGTCATGAGTAAAAAATAGTTATCGGCTCTATTAGATTTGGCAGATCCAATAGATTCATTAAGTTATCATGTGTTATATGTTTTATTTATTTAATTCTTGTAACACTCTTTTGCCCAATCTAGATTGATCTTTATTCGGCCTTGACGCACGAGTTTGCTTGTGCTCTCTTTTAATTATAAGATCATGATGGCTGAATCAACTTTTAGTCTAGATTGTTACATGTTGCGGGTTCATGCATATCAATCATGGTTAGGCTTTAATGAAACTAGGTATCGTGCGGCAGATGCAGGTTTTAGATTAGTTTAATCATGCTTGCTTGTTTTTTCCTTCTTCATGGACCCCAATTCGGCTGGTTTGCCGATCTTGGTTAAGCTTACACGAGTAATGAGACTTTATAGATCTGTTCAAATACATGCATGCTTTTAGCTTGTTATAATTAGATGTATCATGCGGTGGGATTAATCTAATTATAAGAAGTGGTGTAGGCTTATAGCAAGTGGTATCATGCGGTGGATTAGCTCATCCAAGTGGTTGATTCTCAAAGCAATCCTTGGATGGATAACCCAATTGACAGAAACAAAGGGAAATTGGGACAAGGCTTTATGTCGGCTGATAAGTTGGAAGAAGTGAATATCAGTAGTGAAGCTGAGGCGAGACCGATATATGTCAGCACCAATTTGGATCCAGAGTGTAGATTGAAATTGATAAATCTTTTGAAGGAGTTCAAAGACTGTTTTGCATGGGATTACACCGAAATGCCTGGACTAGATCGCTCCATTGTTGAGCATCGGCTGCCAATCAAACCCGGGTATCGTCCTTATAAGCAACCCCCTCGGAAGATTTTTAAGGAAGAGGTGCTAGCCGATGTGAAAAAGGAAATTGAGAGGTTATTGAAAGCAGATTTCATTCGACCATGCAGATATGCAGATTTAATTTCGAATATAGTTCCAGTGTATAAGAAGAATGGAAAGATGAGGGTCTGCATTGATTTTAGAGATCTCAATAAAGCTATTCCAATGGATAGTTACCCGATGCCGATTGCTGAGTTGCTTGTTGATGCAGCAGCGGGTTACGAAGTCATCAGCTTTATGGACGGTAATGCTGGATACAATCAGATCTTTATGGTGATAGAAGACATTTTAAAGACAACTTTTAGATGTCCCAGTCATATTGGTCTGTTTGAATGGGTTGTGATGACATTTGGATTGGAGAATGCCGGCGCAACTGATCAAAGGGCTATGAACTACATCTTCCATGAATTGATCGGCAAGATTGTAGAAATTTATATTGATGATGTAGTCGTGAAATCCAGGAATCATAGAGAACATTTGGCTGATTTGAGGAAGACTTTGGAGTGCACAAGGAAGCATGGTTTGAGGATGAATCCAACAATGTGCTTTTGGAGTTTTGGCAGGAGAGTTCTTGGGGTTTCTGATCCATAAAGGGGGAATTGAGGTCGGAAGAAGAGCATGGAAGCAATAGACAAAGTTGTCCCTCCAACCAACTTCACTGAGTTGCAATCGTTGCTTGGCAAGATTAATTTTGTAAGAAGGTTCATATCTGGCTTATCGGAAAGAGTTTTGCCTTTTTCCCAATTGCTGAAGCTTAAAAGAGATCAAAAATTCATATGGGTGACGTACAACAGAAAGCTTTTGATGAGATTAAAGAATATATGAAAGCACCGCCAGTATTAATACCTCCTCAGCTTGATAAACCTTTCAAATGTACGTGGCGGCCGATGAACTGACCATAGGATCGGCCCTTATGCAAGAATTTGAAGGAAAAAAGAGTAATAGCTTACATTAGTCGAAAACTGTTAGACCGAGAGACGAGGTATTCGGCTACGGAAAAACTTTGTTTATGTGTATATTATTCATGCACAAAGTTTCGGCACTACTTGTTAGATGCCGGATGTGTGATAGTTTCTGAATTTGACGTAATAAAGCACATGCTATCAATGCCTATTCTGAATGGAAGAATCGACAAATGGATCCTAGCACTATCGGAGTTTGATTTGAGATACGAATCGGCAAAGGCGGTGAAAGGTTAAGCTATTGCTGATTTCATTACTCATCATCGTGATCCTTCTGCTACTATGATAAATGTTGCACCTTGGACGTTATTTTTTGACCGCTCATCTCGATAAAGGTGGTGGCCAGGTGTTCTCTTGATTTCTCCGCAAGGAGGGTTAACATTTAGATATGCTATCCCCATTGAGTTCTATGTTACTAATAATCAAGCAGAGTATGAAGCCCTACTCAGAGGACATCGGCTTCTTGTGGAGATAAAAGCTTTTGCTGTCGAAATCTTTGGAGATTCTGAGTTAGTCATCAACTAGTTGATCGGTCAGTATGAATGCAAGAATGACGTATTGAAGGAGTATTATGAGGAATGTCAAGAACTTTTGAAAAATTTCCAGATAGCAGCTTTACATCATATCCCTAGGGGGCACAATGAGGAAGCAAATAAATTAGCTCAGGCTGCTTCGGGGTATCGGAAGGATCAGGGAGTTCTTGCTTTGGATGAAGGTCATATATTTAGTGATTGGAGAAAGGAAATTGCCGATTACTTGGAAAATCCATCGCAGAAAGTTTCCCGAAAGCTCAGGTATAAAGCTATCAAATTCACACTTCTTGATGGTCAGCTATATTATAAGTCTATAGATGGGGTGCTTCTGAAGTGTTTAAGTCAGGAAGAAGCAAAAAAGCTGATGTACGAAGTGCATGAAGGATTATGTGGCGCGCATCAATCGGCCTACCGAATGAAATGGATAATAAGGAGGACCGGTTATTTTTGGCCGACTATGCTTGAGGATTGTTTTGAATATTATAAAGGATGTCAAGATTGTCAAAGATTCGGGAATGTTCAGAGAGTTCCAGCATTGGCTATGAATCCAATTATCAAGCTGTGGCCGTTTAGAGGATGGGCTATAGACTTAATTGGTCAAATTCACCCACCTTCTAGCAAAGGACACAAATTCATCCTTTTGGCTATAGATTATTTTACCAAATGGGTTGAGGCTGTACCTTTGAAGAATGTTATGTCCGAGAACATGATTAATTTTGTCAAGGAGCATATAGTTCACAGATTCGGAATCCCTCAAACTATAACTACGGATCAAGGGACCCAGTTCACATCCTCCGAATTTTGTGATTTTGCTGAAGAGATGGGAATTAAGCTGTGTAATTATTCTCCTTATATGCGCAAGCCAATGGTCAAGCCGAAGCATCCAATAAGATTATGATTAAGATTATCCAGAAGAAGATCAATGAGAAACCGAAAAAGTGGCATTCGGTCTTAAGCGAAGCATTGTGGGCTTACCGAATGGCATGTCATGGGTCTACTCAAATATCTCCTTATGAGTTGGTTTATGAACATTGTGCTATGTTGCCTTGGGAGTTACAATCGAGTTCGAGACGAGTTACATTGCAGAATGAGTTAAAGAAGGAAGATTATGAGAGTTTAATGATGAACGAACTAGAAGATCTGCACCTAATTCGTCTCAAGGCATTGGAGAATATAGAGAAGAACAAATTACGTGTTGCTAGGTATTACAATAAAAAGGTCAAGGAAAAACGCTTTGAAGAGGGGGATTTAGTTTGGAAGGTTGTATTGCCAATTGGAACGAAAGACAAAGCATTCGGTAAATGGTCTCCAAATTGGGAAGGTCCTTTTCAGATAGTAAGACATGTGCCTGGCAACGCGTATATTTTGAAGACCTTGCTAGGGGAGGAGTTTTCTAGGCATGACAGGATGCAAACCAAGGAGGAAAACACATACCTTCGGTCCATCCTGAGTTCGGTGTCATGCAGTGAGCCACATTTGGGCATGATGATAAGCCAGTTCAAGAGGGGAACTGGTGGTCCGGGAGTAGGCTTTGCATCAGAAGGGAAGGGCTCAAGCGCTTTTGGCAAGATCAGTGAGTTTAGTGGAGTGAACCAGAGTGAGAAACCATCCGCTCTCCCTAAGCTTATCAAGATCACCCTACACGAGCCTCCTAAGCTTATCACCAAGGATGGCATCCTTGAAGAACCTCCCAAGGCTCCACTGTTGGCGGTCCTTATTGCCTCTTTATAACCGCCAACTGTCACATAAAATGATCACCAAACTAGAATTAGGACTTTTATATCTAATGAATTCCATAAGTTTTGGTGATTCACTTGTCTTACAGGAGTAATCAAAGAATACCAAGGAAAAGGCAAGAAGAATACACTTTCCGCAAGGCGTAAATCAAGAAATAAAGAAGAAGCCCACCTAAACATCAAATCTGGGCCAACAACCCACATGGGGGGCATCTAGGCCCAGCCAAGGACCCACATGAGAAGGACGGTGGCGAGAGGCGGTGCCAGGGCCTGGTGTGGCCGCACCGCCACGGGTGCCCCTCGGGCCCACCTTTTGCAGTCGGTTGCATGCCTCCATGCATAGGACGGTTATGTAGGTGTCCAGGTTCAGTGTATTCTGAAAGGGTCAGTTTGCACCTTCCATGTGGAGAAATGAGGCTCTACACTCCCCCAAGGCATCTCTACTATATAAAGAGACCCTCTCCATCATCATAGGCATCATCTTCATAGAGATCATACACACCGCAAGGAGTCCTCTTCACCATATTGCCAAGATGTAGTAGTAGAATAGCTCTAGTTGAGAGTGAGGGAGAGATGCTCAAGTTCCGGAGGAGTCCGCGGAGGATCGGTATAATCTTGTATCACTTCTTTCTAAGACTCTAGTATTCAATATATTTATCTTCTCTAATTACTTGAATTGCTTACATGGTTACCTAGTTCTTACCTTATGTTTTAGCTAAAGCATGGTTAGTTTAATGTTTTGCACCTTGGCATGGGATCTCCGCTTGACCGAGTGCTCTAGTTATTATATGTGACTAGAGTAGTAATTGGTAGTATAGGCGTGGTGTCTAGACTGTCGGTTACCTAAGGTTGCGCCAACCCCACGGATAGTTGTGGTAGCCCCGGAGGTGACAGCTCCGACCAAGCCTTTGTATTCTACCACGTTCGGGTTGGTGTTTCGTAGAGCTTTTGGCAGCCTTCTCCCGGTTAACCCTTCCCAGTCTCTTCGAGAACCGGAAAGGAACTGCTGCTCCAAAGTGACTTGGTGTGATCTTTATGCTTGACCTTTGCTTTAGTTAATCCCTTGGGTTAGATCTAGATTAGAACCACAATAATGGAGAAGTATATAGAAACCTTGAAGTCTTCCGTTGACCTCCCAACTATGCTTCACGGAGTATGTCTTGATGTGGTGACAATTTGCAATTTATGCTTCACTTGCTGAGGGGGAGTTCTTTGAGTGAGGGGAGCTTTTTCGCTTTGCTCCGAGTCGGTTTTCATTTGGTATCGAGCTTACTGCTAGTTGTGTTGAGCCTTTGTGCCTCTATCTTGAGGGACTAGCAATGGTTGCCTTTTATGCAGTCTTCACTTGGTATCAAGCTTTTAGCTAGTGGTGTTGAGCCCTTTCTGCCTCTTCTTGAGGACTAGCTTGATCTTGACTTGGTTGCGTCGAGCCGTTGCCCATGTCTTTGGGAACCATGTCTTGTGCTCCGGTTTTTGATCGAGTTTTGCTCTTTGATGAGTTCTTGCTCCGATCCTTTGCTTGGTTGTGTCGAACCGTTGCCCATGTCTTTGGGGACCAAGCTTTGCTTAACTCGATTTGTCCTTCTTCGACTTTTACCTTGGCTTTTGGACATCTCGAGTGAGCTTTCTTCTCTATCTACTTCTATTTTCTTTTCTTCTTTGATCACGGTTACGATGTGTTGACGATGCACTCGTCAAGGGGGAGATTGTGAACACAAGGTTGATATGTGCCCTTGTGGTTCCTTTCCTGAGTGATGAGTGATTGGTCAACAGGCTCACCGGAAGGGGTGAGAGGCAACATGTCTTTTGGCTGTGTTGATGTGTAGGTGTGGAGCTCGGAGACAGTGGTCGAAGGTGAGGTGAAGGTCAAGTAGAGACGTGCCGTGCCGACGGACCGGGAGCGGTGAAGGGCGAACGTGAGGCTTGGACTGATGGAACGGGTGACCTGAGGACAGGCTGTGGTAGCTGGCACGTGGCATCGCCAAGCAAGAGCACATGGGGATGTGCGGTGCATCGGCTGAGTCAAGAGGAAGGTGATGGCGTCATGACACTTGGCAGGAGGCCGAGAAGGAATGCGAATGCACTGTGCTCGGCGTGGAAGCTGGACATGCTCTGGCATCGGTGCTGGAACTCAGGGTGTGCGAACCACATCCCGTCTACGGTGCGGGTTTGGTACTTGAGCCTCGAAAAAGTACTCTCGACAGTTTCTGAGTTTGGACCACAAAACTCGGGGTGGCGGGTTTTCGAGTTTGGGCCTCAAAACTCGGCGAGGACGGTTTTCAGGTTTGGGCCTCAAAACCTGGGCTTGCGGGTTTCTGAGTTTGGGCCAAAAAACTCAACCGAAGGACATGTTTCCCGGTTTCAGCCTCAAACCCGGGGGGAGGTCCAAAAAGGACGGTCGACGCGTGGCGGAGTGGAAAGGCTCGCGCGGCGGTGAAGCTATCCATGAGGAAGGCGCGGCGGTCGACAGGACGACACGTGGCGGCATCCTGAGGCTTGCGTCGAGGTGATGCTAAGGATGAGGAAGGCGCGTGACCGTCGGATCGTGACTCTTCAGAGTTGGACCAGGATACCCCTAGGGTTGGGCGCTTCGCTCTTGTATCTAGGGGTAGAAGGGGACTATTGTTGTTAGGCTATAAATAAGAGAGGCGCCCCTCCTCTCTCTATCCTTGCAGCCATTAATTCCTGAGCTCTCTCTCTAGCCCTCGCTTAGGTTCTAATCATACCTTGCTGCCTGTGATCCGCAGAGACGGCTAATCATACCTCTATGTATTTGGATTTTGAGGAAACGAGACCGTAATCTCATTGTCTCCTCGTGTGGAGAAGTTTCGGCTGGAATTCGAGATCAATTCGCGTTTGGTTTGTTGTTCTTCGCGTTTTGGTTTTCGCCTTCTCGGAGATTTGCTTCGTTCTCCCTCTTCGAGGAACGGTTTTCGATTCCACTTGAACTAACTTGTTCTCGATCGTGAGGCGCATCTTTGCACCGAAGGAATCAATCTCAAACCTCACGAGCTAGTAGATCGGGCAGTTTTTGTGTTGGATCGGTTTTCTTCCCGATTGCCCCTAACTTCTTCGATTCCCCGATTTGGAGTTAGGTTCGAGCCATGATCTCTTAGGAGTAGCTCACTAACATCCTTGTGACACTGAGCACGGGAGCATCAGACGCTGCTGTTCATAGCATCAGACGCTCCTATGACACGTGTCAGTTTCCATGTTTTTGAGTGAACATTGGACGCAGGGCATCGGACGCTCCGTTGACCATCGAATGCGCCGGAGCCTAAGCATCGGACGCTGAGCTGTTACTGTAGCAGCGTTTGATGGTCATGCAGTAAGGTTCCAGAAGTGCTCTATTCACATCGGACGTGTCCGCCACTGATGCATCGGACGCTGCCACCGTCTGATGCAGTGACTTGTTCACTATTTCGTCTGCAGTTCGTTCGTCTGACTTTGGATTTTGTTTCCGGCTTTTGCGTTGGACTTCTTGGGTTGTGTAGTATCCTGCTGTGCTTCTAGGAAGCATCCACCCTACATTTAGGGTCATGGATACTAGCAAGCCCGTGTCTTGCTTTTAGGGTGACTCTCTAGGACAAGGGCCATTTATTTCACTAGTTGAAATTTGAGGCTCCCATTCACCCTCCCTCTGGTCCCCAATTTGGTCCTTCCAAGCTATTTTTACAAATGGTGAATATGCTTTATGAACATAAAACTTGATACATGTTCACAATTGAGATTGGCAACTAGCATGTTTAGAATATGTTGAGGTCACTTGTGCTATTTCATATATGCTAGGTTGCTATGTCTCTAGTTCTGAGTCTTTCACTTGCTTGGTATGTTCATATTCTGCTTAAAATGAACCAAGTCTAAGTGAATTTTTGGAAAGATCGAGATGGGATTGCTTTGTCAGCACATCACGGTATCAAGACTGTTTCTCATTGCACATTGAGTTAAACTTGAGCCGTGTAGTGTAAGACCGAAACCGATGCTTCAAGCTTCTGATTGCATATGCATAGGCTTAGCACGGTTGAAAAGTTAGGCAATTGTTGACACTTCTTAACGCAACCACTAGAACTAGACTATGGAGCCTAACCCTAGCAATGGCACTAGAAGTGTCTGGTGGTGAAAACTATGACTATTGGATATTCCGCAAGCGCACAGAATATACCGATGTAGCACTTCACCCGGGAGTATTCCAAGGTATCATTTTTTTATTTTTATCCCAAAGGAAAGCAAGCTAGGAAAGATGTAGAGAGAGGAAGATAGATCCTTTAGTCTTACTATAATCTATTATCAATTAGAGAAGCAAAAAGGGGATAAATGGATATAAGGGAGGATAGATAGATAAGATAAATAAGTTAAGCAAAGAGAATATGATATGAAAGATAACTTTAGTAGAGTTAGCTAGGTGGGAGGACGAGTGAGTATAAAGTACTCCTATGTTTCTACCTTTACTCCATGAACTAATCCTAATTAAATAGATGACTTAACTACATTGACGCCCTTGCTACTTTGTGAGAGGGATAAAACGAGAGAGAGTAAAGTGATAGAAGGTTGTTCACCTAACCCAATACTCAAGCGGATATTTGGCTTATGGATGCTTACCTTTTAAAAAACTAGCCTGAGTTCACGTGAGGGGATCTAGGTAGCCAGGCAAAATTTGTCACCTTTTGCCCATGCGCCCCTACTGTCCGTGCAAGCCAGCGGTAGTCAAAGATAAGATGAAGTATGAGCACCCACGCTCACACTTATCTACACCTTTAGCTATCGATCAAAATAGCTAAAGCCCCTATCCTAAGATAGGATAATGACGCACACACAACAAGCTATTTAAGGAAATCAATCTAACTAAGACAACTATAGAACCAAGATAAGCACACAACAAGACTTATATAATATAGACTTGCACTAGTAAATACTTAATAAATACTTGGAAAGTAAATACTTAAGTAAATGCAAAGTAAAGTAAAGAAAGAATAATATATTATATAAATAAAGTCTTACAAAAGAAGAAAGATACAAGGGTTGTACCAGACTCCCAGAAGACGACTCCGGAGACCCGAGCTTCGCCCGACTCAACTCTAACTCCCACTCTAGACTAACTACTACTACTCTTGCTTGATCTCACATGAAAGTGGAGATATGTGTTGTGAGATATGTCAAATGAGAGGGTGAATGCCTCTAATTATAGTGGAGGTGGAGTGGGGGCTACTCCGGCGCCACGTCAGTGATCCGTGTGCTCATCCTCTCTTCACCCTTGGATCCACCGCCATAGCAACGACCTTGATGAATGGCTTGGATATTGTTCACGTGTGAAACATGTGCTTGCCACCGACTTGGATGAAGTTCACCATGGGGTTGGCTGACCCCCCTCTTTGACATGTGGGCCCAAGGTACATCTTCTAGAAGGTGATGATGTCATCCTGATGAATAGTGCAGATGGGCCCCCCATGGGGGGGGGGGTCGGCCGACCCCCCTATGATAGGACTGGCCCACCACCTTCTCCCTTGGTGACCCCACATGTCATGGAGCAATAAGTCTTGTGAAGTTGGTTGCATTTGGTTTTCGGTGTGGACCCATGAATCCATGTGCTTCTCATCTTGCACCATTGAGCAAAAGCACATGTTTGATCCAATGGTTGATATTGACTTGATCATGCTTCTCTTGGATCATGCCATGTCACCATGGCTGAGGTGGCCCCAAGGTGGGGTCGGCCAACCCCCTTGGTGGGCCCACCTGGTCTCGTTTTGTTCATTTTGCCATCTCCTACAAGTTCACAAGCTAAGAGTACAAGTGGAACTTATTAGTGATAAATATGCTCATGATATGCTATTCTTCCTTGAAACCGAGGCCTGTTGATGGTATTTTGATATGGTAAAACATGCTATAACTTCCGTCAATAGCAATGATAAGCTTTCAACCTCTCGCAATCACATGCTAAACATGAACTTGTGTAATAACCGCTGCAATTCTCTAATAAAATCTGAAAAACACAAGTCTATGTGTCATTCTATAGCATGATGATTGAACGTTGCTAGGGGTAGTTCACCTTGTATACATGTTTAGCACTTGTTTGACTTCCTGTCTATACATGTTCAGTGCTATTTTGATGGTGAAACCCCTTTCTGAATGGCTAAAAACGTCTCCCTATGATTATGTGCATATTTCATATTCTGTGATCAGTTTGAGCCTTTGCTAGCACGTTTGCTTGTTGCTAAGTTGTCAGATCAGCACTCTTTAGAGCATTCTGTCATTCTAACCACTATATACCTGAAGCTGCTGACTTGCATTTTTGACTCATATGCATTTGCTTGCTATGATAGGCATGGCCTAGTTCCGTTTCGCTTACTTGAGCTTCTTTTCCTCTCTTTTTGATTGCAAATTGCCCCTAAGGGGGAGAATTTTTGCCATATGTTGACAATTTGCAATTTTTGTGCTTTCACTTGTTGAGGGGGAGTTCTTTTAGCGAGGGGGAGCATTTCTGCTTTGCTCTTTTGTGCCTCTGTCTTCAATTGGTTTGGAGCTTTCAGCTAGTTGTGTCGAGCCTCTGTGCCTCTATCTTGAGGGACTAGCTGTTTTCGCCAATTTTGATTGGTTTTGATTGGTATGGAGCTATCTACTAGTTATGTTGAGCCTCTGTGCCTCTGTCTTGAGGGACTAGCAGTTTTGCATGTTTATGCGTTTTGAGCTTCAGTTGGTATTGAGCTTTTAGCTAGTAGTGTTGTGCCCTTTCTGCCTCTTCTTGAGGACTAGCCTATTTTTTGACTTGGTTGCGTCGAGCCGTTGCCCATGTCTTTGGGAACCAAGTCTTTCACTCTTTGTGATGGAGTTTTGCTCTTTGCTGAGTTGTTGCTCCGATCCTTTGCTTTGTTGTGTCAAACCGTTCTCATGTCTTTGGGGACCAAGCTGTGCTTATCTCGAATTGTCCTTCTTTGGCTTTTACCTTGGCTTCTGGACATTTTGAGTGAGCTTTCTCTTCTATCTACTTCTATTTTCCTTTCTTCTTTGATTATGGTTACTATGTGTTGACGATGCACTCATCAAGGGGGAGATTATGAACACAAGGTTGATATGTGAACTTGTGGTTCCTTTCCTGAGTGGTGAGTGATCGGTCAACAGGAAACATGTGTCTCTTCGAAGACAGTGGTCGATGGCGAAGTGAAGGTCAAGTAGAGACGTGTCGCACCGACGGACCGGGAGCGGTGAAGGGCGAACGTGAGGCTTGGACCGATGGACCGGGAGGCTAGAGTATCAGCTGTGGTAGCTGGCACATGGCATCAGCGAGCGAGAGCACATGGGGATGTGCGGTGCATCGGCCAAGTCGGGAGGAAGACGATGGCGTCGTGACACTTGGCGGGAGGCCGAGAAGGAAGGCGAAGGCGTTGTGCCTGGCGTGGAGGCTAGACATGCATCGACATCGGTACCGGTGGTCGAGGTGTGCAAACCACATCCCGTCTATGGTGCGAGTTTGGTAGTTGAGCCTCAAAAAACTACCCTCGACGGTTTCTGAGTTTGGGCATCAAAACTCGGGGTGGCGGGTTTCCGAGTTTGGGCCTCAAAACTCAGCGTGGACGGTTTCCTAGTTTGGGCCTCAAAACCTGGGCTCGCGGGTTTCTGAGTTTGGGCCACAAAACTCAGCCTGAGGCTTGGTTTCCCAGTTTCAGCCTCAAACAGGGGGAGGTCCAAAAGGACGGTCGACGCATGGCGGTGCCGAGAGGCTTGCGTTACGGTGAAGCTATCGGCGAGGAAGGCGCGGCGGTCCACAGGACGGCACATGGCGGCATCTTGAGGCTTGCGTCGAGGCGAAGCTAAGGATGAGGTAGACACTTGGCCATCGGATCAAGACACCGTAGAGTTGGACTGGGATACCCCTAGGGTGGGCCACTTCGCTCTTGTATCTAGGGGTAGAAGGGCAATAAGTGTATTAGGCTATAAGTAGGGATGGCAACCCCTCCATCCATTCTATCCTTGCAGCTCTCATTTCCTTAGCCCTCGCTTAGGTTTCTAATCATACCTTGCTGTGTATGATCCGCAGAGTGAGAAATACCTCTGTGTACTGGAGATTTTGAGGAAGTGAGACTGTAATCTCACTATTGTCTCGTGGGTTTGAGACATGGTTGAATTCCGGATCGATTCACATTTTGTTCTTGTGTTCTTCGCGTTTTGGTTTTTCCTCTCCTGGAGATTTGCCTCGTTCTCCCTCTCCATGAGATGGTTTTCAATTCTACTTGAATCATATTGTTCTATGTCGTGAGCTCCTTTCCACCGAAGGATTTCTCCTCTAACCTCGCGAGGACATAGATCGGGCAGAAATCGCGTTCGTTCTTCGTTCTTCCCCCTTTTCTAGTGTTCTTTGGATTTCTCATATTTGACTTGGTTTGGTGCAATGATTTCTTAGGATTAGCACCCCAATACGTAGAAGAACACTTGGGAGAAGTTTTGTTGCAGTCCCGTTCGATTTGGTTAAGATCAATTCGATTTTGGTGTTAAGCCGTGCTGTTTTTGCACTTTCTGGGTGCTCGCGGAATGTCCGGGCATCAGGTCTCGTCCAGGCAGACTCGCCCAACTCGGTACTGTTCTCGGTCGTGTGACCAACGGACAGTCTGGGACCAGGTCGTGGACAGTCCGGGACTGATCTAGAACTGTTCCAGTTCAGTTCTGTTTTGGATCTTTTGATGGTGGACAGTCCGGACCCCCAGTGGCGGACAGTCCAGCCTTCACCGGACAGTCCGGGAGCCTGACGGCGGCCTGTCCGGGAACCTGCAGTTTGTGCAGTTTTGGTTCTTTGCTTTGGCACTTGGTTTTTGGTCTTCTCCGGCAGTTCCGCTGTACCACTGGGACATCTCCTAGGGTATCCACCTATTCGTAGGTCATGAACTCACCGGTTGTTTGAGTCTTCGCTTTTGGGGTGATTTTCTGGGACAAGGGCCATCTATTGCACGAGTTGAAATTTGAGGCTCCCATTCACCCCCCTCTGGATGCCAATCCGGTCCTTCACACCCACAACGAGGCACAGAACTGAAAGACCCAATCCTCGATATACGAGCCAGACCGCCCTAACAGGTCTGCCAAACCAGGTAGAAAGGTGAGGATGGGGCGAATCTGCTCTCCAGCTGCTGCAACCACTGACTCCAAAGGACACATCCTCTGAGAACGCAGGCAGATCCCGACGTTCCTGTAGCCCTGGTAGAAATCCTCCTAGAGGACAGTGTAGAACTCGGGGTTGGCCTGCTGCTGCCTCTCTCTCAGAAACCACTGCTAGACTTGAACAAGCTGAAGTGTCTCGATCTGGGAGCAGGTGGCCGCACGGAGGTCAAGCCGTGGAATCTGCGGGGGCGCACGCCTCGACGGAGCACGTGCACCATGCAGAGGGACCTGGGGCCGGGGTGGCACCTCGGTCCTGCGACATGACGATCGACGCCGGGGCTGCTCAGCTAGTGCCTCCTCGGTCTCTGCCTCTGGCACTGCTGTCTCAGGCTCCTCTGTCTCGGCCTCTGCCTGGCCCTGCCTTGAGCCCTGTGGCTCGTCCACTGGCGCGGTGAAAGTAGTCCAGCGATCGGCAGCCATAAGTGTCCCTGCTAGTGATCTGTGCCAATGCTCAGTCTCCACAATCTCTCGCCTCTCCTCGGGGGTAAGAGAGTCCTCGGTCCGGAAACCGCCACTGCGGCCTCCCCTCTCAGCACGCTCTGCGGCGTCTGCGACAGCCTGTGCCTGCTCGGCCTCCCTCTGAGCCCTGGAGCGCTTCCTGCGTGTAAGAAGCTTTGCCTTCCCCTTCACGGCACTAGAAAGAGGAGGACGAGGAGGTGAATCCCCCGGGGCACCACTGACATTCTTGCAGCGCATAGCTGACAAGAACTGAGAACAACTGACACGAAGAGGCTCTGAACTGTCCCTGAAGAATCAACTGCCACTCAAGATCCACTGACAAGCAAACACTGACAGAAACTCCTCCTGACTCACTGATCAGCTGCCACTGTCACTCGCAAGACTTGGCGTCGATCCGTACTGAGAACATATATTATGAATGATTGACATTTGTGAGGAAGGTTTGAGGCTTTTCCCGGTTAAGTCTTATTTCATATGAGCTTAATGTTTATGACTAACCGGTGGCGTTGAGTTGTGTTGTTTCATGTGTTGGTGTGCGTGTGCAACATGTGTCTCTTGGCTGTGTTGATGTGCAGGTGTTGAGCTCGGATACAGTGGTCGATGGCGAGGTGAATGGCAAGTAGAGACGTGTCGTGCCGATGGACTGGGAGCGGTGAAGGATGGGCGAGTCGTGCGACGGACGTGCCATACCGATGTACCCAGAGTGGTGAAGGGCGAACGTGAGGCTTAGACCGACGGACCGGAGGGCTGGAGGACCAGCTATGGTAGCTGGCACTTGGCTTCTGTTTACACCAGATTTTGGACCGAGAAGATTATTATTTTGTGAACATAAACGGCTGATTTATTGAGGAAAACGATCGGCCAAAAAATAAAGAAGCTTGTGTGGGTCAAGCGTGACCGGAAGGATTCATGTGGACCAGCACGACGGGCTTCAAAGACGTGTCGGGCTCAACCAAGGAGTTCAAATCCGAGCCGTCTTTTATTTTTTCCTATTATGTAACCTAGTCGTGTTAGAACATGAGTCAACCGGGTTATAAATAGTTAGAAACCCGAATTTTGTAATCATCATCCAATCAATCAATACATCGGCCCTCGACCAAAACTCTAGGAGTAGGAGTAACGTAGATCTCGGCGAGACCTTCAATCAGGCAGGGCTGCATCGGCATCGACCGACCTCTGGTTTGCTTGTAAGTTTCACCAATGGCTTGTGTCATCATGTAAGAAGGCTGTATTTGGCATCGACCAAACTCTTGTTAAACTATGACATGGCTAGTTATCGGTTTAAGCTCATCTTTTGTAAGACTGTCTTGACTCTGATCAATCTCTTACTTCAGTCGATCTTGACTAGTTATCGGCTCTATTGGTGTGGCAAGCTAGTAGATTCATTAAGTTACCAATGTTGTTTTATGCTTTATTTTTGTTTCTTTATGTTTTAAACAACATCTTGCCCAATCAAGATTGACAAAGTAGTTTAAGCCTAAAAGATGCTTCGTTTTGGCTGTTTTGAGGTTTATACGCTCACAACAGAGAAAATAGCCGATTCAAGCCTTTCATCGACTATTTTGTCAATCTTGGTTGTTACATGTTGTCCGTTCGAGATACCCGATAAAACCACGATTTGATTTGAGAGCAGATAGATTTGATCTAGCATGTCTATTACGGTTGTATTTCCGAACCCCACTGATATATATAATAGACTAAGTCTGTTTATTTTTAGATTAAATCATGGTTTTGATGGGTAGATCTTGCTCGTGCCTCATGGATCCTGAATCGGCTAAAATAGTTGATCCAGTTATGCTTTCTTCATAATGTGTTATTTTAAGTGACTTGGAATTAACGGATCTACTATTTGCATGAGACGTGATTTAGCTTGGTCATCATTAAGGCTGTATGGAGACACCCCACTGTTGATGTTTAAGCTATTTTATCGATCTATTTGTTATTATGGCTGCATGGAAACACCCCACTGTTAATGGATAGAACTGCTTGTGCATTTAGTCGATACGTTGGTTTCATGTCACTTAGATGTACATATAGATCTTTATTTTGTCAATATCTTCTAAGCTCATCGGCTGTTTGTTTATTATGAACACTCTTTTACACATGTCATAGCCGTTATGCTTCATATCTTTTTCAATACCTTTTATGCAATCTCCTGGGAGTTGACTTTGTAGTCAAAATCCAAAAGACAAATGGCTATATCAGGGCTATATAATTTGGAACTGTCTAGCACCAAAACCGGCAGGTTCCATAATTTGACAGACTTTTCTTCTCCTTGTCAATTACAGGTCAAATTGACTGGCACGCCTGAAGTCGATTTCGCTAAGATTCGGCTCCACCATACGTTGAATGTTCAGGAGGTCAGGACCTTGCTCCGCACCCCTCTGAGGACCGTGTGCACAAGTGCGTTGGCGTGACTGACCGAGATTTTACGTCAACACATTCTTTTGGCACGCCAGGTGGGACACAATCGTCTGATCATGACAATTAACAACGAAGACGTGTTAAACATGACAATGGAAGAACTTCCAGATGAGCTTCGATGCATGATAGAAGAAACTATTGAACTATATCGTTATATGTGTCTGTTGAGCTTCAGTAAAAGCAGGGATAAAAAGATTATCCAAAAGTCTCATCTACCAAGAGTGGTTCTAGATGGCCATGTTGATCCGATGGTTCAGGTCCAGCATAATGCCATGCAAGAAGTGATCAGCAAAGCAATGTCTGCCACTCTGATGAATCACAATGAAGTATTCCTCAACAGTCTCTCAAATGCCATTAAAGAGGCCTTCAATTTAGGCGATGACAGAAGGGGTCCAGTATATACCGTAAGAAATAATCAAGGATCTGGAACTTCTGCTGGACCTCAGGTCAACGGTCCAAATGGCAATTGCAGATACATGGGTGTATGCCGGATCTTGAGTGATGAGTGATTGTCAACTGGTTTGATGCGCATGTTCTTTGGCTTGTGTTGTGTAGGTGTCGAGCACAGAGACAGTGATTGAGGGCAAGGTGAAGGTCAAGTAGAGACGTGCCGTGCCGACGGACCGGGAGCGGTGAAGGGCGAACGTGAGGCTTGGACTAAGGGACCGGTGGCCTGAGGATCAGCTGTGGTGGCTGACAGCCTGGGACAGCGACGAGCGGAGACTTGCGGGGGCACTGTGTTGCTCGGGTCGAGGACCTGAGGACATGTGTCGGTGGACGGGGTGCACGGGAGGTGCATCCCCTCTACGACGTCGGTTTGATGGTTGAGCCACAGAAAAACCATCGGATGGACGGTTTCCATGTTTGGGCCACAAAACCTGGGTGTTGCGGGTTTGTCGAGTTTGGGCCACAAAACTCAGGTTGAGGACGGTTTCCAGGTTTGGACCACAAAACCTGGGTGCTGCGGGTTTGCCGAGTAGTTTGGGCCACAAAACTCGGGCTGAGGACGGTATCTAGGTTTGGGCCTCAAAACCTGGGCGCTAGCGGGTTTTTGAGTTTGGGCCACAAAACTCAGGCGCTGGACGACTGGTTTCCTGGTTTGGGCCTCGAAACCGGGGGTTGGTCGTGAAGACAGGTTTCCTGGTTTGAGCCTCAAAATCGGGGGCGAGGTTCGTGAAAAAGACGAGCAGAGCGGTGGCGGCACGTGGCGGCAATCGGTGAGGTTGCGTCGAGGCAACACTACCAGTTGTGCGGGCGTGGCCGTCGGATCACCACCTACTACGAGTTGGTCCAGAATAACCCTAGGGTTTAGCTGGTTTGCTCTGTAATTAGTTAGGGGTAGAGTGGGAACTAGAATTAGGACAAGTAGAGAGAGACACCCACCTCCCATCTCGTTTCTCCACGATTTTCCCGTCACTCGATCTCCCTCTCTACTGCGTCTTTTTCGAATCCACTTGAATCATCTTGTTCTTTGATGTGAGGAGATAACTTCCACTGAAGGAATTCATCTAACTCCTCACGAACAAGTAGATCGGGTCAATTCAAGTTTCGTGGCGCTTTTTCGGTTCATACACCTTGTTGACGTCTATTAACTATCATTATTTACCGTCAACAATACTTGAATAAATACCAAAAAGGATTACCAACTTAGAAATTGGAGGTTTAAACTAACAAATTCCACGAGTTTTGGTGATTCTACATTTTCTAGGGATTAAACAGGAAAACCAACTATTTTACTTCCCCAAGAAGGAACCCGACGCAGATTACTTCACTGCCACGTCGGGAAGTTTCTAGAAGACTCGAGAGGACACCACAAGACACCACGAGGCGAGGCATCACAGGAGGCGGACCTATGGGACCGCCCGGTCCCACAGGGCCCACCGGTCGGTCATGGCCAGGGTCCCCATGACTCCCCCTTCCGGAACCTTCCTCCACCGACCTCTAGGATGCATCTCGGCCGTACCTCAAGTCGGTTTGATCCAACGATCACGATTCCACGCTCAGGGCTATATAACTAGACCCCTGACCCCCCCTCCAGATCATCAGGCAGATCAAGATCAGACAAGACAGAAGATAGAGAATTAGGGTTTCTAGAGAGAGAGTTAGAGCTCTACATCAAGATTAGAGTTTAGTCTAGTTAGGTTCAAGTAGAGGCAGGCGACTTCGTCGGCATATCCGGCTAGAAGCTTCGTCTGAGTCTCCGGATCGTTGTCGAAGACTCGGTAATTTGTATCTTTATTCGACTTTATGCTACTTTAATATATTTTAGTTTATTCAGTTTTGGAGTTTATTCTAGTTATATATTTAATATAGATCTGATTATGATGGAGTTTATGATCAAGTTCGTAAAGTACTTAGCTTTATTCCGGATAGAGTTAAGTGGTCAAAATGGTGTAAACATGGTGTTTAGACTATGTTTACCTGTGAATACATCCTATGTTCTGGGTCGAGAGGTAGATCGCAGGAGTGACAGTCCTGTTGAGTCCTTTGTAGTCCTCCCTCCGAGTGTAGATTTTAGTAGGACGCGGTTGCAAGTTAGAATTCATTACTTTGTTCTTGATTCTAATTTAGTAATGTCCCTTGATCATGGATGATAGATTAATTAGCTATAAATGATTGTATATTAACTAGAGTAATCGCTAGGCTTAGTAAATGTGAAGTAACTTAGGATTCGAATCTCTTAATTAATCTCCTGACTCTCTGTTTGATATATGTAGTTCGCTCTATCTCTAGAATTCCCGTTATTCTTACTATTATCATTTATCTTTACCTTGTCTTACCCCTTGTTTAGACATGTGAGTAATGAATGAATCTTCACTACCTTTAAATCACATTTATCTATTGGTTCCCTGCTTTGCTGTTATCTTCGGTAGAATATAAATAACGATACCTAGATACCCTGGGTGAAATGTTGCTACAACAGGTGTATTTATCTGTGCGCTTGCGGATAAATATTTGTTTATATCTTTTGACCTAGTGTCACTTATGAATTACATTTCTAGTATCATGTTGGGGATGACAACTTGACATTAAGTGATGCTAGGAATGTCCTGTACATTTCTGAGGGCTTTTGCTAGAATCAGTTCATTAAAGTTTATTATAGGCAATTGCATTAAGAAGTGTCAACAAGCATTTCTGGCGCCATTGCCGGGGATGTAAGCAATGGAAACCACCGGGATCCAAATGAAAACCAGTAACTCAGTGGAAACAAAACTTATTAGGAATTTAACAAAGGAGATTATTCATTCACCTGTACCTCTGTCTTGGCAGGCTTACCCTTGTCTTTCTTTGTTTATATCATATATATGGTAACACAGGTTCAGTTGTAATTCATCACTTACAAATCAGAAATCAACTAGATTGTGTGGAAGATCAACATCAGTAGTTAAGCCATGGCCAACAAGACTCTACTGGAGTTCTCTACTCCAAGTGTCAGGAACATTCGCACCAGACCTACACTCCAGACGAACAACCCTGAGTTCAAGCTCAAGCCAAGCCTTATCAACATGGTGCAAATTACTACATTTGGTGGAAAGGAAGAAGAAGATGCAACTGCCCATCTACAAGATTTCTTGGAGATCGGAAGCACCATCATCATCAAGGACGTTCCCCAGGATATTATACTTCTTCGTCTTTTTCCCTTCTCACTGAAAGGAAAAGCGAAGCAGTGGTTCTATGCAAACATGGACAACATCAAGAGATGGGAGAAATGTTCAGAGACCTTTCTATCAAGATTTTTCCCAATTAGCAAAATCAATATCTTAAGGAGAAAGATTTACAACTTTCAGCAACAAAAAGGAGAAACTATTCCAGAAACTTGGGAACGTTTCCAGGAGCAAATCTTAAGATGCCCACATCATGGAATAAGGAACGAATTGCTCATGCAACTGTTTTATCACGGATTATTACCAAGAACATGAGAGCAACTCGATGCCACTGCTGAAGGATCATTTATGTCACTCACTATTGGAAAAGCAGAATGTTTAATAGATAAGATAACTGAGAATCAGAGCTAGAAATAAGTTACTACTCAACGCTGTCACCAGATTGAAGAAATTCTAGAAGAAGTGTGTGCACTATCAACTAAGATGGATGTACTTTTAGATCGACTCATTCAGAGAGCGGATTACAAGGAAGAACATCAAGCTATTCAAGATGCATTTGATGCTCAAACTAGAAGTGGAGAGTATTTAGGAATAGAATTTCCCGAAGATCAAGAAGAAGCTAATATCATCAACAACTCTACTGCTTTACACAAGCAAGGATTGCGTCAACATCAACCTTCCAAACCAGATAAGTACACCAGTAATTTCAGTTCTTCCAATTCTAAGCAACCTACTTTAGGAGATCTAATTTTAGAACAAGCCAGAATAAATGCTAACATTACTAAAAGACTTGCTTTAAATGATAAGACTCTTAAAAACATAAATGCTAAGATGGATGAATGTTCTTCTGCCATTAAGAATCAACTCAATTATAATAAAAGAATAGAAACCCAACTATCACAATTGGCTGTTGTTTTGCCTGTTACCACTAACCATGAGCAGATTAAAGGGATCACCACTAGACGTGGGAGAACCACTCGAGATCCGCCATACCCAGAAGGAGCACAAAGAAGACAGACAACACCAGTAACACCCCCAAGGGCAGAAGAAAGAGATGATGAAGTTCAAGAAACTCAAGTACAAAATGAAGAAATACCGATGGATTTTCAAGACACCAACGTTCTACCATTCCCACGCAGAAATCGAAACGCCAAGCCAGATGCACAGTTCAGTAAGTTTGTTGAAGTAATTCAGAAACTATATATCAATATTCCTCTGCTAGACACATTACTGCGGATACATGGGTGTATGCCGAGTCTCTGAGTGATGAGTGATTTTCAACGGGTTTGATCGCATGTTCTTTGGCTTGTGTTGTGCAGGTGTCGAGCACGGAGACAGTGATCGAGGGCAAGGTGAAGGTCAAGTTGAGACGTGCCGTGCCGAAGGACTGGGTGCGATGAAGGATGGGCGTGCCGTGCGACGGACGTGCCATGCTGATGGATCGAGCAGTGAAGGGCGGACGTGAGGCTTGGACTGAGGGACCGGAGTCCCTGAGGATCAGCTGTGGTGGCTGGCAGCCTGGGACAGCGACGAGCGGAGACTTGCGGGGCACGGTGTTGCTCAGGTCGAGGACCTGGGGACACGTGTCGGTGGACGGGGTGCACGGGCGGTGCATCCCCTCTACAGCTTCGGTTTGGTGGCTGAGCCAGCGAAAAACCACCGGTGGACGGTTTCCAGGTTTGGGCCTCAAAACCTGGGTGCTGAGGGTTTCCGAGTTTGGCCACAAAACTCGGGCTGAGGATGGTTTCCAGGTTTGGGCCTCAAAACCTGGGCGCTGCGGGTTTGCTGAGTTTGGGCCTCAAAACTCAGGCTGGAGGCTGGTTTCCCGGTTTGGGCCTCAAAACCGGGGGATTGCTGGAAAAGGCTGGTTTCCCGGTTTGGGCCTCAAAACCAGGGGTGCAGAGCGAGGGCGACACGTGGCGGCAATCGGAAGGTTGCGTGGAGGCAACGCGGATGAGTTGTGCGGGCGTGGCCGTCGGATTCACCTACCTCTTCGAGTTGGTCCAGAATAACCCTAGGGTTTAGCTGGTTCGCTCTGTAATTAGATTAGAGAGGGGTAGAGTAGGAAATAGACTTAGTCTAGAATAGGTTAAGTAGTTAGGGGAGACACCCTCCTCCCAAGATCTCAGTTTTAGCCATCTCATTTGCTCTCTAGCACTTAGGGTTTCCTGCTCTCCCTATCCCCTGCTGTAGCTGAGATCCGCAGAGAAAACTTGAACTCTGTGTACTGTTGATTTTGAGGAAAGGAGGCCGTAACCTCCTTGTCGTAGCGTGTGTTTGCGCTTCGGCTTGCAATTCGTGGGTGTGATTCGCGTTTTGTTCGTGTTCTTCGCGGAATCCTTTTTCTCCACAATTTTCCCGTCGCTTGATCTCTTTGCTCGGTTCATCTTTTGCAAATCCGTTTGAACCAAGTTGTTCAAGGTCGTGAGGCACTTCTTTCCACCGAAGGAATTCACCTCTAACCTCACGGTCTAGGAGATCGGTCGATTTTCGTTTCGGGTCAAGTTTTTCTCCTTTCCCCCAAAATTCTTTGATTCACCGATTTGGAGATAGGTTCGAGCCATGATCTCTTAGAGATAGCTCACTATCCTCCTTGTGACTCATCTCACCAAGTTTGACCCCTAGAGGATTTGTTTTGGGTGAGATCGAGGCAAATCGGTGGACGAACAGTGCAGTCACGGAGTGACCGGACGCTGGGCACGGGCTGACCGGACGCTGACCCAGTGCGTCCGGTCGTTGAATACCCAGCGCATCTCTCCCGTGACTTGACCGGACACATCGTTTCTCTTCTGACCGGACTCGTCTTTGGCACTGTTCACCGGGCTTGTTCTTGTCTGACCGGACGCACTGCTAGTGACCGGACGCTCCAGGACAGTGAGTCCGGTCACAAACAGAGAGCTCCGAAAACAGTATCTGCACGACCGGACGCGTCCGGTGCTCAGTGACCGGACGCAGGTAGAGTCCGGTCAGTGCAGGTTCAGCACGTTTTCGTTCGCAGTTTGCTCGTTCGTTGTCGGATTCGATTTCCGTCTTTTGCGTTGGCTTTCTAGAATTGTGTAGTGTCCCGCTGTGCTTCTTGGAAGCATCCACCCTGCATCTAGGGTCGTGGACACTAGCAAGCTCTAGGGTTTGTCTTTGGGGTTGTTTTTGGGACAGTGGCATTGAGTTTCCAGAAGGAAATTTTGAAGCTCCCATTCACCCCCCCTCTGGTCGGTTTCGGGTAGCTTTCTCGGTCCTTCAATTGGTATCGGAGCGGGATAAGGATCTTCCACCTTAGCCGGTTCCAGATCCACCGAAGGCGACATGGATCGTGGCGTGGGCAAACCGCCATTTTTCGATGGGACGAACTATGCGTATTGGAAGATACACATGTCGGCCTATCTGCAGAGTTTGGGTGTTTCCATCTGGGATATTTGCAACTCTGCCGATTACGTGGTCTTGGCTGCTCGTGTGACTCAGCATCAGATCGATGAGCACGAAGCCAATAGCCGAGCCCGTAATGCGCTCTTTTCGTGTTTGAGCGTGGGTGAGTTTGATCGCGTTTCTCACCTCCCTACGGCCCGGGAGATTTGGGCCACCCTCATGCGTTTTCATGAGGGCACCTCTCAAGTCAAAACCCGACTCTACGAGTCGTACAAGAGGGAGTATGAGAACTTTCGACATCAGCCAGGCGAGAGCATAGAGAGTTTATTCGCTCGCTTTCAGGTGATTGTCAACAGGATGAGGGCTAACAAGGAGCAGTTGCCTTTCGACGATCATGAGAGAGCTTTGAAGCTTTTGCATACTCTCGATCGGTCGGTGTGGGATTCCAAGGTTCAGGCGATCATCGAATCACCTAACTATGAGACCCTCACGTGCGACGAGCTCTTCAGTAAGCTCAAGTCTAGTGAGATTGATGCCATGTCGAGGGCTTCTTATGCGAATCCTTCTGGCCCGACTATGGCTTTGGTTTCTGGCTCTTCCTCTAACCCCTCAGCTGGCTTTGCGCTTTCTTCTCTCCTTTCTGTCACAGAGGACCAGCTGGAGTCTTTGGGAGACGAGGAGTTGGCTTTGCTTGCCAACCGGTTCTCGCGGTTTCACAACAACCGCATGAACCATCGCCGTGGAGGAGGACGCTCGGGCTGCTATGAGTGCGGCGACCCCGACCACTTCATCGCCAACTGCCCTAAGAAGAACAAGCACTCGGGGAAGGGCGATCATGGGCGCAAGTACGACTCCAAGCACAAGGAGAAGCACGTCCCCCCGAGGCACAAGAAGCGGGGCGGCTTCGACAAAGAGTACATCAAGAAGAAGTACTTGGAGAAGGCCCAAGATGAGCAGCGTGCGTTCTTCGCCACGCTCAGTGACGTCGACGGCTCGGATGACGACTCCGCTTGCTCAAGCGATGACGAGTCCGAGAAGATGAAGAAGATCGAGGACAAGTTCAACGGTCTTTGCTTCTTCGCCGGCGACGGAGGCCTTTGCACCATGGCGCTCGGAGATGAGGTCGGAGGCGAGCTGGAGGACACCCCTCGGAACGACGACGACGACGACGCCTCCCAGGTATCTCTCACCTACGACGAGCTTTCTTCCGAGGTTGAGAAGCTTACTGCTGCCCTCCTTAGCCAAGATAAGTTGCTTAGGCGTGCTGCTAGAGAGCGCAAGGAGTTTAGGCAGAAGTGGGAGGACACGGTGAGGGAGCTTGAGTTTGCCAAGTCCACCGTGGTCGTGTCGGAGGAGGTTGAGTGCGAGTCGTGCACCACGCACATGACTGACCTTCTCACTTTGAGAGGTAAGTATGCTGCGTTGGTAGGAGAGCTGGATGAGCTGAAGGCTAGACCTTCCTTGTTGGGTGCGTGCAAGACTTGTCCTGTCTTGCACTCTGAGTTGGCAGAGAAGAATGCCAAGCTTGAGTCTTTAGAGATGGCCAACTCGGATAGCATTTGTGTCACGAGGTGCGCTTTGTGTGAGGGCTTGGAGATGGAGATTGCCAATGAGAAGCATGGCAAGATGCAAACCGAGGAGGAAAACACATACCTTCGGACCATCTTGTCATGGGTGTCTTGTGGAGAGCCACAGCTCGGGATGATGATCTCCCAATTCAAGCGAGCTGCTAGAGGTCCTGGTGTAGGTTTTGCTCAAGGTGTTGATCTTTCCGCTTTTGGGAAGATTGGAGAGTCTAGTGGTCTAAACCCGAGTGAGAAGCCCAACTCCACCACTACTCCCAAACTAACCAAGCTTCCACCCAAAGAGCCTGCCAAGCCTACCACCAAGGAGGGGGTGTTTGAGGAACCCCCGAGAGCTCCACCCAAGAACCAAATCTGGGCACCCAAGCCAAACCACCTCAAGAACAAGCTGGACATAATGCCACCCATCCAGCAGGAGTGCTTGCCACAGAAGGGCAAAGTGAGCCATACCCACAGTCCTGCGTACCAACAACCCCCTGTGAGTGCGGTGAGGTACCAGTGTGACTTCTGTGGGAGGGATGGTCACCTGAGTGAGTTCTGCTTTCGGCGCAAGCGAGAGGCGCGCCGTGCTCGGGAGATGGACAACCCTGACATGTACCACCCTTCTCATGGTGGGCATGTGCCGAATGTCCAGAAGAGAGCTGTTAGGCCCGGAGGTGAGGTTCCCCGGCCTAGGCAGGAGAGGAGAGCTCCGAGGAGAGAGGCTAGGCCTAGAGGTCCAGAACCTCAAGTGCCTAGGCGTAGGCCTCGTAGAGAGCGTGCCCGGCGGGAGCCTGCAGTTGCAGGTTTTGGACCCCGTGGCGGAGGCTTTGTAGTTGAGCGCTTTCCCCCACCGCGTTTTGAGTATCGCGGTGAGCGCTCCTTCCCCAGCGGACCACGTTTTCCTATACGTGGTGATCGCTACCCCCGTAGACAGGCTAGGAATGGTTTTTACACTGACCGTTCTTTTGAGCAGCCGGCCCAACACTGGTATTCCCCTTACTTCACTAACCCCAGTGTTGGACCGTATGCTCACCCTATGTCTTTTTATTGATGTAGGTAAGACGGTTGGAGGACATTTGGTTGGTGGATTCCGGTTGTTCGAGGCACATGACCGGAAACGCCAAGTGGTTCTCCAGCCTTAGCCCGGTCGCCGAAAAAGAGTACATAACCTTCGGCGACAATAGTAAAGGTAAGGTGTTGTCTCGCGGGTCGGTGCGGGTTAATGAGCACTTTGTGTTGCGCGATGTTGCTCTTGTTTCGAACCTGCATTTTAACCTGCTTTCTGTTTCGCAACTTTTTGATGATGACTATGAGATTCGTTTTAAACCGAACCTTAGTCGCATCCTAGATCCTCAGGGCGATCTTGTATGTCTGATTTCGCCCTTTGGGAAAGTCTTTCGCGCGAATTTCTCGGAGTCGTTTGGTTCTTCTCGCTGTCTTTTGGCTAGTCCTTCTTCCTCCGATCTTTGGAAGTGGCATAGGAGGCTCGGTCATTTAAGCTTCGACTTGCTTGCAAGACTTAGCTCATTTGGCCTAATCCGAGGATTGCCCAAGCTTTCGATGGAGAAGGATTTAGTTTGTCATTCTTGCAGACATGGGAAGATGGTTGCCGCTCCCCACCATCCAGTGACTAAGGTCATGACCTCGCACCTCGGAGAGCTTTTACACATGGACCTTGTTGGTCCGGCTCGGGTGAGCTCGGTTGGTGGCAAGTGGTATGTTTTGGTTGTTGTTGACGATTTTTCGAGGTATTCGTGGGTCTTCTTTTTGACTGAGAAGACCGAAACTTTCTCCTTCGCTCGCAATCTGATTTTGCGTCTTCAGAACGAGTTCCCTTTGAACTCGATGCGAGCTATTAGAAGTGATAATGGTTACGAATTCAAAAATTCGGATTTTGAGAAGTTTTGTAACCGCCTTGTCTTGGAGCATCAGTTTTCTTCCCCCTACACACCGCCCCAAAATGGTGTTGTAGAGAGGAAGAATCGGACCCTTGTTGAGATGGCCAGGACGATGCTCGATGAGCATAGGACTCCTAGGCGCTATTGGGCCGAAGCTATGAACACTGCATGCTATATTTCCAATCGCATTTTTCTGAGAGCGTTCTTGAAAAAGACTTCTTATGAGTTGCGTTTTGGTAGACAGCCCAAGGTGAGTTATTTTAGAGTCTTCGGTTGCCATTGTTTTATTTTGAAGAAAGGCAACCTGGATAAATTTGAGTCTCGTTCTTCTGACGGTGTGTTTTTGGGTTATGGCACTCACACTCGAGCTTATCGTGTACTTAACCTTGACACTAACCGAGTCATGGAGACATCCGATGTCACCTTCGACGAGACCATGGTTTGTCCTTCTTCTCGTTTTGAGCGTGCAGGTGATCACGTGGTCGGTGAGCCTCTTTTCGATGACGAGGACGAGGGTGCTGAAGGTATGGATGATCCAGCACCCCCTCCACCTGCCGTGCCGCAAAGAGCGGCTTCTACGACGACTCACGGCCCCGACACCTCTTCTTCCTGGGGGCCGTGGGATCTGCCACCCCGAGCGGTACCATTTGTACCCGGGGAGGCACCAGCTGCTGTTGAGGGGGAGGCTACTTCAGCTCGGGAGGTGCCACGACACATCCAGCGCCAGCACCCGCCTCAGCAGATGATCGGCAACATCGACGAACGGGTCACTCGGTCCAGGTCACAGCAAATCTCGCACTTCGCTCATTCTGCTTTTGTTGCTAATTTTGAGCCCCGAGATGTTGGACACGCTTTGACGGATCCAGATTGGGTCAATGCCATGCATGAGGAGTTAGAAAATTTTGAGCGAAATCGGGTTTGGGTTCTAGCTCCACCTCCTCCTGAGTGTAAGCCTATTGGGACAAAATGGGTTTTCAAAAACAAGCAAGGAGAGGATGGCCACGTTGTTAGAAACAAGGCCAGGCTTGTAGCGAAGGGTTATAGTCAGAAGGAGGGGATAGACTATGAGGAGACGTTTGCTCCTGTAGCTCGTTTGGAGGCAATTAGGATACTCTTGGCCTTTGCTACATCCAAAGGTTTCAAACTTTTTCAAATGGATGTCAAGAGTGCCTTCTTAAACGGCTACATAGAAGAAGAAGTTTATGTTGAGCAACCCCCCGGTTTTGAAAATCCCAAGTTTCCAAACCATGTTTTTAAACTCCACAAAGCTTTATATGGTTTGAAACAAGCCCCTAGAGCCTGGTATGATAGGCTGAAAACCTTTTTGCTTGCTAAGGGTTTTAAAATGGGATGTGTAGATAAAACGCTCTTTCTCCTCAAGCAAGGCAAAGACACTCTCTTGGTCCAGATTTACGTGGATGATATCATTTTCGGTGGTTCTTCTCACGCTTTGGTTGCCAAGTTTGCAGATACTATGAGCAGGGAGTTCGAGATGAGCATGATGGGCGAGCTAACATTCTTTCTCGGGTTGCAAATTAAGCAATCCCGAGAGGGGACGTTTGTGCACCAGGGCAAGTACACCAAGGACTTGCTGAAGCGGTTCGATATGGGTGAGGCCAAGCCTCTTCCAACACCCATGTCGACGATGACTGCCCTGGATGCGGACATGGATGGAGAAGCAGTGGACCAGAAGGAGTACCGCAGCATGATCGGGTCGCTCCTCTACCTGACGGCGACACGCCCGGACATCCAGTTCGCGGTGTGTCTGTGTGCGCGCTTTCAGGCGTCGCCGCGCACCTCTCACCGTCAGGCGGTGAAGCGGATTTTCAGGTACCTTCGTTTCACGCCTGAGTTCGGGATTTGGTATTCTGCTTCCTCCACCCTCTCCCTTTGCGGTTATTCGGATGCCGATTTTGCTGGTTGCCGTATTGAGCGCAAGTCCACTTCTGGGACTTGCCAATTTATTGGTTCTTCTCTTGTTTCGTGGTCTTCTCGCAAGCAGTCTAGTGTCGCTCAGTCCACTACAGAGGCTGAATATGTTGTTGCGGCTAGCTGCTGTTCCCAGTTGCTTTGGATGATGGCCACTTTGCGTGATTTTGGTCTGAGCTTTTCTCGCGTGCCTTTGCTTTGTGACAGCACGAGTGCCATTAGCTTTGCTAAGAACCCCGTGCTTCACTCGAAGACCAAACACATTGATGTGCGCTTTCATTTCTTGCGAGACCACCAGGAGAAGGGTGATATCGACCTTCGCCATGTCGATACTCATCACCAACTGGCTGATATTTTCACCAAGCCTTTAGACGAATCAACCTTTAATAGGTTGAGGGGTGAGCTTGGTGTATGTTTCCCTTTTTAGATGGGGGGGAACATTTTGGATCTTGTATCATAGACTGACTCTTTTATTTTGAGTTTCTTTTCTTTGCATTTTAGCATACGCATTTACATTCTGAGCTTCATGTTTATAATCACTAGAATGTAACCATGCTCTGTTTAGTATGCTCCGATGCTTATGATTGATGCTTGTAGCTTATGCTCCTTCTGATCACTAATACATGTTATGAGCTGAGCTATTTTTGAAATGGTGAATTTGCTTAATGTATATAAAACCTGAAAATGTTCACCATTGAGATATGCAACTAGCATGTGTAGGGTGTATTGAGTCCATTCCTGCTTTTCATATATGCTAGGTTGCTATGTCTCTAGTTCTGAGTCATTCACTTGCTTGGTCTGTTCATATCATGTTTAAAATTTTGAACCAAGTTTTAGTGAATTGAAAAGATCGAGATGGGATTGCTTGTCAACACCTCATGGTATCGAGACTGTTTCTCATTGCACTTTGAGTTAAACTTGAGCTGTGTAGTGTATGACCGAAACCGTAGCTTTAAGCTTCTGATTGCTTCGGCATAGGCTTCGCTCGGTTGAAAAGTTAGGCAATGACAAGCTTTCAACCTCTCGCAATCACATGCTGAAAATTAACTTGTGCAATTTCACCGCTGCAACTCCGATATAAAACTGAAATCACAAGTATATGTTTCATTCCTATGCATGATGATTGAACTTTGCTAGGAGTAGTTCACCTTGTATATATGTTTAGCACTTGTTTGGATTCCTATCTATACATGTGTTGTGCTATTTTGATGGTGACTATCTTTTTGGCTAAAAACTGCTCACTTGCTCATATGCTTCATATTTCGTATGTGTGGTCAGTTTGAGCCTTCGCTAATTGAGTGCTTAGTTGTGCCATTGGAGCTATACCGATTAGAGCATCTTTGCACTCTTTTGATTATATGCCTGAAGCCCCTAACTTGCATTTCTGACTTCATATGCATTTTGGAAGGAGGAGTTGTGTTGGCTCAGGGGAAGAGTTTGTGCTTGATAAGTGCATTTTCAACTAAGGGGGAGAGTTTTTGCAAATCATATGTCTCCTGATGTTCATCCAAGGGGGAGCTTTTGCTAAAGGGGGTTTTTTCAAATCTTTGTGCTCTTCTCTTGTTGAACCTAAGGGGGAGTCCCTGGTTGCTTGCACTTGTCGAGGGGGAGTTTGCAAATCATATGTCTCCTGATGTTCATCCAAGGGGGAGCTTTTGCTAAAGGGGTTTTTTTCAAATCTTTGTGCTCTTCTCTTGTTGAACCTAAGGGGGAGTCCCTGGTTGCTTGCACTTGTCGAGGGGGAGTTTGCTAGTTGTGTTGAGCCGTTGCCTCTATCTTGAGGGACTAGCAAACATTTTCCTCGTTTGGTGTCGAGTTTTGATTTCGATTGGTTCGGAGACCTTTCGATTGTTTTTCAATTGGTTCGGAGTGGGTTTCGTGCTAGTTGTGTTGAGCCTCTGTGCCTCTATCTTGAGGGATTAGCATTTTGCCAGTTTTTGCTCCGATTTCCGATTGGTTTTTGCTAGCGGTGTTGAGCCTGTTCTACCTCTTCTTGAGGGCTAGCTTTGCCTTGCTTGGTTGCATCGAGCCGTTGCCCATGTCTTTGGGGACCAAGTTTTCGCTTCTTCCACTTGACCTTCTTCGGCTTTGTTATGCTTTTGGGTCATGTGGTCGAGTTCTCTCTTCTCCTTCCTCCTACCTTCTTCTTTCATTATGATTTGTGTGTGTAGTTGACAATGCACTCATCAAGGGGGAGATTGCGGATACATGGGTGTATGCCGAGTCTCTGAGTGATGAGTGATTGTCAACGGGTTTGATCGCATGTTCTTTGGCTTGTGTTGTGCAGGTGTCGAGCACGGAGACAGTGATCGAGGGCAAGGTGAAGGTCAAGTTGAGACGTGCCGTGCCGAAGGACTGGGTGCGATGAAGGATGGGCGTGCCGTGCGACGGACGTGCCATGCTGATGGATCGAGCAATGAAGGGCGGACGTGAGGCTTGGACTGAGGGACCGGAGTGCCTGAGGATCAGCTGTGGTGGCTGGCAGCCTGGGACAGTGACGAGCGGACACTTGCGGGGCACGGTGTTGCTCAGGTCGAGGACCTGGGGACACGTGTCGGTGGACGGGGTGCACGGGCGGTGCATCCCCTCTACAGCTTCGGTTTGGTGGCTGAGCCAGCGAAAAACCACCGGTGGACGGTTTCCAGGTTTGGGCCTCAAAACCTGGGTGCTGAGGGTTTCCGAGTTTGGCCACAAAACTCGGGCTGAGGATGGTTTCCAGGTTTGGGCCTCAAAACCTGGGCGCTGCGGGTTTGCTGAGTTTGGGCCTCAAAACTCAGGCTGGAGGCTGGTTTCCCGGTTTGGGCCTCAAAACCGGGGGATTGCTGGAAAAGGCTGGTTTCCCGGTTTGGGCCTCAAAACCGGGGGTGTAGAGCGAGGGCGACACGTGGCGGCAATCGGAAGGTTGCGTGGAGGCAACGCGGATGAGTTGTGCGGGCGTGGCCGTCGGATTCACCTACCTCTTCGAGTTGGTCCAGAATAACCCTAGGGTTTAGCTGGTTCGCTCTGTAATTAGATTAGAGAGGGGTAGAGTAGGAAATAGACTTAGTCTAGAATAGGTTAAGTAGTCAGGGGAGACACCCTCCTCCCAAGATCTCAGTTTTAGCCATCTCATTTGCTCTCTAGCACTTAGGGTTTCCTGCTCTCCCTATCCCCTGCTGTAGCTGAGATCCGTAGAGAAAACTTGAACTCTGTGTACTGTTGATTTTGAGGAAAGGAGGCCGTAACCTCCTTGTCGTAGCGTGTGTTTGCGCTTCGGCTTGCAATTCGTGGGTGTGATTCGCGTTTTGTTCGTGTTCTTCGCGGAATCCTTTTTCTCCACCATTTTCCCGTCGCTTGATCTCTTTGCTCGATTCATCTTTTGCAAATCCGTTTGAACCAAGTTGTTCAAGGTCGTGAGGCACTTCTTTCCACCGAAGGAATTCACCTCTAACCTCACGGTCTAGGAGATCGGTCGATTTTCGTTTCGGGTCAAGTTTTTCTCCTTTCCCCCAAAATTCTTCGATTCACCGATTTGGAGATAGGTTCGAGCCATGATCTCTTAGAGATAGCTTACTATCCTCCTTGTGACTCATCTCACCAAGTTTGACCCCTAGAGGATTTGTTTTGGGTGAGATCGAGGCAAATCGGTGGACGAACAGTGCAGTCACGGAGTGACCGGACGCTGGGCACGGGCTGACCGGACGCTGACCCAGTGCGTCCGGTCGTTGAATACCCAACGCATCTCTCCCGTGACTTGACCGGACGCATCGTTTCTCTTCTGACCGGACTCGTCTTTGGCACTGTTCACCGGGCTTGTTCTTGTCTGACCGGACGCACTGCTAGTGACCGGACGCTCTAGGACAGTGAGTCCGGTCACAAACAGAGAGCTCCGAAAACAGTATCTGCACGACCGGACGCGTCCTGTGCTCAGTGACCGGACGCAGGCAGAGTCCGGTCAGTGCAGGTTCAGCACGTTTTCGTTCGCAGCTTGCTCGTTCGTTGTCGGATTCGATTTCCGTCTTTTGCGTTGGCTTTCTAGAATTGTGTAGTGTCCCGCTGTGCTTCTTGGAAGCATCCACCCTGCATCTAGGGTCGTGGACACTAGCAAGCTCTAGGGTTTGTCTTTGGGGTTGTTTTTGGGACAGTGGCATTGAGTTTCCAGAAGGAAATTTTGAAGCTCCCATTCACCGCCCCTCTGGTCGCTTTCGGGTAGCTTTCTCGGTCCTTCAATTACAGGTGCCTACCTATGCCAAGTATGTAAGGGATATACTTAACAACAAATGACCACTGCCAACTACTGAAGTAATCAAGCTAACAGAAGAATGTAGTGCGACTATCCTCAATCAAATACCAGAAAAGAAGAAGGACCCAAGATGCCCCACTATCGAGTGCTCAATTGGAAATCAACGGTTTAGCAACGCACTGTGCGATCTTGGAGCTAGTGTTAGTGTGATGCCCGCATCAGTCTACTATAAGTTGAACCATTCAGCACTTATTTCAACATCAATGTGTCTTCAGCTAGCTGATCAATCACTCAGATACCCAATGGGAATTGCTGAGAACATCCCAGTCAAGATTAGAGAGTTCTTCGTACCAAAAGACTTCGTGGTACTAGAAATGCACCCGGATTCAAAAGTATCACTCATTCTCGGAAGACCATTTTTGAGCACCGCCAAGGCCCATATTGATGTTGGAGCTAGAGAGATCAAATTCACCATAAATGGAAAGGAAGAAAAGTTCTCATTCAAACCACGGCCCGAACAATGCTCAACTCTAGTAGACCATAAAGCTCAAGAAACAAAACTTCCGTCTCCAGTAGTGGAGACCCATCAAGAAGAATGAAGAAGACTGGAGAGTCCAATTCGGTGGACTTTAAACCCGGAACCTTCGCCGGAGGTAACTCGGTAGTTATCAGCATTTACTTTTTGCATTTCATATTTATTTTCTCATGCATAACAAAAGTTAGCATCATCATTGCATCATAAAATTGGCCTCATGTAATTATTATTTACGAACCCCGTAAGTATTATTTACTACGGCAACAAAAACATATAAGAATTTCATCATTAGAATCCTTGTTTTCTATAGTTTCATAAAAGCAATTTTCTTTTATACTTGCATTGTACAAATACGGGAGACATACGGACCCACAGACACCTAGGACCCACCTCATATCACTTCAAATTATCACATGCACTCACAACCACTCATCTCACCTACCACCACATGCAACCGTCGGCATATACTCCAAAGAGTGGGAACTTGAGCAAGGTAGGTGAGGGAGCAATATGGAAGAAAGTGGGCCCCATGAGGGATCGGTTGGTCCCACCACTAGACCGACCGGCCTCCCCACTCTTCCTCTATAAAATGGCAAGCATTCATCACACTCTCCACACACTCCACCCTTCAGAAACACTAGCCTCAAATCGAAACTCGAAATTCCAATTTCGAGTTCACTTAGCACTTCATTTAGGGTAGTTTTTGAGTGAGTGAAGATACGAGAGAAGAGAGGAGGGAGCTTTAAGCTAGTAGCAAGTAGAAAGAGATAGTGGGAGGAAGCAAGAGAAATCAATAAGAGAGGGGAAGTGCTGTCCAATTAGTTAATAAACTAGGAGAAGCTGAAATAAAAATGTCAACTTGAACGACTGACTCCTGGACAACTGACTTCTGGACCGCTAATTCTCTGACATTTATTTGCTCTAACCCTCACTTGTTCCACTAGTTTTGTTTGTGTGCTCTCTTGTTTTTTGCAGCAAAGATGAGCAACTTCTTGAGAAAGGCGAAGAACACGCTCACTTTCCGATCAACGAGAAGCCGTTCACGAGCTGGCTCATCACAAGGAGGCTCGAACATGGATACCTCATCCCTGCCTCGATCCTCTACCACGAGCCAGTCCGAGCCACGTGATCTTCTTCATGAGAAGCACATCAAGCTCCAGACAGCCTACGAGAAGGACCTGTTCAGGCATTATCGCGATAAAGAGTACACCCATACTCCTACCTTCGATTCACAATTTCTCCGAGACACAGGTATGGACTCTGAGTTCGATCTAGTCTTTCATAATATTGGGTGGGAGAACTCTTGGGAGCTCTCCGAAGAGGGTTGTAGATTGCTCACTCTAGAATTTCCTTGCACTCTCTCTTCGGATGACACATATGTCTACTTTAGGCTGTACAATGAACCTTTCACTCTCACATGAAAACAGTTCAGTCTAAATCTGGGTTTTCCTGAAACCTGCACTGTAGATTTAGATGTAGCCTTAAGAAACTTTGACAGAAATAACTTTTGGGAGGACATTACTGGTAAGAAAACAGATCATCACCCTTGCACTAATGATATACACAACCCCACATTAAGGGTGATGCACAAGTGGCTAGGCTTCACTCTCTTTGCTAGGCAAGAGGGTCGTATTGTTACAACTGAGGAGTTAAAGATTATGTATGCAATGGTCAAGAAAACTAAAATCTCACCCGTAAAACTCCTGGTAGACTACTGGCCTTACATTCACACTCTACAAGGCCCCATATCTATCACTTCTTGGGTCACTCGTCTTGCTCAAAATCTGAAATTGAATTGAAATATTATGTACATCTCCACTCCACGTCCAGTCATAGGCTTTTACTTCTTCAGCCAAGCGCATCTCATAAAGAAGAGGAATAACAAACTCTACATGCAATATAAAGGATATACAAATGAATATGAGTTGCCAAATAGATCACTTGGTCTGTATGTCGTGGAAACCTTTTTGCTTAACTTGCAGAGACCTGGTGCGGCAGTAGGAAGAAGTCCCTCTGCAAGATTCACCAGAAACGCCGCCTCGAGATATCAAGGAGAAGATGCTGCACCAGCTGGACCAGCTTACACTCACTATCAAGGATTCGAACGAGCTGGACCATCTTCATCATACCATCCAGCCTGGGAAGATGGTACTGTCTACGAGCCACACACACCACAAGTATCATGGGGACAAGGAAACTTTCACAATTAGACTCCACCACATCGTGAAGAGGATACGATGTATGACTTTCAGGGAGGACGAATGTCTTTATCTGGGAGAGGCGTTCATGATGCCACTCATCATCTATACTCTTACCATGCCACCCATGGTTACCTAGAACACCAGCCACACCACCAGTTTCCGCACCACAGAGACCGCTACTTCTAGGGCATTGATACTCGTCTTACTCATCTTGAGACGGGTCAAGAAGATATGCGCCATACTCTTGAAGAGATACATCATCAAGGCGCCCAGACGAACGAGAATTTCTGCTACCTCTTCGGACACATGGGAATTAATCCACCTCAGCCGCCACCACCATACGAGTGAAACTAGCTTGGGGGAGGACTCCCTATTCCCGAGGTAAGTATGTTGTATCCCTCTGTTTACTCTTTGATTATGTTTAGTATTTGTTTAATATTCAAATAAAATAATCTTGAAGTAGAATTTATCTATACATATATATATAAAGAGAGAACTGCCTTATATAGCCTCAACTGCAAGACAATTCCTTTCAAATTTTAAATTAAAAAAAGTCTTAAAACAATGATCTTAACCAAAGTTTGGGTAGTTCAGATTTAGAAATGAAAAAGTCTAAGCTGCTGTTTATCTTGTTCTTAGTTTCAATGAATCTCTGGAATTTTAATTTTGAAAACTTCAAGCATGTGATGAGAACCTGTATGACAAGATAACTAAAGCCTGATAATAAATGATTCATACTTTGAGGCTGCCTACTCTGTTCTAAGTTTTAAGCTATGGTAGAGAGGTTTGTCATGCTCTAAAAATGAAGCTTCTATTAATATAAAAGATTCACTCTTCCGAAGATGTATTGTGTTAGAGGCATGGGCTATGCAAAAATATGATAAGGAGGAAATAAAAAGGGACAAGTGTCCGACTACCTCAGAAAAAAATATATGTGTGATAAAAATATAAAAAGGAAAAGAATGATAGCCCATGGTCCCTCTAATTACAATATGCCAGTAAGAGTTGACAAATTTAAAAAGTTTCAAACGCTTGATCTAAGAGTATGACATTTCTCTCCCTAAGCTCCGAACTTTGACTTAGTAAGTTATGCTTTTAATTTTTTTAAAAATAATAATAATAATAAAAATATAATAATTTATCTGAAAAATGGCATACAGGAATTCTCTAAGCTCTTATTATGAAAATCTTGCAAAACTTCGGAGTTACGTTGGAATAAAGAATTTTAGACTTAGTGCTTGACTTGATTGCTTGTAACTTTCAATTATTCTAAACTAAGGTAAAAGATTGGTGAAAGGAACATGTGAAAATTCTTCCAAATTCTTTTTAAGGAAGTTTTCAGTTGATGGCTTGAGAAGTTTATAATTTTACTCTCAGAACCCGATGTCTGCTAAGGGACTAGCAAAAGTTTAGCTTGGGGGAGTTTGTTGACGTCTATTAACTATCATTATTTACCGTCAACAATACTTGAATAAATGCCAAAAAGGATTACCAACTCAGAAATAGGAGGTTTAAACTAACAAATTCCACGAGTTTTGGTGATTCTACATTTTCCATGGATTAAACAGGAGAACCAACTATATTACTTCCCCAAGAAGGAACCCGACGCAGATTACTTCACCGCCACGTCGGGAAGTTTCTAGAAGACTCCAGAGGACACCACAAGACACTACGAGGCGAGGCATCACAGGAGGCTGACACAGGGCCCACCGGTCGGTCATGGCCAGGGTCCCCACGACTCCCCCTTCCGGAACCTTCCTCCACCGACCTCTAGGATGCATCTCGGCCGTACCTCAAGTCGGTTTGATCCAACGATCACGATTCCACGCTTAGGGCTATATAACCAGACCCTGATCCCCCCTCCAGATCATTAGGCATATCAAGATCAGACAAGACAGAAGACAGAGAATTAGGGTTTCTGTTAACACATAATTTTCGCACTATGACAAGTGGGCCAGCACGGTGCAGGTTCGGGAGGAGTCACCACCTAAGGGATTCAGCAGACAGCGAACGCGGTCGGCTAACTCAATGTATTCGGCAAGGCTGTGAAGGCGACTAGTCAACGGCGAGCGGGTTCGGCAATATGACGCTGCGGTCGGCTACATCAGATTAAGGTCGGTTTGCGCCAGAAGACAACAAATGCGGCATGTCAGAAGATTTAGCAACGAGGATCTCGTCATTTTTAGCGCGCGTCGGTTATTAAGGGAAGCTTGGAGCAGAAGGCGTCATATTTTAGATAGTTTCCTGATTTTGTCATTGTAATCGTGTCCTTCTAGGACTCATAGGACACCAGGGTATAAATATAAACCCTGAGGCCATTGTAAAGACGTTCAACAATCAATACAACCAAACCGGCCCCGTGCCATCTTTGAGTCCAAGTCGTGTCGTCGTGTTCTTCGAGAGGAGTCATCGATCCGTCGACCTCCGTAAGTCCCGACAACCTTGCTATTATGTCTAGTATCGTGTGGCGGATTTAGGCGTGATGCAAGTAGTCTCGCTTGTTGGTAATGATCGTGCGGCGGATCATTACTTGATGATCGAGAGGTCTTAGTTTGTGTTAAGATTATGAGTAAGTACCGTGCGGCAGGCGCTTGCTTGATAAGCTTAGCATAAATGAGATAGTTATCGGCTCTATTAGGTTTGGCAAGATCTAATAGATTCATTAAGTTACCTTGTGTTATATGTATTGTTATGTCTATCTCGTTGCAACACTTTATTGCCCAATCTAGATTTCTTTGATCATATCTAGATTGCCACGTGGTGAGGGTTCATGCATGCTAAGTATGTTTGATCTATGATAAAGCTAGGTGTCGTGCGGCAGGCGCAGGCTTTAGATTAGTTTAATTATGCTTGGTTTGTATGTTCAATCCCCATGGACGCCAGCTCGGTTGTACGATCGAGATTGGTTAAGCTTTAACTTATATTTGATACATCATGCAAGTACAATTTTCATGCAAACATATTCGGCTACTCGTTATTCACGTAACTTCGTTCATATTGCCGAATAGTCTTTGAGCTTGTTGGCAGATAGCTTTCATAGCTATATGTCGTCGTAAGTGGCTTCAGGGCCGTATATTTTGGAACTGTCTGGTCACACCCGGCATGTTCCAGCTTTGTATTTAACAGTTTCTTTCCCTTGTTAGTTGCAGGGCAAACTGACTGGCACACACCGGACTTCTGAGCACCCGGGCCACGTTCGAAGCTAGCTTTTTCGGCTTGCTGTGTGATTGGCATAGTGCGCCGCTTTTGGTGTCAACACACATTTTGGCACGCCCGGTGGGACCCTTTTTTCCTGCAGCAATGGTTGAAGTCACCGAAGCCGAGGCCAGCAACAAGGCGAGGCTCGTGCAAGTGCAACTCGCTAAACTACCCGACGAGTACAAAGAGCAGGTGGATAATGCTTGTGCCGAATTCCAGGCCAAGTGCCTAGAAGCCTTCTCCAAGAACAAGAGCGGAAAGGTTCGCCGTCTGCACGATCTGCCGAAGCCCGTCCACCTCAACCCGAATGATCCCGGGGAAGCGGAGGCAGTGCTGAAAATGTCTCGCATAGTCAACGAAGCTGTCTCTGGTGCCATCGGTCGCATGCATGGGGCGTTTCTCAACACTTTCCGCACCATCATGATCGCCCAATTTGGCCCCAAGGCCGACGAACTCATGAAGGCGGAGTTTGGCCCAATAGCGGGGCCACATCTTTTCAACCTGCCGGATCACCTCAAGGGGGCAGGAGATACTGGTGAGGAGACCCCGCCTAAGGCTCAATCAAGCGGGATGACCATTCAAGAGAAGCACACGCCAGAGGGCCAATTGCCGACCATGGGTCAGTTCACGTTCGGCACTAAGGGTCAGCCGCCAGAGTCAACACGCAAGATCTCCCCGCAAACCTATAGGCTCATAAAGGACTACTACAGAAACGGGTACCATGAGATGCTTGAGCCTCACAACATAGAGGGCGCCCCACATCCAGGATGTGGGAAGCCGACGGCCGAAAAGACCGCTAACTCTAATGTCGATGTCATGCTAGAGAAGATGGCGGATATGATGCAGCGCACTTTCGGCCTGAAGCCTAAGGGCACTTATGCTTACAGGTCTCCGTTCCCCGAATGGTTCCACCGTGTGGCTCTGCCTCCCAGAGTCAAAGTGCCGACAGACCTGTCCAAGTTCTCCAGCTTAGACGACACCAGCACGGTGGAGCACGTTAGTCGTTATCTGCTCCAGCTTGGGGAGGCCAATACCGAAGATGCCTTCAGGGTTCGGTACTTCCCGTCGTCACTCACTGGACCGGCATTCGCATGGTTCACGTCACTACCACCGGGCTCTATTCTCTCTTGGGCAGACTTGGAGCAAAAGTTCCATACACACTTCTACACGGGCACCAAGGAGAAGAAGCTGGTGGACATCATGTACGTGCGCCAGAGGCCAAATGAGACACCACAGGACTACCTGCGCAGGTTCAGGGAAGTCAAGAGCCAGTGCTTCGGCATGCACCTGCCGAACGATCAGCTTCCACCATTGGCCGTGGCAGGCATGCTCCCGAGCATTAGGGACAAGCTGTTCGGTCAAGAGTTTGAAGACTTGGGTCATCTCTCTCGCCGGCTGAATGAGATGACTATCCAAGCGCAAGGCTTCCGGAGGGAAGGGCGCTTCCAGAAGGACAATGTCGCGGCCCAGATGTATCAGGCTTTCCTGGACGAAGCCGATGACTACACCGACGCTGAAGATGAGGTGGCCACTGCAGAGCTCAACTGGGACAAGGAGCCGACTCAGGCCAACAAGCAATGGCTGCGCCAGTAGAAGGGGGCATACGACTTCGACGTCACCAAGGCCGACAAGCTCTTCGAGTTCCTGGTCGCCGAAGGGAGAATCAGGCTACCCCCGGATCACCCGATGCTGCGTCCTGGAGGGGTCAAGGACAAGAAGTACTGCGGTTTCCACAACACTAACACTCATTCTATTAATGATTGCCGTGTGTTCAGGACAAGGATCCAGAAGGCCATCCAGGACGGCCACATCAAGTTCAATGGCAAGATGAAGATCGATGCTAATCCCTTCGCCCAGAACGTCGTGTTCTTCTCAGTGAACATGGTAGCTCCAGAGGACCCCAGGGGCAAGGGCAAAGTCAATGTCCTCACCTCCGACAAAGCGCGCGAGTCTGGCACGGTGGACCCCGATCGGCAGGTCACCAGCGATGAATTCCGGCAGCGTACCCAGGCCACGAATAGTCGATACGAGCACGGGGAGTCATTTTCCAGGCGCATGCCCACCCACAGGGATCTCCTCAACGAGTGGCACCGGGAAGGTGAGAAAGAGCGGAGGCGTCTCCAACGCGAGGAACAGAGATTCGCAGAAGAATATCAGCGTAAAGACGGTCACACGGAGGAGTACCGGTACCGTCTGGAAGAGAGGGCCTACCACAGAGAGCAGGAACGCCGCCAAGGGCAGGAGCAGGCTCACTGGGGCTGCCCGTTCTTCCGCCACTGCTGGAACGAAGGCTTGAAACTGCCTGCCGTCAACAACTGCCCTGAGTGAAGCGATCAGTACAGGGGGTATAGGCAGGATCGCGTCAACCGCCGTCCCATCCATGAAAGATTGGGAGCACGCATCCCGATGGACGATCGGCGCCTAAAATGGAAAGCCCGGATCGGCAAGCCAAAAGATATGCCGATCAGGAGTGGGCGCACCACCAGGACGACAGCGAGGAGGCACAGCCCCGCCATATAGGTGGCAAAAGGGGCAGTGGTGCCCGCCAGGGCTCAGAAAGAGCCAGAAAAGGAGGGTGCAGCGCCTCCGGAATAGGGAGTTGGAAGAAGCAGCTGCCGATGGGAAGAAGCAAGAGTGGCGCCCAAAGGAAAAACCAGACGACACTGACAAAGGCACTGACGTGGCCATGACTTTCTTCCTTCCCCTGGAATTCATGGCTCCTGCCGGCCGGGGGGCACAGGACGAGGTGTATTTGGACTCTGACGAGGCCGAGCATGACGAGCTCGCGGCGCAGCTCGTGTTGGCTCAGAAGGCAGCATTTGACAAACCAGCCAAGCATCGGCATTTAAAGCCGTTGTATGTCAAGAGGTACGTCAATGGAAAGCCACTGACCAAGATGTTTGTCGATGGCGGCGCAGCGATCAACATCATGCCTTACGCCACCTTCAGAAAGCTGGGCATGAACGATGAAGATCTGCTCAAAACGAACATGATACTCCGTGACTTTGCCGGCAATCCCTCTGACACCCGGGGTGCCGTGCACGTGGAACTGATGATTGGATCCAAGACGCTCATCACGACCTTCTTTGTCATCGATGGCAAGGGGGCATATAGCCTGCTTTTGGGCAGGGATTGGATCCACGCCAACTGCTGCATACCTTCAACCATGCACCAAATACTCATACAGTGGGTTGGAGACGACATCGAGATTGTCCATGCTGACGACTCGGTGAGTGTTGCTGCTATTGAACCCACTTACTGGGAATTCGACGGAGTGGAATGCTTCTCTGATCGCGTATGGGGAGAAGGTCCTGTCAACATCTACGGCAGAGATCAACAGCCGGTCTAAGCAATCGGCTCTCAGAGCTTCTTTTAGATGGATAACCCAACCGACAACAGCGAGGGCAAACTGGGACGCGGGTTCACGTCGGCCGACAAACTGGAAGAGGTAGATGCTGGTGACGCGAGTAAAAAGAGGCCAATGTTCATCAGTTCCAGTTTGGACCCTGAATTCAGAGAGCAATTGGTAGATCTTCTAAAAGAGTTCAAAGACTGTTTCGCTTGGGACTACACGGAGATGCCCGGATTAGATCGGTCCATTGTCGAGCATAAATTGCCGATCAAGCCCGGGTACCGCCCGTATAAGCAGCCTCCGCGCAGGATCTACAAGGAAGAGGTATTGGCCGACGTGAAAAAGGAAGTTGAAAGATTACTAGAAGCTAACTTCATCCGGCCATGTCGATATGCGGACTGGATCTCCAACATTGTCCCGGTATACAAGAAGAACGGAAAGATGAGGGTTTGCATTGACTTCAGGGACCTCAACAAAGCTACTCCTATGGACGGGTATCCAATGCCAGTGGCTGATTTGCTAATAGATGCTTCAGCCGGTTTTGAAATCATAAGCTTTATGGATGGCAATGCGGGTTACAACAAGATCTTCATGGCTGCAGAGGACGTCGCAAAAACCGCCTTCAGGTGCCCTGGCCATATAGGTTTGTTTGAATGGATTGTCATGACTTTTGGTTTGAAGAATGCCGGTGCCACTTACCAGCGAGCCATGAATTACATATTTCATGAGCTGATCGGCAAAATCGTAGAGATCTACATTGATGACGTGGTGGTCAAGTCCAGAAGCAAAGAAGGACACTTAGCCAATTTAAGGAAGACCTTAGAGTGCTCAAGGAAACACGGTTTAAAGATGAATCCAACCAAGTGTGCATTTGGGGTGTCGGCTGGTGAGTTTCTGGGATTCTTGGTCCACAAAAGAGGCATCGAGGTTGGCAAGAAGAGCATGGAAGCAATTGATAAGGTAGTGCCACCAACCAATCTCAAAGAGCTACAGTCGCTACTCGGCAAGATTAACTTTGTCAGAAGGTTCATATCTAACTTGTCCGAGCGCGTGCTACCATTTTCTCCACTGTTGAAGCTCAAGAAAGATCAGGAGTTCATATGGGGTGACGTGCAACAAAAGGCTTTCGATGAAATCAAAGAGTACATGAAGGCACCACCAGTATTGGTTCCTCCACAACTCGACAAGCCTTTCAAGTTGTACGTGGCGGCCGACAACCTAACGACAGGGTCGGCCCTCATGCAAGAATTCGAGGGAAAAGAGAGAGTCATAGCCTATCTTAGCCGAAGGCTACTGGACCCCGAAATGAGATACTCGGCTACAGAAAAGTTGTGCTTGTGTGTTTTCTATTCCTGTACCAAGTTTCAGCACTATTTGTTGAATGTCGAATGCGTGGTAGTATCAGAGTTTGATGTAATCAAGCACATGTTATCAATGTCGATTTTGAGTGGAAGAATCGGTAAATAGATTTTAGCTCTCTCTGAGTTTGATTTACATTTTGAATCGGCAAAGGCTGTTAAAGGCCAGATTATGGCTGATTTTGTCACTCACCACCGTGATCCTAACGCTAACATGGTAACCATTGTCCCTTGGGCATTGTTTTTTGATGGATCCTCGTGCAGCAAAGGTGGTGGAGTCGGGATCGTGTTGATTTCTCCCAAGGGGGCACCCTTCAAGTACTCTATACCGATCGAGTACCCGGTGACTAATAATCAAGCAGAGTACGAAGCACTGCTCCGAGGGTTGCGGTTGCTTGTGGACATTAAGGCAGACGTCGTGGAGATCTTCGGTGACTCGGAGTTGGTGATCAGGCAATTGACCGGCGAATACGAGTGCAAAAACGACACGCTGCAGGAATATCTCGAAGGTTGCCAAGAGCTCCTCAAACAGTTCCGGTCGGCAACCTTGCAACATATTCCTAGGGGGCAAAATGAAGAAGCAAACCAGTTAGCCCAGGCAGCGTCCGGGTATAGGGAGAATCAAAACATTTTTGCACTTGAGGAGGAGCAAGAAGCTCGGTCAAAAGAGCAAGCAGCCCCAAAGGATGATCAAGTGATTCCGAGTGATAATCGGGCAATTGAAGACTGGAGAGACAACATTGCCGACTACCTCAGGGACCCATCTCGAAAAGTTTCCCGAAAACTCAGGTACAAGGCTCTTAAGTTTACGCTCTTGGACAATCAGTTGTACTACAAATCCATAGATGGAGTTTTGCTTAAGTGCCTGAACCAAAAGGAGGCTAGGAAGCTGATGTGCGAGGTGCACGAGGGCGTATGTGGTGCACACCAGTCGGCTCACCGTATGAGATGGATAATTAGGAGGACTGGATGTTTTTGGCCGACTATGCTCGAAGATTGCTTTGAATACTACAGAGGTTGTCAGGATTGCTAGCGATTCGGCAATGTGCAAAGGGCCCCAGCATCGGCCATGATTCCGATCATTAAGCCTTGGCCTTTTAGAGGATGGAGCATTGATTTGATTGGCCAGATCCACCCTCCATCCAGCAAAGGACATAAGTTTGTCCTGTTGGCCATGGACTATTTCACTAAGTGGGTTGAAGCCATCCCATTGAAAAAGGTGACGTCAGAAAATATGGTGTCCTTCGTCAGGGAGCATATCATCCACCGATTCGGCATTCCTCAATCCATCACTACTGATCAGGGAACTCAGTTCACTTCCTCTGAATTTTGTAACTTGCTGAAGGGATGGGGATTAAACTCTATAATTCCTCCCCTTATTATGCACAGGCCAATGGGCAGGCAGAGGCTTCTAACAAAATCATGATTAAGATCATTCAAAAGAAGATCGGAGAGAAACCTAAAAGGTGGCACTTGGTACTCAACGAAGCTTTGTGGGCTTACCGAATGGCTTGTCATGGGTCGACTCAGACGTCACCATATGAGTTGGTCTATGGGCATCACGCAGTGCTACCGTGGGAGTTGCAATCGGGGTCAAGACGAGTTACATTGCAGAACGATCTAGCCAAAGAGAATTATAAAGATTTAATGATGGATGAGCTAGAGGACTTGCATTTGATTCGTCTCAAGGCCTTGGAAAATATTCAAAAGAACAAGATACGCGTTGCCAAGTACTACAATTCGAAAGTGAAAGAAAAAGGATTCGAAGAAGGAGACTTGGTTTGGAAAATGGTCTTGCCGATCGGTACCAAAGATAAGGTATTCGGCAAATGGTCCCCTAACTGGGAAGGGCCTTTTCGAGTTCTGAGACGTGCTTCGGGTAATGCGTACATTCTAAAAACCCTCCAAGGAGAAGAGTTTGCTAGGGCAATTAATGGACGTTATCTAAAGAGATTTCATCCTAGCATGGAGGTCGGTGCATAACGGAATCAAGGACTAGTGGGCACCGACGGCCGATACAAGGTTGTGTCGCCCTTAGCACAAAAATGGCCGATAGAATCTATCACCCTTAGAACAAAAACAGCCGACACGGCATGTGTCGCCTTTAGCGCGAAAAACGCTAAAACAGAACCAAATGCACGCGGTGCTGTGCAATCGGTTCAATGAAGAGATCGAACACTAGACAAGCACAGAAAGGGAAAACAGATTGTACACGTGAACATGGCAAAATAGAACATTGTTCATAACGAGGGCTGTACAAAGATTTCCTAAAGGTGCAGATCAGTTATCAAACACCCTGTTGATAACCGTCTGCGGGTTGGTGACTATGGCGAGGGCATGAGCGTGGTCGTCGTAGGAGTCCAGAAAATCGTCGATCTGCTCGACGTCTTCTGGGAACACCCCGCCGGGGAAACCGACCGGCATCCCGGAGAAGTCCTCCTCCGTGCGGACCGTCAGCGCCGACAGCCCCAACGCCACGCCGTGGTGCACGCCTTGCAGGGCGACCTGCTCGATGCGGCCGTGCACGTTGGCCAGGCGTGCCTCGGCGGTGTCGCCTTGGGCGTTCACCCGATCTGCGACGACGTTCGCCGCCATCTTCAGGCACTCCAGTTCTTCAGACAGCGCTGTGAACAACAAAATGGAATGGATCGGTTAAAAGATCAACGAGAACGACTGAAAGCTAATCCAGGATGGGATGTTCATACCCGTGATTGCGTCGTAGAACTGCCGGCGCTAGTCCTCCCACTCCAGCTGGTCGATCCCGTACTGCTTTGAGATGGCGGCCAGCTCTTCCCGGGACTCGTCCCGCAGCGCCATGAAGTTCAAAGCGTCGTTGTGCTCGTAGAGGTCGTCATCGGAGTCCCGGTTCGGGTTCACCTCCCAAGGTTGGGAGTGGTAGGAGGAATCGTCGGAAGAGCTCGACAAGCCCGATGATGGAGCTCCTGGCCCCCCCGTTGCTGAAGAGGGCCGGGCGTGCCCACCGGCGGTGGAGATGACGGGAATCCTGCCGGCAAACAGTAACAAAGTGTAAGCGGGGTTTTCAAGAAACCACCACAAAGGGCGTAGGCGAGAAGTCCTACCCACGCTGACGGAGTCGCCGAGCGCGACTCCCCTCGGCCTCCTCGGTCACCGGGCACTTGCCACGATCATCATGGCTCGCCATTGTACTTGGGGAATTAGGGTTTTCTGGAGCGGAGCGAGCAAGGAAGCCGAAACGGCGAAAGTACTAGAGGAGCAAATGCAAGATGGGGAAGAAGGCAGGCCTTTAGGGGCAGTTTATAAAAGCGGAACAGTAATCGTGGCGGATGTCCCGGGGTAGCGTGGTAAATGTCAACCGGCGGATTGGGGTTTTCCCGCTTCCCGAGATGGGCCTCTGTAGTAACGGGCTGTTCGAACCGTCTGGGTGCACTCGCGTGTTCGGCGGAGACTAGAACGCCTGGCTTCGGCAAAATTGCCGATTTAGGTGTCCGGGACAAACACTGGCCAGATTGCCGAACAGGTTTACACGGTTAATCACGATGTCGTCAGAATGGTAACCGATTGGATGCAAAATACAGATATATTGCAAGAAGATGTTTGAGTCATTCTGACACAGGATTGCTGAAATTAAAAGTTCGTTACACAGTCATCTCAGTTGTTCAAGAATTGATTTATAGCCACCAGAGTATCGGCTTTGACCTGATTAGCATGGTCCAGTGCCTTTTGGTCCTCCTCTTCGGTGCCTTGTGCCTGTGAAAGCCTCGTGCTAAGTTTGATATCCTCATCAAGCACCGATGACAACTTGGAAGATGTTGTTTCAATGATATTCGGTAAACCCGATAGCCGAGAGGTGCATGACTGAATATCAGAGTTGACCTGGGCTAGTTGGGCTTCCAGTTCAGATCTCTTTTCTTGCAGTTCTGTCAACTGAGCCTCCAGAGTCTCCTGAGAGTTCTTGGCCTCTTGAAACTGAGTGTACAGATCATTGACTTCATGGATGCACTTGGACTTGGCAGTCTGAAGATCAGTGCTTCTGATTGCTCGTTTCACCTTGGCAAAGCAGTCATCCAGTGTAGACACGGCCTCCAGATGGAGCCTCAGATTTTCTGGAATGTCCTCAGCAATGGGCTCGAGGAAATTTTTAACCTCATCGGCGTCTCTGACTAAGGACAAGATGTCTTGACTCAGAAAGTTTGTTATGTTGCTCAGGACATCTTGGACGAGTGCCGATGGTCTTTTGGCCACTGTTCTTTTGTTCAGGAACTCGTTGACATCAAATGCATACTCGGAAGCTGAACTGATGAAAGTCTGTGTTGATTTAGATAGGTTAGCCGACCAAGGTAAAGTGTGAAGGAGGGATGAAATGAGGAATTAATTCTTCCCTGATGAGTCAGCTGATTGACAGGGTCTTGATCTGGTTGAGAACCGGATTGGCCAGCAGGATCTGGAGTTGAACCGATGAAAGTCTCATTGATTGTGTCATCTGTGAAATTACTGATCAGTCAAGGGAGGCAAGATCTGCTGGTTGAAAGGATGATTGAGGAACCTACCAATGTTGGCATCATCTGGTTTCTGGGTGTTCATGTCTATTTCCCCGGTGTCTGCATGCTCATCATCTTCCAAGGTAATAACGTTGGGGGCACTGTTGTTTGAACGTTTTCTTGTTCAGGGGAGGAGGCCTGTAGTGGCATACGAGCCAGTCAAGAATAAAGTTAATAATGATGGAAGAGCTAAAACATCTTACCTTTGGGGGAGGTGTGTTCTGCTTGGTCCTGGTTTGCCTGGAGCTGGAGGTTTCCTCAATGGCCTTTCTCTTCTCTCCTTTAGCTGAGAGGATGGTTAGTGAAGCTGCTTGGGATTTCATAAACCGAGACAATGAAGGAGCACTGTGTCCCAGGACAGTGATTGGGCCTGCTTGATGATATTGGATAGGCCTGACGTCAGGATTGGGTGTGAAGTCCTGTGGAAATTTTAAAAGAGTTAGAAATCTCATATACTAAAGTAGCGGATGACTTGTTATTGTACCTCGTTGTCAGAGCTGAAATCTGCTTGGATTTCCAGGCACATGGGATGGACTGGGCTGTTGAAGATATGATCATGCCATTCTTGCCACCAGGACTCAAAAAGAGGATGAGCATTCTGGATCAAGTGGAATGGTACTGGTTTGTGGTCTGGCAGATCTTGCCCCAGCCTGAATACTCGATGGGCCTGCATCCCTATTGTAATCTGCTCTTTGGACTGAATTTGCTCCCTGGGCCTGATGACGGTGGAAAAGATGAGTTTTGGAGGTAGCTGTCCACAACCTAATTGCCTGGCTGCTATGTTAGGGTGATAGAACTCATAGGTGTGCTTCACTTGTCTTCCCCTGTTGAATTCGGCTGGTAGGATGCAGGGTTTGATAAATGAGTTGAAGACTCTTGTGGCCATTTCATCTATGCAGCCATCATCAAAGCTGAATTTGATAGGGAAAGTGAGGTTGTCATTCTCCCTGTAAGGTAACCAGAGCACCTGACCAAAGCCCTTGAAGAATAACTTGAAGAGATTGCCAATACTTTTGTTGATGGTTATAGCAGTGGCTGCTTCCCCATAAGTTTGGCAGGCTTTTTCTGTGGCTTCTTCATCCTCAGCGAAGTTGCTGGAAGGAAAGCTGAGGTTGTCTAATGGCACGGCAACTATTTGATGCATGTATAGCTGAAGCCACATCTGGACAAACCACCAGGGGCCATTGACACAATCAATTGGTGGTAGTCTGTCTGTGTCAGCATGAGTGGCATGATACATTTGGGTGGAGATTTGATGCATCATGTGGTATATGGATCCCAGGAAGAGTTTGCCTAGAGGGATTTGTTTTCCTTTGGACAATTTGTCAGCCAGTGCAATGTAGTTGAGGGTTGGCTCGTTGGATCTCCCACAGAAGATGAATCTGCACAGCCACATGTTCAGAAAAGCCCTGTGCTCTGTCTCTGCCACTGGGCTTGACACTTTGTTGTGGATTTCAACATACTTCATCCATCCAACGCTGACATCAATAGACCTCTGGGTAATTTTCTCTAATAGTTCATCAGCATTCATGGTCGAAGTAATGTTCAAACCACTCATCATGAAGACATCAGCTAATGTGATTGTCATTATACCATGGCCGAACACAAAAGCATTAAGGGCATCTGACCAAAAATGAGAAGCTGCTATGAGCAATGGTTCATTTTTGGGCATTTCGGCCAGTGACAGTTCCAGAGCATGATGAATGTCTTGAGTTTCCCAATGAGGACCAAATTTCGCCTGGATTCTTCTATACCAGTTCCTCCAACTAGTGACCGCAGGCAAGGGCCAGTTCTTGAAGGTGTACCGCCACCTGTTCGATGAAATGACTCCATGCTTGAAGGGAATTCTGTTGGTTTCCATACTGATGATGTTGGTTGGATTGGAGTTTCCCATTGGACCCAAGAAGTAGGAATCGGGATCCGCATCACAAGGAATCAGAATTTCGTCCCTAAAGGCCTAAAAGAAGATATGTGCGGGAAAAGTTAAAAGAACCGAATGCCGATAGAAATTGACCGAATGTGTTGAAAGGAGAAGTGAGGTTTACCTCTGGAATCTCATCATGGGTCGCCATTACAGAGCTCAGGTGGAAATTGAAACTGTTGGCGATTTGGGGAGAATGCGGAGTTTGAAGCAGTGCCGACCTAGAACGCACGGTGGACTTGTGGTCAATTTCAGAACAAATGCCTTTATTCAAAAATTGAAAGGGCATGTGTTAACACATAATTTTCGCACTATGACAAGTGGGCCAGCACGGTGCAGGTTCGGGAGGAGTCACCACCTAAGGGATTCGGCAGACAGCGAACGCAGTCGGCTAACTCAATGTATTCGGCAAGGCTGTGAAGGCGACTAGTCAACGGCGAGCGGGTTCGGCAATATGACGCTGCGGTCGGCTACATCAGATTAAGGTCGGTTTGCGCCAGAAGACAACAAATGCGGCATGTCAGAAGATTTAGCAACGAGGATCTCGTCATTTTTAGCGCGCGCCGGTTATTAAGGGAAGCTTGGAGCAGAAGGCATCATATTTTAGATAGTTTCCTGATTTTGTCGTTGTAATCGTGTCCTTCTAGGACTCATAGGACACCAAGGTATAAATATAAACCCTGAGGCCATCGTAAAGACGTTCAACAATCAATACAACCAAACCGGCCCCGTGCCATCTTCGAGTCCAAGTCGTGTCGTCGTGTTCTTCGAGAGGAGCCATCGACCCGTCGACCTCCGTAAGTCCCGACAACCTTGCTATTATGTCTAGTATCGTGCGGCGGATTTAGGCATGATGCAAGTAGTCTCGTTTGTTGGTAATGGTCGTGCGGCGGATCATTACTCGATGATCGGGAAGTCTTAGTTTATGATAAGATTACGAGTAAGTACCGTGCGGTAGGCACTTACTTGGTAACCTTAGCATAAACAAGATAGTTATCGGCTCTATTAGGTTTGGCAAGATCTAATAGATTCATTAAGTTACCTTGTGTTGTACGTATTACAATGTGTATTTCATTGTAACACTTTATTGCCCAATCTAGATCTTGCTCGGTTCGGCTTCATCTTGTATAAGATCTATCCTATCCTTTCATATTTATTTTTGTAAGGCCTTTATACGATAGATCTACTGTTTGCAATAGCCGATTCGATCATATCTAGATTGCCACGTGGTGAGGGTTCATGCACGTTGAGTATGCTTGATCTATGATACAGCCAGGTGTCGTGCGGCAGGCGCAGGCTTTAGATTAGTTTAATCATGCTTAGTTTGTACATTCAATACCCATGGACCCCAACTCGGTTGTACAATCGAGATTGGTTAAGCTTTAACTCATATTTAATACACCATGCAAGTACAATTTTCATGCAAACGTATTCGGCAACTCGTTATTCACGTAACTTCGTTCATATTGCCGAATAGTCTTTGAGCTTGTTGGCAGATAGCTTTCATAGCTATATGTCGTCGTAAGTGGCTTCAGGGCCGTATATTTTGGAACTGTCTGGTCACACCCGGCATGTTCCAGCTTTGTATTTAACAGTTTCTTTCCCTTGTTAGTTGCAGGGCAAACTGACTGGCACACACCGGACTTCTGAGCACCCGGGCCACGTTCGAAGCTAGCTTTTTCGGCTTGCTGTGTGATTGGCACAGTGCGCCGCTTTTGGTGTCAACAGTTTCTAGAGAGAGAGTTAGAGCTCTACATCAAGATTAGAGTTTAGTCTAGTTAGGTTCAAGTAGAGGCAGGCGACTTCGTCGGCATATCCGGCTAGAAGCTTCGTATGAGTCTCCGGATCGTTGTCGAAGACTCGGTAATTTGTATCTTTATTCGACTTTATGCTACTTTAATATATTTCAGTTTATTCAGTTTTGGAGTTTATTCTAGTTATATATTTAATATAGATCTGATTATGATGGAGTTTATGATCAAGTTCGTAAAGTACTTAGCTTTATTCCGGATAGAGTTAAGTGGTCAAACTGGTGTAAACATGGTGTTTAGACTAAGTTTACGTGCGAATACATCCTATGTTCTGGGTCGAGAGGTAGATCGCACGAGTGACAGTCCTGTTGAGTCCTTTGTAGTCCTCCCTCCGAGTGTAGATTTTAGTAGGACGCGGTTGCAAGTTAGAATTCATTACTTTGTTCTTGATTCTAATTTAGTAATGCCCCTTGATCATGGATGATAGATTAATTAGCTATAAATGATTGTATATTAACTAGAGTAATCGCTAGGCTTAGTAAATGTGAAGTAACTTAGGATTCGAATCTCTTAATTAATCTCCTGACTCTCTGCTTGATCTATGTAGTTCGCTCTATCTCTAGAATTCCTGTTATTGTTACTATTATCATTTATCTTTACCTTGTCTTACCCGTGTTTAGACATGTGAGTAATGAATGAATCTTCACTACCTTTAAATCACATTTATCTATTGGTTCCCTGCTTCGCTGTTATCTTCGGTAGAATATAAATAACGATACCTAGATACCCTGGGTGAAATGCTGCTACAACAGGCGTATTTATCTGTGCGCTTGTGGATAAATATTTGTTTATATCTTTTGAGCTAGTGTCACTTATGAATTACATTTCTAGTGTCATGTTGGGGATGACAACTTGACATTAAGTGATGCTAGGAATGTCCTTGTACATTTCTGAGGGCTTTTGCTAGAATCAGTTCATTAAAGTTTATTATTGGCAATTGCATTAAGAAGTGTCAACACACCTCCCCTTTCAATTTCCAGTTGATTAAGTCGATTTGAGCGGATGATTTCTTGGGGATAGTCTCCTAACTATCTTGTGATCATCTTCTCCAAGTTTGGGATCAAAGGATTTTGATTTGAATCGATTTTGGGAAGATTTGGGAGAAGGGCGTTTGAAATCGCCCTCCCTGAGTGACCGCGGACAGTCCGCCACTCAGGGCACGGACAGTCCGCGCGTCTGGCTCAAGCCGGATCATTGGCTTCGCAGCTCGACTGTTCCCGTCCAGGTTGACCGGCGGACAGTCCGCCGTTGTCATCCGCGGACAGTCCGGGACTGTCCAGGGACTGTTGAGCAACCTTGTTGTTTTGTCCGTTTGGCCGGCGGACAATCTGCCACCTGAGCGCGGACATTCCGCCGTTGGGCAGACAGTCCGCGGATTGGACTCCGGACAGTCCGCGAGTTGGCTGTGTGTTGAGTTTTAGTGTGTTTGCTCTACCGACTTTTCTGTTTGATTTCTGGACTTCTCGTTTGACCCTAGAGTTCACCAAGGAACCTCTCTAGGTATCTTTGCTACTTGTTAGCATATGTATTTAGAGATTTCTTGACGTAGCCTTCCATCTACGTTCGAGGGTCGGTTTTTCAGGGTCGAACTTGAGACGGTGCTTTTGGTGTTTGGCTCGCTCTTGCTTTGGGGTGCCTCGCTGTGATCCTAGGGATCATCCACCCTCTTCCAAGGGTCGTGGGCATCACGTTTCGGTAAAAACTTTCGGGGGTTGATTTTTGGGACAAAGGCCAAAGTTTCGAGAGAAATTTTTAGGCTCCCATTCACCCCCCTCTGGTCGCCTTTCTTTAGCATTCTCGGTCCTTCAGCAATGGAAGCCAGGTGATGATTAACCCTGGGGACATGATACCGCAACCAGTGCAACAGCCGATTATGAGTAATAACATGTACTCATCGGCTACAAAAATAGCTCCTCATGCAAGGCGCATCACCAGAGACTTCAATGCACCACCATATCAATGGAGCGTAGCACCTGGTGATGTCCCTCATGGATATCATTATGTCTCAGATTTCTATACCTTGGATGCTTAGGAGAACCCGGGATATAATGGCAACACTTTCGGGGGGCAGAACATCGGCTATCAAAAGCCGGTAAACCAAATTGATCAACTGATGAGTCGGGTGACTGATCTGGTCCAGAAGCAATTTGGCTTGACGCCAAAATCTACAGTGACCGGCTACAAAAAGCCATATCCTGAATGGTTTGATCAGGTTGTTCTTCCTCCAAGATATAGAATCCCTGATTTTACTAAATTCACGGGGACCGGTTCAGTAACAACCATGGAGCACATAACCTAGTTTCTGGTCCAGCTTGGAGAGATTGTTGGTGAACAAGCACTTAAAGTCAGAATGTTCCCTCTCTCTCTTTCGGGTTCGGCTTTTTCATGGTTTTCATCTCTGCCACCCAATTCCATTCAGAGCTGGGAGGATTTGGAAGATAAATTCCATAAATACTTTGACCTTGGAGTATTGGAGAAAGGCCTAGTGGACTTGATCGATACAAGGCAAACGAATAATGAGTCTAGATGCCAGTACCTCCAAAGATTTAGGGAGATGAAGAATCAATGCTATTACTTATCATTATCAGACCCAGAGGTAGTTAGCATTGCAATTCGGGGATTGATACCTGCTATCAGAGAAAAAATTGGCTTTGGTTGTAACAGTATGGCCGATTTAACTAAAAAGGTAGCAAATATTGATGCCCAAAATCGGTACAATCAAGTCTTCAAACCCAAGAAAGTCTACAATACAGAAAGCCATTTCCTCTTGGAAGATGAAGACAATAATTCAGGAGATGAAAGTGATGAAGAAGTGGCTATTGTAGATTGGTCTTGGAAGAACAATGAGTACATGCCTTGGGCAAAAAAGCCAAGAGTGCCGAGAAAGATGTAAAGTATAGCTTTGACATCACTAAGGCCAAAAAGATATTTGACTATTTGCTAGAAAAGGGTCAAATTAAGTTGACTAGGAACCATATTATCCCATCGGCCAAGGAACTTAAAGATAAAAGGTACTGCAAATTTCATAATTCTGGTACCCATACTACTAATGATTGTCGAGTTTTCAGAGATATGATACAGAGGGCAATCGTTAAAGGAAGGATAGGTCTGGAAAAAGCCAAAGGCATGGGCATCAACGGCCATCCTTTCCCACAGAACATGGTAGCTCCAACCCCTCGAAGTGAAGTCAGGGTGTTGACTTCTGATAAAGCCAAAGCAGCTGGGACAGTTGATCCAAAGAAGCAGCTAACAGCCAGGGAATATCAGGAGATGAAAGGAAAGAGAAACTATGATCAACATGATCAACCTGAGACTTCAAAGGCCGGTGAAGCAAGAAGGCGTCCAACCGTCAGAATCTTATTGAACAAGTGGCAACGTCAGAAGGAAAGGAGCCAAATGCAAAGGGATAGGGAGTCAAAAATGGCTCGAAGAAGAAGAGTATAGGAGATCTTGTGAAGAAGGAAGACGCATCAGAGATGAAGAAAAGAATCATTGGGATTGTCCCTTCTTCAGACATTGTTGGAATGAAGGTTTAAAACTTCATATTCTTCATAATTGTCCAGAATGCAGTGATCAGTACCAAGAGTATAGGCAGTCGAGAGACAACCGCCGATTTGTACATGAAAGATTAAGGTTTGAAAATACAGATCGACGCATAAAAATGGAAATGTTCATAGTCGGCTTGGAGCAAGATTAGCCGATCATGATCATCCTTGGCAAGAGGGGCAATGGTGTCATGGTGGCTTGACCAAAAGCCAGAAGCGACGGGTTCAAAGGTTGAGAAATGATGAAGTCCAGAAGAAGAAACCCAAAGTCTGGCAAGTAAAGCAGATAGTCGATAAGGGTGAATCATCGGCTAATATCGCTGCTCTGTTCATGTTGCGTGCTAAATTTAGATCCTCTAATCAGGAAGAAGAATCTGATAATGAAGAAGCAGTTGCTCAGTGGATCTATCAAGTAGAAGAGGCCACGTTTCAAAAACCTGAAAGACATTCCCATTTGAAGGCTTTATACCTAAAAGGGTTTGTTGATGGGAGGCCTCTGAACAGAATGTTACTTGATGGAGGGGCAGTTGTTAATTTGATGCCATATGCCACTTTTAGAAAGCTTGGCAAGACCACTGAGGACTTGACTCAGACCGATATGAGGTTGACCGACTTTGCTGGCAACGTATCAGCTACTAAAGTGCTATATGTGTCGAGTTGACAATTGGCAACAAGAGTATGCCGACAACTTTCTTTGTAGTCAATGCAAAAGGATCCTACAGTGTGCTTCTTGGAAGGGATTGGATCCGCGCCAACTGTTGCATTCCGTCTACCATGCATCAGAATGTGATTCAGTGGATCGGTGACACTGTGGAAGTGATACCGACCGATTCAACTGTTAGTGTTGCTTATTTAGACCCTGATGTTTGGAACTTTGATAACCTAGAGTGCTTTTCCAGAAGAATTCTCGAAGAAGACTTTCTCAAGACAATTGATGAAAGTCAACAGACGATCGAAGCAATCGGCTTCAAAAATGTTCTGGTGGATTAACTTGCTAACGGCGATTCACATCGGCGCCAATAAGCTAAGGCCGGTGTTGTGTCAAGATTATTTGTTTTGGAATTAGAACAAAAGGTCAATTTGCTTGATTTTATAGCCGATACTAATGTATCGCCTTTAGAACAAAAATAGCCGATATGTATGTATCGTCTTTTGTTTTTTAATTGATAGCCGATACTAAGTATCGTCTTTAGAACTTTCATCAAAAGAAAAGCTCAAGCAATGCAGTGCAAGGAATGTCAAGCAAACAATATTTAACAAAATTATTTAGCCAGATGATGTAGGGGCATACTTGTTGTTCAGTTTGTATGGCCACCAGGCCGGATACACCAAAAGAGACATTAAGAACGCAAACTAATCTAGATGAAGCCTGTTCAGGAGGTCCTCCAGGTGCGATACCTCTGTCACGGCGAGCCCCAGGGGTTGGAACTCCTCCACAACCTCCCTGAAGTCTTCCCTCGTCCTGGCACCGACGAAGGAGGGAGAGATTTCCCCAGAGATTTCAGCACCGCTGAGTTCGGCTCTAGCAAGGGCAAAGGTGGCACCATGGCAGATAGCATGGAGGGTCAGCTCCCTGATGCGCGTCCCGACGTCATCCAGGCGAGTCCTCAGGTTGTCTCCCCGAGCGTTCACGAAATCGGCGATCGCCGTGGCTCGCCCAGGGAGCCAGTCGAGTTGTTGTTGGAGTTCTACAGTTGGATAAAAAGACTAAGTTCAAAAGGGATAGCGGATTCAATTAAATCAAAGAACAAATCGGCTGAGTATTTAAACAAGCAGTTGCCAACAGATTTACTAGTACGGTTGTACAAAGGTAATTGAAGTGATGAGTTGGAGGATTTCGAAAAATGTACCAGCAACCCTGGCGTCGGACGCCTCTAAGTGCTCAAGAGCACTATTGAGGCGAGCGCGGAGGACTTCTCGCTCCTCCACTAGGTGGGCGGTTCGACGGCGCTCCTCCTCTAGGAGGCGTCGGGTGTCGGCGACACCCCGGATGAAGTCCCATGCGTCATCGTCCAATGCTAGCCCGTGTCCCTTAGGGTTGGCTAGGCTCTTGGCCGTCTACCGAAGGAGGAGGACTGCGGAAAGGTTAGGGTTTTTCCTCAGATAAATGAAGAATTTCGGAGCATAAAGAAGCGCTAAAGAGAAGAATCATTACCTAAGCACATGGCGACGGGTCGCCGGAGGGCCATCCACGGACTCTGATGCCTCCGCGGGGCGTTTGACGCAGTTGTTCGCCATTGCTTTGATCGCCGAGGAAGGAAAGGTAGTCGGTGGATGAGGATAGCAAAGGCCGAAAAGTAAAGCAATGAATGCATGGTGTGTTTGAGAAGCCGTCGTTTCGTATTTATGAGTAAGACTCGAGAAGGTGAAAAGGCGTCGGTTCGGGGGCACCCTCAGATCCAGATGATAAGGTGAATCGACTAAATGGGCCGTTCTGGTACTAATCGGCTAAAGGATAAGTCATCTAGATGATATCGGCTAAAGATAGCTGATAAAGCTACAAGTGTTAAATGAAGACAGAGTATCATGGCGCCAGTCAACCTATGAAGAATGTTTACAGAAGAAAGGTTGGGAAATCAGGAATTACAGATGATCAGAGTCACATATTTAGCACAGATTTCAATGCATTCAAAGCATTTAAGCAGATAGCATCTATTTCGTCGATCTCTTTCTGATCTTCTTCGATGGAACCTGGGATCGGTTTCTTCTTGGCTTTGACGTCCTAAAGCTCATCATGAAGAATTGCTATCTTTTTCTTGTGCTCACGAAGAGCAATAGGGATGTTCTCCAGGCTATCTTTCTTTGACTTGATCTGTTCATCGATAACTTGGAGCCTGCTCAGCAACTCATTCCTCTCGGCTTCCAGAGATGACAGGTTGTCGATAAGGACGGTGGAGTCTAAATTTAGTTGATCTATGGCGTCCTTTTCAGCAACCATATCAGAAATGCAGCGTTGCTCACGTGCTGGTAGGTGTACTTGAGCCTCACGTGCCTTGAGTTTAGCTTTGGCCTTAAAGAACTTTGACTCAAGAAATCCTATATGAGGAATAGAAGACAAAGTTTCTTTTAGTTCTTTTGGTATGTCGTCCTTGATCAGATCGAAGATATCCCTGATTCCCTTTGCATCCTGCACCAAGCCGGTTATATCGACCTCCAGGAGAGGGATTAGTGTTTGAAGCCGAATCTTGACTTCTTCAGATAGATCTCTTGGTGGTCTAGGTGCAGAAGCTTCCTCTTCATCCATGTAGTCTTTCAAATTAAAAGGGATGATGGGGGAAGAAGGCTGTCCTTGCTCCTACACAGATAAGTGTATAAATAATTGCAGACAGGGAAATATTGAAAGAAGAAGTAGTGTTGATTAGAGCACCTGATCGAGTGGGTTAATTTGAAGCTCAAGGGGAGTTGGAGAAGTCTCAGGAAGTGCATCTGAAAGAAAATTTTCATCAGTTTTCAAGAACATCCACCGAGGAAAATGGAGCCATCAGCTAAAAGGTATACCTGGTTGAGGAAACTCTTGATCAATATCAGGAAGAGGAAGTGCTTCAGATTCTATATTCTGCGTATCAACCTGCTCCTGGGGCAACTCAATATTATGAGTACCAGCCTGTTCCTGGAAATCAAAAGATAAAAGGAGTTACAGATTTGGTGATGAGAATCAAGGGAAGCAGATTTTTACCTCTGTATTGACATTTTCTATCAAGGATTAGCTACTGTCAGAGGTGTCTTTCTTCTTCTTGGATACGACCTTAGCAGTTGGCTTGATAGTTTTCTATTTCTTGGAGAAGCCAGCTTCCTTTATAAAGGTGCTAAGGATTTGATCATCTGAAGCATCAGAAACTTTCCTCTTCATCAGAGTCTTGATGGTGGGAGCATCACAACCAATTCTTGGGTTTCGACACCATATGGTATAATTTATTTTTCGAGGATTCAAGGTGACCAAATCCTACAACAATTTGGCACATGATATCAGAGGTGAACAGATGGTAAAGATATAAATTTGAGGACAAATTGAGTTGTACCTCGTCAGTTGCTTGGAAGTCTGAATCCAACTTCAGACAGTAAGTAGCCATAGCTTCACTAAAGAGATGAATACTCCACTGTTGCCACCAGTCTCAAAAGGAAACTGAAGAAAAAGGCCTGAGTTCCATTCCTTGACCATCTTCAGGGAAACAGATTGTTCCAATTGGAGTATTCTGTTATACTCTAAGGCAGAGTCTACTGCTTCCTTTGGCCTGAGTTTATCAGCAAAATAAAGGGATGGGGGCACTTGGCCAAAACAAATTTGTCTGGCTGCCATGACAGGATGATAGAATTCATAGGACATGGGAGGTTTTTCTCTACCATGCCTAATTTTAGTTGGTAGGAGACAAGGTTTTATGATCTGATACAAAATCTCCAGACCCTCATCATCACATTCTCTTTGGAACCTGAAGGTGTATGGGTTCTCAAAATCTGTGATATCTAGATACTGAAACCAGTCGAAGATGGCGGCAGGGAATCCCTTGTAGAAGATCTTGAAAAAGAAGCTAGCTGATTCATCGACAAATATCATAGCAGTAGCTTCTCCAAATGAAGTGCATCTTCTCACTTTAGCATCATTGGCCAATAGCTTTTCTTGGCTGTCTGGGTATAGTTTTGGGAAGGACAAGGTCCTCAAATCTAGGGTTATCAACCTGTGAAGGTGAAGGTTAAGCCAGAGTTGAAGCAACCACCAGGGACCTGTTATTGATGGGATGCATTCATTTTTCATCAAGCTTTGAGCTGTTTTATTCAACATACCATACAAGGCGCCTAGAAGATACTTTCCCAAGGGTATGTCTGAAGTCAAAGGCAGTTTTTCTGCCAGAGCCAGGAAGTTGGAGGTTGGACCACAACTCTGCCCATAGAATAAATATTTCTCCAGCGACATGTTCAAGAAGATGGTGTGCTCTCATTCTGAAACGCTGGACTGTGGAGTGTTGAAGGAAGCAATATAGTTGGACCACCCACTAGATTTTAGGTTTCCAAGCTTAATGGAAGGTTTGACCTGAAAGCTATAAGGGTTGATTGATCCAGTGATGTTTAAGCCGGTCAACATGTGCACATCGGCTAAATTGGGGGTCATGGTCCTTGTTTGAACATGAAAGTATTGAAAGTACCCGACCAGAAGTAGCAGGCAACCTTTAGCATTTGCTCGTAACTCTTCATGTCGGCTAAGGACAAAGTGATACACTGATCTAGACTGCGAAGAACCCAATCTGACTTTTTCTTGGCTTCTACCTTGATCAGCCAGTCTCTCCAACCCGGAATAATCGATGGCCAGTTCCTGAAGGGAGTTTTGCCCCAATGCTTTGAAGCGAAATCTGAATTCTTGAACGGGGCTCTCTATGTTTCAGCAATAATGACTTCAGTAGGGTCGAAATTGCCTACTGGACCAAGAAAGAAGTCGCTTGGACTGTCTTGAATTGGGATGAGGATCTGGTCGTGAAGCGCCTGAAAAATTCAAATGTGAGGGAAAATACGAAAGTAAAGTATCATCGGAGAGAAGGGATGATAGGAGACCCGAAATTTACCTCAGGAATAGAATCTTGAGTCGCCATTTGACTTGTGGAAGCACTAAATTTGAGTTCTTAAGAGATTTTTCCTTGAATCGAGTGGCGGCGGATTTCTTTGGAGGTTAGGGTTTGAGAATAGTCCTGAGAGAAAACAATAACGGTTGGGAAGAAAGCTTGGCTGGTCGACTAAAGAGAAGGTTAGTCGATCAAACCCTAAGGAAAGGAGAATGACATTTTTGGAATAAAATGAATTTCATCCCAAAATTGGGGGGGTATGTGTTTACACCGGATTTTGGACCGAGAAGATTATTATTTTTTGAACATAAACGGCTGATTTATTGAGGAAAAAGATCGGCCAAAAAATAAAGAAGCTTGTGTGGGTCAAGCGTGACCAGAAGGATTCATGTGGACCAGCGCGACGGGCTTCAAAGACGTCTCGGGCTCAACCAAGGAGTTCAAATCTGAGTCATCTTTTATTTTTGCCTATTATGTAACCTAGTCGTGTTAGAACAGGAGACAACCGAGTTATAAATAGTTAGAAACTCGAATTTTGTAATCATCATCCAATCAATCAATACATCGGCCCTCGGCCAAAACCCTAGGAGTAGGAGTAACGTAGATCTCGGCGAGACCTTCAATCAGGCAGGACTACATCGACATCGACCGACCTCCGGTTTGCTTGTAAGTTTCACCAATGGCTTGTGTCATCGTGTAATAAGGCTGTATTTGGCATCGACCAAACTCTTGTTAAACTATGACATGGCTAGTTATCGGTTAAAGCTCGTCTTTTGTAAGACTGTCTTGACTCTGATCAATCTCTTACTTCAGTCGATCTTGACTAGTTATCGGCTCTATTGGTGTGGCAAGCTAGTAGCTTCATTAAGTTACCAATGTTGTTTTATGCTTTATTTTTGTTTCTTTATGTTTTAAACAACATCTTGCCTAATCAAGATTGACAAAGTAGTTTAAGCCTAAAAGATGCTTCATTTCGGCTGTTTTGAGGTTTATACGCTCACAACAGAGAAAATAGCCGATTCAAGCCTTTCATCGACTATTTTGTCAATTTTGGTTGTTACATGTTGTGCGTTCCAGATACCCGATAAAACCATGATCTGATTTGAGAGCGGATAGATTTGATCTAGCATGTCTATTACGGCTGTATTTTCGAACCCCACTGATATATATAATAGATTAAGTCTATTTATTTTTAGATTAAATCATGGTTTTGATGGGTAGATCTTGTTCATGCCTCATGGATCCTGAATCGGCTAAAATAATCGATCCAGTTATGCTTTCTTTATAATGTGTTCTTTTAAGTGACTTGGAATTAACGGATCTACTATTTGCATGAGACGTGATTTAGCTTGGTCATCATTAAGGTTGTATGGAGACACCCCACTGTTGATGTTTAAGCTATTTTATCGATCTATTTATTATTATGGCTGCATGGAAACACCCCACTGTTAATGGATAGAATTGCTCGTGCATTTAGTCGATAAGTTGGTTTCATGTCACTTAGATGTACATATAGATCTTTATTTTGTCAATATCTTCCAAGCTCATCGGCTGTTTGTTTATTATGAACACTCTTTTACACATGTCATAGCCGTTATGCTTCATATCTTTTTCAATACCTTTTATGCAATCTGCTGGGAGTTGACTTTGTAGTCAAAATCCTAAAGACAAATGGCTATATCAGAGCCATATAATTTGGAACTATCTAGCACCAAAACCGGCAGGTTCCATAATTTGACAGACTTTTCTTCTCCTTGTCAATTACAGGTCAAATTGACTGGCACGCCTGAAGTCGATTTCGCTAATATTCGGCTCCACCATACGTTGAATGTTCAGGAGGTCAGGACCTTGCTCCGCACCCCTCTGAGGACCGTGTGCACGAGTGCGTTGGCGTGACTAACCGAGATTTTATGTCAATAGCTTCGACAAGCGAGAGCACATGGGGATGTGCGTTGCATCGGCCGAGTCGGGAGGAAGACGATGGCGTCATGGCACTTGGAGGGAGGTCGGACACGGGCTTGCGTGCGACGCAAGTGCCGTCGGCCGAGTCAAGAAGGAAGGCGAAAGCGTTGTGCCCGGCGTGGAGGCTGGACATGCATCGACATTAGTGTCGGTGGTTGGGGTGTGCGAACCACATCCCGTCTACGGCGCGGGTTCGGTAGCTGAGCCTCAAAAAGCTACCCTCGATAGTTTCCGAGTTTGGGCCTCAAAACTTGGGGTGGCTGGTTTTCGAGTTTGGGCCTCAAAACTCAGGGTGGACGGTTTCCAGGTTTGGGCCTCAAAACCTGGGCTGACAGGTTTACCGGTTTGGGCCTCAAAACCGGGCGGAGGTTCCTATGCAGAACGGTCGATGCGTGGCGGCACTGAGAGGCTTGCGTTGCGGCGAAGCTATCGGTGAGGAAGGCGCGGTGGTCAACGTGATGACACATGGCGGCATCCTGCAGCTTGCATCGAGGCAAAGCGAAGATGAGAAGGCGCGTGGCCGTCGGATGAAAACTGACCGGTTTTACCCCTAGGGGGTATTTGGGGTTAGTGCTTCATGTTAGGGCATTTGTGTCTTTTGGACGTGTGCCTATATATATGTGAGGGGGCTGGTTAGGGCAGCCCATCCTTGGGGAAGTGTTACTCTCATTTTGTTCATTTGAGAGGAGGCTAGGGTTAAAGAGAGGAGTGACTCTTATTCTTGAGCTTTTCGCCATCCACGCTTTCTGTTGTGAGGAGTGGCTTGTAACCCGACACAGTGTGCTACACAATTCATCATCCCGTAGCAATCCAAGGATCAATTTCTTACTCTTGTGTTGGCTGAAATTTGGATCTATTCGCGTTTTTGTTCTTCACGTTTTGTTTTTTCCCTTCTCGGAGATTTGCTTCGTTCTCCCTCACCGAGCGACGATTTGCGATTCCGTTTGAATCATATTGTTCTATGTTGTGAGCTCCTTCTTTCCACCGAAGGATTTCCCCTCTAACCTCACGAGCACATAGATCGGGTCGAAATCACGTTCATTCTTCGTTCTTCCCCTGTTTTAGTGTTCTTCGGATTTCTCATGGATTATTTGGTTTGAAGCGATGATATCCTAGGATTAGCTTCCCAACACGTAGAAGAACACTTGGGAGAAGTTTGATTGCAGCCTCGTTCGATTTGGTGAAGGTCCAATCGATTTTGGTTTTGTCACGAGCTGTTTTTGGACTTTCTGGGCAGTGGCGGACTGTCCGCCCCTAGGTGGCGGACTGTCCGGCCATCGGGGTTTGGCCAGACCGGATCAACCCAGCGAGCACTGTACTCGGTCACTTTGACCGGCGGACAGTCCGTCATATAAGGCGCAGACAGTCCGGGAGTCGAGCAGAGGCAGTTCAGTAGCTTTGCTGTTTTTGCAACTTGACCGTCGGATAGTCCGCCACGGTTTCACAGACAGTCCGCCCCTGGCGCGAACAGTCCGGGACCAGTAGTCCAAATAGTCTAGGAATCTGCTGTAGGTTGCGTTTTAGTGCGTTTGCCCTCCCGGCTTTTCCGCTTCATTTCTGGACTTCTCGTTTGCTCCTAGAGTTCACCTAGGAACCTCTCTACCTATCTTTTCTACGTGTTAGCATAGGTATTTAGGGATTTCCTGATGTAGCCCTCCATCTACGTTTGGGAGTGGGTCTTTTGGGTACGAACTTGACTCAAAGTTTTAGGAGTTTTGGTTTGCACTCTTGGGTGGTGCCTCGCTGTGATCCTTGGGATCGTCCACCCTCTTTCCGAGGGTCGTAGGCATCGCGGTTGAGTCCGAAGCTTTTGGGGTTGATTTTGTTGGGACAAAGGCCGTATTTTTGAAAGAAATTTTTAGGCTCCCATTCACCCCCCCTCTGGTTGCCTTGCTTTAGCATTTTCGGTCCTTCAATTGGTATCGGAGCCAGTTAAGGATCTCCCTACCTTAACCGGTTCCGGATCCGCGAAGGTGACCTTTTAGAGTGGTTTGGCTTCCGACGTGGTTTGTCGAGGTGTTGAGCTTTTGTTTGGCTAACACTAACGGTGCTTTTGGAAATGGCATCTAGTTCTTCTTCCAGTGTGTCTTTGTCCTCAGGTTTGAATCATGGACGTGCGATCGAGGATGACATTTTCGGAAGAAGGAGGAGTGCGGCTCTTGAGGCAGAATGTGAGGTGGATGCTTTGCTGGACTTCCTAGGAGATGATGAGCATTCAACGGAGGATCGTATTCGTGAACTTGGCAAGGCCAAGAAAGGTACACTTCTCGCTAGTCTTTTGATTTTGTCCCTACAATATGAAGCTTGGTGTGATGATAACGTTAGATATGATGAGCTTTATGATACCTTGCATAGGAAGATTGAGAAGTTGAATTGCTCCATCACTACGTTAAAATGTGGCCTTTTTCATTGGAAGTCTAGTGCATCTTTACCTTGCACCTCTTGTAGTGACATGGTTAGGAAGAATGATGAGCTAGGCTTTTCTGTTCCTAGCTTAAAATCTAAAAATGACATGTTAAAATCCAGTGCTTCCAAACCATGTCTAGTTTGCATTGACTTGCACAAGGACCTTGATTGTGCTAAAACTGAGATAGCCTTGCTAAAGTCAAATGCTTTGTTACCATGTGTTTCTTGTGAGTCTTTACATGATGATATTAATAAACTAAAATTGACTCACACCACATGTGTAGATGAACTTGAGCATGCTAGGGCTGAAAACGATGAGATAAATGCTAGGACTTGTAGCTCATGCTCTTTGAATAAAAATGCTTGCCTTACTTCTTGTGCTATTCATGATTCTTTGCTTGATGTGAATGGTGATGTTTCTTCCATTGATTTCATGTGCACATCATGCATTGATTTAGAAAAAGAAGTTTTGGCTTTGAAAGCTTTGCGCGATGATATGAGCGCCAAGTTGGTTGAGGACAATGATATGAGTGCCAACCTTAAAAAAGAAATTGAACTCTTGCGTACCACATATGCCAAGTGCATTGACAAGGAGATGGAAAACTTGAGAAACACTCCTTGTGGTACTCGTGATCGCCTCATGTTTGAGAATGGGGTTTTAGGTAAAATATGCAAGAGTCTTTGTGCTATGTCTTTTGATTCACGCAATTCATGCAACTCTGAAGTTGGTGTTTCCAAGTTTGCATCTTTGCAACCGGAGTTGAGTTCTTGTGTTGCGCGTGAGTCTTTTGACTGTAGCATTAGTGTCAAGGTTTCAGATAGCTCTTTCATAGCTACTCCCAACCTTGTTGTTTCTTCGAGTGATGTCCAAGGGACTTCTCATGACAAGGGTGCTTCTCATATTTTTGGAAATTGTGCTCCCAATCCAATTTTCCATTGCACTTTTTGCAAGAAAGATGGACACTCATTCAATTTTTGCTTTCGTCATGTCAAACACGAGCGACGTATTCGAGCTAAGGCTTTTAGGAAGCCGCGTAGCATTTTCCATGGCACGTGTGCTCCTAGTGTTGGCACCAAGTTGAATGTTGATGCTTCTTGTTCTAAGCCCTAAGGGACTTCTCACTTGTCGGAGAATGGTGTGCCTTCCAATAGGCCTTTGTACCATTGCTCTTTTTGTGAGAAAGATGGGCATCAAGAAATCTTTTGCTGTCGGCGTGCCAAACGCTTGCGCCAAGCTCGCTCTTCTAGGAAGTTGGTGGTTCATGGCCCTTCTCATGGCATGAACGCTTGTGCTCCTAGTAAGAAGCCCCTCTTTGTTGATGGGTTTTATGACTCCTTTTCTAGTGGGTTAGGTCATGATCGTGGACATGCCTCTAGTGCTTCTTCTCTTGGTCCACGTCATGCTTCTCATGGTGCTTCTATTGGTTCTTCTACAAAAACCTTGGAAGACGTTTGCCTCTTTTCCCATGGTACGACTCATTCTTCTCCTCGAGTTGTCCTTTTGAGGAATGCTTCCAAGGATGTTTCAAAACCAAATTTGAACCATCATTTGCATCATGCTAACCCACATGATAAGTTGAGTGCCCCTTTGAGAGTTGTGACCAATTCTTGGGCTCCCAAGTATATGCTTGCTAACCCTTCGGGATCCAAGACTCAAGTTACATTGCCCTCTTGTGTGTAGATATGAGGACGCGGGGTGGAGAACATGCGCCTGATGGGCCTTGGTATTTTATATATGACCAAGATTTGATGTTCTCTACACCCTGCTTAGAATTGCCTCCAAAGATGCTTTTACTACTCAGTGAGCTTTCTTATACACTCATACCTTGAACATCCATGTTCTATTTCTTGTGGTATGAGATGGACTTTCATGTGCTCACTTGTATAGTTCTTGTATGTACATTTTCTTTTGTATCATGTTTTGTTTAGTCTAGCATGTGCTATCTTCTGTATCATATGTCATGCTAGCTTTGTGTATAGCCTGGTGGATTAGTCAATTTTCATGCTAGTATGTGATCCTCATGAACATTATGCCATGCTTTACCATACTTCTCCATGATCTTTACATGTAGAGGTATGATGTTCATTAGGTATCACATTTCAGGTGCCTGTTTTGGTTAGCTACATGTACCCTATTGACATGTTTAGTTTGAGCACTAGCCTTTCCACAATTTTATCATGTTACATGCTTCTGGATCTATTGCTATCATTATCATGCATTGTAGCATGTGTTAAGGTTTAGGCTGTGTTTGGGTTGATCATGTCTCTAGGCTGCATTTTGCTCCACAGTGGTTTATCTTGTTGCATGGTAGTCTAGTCTAATTTGGATTCAGATCTTCTTGCGGTATCATTCATAGGTAGACCTCTTTTTGTTGAGAGTTCACCTTATGCTTATTATGTGACTAACCGTTTTGTGGAGACCTTGAGGTCACTCTGGACAAGACAATGCCTTGTGTTTCTTCTGCCTTTGTGCTTGCAGGAGAACAAGAGCTTGGAGAGGGCATTTCGGCTCACGGAGTCGATCCCACTTCTTCCATGACTTGGGGTTCCGTTCGAGCAGCTCTCCAGCGAGCACTAGCTACACCTGTGGGAGCGACAGCATCAGGCGAGGGGGAGACGACTTCGGCGCGGTAAGCGCCCCGGAGATTTCAGCATATTCAGGCGTCCCCTCGGGTTCCACACAAGCAGGAAGTCAAGCGCATCATGAGGTACCTCCGACACACTTCTGAGTTCGGGTTTGGTACTCTTCTTCTTCGACCCCTTTGCTTTGTGGTTTTTCCGATGTGGATCTTACTGGCTGTTCGCTTGAGCGTTTCTTGGCTCTTCGCTTGTGAGTTTGGTGTGTGTTTCCCTTTTAGTTGGGGAAGCATTTTGCTTGTTGTATCATAGTTTGACTTCTCTGATACCCTTTTTGCTTTGGGTTTCTGTTGTTAGGCTAGTTTTTGCTTTGATTTTGATAGACTAGCTTTTGCATGCATTTCATCAGGTATTTAGTGCATTTTAGAGCTTCATGCTTAGAGCAATGAGAATGAGATTATGCTCTTTTTGGTATGCCCTGTTGATTCATGATGATGCTTGTAGCTTAGGCTCTTTTTGATCACTTGATACATGTTATGAGCTAAGCTATTTTTGCAAATGGTGAACTTGATTAATCAACTATGAAACCTTTAATTTGTTCACCATTGAGAGTGGCAACTAGCATGGGTAGGATGTGTTGAGATCACTTGTGCTATCTTTTGTATGCTAGGTTGCTATGTCTCTTGCACTGATTTATTCACTTGCTTGGATTGTTCATATTTACCCTGTGCTTAAAATTTGATCCAAGTCTAGTGAAATGGAAAGATCGAGATGGGATTGCATGTTTTAGCACATCACGGTATCGAGACCGTTTCTCATTGCACATTTGAGTTAAACTTGAGCCGTGTAGTGTAAGACCGAAACCGGTGCTTTAAGCTTCTGATTGCTTTTCTTGCATAGGCTTAGCCTAGTTGAAAAGTCAGGCAATGACCATGCTTTCAACCTCTCACAATCACATGCTTTAATATGAACTTGTGTTAATACCGCTGCAATCTCTGATAAAATTTGAAAATAACACAAGTGTAGCAAAGGCTCAAGATGATTGAACTTTGCTAGGGGTAGTTCACCTTTTATACTTGAGTTAGCACTTGGTAGATCTCTTGTCTATTCATGCACTTGAGTTAGTGGTGAACTCTTTTTCAAATGGCTTAAAACTGCTCATGTGCTTAATTGTTCATATTTCGTATTCATTTGATCAGCTTGAGCCTTTGCTAGCATTTGTATTGGTTGCTACACTTTCAGGGCAGCACCCTTTTGAGCATCTTTTCATTCTTATTGCTATACACTTCAAGCTGTTGCATTGCACATATCATGCATTTTTAGCTTAGTGTACATACCCCCAGCTCCGACACACTTCGTGGTCACTTTCAATGTTTTTCACTACCCCCATATGCTTTTGATTGATGACTTGTCTTGTGTTTGTGTCAACTTTGTGGAGAAATTTCAAAACCCCTCAGCATGTTCCCTTTTGTCAAGGGGGAGAAGCTATTTGCAAAAGGGAGCTTGTGTGTTGGCACAAATGGGAGAGTCATGCATTTTTGGGGAGAGCTTTGAGCTAGGGGGAGTTTAGTTCTTTTATGATCTTTTAATTGGTATCCTTTTTGTGCCTCCATTTGTAACAAGTGTTCAGTTGGTATGTAGTGCATTTGGTGTCCTGAGTTTTGATGCATAGCCTTTGTGTATAGGCTTGCCTTCAGGGGTAGTCGCTTTTGCTTTGCTGTTTCTCCACTTGCTCCGGGTGGTTGTGTTCCAATTGGTATTGAGCTTCTCTTTGTGCTTTTTCTCAATTGGTATCGAGCCTGCTAGTCGTGTTGAGCCATTTTGCCTCTATCTTGAGGGACTAGCAGTCTTTGGTGATTTGAGCCTTTTGAGCTAGTGGTGTTGAGCCTTTTTTGCCTCTTCTTGAGGGCTAGCTCATTTTTGACTTGGTTGCGTCAAGCCGTTCCCCATGTCTTTGGGAACCAAGTCTTTCACTCCTTGTCTAAGTTTTCACTCTTTTGTGGAGTTTTGCTCAGATTTTGCTTAGTTGCGTTGAGCCGTTGCCCATGTCTTTGGGGACCAAGTTTTCGTTTTTGGTATCTCAAACCATCTCTTGTGAATAGTTTTTGTCAAATTCAATCATCAAGGGGGAGAAATTTTGAAACCCAAGTGGATAAGAACCTTGGTTTCTTTTTGTGATGATTGTTTGACAATTTATTTGAGATTGGTTTTTTAGTGCCTTTTGGGATTCATGAAACTCTTGTTTTCACTTGACTCTTCGTTGCCCGCTTTTCCCGTTTGTTTTGGGACCGAGAGCTTTTATTTGGAATTTTCATGATCCTTGTGTTTGCTTTTGCTTGGCTTTTGGGCACTTGAATGAGGCTTGCCTTCGAACCCTTCCTTTATGGTTTTATTGTTAGTCAATGCATTCATCAAGGGGGAGATTGAGAACATATATGATGAATGATTGACATTTGTGAGGAAGGTTTGAGGCATTTCCTGGTTAAGTCTTATTTCATATGAGCTTAATGTTTTTGACTAACCGGTGGCGTTGAGTTGTGTTGTTTCATGTGTTGGTGTGCGTGTGCAACATGTGTCTCTTGGCTGTGTTGATGTGTAGGTGTTGAGCTCGGATACAATGGTCGATGGCAAGGTGAAGGTCAAGTAGAGACGTGTCGTGCCGACGGACCTGGAGCGGTGAAGGATGGGCGTGTCGTGCGACGGACGTGCCATGCCGATGTACCCAGAGCGGTGAAGGGCGAACGTGAGGCTTAGACCGACGGACCGGAGGGCCGAAGGACCAGCTGTGGTAGCTGGCACTTGGCTTCAATAAGCGAGAGCACATGGGGATGTGCGATGCATCGGCCGAGTCGGGAGGAAGACGATGGCGTCATGGCAGTTGGCGGGAGGTCGGACACGGGCTTGCTTGCGGTGCAAGTGCCGTCGGCCGAGTCAAGAAGGAAGGCGAAAGCGTTGTGCCCGGCGTGGAGGCTGGACATGCATCGGCATCGGTGCTGGTGGTTGGGGTGTGCAAACCACATCCCGTCTATGGTGCGGGATCGGTAGCTGAACCTCAAAAAGCTACCCTCGACAGTTTCCGAGTATGGGCCTCAAAACTCGGGGTGGCCGGTTTCCGAGTTTGGGCCTCAAAACTCGGGGTGGACGGTTTCCAGGTTTGGGCCTCAAAACCTGGGCTGGCAGGTTTACCGGTTTGGGCCTCAAAACGGGGTGGAGGTTCCTATGCGGAACGGTCGACGCGTGGCGGCACTAAGAGGCTTGCGTTGCGGCGAAGCTATCGGTGAGGAAGGCGCGGTGGTCTACGTGATAGCACGTGGCGTCATCCTGGAGCTTGCGTCGAGGCGAAGCGAAGGATGAGAAGGCGCGTGGCCGTCGGATGAAAACTGACCGGTTTGGACGGTTTTACCCCTAGGGGGTATTTGGGGTTAGTGCTTCATGTTAGGGCATTTGTGTCTTTTGGACGTGCGCCTATATATATGTGAGGGGGCTGGTTAGGGCAGCCCATCCTTGGGGAAGTGTTACTCTCAATTTGTTCATTTGAGAGAAGTCTAGGGTTAGAGAGAGGAGTGGCTTGTAACCCGACATAGTGTGCTACACAATTCTTCATCCCGTTGCAATCCAAGGATCAATTTCTTACTCCTCTTGTGTTGGCTGAAATTTGGATCGATTCGCGTTTTTGTTCTTCGCGTTTTGGTTTTCCCCTTCTTGGAGATTTGCTTCGTTCTCCCTCTCCGAGCGACGATTTCCGATTCCGTTTGAATCATATTGTTCTATGTCATGAGCTCCTTCTTTCCACCGAAGGATTTCCCCTCTAACCTCACAAGCACATAGATCGGGTCGAAATCGCGTTCGTTCTTCATTCTTCCCCTTTTCTAGTCTTCTTTAGATTTCTCATGGATTAGTTCATTTGAAGCGATGATATCCTAGGATTAGCTTCCCAACACGTAGAAGAACACTTGGCAAAAGTTTGATTGCAGCCCCGTTCGATTTGGTGAAGGTCCAATCGATTTTGGTTTTGTCGCGAGCTATTTTTGGGCTTTCTGGGCAGTGGCGGACTGTCCGCCCCTAGGTGGCGGACTGTCCGCCCCTAGGTGGCGGACTGTCCAGCCATCGGGGTTTGGCCAGACCGGATCAGCGCAGCGAGCACTGTGCTCATTCACTTTTGTAACACCTCTGGTGTTAAGCTAGCATGACATCATCGTCTCATTATGCATAATCATCTCATGAGCATAAAGCATTCACATGTTGCTTTCTTTTTCATATAAAGTGTCATTTCATGTGTTAATATGCAAATAGACATACAATGATGTACTGTTGTTTGGCTTTTTTTGGAGTGGTTTGGCTTTCCTAATAGTTTGACCTTGTTGAGAAGTCAAAATGAGGCCATGTTTATGTTGGTCATTTTGGCTAATCAGGTTTCTAAACCCTAGTCAACCCTATGGAGCTTACGGAGTCCTTTTGTTTCACTAACTAAAACCTTCTTGATAGAAGCTTTGCATGGCTGAGTGCCCTTAACCAAAAGTGTGTAGCTTTTTGAGTAGAACAAAAGTTGTTTTTGGGTCAACTCATGAAAATGAGTTTAACTTGGTGTTTTGAGGCCCACAAGGCAGAAAAGGGTGAGTTTTGGACTTGGAAATTTTCCTAAGTCCTAAACTGGAAACCAGTTTCCGCCTAGTGATGTTTAGCGTTTTCCCGAGCAAAATCCGAGCCAAACCATTGACCAAGCTTATAACATTAGTTGTAGATTTCGTGTAGCTCTGACCAATGGTGCAGTCGGTTTAGTGTTTCACCGAGTGGTTAAGAAGTTAAGCGTGCTCAAAGTCAGGCTGTCAGTCGGCCATCAGCCAACTGAATCAGCTGATTCAGTTTGAACGGCCGGCTTCAGTGGCCGACGGTGTCGCGGAACCGTCCTGATTATAAGAACTCAATAATGTGAACTCGCTAGGGTTTCTGCCCGATCTTTTGATGAGAAGCGGGGGATAACTTGATTGGTGGATGGAGATGACGTTCACGTCCTGACTACAGCCCTCAAGACCGCGCCTTAGCAACCGATACACCACGTCCAATAGCCGTCACGATCTTGTGGAGCGTGACAACCAGCCCCTAGGGCTCCCGTCCTGCAAGCAATCGAAGAACTAGCAAGAACGAGGAAACAAGCACTGAATTGCAAGATGAAATTGAAGGTTCCAAACTGAATCTTAGTCAATAATGGGGTTCCGAATACAAGGAGACGGGCGGCTGGTCCAGCACGCGCGCCAACAAGCAAGTAGCGAAGACTAAACTTGATCTAAACAAAACCCAACCCGACCATGGTGGCTCTAGAGGGATATAAGTAGATGAATTGATGACCAAAGGGGTGTTGGGGTCGTCCTCCAACCCTAGAACGCGTCCCTAATGGACCCAACTTGATACATGGGCCATCAGCCCAAAATAAGGTGATGCAGCACCCTAGACAGCAAGACCTGTCGACGGTAATTGGATCATTGCTGCTGCTGCTGAACAGGTATTGACGTGGGACTTGATTCATATGAAAGTAGACTTGATAAGCTTTCCGACAAGTCCTGAAGCGCCTAAATCCGAATCCGTATGCAACCGTGGTGACGGTCACAAGTTGGTGCTTTGCTGCAGTCCGAATCCAGCTAGCGCGAGTCCTTCTCCCTTTCGTTCTTCTCCTCGGTTCCTAATCAAAACAAGAGTGCACGCGTTTCCATTGTCTAAACAAGATGGACAAGAGCTTATCAAGGAACTCACTTGATGATTAAGTTGACGAGCACGAGCACGAGTAAGAGGACCAGCTATAGGTTGTGTCGGAGAAGATGCATCGCTGTTGTTGATGTCCTCATCATCCTCCCTTTCTTGAATTTGAGTTGTCCTCGACTCAAGCTCATCTTCCTCACCCAAATAAGGCTTCAAATCTGCAATGTTAAATGTGGGACTAACCCCAAAATCTGCAGGAAGATCAAGCTTATATGCATTCTCATTAATTTGTTGCAGCACTTTAAAAGGACCATCAGCTCTAGGCATCAATTTGGATTTTCTCAGTTCTGGAAATCTATCTTTTCGCAAATGCAACCAAACCAAATCCCCAGGTTCTAGAATCAATTGCTTTCTACCTTTATCTCCAGCGCATTTGTACTTAGCATTCATACGCTCGATGTTTTCTTTAGTGGCTTCATGCAATTTTAACATCAAATCAGCACGTTGCTTAGCATCAAAATTCATTTTTTCAGAACTTGGCAAAGGCATTAAATCAATAGGAGCACGTGGCAAGAAGCCATAAACAATCTCGAAAGGACATATTTTTGTAGTAGAATGCAATGAACAATTATAAGCGAACTCAATATGAGGCAAACATTCTTCCCACATCTTAATATTCTTCTTTAAAACAACCTAACATAGTGGATAAAGTTCTATTCACAACTTCAGTTTGACCATCAGTTTGGGGATGACAAGTGGTGGAAAATAAAAGCTTAGTCCCCAATTTAATCTACAAAGTCTTCCAAAAATGACTAAGAAATTTAGCATCACGATCAGAAACAATTGTGTTGGGCACACCATGTAAGAGAACAATTTCTCGAAAGAACAAATCAGCAATATTTATAGCATCATCAGTTTTATGACATGGTATAAAATGTGCCATCTTAGAAAATCTATCAACAACCACAAACACACTATCACGTCCCCTCCTAGTCCTTGGTAATCCCAACACAAAATCCATAGATATATCCTCCCAAGGAGCATTAGGAACAGGAAGAGGTAAATACAAACCATGGGGATTTAACCGTGACTTTGCCTTTTGACATGTTGTGCAACGAGCAACAAACCTCTCCACATCTCTCTTCATCCTTGGCCAAAAGAAATGACCAGCAAGTATGTCCTCGGTCTTCTTTACTCCAAAATGTCCCATCAAGCCACCTCCATGGGCTTCCTGCAACAACAACAAACGAACAGAGCTAGTTGGAATGCATAGCTTGTTAGCTCTAAACACAAACCCATCACTAACGATGAATTTGTTCCATCCTTTTCCATCTTTACAATGCCGCGACACGTCTCTAAAATCAGCATCATGAACATATTGGTCTTTAATTGTTTCTAACCCAAAGATCTTGTAATCAAGCTGATTCAGCAAAGTATATCTCCGTGACAAAGCATCAGCAATAATATTCTCCTTCCCTTTCTTGTGCTTAATAATATAAGGAAACGATTCAATAAATTCAACCCATTTTGCATGCCTACGATTCAGTTTTCCTTGACTATGAATATGTTTCAAAGATTCATGATCAGAATGGATAACAAACTCTTTGGGCCACAAATAATGTTGCCATGTCTCTAATGTTCGAACAAGAGCATAAAGTTCTTTATCATAAGTGGAATAATTGAGAACAGGCCCACTCAATTTCTCACTAAAATATGCAATAGGTTTTCCCTCTTGTAACAAAACACCTCCCAAACCAATTCCACTAGCATCACATTCAAGCTCAAAAGTCTTATTAAAATCAGGAAGTTGTAGGAGAGGCGCATGAGTTAACTTATCTTTCAACATGTTGAATGAATTCTCTTGTGTTTTGCCCCAATCAAAAGGCACCCCCTTCTTTGTAAGCTCATTCAATGGTGCAGCAATGGTGCTGAAATCCTTCACAAAATGGCGATAGAATCCAGCAAGTCCTAGGAAACTCCGCACCTGGGTGATAGTCTTTGGGACAGGCCATCCCTGTATAGCTTCCACCATGGCTTGATCAACCTCAATTCCCTGTGGAGTCACAACATAACCAAGAAAAGACACTCGATCGGTGCAAAAGGTGCACTTCTCAAGGTTACCAAATAAGCGTGCCTCGCATAGTGCATTAAAAACAGCACGTAAATGATCAAGATGTTCATCCAATGATTTGCTCTAAAACAATATATCATCAAAATATACGACAACAAATCTCCCAATGAAAGCACGCAAAACCTCGTTCATTAATCTCATGAAAGTACTAGGTGCATTAGTTAACCCAAAAGGCATGACTAACCACTCATATAAACCGAACTTTGTTTTGAAAGCAGTTTTCCATTCATCTCCCAATTTCATAGGAATCTAGTGGTACCCACTACATAAATCAACTTTTGAAAACACAACAGCACCACTCAGTTCATCTAGTATATCATCTAATCGTCGAATAGGGTGTCGATATCGAATGATGATATTATTAATAGCTCTACAATCAACACACATACGTCATGTTCCATCTTTCTTAGGCACTAAAATTACTGGAACAGCACAAGGACTAAGAGATTCTCGCACATAACCTTTGTCTAGTAGTTCTTGCACTTGTCGCTGAATTTCCTTTGTTTCTTCCGGGTTTGTCCTGTATGGCGCACGGTTTGGCAAAGATGCACCAGGAATAAGATCAATTTGGTGTTCAATCCCGCGTAGTGGTGGCAGCCCCGCTGGTATCTCACTTGGAAACACATTGGAATACTCCTGCAAAACGTTAGCAACAGCAGGGGGCAAAGAACATTGCATATCCTCAATTGAAATCAAAACATCCTTGCATATCAAAGCATAAGCAACAGAAGTGGATGCATTGAACTCATTAATATCTGATTTGGTAGCTATCATACAACGTCCTTTTAGTTTTATCTCATCTTTGTTATCAATTACAGATTTATCATTTTCATTTTTCTGGCTCTTTGCTTTAGCAGCCCTAGCAACATCAGTTTGCATAATAATTTCAGGAAACATAGGATGCAACACAATTTTTCGATCATGGTATAGAAAAGAATACTGATTTGATCTACCATGATGCATAGAATCTCTATCAAATTGCCAAGGTCTACCTAGCAGAATGTTACAAGCTTGCATAGGCACAACATCACATTCAACAATATCTTTGTAGGATCCGATGGAAAAATTGATTCTCACAAGTCTAGTTACCTTTGCCTTACCACTGTTGTTCAGCCATTGGATGTAGTAGGGATGCGGGTGTGGTTTGGTGTTGAGGGCAAGCTTCTGCACCATATCGCTGCTTGCCAAGTTGTTGCAGCTACCTCCATCAATGATCATGCGGCACGAACGCTCTTTCATAACACACTTTGTTTGGAATAAATTGTGTCGCTGATTTTGCTCTGCCTTCTCCATTTGTGCACTAAGCACTCGCTGCACGATTAAGCTCTCATAGTGGTCCGCTTCACCTGCATTAATATGTTCTTCTATTTGTTCTTCATTACCTGCATGGTCAGTCGCAAGCAGTGCAAGTGTATCTTCATCAAAATCACTAGCAGATGAGGACTCACCATCATCTTTGACAATCATAACTCGCTTGTTTGGACAGTCACGCATCATGTGCCCATATCCCTTGCACCGGTGACATTGTATGTTGCTGGTTCTACCCGTCGATGCCACATATGAAGTACTCGCAGCAGGTTTTTGCATCGTCTTTGCACTCGAATTTGTGGGGGCAGCTCGAGTCTTGTCACTAGATGATGGAGTAGAAATACGTGTAGATGGAGATGTAGTCATGCGTTGCTGCCATGAATTAGCCTTCCCTGCAAAAATATTACTCCTTGCGCTAGCACGTCGTCCCTGCACTTCCCTTTCAGTTTTACAAGCAAGATGAAACAAACGGGTTACGTTATTGTATTCTTTGTAAGCGAGGATGTCCTGAATTTCCCGATTTAACCCACCCAAAAATCTAGCCATAGCCGGTTCCTCATCCTCCTCTAGGTTACAACGCAACATACCCGTTTGTAATTCCTGATAATATTCTTCTACACTTTTAGCACCTTGTCTCAATTGCTGCAACTTATTTATCATATCACAGGCATAGTAAGATGGAACAAATCTAGCTATCATGGCTCGTTTCAGCGCATCCCAAGTTTTAGGTATGTTATTATTAGGATTTTTCTTGCCATATTCTATCCACCAAACAGAAGAAAAATCTGTAAACTCACTAGTAGCAGCCCTAACACGTGTAGTCTCAGGAAATTCATGACATGCAAACTTTTGATCAACAGCAATCTCCCAAGTAATGTAGGCATCAGGGTCATATTTACCATCAAAAGGAGGTACCTTAAATTTAATCTTACTGAAAGCATCATCATTATTGTGTATCTCGCGTCGGCGGTTGCCACGCATACCTCTACGGTTGTAACGTAGGCGACGTCGATCACGAGTGTCTTGATCATCATGTTCAGTATCAGCAGTGTAGTCATCTTCGTGACTACCGTGCTCTCGATCTCCCTCCTTTTCTTCTTTATTCTTCTCTTTATCTTCGGTGTGGAAGTCATTAAATCGCCTTAGGAGAGCAGCAAGGCTTTTGTCCACACTAGCAACGGATTCCTCCAAACTTGTAAGCTTGTTGTTTGTGGCAATCTGCGTAGCCTCCAGCTGCCCCAGCTTTTCATTTGTCACCTGCAAGTCGTTATCAAGTCCCTCTGTGTGTAGCTTCACTTTCCTTTCAAAATGTTGTATGATGCCCTTAGTGCGAGGTGTGTGTGGTATTTCGTTGCCATCATCTGCCCCTGTCATGGTTCAAAGACAAAGACAACAAAAAAGGCAAGTGAAGAAATAAAAGCCCTACAACTACTAGGATGTAGCTACAGCAAGTCGCTCACACTCAACTTGTTACACAAGTTCTTACCAGTTCTTACCTTGCTTGACAGGAGGGGTCATCTACCAACAAGTCTACAGCAATGGATGAAGTGTATCGGTGCTGCAGCACAAGACCTGTCAAGCTATAGAGTATGTGGAGCTATAGGTGGGCTGAAACAAGGAACGAACTAGCACCACATTAGTTATAAAAGCGAGCTGAATAAACGTTCGACGGTGGTACTGTGCTGGTCCTAGGCTAGACCGTGCTAGAGACGCGAGCCTGGATACAAAGGAAACCACAGCACACCCCCGAACACAAGGTGGAACAGTCCTAAAATCAAAATGAAAAATAGCCCCTTTTCTTTTGAATCTTTTCTCTTTTCTTTGTTTTTTTTTCTTTTTTTTTGGGCAACCTCAAAAACTGATTATATGAACAAAAGAATACAAAAGAGCAATTCGCTACACTCTCTCTCTCTCTAGAGTAAGGCCGAACAAGTATGGAGTTATCTTTCTTTTGGATCACGTAGTCGGAAATTAGGATAGATCAACACGCGGACTACAAGTTCTACTCGGTTTCCCACTCAGAACAAACCACAAAACGGATTCCACCTATTGCCAAGTTCTAATCGGCTTCCCTTTTTTTTACGTTGGTGGAACTCAGATTGGAACTCAACTCGATCCGGACCAAGACCACAGTTCAATTCAGACTTCACCACAGATTCGACAGAGAGAAGATATGGTAATACTCGGCTGTGTATAGATGGTGACAAGAACTCGAAACTCTAAAGGACTAGACACTAAGACCAGCAACTTGACACAAACCGAAGCAACGCAAAATCAACAAGCCCTAACTAAACGGTACTAGCCAAGGCACAAAGGTTTAAAAGGATTATGGAAAAACTAATCTACTATTTTTTTTGGCTTTTCTGGACTATAGGAAATTAATTAAAAACAACAAAGGATTAGAAGTCTCTCACCGAATAACCTTGCTCTGATTACCAACTAATGTGAACTCGCTAGGGTTTCTGCCCGATCTTTCGATGAGAAGCGGGGATAACTCGATTGGTGGATGGAGATGACGTTCACGGCCCGACTACAGCCCTCAAGACCGCGCCTTAGCAACCGATACACCACGTCCAATAGTCGTCACGATCTTGTGGAGCGCGACAACCAGCCCCTAGGGCTCCCGTCCTGCAAGCAATCGAAGAACTAGCAAGAACGAGGAAACAAGCACTGAATTGCAAGATGAAATTGATGGTTCCAAACTGAATCTTAATCAACAATGGGGTTCCGAATACAAGGAGACGGGCGGCTGGTCCAGCACGCGCGCCTACAAGCAAGTAGCGAAGGCTAAACTTGATCTAAACAAAACCCAACCCGACCATGGCGGCTCTAGAGGGATATAAGTAGATGAATTGACGACCAAAGGGCTGTTGGGGTCGTCCTCCAACCCTAGAACGCGTCCCTAATGGATCCAACTTGATACATTGGCCATCAGCCCAAAATAAGGTGACGCAGCACCCTGGACAGCAAGACCTATCGATGGTAATTAGATCATTGCCGCTGCTGCCAAATAGGTATTGATGTGGGACTTGATTCATATGAAAGTAGACTTGATAAGCTTTCCAACAAGTCCTGAAGCGCCTGAATCCGAATCCGTATGCAACCGTGGTGACGGTCACAAGTTGGCGCTTTGCTGCAGTCCAAATCCAGCTAGCGCGAGTCCTTCTCCCTTTCGGTCTTCTCCTCAGTTCCTAATCAAAACAAGAGTGCACGCGTTTCCATTGTCTAAACAAGATGGACAAGAGCTTATCAAGGAACTCATTTGATGATTAAGTTGACGAGCACGAGCACGAGTAAGAGGACCAGCTATAGGTTGTGTCGGAGAAGATGCATCGCTGTTGTTGATGTCCTCATCATTCAAGTACCGTCTTAGCCAAATTCGTCTGATATCGTCTCATACTTGAATCCATATAACCCCGGTAGTCCGGAAATCTCGAAGGATTTCAAACATCATACAACATACAGGATCACATTGTTCAAGTACCACATTCATAAGGATACACCGTCGATAATCGAAACAAATTTAAACATTAGAGTGTGAAATCATAAAAGAGTTATTACAATACTGAGTATCAAATTGCGGAAGCTGAAATAAGTTTGAAACACGACCACTACACATGTGGTCCAAATAGACATTGTTTAATAACTCACTCCTCCTTTTTCAAATAGTGTGCCACTAGAAGTCTCAGTCCAGCAAAAGAAAAGGAGAAGCTTCTGGATGACCCTGCCCTGGGCCTGCTCCTCAGCACCCTCCACGGGGTAGAGACAGTGCTTACAATAGCCGTAGTACACCTGGCCATCTGCAACAAATGGGATAAACCCTGAGTACGGGAATGTACTCAGCTAGACTTACACGTCCAACTGAAAATAAAGACACCAAGGGTATGCCAGGCTTTTTGGTGGAGCGGGGATCTTTTAGTTGCGAATAGCTCAAATTAAGAGAAGGAATATTTAATGATGCCAATGAGCAGTCAAATTTTTGACCTACCTCTTAACATAGGTTTTGCACCTGAACTATTACATACACTTGAGTGTAATCAATCAATAATATTACCATATTCAGTTGACTTAAATCACATTTTAGTTGAACCTTAAACATCAGATGGAGTTGTATCGTGGTGCAGCTCGACATAGTTTCCCACTAACCAGGGGAGACGGCGACTCGAATCGAATTCCAAACCAGCTGGTGAAAGACCTTTAATACCAACCCACACTTTCCCCCGTCGGGTCCATCCATTGGGTAACCGCTCGATGCTTGTTCGTGGTCGTAATCGTCGCGGTTCAAGCACGGACCACCCAATTAGAACTATACGATGGCCATTCCGAGGCAGATCGTGTTTCCATACTAGAGGGTGCGACACGGGTTGAGACCGGCCCGAACAGCGTCTAACCGGCTTTAGGGTCGATAATTACAGCACCGACATATCCCTAAGTAAAAGGGCGCGTTCAAAAATGAATGAGGGCCAACATCGATACAAACTTACACGATCCAACGGACGGACTGCCCCAAGTTTCCAAACTTGTGCCTTGCCTTCCAGTTGACCGTATTTCATTACTACTCAGGTTCTTTTCTACGATAGCAAATATAGCCAACCGTGATCCAGTAACTACCCATCAGCGTATTACGGAAACATCCTTAACTACTACTTTTATTAAGTAGGCTAAGCAGTTCTACTTATGAATAAGTACAGGATAACAAGGCAGGTGTAAACAATAATCAAGAAATGGTAATGCAACAATTGGGATCCAATCAACTCCTATACCTAATGAATCACAATATAAAATACTCAAATAGATTAATTGTAAATACTGGGAGACTTAGAACGCTCCGGGGCTTGCCTTGAGAGAAGACCGAGGCCTCATGAGAGGGGCACTCGGGCAAGTTAGTCTCCGGTGCGGGGTCGGCCTCCTCGGTTCTGGGCAGCTCCGGAATCTCCTGCTCGACGTTTGCTTCCGGCTCCTGGTCGGGCTCAGGGACTGTCGATCCAATTGCAATGCGGTGGATAATAAATAATGTGCGGTGCGAAATAGGGTGGTGTAAAATGTAAACATTTCTTGCAAACCAACAACACCAACTTGTTGAACCACTTTTGGCATTGAGGAAAAACACTTATTTACCACATTAAACAAAACTACTTTTTTAACTATTTCCTATTTATTAATTCAAAAGGAGTCTAGGTTTGAACAGCAAATCCACAAACATTCCAGAAGGTAACTCATACTTACTGGACCTCACTGCACAAATTTCAGCATGATATAAATTACTGAACAACAGATACAAAAAGGTGAAGAAAACTGCCAAAAAGGTGTTTTGTACTAACTTTTCTTATGAAAAGTGTCCAACAGCAGATTTCATATTTTTCCTAGCCTCATCTACTTATAAGCACTCTACTGCAGGAAATTTACTGCTAGAGCATGAACACATGAATCTACACAAAATAAACAAGTTTATTTTAAAATAAACCCTTTGAACTGCAACTCAACTGGAAAAGGGTGACATATTCTTTTTTATATTTTTTTCAGATTCTATTCCACATTTCATATTTATCAAGAAAGTTCCATGAACAGAAACATTACATTCTTTTCTACATGAATTTTCTAACAAAAACACAGAAAAGCACACTTGTACAACAACTCCTTATTTTTCTATACAACAACTTATGCTTAGCACTTTTCTCAGTTTAAACATAACATACAGAGACTACATAAATTTTCCCATATTTTACTTTCACATATAAATCATTTTAACCATTATTTTAAGAAAACAGCTAAAAAGGAATTTAAACCTAAACATATTCTTTTTCTACAGAAACAGTACCTCATAAATTTTTTATAGATACATAACTTGACAAGAAACCTACACAAATTTTGCCATGAATTAATTCAACCAGAAAACACATAAACCCATTTATCTAAACAAAAGCACATAATCTGAATTAAATAAAAAAAGTATAATAAACTTCCACCAAAAATACTTTCATATTTTCCATGACAGATCTACTCATGAGCAAGCTATCAAAACTGAAAACACCTTATTTGGATCATTCAAACATGCTACACAAAATAAACAAACTTTTCCTGGAAATAAACAAAAAGGAAAAACATTTGAAATACTCCCGGCCAGACTTGCATGGACTCGACCCATGGACCGGGTGAGGCTGACGCGTGGGGCCCGTGTGGTCAATGGACCCACCTACCAGTGAGGCCAGAGCAGGGGCGAGCGTTTGACCGCGTTTTCCTCGCCGACGGCGAGGTCGCCGGCGGTGGGGTTGGGCTAGGCAGGTTCCCCTTGACTAGGCGGTTCGGTTGAGGGTGATGGTTGGGCAAGAGGGTGGCTGTAGCTTGATGGCGGCGAGCAATGGCGGGTGACCGCGGTGGTGGTGGTTGGCTTGGCCGTCTCCGGTGGTCGTCGGTGGAATTGAAAGAAGGGGGAACATCAGTGAACCCTAGGAAGACTAATCGGTGAGTTGGTTTGGCCAGTGAAGCCTTGGAGAGGCTTGACCGCGTGCACAGGCCACGGCGGCGGCCATGGCGCTCGGCCGTGACAGGGAGGAAGCTACGGAGCGGTAGCGTTGGGGCCGAGGGATGTTCTCACCTTGCCTTTGCTTGGTGAGGCTCGTCGAGGAACAAGGAGGCTCGGCGTGGCTTGGTTGACGTGGGACGGTGGCGTGCCCTCCTTAGTGTCGATGACGGCCGAAGAGGGGCACGGCGTGTTCCGGCGTCCACGGGGCTCGGTTGGTGATGCTAGCGTGCGCACCGGGTGTGCAGGACGAAGGCAGAGCGTTTGCCGGCGGCAATCGGCCGGCGGTGGCGTGGTCGAGGCTGGAACGCCAGTGGCGTTTTGGTGGCGGCGTGCGGTGGCGTGAGTGTGCGCTTGCTCTAGCGTGCGGAAGAAGAGAGGGAGGCGGAAGCGAGTGCGAACAAGTGAGTGAGGGAGAGGAGAGGAGCGCGAGTGGTGCTCGGTTTTGTTCGCGGGTTAGCCGGCCGACGGTCGTGGCGGGGGCCACGGCGGTGCGGCGAGCGAGGCGGTGGCAGGTGGTGGCGTAGGCGCGGTGAGCGGGGAGAGCGGTGAGAGGCCGTGCGGGATCTTGGCGTGATCGGGTGGAGGAAGATCGAGCAAGGAGTGGGCGAGAGGGATTTGGCGCAGAGAAAGGCGGCCACGTGGCGCTACGGCCGGCGTACGGCGCGACCGCGCGGTCGGGGCGCGTGCGCGCGGCGCGGGAGCGGCGCGGGCGCGGCGAGCGGGCTGGCGTGGCGTGAGCGGGCCGAAAGGCCAAATGGGCCGAAAGTGAAGCGCGAGATGAAAAACGTTTTCCTTTTTCTTTTTCCAATTCTTTCCCAAACTTTGACCATTTCGAAACAGTTTCAAAAACTCAAAACCAGGCTTTGACCCAAAAATAAAAGTTGCTCAAAATAGTTTTGTCTACAACTTTCATATAAAACACTTTTTCTGAAAATCCTTTTCTCATCCTCCACATAAATAAAGCCAATTTTTTGTGCCATAAATAATTTTGTTCCCACATTTTTAATTATAAAACCATATGGAACTAAATCAAGGTGTCAATATAAAAAGTGCTATACTCTATATTATCTATTTTATAAAATTAATTGCCAAGACAGAAATCCATTCAAACAACCAAGTCTTATAGAAAACAAAATCCAAATAAACAACAAAAGGCAAAAGCACTTTCATGCACATGAAATGATGCAATGCATTATTTATGAATTTTAGTAGCTAAATGTAGTTCCTAATGCAGTGCTTGACACTAGGGTGTCACAGCCCTTCCCCCTTTAAAGAAATCTCCTCCCGAGATTTGGGTTATGTACCACTTTTTAACGAAAGCGGGGTAATTTACGCGCAAGTACTCCTCGGTCTCCAAAGTTGCATCATTGGGTCCGTGATTGCTCCAAAGAATCTTTTAAGTTTTCACTTCTCGGTTGCGAGTTTCTCGAGTCTTGGTATCCAGTATTTCCTGAGGCTGTTCATAGTATTCCAGATCTGATCTGATAGTGACATCCGGCATTTGAACCTCTTCTCGTTCTGGTACTCGAAGGCACTTCTTCAACTGTGATACATGGAACACGGGAAAGATCGCGCTCATCTCCGAGGGTAACTGCACTTCATAGGCTACTTCTCCCTTTCTGCCTATGATCTGATATGGTCCTACGTATCGGGGTGCTAGCTTTTTCTTAATTCCAAAATGTTGGACCTTTCTCATGGGCGAGACCTTAAGGTAAACATAATCTCCTACTTGGAATTCCAGGGGTCTCCTTCGTGTGTCAGCATAACTTTTCTGTCGGGACTGTGCTGCCTTGATATGTTGTTGTACAGTTTGCACGATCTCCTCGGCATCCTTTACATAATCTGACCCGTAAAATCCTCGATCTTCTGATTCAACCCAATTTACCGGGGTCCTACATCTTCGTGCATATAAAACTTCAAACGGTGCCATCTTTATACTTTCTTGATAGCTATTGTTATATGAGAACTCTACGAGGGGTAACCATTTCTCCCATGATTCTTCTGAGGAAAGTACACAAGCTCTGAAGATATCTTCCACGATTTGATTCACTATCTCTGTTTGTCCTGCGGTGTGAGGGTGGTAAGCGGAACTTCGTACCAACTTAGTCCCTAGCTCCTTGTGCAAGTGTTCCCAAAATCGTGCTATGAACTGGGGTCCTCTATCAGAAACAATCCTTTTGGGAACTCCATGAAACCTTACGATGTTCTGAATGTACAAATCTGCGTACTGGTGTGGTCGATGTGTAGTCTTGACTGGTATGAAGTGAGCTACTTTGGATAATTGATCCACGATAACCCAGATAGAGTCATGTCCCTTTTGGGTGGTTGGGAGACCTGTGATGAAATCCATGCTAATCTCTTTCCATTTCCATTCTGGGATTGATAGCGGTTGTAACAATCCGGCGGGTTTCAAGTGTATAGCCTTTATCCTGCAGCAAGTATCGCACTTTGCGACATAAGCTGCAACCTCTTTCTTCATCTTTGTCCCCCAAAACCTTGTTCTCAAATCTTGGTACATCTTACTGCTTCCTAGATGGATAGACAACTTTGAATTGTGAGCTTCATTCAGAATTCTTTCTTTAAGCTCCATATCCTTAGGAACAACTAACCTTTGATTATACCACAAAATCCCTTGTTCATCTGTTCTGAAGTTCAACGAACTACTGGTTTCCAACCTCTTCTTGACCTGACAGATCTCTTCATCGGTCTTTTGCCCTTTGATGATGTCACTTTCTAGAGTGCATTGTGAAAGGATCAAGATGCCCAAGAGGGGGGTGAATTGGGCTTTTCTAAAACTTCTTGCAAGAATTAAGACCTATCAAGCCCCAATTAACCCCCTAGTGCCTAGAAGTGTGTTTGACAAGAATCAATCGCACAAAAGACTATCGCTAAACCATTTCTACTCTAGCATGACAATTCAACTTATGAAAGAACAACAAGTAAATGCGGAATTGAATTGCTCAAAGGTAAATGCGTAGTAAAGAGAGTAGAGATGACACAACGATCTTTTTGCTGAGGTATCGAGGTGTCGGCACACCCCCCTAGTCCTCGTTGGAGCACCCGCGCAAGGGTATCGCTCCCCCTTGATCCACGCAAGGATCAAGTGCTCACTACGAGCTGATTCTTCGCCACTCCGGCCCGGTGAATCGCTCGCTACCGGTCACAACTTGGCTTGGGTCATCCACAATGCCTCCGGATGATCACCAAGCTCTCCGATCGCCACCAAGCCGTCTAGGTGATGCCGATCACCAAGAGTAACAAGCAAGAACTCTCACTTGACCAACGCAAGGCTAATGAGATGGGTGGATGCACACTTGCTACTCTCCATTCACTAATGAGGTGTTTGATCACTCAATTATCAAATCTCTCAACCTCACTAGGCCTCTTGCACTCACTTGCACTCACAATGTGTTTGGCAACCTTTCAAATGAGCAAGAGTAACAGCATGAATGAGGGGGAGGCATATTTATACCCCCCAACTCGAAACATGCATGAAGGGGTAAGTCCAGCCAGTTATGCACTGACCGGACGCACCTGTCGGGGTGACCAGACGCGTCCGGTCAGTGCCTAACGGCTACGTGACGTTAGGCCTGACAACTGTACGAAGTGCTGATCGGACGCTCCCATGCGTCCGATCACTGCTGACCGGACGCGTCCGGTCTGCAAAAACCCTCTCTGGAATCTCTCTGGACGCGACTGGACTCACCCCCTGGTGCGTCCGATCAAATGCTGAGGGTGAGTCCAGTCGCATCCAGACTGACCCCTCAGCCAAACCTATTGACCGGACGCATGGCCCAGCGTCCGGTCACTAGGGTTCGAGCATCCGGTCGCAGTTTGTAGTCCAAAACGACTTCGGTTTGCGACGCTCCCTTCACGAACTTTCTTCCTTATGATCTTAGGGACCTTGCTAAGCTACCTAGGGCTTTGGTTAACAAGTGTGCACCACACCTAACTCAAAAGTCTCGCCTAGGTGAAGCTACCCATTCAAACCCCTCTTTATAGTACGGCCAAAGGTAAAACAAAGACCTATGCTACTCTAAGTGTCCTTCAACACCAAATGACACTTAGAACTAGCCTTTCACCTTCTTCGTCGTCCATCCTTTGAAAACCAAACGAATTCCATCAATAAGGGGACATGAATACCATAGTGTCCTCACGATCATCATCACCATGACCTAACTCAAACTGTTTCTGCAAAACACACGTTAGTCATAGTAATTTACCGTTGTCATCCAATCACCGAAACCCACTGGGGGCCTAGATGCTCACAATCTCCCCCTTTTTGGTGATTGATGACAACCTCAAGTATGTTTGAAAGAGAGGTGAGGTTTTCAAAAGCTTGGTTCATATAAGCATGTGACAATAAGATCAAAATAGGTTAGGCATGCTTATACAAACCAAGTCCACATAAGTTCTCAACATAATAAGAATTAACACAAGTACTTTTGAACAAGCTCATTTATCAGAGTATAAGTGCGGAAGCAAAGTAAATGAGCATAAACAAGTGACATGAAGAAAATACGAGTTAAGCATAGCATGTCATAACTGAGCATAAACGAGTGACATGAAGTATATAACAAGTGAAGCATACCATCTCACATCCAAAGAACATACACACATCGTACACGAGTCAAAAGATAGACATGAATGCATATGAGTGCAAGATCACACAAAAGAACCAAAACCCTGTCACAGGCTCCCCCTATGTCTAACATACGCTCTCTCCCCCTTTGGCATCAAAGACCAGAAACTAAGGGTCGGTAGGTGGGACAGGAGCAGACGAGTCGGGCGACAAGGTGCGCGGAAGTGTCTCAAACTGAGCAAGGTAGGCCTCCTCGTCGGACGACGAACTGTGAGCTGGCTGACCCTCGGACACTGGACGTGGAGGTGAAGCAGTCTGGTTCTGCTCAACTGACTCGGGAGCGGCCTCTGGCGCTGGAAGCTCTGGCTATGGAGGCTCTGACGCTGGAGGAGGGTCCACGGGCTCTGTCGCTGCCACTGACACGGTCAAGAGAGTCTCAGGTGCTGAACTGACAGGTAGAGTCTGACTCTCAGAGACCGGAGGCTCGGACGATGCTAATGAGGAGAGGAGTGTCTCCGTGGTACCAGTAGCTGGAGCAGGAGCTGGAGCAGAGGTCACCGGCAACGGAAACGCTGGCGGGGTAGTCAGGCCGGTGAGCTCGCTGAAAGAAGCCTCCAGACTCCTCGGGGTCACTAGAAATGACTCCATCTGAGTGGGAGTGAAGCCTGAGTGAATCGGCGTGAACCCTGGCTGCTGCCCTAGCAGAGGTGAGGAGAACCACTGCGGGTACTGCGGAAAGGGCAAGACTGTCGACGAAGGAACTGACGTGTAAAACGAGGTCGACGGTCCGGGCTGCTGCAGCTGGAACTGAGACGGCTGAGGTAACTGTGGAAGAGCCGCCATCCTCTCCATGAAAGCAAGGGTCTGTGTCTGGAGCTGAATCATCTGCCTCTGGAGAGCGTCCTGGTGCTCCTGTGCCTGAGCTGCGGCCACTGCCTGTGCCTCTACAAGTCTGGCCTGCTCCTGTGCCTGTCGTCGCTGCTCCTCAGCCTGACGCTGAACCTCCTCAGACAGCCGTGACTGCTGCTGCTCCATCCGAGAGAGAATAGCCAGGAGAGCTAGATCGGAGCCGGCCATACGCGAGGAGGAGGCCTCGGAGTCGTGAGCTCCCTGTGGACGAATCCTTGGAAGAGGAGCGTAGTCGTCGTCAGTGCTATCAGACGGAACCTCCAGGTCAGGGTCCTCGCCCTCTGCCTCAAGCTGTGCGAGCTCGGCCTCGGCCAACTGACTGACAGCCTCGTCCCGCTGTGCCTCTGTCTCTGTGATGACTGGCCTCTGACGCTGACCCCTGGGACGAGTGTCTGGACGATCCCCGGCAATCTGGCAAGTGTCGTACACGGGGAACTCCATCGGGGACTGGAGAAGCTCGGGAAGCAGTGCCGGAATGATCCTCCGCAAAAGGTAGCAGATCAGGTGAGCATATGGAAGCTGTCGGTGACCCTTGAATCCTTCTGCCAGTGTATCCTCCATCTCATAAATAATCACATCCCAGATGTCAAACTCAAGCTGGGAGACCAAGTGGTGAACTAGCCAGATCTGAATCCTGGTCAACCCCTCTCTGTAGCCTGTCCGAGGCAGAAGATTGCGCCTCATGACCTCATTCACGAGACGGGCTGTTGGCGTCAAGTCACGAGGACGCCGACTGGACCCCTCTCCGAACGGCTCCCGAAAGCAGGCACGAACTAAGTCGGCATGTCGCCTGCATGTGGACGCCTAGGCGGCTCTGTCTCTCCATAGCACAGCGTGTGAACCCGAGTCGAATAGGCTGTCAGACCAAGGTACTCTCGGGCACGGGCACTGTAAAGCCTATAGGACCTCCCCCTGAAGGCAAAGTGAAGGAACCGGTGATCCGGGGAGATCCACAGGGACGCGTAGAACTGCCGAACCCAATCCTCCATGTACTGTCCACTGCGTCCAAGAAGATCTGCTAATCCAGGTAGATATGAGAGCATAGGACGAATGGCCTCTCCAGCAACCGCGACTATAGTCTCCAACGGACAAACTCGGTGAGGTCGAATGTGGACGCCGCTGTTGACATAAGCCCAGTAGAAGTCCTCCTGAATCACTGTGTAGAAGCCCTCGGAGGCCTGAGGGTGCCGGGCGGCTGGGAACCACTCCTCGTACGGGATCAGTTGCAAGGCCTGCACCTGATGTGCTGTCGCAGCCCGCAGGTCCAAGTGCTCCACAGGTGGGGGTCCCTGTGGCCTCAGAGGGGGTCGACCACGCCGCCTTTGCCTATCAGGTCTTGGAGACACCTGAGTGCGAGTACGGGTGGACCGACGAACCAGCGGCTGAACTGGCTGCTCCTCGGTCTGACCCTCTGCCTGGGTCTCTGTAGTGGTGCTGGGCTCTGGAGCGGACCCACCTGCTGTAGCTGCTGCTAGGGCTGAGGCTGCCTCTGACGGAAACTAAAAGTCTCGCAGGAGGACCTCAGTGGGGTCGTTAAGAGAATACTGAACACCGTGAACCCAGACAACTCCGCCCTCGGTCTGAAGCAGGGCCTGCACCTGCTGCTCTGTGAGGAGGTCACGAACCAGGCGACCACTCTGCTGTCCACTGCCCTGACAGCCCTGAGCTGAAACCGGGTCTCGAGTACGAAGACTTCCTGCCTGACCACCTTGCTCGGCTCTCTCGGCTGCTCGAGCTGCTGCTAGTGCTATCTCGGAGTCACGGTCTAGAGGCTTGCGCTTCTTGGAGATGAGCTTCAGTGGCCTCTTCCCTTTGTCACCAGAGGGAGGGCGCGGAGGAGGAGGATCGGCCCCGGGACCTCTGCCGACGTTCTTGCAGCGAGCCATCGCTACAAGAACAGAGCCACCGACTGCCACGGACAAGAGCAACTGCCTCTGAGAACCACTGTCACTGACGAGACCTGCGGCCACTGAGTACCACTGTCAAGCAAACCAGAGGACTGGACTGAACCGCAGAGGCTTGGCCTCGTTCCGTATCCGCGAGCTTGGCCCCGGATTAATCTGTCACTGCCACACGGACACGTTCCCGAGTCGCTGCAATAGATAGATAGGGATACATATAAGCATATAATCTAGAGATGAGAAACCTATCAGAAGTAAAGCAAAAGGAAAGAGATGAGAGGAATGGCAGGCTACCTGACGAGACGCGATGAACGGACCAAGCAAAGGTGAGAGACCGACACGTTTGGGCACCACGACGGCTCGCCGGAATGATTTGCGCGAGAATAGGACCAAGAACCGGGTTAAAACGGCATGAACGACGGTTGAGACATTTCGTCGAACAGTTGGTAGGCACAGTGTATGGAAGAAGGTGGAGAGCTCATTGTGAAGAGGCAGCTAGGCCGAGGGGGAGGTCACCGAAGTTGAGGGCCGACGGGGGCGAGCACCGGCGAGGGGGACAGTCCGGCGAGGGGTGGATGACGCCGGCGAGCCGCTCGGTCGAGCGGCGCAAGGGGAGGCAGCGCGGGCGCGCAAAGAGGCGGTGGAGGCGCATGGGGAGGGAGGGGTCGCGGGCGCGGGGAGGAGGCGGCGCGGGCGCGGGCATGAGACGGCGACGCGGCGCGGGCGCGGGCATGAGACGGCGACGCGGCCGGCGCTGGCGCTCGAGGGGGGGAGGAAGACGACAGCGCGGAGGTTAGGGCACGACTCGGGCATGGGCGAAGGAGGAAGACAAGTGAGGAGGGGCCCACGAGTCAGTCCGAATAAGTCACTGCACAACGTAAGTTGTGACCGGACGCACGGAGGCGTGACCGGACGCACAAGGCTCTAGCGTCCGGTCACGAACAGAGAGTTCCCAAAACCTGTTTTCCTCGATCGGACGCGTCCTGTCGCACTTGACCGGACGCACTGAGCGTCCGATCACGCGCTAGCAAACGACCGGACGCACGAGCATTCTCCAGACCGGACTCGCCTAAGTTACTGTTCACGAGCGCGCGGGATGAGCTGACCGGACGCACCTGGAGTGTCCGGTCGCAGCGTCCGGTCACAGGAAAACCCTGTTCTGACTCGATTTTTCGCGTCGACTTCTCCCAACCAAGTTCCAACTCAAATAAGACGCAAATAAACACTAGTTGGAACCTAGAGGAGTGACCTTGCTCAAACCCTCAAGATTTTTCAAATATTTTGCCATAGGCTAACTTAGTTTTCTTAGAGAAAATAGGCAATAAAACTTCGAGGAGACAACATGTGGCCACCAAAACTAGGGGACTCAACCATTAGGAGCCTCAAATGCTCCCCCTAGCAGTGGACGAACACAGCGGTTGCTCAAAGCATAACCAAAAAGGAACGACAAAGCAACAAACATGCATATGCAATGCTTTACGAAATTTGAATCTAGGTTGCTTGTCAAGTTTGCTCATGGGTAAGCTTCTTCACACGCTTTTTAGGGCGGTTATCTTAACCACGTCTGACAAGCCTAAGTGCATAGCATAATTTAAACATGGCATATTATACAATGCAATGCAAAGACAACCCCCTTTCACCTTTTGACAAAGTTACTTAGATCAAGCACATTAAGCTCACTTCGCAATCTACAAAGAGTGTTTTCATCTAGGGGTTTTGTGAAGATATCCGCCAATTGATCTTCGGTTCTAACTCCCTCTAAGGATATATCTTTCTTGGAAACATGGTCTCTAAGAAAGTGATGGTGAATATCTATGTGCTTTGTGCGAGAGTGTTGAACCGGGTTGTTAGCAAGCTTAACCGCGCTCTCATTGTCACACAACAAAGGTACCCTTTCTAGAACTACACCATAGTCTAAAAGGGTTTGTTTCATATAAAGGATTTGTGCACAACAAGCACCCGCGGCTATGTATTCTGCCTCGGCGGTAGACAAGGCCACACTATTTTGCTTTTTCGAACTCCACGAAACTAGTGATCTCGCAAGCAAATGGCACCCTCCGGATGTGCTTTTTCTATCTACTTTGCAACCCGCGTAATCCAAATCGGAATACCCAACGAGTTGGATGTTAGCTGCTTTGGGATACCAAAGGCCAATGCTTGGGGTGTGCTTTAGGTACCTAAGTATTCTCTTCACTGCTATGAGATGTGATTCCCTAGGATCGGCTTGAAAGCGAGCACACATGCACACACTAAACATGATGTCGGCCCTAGATGCGGTCAAATATAACAAGCTACCAATCATAGAACGGTAGAGAGTTTGATCAACCGGGTTACCTCCCACATCTAGGTCGAGATGTTCGTTTGTTGGCATTCGAGTCTTGATAGGTTTGCAATCATCCATGTTGAAGCGCTTGAGGAGGTCTTTTATATACTTCTCTTGAGATATGAATGTCCCCTCCTTCAATTGCTTGACTTGGAAGCCTAGGAAGAATGTGAGCTCTCCAATCATGGACATTTCGAACTCCTTCGGCATCAAGTCACCAAATTCCTTGCAATAGTCTTCATTTGTTGACCCGAAGATGATATCATCAATGTAGACTTGACAAATGAAGATCTCTCCATCAAGCTTCTTGGTGAATAGTGTGGTGTCGACCTTCCCTATGGTGAAGCCCTTCTCAATGAGGAAGTCCCGGAGGCGCTCATACCATGCTCTTGGGGCTTGCTTGAGCCCATATAGCGCCTTGGACAACCTATAAACATGATTATGATATCTAGGGTCTTCAAACCCAGGAGGTTGATCAACATAGACTAGTTCATTTATGAAGCCATTTAAAAATGCACTTTTCACATCCATTTGATATAATTTAATGTCATGATGTGATGCATATGCAAGGAGGATACGAATGGCTTCGAGTCTTGCAACCGGTGCAAAGGTCTCTCCAAAATCCAAACCTTCAACTTGAGAGAACCCCTTTGCTACTAGCCTTGCCTTGTTTCTAACAACCTTGCCTTGATCATCTTGCTTGTTCCTAAACACCCATTTTGTTCCAATGACTCTTGCGCCTTTGGGTCGCTCTTCAAGTGTCCAAACTTGGTTGCGGGTGAAGTTGTTTAATTCTTCATGCATAGCATTCACCCAATCCGGATCACCTAGAGCTTCATCTACAATGGTAGGCTCAACAAGAGACACAAAGGAGTGATGTTCAATAAATAAACAAGTTTTTGAGATCGAGTCATTACACCCCTTGTTAGACTCCCTGTGATGAGATCTTGAGGATGAGCTTGTAGTAGAGGAGTAGTCCTTTGATCAACCACTTGAGGGGCCGCTTGTGGAGCATCAACATCTTGAGCTTATACCACCATTTGATCATGGGAGACATGAGTATCTTCAAATGGATCCCTCCCATCTTTGTCATCAACAAGTGGTACATTGGATGAGGATGGCTTGTCAATGACTTGCACATCATCATCATCATCTTTAGGCTTGATGGCTCCAACCGGCATGTTCTTCATTGCTTCCCTCAATGGTTCATTACCTACATCATCAAGATTTTCATGCTCTCCTTGAGAGCCATTAGATTCATCGATTTCCACATCATATGTTTCTTCTACCATCCCGGTGGCATGGTTGAATACTCGATATGCTTTGGACTTCAATGAGTAACCAACAAGAAAACCAATATCACATCGGCGTTGAAACTTCCCTAGGTGTTGGCGCTTCTTGTAGATGTAGCATTTGCACCCAAACACTCTAAAGAAAGATACATCCGGCTTCTTGTTGTTGAGTAGCTCAAAGGGGGTCTTGCCAAGTAGACGATGGGGGCACAAACGGTTTGATGCATAGGAAGCGGTGTTGATTGCTTCCGCCCAAAATCTTTCCGGTGTATTGTACTCATCTAGCATTGTCCTTGCTAGGGTGATTAGAGTCCGGTTCTTTCTCTCAACTACCCCATTTTGTTGTGGTGTGTAAGTCGCGGAGACTTCATGCTTGATCCCAACTTCATCACAATATTCCTCAATATGGGTGTTGTCAAACTCCTTTCCATTGTCACTTCTAATCTTCTTGATCTTCACATCAAATTCATTTTGGGCTCTCTTGGCAAACTTCTTTAATGAAGGGGTTGCTTCGGATTTATCATGAAGAAAGAATACCCAAGTGTATCTAGAGTAGTCATCAACAATCACTAGGCAATAGAGATTTCCACCCAAGCTTGCAAATGTTGTTGGCCCAAATAGATCCATATGAAGAAGCTCTAACTCTCTTGATGTTGATACAAAGGCTTTGGTTGGATGAGTGTTTGCAACTTGCTTGCCGGCTTGACATGCACTACACAATTTGTCTTTCTCAAATTTTACATCCTTCAAGCCCCTAACCAAATCCTTCTTCAATAACTTGTTGAGAGTGTTCATTCCAACATGTGCCAATCTTCTATGCCATAGCCAACCAAGTGATTGCTTAGTGAACAAACATGTCTTCAAGTTGGCATCTTCGGAGGTGAAATCCACTAAATAGAGATTGTTGTATCTAAAGCCCTTGAATATCACTTGTGTATCATCTTTCTTGGTCACAACCACTTCCTTGTCGGTGAACAAACATTGAAAGCCAAGATCACATAATTGCCCAACGGATAACAAGTTGAAGCTCAATGATGCAACTAGAAGTACATTTGAGATGGTATGATCATTTGATATAGCCACTTTGCCCAATCCTTTGACATTGCCCTTTGAATTGTCACCAAATGTTATCTTTTCTTGGTCATTGACATTTTCTTCTAGTGAGGTGAACATCCGGGGATCACCGGTCATATGTTGTGTGCAACCACTATCGATCACCCAATGAGATCCACTGGTCTTGTAGTTCACCTACACACATAAGAAATCAAGCTTGAGCTTTTGGGACACAAACTTGTTGAGGTCCCTTAACCTTCTCTACTAGTGACTTTGCAACCCAAATTTGCTTTGGCCTATTCTTGTTAGGAGGCCCCATGAACATAACTTTCATCTTGCCACTAGAGTCTTGTCTAAGCATGTAGTGAGCATTGAAAGCAAAGGGCCTAGCATGCTTGGGCAAGGGTGTACGTTTAGGCTCTTCACAATCATGAACAAAGTGTCCTTCCTTTCCACACTCATAGCATCTTCCAATCTTCTTCTTCTTTGGCTTAGTGATGCTTTTGCGTTGCTTCATCTTCTCTTCAAGGAAGCCAATGCCATTTCTATTGGTCTTCATTACAGTGTTCATGAGAAGCTCACTTTGAAGACATTGACCCTTGGTGAATTTGTTCAACCCGGTGGTGAGGTGTTCCTTTTCTCTCTTGAGCTTGTCATTCTCTTGTTGGAGCTCTAATTGAGATGGTGTCATCTTGTAATCCCTCTCCATCTTCAATCTCTTGTTCTCTTCTTTTAGCATGTCTAGCTCAAGTGACATGCTATAGTCATCATCTTGGGTCTCAACAATGATTTGCTTTGTGGTTGCAAGCTTCTCTAGATCAATCTTGAGCTTTGCATTCTCATTCTTGATCTTGACATAATCATCATAGTGATCGGCCACAACCACACTCTTGCCTTTGCCACTAACTCTTTGCTCATCATGCTCACTAACCAAGTCCTCACAAGATGTTGCTATGTCACACTTAACAACAAGGTTAGGAGCATCATGTGTCTCATGTGAAAGCATATCATAAGTAATGGTGAGAGCATCATAGTCAACTTTCACTTGAGTGTATTGTTCTTTTAGCAGAGCATAACTAGTGGTAAAGTCACTATGCATCTTATCAAGTTTTTCATTTTTAGCTTTGAGCTCCTTGTTAGAGGACTTGAGCTCCTGGATGGATGATGACATAGTAGCAAGTTCATGTTTTAACTCATCACTAGCATGAATAGCATGATCATATTTCTCAACAAGAGATTTATTTTCATCAACAAGCTTTTCGTTTTTAGCTCTAGTCTTTCTTATGATTTTAGAGTAGTCGTTTAGCAATTTGACAAGCTCATCATAAGTAGGTGCCTCAAATTCACCATCACTATCACTATCACTAGAGTCATCATCGCTTTGTACCTTCCGGTCATCCTTGGCCATAAGGCATAGGTGTGTAGATGATGATGGCGACGGTGGTGGTGGTGGTGTAGAGGAGCCAATGACTAGAGCGGCCACCTTCTCCTTCTCATCACCACTATCTTCATTTGATGAGCCACCGGAGGAGTCAATGTCGGTGAGCCAATCACCAACAATATAAGCCTTGCCACCTTTCTTGTGGTATTGCTTCTTCTTCTTGCCATCCTTCTTGTAGTAGGGCTTCTCATTCTTCTTCTCATCTTCACTTGATGAGTCATACTTCTTGCCCTTGTTCTTGTTCTTGTAGCTCTCTTCCTTGGGCTTGGTGCATTGATGAGCAAGATGGCCAAGCTCACCGCAATTGTAGCAATCCATTTCGGAGATTGGCCTCCTCTTGCTACTTGTGAAAAAATTCTTCTTTCTTGAGTAAAAATTGACTCCATTCTTGTGAAGCTTCTTCAACATCTTGGTGTTCCTTCTCACCATGAGAGCGATGTTGGAATCATCCTCTTCATCACTTGAGCTCTCATGATGCACCTCAATAGCCTTGGACTTGCCCTTCTTGTCATGGCTAGCTTTGAAGGCCAAGTCCTTCTTGTCGGTGGTGGAGCCACCACTTGGTGTGATGTGCATGTACATCTCATGCGCATTGATCTTTCCCAAGATTTGAGTTGGTGTAGCGGCGGAAAGATCGCCTTGATGTAGCACCGTCACTATGTGTCCATACTTCTCAATTGGAAGGACACAAAGGATCTTCCTCACAACATCAGATGGTTGCATTTGTGTGAGGCCAAGTCCATTGAGTTCCCCTACAAGAACATTCAACCGTGAGTACATTTCATTTGCACTTTCATTTGCAAGCATATCAAAAGAGTGAAGCTTTTGCATAACTAAATGATAGCGTTCCTCACGCTCACTCTTGGTTCCCTCATGGAGCGCACAAATGTTTTCCCATAGATCATGGGCATTTTTGTGGTTTCGAACACGGTTGAACACATCTTTGCAAATGCCTCTAAAACGGATGTTTTTGGCTTTTGCATTCCATTTATCATTTTCCTCCTCATTAGGAGTGAGGCTTGTGCCTTCCTTGGGCTTGGCAAAGCCGGTGATTGCAGCATCGTGATATTTGACATCAACCGCTTCTAGGTATGACTCCATACGGATTTTCCAATATGGAAAGTCATCTCCCTCAAACATGGGAGGTGGTCCATCACCTCCGGACATCTTAACTCTAGGCGGTTAAGCCTAAATCGAGAGCACGAGGCTCTGATACCAATTGAAAGGATCAAGAAGCCCAAGATGGTGGGTGAATTGGGCTTTTCTAAAACTTCTTGCAAGAATTAAGACCTATCAAGCCCCAATTAACCCCCTAGTGCCTAGAAGTGTGTTTGACAAGAATCAATCGCACAAAAGACTATCGCTAAACCATTTCTACTCTAGCAGGGCAATTCAACTTATGAAAGAACAACAAGTAAATGCGGAATTGAATTGCTCAAAGGTAAATGCGTAGTAAAGAGAGTACAGATGACACGATGACCTTTTTGCCGAGGTATCGAGGTGTCGGCACACCCCCTAGTCCTCGTTGGAGCACCCGCGCAAGGGTATCGCTCCCCCTTGATCCGCGCAAGGATCAAGTGCTCACTACGAGCTGATTCTTCGCCACTCCGGCCCGGTGAATCGCTCGCTACCGGTCACAACTTGGCTTGGGTCATCCACAATGCCTCCGGATGATCACCAAGCTCTCCGATCGCCACCAAGCCGTCTAGGTGATGCCGATCACCAAGAGTAACAAGCAAGAACTCTCACTTGACCAACGCAAGGCTAATGAGATGGGTGGATGCACACTTGCTACTCTCCATTCACTAATGAGGTGTTTGATCACTCAATTATCAAATCTCTCAACCTCACTAGGCCTCTTGCACTCACTTGCACTCACAATGTGTTTGACAACCTTTCAAATGAGCAAGAGTAACAGCATGAATGAGGGGGAGGCATATTTATACCCCCCAACTCGAAACATGCATGAAGGGGTAAGTCCAGCCAGTTATGCACTGACCGGACGCACCTGTCGGGGTGACCGGACGCGTCCGGTCAGTGCCTAACGGCTACGTGATGTTAGGCCTGACAACTGTATGAAGTGCTGATCGGACGCTCCCATGCGTCCGATCACTGCTGACCGGACGCGTCCGGTCTGCAAAAACCCTCTCTGGAATCTCTCTGGATGCGACTGGACTCACCCCCTGATGCGTCCGATCAAATGCTGAGGGTGAGTCCGGTCGCAACCAGACTGACCCCTCAGCCAAACCTACTGATCGGACGCATGGCCCAGCGTCCGGTCACTAGGGTTTGAGCGTCCGGTCGCAGTTTGGAGTCCAAAACGACTTTGGTTTGCGACGCTCCCTTCACGAACTTTCTTCCTTATGATCTTAGGGACCTTTCTAAGCTTCCTAGGGCTTTGGTTAACAAGTGTGCACCACACCTAACTCAAAAGTCTCGCCTAGGTCAAGCTACCCATTCAAACCCCTCTTTATAGTACGGCCAAAGGTAAAACAAAGACCTATGCTACTCTAAGTGTCCTTCAACACCAAATGACACTTAGAACTAGCCTATCACCGTCTTCGTCGTCCATCCTTTGAAAACCGAACGAATTCCATCAATAAGGGGACATGAATACCATAGTGTCCTCACGATCATCATCACCATGACCTAACTCAAACTGTTTCTGCAAAATACATGTTAGTCATAGTAATTTACCATTGTCATCCAATCAGCGAAACCCACTGGGGGCCTAGATGCTCACACACTGTATGGTGATATTGTTCAGCATAACAGGGTGCATAAGGTTGAATCCATCTTCCAACAATGGTTGTAGGGAGTTGCAGTGAGTCTTGCGACTCAAGGCATCTGCTACAATGTTCGCTTTTCCAGGGTGGTAATGCACTTCTAGGTTATAATCCTTAATCAACTTTATCCATCTTCTCTGCCTCATATTCAACTCTAGCTGAGTGAAGATGTATTTCAAACTTTTGTGGTCTGTATACACGTGACATAGGTTGCCCATAAAATAATGCCCCCATATCTTGAGTGCATGAACTACAGCTGCCAATTCCAAATCATGAGTCGGGTAATTCTCTTCATGTGGTCGCAACTGGCGTGAAGCATATGCTAAACTCTTCCATTCTGCATAAGCACACATCCAAGTCCAATCTTGGACGTGTCACAAAACACATCAAAAGGTTCCTCCAAATTCGGTTGAGCCAAAACAGGCGCATAAGTTAACAAAGTTTGCAGAGTGCGAAACGCTGCTTCACACTCTGGAGTCCATTCAAACTTCTTGTTCTTTTGAGTTAGACGAGTCATAGGTTTTGCGATCCTTGAGAAATCCAGAATGAGCCGATGGTAGTACCCGGCCAATCCTAGAAAGCTGCGTACCTCATGTACGTTAGTGGTTGCTTGCTAATCCATAACTTCGTGTACTTTCGTGGGATCCACAAAAATTCCTTCCTCTGAAAGGACGTGTCCGAGAAAGGGTACTTTCTTTAACCAAAACTCACACTTGCTAAACTTGGCATACAACTTGTGCTCTCGAAGTCGAGTTAAGACGACTCGTAAGTGCTCAGCATGATCCTTCTCATTTTCAGAGTATACCAAGATGTCATCAATAAACACCACAACAAACTTATCCAATTCAGGCATAAAAACCGAATTCATCAGATACATGAAATGTGTCGGTGCATTCGTCAGTCCAAAAGACATAACTAGATACTCATCGAGTCCATATCTGGTGGAGAAAGCGGTTTTTGGTATATCCTCCCTTCTAATCTTGATTTGATGGTAACCTAACCTCAAGCCAATCTTGGAGAACACTTTTGCTTTTGATAACTGATCAAACAAGACGTCAATTCTGGGTAAGGGATATTTGTTCTTTATAGTTACTGCGTTCAGAGGTCTATAATCCACACACATTCTCAAAGTTTTGTCCTTCTTTTTCACGAAGATGGTGGGACATCCCTAAGGTGATGAACTAGGACGTATCAAACCTTTATCCAAAAGCTCTTGCAACTGAGTTTTAAGTTCTGCGAACTCGTTAGTCGGCATCCTATACGGCCTCCGAGAAATAGGTGCCGTTCCAGGAATTAACTCTATAGCAAATTCCACATCCCTATCCGGTGGTAGTCCTGGCAACTCATCAGGGAAGACATCTGGAAACTCACACACTATCGGGATCTTAGCTATCTGCCTTGCCGTGATATTGAACAACACTCCTATTTCATGGGGGTTTCGGGGTAACTTGAACCGGAAAGAGGACCCATTCCGGGGACTAACCATGGAAACTACTCGCTCTGTGACGTCAAGATTGACCTTCCAGAGTTTCATCCAACCCATACCCAAGAATACATCCAAACCTAGACCAGTGATTACTATGGGATCCACTATGGTCCGTTTATCCCCAAAAGTCATTTCCACTCCCTTAGCCATTTTACGGGCGAAGAGAACAGCTCCTGCTGAACTTATCTAATATCCCCGATCCAACTCTATTAACCCGAGATTACTCCTTATAGCAAAATTCTCACTTATGAAAGAATGCGATGCTCCAGAATCAAACAACACAACTGCAGGGTATTGATTAACAAGAAACGTACCAGCGGTGACAGGCTCTCCTTCTGGCACTTCCTCAACAGTGGTGTAATGCACATGACCTGCGCGAGGTTGAGGCTGGGTGTACTACTTCTTTGGCCGAGGGCACTGACGTGATAGGTGTCCGGTCTGACCGCAGTTGTAGCATGGTCCAATCACATATGGGGTCTTGGGATCTCCTGAACTTCCTGCCTTTGCCTTGTTCTGCATCAGGGGAGCAGTGTAGGGTTTCTAGAAACTCGGACGAGGACGGTTTGTAGTTATCTTCCTCTGCGGGGGACGGAACTTAGCTCTTGCAACTGGTGGACGATACGCGGTGCGTGCTCCGAAAGGGGTCTTCTGTTGAGACGAACCTCCTCTGTTTGCACGACGACGGTTTTCTGTCGCCAGCCTACTATCATTAGCTTCTTGGTTCAGGCAGTCACTGACAAAGTCACTGAAGGTGGTGCGGTGACTGTTTCCCATCTTGGAGAGCTTGGTGGCACTCATGCCACGTTTGAAGCTGGCAATCTTCTTGGATTCCGTGTTGACAAAATCTGGGGCATAGCGAGACAGGTTGTTGAAGCTATGGAGATACTCTGACATGGACCTAGTTCCCTGGGATAGCCTCATGAACTCTATGACCTTCATTTCCATCAAACCATTGGGAATGTAGTGGTTGCGCATAGCAGTAGAGAACTGATCCCAAGTGATCGGTGCATTAGCTGGCAGGGATGCACGGTACTGGGACCACCAAAATCCTGCGGGTCCTTCCAACATGTGCGCGACATATTCCACCTTAAGCTCTTCAGTCAAACGGAGCAGATGGAACTTCTGAGTGATGGAGTTGAGCCATTCATCTGCTTCAAGCGGTTCGGTGACTTTCTTGAACACAGGGGGACAAGTGTCCAAGAAGTCACGATATGAGCTGTACTGGTTGGGCTCTGGTCCTTGGTGCTGTTGGTGCTGCTACGTGGTGTTATTGGCGATGTTATGGAGGGTGGCCTCCATATGCCTCTACATATCCTCCATATTTCTTTGGCTACCCCAAAACTGACCGAAAAACGCTTCTGGCGTCATTGGTGGGGGTGGTGGCAGGTTCTCCTCCTGTCCTGACCCCTGTCCACGCTGGCTGCGCTGGCTGCGAGTGTGTGCCGGCATCTGCATGTCCCATCAATGAGCAACAATTAGGTGATGTCACATTGATCATGAATAAATACTGTGCTACACATAATTCGAAAATTTATCACACAACCAAGTATAATTACTCATTTCCATACAACATCACAGAATAATTTCTTAAAAATAAGATATGCAAATGACGGATTTCCATAAAAAGGTGTCAGATCGAAGTCTAGACTTTGTTCAAAAGCCATACATGCCATCATACAACTTAATCATAAAACCAACACATGTTCGGATTCCATCATCAGCGAGCGTGCTCAAGCTAAACAAAAGAAAAACGACTCCTACAAAGCTAGCGTTCAAGCGTCTCCGATGGCGGATGCGGCATCCTCCTCTTCGGCGTCCATCATCGGCTCGTCGGCGTGGTCCTCGTCGTCTAAAGAAGGCTCTGGACCAAGCACTACCCCGTCCTGGGGCCCTGGGCCTCATCTACAGGGGCCTCGTCAGCTGCTGGGGCGGCGGCCTCCTGTGCTGCGTGATGCATCTGGTGAACTGCCTCATGGAGCTGGTCGATGTAGGCCTGCTGGTCGTGCACCTGCTGTATCAGGTGATGGACACCCTCTCTGAGCTGGTCAAGCGCTGTGTGGGCTTCGTCTCGCTGAAAAGCTGTCGTCAGGTACATCTGCTCGGCGACGGTCCTGGCGGTGGTCTCCGCACCTGCGGTGGCACGTGCATCGTCACGCTCGAGAGTGACCTGATGGATCTTCTCCTGTAGGTGGGCTACCTCGGCGTCAAACTCCTCCTGCAGCTTTCTCTTGCTCTGGTAGGTGGTGGTGAGGCTAAAGGACACACTCTCCAGGCTGCGCTCCAAACTCTCACATACACCCATCAAAGCTCCGGTGGCTCTCATCGCGGACGTCTTGCAGTAAAATCTCTCCTCCGCACCTCCTGTCAGAACCGACTCCAAGGTCTGCCTCCAGCGCAATGGAAAAAGTGATCCACGAGGGAACACTCCTGCCATAGCACTAGCAAAGTCGGCGGGAAAACGGGCAATGATGTCCTTCAGCACTAGATAAGCTGCCCTGTTGGCTCCATCTTTGGCACAACTGCCTCTAGTGATCTTTGTCCATCCTGACCAGTGGGGCTTGGCAGGCAAGGCTTTGACCTTGATCTGGACCATTACCAACGAGTCCTGCCCATAGATCTCCTTCTGCCAAGAGTACCTGGGCTCCTGTCCTTCCTCGTATCCCACTGCCTGCAGAATCCTCCAAAGGATGGTCGGCAGCCCGAAATAAGACAAGAACGTGTTCTTGGTCAACTTCATAGCCAAGCGGTGACGTGAAACTCCTCTGCCTCCGGTGGCCTTGCGAGCAGTCAACTTAGTCCGGGCCATCTGTAGAAACAAAGGGTTTCAAACTCTCGTGACACGCATATTAAGTTGGCAAATTTTTATAAGAAAAGAGACAACTTTTAATTAAGGGGAGGTAATGCAAATGCAAGAATGTAAACATGATGCATGATCGTACTTACGTTCTCACTCACTAACAATGACTCGTAAGTCCTAACGTTCTAGTCGGTGGCAAGAACGATCTCTCATGCGTTATCTACTCATTCTACTCTATCATGTAGTTAGTGTACCTGTAGAAGATTCATTTCAACCCAAAGCAAAATCCCAATGGTAAAATAACGGAGTATTGGCCCATATGCACAAAATACATAGAAGCCAACACTAAACACCGTGCACCAATCCAGAAAACATACCCAAACAATTGATACCCTCGTACATGTTTGCGTGGAGCTCACACATACTTGGTATAACAACTCTCACCTAGACCGACGGTTGGACGGTCATGCTCTCATATCTCACAAAATCATTTTATGCATGTTTTCACGATCGACACATTCTCTTTTCCCTCGAGAATGGACCAGCAAATAAAGATCCAGCATGAAGCAAAACCCTGAACCCTCTTAGCAGTTAAGCCACCTGAATCCTAATGTAGGGCTTAAGGACAAGACTGGGCACACTTAATAATTTAAAATAGTTTTGAAAATAGTTTTGAAATACCCATTTTAGTTCGAAAATAGCCCCTTTCGAATGCAATAACTTGAACCATGCTCTGATACCAGCTGTCGTGGAACCGTCCTGATTATAAGAACTCAAGTACCGTCTTAGCCAAATTCGTCTGACATCGACTCATACTTGAATCCATATAACCCCAGTAGTCCAGAAATCTTGAAGAATTTCAAACATCATACAACATACAGGATCGCATTGTTCAAGTACCACATTTGTAAGGATATCGAAACGAATTTAAACATTAGAGTGCAAAATCATAAAAGAGTGATTACAATACTGAGTTTCAAATTGCGGAAGCTAAAATAAGTTTGAAACACGACCACTACACATGTGGTCCAAATAGACATTGTTTAATAACTCACTCCTCCTTTTTCAAATAGTGTGCCACTAGAAGTCTCAGTCCAGCAAAAGAAAAGGAGAAGCTTCTGGATGACCCTGCCCTGGGCCTACTCCTCATCACCCTCCACGGGGTAGAGACAGTTCTTACAATAGCCGTAGTACACCTGGCCATCTGCAACAAATGGGATAAACCCTGAGTACGGGAATGTACTCAGCTAGACTTACCCGTCCAACTGAAAATAAAGACACCAAGGGTATGCCAGGCTTTTTGGTGGAGCGGGGATCTTTTAGATGCAAAAAGCTCAAATTAAGAGAAGGTATATTTAATGATGCCAATGAGCAGTCAAATTTTTGAACTACCTCTTAACTTAGGTTTTGCACCTGAACTATTACATACACTTGAGTCTAATCAATCAATAATATTACCATATTCAGTTGACTTAAATCACATTTTAGTTGAACCTTAAACATCACATGGAGTTGTATCGTGGTGAAGTTCGACATAGTTTCCCACTAACCGGGGGAGACGGCAACTCGAATCGAATTCCAAACCAGCTGGTGAAAGACCTTTAATACCAGCCCACACTTTCCCCGTCGGGTCCATGCATTGGGTAACCGCTCAATGCTTGTTCGTGGTGGTAATCGTCGCGGTTCAAGCACGAACCACCCAATTAGAACTATACGATGGCCATTCTGAGGCAGATCGTGTTTCCATACTAGAGGGTGCGACACGGGTTGAGACCGGCCCGAACAACGTCTAACCGGCTTTGGGGTCGATGATTACAGCACCGACATATCCCTAAGGAAAAGGGCGCGTTCAAAAATGAACGAGGGCCAACATCGATACAAACCTACACGATCCAACGGACGGACTGCCCCAAGTTTCCAAACTTGTGCCTTGCCTTCTAGTTGACCGTATTTCATTACTACTCAGGTTCTTTTCCACGATAGCAAATATAGCCAACCGTGATCCGGTAACTACCCATTAGGGTAATATGGAAACATCCTTAACTACTACTTTTATTAAGTAGGCTAAGCAGTTCTACTTATGAATAAGTACAGGATAACAAGGCAGGTGTAAACAATAATCAAGGAATGGTAATGCAACAATTGGGATCCATTCAACTCCTATACCTAATGCATCACAATATAAAATACTCAAATAGATTAATTGTAAATACTGGGAGACTTAGAATACTCCGGGGCTTGCCTTGAGAGAAGACCGAGCCCTCGTGAGAGGGGCACTCGGGCAAGTTAGTCTCCGGTGCGGGGTCGGCCTCCTCGGTTCTAGGCAGCTCCGGAATATCCTGCTCGACGTTTGCTTCCGACTCCTGGTCGGGCTCCGGGACTGTCGATCCTATTGCAATGCGGTGGATAATAAATAATGTGCAGTGCGAAATAGGGTGGTGTAAAATGTAAACATTTCTTGCAAACCAACAAAACCAACTTATTGAACCACTTTTGGCATTGAGGAAAACACTTATTTACCACATTAAACAAAACTATTATTTTAACTATTTCCTATTTATTAATTCAAAAGGAGTCTAGGTTTGAACAGCAAGTGCAATTTTCTGAACTCAGAAAAATCCACAAACATTCCAGAAGGTAACTCATACTTACTGGACCTCACTGCACAAATTTCACCATGATATAAATTACTGAACAGCTGATACAAAAAGGTGAAGAAAACTACCAAAAAAATGTTTTGTACTAACTTTTCTTATGAAAAGTGTCAAACAACAGATTTCATATTTTTCCTAGCCTCATCTAATTATAAGCACTCTACTGCAGGAAATTTACTGCTAGAGCATGAACATATGAATCTACACAAAATAAACAAGTTTATTTCAAAATAAACCCTTTGAACTGCAACTCTATTGGAAAAGGGTGACATATTTATTTTTATATTTTTTCCAGATTCTATTCCACATTTCATATTTATCAAGAAATTTCCATGAACAGAAACATTACATTCTTTTCTACATGAATTTTCTAAGAAACACACAGAAAAGCACACTTGTACAGCAACTCCTTATTTTTCTATACAACAACCTATGCTTAGCATTTTTCTCAGTTTAACCATAACATACAGAGACTACATAAATTTTACCATATTTTACTTTCACATATAAATCATTTTAACCATTATTTTAAAAAACAGATAAAAAGGAATTTAAACCTAAACATATTCTTTTTCTACAGAAGCAATGCCTCATAAATTTTTCATAGATACATAACTTGACAAGAAACCTACACAAATTTTGCCATGAATTAATTCAACCAGAAAACACATAAACCCATTTATCTAAACAAAAGCACATAATCTGAATTAAATAAAAACAGTATAATAAACTTCCACCAAAAATAGTTTCATATTTTTCCATGATAGATCTACTCATGAGCAAGCTATCAAAACTAAAAACACCTCAATTGATTTATTAAAACGTGCTACACAAAATAAACAAACTTTCCCTGGAAATAAACAAAAAAGAAAAACATTTGAAATACTCCCGGCCAGACTTGCATGGACTCGACCCATGGACCGGGTGCGGCTGACGCATGAGGCCCGTGTGGTCAACGAACCCACCTGACAGTGAGGGCAGAGCAGGGGCGAGCGTTTGACCGCTGTTTCCTCGCTGACGGCGAGGTCGCCGGCGGTGGGGTTGGGCTAGGCGTGTTCCCCTTGACTAGGTGGTTCAGTTGAGGGTGATGGTTGGGCCAGAGGGCAGCCGTAGCTTGCCGGCGGCGAGCAATGGCGGGTGACCACGGCGGTGGTGGTTGGCTAGGCCGTCTCCGACGGTCGCCGGTGGAATTGAAAGAAGGGGGAGCATCAGTGAACCCTTGGAAGACTAATCGGTGAGTTGGTTTGGCCAGTGAAGCCTCGGAGAGGCTTGACCACGTGCACAGGCCACGGCGGCGGCCATGGCGCTCGGCCGTGGCGGGGAGGAAGCTACGGAGCGGTAGCGTTGGGGACGAGGGATTTTCTCACCTTGCCTTTGCTTGGTGAGGCTTGTCGAGGAAGAAGGAGGCTCGGCGTGGCTTGGTTGACGTGGGACGGTGGCATGCTCTCCTTGGTGTCGATGATGGCCGAAGAGGGGCACGATGTGTTATGGCGTCCATGGGGCTCGGTTGGTGATGCAGGCGTGCGCACCGGGTGTGCGGGACGAAGGTGGAGCGTTTGCCGGCGGCAATCGGCCGGCGGTGGCGTGGTCGAGCCTGGAACGCCGGTGGCGTTTTGGTGGCGGCGTGCGGTGGCGTGAGTGTGGGCTTGCTCTGGCGTGCGGAAGAAGAGAGGGAGGCGAAAGCGAGTGCGAACAAGTGAGTGAGGGAGAGGAGAGGAGCACAAGCGGTGCTCGGTTTTGTTCGCGTGTCAGCCGGCTGACGGTCGTGGCGAGGGCCACGGCGGTGGCAGGCGGTGGCGTGGGACCGCTGAGCGGGGCGAGCGGTGAGAGGCCGTGCGGGATCTTGGCGTGATCAGGTGGAGGAAGATCGGGCAAGGAGTGGGCGAGAGGGATTTGGCGCAGAGAAAGGCGGCCACGCGGCGCTCCGGCCGGCGTACGGCGTGGCCGCGCGGTCGGGGCGCGTGCGCGCGGAACAGGAGCGGCGCGGGCGCGGCGCGAGCGGGCCGAAAGGCCAAATGGGCCGGAAGTGAAGCGCGGGATGAAAACCGTTTTCCTTTTTCTTTTTCCAATTCTTTCCCAAACTTTGACCATTTCGAAACAGTTTCAAAAACTTAAAACCAGGCTTTGACCCAAAAATAAAAGTTGCTCAAAATAATTTTCTCTACAACTTTCATATAAAACACTTTTTGTGAAAATCCTTTTCTCATCCTCCACATAAATAAAGCCAATTTTTTGAGCCATAAATCATTTTGTTCACACATTTTTAATTATAAAACCATATGGAACTAAATCAAGGTGTCAATATAAAAAGTGCTATACTATATATTATCTATTTTATAAAATTAATTGCCAAGACAGAAATCCATTCAAACAACCAAGTCTTATAGAAATCAAAATCCAAATAAACAACAAAAGGCAAAAGCACTTTCATGCACATAAAATGATGAAATGCATTATTTATGAATTTTAGTAGCTAAATGTAGTTCCTAATACAGTGCTTGACACTAGGGTGTCACAAACGACGCGCATAGTTTGCCCGCTGCGTGGCGAGCGCCAGCCGGCCGAGCCCGTGGACGCGCGCGGCATGGCCAGTTGATGAAGCCGCGCACGCCACTGACCAGCCAGACGCCTCCCTCCTCTTTGCCCCGCTCCTCCTCGCGTTCGTCGGTGCCTAGGCGGAAAGGGGAAAGAACCGGGCGCTCGTCGGACGTTCGCCACCGTTCACCGTCCCTTCGCCCTACCAAGCGCCTAACCGACCTCGCCTCAACCTCCTCCACCCCCTGCCGTAACCCGTGCTCGCCGAAGAAGCTTCGGTAAGCCGCGGAACGTGTTTCCTCCATGGCCGCCATGACCGCGAAGCTCGGTCCGCCATGGCCGATTCCTTTCCCGTGCAAGTCCGTCCGTTCTAACCCATGTTCATGAGTCGCTAGGGTTCGTGTGTGGTGTAGCGGGTGCTAGTTCGGCCAATTAGGGTTTGGTTGTCGCAGTACGCCGTCGTTCGCCTTGCTTGCCAGAGTTGGCATGCCCGTGGTTCTGGCCATCCGCTGTGGAAGCCCTGGTGCCTTTGCTTCCATTAGGGTTCGAGGAAGTCTAGGGAGTGACGAACGGAAGTTAGTTTGCCTCGGTGTGGCCAGAGATGGTCGGCGTGGTGAGTCCGCACCGTCGTGGCCGCCATTCCCGACGGTGAGCTTGATCCGCTGCAATGCTAGGCTAGTGTGTGGTACCAGTCGACGCGGAAGAAGGAGAGGAGTCCGCCGATGGTGTTGGTTTCGCCGGAGTGTTCGCCGACGGCGAGCTTCGCCGTGGTCAACTTCTCCCCTGTTTCGGTGTATGTGACGGGTGGGTCCGGTTTGACCCCAGGGCCCAGAAGTCAGTCGCAGAAGTGGGTTTGAGTCGGGTGTGTGTAGCAGTTAGGGTTTGTTGGTTTTGTTTTAATGTTTTCCAGAAATGACGATTTTCTTTGATTAATTCATATCTGGAGTTCTGTTAATCCAAATTAGATGCAATAAATTTTGTTAAGTTTGTTTTGATGAGATCTATCCATGAAAAATGTGATATGCTCAGTTTGTGATAATTTTATGTGTAGTTATAATTAATTTGTGTTTAGGCTGATATCTTGTTAAATGCATAATAAATTGTATATTGCTCAAAAAAATGTGGTTCTTACTTTGTTAGGTTTGTTAGGTGTTGTAGAATCACAGAAAAATGATAGTTGATGTTTGACTGTAGAAAAATCTAAAGATGTTAGTTATTTTGTTTAAATGTTGTTTTCTTGTATGATTGTTGGTAAATAGAATATAAATGATATGAGCTTGGTAATTTTTATAGACTGCTCTTGTGATAAGAAGTTCTGGAGAAAAATGTGAAATCTGTTGTTTGACACTTTTCAAGAGGATGTGTATTTCAAAGCACCTTTTCACGCTGTTATTTGTCTTTTCCATAGAGAACAATGCTTAAGCCCAATTGTCATGGAATTTGTACAGCAAGCTTTATTCTCTAATGTAAACCTGCAGTAAATTTTGTAGATTTTTTTGAAGCTACTAGCTATAGGTTGTTGTTATAGGCTTGTTTAACTTGGTGAATTTGTTTAAATAAGTTGATAATGTGCATTTCTTTTATGTGGACCAGCTAGGGTGAAATGGTCATTTCAGCGCATTCATATTAGCTGCACTTTGTGGTTGAGCATAGCTACTCTCTAGATAGGGTGTTACACTGTACTGGAGAAGAGATATGCACATATTCGGTCAAGTTTAATGATAATGCATCTGTTCCATATACATATGGCATTCGTTCATTTAGCATATGAATCATTACAGGTTCGGTAGCAAGCCAGCCACAGCAGAGGAAATTGTGGAGCAGCAGCCACAGGAGCAGGAGTCAGGAACCGACGGGGAAGAGCCTGAAGAGGATCTTCCGGAGTTTTCGAACCACCTGCCCAGCACCTTTGAGAAAGGCAAGCCCCGAAGCATTTCTAACTACCTATGGTTTATAATTAACTTACTCATTATTATGCTTGTTGCATTAAGTATAGGAGTTGCTTGATATCGTTGATGCATTATATTCCTTACCTTGCTATCATTGATATATTACCCTTGTTACCTATTTAGAGGTAGGCTCGAGTTTATGCTTAGCCTTGCTTAGACCAGTAGAAGTCAGGCAACCTTTATGTTACCCGCGAGTAATAGGTGGTTACTTGACCGTTAACGGGATATTGCCAATAAGTGAGATAACTGAGTGTTGTGGATAATGGAGGTCGGCAGATTCCTGTAGCATTGTGCTACAGTATTTCTAGTCATGTCATATGGGAAAACAGTATATTGTTAAGACGACCTTCTTGTCAAGTTGAACGCATGTCCCACATTTAGCTAGAAGGATAACTCATTCCGACCGCGAAGCAGCTCATTGTTCCAGGCCGGCTTTCGAACCCCACGCATCTGCCAAAGCCACGAAGGGGGTATTGGGATGCGGGGGCGCGAAAAGTAAGACTCGGGTGATGGTGGTTAAGTCCAACTCCTTGGCAGTCGGGCTTGCCTCCGGGTATATTGGTGGCAGTCGAATCCGCGGCTTCCTGGAACCGTGTTGTGGTTATCTGTAGCTCACTAACGGGTGACTGTGGTTTGTGTGGTAAATAAAATCACCAGCTGGTTAGGAATCGATTATAATCACCATCGCTCCTGGATAGTGAGCACTTGACTTGAACCCCGCTCGGTCTTGATATTGAAATTATGGAACACGTGACAACTGGTCACTATCGTGGTACTATTAGCAATTGTTATTCGGTTTGTTTGTTATATTATAGTGATGGTTGGATCACTACCATGACTGTTGTTAGTACAGGAGCTAATCTAGTTAAATAGGTTAATTATTACTCAAACTTGCAGCTAGTAAACAGGAGAACAAGTTACTTACTACTTGTGGTTTTACGCAAAAATGTTATCCCATACCAGCTCCACTGTATACTAGCCTTGCATACTCCTGGGTGTCATTTATTTCTGGTTTATGGCGGGTAAGTCTAGCTGAGTACCCTCTCATACTCAGGGCTTGTTTCCCTTGTTGTTGCAGATGGTCAGGTTTTCTATGGCTATTGCATCAACTGCCTCTGCGGCAATGACCTATTCTATCTGTTGGCGCAAAATGAGGTGTACCGCGCCTCACACACAGCAAGCCGGAAAAGCGTGGCTTCAATCAGGTGCCCGGACAGTTTGAAATCCGGAGACGTGCCAGTCGGTTTGACCAGAAAACCAACAAGGGATAAAAACTATGAAAATAAAACTGGAACATGACGGGTGAGACTAGACAGTTACATATTTACGGCCTTGAAGCCAATCACAATGGCACACAACTGTAGAAGCTGTCTGTCAACAGGTTTAAGGTTCATTCGGCTAACTCTAAACATAAACATACGTAAGCAATTGGTTGCCGAACGGACATACATGAAAAAGACATGCTTGGACGAATAAAGATAAATTTTGAATTGACGTGTAACGAAGCTCGGCAAGCTAGCCAAGTTGGGATCCATGAGGAAGGAACATACAAACAAACATGATCAAACCAATCTAAAACCTGCATCTGCCGCACGATACCTAGTTTTATCTAAGCCTAAACATGATTGACATGCATGAACCCACAACATGTAACAATCTAGATTAGAAATTAATTCAGCCATCATAATCATGCAATGAAGATCCACAATTATTGAAAGGTATAAATAAACTTGTAAAGCAAGGCCAAACAAAGATCAATCTAGATTGGGCAAAAAGAGTGTTACAAAATTAATTAAAACATGCAACACAAGATAACTTAATGAATCTATTAGATCTGCCAAATCTAATAGAGTCGATAACTATCTCGCTTTTGCTAAACATATGAATAAACGCCTGTCGCACGGTATCTACTCATAAGCAAAGCATAAGCAAAGACTTCTTGATCATTAACAAGGGTCCGCCGCACGACCATTGGAAACAAACAAGACTACTTGCACCATATCTAAATCCACCGCATGATACTAGACATGATAACAAGGTTGTCAGGACTTACGGAGGTCGACGGATCGATGATTCCTCTTGAAGAACTCGGTGACACGACTAAGGACTCGAAGGTGGCACAGGGCCGGTTTGTATTGATATGGTTGTGAACAATTTTACAATGGCCGACGGTTTATATTTATACCCTGAGCGAAATACGAGTCCTGAAAGATTACGATTTACACAATAAAACTCGGAAAATACGAGTCCTATTCCTATTTTTCTCTTGGCGTCCTTCATCGTCACGTGTCTTCTCGTGCAAGCCGGCTTCACTTGCCATATTTGCCTTTCGAATAGAATCACCATCTTGCAAGATAGCCGACCGCACAGGCACTTGCCGAAACTCCAAGAACTAACCGAGCTTGGTCATTTGCCAAACGCATCATACGCCCATCCTTCGCACACTGGCCCATCTGTCATCTCCTCGTGCGTGCGAAAATCTGGTGTTAACACATGCCCCATAATTTTGGGATAAATATTTATTCCAAAATTCCTTTCCTCTGTATACTAACGTGGAACCTCCAGAAGCATCCACCTTCATAGAAATCTCGCGTGCCATAATTGCCTTACCTGCCGATTCATCTCCCAATGCACTCTTTGGGGTCTTTTTAAGTCACCCTTCACTTTGTTTCGTCTTACTCTCTCAAACTCCCCTGTTTCAATCTCCAAACCAAGAAAAACCCTTCTTTCTCATATCATCGCCCAATCCAATCTAGAAGATGTCTTGTGTGGCGAGCAGACATAGTTCCGAGCTTGGCGTTTCCAGCACCTCCAGGAAAAGGTCGCTCTCTTCTATTTTATTTCACAATGAAGCAGTTGTTCTACTTTGTTACTTTTGTTCAGGAGGATTGATGATGATTTCCCCGGAAATCTGACTCAACAGGTCATAGACCTTCAACTTGATTTGGAGGAGAAGGACCAAGAGATCACTCGAGTCTCCCGGGAGCATGACGTCGCTCGTAATCGGGCCGCCGGTGAATATTTTCATCATTTCTGTCTTCGTTTTCCTCCTCTTGCCTTTACTCATTCTTCTTCCTTTCAGCTTTGGAGGCAAAACTTCACGCCCTTGAAACTGCTGTTGCCAAGCTTCCCATCACGGCTAATGTGGCAGGTACGACAGCCTTGAATCGGGTAAATGAGGTCAACCGAATCCTCCCTGACATCTCCAGGGCCGGCATGGGATACAGCGCAACGCTTGCCTTCAACGCCGTACGGATTCACTCCGGTGCTGATTATCGCAGTTTTGACATCTGTGAGCGCGGTTTGGAATATAGGGTAGCGCACTCTGTAGATGATATGAAGGAAGCTGGAACAGATCTGGCTGATTCCTTCGACCATGATCTCCCGATTAGGAGTAGGATAGAGTGGACGAACTGATCTTTTCACTATAACTTTGTACCCCCTTCTTGTAAATAAAAGTCTTTCCGTTTGACCCTTGAAATCAATCTGTGCCTGATCCTTCGAGATCAATGCGTGCTCTGTTTTATGCAATAGTCATTGACTTTTATTTTGCTCCAACGGCGATGTATATCACATCGACTATCGCTGATAATCATATCAATCATCTCCGTCCCGTAGGTGATTGCTATAATCGGCTACTTCAGATCTAATGTTTCAGACTTTTCCAAATGATGATGTCAGGATAGTGCCTCTTAAGGGATTTTTTTTATTTTCAGCTTGTTTGAAGACTTCTCCATTAAAACTTCATTGCCTGGAATAACATATCATCCTTCCCAATTCGAAGACCATTCGCCAAACTTCCTGTCTTCGGTGTCAATCGGTAATATGAGTTCCCAGACAATCAACCGAAACTAAGCTCTTTATGCAGCAACAATCCTTAGCCGAATCCATCGGTCTCCCGATTCTGGAGTCACGATCTCCTCAAGTCAGCAAAAATCCGGCCTGGCCCAACAATGGCCCATAAAATGTGAAAACCCTACTTCAATGCTCGGCTTCCCAGTGTGCAAGTCATGGTTCCATAAATATGACCCTACGCTGGTCATCACCCATCAACTTCCAATTGAACTCCACTTCTCGGCTTTTAGCTCAAGCTAGAGAGAAAGAATCCTCGCCTGTATTCTCATTAATGGCAGGCAATGGTGACCATAGCAAACGTCCTACTAGAGATGCAGCGGAAGGAAGCCAAGCACCAACTCTTCAGCGTTATGGGTAAAAATTGGTCCTCTGCCCCCTTGCGGTAGCTTTCTTGTCCATCCATTCCTGATTCAGTATTCACTTTCCTTCCAGGGTGAGGGCTTTCTCCAGCCAAACCCGAATTCTTTTTCCAGAAACGGCAACTCCAATGACCTCTCCTAATCCTTTTCCTGGGTCACCAGATTCCTCCGAGCCTCATGATTCACCTTGGCACACCCGTTTGGATACTCTCAGGTACCGCGAGGAGAGGCATAAAGCCCAGAAGGAGTTTGAAGACGTATCCAAGAAGTACGGCATCAAGGAAGCCGAGTGGGAAGACCAGCAGAAGCAGCTTTGCAACATTATCACAAGTTAGTAAAATCCTCACTCGATTCCCTTCTTCTGATTGGGCTTGCCTTGCCTGACGCATCTTTTCCTTTCGCCAGTTCTTTCTGCAGAGAATGACCGTCTGAGAACGGCAGTGAACAGAGTTGCCGACAAGGTGAATGCCCACGGGAACTCAGCTGAAGCGCGCCTTGACGCCATAGACGGCCGCATAGATCAGGTCGTCGTCCAAGGTGTGCACCTTGGCGTCTCCCTTGGTCTAGTGGTGATGAGCTCTTGGACCAATGAGGACTACTCCTTTCTACCAGTTGGCTTCGCAGGTGGATGCCTAGATGAAATCGAAGGTATCAAAGTTTATGATGATCATGCCACTGCTCTCGCCGAAGTCACCAATCCGCAGTCGGTTCTGAACAGATTGTTCCAGGAGTAGTTTGTACTAGGATGTATCTGCAAATGAATAAACAAAGCTATTTTTCTCTGAATGATGTCTATTTGCATTTCCTGATTATCTCAGTGACTTCTCTAATTGCAACATTTCTTCAGAAAAGCACCTGTCGAACGCATGACGTCACCTTAGCCGACTAGATCTCGTTTCGACATGTCATGTCACTCGGCATCTTATTTACTGCCCTTCACCTTTCTCTCCTCCCGATAAACCTACTAACTTGAAAAATGCTAGGGTCACCAGGGTCATGAACATTTTTGTACTAAAGGCGATATAAACAATATCAGCTATATTCTAAACTCTTGGAGTATTTTCCGCTAAAGGCGATGCTTTACATCGGCTATTTTTTGTATACAAATATTCTTGAATCCGCTCATGTATCGACTATCTCCTCACATCAAATTCAAAAACTATCAATGCATTCGGCATTTAATAAGTAGTGACGAAGCTCGGTACATGAGTAATACACATATGAAAAAAATTTCTCCGTAGCCGAACACTTTGTCTCTGGGTCTAACATCTTTCGGCTATCACTCTGTCTTTTCTTTCAAATCCTTGTATAAAGGCTGGTCCTATCATTAGGCTATCGGCCGTCACGTACAACTTGAAAGATTTACCAAGCTGTGGAGGTACAAAACACTGATGGCGCCTTCATATATTCTTTAAGTTCATCAAAAACCTCCTATTGTACGTCACCTCACGCGAACCTTTAATCTTTCTTTAGCTTCAGCAACAGAGGAAAAAGGTAAAATTCTTTCAGAAGGTTTATCAATTTCGACCTGTACTCCGGATCCAGTTTTGTACTGACACATATTGGTCTCGTCTTTGGCCTTATCAATATTTACTTCTTCTAACTCATCAATCGATACAAAACCTCGTCCCAATTCTCCTCCGTTACCATCAATTGGATTATTCCAAAATTGCTTTGAGAGCCGATCGCTTGAATCGGCTGTTGGTCCTTGTCAAAAACATTCACAGGACCTACTTCCCAAACTCTTCCAGAGAAGCACTCGACACCATCATATTCCCAGTAGATAGGTTCTGCAGTAGCAACACTCACTGAATCATTAGCATGGACAATTTCGACGTCATCTCCAATCCACTGGATGAGGATTTGATGCATAGTTGACGGAACACAGCAGTTTGCATGTATCCAATCCCTTCCTAAAAGCAAACTATATGCCCCCTTGCCATCGATGATGAAGAAGGTAGTAATCAAAGTTTTTGACCCGATCATCAATTCAACATGAACTGCTCCTCGAGTATCAGAAGTATTGCCAGCAAAGTCCCTCAACACCATGTCAGTCTTCAATAAATCCTCACTTGTCATCCTGAGTTTCCTGAAGGTAGTATATGGCATGATATTTATGGCAGCTCCTCCATCAATAAACATTTTGGTTAGTGGCTTGCCATTAACATACCCCCTCATATAAAGTGTCTTCAAATGTCGATGCTTAGCTGGTTTATCAAAGACTGCCCGTTGAGCCAAAACGAGCTGAGCCATCAGATCATGGTATTCGTCTTCGTCAAAATCCGAATACACTTCTTCTTGGACGTCTTGATCCCCAGGAGCTATGAATTCTGATGGGAGAAAGAATGCCATGCACATATCAGCCGAACGATCATCTTCATCAGGCTTTTCTTTAGGACGCCAAATTTATTTTGTCTTAGCGCCTGCCTGCGCCAATTCTCTGTTCCTTAGGCGCTGCACTCTTCTTTTCCGGCTCCTTCTCAACCCTGGTGGACACCACTATCCTTTCTGCCAAACATATTCACGGTATTCTTCTTCTTCAGTGCGAGCCCAACTTTGATCGACAAATCTTCTCCCTTGCCGATTCTCGGAATTGTCTATTTTTAAGCGCCGATCGTCCTCAGGGATTCGCACCCCAAGCCTTTCATGGATCGAATGGCGATTGACTCAAGACTGCCTGTATTCAGAATATTGATCACTGCATTCAGGGCAATTGTTCTTAACAGGCAGCTTCAAGCCTTCATTCCAACAATATTTGAAGAATGAGCACTCTCAATGAGACTGCTCTTGCTCTCTCATATATTCTCGTTCTTCTCGGTACATCTCCTCTTCGTACCTTCGTTGCTTTTCTATGAACTTCTGTTCCTCATAAAACTTCTGCTTATGGTACTGTTCTTGCTCCCGATGCCATTTGTTTAATAAAATGTGTGTCGTGACTCTGGGCCTAGAAGCCTCACCCCTTTCAGTTCGGCTATTCTGGAAACGAGCTTGTTGCCGAAACTCTTCATTTGTGATTTGCCGATTGGGGTCAACAGCACCAGTCTCTCTTGCTCTATCAGAGGTTAACACCTTCATCTTGCTTTTGCCCCTGGGGTCATCTGCATTGACCATGTTAACAGAGAAAGACACGGTATTCTGTCCAAAAGGGCTACCATCAATTTTCATCTTTCCGTCGAACTTCAAATGCCCTTCCTGGATATCCTTCTGGATCCGTACTCTGAACACTCGGCAATCATTTATAGAGTGAGATCTGGTATTATGGAAACCACAATACCTCTTGTCTTTAACCCCTTCAGGGTGCAACATGGGATGGCCTTCCGGCAACTTGATGCGTCCTTCCTTCAATAACAATTCAAATAGCTTATCTGATTTGGAAACATCAAAATCATAGGTACCTTTTTGCTGCCTCAACCATCGTTGATTGACTTGAGTCGACTCTTTTGCCCAGACTAACTCAGCTGCAGCCACCTCATCTTCATCATCATACTCTGCTGCTTCTTCTAAGAAGGCCTGATACATTTCGCTAGCCACATCACCTTTCTGGAATTGATTATTTCTCCTAAACCCCTGAGCCTGACTATTCATTATTGCCAATCATTGTGATAACTGCCCAAGATCATCAAACTCCATGCCGAACAGCTTTTCCCTAATATTAGGCAACATACTAGCTATAGCTATCCCTGGCAATTGATCATCTAGTAAATTTAGGGAATAGCACAGATTTTTAGTCTCCCTGAATCTGCGTAAATATTCTTGCGGTGTCTCATTAGCTCTCATCCTCAGACTCATGAGATCGACCAACTTCTTCTCATTGGTACCCATAAAGAAATACGCGTGAAACTTCTGTTCTAGCTCTGCCCATGTATTAATAGAGTTTGCTGGCAGAGATGTAAACCATGAGAAAGCTGGTCCTGTTAATGACAGTGGGAAATACCGAATTCTCCAAGCCTCATCTGCAGATGCTTCTCCAAGTTGCATCAAGTAACGGCTGATGTGTTCAACAGTACTGGTATCATCTTGGCCTGAGAACTTAGTAAGATCAGTAGGAGGTTTCACCCATGGAGGAAGTGCCACTCGGTTGTACCACTCCAGATAAGGAGACTTGTAGGCGTAAGACTGATTCTTTGGCTTCAGGCCGAATTGATTCTGCATCATGTCGGCCATCCTATGCATGATGAGGTCGACGCTTGAGTCTGGAGCTGCCTGTGCCTGACCCCGAAGAAATGCCCCTGCTGAATTTTTATAGCCCGGATTCGGGAGAGCATTAATTGCACTGTAATCAACGAACTCCTGATATCCATCTCCATACAAGTTCTTCTGCAACCTATTTGTTGCCGAAGATACTCTAAAAACAGATGGTGGGACGTTTCCTGTCGTGCCGAACGCAAGTTGGCTATGAGTCATGGGAGGTTGTTGTTCCTGATGAAGGACCATCCCATCTTTGCTTGAACCAACTCCGCTGTCTTCAGCAGTTTTCCTCTGATGTTGGGGAACGGGGAATAACAGTGGCCCCTGCATCGGACCAGCGGCTTCTTCAAAACGTTTATCTACTGTTGGGCCGAAAATACCAACCATGACTGCACGAAAGGTGTTTAAGAAAGCTGATTGATGATTGGTCATGGCCTCTGATACAGTCTTGTACATAAGTTCGGATATTTTTTTAATATCTTCCTCATCAGTGCTATCAGATTGATGAGGAAGGAGAGTCCTTGGGAGTGACTGCTTCTGGAAAACCTTGTTGCTCTTGTTCTTGGAGAAGGACATCAAGCATTTGTGCTGAAACACATCACATGCTTGCTGTACCAAATCTCTTGAATCTGGTGGCAGCTCATCCATGGTCACGTCCAGAACTTGAGTGTTGTCGAACTCAACCATCTTGGAATGTGGTGTCCCACCGGGCATGCCAAATAGTGTGTTGGCACAAAATGTGGTGTACCGCGCCTCACACACAGCAAGCCGGAAAGCGTGGCTTCAATCGGGTGCCCGGACAGTTTGAAATCCGGAGACGTGCCAGTCGGTTTGACCTGAAAACCAACAAGCGATAAAACTGTGAGAATAAAACTGGAACATGCCGGGTGAGACCAGGCAGTTCCATATTTACGGCCTCTAAGCCAATCACAATGGCACACAGCTATAGAAGCTGTCTGTCAATATGTTTAGGGAAAATTGGCCCTGGGACATTCCGGAAGGCCTAAATTGGCCGGTGCACACATCCACTTTCAATATTTGCCAGAAGACACTATGGTTTCGTGTAATTGGGCCAATAGACATCGACCCTCATCCAATATTTTTATAAAATAGATATAAAATTATATAAGTGCCAAAAAATTATAATATAATTTTTTCCACACTCTACATGATAAGAACTACATACTAAAAATATTTTTTTGCGCTGAAATGATCATTTTGCCCCCACTTCATAAATAAACAAAGATAACCATGATTAATTAGTTAATTTATTTGTAATATATTAAAAATACTAACAAAATCACAGAATGCATACATCACCAAATCTTGTCTATCATAAAAATATCATATCAAAATAACAAAGTTTAATATATCAATTAAGCTCCACAAGAGATAAATCTATAATTCAGTCATGCTAAATATGTCACTATAAACTTTATTATTTTGAGCTAAAATTTTTAGCATTGTCAAGATTTGTTGATGTACGCATTCTATGATTTGTCCCAAGATTTGTAGTGACCTACAATCATATAAGCAAATTAACCATGATTATCTTTGTTTATTTATGAAGTGGGGGCAAAATGATCATTTCAGCGCAAAAAAATATTTTTAGTATATAGTTCTTATCATGTAGAGTGTGGAAAAAATTATATTATAATTTTTTGGCACTTATATAATTTTATATCTATTTTATAAAAATATTGGATGAGGGTCGATGTCTATTGGCCCAATTACACGAAACCATAGTGTCTTCTGGCAAATATTGAAAGTGGATGTGTGCACTGGCCAATTTAGGCCTTTCGGAATGTCCCAGGGCCAATTCTCCCATATGTTTAAGGTTCATTTGGCTAACTCTGAACAAAAACATACGTAAGCAATTGGTTGCTGAACGCACATACATGAAGAAGACATGCTTCGACGAATAAAGATAAATTATGAATTGACGTGTAACCAAGCTCGGCAAGTTGGGATCCATGAGGAAGGAACATACAAACAAACATGATCAAACCAATCTAAAACCTGCATCTGCCGCACGATACCTAGTTTTATCTAAGACTAAACATGATTGACATGCATGAACCCACAACATGTAACAATCTAGATTAGAAATTAATTCGGCCATCATAATCATGCAATGAAGATCCACAATTATTGAAAGGTATAAATAAACTTGTAAAGCAAGGCCGAACAAAGATCAATCTAGATTGGGCAAAAAGAGTGTTACAAAATTAATTAAAACATGCAACGCATGATAACTTAATGAATCTATTAGATCTGCCAAATCTAATAAAGCCAATAATTATCTCGCTTTTGCTAAACATATGAATAAATGTCTGCCGCACGGTATCTACTCATAAGCAAAGCATAAGCAAAGACTTCTTGATCATTAACAAGGGTCCGCCGCACGACCATTGGAAACAAACAAGACTACTTGCATCATATCTAAATCCATCGCACGATACTAGACATGATAACAAGGTTGTCAGGACTTACGGAGGTCGACGGATCGATGATTCCTCTCGAAGAACTCGACGACACGACTAAGGACTCGAAGGTGGCACAGGGCCGGCTTGTATTGATATGGTTGTGAACAATTTTACAATGGCTGAGGATTTATATTTATACGCTGAGCGAAATACGAGTCTTGAAAGATTACGATTTACACAATAAAACTCGGAAAATACGAGTCCTATTCCTATTTTTCTCTTGGCGTCCTTCATCGTCACATGTCTTCTCGTGCAAGCCGGCTTCACTTGCCATATTTGCCTTCCGAATAGAATCACCATCTTGCAAGATAGCCGACCACACAGGCACTTGCCGAAACTCCAAGAACTAACCGACCTTGGTCATTTGCCGAACGCATCATACGCCCATCCTTCGCACACTGGCCCATCTGTCATCTCCTCGTGCGTGCGAAAATCTAGTGTTAACTCTATCCATATCATTTGCTTTGTCAAGGATGACTACTTAATGGCACTGTAACATATTACGTGTGGGTGATTTCAAAACTATGTTTTAAGGTTAAGCTTTCGCTACTTGAATTTAGAACCTGGTTTGTAATACTAAGTTTGCTACTCCGAAGAATTTATGTAATATTCTGTCATGTGATGGTTGATGCTGAACGATTACGATCCTATGTTGTTGATGTTGGAAAAGTTTGAAATCCTTCGAGATTTCACGGACTACCGGGTTTATATGAGCTCAAGTGTGCAGAATCACTGCTCCAGCGGAGAATTTTGTACTTGTGCTCTTATAAATTGGTCAGTTCTGTTATAGCTGGCATTAGAGCATAGTTCAGTACCTACTGTTCACATGACTAAGTTTTAAAAGAATAAAAAGAATTTGGGTACAAAATTATTTGCCAAAATTCACCGAGTTGGTGTAAAAAGTACTTTGCAGTAAAAATTAGAGTGTGCCAGTGGTCATATCCTTTATGCCCATAGCATCTCAGGTGGCTTATTTAAGTACTGACTTGGGGAGGGGTCCTGCATCATGCTTTGATTTTCGTTTATTACTGTCGTCCATATGGCAAGGGTGAAATTGTATGGGTGCTATTCTTCGGAATAGTAATATATGGATCAGTTTGCCTCTACGCCAAGGTAAGGTGAGTTGTGAGAGCATGATCGAACAACCATCAGTCCAGGGGAGAGCAAGTTTGGTACTAGAACCTATACACGTAAGCACATGGGTGCAGGTGAAGGTATTTAATAGTGGGAGTAATACTGTTTTGATGGGTGCATATACTGCTTACGTGTATACGGGGTGTACACCTAAGTTAGTATCTAGATTTAAATTTCAGCAATGCACGATATTCATATTGTGCGTAGGGCTGAAATGGATCTTCTGCAGGTACACTAACCGCGTATCATAAAACGAAGTAGTTAACATTTATAAGAGTGACGTGGTATGCCACCGCTTAGTTCGTATGGAGTGGAAAGGACGTACGGAATGTTTCATACATATACATCATGACATGCTTGCTTTCTTTCCCTTTTGCATTACTTCCTCCCTGATTATTGGAATATCTCTCGAGTTGGAAACCTATGCTTATGTTAAAATGATGAACTTGCTACAGATGGCACATACCAAGGAGACCGCGCGTAAGTCGACAGGTGGCAGGGTTCTCAGGCACCAGCTAGCGCCTCGATCCGAGAGGTGCAAGCAAGGACAAGTTTCTGGATGTGTTCGGGACGCCGACTTTGCTTTGGAGGGTGCTCCGTTCTGCGGGGTACCCAGAAGGTTAAGAGCCTCGCTACTTTTGGACAAAGGAGCCTCTGGGAGACACCACTTTAGTGTATGTGACAGTTGTGGTTAAGCCCAAGGAAGAAGGTTCTGTTTGGTCCGGTTGGATGTTCGAGGGCAAGGGAAGAGACCCTTGGGAAGGTGCGCAGTCAGCAGCGTTCCTCATCCTCCGGGACATTATGGATCGGTTTCCGGAAGACCTTGGTCGGGCTCTTGCGGGAGTGTTTCCAAGAGTTGATCCGTTCAAGGATGTGTGGGTGCAGTTCAAGAAAGAAGCAGTGGAGGGCTGTGGCAGAACCTCCTGAATTAAGTGGCCCACATACACCCATCATTGGCCTAAAGACCTCTGATTGGCGTGCATGAGTTCCAAATGACTCAAGAGATCTGTCGGGTGTCCTCGGGAAACCCGAATCATCCACGTTACATTCTTTTCAGGACTTCCCTCATCAAGCATCACAGTATTACAACAGTTTTATAGATAAGATAAATCAGAGTAAAGCGGAAAGATTATATAACATAGATCGAAGCTTAGATTTTAAAGTTTACAACCCATAAGTACTTATTACATAAAAGGTTCGGAACTTCATATTACATATACCACACAAATTTTTGTTACTTGCCCAAGGTCAAACATCAGAGTCATTATCACTCTCCTCCACAAGAGTGAAGAAACATTGACCACCAAAGCGATGATCAATGAACTCACCTGCAACAAAGGTTAACAACCCTGAGTACAAAAGTACTCAACAAGACTTAACCGTCTAGAAAAAGAGGAGAAGACTCAGGTATGAAGGCTATAGGGATTCAAGGTAAGGCTTTAGCAAGATCAAAACATTTCTTTTGCATAAAAGGTTACTAAAAGTAAAGCCTATTTTCAAGTTTTAACTCAAGATTAAACTTTATAACTATCCAAAGATTCTCAAACCTTTATAAGCATACCACATCTTTCGTTCTCATCTCATCAAGATTCCATTCATTACTACGGTGTGGGTCAGTGGATTAAGGTTCCATATCCGAGGAAACACGGCGATTCGAATCGTTTAAACCCAGCTGGGGATTCAGTACCACACGACATATGTAGAACTTAATCTTGCATACATCAACCCTACCTACAGATCCTCCCATACAAGACCGGGTTCGCGCCACCCGAGAGTACAGTACACCTAGAACCCGACTATTTCATAGCCTCGAGGGTACACGCTACTCCCGCCATCTCTCCACTCCCAGTGCACGATTTGCCGTTCTCAAGTATCGGAATAGCTATAGACGAGGCTTACCACCGCATGTGGGCTGTACTCAAAGGTCTCAATCACAGCAGGCCAACAACGATAAGGTCCTATGTTGAGCAACACTACAACAAGACTCCATTCTTGATGTAAGTTACTATTGTTATCATGTTATCTCAAGATTCATGATTTCCAAAACATAGCAACCATTTTCAAAAGCACCTACTATTATGAAGTAGTAAAGCATGGCTAAGCATACTAAGCATTTTCATAAAACAGGTATCAAGGTTGAGTATTGGAATCATCAAGGTTGGTAATGCATCAAATAAGGCTCACATACTCCTATTCACTTAATGCATCATATTAACTCAAGTGATATAAATAACTTTATCAAAATACAAGGATAGGTTTAATGTCCGGGGCTTGTCTTGTTGATTAGCGAAGTCCGGAGATTCTGAAAAAGTAGAAGGATCCACACACTTAGGAGAAACCCACTGAGGATCCGGTCCTTCCGAAACGAGATCTACACGTAGAAGTGCATATGTATGATCAATGAGATGCTTATGACATGATCATGGTAAAGATAGAAATTTTCTAAGCTGTAGACATTTATTCATACAATCTTTTATCACGGTAAAGTTGCAAATCAACAAAACCAAATTAGCTATTAAACTACATATTATTACTTAAACAAATTTTATTATCTCTATTAAGCAAAGCAAGGTTAGGTAACTAAGAAGCAACAAAAGGTCATTAGCATAAAGGAATCCATAACCAGGGAGCAAATCATGCTAACGTTACCCTGGTTGTCAAACAATTCCAAAAGTCACACAAATCCAAAGTGATTAACTATTTCTTTTTATTCTATAAACCATTTTAATTAACCCTTTATTTATACACAAATCATGCTTATTCAAATAGAGCTGAAATTAATCATGAAGATCAATATCAGTGACATAAACTCACATGTCAAATTTCATGATTTTTGGAGAAACACAGAAAATCACATAATTCATCAAAGTTGCATTTATTAATTAAAGCACAGATTTTATTGGCATAGAAAAAGTGCTCCAAACACAAGTTTCATAATTTTTATATTAGCACAGACATGCTATCATCTATCATGTCAAATTTCACAATTAACAGAGCTATAGAAAAATTATAGCAAAAAGAACAAAACTAGCTACTGTGCATAAAGCCAGAAAAAGAAAAACATGAATCTAGCCCAAACTGGGCTTTCGGCCCAAGCCAGCTCGGCCCGACACGCGCGAAAGCCAGCCCGGCCTGGCTCCCGCCCGCTCGCCCTGGCAACTTTGCAGAAAAGTCCTCCGACTTAAACGAAACTAACCCGCAGTCCATGGCGCTTTTCACCTGAGTCTTGGACTTTGCAACCAACACCCTGTAAGAAGTCGTCTTCGCAAACGGGAGGTCCCCGACCCTGGCCCGAGCGAACGGCGGCGCACCGAGCGACGGTGAGCCTTACGCCGGCCATCTCCGACCAGTAGAGACCCGGCTGACATGAGCATCAACACCAGCAAGTCAACCGCAGTCGATTGAGCCCCCAACCCTAAACACTACCGCTCTGGTTAAGCCTGGCCACGCACGGCGGCGGATCGGATCTCGGCGAGACTGTTCCGGCGAACTCAGGCCGGTAGCAAAAGAACGGAGGGGCTAGGAAGCTTCAGTAGCTCACCCTGGTGCTGCTTGTGTAGTTGGTTCGAGTGGAGAAGGAACGGGAAGGTGGAGTCCACGGAGCAGTGACCTGCGGCGGTGAACTCCGGCGAGGCAAGCGGTGTTCTGGCGAGACCTGAGCACAAAAAGAAAAACCACCGAGCCGATGAGCACCCTGGGGTCAAGGTGAAAAAGAAACAAAAGACAGGGAGAGAAGAGGAGTGCCCGGTGGAGCTGGCCACGGTGAGGTAGAGCGCGGCGGTGATTTTGCCCGGCGGAAAGAAGAACGGCGAGCTCTTGCTCTCTGAGGAAGTAGAGTTTGAAGTGAGAATTTCTGGAGGTGCGCAAGGAAGTAAGGAACTTATATCCACGGTAATTTTTGGATGAGGATGTTCGGTTTGCCGTGTATTCGAGATTGGGACAGAGGGGAGCTCGTGTGTGCTTTGGTGGCGCGACAACGATGACGAGCTCGGGAGAAGACGCCACGGAGCAGGGAGAGCGCCAGCAGCTGGTTAACTTCGCCACGGAAACCAGCACGTGCTCGTTCAAGAAGAAACAGTGCCCATCACACTGGCGTTGCCGACCCTAGCTCGGTCGGTCACCGCCATGAACAGGGAAGAAAGCTTATCCCCCCCTTCACCTTTAAACCTTTTCGGAAATTTTGAAATTACTAGAGATTTTTGAATATAAGTTGAAAATATGTTAAAATATCAAATGCTCAGAATTCAAAACTGAACATCTTTTATTTTTGCAACAAAAATAGAAAATGCTTAGATTTTGAATTAGGGTTTGCAAATCAAAAGGGGACAATAGGGCAAAAGGGTATTTTCACAATGGCTTTTGATTTCACATGAAAACTTGAAAAACTGTATACTCAAAGTTGATCCTTATAAAAAATGGAGCAACTTTGCTTTTTGAAGAATACTCAAATTCTTTTTAGATTTTGATTGCTATTAAAGGGGATAAAATAGGATTTTTGAATTAATAACGTTACTTAAATGAATTCCAACCAAAATTTGAATTATACCTCAATGGTGACTTGAAACATGTTCCAAATACACCTTTGAGACACAATACCAAGATTTGGTAAAGATTTCATTACTTTGTTAGAAATTACCATAATACCCTTATATAGCATAAAAGCATTATATACCACAAAGAAAACATAAACTAGGGTTTCAACTTAAACACTCCTTACCACTAAGCACAAGCATAAAGAATAAACTTGTTTTTAGTGAATGCAAAATTGGGTTATCAACTCAAGTGAAATGCTAATGCATATGATGACATGTCAGGTTTTAGTCTGTTTAACACCAGAGTGTTACAAGGGCGGCCCAAGTGAGTTACACGCATGCGATGGACCTGTTATGAGTGCTATGTTTGCAGTGATGAAGGTGTATGCAATGATGCATCGTAGTTTGGGCAGTATGACTGAGTCCTTCCGTCATGTTAGGGAAGAAAAGAGGCAAGCTTAGCGGGAGTTTGATGAAGAGATGGAGAAGATGCGAGAGGAGCTGAACCAAAGGACTTGGGAGAGGGATCAAACCATCCAAAGGAATGTGATAGCAGCTCAGGAGATCATCAGGCTACAGGAGTAGCTTGGGCGTGCAAAGCATGTGTTGACACTAGTTAACTCTTATTATTAAAGGTCAATTAAACATGAAAATGGATGAATATATAAACTCCACCTTAGTATAGGGATTAAAACTAATGAATTCCATGAGTTTTGGTGAATCGTGAATCTGCAGGGATTAAACCGGGAAACAGCCCTCAATTTCTTCCCCTAGAAGGAAACCGACGGGAGATAACGCATTCGTCAAGTCAGGAACCTTCTAGAAGACTCTAGAGAACACCTGAAGACACCACGAGGCAGGGCACCACAGGAGGCTGACCTGTGGGACTGACCGGTCCCCTTGGCCCACCGGTCGGTCCCCCCTGGGCGGCGCCGGCCTCCCCCTTCTGGAATCTTCTTCCACCGCCTTTGACGACCAATCTCAGCCCTACGTGAAGTCGGTTTGATCCAACGGTCGCGGTTGATCCCTCAGGGCTATATAAACAGGCCCCTAGGCCCCAGGTCAGACAGAAGGTCCCTCTTCAGAAGACTATGCTTCAATTAGAAACCCTAGAAGAGACTTCAGGAGTTAGCTTTCAAGTAGAAGACTAGATACGCCTCTAGTAGGATTAGAACCTAGTCTTATTCTAGAAATAGACGAGAGAGAGAGGAAGAGATCAAGAAGGAGCTTCGGCCTGTCGGATCAACTTCTTCATCTTGTACCTATAGATTCAAGTTCTTCGTCAACTTGCTTTAACGATTGTTTCGGTAATCAACATCTATATTTAAGTTTGAGCTATTGTTCTTATTATTCTTAAGGTTTAATGACTCTCTTTTGAGTACTTTAATTCTAGTCGCTCTAGAGTTAGAGTAGTTGGATAGTGTAAGCGTGGTGCTTAGACTTGATAGCTCATATTTGCCTCCTATAATGCCGGTAGTAGTGGTTGTTAGCAAGGGTGACTCTTATAGCATTGTTGATTCTTCTATAGTCCACTTACCGTAGGATTATTCATTTGCATAAAAGAATCATACTCTGTTTGTGACCTTTTATGGCAATTTCCCCACAAAGAATAATATAAGCATATCACTCTTAAGTCTGATTTAGATAACCTTAGTGATCCCCTCTATGCTTTTAGCTTCTCCGTCCTTATTAGCTACTCATGGGTTATATTCTTTGAGACTTAACACTATCCATTCCTTTGGGTTCGATATTAAAACTAGGTTACTCTGGTGAAGTGCTACATCGGTAGATTTTATCTGTGCGCTTGCGGATAAAGTAGAGTGCGCGTTAATTTATACCAACAAGCATTTCTGGCGCCGTTGTCGGGGAACGGTAGATCATTTTATGTCTTAAGTATAACCTTGTATTATACTTTACCTTTTATCTTTATACTTTGCCTTTGCTTTTATCTTTTATCTTCTATATCTTTTATATCTTTTATATCTTTTTTATTCTTTTCACAATGGATTTCTCAGAGCCAATTACTAGCTCCACAGATTCCATTCCACTGAACCAGTATACCTATCGCACTGTCGTAGTCTTAGACTTGCCCAAATCTGCTAAGCCTATCCTTTCAGACAATTATGAGCTACGCCCATGCTTGATAGAAATGGTTAAGAATCAAACTTTTTCTGGCTTAGAAGACGAAAACCCATACATTCATTTAAATGAGTTTGAACAAACCTGTGTGTGCCTTCACATCGCGGGCATGTCTGACGAAACCCTTAGATGGAAACTTTTTCCATTCTCTTTAGAGGGAAAAGCCAAAACATGGTACCTTCAAACTGCACCAAGTAAAAATGGGGATTGGAAAGAACTCTTGTCTAGCTTTTGCTTAGAATACTTCCCTGTCTCCAAAATTATTTGTCTTGGCTTAGAGATTTTGTCCTTCATCCAAGAAGATGACGAGTCTCTAATTGCAGCCTGGGAAAGATTCGATAATCTGCTTGTCCGCTCTGGTCCAGCCTTATCTATTCTAGAGCCTATCTTACTTCAACACTTTTATAATGGTCTGAATAGAAAAACTTCTAATTACCTTAACTTAGCTTCAAACGGATCATTCCTACATACCCCAGCCTCTAAGGCAAGGGAAATGTTGCAAAACTTATCTCAAATTACTCCTACTCCTGAAGTTAAACCACAAGAACCACTAGAAGTAAATCTAGAAGCTGAGCCTATATCTATTCTTAATCATGAACAAACCTCAGCCTTAATTCCTAGTGAGAGGGAAACCTCAATCTTAGGAGACACCTTTGATTTCGAGGATGAATATTTTACCGAATTTCGTAATACCTCGAAATACAAAACAATTAGGAAACCACAGAATCAAAAATCATCACTCAAAAAACTTACTCATAAGGTTTTCCTAAAAGAGACTACGAAGAAACTAACCTCTACAATAAGTCATGAATGGTTAGAAGAATCAGAACTTTCTACTGATATAATCCGCATAATTCACCTTCTACACACATTCAATGCCAAATCCATCAACAACCCTTCGAAGCTCTCTATAATCCTGTTCTGGGAACCAACATTATGTCTGAAACCTTTGCTCAAGATTTATTAAAACAAATGCCACTTACCCCAACAGCTAAATTGTTAAAAAACCCTTCAGGACATGTTATTCCTAGCTCAGGAATCATGTATGTCCTGCCTGTCACTGTAGATAATACTCCAATACGCTTAAGCTTTTATATCTTTGATATCAAAGAGTTTAATCTGCTGATAGGCCAACCACTTAAACAACTCATTCATGAAGGACAAACCAGGATCTTAAACTTCTGTCTTGGGAAAAATCTTAAAGGAACTATACCTATTACTCACTCTCTAAATGCTGAAAATGAATCATGTCCCGAGCCAGATCCTATGGAAGAAATTAAGGAATCATCTCTTGAAATAATAAATGAACCTAAATATGAAGAAGATGCGCAGTTCTTCACTGAGGAAGAAGATAACAAACCAGATCCAGATCCTCTAGATTTCTTAGAAGAACCTCCTAAACCTCCCATAGAGTTAAAACCCTTACCTTCTGGGCTTCGATATGCTTTCTTGAATAATGATCCTGAGTTTCCTGTGATCATAAATAATAATCTTACTCCGGAACAAACTTCTTGGTTGATCACTGTCTTAGAAAAGCATAAATCAGCTTTTGGCTATTCACTCCACGACCTAAAGGGAATCAACCCCGCTTTCTGCACCCATCGCATTCCTACTGATCCTAACATATCACCATCTAGAGAGCCACAATGCAGGCTTAACAATGCGATGAGAGAGGTAGTAAAGAAAGAGGTTTTAAACTCTTGCACGTCGGGATCATTTATCCTGTGCCACACAGTGAGTGGGTGAGCCCTGTCCAAGTTGTGCCTAAGAAGGGAGGCATGACTGTGGTAAAGAATGAGAAGAACGAATTAATTCCACAAAGAACTATTACTGGTTGGAGAATGTGTATTGATTACAGAAAATTAAATAAGGCAACTAAGAAAGATCACTTTCCGCTACCTTTCATAGACAAAATGTTAGAACGGTTAGCCAATCACTCTTTCTTTTGTTTTCTTGATGGATACTCTGGATATCACCAAATCCCAATCCATCCAGATGATCAAAGCAAAACCACTTTTACCTGTCCATACGGAACATATGCTTATTGCCGAATGTCTTTTGGATTATGTAATGCACCTGCTTCTTTTCAAAGATGTATGATGTCTATATTTTCTGATATGATTGAAGAAATCATGGAAGTTTTCATGGATGACTTTTCTGTTTATGGAAAAACTTTTGATGATTGTCTTGAAAATTTAGACAAGGTTTTGCAAAGATGTGAAGAAAAGCACCTAGTCCTTAATTGGGAAAAATGTCACTTTATGGTTAAAGAGGGCATAGTGTTAGGTCACTTAGTGTCTGAACGTGGAATTGAGGTAGACAGAGCTAAAATTGAAGTAATTGAACGTTTGCCTCCGCCAATTAATGTCAAAGGAATTCGAAGTTTTCTTGGCCATGCTGGTTTTTACCGCAGGTTTATAAAAGATTTTTCTTACGTTGCTAGACCACTTACAAATCTTTTGGCCAAGGATGTTCCTTTTGAATTTGATGATGCATGCTTAGAATCTTTTAACACTCTTAAGAAAGCACTCACTTCGGCACCTATCATTCAACCTCCTGATTGATCTCTACCTTTTGAGATCATGTGTGATGCAAGTGATTTTGCTGTAGGAGCTGTGCTAGGACAATATAAGGATAAAAAGCATCATGCAGTCGCTTATGCCAGCAAAACTTTAACAGGACCTCAACTTAATTATGCTACTACTGAAAAAGAACTTCAGGCTATTGTTTTTGCTATAGACAAGTTTAGATCTTATTTAGTGGGATCAAAGGTGATTGTTTTTACTGATCATGCTGCACTAAAGTACCTGCTCACTAAGCAAGATGTTAAGCCACACTTGATAAGATGGGTTTTGTTACTCCAAGAATTTGACTTAGAAATAAAAGATAAGAAAGGAGTAGAAAACTCTGTAGCTGATCACTTGTCTAGAATGTATTTTGAAAATCCTCAAGAATTGCCTATAAATGACTCACTCAGGGATGACATGCTTTTCCAAGTCTCTAGATCTGACCCCTGGTATGCAGATATTGTCAATTTTATAGTTGCAGGGTATGTACCACCAGGAGCAAATAAGAAGAAGCTGATCTATGAGAGTAGGATCCACATATGGGATGATCCATATCTATTCAGAGTATGCTCTGATGGGTTACTCAGAAGATGTGTGCCAGCTGAAGAAGGAATCAAGATCATTGAACGCTGTCACTCTTCACCATATGGAGGACATTATGGGGCATTCCAAACACATGCGAAGATCAGGCAAAGTGGATTTTTCTGGCCAACTATGTACCAAGACACAAAAGACTTCGTCCGGAGGTGTGGATCATGTCAGAGGCACGACAGCATCAACACCAGAGATGCCATGCCACTCACTAACAACCTTCAGATTGAGCTCTTCGATGTCTGGGGAATTGATTACATCGGACCATTCCCTAAATCAAGGAATCATGAGTATATCCTAGTTGTTGTCGACTACGTCTCAAAATGGGTCGAAGCGGTGCCATGCAAGTCTACTAATGCAAGAAACTCTCAGAGGATGTTTGAGGAGGTAATATTTCCAAGATTTGGAGTGCCAAGGATGGTAATTAGTGACGGAGGAACACATTTCATTGACAAAGGCTTTCATAAATATCTGATAAATCATGGGATTCGTCACTATGTTGCCACTCCCTATCACCCTTAGACAAGTGGCCAAGCAGAAACATCGAACAAGCAAATCAAGAATATTCTACAGAAAACGGTCGACGAGATGGGAACACAATGGAAAGATAGACTACCTGAAGCATTGTGGGCTTATCGTACTGCCTACAAAAGACCACTAGGAATGTCTCCATATTAGCTCATCTATGGAAAGACTTGTCACTTATTAGTGGAACTAGAATTCAAAGCTCACTGGGCAATCAAAAGATGGAACATGGACTTAGAAGCTGCAGGAGTCAGGAGGAAAATGCAACTCTCTGAACTAGATGAATGGCGCGAAAAGGCATATCACAACGCAAAGATTTACAAAGAGAGAACAAAGAGGTGGCATGACAAGAGAATCAGGAAGAAGAGCTTCACTCCGGGAGACAAGGTATTACTCTTTAATTTCAGGGTAAAGTTTTTCGGGCATGGAAAACTACGAAGCAAATGGGAAGGACCTTTCACGGTGGTAGACACTTCATCACATGGAGCCATTACACTTCAAAATGATGAAGGTACGCTATTCAAGGTAAATGGACAACGTCTTAAGATTTTTCTAGAACCTGAAAAGAGTCCTGAAGAGTTGGATGTCATCCAATTCTTCATTGTCCCATAGATTTACACTATCATCATTTTTCCGATAAGTTTGCACATCGGGGATATATTTTCTGGGATTAGGATCAAGTTTAAAGACACCTCGAGCGACGGACCCATGAGGGCCCATAGGGTGGGACCGACCGGACTCCTAGGGAGACCGACCGGTCTGCCCTGGAGTCTCCTCGTCGTCTGCCTTCTTTCGTTGCGCGTCCAAACTCTTTCTCGTATCCATTCTGGTGACCCAATCCGCATAATCGATAACTCCCGTAACGAACTTATCATGCCTATCATTCAGCCTCCTCAGCTATAAAACTAGCCCCAGGCCTACCTCTAGATTCATTGCACCCTCCTCCAGAATGCCAGCAGCAGCAAAGCTCTCCTCCCACCTACGCTAATGGCCTCCTATCCAAGGATCGACCTCAATGAGCCCGCCGACGACTCGATGGCTCTTGTCATCGCCGCATCTAAGGAGCTTGTCGTAACACTGTCAAAGGAGATCGCCCCCGTTGAGTTGCCGACACCTGTTGATACGATCCCAGCAGAAGAGACCTCGTCGCATCGTCAACAAGCTTTTTACGCTCAAGCGGTGCCGGCAGGAGGACTCCCGACTTTCTCCGTCTACAAGCAGCTCCCGCTTCTTCCTCCTAGGCCCAATGAGACACTCATCGGGCTAAAGATGAACTAGCTTGGGGAACCCACGGTCATAAAAAAACATCTACAAATCCGCGTCCGCGCATTGACGAAGTTCGTGGTCACCCTGAGCAGATCAAAGTCACTCCGCCAGTAAAGAGGGCACCCACCACTCCTAATATCGCGGCTAAACGCAAGAGGTCTACCCAGTTAGATCGCCTCGGGGACAGAATTGAAGACCTTGAGAGAGATAACTTAGAGCTTAAAAAGAAATACGCTTCTCTAGCTAAGGCTACAAAAAAGGCAACTGATGTGCTGCATAAGTATGTAACTAAACACATTAGACTAAAGGATAAGGTCGTCAGTGTAGCCACTACGCTAGAAAATCTACTTAAGGGAGAGAAGTGAGAGATAGTTCGTCAGTAGTTTAATAAGGCACTCGTGTTTGCTGAGTCTCGTGTTTAAGTCTTGTTTTGTTAAGAGTTTTGTTTAGTTAATTCATTGTGTAATAAAAGTGCCTTGAATATCAATAAAGTTTTTGTTAGAGTTATCTTTTATCTTGTTATTTTTGTTATTTTGGATATATGTCTTGTCTCCACATGTTGTAATTAGCAGAAAAACAGAAAATAAGTGTAGAGGAGAAGACGACGACAGAATTACTGAAAACCGATCGCAAAAGCTACATAAAACAGAAGACATTGTCACCAAAATCACGCACCTCGAAGCGGGCCACGGTTGGGCCCTAAGCCCAACCGACCGGTTGGTGGACCCCACCGGTCGGTCTGGGGTCGCCACCTCTGACCTCCTCCTTCGTCCACGGTTCGGTACGTAATTACTACACTCTATTTCTCGATGTTTAAGCTTCTGTTAAAATTAAAAATATATATATTCTCGTCAATAACATATGATCATTAAACTTTGATTAAAAAGGGAAAGATTATTTTAACATGCTCATGGTATAGAGTCTCACAACACCTTTTCTGAAAAGACCTGCTTTGATAAAAAAATTTTTGAAGGGACCCATTTTATCTAGAGTTGTTATGGAAATATGATAGAAGAATGATGAGAACTCAATTCTTAAAGTATGAGCATTGGAGAATTTTACTTGCAAAGTTAAAAAAGAGACTAGCGACACTTCTCCTTTGTAGTAAATAGATCTCCTGCCAAAGTCATTCGTAATCAATTGCTTACTATACTGAGTTCTTTGTTGAGAAATTTATTATGCTCTAAAGATCGAGATCCTTGCAAATAAAGAAAGATTCACTCTTCTGATGTAGTATTGTATTAGAGGCATAGGCTATGCAAAAGCATGAAATATGATGAAAGAAAAATGGACAAGTGTCCGACACACCTCAGAAAAAAAGAGAAAAGCATTATGACAAAAATATGATAAAAAGAAGATAGCCCATGGTCCCTCTCATTACAATATGCCAGCAAGAGTGACAAAGTTTAAAAAGATTGATGGCTTGATCTAAGAGTATAGTATTTTTCTCCATTGACTTAGTAATATAAAACTGCTCTGCATAAATAAAATACTCTGGTAAGGAATTGAAGTACTACAAAAGGAGAAGGAAAGTTATGACTTGTTTCGAAAAAATTCAAAAACTCCAATGTCTTATGCTAAAAGAAAAGGGTGATCTGTTTCAACTATTCTATTCTCCAACTACTCAAGGTTTTATAGTAAACACACTGAATCTTACAATGCAGGTACAAACAGAAAGTACTAATGTTTGATATCTTATGCTACAGTTATGATCCAACCTTTTATCGAGGACGAGTAAAAGTCTAAGTGTGGGGGAGCTTGTTGACACTAGTTAACTCTTATTATTAAAGGTCAATTAAACATGAAAATGGATGAATATATAAACTCCACCTTAGTATAGGGATTAAAACTAATGAATTCCATGAGTTTTGGTGAATCGTGAATCTGCAGGGATTAAACCGGGAAACAGCCCTCAATTGCTTCCCCTAGAAGGAAACCGACGGGAGATAACGCATTCGTCAAGTCAGGAACCTTCCAGAAGACTCTAGAGAACACCTAAAGACACCACGAGGCAGGGCACCACAGGAGGCTGACCTATGGGACCGGCCAGTCCCCTGGGCCCACCGGTCGGTCCCCCCTGGGCGCCGCCGGCCTCCCCCTTCTGGAATCTTCTTCCACCGCCTTTGAGGACCAATCTCAGCCCTACGTGAAGTCGGTTTGATCCAACGGTCGCGGTTGATCCCTCAGGGATATATAAATAGGCCCCCAGGCCCCAGGTCAGACAGAATGTCCCTCTTTAGAAGACTACGCTTCAATTAGAAACCCTAGAAGAGACTTCAGGAGTTAGCTTTCAAGTAGAAGACTAGATACCCCTCTAGTAGGATTAGAACCTAGTCTTATTCTAGAACTAGAATAGAGAGAGAGAGAGAGGAAGCGATCAAGAAGGAGCTCCGGCCTGTCGGATCAACTTCTTCATCTTGTACCTATGGATTCAAGTTCTTCGTCAACTTGCTTCAATGATTGTTTCTGTAATCAACATCTATATTTAAGTTTGAGCTATTGTTCTTATTATTCTTATGGTTTAATGACTCTCTTTTGAGTACTTTAATTCTAGTCGCTCTAGAGTTAGAATAGTTGGATAGTGTAAGCGTGGTGCTTAGACTTGATAACTCATCTTTGCCTCCTATAACGCCGGTAGTAGTGGTTGTTCACAAGGGTGACTCTTATAGCCTTGTTGATTCTTCTATAGTCCACTTACCCGTGTGTAGGCTCGGTAGGATTATACATTTGCATAAAAGAATCATACTCTGTTTGTGACCTTTTATGGCAATTTCCCCACTAAGAATAATATAAGCATATCACTCTTAAGTTGGATTTAGATAACCTTAGTGATCCTCTCTATGCTTTTAGCTTCTCTGTCCTTATTAGCAACTCAAGGGTTATATTCTTTGAGACTTAACACTATCCGTTCCTTTGGGTTCGATATTAAAACTGGGTTACTCTAGTGAAGTGCTACATCGGTAGATTTTATCTATGCACTTGCAGATAATGTAGAGTGTGCGTTAATTTATACCAACAGCATGCTAACCAGAGCGCCGAGCATATGATGGTACGCCTTCTGCAGTAGCAGAATCAAGCTTGGGAAGGTTAGAATGCCCTCAGAGCTCGTATCATGGCCTTGGAACAGCAGTTGGTGACGACGGAAGCCTACAATGACAACCTCCATGAAGAAGTGCATCGCCTCAACAACCAGCTCTATCCATATCATCCTCCAGGTGCGGCCGAGTTGGAGATGGGCATTTTTCTTGCTGACGATGGAGCCGAAGATGGTGGAGTGCCTCTCGCCAACCAGGATGACGAAGAAGAAGAGGAAGCCGGTGGAGCTAACGATGCGGAGAGCCACGTGTCAGATGCCAGGAGCGACTAGAGCTTAGGCTTAGTTGTCGTCTTTTGTATCGTTGTGTATCAAACAAGTTATGTTGGGTTGTAAGCTTTAAGAACCTTGTTGCTACCGTTGGAGTCGTTTAAAAAGTATCGAACCTTCGTTGTGTTTTCTCTGTTTGCATCCATGCGAGTATTAAGCGCTTTTCGTATAATCCATTTGTGATGTTATTTATGTGGAACGACTTGTGTATGTGCCTTATTGTATGAACCATGTTCAAATACAGTACCGCAGTTATTACGCATTTTGATCTGTATATATGACATCACTCATTGATTATTGATTGACTGTGCAGATGGTGAATACTCATCGTGGAGCTGGCAGTGCTAGCGTTGTTGGTGGTGATGGACAGGGCGAGGAAGCTAATCCTCCTCCCCCATACACGGCAGAGCAGTTCTTTGCGCAGTTTCTGGGAAGTCAGCGAAACATGGAAGCTATGCAGATGAATATGGAAGCAAATCTCAGGAACATCGCAGATAACACACGTCGGGCTGCAGGTCAAGGGGGTCAAGATGTGAACTAGTACAACACTTTTAAGGACTTCTTGGACACTAGACCTCCGATCTTCAAAGAAGCAGCTGAACCGTTCGAAGCAGACGAATGGATCAACACCATCAAGCAAAAGTTCAGGTTGCTTCATCTGATGGGATCTTTAAAGGTGGAGTACGCAGCTCAACAGTTGCAAGGACCAGCTGGTATATGGTGGGCACATCATCGTACCACTTTTCCTGCAAATCGACCTATCGTCTGGGAGCAGTTTACGGCAGCTTTCCGAGGAAATTACATTCCTCCAGGTCTGATGGCTATGAATGTGACAAAGTTTTTGATTCTGACCCAGGGTACAAAAACAATGGCAGAGTACCTTCATGCTTTCAATAATCTGGCTCGCTATGCACATGAATACGTCAACACAGAAGCTAAGAAGATTGCTAGTCTGAAGAGAGGTCTGAGCCCCAAGCTCATGAAGTCTGTGGGAACATCTACCAGGGCACAGTTCAATGACTTCGTCAGTGACTGTTTGACCCAAGAGAACAATAACAACATCTACAACACATTCAAGTCACGCAAGAGGGATTTTGACACAGGAGCACCGCAGGCAAGAAATCAGATGACCAATCGTCCTCCTCCTCGTTCAGTAGTGCCAGGAGCACGTTTCAAGCCTCCTCAGCGTTGTTTCCCCGGGAATCAACCGCAGGCCAAGACTCAGAAAGTTGCAAGAGGCCAGTCATCTTAGTTCAAGATGGGACCCAAAACTCAGAACTTTGCAGGCAGCTATGTAAAGGGACCATGTTACAACTGTGGGATGGAAGGACATCTGTCCACGACATGCCCTAGTCCCAGGAAGAAGACCAATCATGTTCAGGCCCGTGTGCATCATACCTCTCTGGAAGGCATCTCTGAGGGAGAACCCGTTACTGCTGGTATGTTTTCTATCAACGATATCTCTGCAGTTGTTTTGTTTGATTCTGGCTCAACGCATTCTTTCATAAGTCAAGCATTTGCACTTAAGCATAATCAGGAAATGGTAACAATTGATTTTGGATTCCGTATAAACTCAGCTAGTGCAAGTGTGTTGTCTAATCAGATGGTCATAGGGGCAACTCTTGGTTTGGAAGGTAAGCAATACAAAGTGAGTCTAGTGCTTATGCCAGGACTATCTTTGGACGTCATCTTGGGAATGGACTGAATGAGCAAGTGGGAAGTGGTCATAGATACGGGAAAAAGGCTGATATCTCTTCGAGATCCGGTAATGCCACAATTTCATCAGTTGCTTCTCCCTAGCAATCTCAACCTTTGTTTGGCAAGTTGTGCAGTTCAAGTGGCAGTTCTTCAGGAGATTTCGGTGGTATGTGAGTTTCCTGTTGTGTTTCCGGATGAGTTACCTGGTCTACCTCCAGATAGGGACGTGGAGTTTGCAATCGAGTTGATTCCTGGAACAACACCTATATCCAGAAAACCATATCGTATGCCTCCCAATGAGTTAGCCGAGTTGAAGATTCAGTTGAAAGAGTTGTTGGACAAGGGTCTAATTCAACCTAGTTCATCCGAGTGGGGATGTCCTGCACTTTTTGTGAAGAAGAAAGACAAGACTCTACGTATGTCGGCCTTTGAATGCAGTGACGATCAAGAATAAGTATCCTTTACCTCGGATTGATATCCTCTTTGATCAGTTAACAAGGGCTAGAGTGTTTTCCAAGATAGATTTAAGGTCAGGGTACCATCATCTTAAGATCAGGCCAAAGGATGTACCCAAAATAGCTTTTTCCACTAGGTACGGGTTGTATGAGTATCTTGTCATGTCGTTTGGCTTGACAAATGCTCCTACATAGTTTATGTACCTAATGAATTCCGTGTTCATGCCTGAATTGGATCGATTTGAGATAGTCTTTTTGGATGATATCTTGGTATATTCGGAGAATGGAGAAGACCATGCGGAACACTTGCGGATAGTTCTAACAAGACTTCAGGAACATAGGTTGTATGCTAAGTTCAGTAAGTGTGAGTTTTGGTTGAAGAAAGTACACTTCCTTGGTCACGTGTTATCACAAGATGGAATCTCAGTGGACCCAGGAAAAGTGCAAGAGGTGATGGATTGGAAGGCTCCAACCTCAGTCACAGAAGTAAGGAGTTTTCTGGGTTTAGCCGGTTACTACTGTCGTTTCATTCCGGATTTCTCCAAGATCGCTAAACCAATGACCTCTTTACTACAGAAGTATGTTAAGTTTGTTTGGACAGAAGAGTGCGAAGAAGCTTTTCGAATCTTGCGAGAACTGCTAACCACTGCTCCTGTCTTGGCTCAGCCGGATATAGAGAAACCTTTTGATGTGTTCTGTGACGCATCGAAGATTGGACTTGGTTGTGTGTTGATGTAAGAAGGATGAGTGATAGCATATGCCTCGAGACAGTTAAGGAAACATGAGGTCAACTATCCTACTCATGACTTGGAATTGGCTGTCGTAATGCATGCCTTGAAGATATGGAGACACTACTTGTTGGGGAATGTGTGCAATATATACATGGATCATAAGAGTCTTAAGTATATTTTCACTCAACCAGAGTTAAACATGAGACAGTGCAGGTGGCTAGAGCTGATCAAGGATTATAACTTGCAAGTTCACTGTCATCCTGGAAAAGCCAATGTGGTTGCCGATGCCTTGAGTCGTAAGTCACACTGTGTTATGGTACAACCGTTGTTTGAAGAAAGGTTCAACCTGATACACCCAGAAGTTCTGTTCAACATTCAACTCAGTTGTTCGCTCAAAAGTCAGATAGTTGAAGCTCAGAAGTTTGATTAAGGGATTTCTCATATCAAATGGAAAATGTTGAAGGATCCCTCAACCCCTTTTAAGCTGGATGAACAAGGAGTGTTGTGGTTCGGTGATTGTCTCGTGGTACCAAAGAGAAAAGATCTTAAGGATAAGATATTGGACGAAGCTCACTTATCCAAGTTATCTCTTCACCCAGGAAGCAGTAAGATGTATCGTGACCTAAAACCTCGTTTTTGGTGGACTAAAATGAAGAAAGAGATCGCAACATATGTTGCAAGATGTGACACTTGTTGCAGAGTTAAAGCAGTTCACATGAAACCTGCAGGGTTGTTGCAACCGTTACCTGCGCCTGCTTGGAAGTGGGAAGATATCAGTATGGATTTTATAACCGGTCTACCCACTTTGGAATAGGGGAATGATTCCATTTGGGTAATAGTGGATCGTCTAACAAATTCCGCTCACTTTCTTCCAGTCAAGACTAGATATCTACCGCCTCAGTATACAGATATATATATCAAAGAGATAGTGCGTCTTCATGGAATACCCAAGACCATCGTTTCAGATCATGGACCTCAGTTTACCGCACACTTCTGGCAGCAGTTACATAAAGGTTTGGGGACAAAGTTGGTTCATAGTACGGCTTATCATCCTCAGATTGCAGGTCAGACTGAAAGAGTGAATCAAGTGCTGGAAGATTTGCTCAAAGCTTGTGTGTTATCCTCCAAGGGATCATGGGAATCATGGCTATCGTTAGCAGTGTTCTCGTACAACAATAGTTATCAAGAGAGTATCAATACGGCACCGTTTGAAGCTTTGTATGGACGTAAGTGTGTGACTCCGTTGAACTGGGTCGAACCAGGAGAAAGGAGGTATTTCAGAATCCACTTTGTTGAGGAAGCTGAGAAAAAGGTTCAGACCATTCATCAACACTTACAAGCAGCACAATATTGACAGAAAAGCTATGCAGATAAAAGGAGAAGACCGTTAGAGTTTAATAAGGGTGATCATGTTTATCTGAAAGTAACCCCGATGAGAGGAGTGCAAAGGTTCGGCATGAAGTGTCCTATCAACTTCAGTTGCCCAAAGCTATGAGCTCGATCTTTCCCGTTTTTCATGTTTCACAGCTGAAGAAATGTCTAGGTGTGCCCGAAGAAGGAATAGAACCACAAGAGTTGAAGCTTGCATCAGATTTGATGTATCAAGAGCAACTAGTGTGAGTGTTGGACAACAAGGAAAGAGTAACTCGCAATCGGGTGGTGAAAGTATACAAGGTGTTATGGAGTCATCATGATGATGGAGACGCAACCTGGGAAACGGAAGACTATCTCCGGAAAGTTTATCCAGTTTTTCATAAACAATGAGTAAATCTCGGGACGAGATTTCTTTAAGGGGGGAAGGGCTATAACACCTCTGGTGTTAAGCTAGCATGACATCATCATCTCATTATGCATAATCATCTCATGAGCATAAAGCATTCACATGTTGCTTTCTTTTTCATATAACGTGTCATTTCATGTGTTAATATGCATATAGACATACAATGATGTACTGTTGTTTGGCTTTTTTTGGAGTGGTTTTGCTTTCCTAATAGTTTAACCTTGTTGAGAAGTCAAAATGAGGCCATGTTTATGTTGGTCATTTTGGCTAATCAAGTTTCTAAACCCTAGTCAACCCTATGGAGCTTAGGGAGTCCTTTTGTTTGACTAACTAAAACCTTCTTGATAGAAGCTTTGCATGGCTGAGTGCCCTTAACCAAAAGTGTGTACATTTTTGAGTAGAACAAAAGTTGTTTTTGGGTCAACTCATGAAAATGAGTTTAACTTGGTGTTTTGAGGCCCACAAGGCAGAAAACGGTGAGTTTTGGACTTGGAAATTTTCCTAAGTCCTAAACTGGAAACCAGTTTCAGCCTAGTGATGTTTAACATTTTCCCGAGCAAAATCCAAGCCAAACCAGTGACCAAGCTTATAACATTAGTTGTAGATTTCGCGTAGCTCTAACCAATGGTGCAGTCGGTTTAGTGTTTCACCGAGTGGTTAAGAAGTTAAGCATGCTCAAAGTCAGGCGGTTAGTCGGCCATCAGCCAACTGAATCGACCGATTCAGTTTGAACGGCCGGCTTCAGTGGCCGACCGCGCGGAGAGTTCGCCCGCCGCGTGGCGAGCGGCAGCCGGCCGAGCCCGTGGACGCACGCGGCGTGGCGAGTTGATGAAGCCGCGCACGCCACTAATTAGCCAGACGCCTCCCTCCTCTTTGCCCCGCTCCTCCTCGCGTTCGTCGGTGCCCAGGCGGAAAGGGGAAAGAACCGGGCGCTCACTGGACGTTCGCCGCCGTTCACCGTCCCTTCACCCAACCAAGTGCCTAACCGACCTCGCCTCAACCTCCTCCACCCCGTGTCGTAACCCATGCTCGCCGAAGAAGCTTCGGCAAGCCACAGAACACGTTTCCGCCATGGCCTCCATGGCCACGAAGCTCAGCCTGCCATGGCCGATTCCTTTCTCGTGCAAGTCCGTCCGTTCTAACCCATGTTCATGAGTCGCTAGGGTTCGTGTGTGATGTAGCGGGTGCTAGTTCGGCCGATTAGGGTTTGGATGTCGCAGTACGCCACCGTCCGCCGTCCGCCGGGCTCGCAGGAGTTGGCATGCCCACGGTTCCAGCCATCCGCTGTGGAAGCCCTGGTGCCTTTGCTTCGATTAGGGTTTGAGGAAGTCTGGGAAGTGAGGAACGGAAGTTAGTTTGCCTCGGTGTGGCCAGTGATGGCCGGCGTGGTGAGTCCGCGCCGCCGTGGCCGCCATTCCCGACGGTGAGCTTGATCCGCTGCAATGCTAGGCTAGTGTGTGGTACGAGTTGACGCGGAAGAAGGAGAAGAGTCCGCCGGTGGTGTTGGTTTCGCCGGAGAGTTCGCCGACGGCGAGCTTCACCGCGGTCAACTTCTCCCCTGTTTCGGTGTGTGTGATGGGTGGATCCGGTTTGACCCCATGGCCCAGCAGTCAGTCGCAGAAGTGGGTTTGAGTCAGGTGTGTGTAGTAGTTAGGGTTTGTTGGTTTTGTTTTAATGTTTTCCAGAAATGACGATTTTGTTTGATTAATTCATATCTGGAGTTTTGTTAATCCAAATTAGATAAAATAAATTTTGTTAAGTTTTTTTGGATGAGATCTATCCATGAAAAATATGATATGCTCAGTTTGCGATAATTTTATGTGTAGTTACAATTAATTTGTGTTTAGGCTGATATCTTGTTAAATGCATAGTAAATTGTATATTGCTCAGAAAAATGTGGTTCTTATTTTGTTAGGTTTGTTAGGTGATGTAGAATCACAGAAAAATGATAATTGATGTTTGACTGTGGAAAAATCTGAAGATGTTAGTTATTTTGTTTAAATGCTGGTTTTTGTATGATTTTTGGTAAATAGAATATAAGTGATATGAGCTTGGTAATTTTTATAGACTGCTCTTGTGCTAAGAATTTCTGGAAAAAAATGTGAAATCTGTTATTTGACACTTTGCAAGAGGATGTGTAGTTCAAAGCACCTTTTCACCCTGTTATTTGTCTTTTTCATAGAGAACAGTGCTTAAGCCCAATTGTCATGGAATTTGTATAGGAAGCTTTATTCTCTGATGTGAACCTGCAGTAATTTTTGTAGATTTTCCTGAAGCTGCTAGCTATAGGTTGCTGTTATAAGCTTGTATAACTTGGTTAATTTGTTTAAATAAGTTGATAATTGTTGGGAACACACTTGCCCTACCCCCACACACGTGTAGGGGAGCGGCGAAGGTGACCGATCGTCAAAACCAAACACGAGGGTATAAGGAAAACAAGAACAGCGGTATTGTAGCTCTCTTCCCAAAAAATTGTGTCGTTATACTATTCATCTCATGGTATTTATAGGGAATACCAAGGGGCACTAGCCAAATTACATTAGGGTACAGGAAAGATTCCCCAGCATCGCATGGTGGAAGGGCAAAATCGTACTAACACGGGTAGAGTAGAAACCCTAGCTCACTCTCTACCCGTCCGCCGCCACCTGGCTTGCGCACACCTTCGCACGAACGCGAAGGTTAACCTCTCAGCTTCGTCAGTTGCGAGGCCCGCGTTCTCTTGCCATCCGTTGAGCTTTGTCCTCCTTGCGAAGGTGTGCGGCATGCGTGAGGGTCGTTCCTTGTTCTCTTCACGCTTCTTTCTGCGAGGGTTGTTTCCAGACACAGCCTGCGCGACGCCACTGTCGAGGGTTCCTTGCCCCAACAGTAGCCCCTCGATGGCTTGGATCTAAGAACGATCGATCTTTAGGCCCAAGCAGCGCCTTTGTTTGGAAATGAACAGTGTCCCTCGGCAGCGACGCCCGCGGCTGCTTGTGGGCTGGGTCGTTGGCTTTTTGCTTGCGGTGTTTTTGAGGTCCATTTCGTTGTTTGTGCCATGGTTTTTGGGGTCCGTGCCGATTTTGTCGGGCTGGATGGTTCGTGCCTTGGCCTATAAATAGGTGGGGTTGGTGGACGCTTTGAATTTGTGCCATCCTTTTGCTCTAGCCAAACTGCTGCTGCGATTTGCTTGTAGCAAGGGTTTGTTTTAGTTTGTTTGCGAAGGTTGAGTAAGTCGCTCGTTGTTCTAAGTTTGAGTCAGCTAAAGAGATGGCTTGGTTGAAGCAGACTGCTCGTGTTGCTTCTCCGAGTGCTGCGGATGATGGAGTGACTTTTGAGTTTGGACTTAGCCGGGTTTGCCGTTCTGATCTGGCGTCTTATGTGAAGCGAGGCTGGATTGATGATGGAAAGGCAAGGACCAGTGCTGGAGAGACCGTTCCGAAGCCGGATGCTGATGAGGTTGTTGTGTTTGAGGAGTTCTTTTCGGCTGGTCTGCGTTTTCTGGTTGCTTCTTTTGTGACTTCTGTTTTGCAGAGGTTCAATTTGAGGTTTCATCAGCTCACACCATCGTGCTTCACGAAGCTTTCAGTATATGTCTGGGCGTGCCGCTCCCAGGGCGTTGTCCCTCACATCGAGGGTTTTGTCCGAACTCATCATGTGCATATGCAGCCTCGCAAGATTGTGGATGGCGAAGGTAACACCAGTCTCAGTCAGTTTACGGTGTACACCTTTTGCCATCGCGCCGGATCGGAGTTGCCGATGCAAGCCCAGAAGAAAAAGTGGACCAGTGGGTGGCAAGAGTTCTGGTTCTACTACAAGCTTAGTGGTGCCACCGAGCTTTGCGGCGAGCTTCTGCCTCTTGGTGACGTAAGTGCCGAGGCTAAGATGAGTGTCGAGGCGCATGTCGCAGTTGATTGTCTGAGAGTGGTTGCGCGTTCTCAGTGTGCTCGCGACTTGGTCGAGGAGTATTGCTGTGCTAAAGCATTGCCCCTTAGCCAGAAACAAGTCTGGTTTGCAGTTGAGGATGTCCCCAAGTACTAGGGTAGGGGTTTAAAGAAGCCTAAGTTGGAGTTGAACAAGGTTTGGGAGGCTGTCCTTAGGAAGTTTCCCAAACGAGAAGATGGTGTCGAAGCGATTTATAAGCGGGTTCAGCAGAGAGCGGAAGACCTTGTTGGTAAGCTCTCTACACTAGAGGTTAAGGCAATCCATAGCTCGGTGGGCAGCGGAGGTCAAGTTAACAGACTGTTTGATATGCTTGGGATTTCGTATCCTGATTAGCCCGCACCTTCCAGCGAGGATGCGCCGAAAAAGAGGAAACGCACGTCCTTGGAGGAGAAGGGGGTTGTCTCACGGCCGAAGAGGGGTCGTGGTCCGGGCCGCCGTGGTAGCGCTGGCGGCCGATCCAAAACACTGGCGACGAAGGTTGTTATGGCATCGGGCGCTGCCGGTACTTCCTCTTCTTCGGCCGTCATATCGGTAACGGGTGCCCGAGGTGTCGCGAGGGTCGGAGGTCAAGCACCGGGCGTCGGCGGGATTGGAGCTCTGATCCAGGTTTCGGACAATGAGGGTGCCTCCGATGACGATGACAGGGAGGAAGAGAAAGAAGTCAAGAAAGGGGCCGATTCTGAGGACGATTCGTCTGATGAGGCTAGTGACACCTCCGGCAACGAGGGCGACTCGGACGAAGAAGTGTCCATCGGTGATGACCGTGGGAAAGCGATTGTCTCGTCGAGCGCTGACGCTCAAGCTGCCCGATGTATTGATGAGATGCTACGGGACCTCGAGCCTGAGAGCCCCGAGCGAGGGCTAGTGCCCAAGTTCGCGGGGTCATAAATCTGGGTTGACAGTTTTGAGGTGAGGGGTGAGCTTGAATCTAAACGAAATCCTGGTAAGAGGCCATATGGCGAAGCTAGCTGGTCTAGCCTTCCTTACTTTGCCAAGAAAGTTGGAGTTTCGGATCTGGCTACAGAGCTTTTCACTAGTCCGGACCTTTGAGAGTGCCATTTGCAATGCGCTCCAGAGGAAAGGCGTTTTCTTGGACGTTTGTTTGGTCAAGTTCGTGTGCCGGAAGCCGAGCTTCGATTAGTCAACTAACCATTGGACGAGCTTCACGATGATATTGACGTTAAGTTGGCTAAGCTGATGCTTCTCAGACGCTGAGCTGCTTTTTTGGTTGTGGGTGGTTCCATGTTAATGATGGCATCAATCTTATCGGGGTTAGCTTCGATTCCCCTTGCTGAGATGATGCAGCCTAGCAGTTTTCCTTCGCTTACCCCGAAGACACATTTTTCGGGGTTTAGTTTCAATCCGGCTGACCGAAGGTTATTGAACACTCTTGCCAAGTCTGGTATGTGGTTTTCTTTTTGTTCGCTTTGAACGATCAAATCATCAACGTAGGCAGAGACGGCATGTTCATCTTTGAATACTTCGGATGTCATGCGAGCGAAGGTAGATCCTACGTTTCTCAAGCCTTCTGCCATTCTTCGAAAGCAATAGGTGCCCGAAGGTGTGAAGAAGCTTGTTTTTTCTTCGTCTTCTTCATTCATCCAGATTTGATGGTACCTCGAAAAGCAGTCGAGGAGAGAAAGCATTTGGCAATCGGCTGCTCTGTCAACCAGGGTGCTTATGTTTGGTAGGGGAAAGTCATCCTTCTGGCAAGCTTTGTTTAAGCACGTGAAGTCTACGCACATTCTCCACTTTTTGTTTTTCTTCTGGACTAGGACCACATTTGAGAACCATGTTGGATATTTGACTGGGCGGATGACCCTTGCGTCCAAGAGTCTTTTTACTTCTGCTCTCGCTGCCTCTTTCCTTTCTTCTGACATTTTGCGGAGCTTTTGCTTAACTGGGCGATAACCTTGCTTTATGTTTAAGCTATGCTCGATCAAAGTTCTGTTTACCCCCTTGAGGTCCTCTGCAGAACAAGCGAAGGTGTCGGAGTTTTCTTTGAGGAAACTGACGAGGTTGTTTTCTGACTAGGTGTCTAAGATGGCTGAGATGAATACTTTTCTTTCGGAGTTGCCCTCAAAGAGATGGACTTGTTTGGTTTCTTCTTTGGGTGATGCTCTTTTTTTGGTCACTGATTTCTTCAACTTCGCTTTGAAGCTTTGGTACTTGCTGGTTTGTTAAATTGTGCACATTGCGTTGCCTAGGTGCTACTGTTCCTTCGGTGGCTCTTGCAATGTCTTGATCTTCGTATACTACAACGACCCCCTTTGGGGCAGGAAGCTTCATGCAGAGGTATGCGGGATGGATGACGGCGTTGAAGGCAATGGTGACTCCTCGGCCAAATATTGCATTGTAAGGATAAAACATGTCAACCACGTCGAAGGTTATGTGCTCTGTTCTGCAGTTCACTTGGTCTCCGAAGGTTATTGGTAAAGATATTTTCCCAATAGCTCTTACTTGTTGACCGACGAAACTGTATAGTGGGTTGCCAGCAGGTTGCAGGAGGTTTCTGTCAAGCTTCATGCTATCGAAGGTTGTGGCGAACAGAATGTCTGCGGAGCTTCCTGTGTCGACCAGGATTTTGGTGACTGTCCACCCTGCTAGATTAGTTTCGATCACCATAGCGTCAGTGTGAGGGTAGTTCCTTAACTTCATGTCACAGGAATCGAAGGTTATTGGGATATGGGACCATCGCCCGAATTTGTGTGGTCCTTCAACGGCTACGTGGTGTACCCTTCCAGCATGCTCTTTCCTTTGCCTTTTGTTACCGTGATCTTCATTGGAGCCTCCGGTAATGGCAAGTATTACACCGAAGGTTGATGTTGGGTTGTTGATGGTTGTTTGGGTTTGGGCTTCAGATTTGACAGGTTGGGGGGCTGGCAGTGCTGGTATTGGTGGTGGTGGTGGTAAAGCGTTGCTCGCTTGTTGGTTGATTTGAGTTTGAGGGGTTGTTGGGTATGTGACAGTGTATGGTGTGTTTTGTCATTGAGGGATGGAGGTTGGTTGATATGAGGTGTGGTTGTAGTGTGGGTGATGAGTGTAGAATGGTTGATGTGAGGGTAAGCCATAGTTTATTGGGGTGTACTGGTATGGGGGATGGGTTGGGTTGTAGTTTGGCTTTCTGGTGCGATTGATTGTTCGGTTTTCTGCCGATGTGGCTGTTTTGGATTCCTGGTACTCTTTTCCCTTGGTGAGGCACTCGCATTGTTTGGTGGTGTGCTCTTTTCCTGGACCACAAAAATGACAATACATTTTTGCGGGATCCTTCTGTTGATTTCTTTGGTCAGGCGGAGGTGGGAATCCTTGCGGATTTTGGTTGCCCAAAAGCTGAGTGCCCCTTCTCTGATCTTCGAGTGGATGATTCATATTAGCTGCACTTTGTGGTTGAGCATAGCTACTCTCTAGATAGGGTGTTACACTCTACTTGAGAAGAGATATGCACATATTCGGTCAAGTTTAATGATAATGCATCTGTTCCGTATACATGTGGCATTCGCTCATTTAGCATATGCATCATGGCAGGTTCGGTAGACGAGCTAGCCGCAATAGAGGAAATTGAGGAGCAGCAGCCACAAGAGCAGGAGTCAGGAACCGTCGGGGAAGAGCCTGAATAGGATCTTCCGGAGTGTCCGAACCACCTGCCTAGCACCTTTGATAAAGGCAAGCCCCGGAGCATTTCTAACTACCTATGGTTTATAATTAACATACTCATATTATGCTTGTTGCATTAAGTATAGCAGTTGCTTGATACCATTGATGCATTATATTCTTTACCTTGCTATCATTGATATATTACCATTGTTACCCATTTAGAGGTACACTCGAGTTTATGCTTAGCCTTGCTTAGACTGTTAGAAGTCGGGCAACCTTTATGTTACCCGCGAGTAATAGGTGGTTACTTGACCGTTAACGAGATATTGCCAATAAGTGAGATAACTGATTGTTGTGGATAGTGGAGATCAGCAGATTCCTGTAGCGTTGTGCTACAATATTTCTAGCCGTGTCATATGGGAAAAACAGTATCTGGTTAAGACGGCCTTCTTGTCATGTTGAACGCATGTCCCACATTTAGCTGGAAGGATAACTCATTCTGACCGCGAAGCCGCTCATTGTTCCAGGCCGGCTTTCGAACCCCACGCATCTGCCGAAGCCACGAAGGGGGTATTGGGACGCGGGGGCGTGAAAAGTAAGACCTAGGTGATGGTGGTTAAGTCCAACTCCTTGGCAGTTGGGCTTGCCTCTGGGTATGTTGGTGGTAGTCGAATCCGCGGCTTCCTGGAACGGTGTTGTGGTTATCTCTAGCTCACTGACGGGTGAGTATGGTTTATGTGGGAAATAAAATCACCAGCTGGTTAGGAATCGATTATAATAGCCATCGCTCCTGGATAGTGAGCACTTGACTTGAACCCCGCTCGGTCTTGATACTGAAATTATGGAACACGTGACAGCTATCGTGGTACTATTGGCAATTGTTATTCGGTGTGTTTGTTATATTATAGTGATGGTTGGATCACTACCATGACTGTTGTTAGTACAAGAGCTAATCTAGTTAAACAGGTTAATCATTACTCAAACCTGCAGCTAGTAAACAGGAGAACAAGTTACTTACTACTTGTGCTTTTACGCAAAAATGTTGTCCCATACCAGCTCCACTGTATACTAGCCTTGCATACTCCTTGGTATCATTTATTTCTAGATTATGGCGGGTAAGTCTAGCTGAGTACCCTCTCGTACTCAGGGCTTGTTTCCCTTGTTGTTGCAGATGGTCAGGTTTTCTATGGCTATTGCATCAACTGCCTCTGCCCTACTTTGGGAGATAACTAGGTCACGAGCAATGACCTATTCTATCCATATCTTTTGCTTTGTCAAGGATGACTACTTAATGGCACTGTAACAGATTACGTGTGCGTGATTTCAAAACTATGTTTTAAGGTTAAGCTTCCGCTACTTGAATTTGGAACCTGGTTTGTAATACTAAGTTTGCTACTCCGAAGAATTTATGTAATATTATGTCATGTGATGGTTGATGCTGAATGATTACGATCCTATGTTGTTGATATTGGAAAAGATTGAAATCCTTCGAGATTTCACGGACTACCGGGTTTATATGGGCTCAAGTGTGCAAAATCACTACTCCGGCGGAGAATTTCGTACTTGTTCTCTTATAAATTGGTTGGTTCTGTTACAACTTTGACCGGTGGACAGTCCGCCATATAAGGCGCGGACAGTTTGGGAGTCGAGTAGAGGCAGTTCAGCAGCGTTGCTGCTTTTGCAACGTGACCGGCGGACAGTCCGCCAGGGTTTCGCGGACAGTCCGCCCCTAGCGCGGACAGTCTAGGACCTGCAGTCCGGACAGTCCGGGAATCTGTTGTAGGTTGCGTTTTAGTGCGTTTTCCCTCCTGGCTTTTCCGCTTCATTTCTGGACTTCTCGTTTGCTCCTAGAGTTCACCTAGGAACCTCTCTACCTATCTTTGCCACGTGTTAGCATAGGTATTTAGGGATTTCCCGACGTATCCCTCCATCTACGTTTGGGAGTGGGTCTTTTGGGTACGAACTTGACTCGGAGTTTTAGGATTTTTGGTTTGCACTCTTGGGTGGTGCCTCGCTGTGATCCTAGGGATCATCCACCCTCTTTCCTAGGGTCATAGGCATCGCGGATGAGTCCGAAGCTTTTGGGGTTGATTTTGTTGGGACAGAGGCCGTATTTTCGAAAGAAATTTTTAGGCTCCCATTCACCCCCCCTCTGGTCGCCTTGCGTTAGCATTTTTGGTCCTTCACGTACCCACGGGCTTGGCCTCAGGTTCACTGAAACTGCCGACCAACAAGCTGACAGGCACTGACTCGCTATGAGAATAGATTGGATATATAAGCAGTTATAAACTAGAGATAAGCGAGACCTAACTTAGAAGCAAAGCATTTGAGGTAAGATATGGAGCGGGCTTAGCTACCTAACGAACGGACGAACCCGACTAAGAATGAGGAGATTCAACAATGTTCTAGCACCCACGTGTCACGCCAAGGAAGTCTGCAAAGGGTTTAGGCGAAAATGGGGTCAAAACAGTGAAGGACGACGGTTTGGATATTTCATCGAGCACCTTGGAGGCACTGGTGGTGGAAGGAGGAGGAGAAGCTCACGGTTTGGAAATGCTTGGCTAGGGAAGGCACGCCGGAGATGGAGAGGAGCGAGGTGACCATGAGGATGAACTCCGGCGAGGAGGGGCAACGCTTCGGCGAGCTCCGACGAGGGGCGCACACCGCCGGTGATGGGAGCGGCTCAGCCGAGCAGAAGACTGAGACGCGCAGGAGGAGTAACGGCGGCGGGAGAGCGACGGCGCACGAGCGAGGGCAATGCGGCCGCCGGCGGAGGATGAGCACGGGGGCGCGGCTGCTGACGGTGAGCTAGGGTTAGGGTTGGCACGGGCGGCGGCGGATTCGAGAGCGCGCGCGAGCGGGTCTGGGAAGACGACGATGTATGACGAGTGGGGCCCATTTGTCGGTTAAGAGAACGATCTGCGCCGCTTAAAGGGACATTGGACGCGCCGATGTCCACTTAGAGAGTTCCAAAATGTGCCAAATTACATCTGACGCGTCCTATGCCTTGGCATGGAGGCCTCGGACGTGTCGATGGTAACACATCGGACGCTACCCCATCACTGTTTCAGCCAGAGCTGCTACAGTGTGCGATGCTGCATTTTGGGAAGTTTCGAAGATCTCCGTTGCGGCTCCCTCTCTCAACCAAGTTCCAACTCAAATAAGAGGCAAATAAACACAAGTTGGAACCTAGTATGAGCATCCTCGCATAAACCCTCAATCCTATAAATATTTTGCCATAGGCTACATAACCTTTTTAGAGAAAATAGGCAACAAAACAGGCGAGGAGACAACATGTGGCCACCAAAACTAGGGGTCTTAACCAAAAAGGAGCCTCAAACGCTCCCCCTAGCGGTGGACGAACACAACGGTTGCTCAAGCTTAATCGAAAAGAAATGACAAACAACACGCATGCATATGCAATGCAATACGGAATTTGAATCTAGGTTGCTTGTCAAGTTTGCTCATGGCTAAGCTTCTTCACACGCTTTTTAGGGCGGTTATCTTAACCATGTCTGACAAGCCTATGTGCATAGCATAACTTAAACATGGCAAATTATACAATGCAATGCAAAGACAACCCCCTTTCACCTTTTGACAAAGTTAGTTAGATCAAGCACATTAAGCTCACTTCACAATCTACAAAGGGTACTCTCATCTAGGGGTTTTGTGAAGATATCCGCCAATTGATCTTCGGTTCTAATTCCTTCTAGAGATATATCTTTCTTTGAAACATGGTCTCTTAGAAAGTGATAGCAAATATCTATGTGTTTTGTGCGAGAGTGTTGGACCGGGTTGTTAGCAAGCTTAACCTTGCTCTCATTGTCACACAACAAAGGTACCCTTTCTAACACTACACCATAGTCTAGAAGGGTTTGTTTTATATAAAGGATTTGTGCACAACAAGCTCCCACGGCTATGTATTCCGCCTCGTTGGTAGACAAGGCCACACTATTTTGCTTTTTCGAGCTCCAAGACACTAGTGATCTCCCAAGCAAATGGCACCCTCCTGATGTGCTCTTTCTATCTACTTTGCAAGCCGCGTAATCCGAATCGGAATAGCCAACGAGTTGGAAGTTAGCTCCTTTGGGATACTAAAGGCCAATGCTTGGGGTGTGCTTTAGGTACCTAAGGATTCTCTTTACGGCTATGACATGTGATTCCTTAGGATCGACTTAAAACCTAGCACACATGCATACACTAAACATGATGTCGGGCCTAGATGCGGTCAAATATAACAAGCTACCAATCATAGAACGGTAGAGAGTTTGATCAATCGAGTTACCTCCCTCATCTAGGTCGAGATGTCCATTTGTTGGCATTGGAGTCTTGATAGGCTTGCAGTCATTCATGTTGAAGCGCTAGAGGAGGTCTTTTGTATACTTCTCTTGAGATATAAAAGTCCCCTCCTTCAATTGCATGACTTGGAAGCCTAGGAAGAATGTGAGCTCTCCAATCATGGACATTTTGAACTCCTTCGACATCAAGTCACCAAATTCCTTACAATAGGCTTCATTTGTTGACCCGAAGATGATATCATCAACGTAGACTTGACAAATGAAGATCTCTCCATCAAGCTTCTTGGTGAATAGTGTGGTGTAGACCTTCCCAATTGTGAAGCCCTTCTCAATGAGGAAGTCCCGAAGGCGCTTGTACCATGCTCTTGGGGCTTGCTTGAGCCGATATAGCACCTTGGACAACCTATAAACACGATTAGGATATCTAGGGTCTTCAAACCCGGGAGGTTGATCAACATAGACTAGTTCATTTATGAAGCCATTTAAAAATGCACTTTTCACATCCATTTGATATAATTTAATGTCATGATGTGATGCATATACAAGGAGGATATGAATGGCTTCAAGTCTTTGCAACTGGTGCAAAGGTCTCTCCAAATTTTAAGCCTTCAACTTGAGAGAACCCCTTTGCAACTAGCCTTGCCTTGATCATCTTGCTTGTTCCTAAACACCCATTTGGTTCCAATGACTCTTGCGCCTTTGGGTCGCTCTTCAAGGGTCCCAACTTGATTGCGGGTGAAGTTGTTCAATTCTTCATGCATAGAATTCACCCAATCCGGATCCTTTAGAGCATCATCTACAATGGTAGGCTCAACAAGAGAAACAAAGGAGTGATGTTCCATTTTTGAGATCGAGTCATTACACCCCTTGTTGGACTCCCTATGATGAGATCTTGAGGATGAGCTTGCAGTAGACGAGAAGTCCATTGATCATCTACTTGAGGGGCCGCTTGTGGAGCATCAACATCTTGAGCTTGTACCACCATTTGATCATGGGAGACATAAGTATCTTCATATGGCTCTCTCCCATCTTTATCATCATCTTGTGGTACATGTGATGAGGATGGCTTCTCAATGACTTGCACATCATCATCATCATCATCTTTAGGCTTGATTGCTCCAACCGGTATGTTCTTCATTGCTTCCCTCAATGGTTCATCACCTACATCATCAAGATTCTCATGCTCTCCTTGAGAGCCGTTAGATTCATCGAATTCCACATCATATGTTTCTTCTACCATTTCGCTGGCATGGTTGAATACTCGATATGCTTTGGACTTCAATGAGCAACCAACAAGAAAACCAATATCACATCGGCATTGAAACTTCCCTAGGTGTTGGCGCTTCTTGTATGAAGGACCGAATTGGCGACCAGAGGGGGGGTGAATGGGAGCCTCAAAATTCAACTTGTAAATTGGATGGCCCTTGTCCCAGAAAATCACCCCAAAAGCAAAGACTTTGAACAACCGGTGAGTTCACGACCTACGAATAGGTGGATACCCTAGGAGATGTCCTAGTGGTACAACGAAACCCCTGGAGAACGCCCAAAACCAAGCGCAAAAACCCCCAAAGCAAAAACTGCACAATCTGCATAATCCCGGACAGTCCACGGTCAGGGTCCCGGACTGTCCGGTGAACGCCGGACTGTCCGACACTCAGGGTCCGGACTGTCCGCCGGCAAAAGACCAGAAACAGAACTGTTCAGAAATAGCTCTGGTCGATTCTCGGACTGTCCGCGGGTTTGAACCACGGACTGTCCGTCGTTCACTTGACACTGAACAATCAGGGGGCTGCGCCTGACTGACTCGGCAAAATCCCGATCCGCGGACTGTCCGCCGTCAGGGTGCGGACTGTCCGCCAACACACAGAAAGCACAAAACTGCACGGGTTCAAACACAAATTCGATTCGATCTCAACCAAATCAAAAGAGACTTCGATGTAACTCCTCCCAGGTGTTCCTCTACGTATTGGGGTGCTAATCCTAAGAAATCATCGCACCAAACCAAGTCAATCAAGAGAAATTGGAGGATCACCGGAAAAGGGGGAAGAACGAAGAACGCACGCGAAATCAGCCCGATCTATGTCGTTGAGAGGTTAGAGGAGAAATCCTTCGGTGGAAAGGAGTTCATGACATAGAACAATCTGATTCAAGTGGAATCAAAAATCATCTCACAGAGAGGGAGAACGGGGCAAATCTCCGAGAGATGAAAAACCGAAACGCAAAGAACACGATCACAAAACGCGAATGGATTTCAATTCCAGCTAAAATTCCTCCACACGAGGAGACAACGAGATTACGGTCTCGTTTCCTCAAAAGATCCAAATATACAGAGGTATGATTTCCATCTCTGTGGATCACAGGCAGCGAGGTATGATTAGAACCTAAGTGGGGGCTAGAGAGAGAGAGTGCTCAGGAACAAATGGTTGCAAGGATAGGGAGAGTGGAGGGGCGCCTCTCTTATTTATAGCCTAATACAATAATCCCCTTCTACCCCTAGATACAAGAGCGAAGCGGCCAACCCTAGGGGTATCCCGGTCCAACTCTGTTGATTGTTAATCCGACGGCCACGCGCCTTCCTCATCCTTAGCTTCGCCTCGACGCAAGCCTCAGGATGCCGCCACGTGCCATCCTGTCGACCGCCACCCCTTCCTCGTGGATAGCTTCGCCGCCGCGCCAGCCTCTCTACGCCGCAATGCTTCGACCGTCCTTTTTGCGGACCTCCCCCCGATTTTGAGGCCGAATCCGGGAAACCTGCACCTCCCCCCAGTTTTGGTGAGCCCGAAACTGGGAAACCTATCCTCCGACTGAGTTTTGTGGCGCAAACTCAGAAACCCGCGCGCGCAGGTTTTGAGGCCCAAACCTGGAAACCATCCACGCCGAGTTTTGAGGCCCAAACTCAGAAACCCGCCACCCCGAGTTTTGAGGCCCAAACTCGGAAACCGTCGAGGGTAGCTTTTTGAGGCTCAGCTACCAAACCCGCGCCATAGACGGGATGTGGTTCGCACACCCCGAGTTCCAGCACCGATGCCAGAGCATGTCCAGCCTCCACGCCGGGCACAGTGCATTCGCCATCCTTCTCGGCCTCCCACCAAGTGTCACGACGCCATTACCTTTCTCCCGACTCGGCCGATGCACCGCACATCCCCATATGCTCTTGCTTGTCGATGCCACGTGCCAGCTACCACAGTTGGTCCTCAGGTCTCCCGATCTGTCGGTCCAAGCCTCACGTCCGCCCTTCAGTGCTCCCGATCTGTCGGCACGACACGTCTCTACTTGACCTTCACCTCACCTTCGACCACTGTCTCCGAGCTCCACACCTGCACACTAACATAGCAAGAGACATGTTGTCTGTTGACCGATCACTCATCACTCAGGAAGGGAACCACAAGGGCACATATCAACCTTGTGTTCGCAATCTCCCCCTTGATGAGTGCATCGTCAACTCATAGTAACCGTAATCAAGATAAAAAGAAAAATAGAAGTAGATAGAAGGAGAAAACTTACTCGAGATGTCCAAAAGCCGAAAGAGAGGCCGAAGAAGAACAAATCGAGATAAGCAGAGCTTCGTCCCCAAAGACATGAGCAATGGTTCGACACAACCAAGCAAAAAATCGGTGCTACAACTCATCAAAGAGCAAAACTTGATCAAACTCGGAGCACAAGACTTGGTTCCCAAAGACATGGGCAATGGCTCGACGCAACCAAGTCAAGATCAAGCTAGTCCTCAAGAAGAGGCAAAAAGGGCTCAACACCACTAGCTGAAAGCTCGATACCAAGTGAAGACTGCATAGAAGGCAACCACTGTTAGTCCCTCAAGATAGAGGCATAGAGGCTCAACACAACTAGCAGTAAGCTCAATACCAATCAAGAAGCACCAAAAATGGTGAAAAAAGCTAGTCCCTCAAGATAGAGGCATAGAGGCTCGACACAACTAGCTGAAGGATCGATACTGAATGAAAGCAAACTCCAAACAAAGCAGAAATGCTCCCCCTCACGCAGAACTCCCCCTCAATTAGTGAAACTCAGAAATTGCAAATTGTCACCACACCATAAAATGTTCCCCCCCCTGGAAAAATTCTCCCCCTTGGGGGAAATTTGCAATCAAAAGAGAAGGGAAAACAACTCAAACAAGTGAAAACAGAGCAAAGCCATGCCTATCAGAGTCAAAGCAAATGCACATGAGTCAAAAAATGCATGTTAGCAGCTTCAGGTATATAGTCGATAGAATGAATAAATGCTCTAAAGAGTGTTGATCCGATTTCAAAGCAACAATAAAAAATGCTAGCAAAGGCTCAAACTGATCACCGAATACGAAATACGAATGCATAAGCCAAGTGAGCAGTTTTAAGCCATTCAGAAAAGGATTTTCACCATCAAAATAGCACTGAACATGTATAGACAGGAAGTCAAACAAGTGCTAAACATGTATACAAGGTGAACTACCCCTAGCAAAGTTCAATCATCATGCTATAGAATGAAACATAGACTTGTGTTTTCAGATTTTATCGGAGAATTTGCAACGGTTATTAACACAAGTTTGAGTTCAGCATGTGATTGCGAGAGGTTCAAAGCTTATCATTGCCTAACTTTTCAACCGAGCTAAGCCTATGCATATGCAATCAGAAGCTTGAAACATCGGTTTTGGTCTCACACTACAAGGATCAAGTTTAACTCAATGTGCAATGAGAAACAGTCTCGATACCGTGATGTGTTGACAAAGCAATCTCATCTCGATCTATTCAATTCACTAAAACTTGGTTCATTTTAAGTAGAATATGACCAAACCAAGCAAGTGAATGACTCAGAACTAGAGACATAGCAACCTAGCATATATGAAATAGCATAAGTACCCTCAACATGTCCTGCACATGCTAGTTGCCAATCTCAATGGTGAACATGTATCATGTTTTAAGTTCATTAGGCATGTTCATCATTCTGAAAATAGCTTAGCTCACACCATGTATCAGTGATCAAAAAGAGCCTAAGCTACAAGCATCATCATATATCATCGGAGCAAGACTATTTAGAGAATAAATTCATTCTAAGAAATATAGACATGAAGCTCGAAAATGCAAGATGTATACATGACGAAATGCATGCAGAAAACAGTATCGGAGTAAAACAAAACTAAATAGACTCAAGACCCAACACAAAAGGTTAGTCTATAATACATTAAACAAAATGCTTCCCCCATCTAAAAGGGGAAACACACACCAAGCTCACCTCTCAACCTAGCAAAAGTTGAGAGATCCAAAGGCTTGGTGAATCTATCCGCAACCTGGTTATCGGTGTCTACATGCCTAAGATCAATGTCGCATTTCTCGTAGTGATCATGAAGAAAGTGAAAGCGAACATCGATGTGCTTAATCTTGGAGTGAAGAACGGGATTCTTTGCTACACTAATGGCAGACGTGTTGTCGCAAAGCAAAGGGACCCAACTGAATTCTAGACCATAATCACGCAATGTAGCAACCATCCATAAAAGTTGCGAAGCACAAGAAGCAGCGGCCACATACTCGGCTTCCGTAGTAGACTGGGCTACGTTCGACTGTTTGCGAGAAGACCACGAAACCAGTGAAGAGCCAAGAAACTGACAAGTCCCAGAAGTAGACATGCGCTCAAGCCGACAGCCGGCAAAATCCGCATCAAAGTAACCACAAAGCAAAAGAGTCGAAGAAGAAGAGTACCAAAGTTCGAACTCAGGAGTGTATCAGAGGTACCTCATGATGCACTTGATGGCTTGCTTGTGGGAAGTCCGAGGAGATGCCTGAAAGCGAGCACACAAACACACAGAGAACTGTATGTCTGGCCTCATCGCCGTCAGGTATAGGAGCGAGCCAATCATGCTCCTATACTCCTTCTGGTCAACTGTCTCTCCGTCCTGGTCCACGTCCATCGCAGCAGTCGTCGCCATGGTCGTCGTAAGAGGCTTGGCCTTGCCCATGCCGAACTTCTTCAGGATGTCCTTCGTGTACTTGCCTTGATGCACGAACGTCGCATCTAGGGAAGAATTCTTCTTGTGAGGCTTCTCACTTCTCTTCTCATCTTCACTTGATGAGTCATACTTCTTGCCCTTGTTCTTGTTCTTGTAGTTGTCTTTCTTGGGCTTGGTGTATTGGTGAGCGAGATGGCCAAGATCACCGCAATTGTAGCAATCCATTTCAGATAGTGGCCTTCTCTTGCTAGTAGTGAAGTTCTTCTTTCTTGAGTCAAAGTTGACTCCATTCTTTTGAAGCTTCTTCAACATCTTTGTGGTCTTCCTCACCATGAGAGCAATGTTGGAGTCATCTTCATCATCGCTTGTGCTCTAATGGTTGTTGATGGTCTTTAAACACTTGTTTTACCATCAACATTTTACCCAAAAATTCACCAAAAAGGCATGAAAAGTAGTCAAATAGGTTTCAAACTAACCAAATTCCACATGTCCATAGATTTTTATTTGAATGCAGGATTTGGACCAAATTCGGAGAATGGACCCACTAGGGGCCGAGACCACTCACTAGAGCCCATTTGGGCCCTAGTGGAGTGGCGCCCGCCACCCCTAGGTGGCGCCCGCCACCAGGGAGAGGCCCAAACTCCCCCCTGCCATGTCACTGATCCATGTGACCACCCTAGGGCCAAATCTTGGCCCTTGGTCACTAGGTCAGTGGCATCGGAGGGCTCAGGAAGGGAGTGGTGTGGATCATGACCTAATGACGGTTATCTGGACATGCAACCGATATGCAACCGCCTTGGAGGAGTCCCTAGAGACCGTAGGATCAATGACGGTGCATCCAAGGGCCAGGTGGTGGGGACCGCCACCTAGGGCTGGCGCCCGCTAGTAGGGTTTGCCCTAGGTCGGTTGGCTGCCCCTATAAGTACCCCCCCACACTCACTTGGGCTATAAATACCCCCCTGGAGGCGTCACTTCATTTCAAGCAAGGAGGGAAAGGAAGCAAAGAAAGCAAGGCTAGAGCTATAGAGCTAATAGCTTAGGATTTAGCCAAGCTCAGGCAAGTAGGTAGCTAGTAGAGCAAGGCATCCTTGCCTCATTGCCCTCGCGGAAGCGCTGCTCAAGGCATAGCTCAAGAGTAGAGGCGTGCGAGTGATCGGTCCTGGAGTTGGGAAGAGTCTTTCTTCTTCTCCGGTTCAGGTTTTGCTCTTGTTACTCAAGCACTTTACTATATTCTAGTTCATCATTTCAAGTAATACTTTATTCTAATTATCAGTATTGAGTAGTATACTTGATTGATTCCTTGAGTGCCTAGCTATCCTAAAGTTCAATTCACTTAGCCATAGTAGTTAATCTCTAGTGTGCTTAGTGTTTGATGTTTGCCAATAGGTTGCTTAGTTAGTTTAGTGTTTATCTTATTAAGTCAAGTATTTGCTCTGACGTCCGCAAGGGTGTCTCTATTCTAGGCCAGGATAGAGATAGTTAGAATATAATTAGGCGTGGTGCTTAGTTATAGACTTACCTTCAGATATGGCTAGACCCCCGGATAGCTGTGGTAGCAAGCAGGTGGTGACAGCCCTGTGCACCTTGAATTCCACCACGTAGCTGGTCTAGTTTAACAGTAAGGCTCGTTGTGCTAGCGTTCAACCTAAGTCAGTGGTAAAGTCTAGTACGCCTCGGTACTTGACAAGAAAGGAATAAAACTATATTTAACTTGGTTGCTTATTTGACATTTGCCTATCTTGCTTCGTAGTTATCTAGGAGTAGTTATTAGTTATTAGTTAGTTATCTTAGTTATCCTTAGTTATTTTTTTCCCCTTATCTACCTATCCATCCACCTTACCTTAACCATTCATTTCATCCTTACCTATCCACTCATAAACTCTTTCTAGCCTTTCATCTCCTCTCTTCTCTTCTCTCCTTTTCCCTTTCTTATTCTTCGACTCTCATCCCCTCCTTGACTCGACTCATTCACCACCCTAGCCTTCCTTTGGGATCAAATAAATCGACACCTGGTACTCCCAAGCGAAGTGCTACTATGATAGTTCTGTGCGCTTACAGAATCTCCTCTAGGTAGATTGCAATCTTTCTAGCTAGCTCCTACTAGTGTCGGGATTGACAACCCCATTTGACATTAGTAGATAGCTGTTTTTGCTTCACTCCTTTAGGTATAGTGACTGGACTTGCTACAAGCATTTCTGGCGCCGTTGCCAAGGATAGATTCCATAGTCTACTCCTAGTAACGACGTTAGCAAGTGTCAACAAGCATTTCTGGGCCATTACCGGGGATAGTTGCCTAGCTCTATCTTTAGTGAAGTTAAGAACTACCAACAAGCATTTCTGGCGCCGTTGCCGGGGAAGGCAATCGGTGTATCCTTCGAGTCCTTGTCGAATTTATCTTCGCTTAAGCTCCCGCTTAGCGAATCCCATCTTTTCCCATTCTTTCTTTCTTTAGTCCTTCTTATCTTTTTTCCTTCATCTTCTTCAACTTCTTTCTTTCTTATCTCGTTCTATCTTCACGATGGCCAACAAGACCATTCGTGAGTTTTCTGCTCCTTCTGCCGCCAATATAGCGACAGGACCAGCCTTGATCAATGCCAACCTCAATTTCGAGTTGAAACCGGCTCTGATCACGATGGTCCAAGCTAGCCCGTTCTGTGGCAAAGCTCATGAGGATGCCAATGCTCACCTCCAACAATTGTTGGAGATTTGCGGCACCTTCACCATTAAGGGGATAACCCAAGAAGCCATCCGTCTTCGTCTCTTTCCCTTTTATCTCCTAGGAAAAGCAAAGCAATGGTTCTATACCGACCGTAACGCTATAGACACATGGGACAAGTGTTCCAATGCTTTTCTCGCTAAATTCTTTCTGATGGGCAGGACGAACGCTCTTCGCAACAAAATCTCCATCTTTACGCAACAAGCCGAGGAATCTATTCCCGAGGCTTGGGAGAGAATGCAAGAGTATGTCACTGCTTGTCCACACCATGGTATGGAGGACTGACTGTTGATCCAGAACTTCTACCATGGCCTAACCCCACTCTCTAGAAGCCATTTGGATGCCGCCGCCGGCGGTGCATTCTTTTCTCTGAATGTTGCAGATGCTAAGGCTCTCATAGAGAAGATGGTGTCGAACCAAGGATGGAATGACGAGAGACTGCAGCCCCGTAAGAGAGGTATGCATTCCCTTAAGGAGGCCGACATGATTGTGGCCAAGATGGACCTGCTGGCAAAGAAGCTGGACAGTTGTGAGAAGATGAACCAACAAGAGAGTGTCCACTCTCTGGAATCCTACATGACTTGTGAAGTCTGTGGAGAAACCGGACATTCTGGGAACCACTGCCCCGAGTTACATGAAGATGTGAACTTCATCATCATCAACAACAACAACAACGGTTTCCGTCAACAAAATCAAGGATGGAATCAGCACTCCAACTCTCAAGGTAATAATTCATTCCCTCGCTCTAATTTCCAAAGTACTAATAATTTCTCATTCTTAAAGAATCTAGTCTACTCTCAAGGTAGAACTACTAAATTTTTGAATAAGAAATTAATGTCAAATGATAAAATGCTTGAGAACATAAATGCTAAATTGGAAGATTTCTCATCTGCTCTGAAAAATCAACTTAGCTTTAATAAGATGTTAGAAACCCAATTAGCTCAACTTGCTGCTATCATACCATCTTTTGAAACTGGCGAAATTCCGGCTAAACCTAACATGGAAACTGCAAATATGGTTGAAATAAAATATTTTAACTATTATGAAGATCAAACCATGACTGTTAAAAAGGGTGATCCTGGTAGTCCCATAATTAGATACTCAATCTTTGGTGAAGTCTTTAAAAATGCCATGTGTGATTTAGGATCGAGTGTGAACATTTTATCTAAGGATTTCTATGAAAACTTGTTCTTTCCACCCATGTCATCCACATCTTCCTATGTCGTGCTAGCTGATCAATCAACATGCTATGTAGAAGGAATAGTCACTGATTTACCTATTCATATTAGAGGATCATATGTTCCTGCTGATTTTATAATACTAGATATGGGAAATAGGAAAGATGTGCCTCTAATATTAGGTAGACCTTTCTTGAACACTGTTGATGCTTCCATATATGTGGGGAGTGGTAGAATGCAAATGACATTAGGAAGGAGGAAGGAAATATTCTCCTTTTCTCGTGGTCCCGCATATGCCGCTAACATGCAGGAAGCAAAACCCGTTCGTACCAAGAAGAGGCGCCTAAGAACAAGGTGGAACAGAAAGAAAGAACCACCTTCTTCTGAGTTGTGTAATTCACATAACAAAGAAGAGGTGCCAAAAGAAGAAGAACCTGATGAAGTACTTAAAGAAGAAGCACCCAAGGAAGAAGATCCACCCAATAAGGATGAAATTCCATGGATCTAAGGTATGGATTTACTTTTTAATTTTCCCTTCAAATTTCCCTTTTTCAAAAAAATAACATATGTCATGCATGTAACTAAAAAAATCAGTTATCATTATTTATATGCATAAGTATATGTTAACTTAGCTAGAATAATAAAATATCATAATAGGATAGTTTCCCTTTTTCACAACATTAGATAGTTTCCTTTTTAATAAAATAAGAACAAGAGCTCCAACCGAGAAAGATGAAGGCCCTTCACCAAGCAAGAAGCCAGCTTGGGGGAGATCCTCGCGCCAATAAGGTATGCTTCAACCTTACTCTTTATGTTCGGTTCTTAAATTCTATATCTTTTGAAAAATTTTGAATGTTATATACTTGCCTAAGTAATTATCCCGTGAGTAAAAATGATAAAATCTGCTTAAAAATGTTGGAACCTGAATAAGAAATAAAATATGCCATGCAAATGCTATTGTTATAGTTAGAATAACTAGTTTTACCTAAGTTGTAGCTTTTGTGGGTTGCACATGTTTTAACTAAAATCATGCTTAGTGAATAAAGTTAGTTGGAAATGGAGTAATTCTTTAAACTTGCTAAGGTGAAATTAGGACCTAATCTGGAGGATTTCTTTTAAAAAACATGAAAACCTTGCTAAAAGTTCCTCCTGGATTTTATCCCATCCCACCACTAGCCAAATATTTGTTAGTCAAAACCACGAAGAGCTTTGCTTGTGTTGAGCTTTGTTAAACCTCATAGATCTTAGTAGAGAAGCTTATCATTTCTTTTGATCAAGATACACACACCCACCATAAATTGCTTACTCTCCACTTTGGAAGTTTGCAACCACCAAATAAATTGCTCATTCTCTACACTGGAGATATGCAATACCTTGCCAAACGTTCCATTGCTAGCCTTATGCTATTCCTACACTAGGAATAAGCATTTCTCTCTCTTCCTCCTTTTCATTTCTAAAATCCTTTCCTATAGACAATCTGGGGAAATCTAGAGCTAAAAAAAAGAGAGATACGAAAAAAAGTGGGCAAAGTAGCTCAAGAGAGGACTATGTCCTAAGAAAATGTGAGGACACATTTTTGTCTACTCACTATGTATCGAGTAAAAAAGAGAGAGAGAGAGAGAGTTATCATTAGCTCTAGACCCCAGAAATTAACTAGGAAGGATTATGAAATATTTCTCTATACACTTCCACATAACCACACATGCACATCTTGATCAATATTTATGATTTGCTGCTCCTTATGATCTGAGTGTATAGCTTAGCAATAAACATTATGCAATTTGCTCATGATTCTTAGCCTATCTATAACTCCACATATCATTCTTTAGAAATAGGAGAGGCTACATTTTGGCCTAAGTGAGGATTTAAACACCATTGAGTGATTGAGTGAATCTTGGAGGACTTAAGCAAGTTTTTATCTTTTGAAAACCTTAAAAACCTCCAGACAAAATCCTAGTCAAACCTAAGCAAGATAAAAGTTTCCTATCTACTGCTTTATTTCACTCTTGCATGTTTGAAGTGAAAAGCTATAAGCCCCACATTGCTATGATTAATGATATACACTAAGTTATTTCTCACTATATAATATGCATTTGTATACATCTTATGTTGCTATCTATTTCATGCTCAATGCTTAAACCGCATTGTTGCTCGAGGATGAGCAACAGGTTAGCTTGGGGGAGCTTGTTGATGGTCCTTAAACACTTGTTTTACCATCAACATTTTACCCAAAAATTCACCAAAAAGCAGGAAAAGTAGTCAAATAGGTTTCAAACTAACCAAATTCCACATGTCCATAGATTTTTATTTGAATGCAGGATTTGGACCAAATTTGGAGAATGGACCCACCAGGGGCCGAGCCCACTAACCAGGACCCATTTGGGCCCTAGTGGGGTGGCGCCCGCCACCAGGGAGAGGCCCAAACTCCCCCTGCCACGTCACTGATCCGTGTGACCACCCCAGTGCCAAATCTTGGCCCTTGGTCACTAGGTCAGTGGCATCGGAGGGCTCAGGAGGGGAGTGGCGTGGATCATGACCTAATGACGGTTATCTGGACATGCAACCGACATGCAACCGCCTTGGAGGAGTCCCTGGAGACCGTAGGATCAATGACGGTGCATCCAAGGGCCAGGGGGTGGCGGCCACCACCTAGGGCTGGCGCCCGCCACTAGGGTTTGCCCTAGGTCGGTTGGCTGCACCCTATAAGTACCCCCTCACTCACTTGGGCTATAAATACCCCCCTGGAGGCGTCACTTCATTTCAAGCAAGGAAAGGAAGGAACAAGCAAAGAAGAAAGCAAGGCTAAAGCTATAGAGCTAATAGCTTAGGATGTATCCAAGCTTAGGAAAGTAGGTAGCTAGTAGAGCAAGGCATCCTTGCCTCATTGCCCTCGCGGAAGCGCTGGTCAAGGCTTAGATCAAGAGTAGAAGCGTGCGAATAATCTATCCTAGAGTTGGGAAGAGTCTTCCTTCATATCCAGTTCAGGTTTTGCTCTTGTAACTCAAGCACTTTACTATATTCTAGTTCATCATTTCAAGTATTACTTTATTCTACTTGCCAGTATTGAGTAGTATACTTGATTGATTGCTTGAGTACCTAGCTATCCTACATTTCAATTCACTTAGCCATAGTAGTTAATCTCTAGTGTGCTTAGTGTTTGATCTTTGCCAATAGGTTGCTTAGTTAGTTTAGTGTTTATCTTATTAAGTCAAGTATTTGCTCTGACGTCCGCAAGGGTGTCTCTATTCTAGGCCAGGATAGAGATAGTTAGAATATAATTAGGCGTGGTGCTTAGTTATAGACTTACCTTCAGATATGGCTAGACCCCCGGATAGCTGTGGTAGCAAGCAGGTGGTGACAGCCCTGTGCACCTTGAATTCCACCACGTAGCTGGTCTAGTTTAACAGTAAGGCTCGTTGTGCTAGCGTTCAACCTAAGTCAGTGGTAAAGGCTAGTACGCCTCGGTACTTGACAAGATAGGAATAAAACTTTACTTAACTTGGTTGCTTATTTGGCATTTGCCTATCTTGCTTCGTAGTTATCTAGGAGTAGTTATTAATTATTAGTTAGTTATATTAGTTATCCTTAGTTATCTTATTCCCCCTATTTACCTATCCATCCACCTTACCTTAACCATTCATTTCATCCTTACCTATCCACTCATAAATTCTTTCTAGCCTTTCATCTCCTCTCTTATCTTCTCTCCTTTTCCCTTTCTTATTCTTCGACTCTCATCCCCTCCTTGACTCGACTCATACACCACCCTAGCCTTCCTTTGGGATCAAATAAATCGACACCTTGTACTCCCAGGCGAAGTGCTACTACGATAGTTCTGTGCGCTTGCAGAATCTCCTCTAGGTAGATTGCAATCTCTCTAGCTAGCTCCTACTAGTGTCGGGATTGACAACCCCATTTGACATTAGTAGATAGCTGCTTTAGCTTCACTCATTTAGGTATAGTGACTGGATTTGCTACAAGCATTTCTGGCGCCGTTGCCAGGGATAGATTCCATAGTCTACTCCTAGTAACGACGTTAGCAAGTGTCAACAAGCATTTCTGGGCCATTACCGGGGATAGTTGCCTAGCTCTATCTTTAGTGAAGTTAAGAACTACCAACAACCCTCATGCGCTTCCATGAGGGAACCACTCAAGTCAAATCCCGTCTCTACGAGTCACACAAGCGGGAGTATGAGAACTTTCGACACATGCCTGGCGAGAGCATAGAAAGTTTATTCGCTCGCTTTCAGGTGATTGTCAACAGGATGAGGGCTAACAAGGAGTTATTGCCTTTCGACGATCATGAGAGGGCTCTCAAGCTTTTACACACTCTCGATCGGTCGATGTGGGACTCCAAAGTTCAGGCGATCATCGAATCGCCTAACTATGAGACTCTCACGTGCGACGAGCTCTTTAGTAAGCTCAAGTCTAGTGAGATTGATGCCATGGCAAGGGCTTCTTATGAAAATCCTTCTGGCCCGTCGATGGCTTTGGTTTCTGCCTCTTCTGCTAACACCTCTGGAGGCTTTGCTTTGTCTTCTCTTCTTTCTGTCATAGAGGAGCAGCTGGAGTTCATGGCAGACGACGAGTTGGCCCTGCTTGCCAACCGGTTCTCGCGGTTCCACAACAACCGCATGAACCGTCGCCACGGAGGAGGACGAGGTGGCTGCTACGAGTGTGGAGGCTCGGACCACTTCATCGCCAATTGCCCGAAGAAGAACAGGCAAGTCTTCGGCAAGGCGGATCATGGCCACAAGTACGACTCTGACAAACACAAGGAGAAGTACGTCCCCACTAAGCACAAGCGGAGGGGCGGCTTCAACAAGGAGTACATCAAGGAGAAGTACTTGGAGAAGGCCCAGGCCGAGCAGCGTGCCTTCTTCGCCACCCTCAGCGTTGTCGACGACTCGGATGATGACTACGCTGCATCAAGCAATGACGAGTCCGAGAAGAAGAAGAAGATCGAGGACAAGCTGAACGGTCTTTGCTTCTTCGCCGACAACGAGGGCTTCTGCACCATGGCCCTCGGCGATGAAGTCAATGGCGAGCTGGAGGAGATCCCTCGGAACGACGATGATGACGACACCTCCCAGGTATCTCAAACTCCTGACGAACTCTCTGCTGAGGTTGACAAGCTTACTGCTGCTCTCCTTAATCAAGATAAACTGCTTAGGCTTGCAGCTAGAGAAAGAAAGCAGTTTAGGAGGAAGTGGGAGGATGCAGTGAAGAAACTTGAATCTGTCAAGTCCACCATTGTCGTGTCTGAGGAGGATGAGTGTGAGATGTGCTCCAAGCACATGACTGACCTTCTCACTTTGAGGGGGAAGTATGTTGCTTTGGTTGGTGAGGTGGATGAGCTTAGAGCTAGATCCTCCATGCTTGGTGCGTGCAAGTCTTGCGCAGGCTTGAAATCTGAGTTGGCACAGAAGAATGCCAAGATTGTGTCTCTTGAGAAGGCCAGCTCGGGTAGCACTTGTGTGTCTAGGTGTGCTTTGTGTGAGGGTTTGGAGATGGAGATTGCAAACGTGAAGCATGACAAGATGCAAACCGAGGAAGAAAACACATACCTTCTGACCATCTTGTCATGGGTGTCTAGTGGTGAGCCGCAGCTTGGGATGATGATAGCCCAATTCAAACCTGCTGCTGGAGCTCCTGGTGTTGGTTTTGCTCAGGGGATGGAAAGTGTTGCTTCCTTTGGCAAGATTGGAGAGTCTAGTGGTCTTAACTCGAGTGAGAATCTCAACTCCACCACTACTCCCAAACATACCAAGGTACCACCCAAAGAGCCTCTAAAGCCTAACACCAAAGATGGAGTGTATGACGAACCTCCGAGAGCTCCACCAAAGAAACAAGTATGGTCTCCTAAACCCAACCACCTAAGGAACAAGCTTGACACAATGCCAGCTATCGAAGAGGAGCTCATACCACAAAAAGGCCAAGTGATTCACACCCACTACCATGAGTACCAACAACCCCCTTTGAGAGCGGTGAGGTACCACTGCAAGAGAGAGGAGCGCCGTGCAAAGGAGATGAACAGCTCGGACATGTACCATCCTTTCTGTGATATACATGTGCCGAAGGTTCAGAGGAGAGCTGCTAGGCCTAGAGGTCCAATGTCTCAAGGTCCTAGGCCGCAAGGAGGACGTGCTCGGCAGGAGCCTACTTTTGTTGGCTATGGACCCCGTGGCGGTGGCTTTGTAGTTGAGCGTTACCCTCCACCGCGTTTTGACTATCGCGATGGACACTCTTCCCTTAGCGGACCACGCTTTCCTCACCGTGGTGATCTCTTTCCCCATAGGTGTGTTAGGAATGGTTTTTCTACTAACTGTTCTTTTGAGCAGCCGACCCAACACTGGTACACTTCCCATTTTACTCACCCCAGTGTTGGACCGTATGCTCATCCTATGTCTTTTTATTGATGTAGGTAAGACGATTGGAGAATATTTGGTTGGTGGATTCTGGGTGTTCAAGGAAGATGACCGAAAACGCCAAGTGGTTCTCCAGTCTTAGTCCAGTTGCCGGAAAGGAGTTTATCACCTTCGGCGATAATAGCAAAGGTATAGTGTTGTCTCGTGGGTCTGTGCGAGTTAATGAGCACTTTGTGTTGCGTGATGTTGCTCTTGTTTCTAACTTACATTTTGTTGACACTCCTTAATGGAATCACTCTAAGAATGAACCACATAAAATAATAAACTAGTGAAGGCACTAAAGAGTGTACGGGACACTACTAACTTCACTTGATGTCAAGTTGTCATCCCCAACATGAAGCTAGCAGAGTAATTATATCAGGGCACTACATTTAAAGATAGATATTTACCCGCAAGCACATAGATAAATATACCCGTTGTAGAAGCATTTCACCCAAGCTAGTCTCAGGTATCGTTATTTATATTTAGCCTAGAGACTAATCAATTCAAGATATGATGCTATTATACTAATGAGGACTTAACATCATTTAATATGGCACACACTAATAATAAGACTAATAACACACTAATTACTCCAAACAGGGATCAGGTTACAGAGTAAATGATAATGATAAATGATAAATGATAACAGAGATCAAATCAATCAAGGATAATCCTAGAACAGTACTACCTAGCAAGTGATGATTAGAACAGGTATTACTAAGAAACATTACTAAGTTATTCTAATTACAAGTCATAGCATACATTGACTAGTGCAAACATATTTGGCAATCATTGGCTAGGTCACATCATATTTATAATCAAGAGGCAACTCCATAGTAAAGGTGTCAAACAGAGTAACCCCTGAACCATGAGTTAACTGAGCCATACTGATCACTACATTCGGGAGGTGGAATACAAAGGACTCAACAGGAATGTCACACCCGCGATCTACCACTCTATCCGGAACATAGGACGCATTCGCAGATAAATAATGTATAGGCACCACGCCTACACAGCATCTATCACCCACCCGTTGTACTTTAAGATGAGCGTTATACGAACTTGAGTATAAATATAAAGATGAACTATCTATGCCAAATATATAATCAAAGCAGACTATAAGCAATATAATTAAGAATATAATAGTTGATGTCTTAATCATATCAATTGTATTGCTATCTAGAACACGAAGATGAACAATAAGGTGAATTAGATCATCGAGAAGAACTAAAGTACGAACTAGAACATGAACTAGAACAAGATTATGAACAAGAAGATGAACTAGACGATGAACTAGAACATAAACAATGAAGAACAATGATGAACTAGAAGAGCAATTATGAAATAGATCCATAATGTTAATACAAGAGAGAAGATCTTGGGTTTACCGAGTCTTCTCGTGTCTAGATCAGGAATCCAAGCGAAGCTTGCCTCCTCTAGTCCTATTCTATCTACTATTCTAGGTGGATGTAGTTCTAAGGCTTCCGATTGATCTCCTTCTAATGAATGCCTGATGCTCTGATTGATGATGTCTAATGATCAAAACCCTGATGCTCTAGAGTGGGGGTCTGGGGCTGTTTATATAGCCCAAGGAGATGAACCGTGGCCCTTGGATCAAACCGACTTAAGGTACGGCCAAGATGCATCGTAGAGGTCGGTGGAGGAAGGTTCTAGAAGGAGGAGTCCGTAGCCCCCAAGAGAGGACCGGTCGGTCCCTAGGTGGGACCGGTCGGTCCCACCTGCCATCCTCTCGCGGTGGTCGACCTCCTGGTGTCTTCTTGCGTCCTCTGGAATCTTCTAGAATAATCCTGACGTGGCGGTGGCGTTATCTCACATCAGTTTCCTTCTATGGGAAGCTATCGGTGCTGATTTTCTGTTTTAGTCCCTACAGAATCATAGTTCACCAAAACTCATGGAATATTGTCAGTTAATACCCTAAACCTTTGTTGATGATCAAATTCTTGCCCTTTTCATATTTATTTATCACTTAATTATGATAGATAACCAGTGTCAACAATTCCCCCAAGCTTACCTTTTGCTAGTCCCTTAGCAAACATTCATGATGAATCAGGAATTGCTATTATGCTTTCACACCTCAATGGTACATATGTACTTTTATACTTTTGCATAGTCCCATGCCTCTAACACAATACTACTTCGGAAGAGTGAATCTTTTAATAAAACATTCTTGATCTTTAGAGCATGATAAATTTCTCAACCATAACTAAAAACTTAGAACAAAGCAAGTAGCCATATCTTAAGATCATATTAATGGCTCTGGGTAGGAATTCATGTGATGTCATACAGGATCTCATCATGTGTTTTTAATTCTTTTCAAAGTGTAAATCTCCAGAACTCTAGTATCTCTAAGAATTAGATAAATAGTAGCTCAAACCTTTTTATATCATATCTCACAATTATCTAGACTTTAGATCAAGCATTTGCAATCCACAGGCTTCAGGTTCAGAGTTTATTCAAAACAACTTTGTCTAAAACTAAAGAAAATTTAAGTTTGAACAGTAGGTAATTTGAAGAGATTTTGCCAGAGCAATTATTCATCATTTTCATCATGAGCAAAATTAAGTTTATATCCACCTAGACATTTATTCATTATATAATATCTTTATTTGGTTTTGTAATAGTTATTCATCTTTTCAGGGGTTTCTACATTTATTAACCTGATCTAACTAAACTGAATTAATAGTAATAGATAAAAAGTTGTGACACTTATCGTGATAACTGAGGGTGCTCTCCCCAAGCTGGATCTTGACGAGGTCTTTTTCTCTAGAAGACGAGTAGACTGTTAGTGGTTTCTTTAGCCCTTCTCTTCTTCTCTTCCCGCTGAATACAAAGATAGACAACACAACTAGTGGAACTTGATTAAGCGTTAGTGATAAATATTCCTCCATTTGTCTAGTTGTTTTAAAGCTCTTAAGATTATTTATGTTCTTCCTTTCCACTAAGCAGAGTTTCAACAGTGTTTCATAGTGTCTCTTTTTGGCTTTTTGTTTTTATAGATGTATGCAATGCAGAAGTAAATATGCAAATATATATTTATTTTTATTTTATGCCTCCACAGAAAGTGTACTACTCTCATGGGGCTTACAGTTTCCATATTTTTATTTTGTTTTCTAATGCAGATATAATTGCTAGGAAGTAATAGTAAAATGATCATGCTAAATCTATGATGAATTTAATGCTTATGATTATGGATAACTACCGAGTTACCTTTCGGCGACGATTCGACGTTTATAGTCTATCGAACAAGACTCCTTGTACGCTTTTTATCCTTCCTTGGTTGCATCAGCAGATTCTGAGGAGGACCTTGCTGATTGCACGTCGGTAGAACTCTCTTTCTTTTTCCACACTTGTTTGACTAGTGGACTTGTCTCCTTTACTTCTTCGCTCTTTGTTTCTTTTAATGGAATGTCTTCACTCCTGGTGTTGACACCAGTTTTTGGCTGATTTATTCTATAAAGTTAAGAGTTGGAAATGATCGGCTCTAGCGTACATCAGCGGGAGTCACATACAACGATGAAGCATACAGACGTTATGCTGGAGGAGGAGTCCAAGAGTTCTAATATTTGCGTCATCGGATTCATCAAGCAAGAAAAAATAAAGAAGACATGATTGATGTCAAGCATCTACACATGAAGGCAAAAGTGATTATTATAATTAAAGAAAGGCAAGTTACCGCCTGAATTAATCACACGTACAGGGAGACGGACAAAGAAGCTTCATTGACACAGATTCTACATAAGGAAAATTAGAGTCTGTATATCTTTATATTTCCTTTTATTTAGATATTTACTTGGCAAGTCATGTACGTAGCTTGTTAGTAGCCATTAGTACAGGATATAAATATGTATCGTCGGTCATTGTATGAATTGTTCACAACCATATCAATACAACCGGCCCCGTGCCACCTTTCGAGTCCCTAAGTCGTGTCATCGAGTTATTCGAGAGGAATCATCGATCCGTCGACCTCTATAAGTATCGGCAACCTTGCTATCATGTCTAGTATCATGCGGTGGATTTAGATATGATGCAAGTAGTCTCGTATGTTAAGCTTAGTATCGTGCGGCAGATTTAAGCTTATGACGGGAAGTTTTTGTTTATGCCTTGTATCGTGCGGCGGATTAAGTCATGAGTAAAAATAGTTATCGGCTCTGTTAGATTTGGCAGATCTAATAGATTCATTAAGTTATCATGTGTTATATGTTTTATTTATTCAATTCCTATAACACTCTTTGCCCAATCTAGATTGATCTTTGTTCGGCCTTGCTGCATGAGTTTACTTGTGCTTCGTTAATCATAAGATCATGATGGCCGAATTAACTTTCAATCCAGATTGTTACATGTTGTGGGTTCATGCATGTCGACCATGCTTAGGCTTTGATAGAGCTGGGTACCGTGCGGCAGGTGCAGGTTTTAGATTAGTTTAATCATGCTTTGCTTGTATGTTCCTTCTTCATGGACCTCAGTTCGGCTAGTTTGCCGACTCTGGTTAAGCTTACATGAGTAATGAGTTTTTATAGATCTGTTCAGATATATGTATGCTTTTAGCTTCTTATAATTAGATCGTATCATGCGGGGGACTAATCTAATTATAAGGAGTGGTGTCGACTTATAGCAAGTGGTATCATGCGGTGGATTAGCTTTGCTTGAGTTTATACTTGACGGGTTCATGAAGGCTAAACGTGCGGCAGATTAGTTGGATTAGCCTATGCATATATTATTTGAATAGATTTATATTTACAAATTACCCTTTTACCCTTCTGTTATTCATGTGTTCGGCATTCAACATGTTTATGAACTCCATCTTTATACTTGCCGAATGACATTATAAACCTGTTTCGACAAACAACTTTTATAGCTGTGTGCCGTCATGATTGGCTTTCAAAGCCGTACATATGGAACTGCCTGGTCTCACCCGGCATGTTCCAACGTATTCTCATATTTTTATCCCTTGTTGGTTTTCATGTCAAACCGACTGGCACGCTTCCGGATTCGGAATACTCCGAGCACCCGATTGAAGCCAGCTTCGTTCGGCTTGTTGTGTGCCTGGCGCAGGGCGTCACGTTTTGCGTCAACACACTTTTTGGCACGCCTGGTGGGACAAAAATCGTTTGATCGGAAGTCATTCAGATTATCATTTAAGTTGGTAATTTGACAGCCGATGGGAGTTCGGTTGAAAAAAATATATTTTCTGGTATACATCAAGAAGTTCAAATCTCTGTTTGTTATGGAGGACAAATCCACGCGCAGCAAGGTGATATTATTTAAAACTCAGGGAATTAATCAGGAGCCATGCGGAGAAATCAGGAAGATCAAGTTTTCAGATTTAATGTCAGATTGACAGCAGGAAGAAGAATCAGCTATTGGCTTAGTTTCATCAGCTAGCCTACAAGTGCTACCGTACACTGCTAAAAAGGTAGAATCGGCTATTCAAGGAAATCGGCTCATATAATATTTAAAAGCATATACAATATTCAGATGAATCCGATGCTAGCTGATTATGTGGCAGCCATTAGCCAATTGTATTTCCTTGGATATAATGCTCCTATGTTTATTAGGCATAATGTCATCAGGCTAAGCAAATAGAAAGAACTAAAAATTCTTCGATGGTAAGAGCAGAGGAGCTGACAGATGCCGCAACGGCCACGAATACCATGAGGTTCGACCACAAATGAAACTTCGACCATCAAGAAGTGGCGGACAACAATTGCGTATGCCAAAACATGATGGATCACGCTGCTGATAAGATCATGCTGGTGCTATTTGAGGATGCGGCCTCCAACCCAATGCTGCCGCCACACCATCTGTGGCCACAGAAGGCTGTCTTCTTTCAGGTCATCTAGTGAGGCCCATGCATGCTCTGAACATCGTTCCAGTAGGCCGATTCGATTCTGAGGATATATTCAATCGGATATTTTAGAAAAGGGAGAGATGCGTGATCAATGGTTCCTTGCTTTCAATGATCACGTACATGAGTCGGCTGAGAGCACATCGACTAAATAAATGGGAGAATATTTTATCAAGCTCAAAGAAAGGAATGAATCTTTGTCTGCTTCTTACTTCATACGCAATTAGAGTCATACAATAACCGATTCGAGTAGTATCGGCAAAGCAGTATATTGGACACCAGTTAGTCGATTATGAGTACTTAAGAAGGCAAGAGCTGATCAAACAAAGTGATAGCAGCCAGACGGTCAAGAAAATTTTGCGCCAATTATTTGTTCGGCCAAGGAGTACTAATCGGCTATCCTGCCTCGGCTGTACAAAAGAGACATCCATCGGATCAGAGTGGGAAGGCATCGAACCAATGTATGTCAAGAGGAGATGATGCATGGTCTTTTAAAAAAAAGACATATTATTATGGAGGAAAAGTCACATATGTGCAAAGGATCCGTGCTTCGATTGCCAAAGACCGTGGTATGTTCATCAGCTACTCTTTGGCAAATTTTTGGAAAAAAATAAAGGTCACGGTCAGACTGATGAAAACAACGGCTATGAACGAACTGAGTTGTTCGGATTTGTTTGGAAGGAAGTCTGCAACTTGGCTAGGAATAAATCAGAAGCTTACCGGATATCACGCTTCCGTGATTAGTGGTTTGGAAGAATCTAGGCAGGATGTTTGTGCAAAAATTTCCAATATAGTCGTCTGGAGCAAAACTAGCTCTTGAACCATGCTAATGAGTATCGGCTGCCAGTCATAATAAAAGCCGAATGAACTATATTGTACGTAAAGGAAATATCAACCTATGATAGCCGATTTCAAGATATGGAAGACTATCCTTCCATCAGCTATTGTACAGAGAGGAATGTGGTCAAACAAGCTTATTGCCGGAGGTGACCGATTACATGTTGCCTAGCAGACCCATCACCAACCTGCAATTTTTGCGTTATCAACAAAGAAGCAACGGTCGATCGGACGAATGAACAAATAGCCGATCAGACAAATAAGCAATACCCGATTAAGCAATGGAAGTAGTTGTGTGCATTTTTACTTGCATTTAATTATTCGGCTAAAAGGTGAAACCAATAAAGATAGACAAAGCTGATCACTGTTGTTGATTCGGTTGGAGCAGGGGAATCTAGACCATTCTTTTGACTAAGGATAATTAATAATTAGTAGCATATGGATGAGGCCAGTGTTCAGGAATGTTGCCTCTAGATAGCCGATAAGCCTTGGGGGGCGGCTCTTTAAAACAAATGCACAACAGATGAATCGGCTAATGATCAATATTTGTGTACGAATGGTGAAAAGCAGATACTGACCAAGAAAATATTATCAGCACACAAATAATCAACTTTGAGTATTAAAAGGCCGCCATCACCCTGACTTCTTCGGCGACCGGGGTGTCACCAGCTATCAAAACTCACCAAGAAGGTCGCAGAGCATACTGGAATGACTAAGTTCAGAATGGATCAGTGTACATGCAGATATGAGGTAACGCTTGGCTCGCATATTATTTATTCCTTGCTTTTCCTATCACTTGTGAACAATGAAAATCATGTCATCTAAGTAGTTGAAGAATGAGATATGATATGATGAAAGGAACCTTACTTCTTTTTGCAAAGTACTTGGGAATTTTTCTTATAAAAACTTAAAATCAATAGCTTGTCTCCTCAATGATGTTGATTTTCCTACCAAGGCCATATGTTAATCTCATTGGAAACCTTACATATAAATGTTAATTGCTTTTGCATTGAGTTTTGTCAAACTGTTGTGACCCTTGTGACAGATTTATAATACTCTCATGATCAAGACTCACGTACACCCACCTATAAAATGCTAATTCTTACACTAAGGGTTACGCAAGACATGTCCTTTCCATCCACTAAAAATGCTCTAGTTTGTGTCTTGACTCTCTCTAGAGATATTCATATGCCAAAGAGAGTGTGGGCTATATTAAAAATACCAAAGTGCTTGAGAAAAGAAAGCATGCCAAAGAGCATGATAAAAGAGATAGAAAACAATGGGTACTCTGATACCCGCCAAAAAGAGAGAAAACAATGGGTACTTAGATATCCGCCAGTGAGAATTAAATAGCCTATACTCTCAGAAGCATTTTAAGAGAAAGAGAGGGTCATGATCAAAGGAGTTAAAAAAAAATTCCATACACATGCACATCTTGATCTAAGAGTATGACACTTCTCTTCATGGATCCGGGGTTTGACTTTACGATATATGCAAGGTAAGTATGCGACATTATTCCTATCTGAACTCTGCATAGGCTTTTAGAAGTAGGATATAAAAAAAGATAAACGGTGTCTCGGTGAGGAACTATACACATTGAGCGATCTGAGAGAATCATTTGAGGAGCAAAGCTATGTTTTCGATTTAAAATCTTTCAAAACCCCAAGTTTTCTGAGCTAGAGAAATAAGGATGACTGGATTCTGGTCTGTTCTATTCCTCAACCACCCAAGATGGTGTGATAGACACTTTAAATTTCACATGTGAAGATAAGGCTGGGAATAACGTAATATTGCTGCGAGTAAAGTTAGTCGGTTTCTTGGAAGAAAAGGATTGGCTAGAAACTATTGTCAGCATTGAAGGCCGATGCGGCTCTTTATATTTCAAAAGAAGTCGATGGAGCCTTCAAGTATTACGATCAAATGTCATCAGAAAAAATAGGACTGTCGGATTAAAATAATTCAAAGCATGAATAATTCATACTCCGAACTAGGGGGGCCTATGTTGACACCAGTTTTTGGCTGATTTATTCCATAAAGTTAAGAGTTGGAAATAATCGGCTCTAGCGTACATCAGCGGGAGTCACATGCAACGATGAAGCATACAGACGTTATGCAGGAGGAGGAGTCCAAGAGTTCTAATATTTGCGTCATCAGATTGGTCAAGCAAGAAAAAATAAAGAAGACATGATTGACGTCAAGCATCTACACATGAAGGCAAAAGTGATTATTATAATTAAAGAAAGGCAAGTTACCGCCTGAATTAATCACACGTACAGGGAGACGGACAATGAAGCTTCATTGACACGGATTCTACATAAGGAATATTAGAGTTCGTATATCTTTATATTTCCTTTTATTTAGATATTTACTTGGCAAGTCATGTACGTAGCTTGTTAGTAGCCATTAGTACAGGATATAAATATGTATCGTCGGTCATTGTATGAATTGTTCACAACCATATCAATACAACCAGCCCCGTGCCACCTTTGGAGTCCCTAAGTCGTGTCGTCGAGTTCTTCGAGAGGAATCATCGATCCGTCGACCTCCGTAAGTACCGGCAACCTTGCTATCATGTCTAGTATCATGCGGTGGATTTACATATGATGCAAGTAGTCTCGTATGTTAAGCTTAGTATCGTGCGGTGGATTTAAGCTTATGACGGGAAGTTTTTGCTTATGCCTTGTATCGTGCGGCGGATTAAGTCATGAGTAAAAATAGTTATCGGCTCTGTTAGATTTGGCAGATCTAATAGATTCATTAAGTTATCATGTGTTATATATTTTATTTATTCAATTCCTATAACACTCTTTGCCCAATCTAGATTGATCTTTGTTCGGCCTTGCTGCATGAGTTTACTTGTGGTTCGTTAATCATAAGATCATGATGGCCAAATTAACTTTCAATCCAGATTGTTACATGTTGTGGGTTCATGCATGTCGACCATGCTTAGGCTTTGATAGAGCTGGGTACCGTGCGGCAGGTGCAGGTTTTAGATTAGTTTAATCATGCTTTGCTTGTATGTTCCTTCTTCATGGACCCTAGTTCGGCCAGTTTGCCAACTCAGGTTAAGCTTACATGAGTAATGAGTTTTTATAGATCTGTTCAGATATATGTATGCTTTTAGCTTCTTATAATTAGATCGTATCATGCGGTGGATTAATCTAATTATAAGGAGTGGTGTCGACTTATAGCAAGTGGTATCATGCGGTGGATTAGCTTTGCTTGAGTTTATACTTGACGGGTTCATGAAGGCTAAACGTGCGGCAGATTAGTTGGATTAGCCTATGCATATGTTATTTGAATAGATTTATATTTACAAATTACCCTTTTACCCTTCTGTTATTCATGTGTTCGGCATTCAACATGTTTATGAGCTCCATCTTTATACTTGCCGAATGACATTATAAACCTGTTTCGACAAATAGCTTTTATAGTTGTGTGCCGTCATGATTGGCTTTCAAAGCCGTACATATGGAACTGCCTGGTCTCATCCGGCATGTTCCAAGGTATTCTCATATTTTTATCCCTTGTTGGTTTTCATGTCAAACCGACTGGCACGCTTCCGGATTCGGAATACTCCGGGCACCCGATTGAAGCCAGCCTTGTTCGGCTTGCTGTGTGCCTGGCGCCGGGCGTCACGTTTTGCGTCAACACCTGGTGACTTCTCCTTCATAGTCAGCCCATCCATCCTTGATTGGTTGGCTTTTGTTGTGTTGGGATGTGCGGTGCCTCCTCCTTGAGTGGTTCTTCTTTCCCTGTACATTAGTGGCATAACTATTGAAGTAACAACGTACCTTCTCTCTTGGGAACTGGAAGTGGTACTCTTCGGATCTCATGTAGATGATGGCGTCATTGGTGTTGAGGAAGGGTCTTCCTAGAATGATATGAATATCATCTTCTCTTTCCATGTCTAGTACTATGAAGTCGGTGGGAACATAGTGGTCTTCAATTTGGATCATCACATCCTTTACTATTCCCTCTGGAAATCGATAAGTTTGGTCCGCCAACTGCAGCTGCACATATGTTTGATACATAGGTCTATTTTTATATAAGTGTTCATATGTTACCTTAGACATTATGTTGACACTTGAACCGATGTCGCAAAACGTCTTGTGGAATGTACTTCCCTCGATCTTGCAATCGATGGTGGGTACGCCTGGGTCATCTCTCTTGGTGAGGTATGGTGATGGAAGAAGGTGTTCGTATTCTGTTCGGACAGAGTTGACCATCCATACTGTGTCTTGATGCGGTTGTGTGGCCTTGTTCTTCCTTCTTCTGTTCCTATTCTTCTTCTTTGATGATATAGTGTTTGCGTCTTCGTAGGGCATCTGAGGGTGGACTCGGGTAGTGAGTGTACGGCTCTTGAAGCCGAATCTCTCTTTATTGCCTGTGATTGTGAAACAGATCTTGGCGTTGTCTGCGTAGATGATGGCTTTTGTTGAGCTTAGGAACGGGCGTCCAAGAATAATGGGTGCTCTCTTGTCTCCACCTTTGGCATAATCTTGACGCTTGCTCCAAGATCGCAGACTGCTTCTTCAAAACTATGAGGTCCAATATGGATTGGAATCACAGGTCTTCCTGGATCTCCTTTCTTTGGGGCAATGGAGTCATCCATCCATTCCTTCGATGGTCTAGGTATGAGATGTCCTGCATCAAAAATGTCTACAAGATTTGCAGTTTCTAGTTCTTTCGGACTTCCGGGAATCTTACCTTTTTTAGCCATAGGGACTGAAGCTGCTATCTAAGATAGCTGAGATTCTATCATTTTATTAAAGCTATGTTGACTCTTTATGGCAGAAGTAAAGCTATCCATTCTAGTATTAATATTTTCAAGCAGTTTATCATTGGAAGCTATCTTCTTAGACATATTATCCATAATTTTGTTTTGATTAGATATCATCTCTCTCAAAGGTGGTTGGTTAAATGTATTACCTTGGTAGTTACCTGAGTAGTTACCTGAGTAATTAGGCCTTGATTGCTGGTTCCATCCTTGAGCTTGTTGAGGACGATAGTTGGTGTTGTTGTTGATGTACTTTGCATCCTCTTGGATCTCAGGGTAGTTGCTCCCTGAATGACCAGTGCCTCCACACTCTTCACATGTCATGCGAGATTCGTAGATTTGCTTGACATCTTCTTTTTGGGAGTGTGTTCATCAAACTTCTTCATGAGTAGGTCAAGTTTGGCAGACAACATGTCTACTTCTTCATGAGCGTTCCTCGTTCCATCCTTGGTTAGAGGCCATCTTCTCAATGAGTGTAGTTGCATTGTTGATTGTGAGTGATAAGAATGATCCTCCAGCAGCGGCATCCACATTTTCACGAGTACTCGAAGTGAGCCCGTTGTAGAAGGTTTGCATGAGTAGCCAATTCTCCATCCCATGGTGAGGGCATTCTGATATGTAGTCTTGAAAGCATTCCCAAGCCTCTAGGATTGATTCATCGTATTGTTGCTGAAAAGTTCAAATCTTGGCACGGAGGGCATTCGTCTTGCCCGCTAGAAAGAATTTTGCTAGGAAGGCAGTTGAACAGATCGCCCACGTGGTGTTTTTGTCTTTATTGGTGTAGAACCATTGTTTTTCTTTTCCCAAGAGTGAGAATGGGAACAAGCGAAGTAGAATGGTGTCCCTTTCGACTCCCTTGATGGTGAAAGTGCTACAAATCTCCAGAAAGTGTTGGATGTGAGCGCTTGCGTCTTCATGTGCCTTTCCTCAAAACTGGTTAGCTTGCACCATGTTGATCAAAGCTGGCTTGAGCTCAAATCCGTTGTGTCCCGCATTGACTGTTGGTCCAGTCCTGATGTTGGCAGTGGTTGGTGCAGAGAACTCGTGGAGTGTCTTGTCGGCCATGGTGTCCAACACTGGTGTTAAGCTTCTTCTTATCTGGCTAACTTCTGGAAGTGGTGGTGAGGGTCTCTTGAGTTTGCGTCTTGTTTTCCTTAGTAAAGCTTCGGGATCCTCAATGTAGTTTTTCGGAAGTTGGAAACCGGTCATACATCACACCCTGCATAAGATAAAAAAGATAAACAAAGCCAGGGTAAGCCTGTTTGAGTAAAAGTAAATAATCAGTGCATTATCACATGTGTGTAAGTAAAATGATATGTTCTAGCTACCGTTTTAAAATGCTACTAATACAATGTCCTATTAGTGTTCATAAAGATTCTAATGAAAAACCCTGGGTACCATCCCTAATTGAATTGATGTGATCCCCGGCAACGACGCCATAAATGCTTGTTGACACTCCTTAATGGAATCACTCTAAGAATGAACCACATAAAATAATAAACTAGTGAAGGCACTAAAGAGTGTATGGGACACTACTAACTTCACTTGATGTCAAGTTGTCATCCCCAACATGAAGCTAGCAGAGTAATTATATCAGGGCACTAGATTTAAAGATAGATATTTACCTGCAAGCGCACATATAAATATACCCATTGTAGAAGCATTTCACCCAAGCTAGTCTCAGGTATCGTTATTTATATTTATCCTAGAGACTAATCAATTCAAGATATGATGGTATTATACTAATGAGGACTTAACAACATTTAATATGGCACACACTTATAATAAGACTGATAACACACTAATTACTCCAAACAGGGATCAGGTTACAGAGTAAATCATAATGATAAATGATAACAGAGATCAGATCAATCAAGGATAATCCTAGAACAGTACTGCCTAGCAAGTGATGATTAGAACAGGTATTACTAAGAAACATTCCTAAGTTATTCTAATTACAAGTCATAGCATACATTGACTAGTGCAAACATATTTGGCAATCATTGGCTAGGTCACATCATATTTATAATCAAGAGGCAACTCCATAGTAAAGGTGTCAAACAGAGTAACCCCTGAACCATGAGTTAACTAAGCCATACTGATCACTACATTCGGGAGGTGGAATACAAAGGACTCAACAGGAATGTCACACCCGCGATCTACCACTCTATCCGGAACATAGGACGCATTCGCAGATAAATAATGTATAGGCACCACAGCATGATATGTTGAAAACCCCTAGAGCCTGGTATGATAGGTTGAAAACCTTTTTTGCTTGCTAAGGGTTTTAAAATGGGATGTGTGGATAAAACACTTTTTCTCCTCAAGCAAGGCAATGACACTCTTTTGGTTCAGATTTACGTGGATGATATCATTTTCGGTGGTTCTTCTCATGCTTTGGTTGCCAAGTTTGCAGATACAATGAGCAGGGAATTTGAGATGAGCATGATGGGCGAGTTGACATTCTTTCTCGGGTTGCAAATCAAGCAATCCCGAGAAGGGACGTTTGTGCACCAGGGCAAGTACACCAAGGACATAGTGAAGAAGTTCGATATGGGTGAGGCCAAGCCTCTTCCAACACCCATGTCGACCACGATGGCCCTGGATGCGGATGAGGAGGGAGAAGCCGTGGACCAGAAGGAGTATCGGAGTATGATCGGGTCGCTATTGTACCTGACGGCGACACGACCGGACATTCAGTTTGCGGTGTGTCTTTGCGCATGATTTCAGTCGTCGCCGCGCACCTCTCACCGTTAGGCGGTCAAGCGCATTATGAGGTACCTTTGTTTCACTTTTGAGTTTGAGCTTTGGTATTCTACTTCTTCAACCCTCTCTCTTTGCGGTTACTCTGACACCAGTTTTGCTGGTTGCCGACTTGATCGTAAGTCGACTTCTAGGACTTGTCAGTTTTTGGGCTCCTCTCTTATTTCTTGGTCTTCTCGCAAGCAGTCTAGTGTCGCCCAGTCTAGCACAGAGGCTGAATATGTTGTTGCGGCTAGCTGTTGTTCCCAGTTGTTGTGGATGATGGCCACGTTGCGTGATTTTGGTCTGAGTTTTTCTCGAGTACCCTTGCTTTGTGATAGCATGAGTGTGATTAGCATTGCTAAGAACCCCGTGCTTCATTCTAAGACCAAACACATTGATGTGCGCTTTCATTTCTTGAGTGACCACTATGAGAAGGGTGATATCAACCTTCGACATGTCGATACTCATCATGAGTTGGCAGATATTTTTACCAAGCCTTTGGACCAATCAACCTTTGCTAGGTTGAGAGGTGAGCTTGGTGTGTGTTTCCCCTTTTAGTTGGGAGAAACATTTTGGTTATTGTATCATAGACTGACTCCTTTTGTTTTGGGTTTTTAGTCTATTTTTAGTTTTATTTTGTTCTTTCTTAGTCTTTGCATTTCATCATGTTCGCATCTTTTTGAGCTTCATGTCTATAATCTTTAGAATAAATCTATGTTATGATTAGTGTATGCTCCGATGATATATGATGATTCTTGTAGCTTAGGCTCTTCTTGATCACTGATACATGTTGTGAGAAGAGCTATTTTTTCAGAATTGTGAATATGCTTAATCAAATATAAAATTTGAAACTTGTTCACCATTGAGATTGGCAACTAGCATGTGTAGAATGTGTTGAAGTTACTTGTGCTATTCCTATATGCTAGGTTGCTATGTCTCTAGTTCTGAGTCTTTCACTTGCTTGGTATGTTCATATTCTGTTAAAATTGAACCAAGTCTAAGTGAATTGAAAAGATCGAGATGAGATTGCTTGACAACACATCACGGTATCGAGACTGTTTCACATTGCACATTGAGTTAAACTTGAGCCGTGTAGTGTAAGACCGAAACCGTTGCTTCAAGCTTCTGATTGCTTATGCATAGGCTTAGCTCGGTTGAAAAGTTAGGCAATGTCAAGTTTTCAACCTCTCGCAATCACATGCTGAAAACTTGAACTTGTGTATAATCACCGCTGCAACTCCGATAAAATTTGAAAACACAAGTCTATGTTTCTTTCTATAGCATGATGATTGAACTTTGCTAAGGGTAGTTCACCTTGTATACATGTTTAGCATTTGCTTGACTTCCTGTCTATACATGTTTGGTGCTATTTTGATGCTGAAACTCTTTCTGAATGGCTTAAACTGCTCATTATGCTGATATGTTCATATTTCGTATTCTGTGATCAGTTTGAGCCTTTGCTGGCGTCTGTACTTGTTGTTGAGTAGTCGGATCAGCACTCTTTAGAGCATCTATTCATTCTATAGACTATATACCTTAAGCTGCTAACCTGCATTTGTGACTCGTATGCATTTTCTCTTTCCTTTCAGGCTTCCTTGTTTAGCCTTGTTTTGTGAATTATCAACTAAGGGGGAGAAATTTGACAAATCATGTCCTAGTTGTGTGCATTATTGAAGGGGGAGTTTACTTCCAGGGGGAGCTTTGCTCATTTTTCTTTGATGAGTTGGTTTCTTGAGAAGTCTTCGATGATTGGTTTGGAGTGGTTTTTCAGCTAGTTGTGTTGAGCCTTTGCCTCTTTCTGAAGGGACTAGCTGGCTTACTCATTTGTGGCTACTCTACTCTAAATTTCTCGCTAGCAGTGTTGAGCCCGTTCTGCCTCTTCTTGAGGGCTAGCTTTGCTTTGCTTGGTTGCGTCGAGCCGTTGCCCATGTCTTTCGGAACCAAGTTGTCTTGCTCATGCCATTCGACTTCTTTTGGCTTTGCTTCGCTTCTGGTCGTTTGGTTGAGTTCACTTCTTCCTTCTTCTTTTCTTCTATTCCATATGATTTGTGTTGGTAGTTGACAATGCACTCATCAAGGGGGAGATTGCAGATACATGGGTGTATGCCAGATCTTGAGATGATGAGGGATTGCCAACTGGTTTGATGCGCATGTTCTTTGGCTTGTGTTGTGCAGGTGTCGAGCTTGGAGGCGGTGATCGAAGGCAAAGTGAAGGTCAAGTAGAGACGTGTCATGCCGGTGGCCCCAGCGCGGTGAAGGGCGGATGTGAGGCTTGGACTGACAGACCGGTGGCCTGAGGATCAGCTATGGTGGCTGACAGCTTGGGACAGTGACAAGTGAGGACATGTGGGTGGACGGGGTGCACGGGTGATGCATCCCTCTACGGCTTCGGTTTGGTGGTAGAGCCCCAGAAAAACCATCGAGTGGATGGTATCCAGGTTTAGGCCTCAAAACCTGGGTGTTGGCCGGTTTCTGAGTTTGGGCCTCAAAACTCGGGCTGATGACGGTTTCCAGGTTTGGGCCACAAAACCTGGGCGATGGCGGGTTTCTGAGTTTGGGCCACAAAACTCAGCCTGAGGACTGGTTTCCCGGTTTCAGCCTCAAAACCGGGGGGAGGTCCATGTGGGGATATTACACCCGTATACCCCCATGGCACGACTTGGGCTCTCCTGCGGATACGGCCCAACCAGAAGGCCTTGCGGCCCGCGACCAGGCCGTCGCGGCCGCCAAGGACTCTCCTGATGACTTGCTCGACAAGTAAGATCCGAATAGATAGACCCGGATTCCTTGCCAAAAGGAACCGATTGTAATCTATTAGGATTCGGCATGTTGTAACCCTACTCCCGGCTATATAAGGCGAGCAAGGATCCCCTCCAAACTCATGCCATATTCCAATCCATCAAAACAAACCAGCCACCAGAACACAGGACGTAGGGTATTACGGCGACTTGCCGGCCCGAACCTGTCTAAATCGCCGTCTCTCGTCCCTGTGTTTACGCTTTGCAGACGTCTCGCACGCCTCCGCCGCTCAATCTACTGCCTTGGGCATACCCCTCGGTAGACTATCGACCATATTTCATCGATAGTTGGCACGCCAGGTAGAGGGTGTGTGCTACGACACCATGATCTGCCAAGCGGTCACTTTCCCTCGCTCCATGGTTCTTCCGGAGGCGGGCACCACTTTTCAGATCGGATCTATGATCTGGACCATGGGCGACCATGCTCCTGCTCCAGAAATCATGGAATCTGCGCAGCTCCCTGCGCCGGACGCTCTGCTGTCCCCCCCCAGCGTCACCAAGCCGACACGCCGCCCACCAAGAATCGTCCCTTGCAATGACCTGATTGAAGCTATTGACCGAGCCAACCAAGGAATCGCAGAGTGCATCGATGCCATCGAGGTAGCTCATATCCAGCTTTCCGACCAATCTTGCCTTGAGCAATTTTCAGGTACATCATCGGGAGTTTCTAGCGCTCGTCCCACCCACCGCCCTAGATCGGATCTGCATCCGACTCGTCACCGCACTTCGTCTCCAATGTCCATGCCCTTCGGGCTCCATGGTGTGGCTCCTACATATTAGCATCAGGCGCTGCAAACAACTCTCCGACCAGCTCTAGTCTTTTGGCTCTGACCAGATGGCAACGATCAGCAAGCACGACCGAATGACTCCATCTCCACTCGTTGGCATGGTGACTTTCAAAGAGATCTCCGGCGACACTGTCTCGGAGACTTCGGCGTCCGGATCTACAACGACAAACGGCTCCACCTCCACACGGTCCACGACCGTCATCTCCACCAACTCCGGGGCCGACTTCCCACCATATCGCGGTGGCATCATCTTCAATGTCTTCGCCGACAGTCCTCCACCTCCAAACGAAACGGAAGGCGAACGCGCCAATCGGGAGCAACGCAACATCGACCGACGGCGCCGGCGCAACGATGAATGACGCGACCAGGAGCGCCGCGACCGGGAGCATCATGACGAAGACCGACGTCGGGATCACGATAATGCTGGAGGCCACGACCTCATCTACGAATTCGATAGGGTCGATGATCAACCCGTTTACCCGACCACAAGCGCCAACCTCGCCGTCGTCTACAACGAACTCTCCAAGCTTCCGGTAACCCCGGAACTACAGAAGGTTGTCGCCCACGTCAAGGCTACTGCCGTGTAGTGCAACGAAAAGGGGCGCTATCCCTCACCATCCGGATCGTCGTACAGCGGGACGCCACCAAGCCCACATACCTCGCGCCGACGGCGAACGCCGCCACGCCGCGACCAGGAAGTCTCCCAAGGCAATCGTGCCCGCAATCATGCTCCGGCTCCCGACGCCTCGACAGGGCCACGCCCTTTCACCTCCCGGCTCCGAGCCGTCCAATGGCCTCAGGGCTTCAAGGTCACCACGGTGGACAAGTACGACGGAAAGGCCAACCCGGAGCAGTGGCTCACCACGTACGAAATAGCCATTCAAGCAGCCAGAGGAGGATCTGACGTGATGGCCAAGTACCTCCCCGTCATGCTGTCGTCTTCAGCCAACAGTTGGCTCCACAAGCTCTCCGAGAACTCCATCAACACCTGGGAGCAGCTGAAGGAAGTTTTCGTCAAGACGTACAGTGCCACCTACGTCCAACCAGGAACGCGCTACGACCTCCAAAACGTCCACCAGGAGCACAACGAAAGCCTCCAGAGCTACATCCGATGATTCTCCAATATGCGCCTCATGATTCCGGAGATCGCCGACGCAGAAGCCATCTCCACGTTCTCCAATGGCCCGCGCCACAAGGAGCTCCGCGACAAGATCATCCGAAAGAAGGTCGCCACGGTCACCGAACTAATGACGATCGCCAACTTCTACGCCGACGCCGACGACGCCCATCGCCACCATGAACGCCCGCGTCGCCGATCACGATCCCCGAAGTGTTGTCATGACGATGATCGCCGCAATGAACGACGCAATGAAGGACGCGACCACCGCTCCAAACAACGCGACCACCGCGACGACCGAGATCGCCGGCATGATCGGCCAGAGTCTTCCCGTCAGAGAACGGACCACCGTCGGTGCGACCGTCGCTACATCGTCAACACCAATACTCGGCCGAGGCGCACCTATGACAACGACTATGAGAAGCTCCACAATGGCCCTTGTCCTCTCTACAAAGGCGCCAGACACTCCATGCGCGAGTGCGACACCATCACCCGCAACGTCCGTGGGAGCGACGACAAGCGACCGCGAATCGACAACGACAAGGACAAGGATGCCGACGCCCATGAGCCTGCCTTTCGTGCGCCAGCGAGGACCCTCTCCATCTTCGGCGGCAACGTCGTCATCGAGACCGAGCAGAAGCAGCGCCAAGTACGACGCGACATCGCCTCCGTTGTGGCCATCACCGACGACCCTACCAATGTTCGCTACCTCGACTGGTCGGAGCGCCCCATCACCTTCTCCGGGGAGGACCAGTGGTCGGACGACAAGTACCCAGGGTGTTTTCCTCTCGTCATCGACCCAGTGACCTCCAGCTGCCGCTACCGCAAGGTCCTCGTCGACGGTGGGAGTGCCCTGAACATCATCTTCGCATCGGTGTTCCGCGAGCTCGACTACTCCAAGCGGGACCTTTTCCCAGCGAACTTCCCTTTCTGGGGCATCGTACCAGGGAAACCCTCCATGCCCGTCGGGCAAATCAGCCTCCCAGTGCAGTTCGGCACCTCCGACCACTTCCGCGAGGAGTACATCACCTTCATCGTCGCCAACTTCGACACCGCCTACCACGCCATCCTCGGTCGCCCGGCGCTCTCCAAGCTCATGGTTGTTCCACATTACGCCTACCTCGTGCTCAAGATGCCAACGAAGAAAGGCGTCCTCAGCGTCCGGGCAAATCTCCAGGTGGCCTACGAGTCCGAGCAGGAGACGATCGACTCCGCCGAAGCACGCCAACAGCTCCAGGGCATTCAGGACTGCATCGCCAACGCCGCCAAGCTCCGCCCCGATGATCTCCAGATCCCGGAGACCTCCAACCAGCGCTCCAGCAAGAAGTTGAAGGACACGAAGTAGGTGGCCCTGGTGGATGGCGCGCCGGAGAAGACTGCCGTCATCGGCACCAACCTCGACCCCAAATAGGAAGACGTGCTCATCAGCTTCCTATGGAGCAACGTCGACGTGTTCTCCTGGAAACCAGCAGACATGCCTGGAGTTCCACGGAACGAAGTTCGTCGAGCACTCCCTGAACGTCTCCTCAACCACCAAACCGGTTCGCCAAAAGCTCCGTCGCTTCGCGCCAGACAGGAAGGAGGCAATTAGGGTAGAGCTCACTCGGCTCCTAGCTGCCGGTTTTATCAATGAGGTGTATCACCCGGATTGGTTAGCCAATCCGGTCCTTGTACTCAAAAAGAATAAAGAATGGCGTATGTGCGTTGACTACACCGACCTTAATAAGCATTGCCCTGAGGACCCCTTCCTCCTGCCTCGCATCGACGAGGTCGTCGACTCTACCGCCGGGTGCGAACTTCTCTCCTTTCTCGATTGCTATTTCGGTTACCATCAAATTGCCTTGAAGGTAGAAGATCAAATCAAAACGACGTTCATCACACCCTTCGGTGCTTACTGCTACACGACCATGTCGTTCGGGCTGAAGAACGCCGGAGCCACGTACCAGCGTGTGATCCAGGATTGCTTGAAGGACCTCATCCCAGAGAAGGTCGAAGCTTACGTGGATGACGTCGTCGTCAAGACTCGCACCATCGACACGCTCATCTTTGACCTCGAGGCAACCTTTAAGGCCCTCAACAGGTTTAAGTGGAAGCTCAACCCCAGCAAGTGCATCTTCGGCGTGTCGTCTGGAAAACTCCTCGGCAACATCGTCAGCCACGACGGCATTCGCCCAAACCCCGACAAGACTTCGGTCGTCCTCCGCATGCGAGCTCCGTCCAACGTGAAGGACATCCAGAAGCTTCTCGAGTGCATGGCGTCCCTCAGCCGCTTCATCTCCAGGCTCGGCGAAAAGGGGTTACCCTTCTTCAAGCTCCTCAAGGCTGGCAAAAAATTTGTCTGGGACACTGAAGCCGATCATGCTTTCTCCGACCTGAAGAAGTACTTCACCCAGCCTCCTGTGCTCGCCGCACCAAAGGAGAAGGAGCCCTTGCTGCTCTACATCGCCGCGACAAACCAGGTCGTCAGCTCCGTCATCGTCGTCGAACGCGAGGAAGCCGACCACTCCTTCCCCGTCCAGCGACCCTGCTACTTCGTCAGCGAGGTATTGAACAACTCCAAAACCCGATACCCACAGGTACAAAAGCTCCTATACGCGGTCCTTATTACTGCACGCAAGATACGCCACTACTTCCAAAGCTCCGAGCGGGTCACCGTTGTCACGGAATTCCCCCTCGGGGACATTCTCCGCAACAAGGACGCTACAGGACGCATCATCAAGTGGGCCATCGAGCTCGGCTCCTACGACATCGCCTTCCAGGGTCGGCAGACCATGAAGTTGCAAGCACTCGCCGACTTCGTCGCCGAATGGACGGACCTCCAAACTCCAGTACCACCAGAAGCACCAGAACATTGGACCCTCTTCTTCGACAGCTCCCTCACCTTGCATGGTGCCGGCGCTGGTCTCCTCTTCACATCTCCCTCCGGTGAAAAAGCTCTGCTACGCTTTACGGCTACACTTTCCAGCCTCCAACAATGCCGCCGAGTATGAAGCCACCCTCCACGGTCTCCGTATCGCCAGCGAGCTAGGCGTCAAGCGCCTCATGGTGTACGGCGACTCCGCCCTCGTCATCATCCAGCTCAACAAGGACTGGAACTGCTCCAACGACAAGATGAACGCCTACTGCACCGCCATCAGGGAGCTTGAAGATAAGTTTTTCGGAGTCAAATATCACCACCTACCGCGAGACCGGAACCAGGCGGCCGACGATTTATCCAAGCTGGCGTTCTCAAGATCTCTGGCCCCCGCAGGTGTATTTGTTCATGACCTGCTCGAGCCCTCCATCGCCGACCACCCAAGCTCTGGCTCATCGATGGACGCCATGACTCCACCCCGCCGACAGAACAATTAGTTGCCGCCATACCCACAACGCCATCCGACTGGCGTGAGGACTTCATCAAGTATCTCTCCGAGAACCTTGTCCCCGCTAACAAGACAGAAGCTGAGAGCCCCGCTCGCCGCGTCAACAATTACATCCTGGTTGACGGTGTGCTCATGCGCAAGAACTCCAGAAATAAAGTGCTCCAAAAATGCGTCTCCCGGGAAGATGGCCTCGAGATCCTCTTCGACATCCATGCTAGAGAATGTGGGAACCACGCAGCTGCAAAGACATTGGTACGCAAGGCTTTCCGTGCAGGTTTCAACTGGCCGTCAGCAGTTGCTGACGCCGAACAGCTCATCCGCACCTGCGAGGGGTGCCAATTCTTCACCAAACAAACCCACGTTCCTGCGCAAGAACTCCAAGCGATACCGGCCTCGTGGCCCTTCGCCTGCTGGGGACTCGACATGATCGGCCCTTTTCGACCTGCTCCAGGCAGCTTCAAGTGGATCTACGTCACTGTCGACAAATTCTCCAAGTGGATCGAAGCAAAGCCAATCACAAGGCGACCGCCGGGAACGCCGTCTCCTTCATCGATGAAATAATCCATCGCTTCGGTCTCCCGAACTCCATCATCACCGACCTCGGCTCCAACTTCACCGGCAACGTCTTTTGGGATTTCTACGAAGGGCGCGGCGTCCTCGTCAAGTATGTCTCCGTCGCCCACCCTCGAGCCAACGGGCAGACTGAACGCGCCAACGGCATGATCCTCGACGCCCTGAAGAAGCGCCTCTACCAGAAGGACGAGAAGCACCCTGGTCGCTGGATGCGCGAGCTCCCCTCCGTGCTCTGGGGTCTCCGGACTCAACCCAACCGCAACACCGACGTTTCGCCGTACATCATGGTCTTCGGCTCTGAAGCCGTCATCCCCGCTGATGTCGTTTTCCGCTCTCCGCGCGTTGAAAACTATGATGAGGAAGCCTCCGACAAGGCTCGCTGCGATGACCTCGATCGCCTTGAAGAAGAACGGCTGGCATCCTGCCTTCGCACCGCCAAGTACCTTGATGGAGTTCGCCGCTACTACAACCGCAACGTAAAAGATCGATCCTTCGTCGTCGGCGACCTCGTCCTCAAGCGGAAACTCAAGACCGACGGCCTGCACAAACTATCTTCACATTGGGACGGCCCCTACACGGTGAAAGAGGTCACCCGACCAGGCACTTATCGTCTCACCAACATTGAAGGAATCGACGTACCCAACTTCTGGAGTATCAAACACCTTAGAAAGTTCTACGCTTAAGGGATGGCCCGCCGACCTCTCCACCCGTCTTCGAACGGCTCGCCGACATCTCCAACCCGTCTCCGGACGGCTCGCCGACCTCTCCACTCGTCTCCGAACGGCTCGCCGATATCTCCAACCCGTCTCCGGACGGCTCACCGACCTCTCCACCCGTCTCCGAACGGCTCGCCGACCTCTCCAACTCGTCTCCGGACGACTCGCCAATTTCTCCAAATAGTCTTGCTGATGCCGAAGGAGTCTTAGAGTAGCGGCTACTGTAACTGCCGGACGCGTGCATGAGCGCCCGCCCTCTGCGCTATGGCGGCCAGTAGTCCTCCCAAGTGATGTCTCGACCTCTCTACGCGTGCATGAGCGCCCGCCCTCTGTGCTACGAAGGGAATGCTAAGCTTGGGCTGAGACCTCCGAAGGCTATACGTCCAGTGCCTGTATGCGTCGGTTATGCGCACGTTCTTCATTCGGTCTTCAAGCAGCCTGACTAATGCCAATGAAAACTCAGAGCCGGGGCTGTTGTCACCATCGGACGTGTGCATGAGCGCCTGCCCTCTGCGCTACGGTGGCCAACATTTCTCCCAGGGGACGTCCTGACCTCTCTACGCATGCATGAGCGCCCGCCCTCTGCGCTATGAAGGAAAGGCTAACTTGGGCTGAGAATTTTGAGGCTATATGCTCAGTGCCTCGCATTCGCGCCACCCACGCGCCCGACAGTGGTCGCCATTCGCCCATGTCACGCCACGATCTAGCTTCTCGGAAAAGACCCTGGCCGTGGTACCTCCCTACGCGTGCACGAGCACCCGCCCTATGCGCTATGGGATGCCAGCAGAGGTTCCTTGGGCGACGCCCTTGACTCCTACGTGCAAACGAGCTCCGCGCTCTACGCTATGGATCCTGGGATAACCCAAGGCCAAACTGTTCATCGCTACGGCTCACGACTATTAGGTCTGCGGAATTCGGGGAACGAACAAAACACGCCGACACGCTTCAAGTTTTGATTCAGTTTGCCCAAGAGTCTATTTACAGACTATCTCCTAATATACAAACTACTGGTTCCTAACACTGAACAAGTCTACACCTTCACGAGGGCTTCGGCAGCAGGCTCGGCCTCCTCCTCCAGGCGCTCCATCTCGGCTTCCGACGTGTTTGCTGCAAAGCCAGCGCCCAGCCTCGACATCTCCATCCACGGATAATGCGAACGAAGAATGGTGAGGCCATGAGCCGCCACACTCTGTGTCGCCGCCTTGGTGTACGCCTGGAAGCGCCCCCACAGGCCACGCGCCTTCTGGACGACATGGTCGCCGATCCGCCGCTCCTTCTCCGCCGGGAAGAAAGGCTCCTCATCGATGCACAGCACCAATGGGGCCACCTCCTCTGCCAGCGACTAGAAGTGTTCATGGTAACCATCGATACGTCGCTGTAGATCTGCAAATTGCATTTTCACGTTTTCCCGGTAAACTGCAAACGCCAAAGCAAAGGGTAAGACGACGACCACCTCCGACCTCGCTCGACCGAGAAGACTTACCGGCGTGCATGGCCTGCCACTTTCACAACTCCTCGTCGGACTTTGCCTTCTCCTCGGCCAGGAGACGCTTCTCCTCACCCACCTGCATCGCCTCTGCGAAAACAACTCCACGATTCAGGACTCTGACCAGATGGTGTACTAAGCAAAAGGGAGTGTAGCGTCGTCAACTCACGTGTGGCAAACTCGTCGGCCTTGTCGACCCGCAGTTGAAGCTGGAAATTCTCCAGCCCCTGCTGCTGGATGATCTCCTCAAGCTCCTGAGAACGTGTGTGGGCATCCTCCAGATGCGCCTCCAAGCCAGCGAACTGGCCCTCGATGCGCCTTACCTCTGCCCGGAGCCGCTCGTTCTCCTTAGCCATCGGCGCCATCCGGTCAATGGCGAGCTTACGCTCTTCCCCGACCTTCAACAGGTGCTGCAGGCAAATGACGACCAGAATGAACAAAAGCCATTTAAAGGTAAACAATGACAGGTAAACATGCTCACCTGGATCTTCTCCAGCAACTTCGACGTGTCTCCGATGACGCCGTCCGTCGCCGCGCTCGCCGACTCATCATCAACTTCGACGACTTCGTCACCATCGACGCGGAAGCGACGGACAGGGCGCTTGGACGGACCCACCTCCGGACGCTCGACCTCCTCGATCTCCGGCGAGGCAGGCGCCGCCGCCTTCCTCTTCATCCCTCGGGCACGACGACCCAAGAGACCAGCTGGCACCGCGGCACCTCCCGCCGCTCTGCCGCCCCCAGGTGTTAGGGACCCCCGCCGCCCTGCTTCTCCAGGCTCGAGGACTTCAGTCGCCTCCGGCCACTCCGCCTCCCGAGGCTCGGGAACTGCGGACGCCTCGACGTCCTCCGTCGCCTTCGATGCCCCCTCCGGCGCGGCCGACTTCGCCGACCCGCTGATGTCAGCCTCCACCGGAGGGCTCGCCTCCCTCCGACCACCGCCCTCGGTGTCCGGCACCTCTTCGGCGCCGACCTGCAAGAGGCACGGACACGTTGTCAACACTCCAACCCGAGCAGGGCAAGATGCACAACACGCAAAAGGGATACTTATAGGCCCGACACCTTCCTCTCTCGAGAGAACCGACGGGAGCGCGGACGCGCGCTACCTCCCGCGGACCCCTCCTGGGCCCTGGGCGCACCGGTCGCTCTGCCCAACGACTCCTGGGCCTCCGGTGCCCGCTCCGGCGTCCGCGTCGCCTTCGGCTTCGGCTTCGCCTTCGCCGCTCCGCCCCCGCGCCGCGCCGAGGACCCTTGCCCGAATCGGGCACTCAGCGTGACTTTGTCTCCACTGTCAGACTCGTCGTCTGACCAGTCAAAGACAACGCGGCGACGTTTTGTCGCCTCTTCATGAATGGTGAAGGCGCCGCCAGTCTCCAGCGACACCTTCTTCTTTTTCGCAGGGGTGGCCTGGCGCTTTCCCTTCGGGTCAGCGCGGACTTGCCGCCCTCCAGACTGGGGCTCGGGGACTCGGCTCCCCTCCTCCGCGCTGCTCTCGATCTCCTCCACGCCAACCTCCACCGCGCCGCGACCGTCGCCGTCGCTGACGTCCTCCCGCGGTAGGTCAACGCCCTTCAGCCACGCCTTCGATGGCGCTAGCGACACGAACGCCTTCGGACCCTGCGCCATGATTTTATGACCTTAAGTATTCAGTTTCGCATTTCAACAAACACACGTAGGGCAAAGATACTAACCTTCGGCGGAGGGTACTCAGGGAGTACGATTTCCGCAAGTACTCCAAATTTTTCCTCTTCTGCAGGTCGAACAGCGCCTCGACCCGCAGGAACACCTCCTGCGCCGACAGGGGCTCCGGCGCCTCCCGCGTCCGGTCATCCGCATCCCCAGCATATTCGTACGCTGGGTGCGCCTTCTCCTTGCATGGCTGGCAGCGTCTCTTGATGAAGTCTGATGCCACCGCCACCCCGTCGACGCACTGCTTGTCGACCAGCTTCAGGAGCTCCTCCACCTGCTCTATTGCCACCACGCCGGGACGCTCCGACCACGACGGCAGCACCTTCGGCTCAAAGGCCGGGTCGCACGGTGGCCTTGGCGCCTCTTGATGGATGTTGAACCACTTGGGCTTGTACTCCATCGCCTTCAAACGCAGCATCATCACAATGTACTTCTCCGCCATCCCGTCCCGCAGCTGAAGGTACACCGAGCCAACGATGTTCGACACCCCGGTGTCGCTGTTCTTCAGGCGGAAGAAGTAGAGGAAGAGGTCGATGTGGGGCTCGATGCCCAAATATGCCTCACAGTAGTGGCTGAAGACCGCAATGTGCAACATCGTGTTTGGCGTCAGATTGCACAGTGCGACCTGGTAGTAGTCCAGCAGCCCGTGGAGGAAGGGGTGGACCGGGATGCCAAACCCACACCTGAAGAACGCCTCGAAGACGACGAGCTCGGAGGTGTTCGGCGTCGGGAAGTCCTCCAGGTACGCCTCCCTCCAGCCGCCGGTGACGTTGTCCAGCAGCAGGCCAGCGAAGACGTGCTCCTCCAGATTCTCTCGGCGGAGAACACTCCGCGTCCACCCACGGGCCCAGCGTGGCATCTCGATGCGATCGTCGGACGACGCCTTCGCCGCAGCTCCATGAGCGCGCTTTTTGCCCGCCATCGACAGCGACGAGGTGAGGATTTCGATCTAGATCTGAGGCTACAATGTTTTTGTGCTCGGAATTGCTCGTGCGCGAGAAGGAAGTGAAGCGGACGAAGCGATTGAGGCACGAGCAAATGACCAAGTGGGGAACCGCCGCCGTCCGACTCTCCTTTTTATATGGCGCGGCCTGACCCTTCAGCTCCAGGGTTCTTGGGAGCCCGTGCCCCTTAACCCCATGTTCGCCACATCGCCTACGGAAGCCACGCGCGCGCACTCGCAAACGCATCTTCCTTAATGGGCCGCTGGGCCAACGGTTTGCAAAAACGGCCTGTCAGTTCGTTTTCTTTATTTCTTCACTTTTGATTACTTTGCGCCAGTAAAGGTGATACTAATGCACGGGGACTGACCACGCATGCCAGTTCTAATATGCATTTCAGGAAAATAGTAAACATTGTAGTTACCAGATGGCGCTACAGTCACTCTCGGGGACTGTAGATCTTCAACTCCAACCTCGGGGACTTTCCCCTCGTATTTAAACCTACATATTATTTTTTTTCTTTGGCCCTGCTACAAGAACCATGCTACTTCTTACAGCAGGCCCGGGGACTACGTGTACACACGTCATTTTTCCTTTCATAAAAATGACTCTATTTCGTGCAGGAAAATTACAAGCTCGGCACCACGTGCCTACAACACCTACTCCCAAGCTCGGGGACTAAGTGGATACACTACACCTAGCGGTGAATGTATTGTTCATCTTTTTCTTTTGTAGCTTGATGCGGACTAGCTCGGACTTCAACCGGAACGCCATCGGCTACTGGTGTCTAGCTAAGTCCCAAGTGGATACACTTCACCTGATGAAAGATCTTCAAAAATTTTCATGTAGCACCTTGCATTCCTTTTTGCAGGACGACGTAGAATAGAGAATGTCGGGAGTCCTCTTGCCCGCACCGCTTGAGCATAGAGAGCTTGTTGACGATGCGGCGAGATTCCTCCCGGTGGGATCACATCAACGGGTGTCGGCGAGACGACAGGGGCGATATCCTTTGGCGGCGTTACGGCAAGCTCCATTGTCGGGATGACGACGAGAGCCATTGAGTCGTCGGCGGGCTCGTTGAGGTCGATCCTTCGGTCGGAGGCCATTAGCTCTGGTGGGAAGAGAGCACTGCTGCTGCTGGTATTTTGTGAGGAGGCTGCAATGATTCTAGAGACAGGCCTAGGGCTGGTTTTATAGCTGAGGTGGCTTGGAGAGGAGGCTGAATGATAGGCACGATAGGTTCGTTATGGAAGTTATCGATTCTGCGGATCAGGGTACCAGAAAGGATACGAGTGAGAGTCTGGACATGTAATGAAAGAAGGCAGACAACGAGGGGACTCCAGGGCAGACCGGTCGGTCTCCCTAGGGGACCGGTCGGTCCCACCTGGTTACTCCTCGTGGGTCCGTCGCTCATGGTGTCTTTAAACTTGATCCTAATCCCAGAAAATATTCCCCCGATATGCGAACTTATCGGAAAATGACGATGGTGTAAATCTATGGGATAATAAAGAATTGGATGACATCCAACTCTTCAGGACTCTTTTCAGGTTCTAGAAAAATCTTAAGACGTTGTCCATTTACCTTAAATAGAGTACCTTCATCATTTTGAAGTGTAATGGCTCCATGTGATGAAGTAGCTACCACCGTAAAAGGTCCTTCCCATTTGCTTTGTAGTTTTCCATGCCTGAACAACTTTACCCTGGAATTAACGAGTAGTACCTTGTCTCCCGGAGTGAAGCTCTTCTTCTTGATTCTCTTGTCATGACACCTCTTTGTTCTCTCTTTGTAAATCTTTGCGCTATGATATGCCCTTTCATGCCATTCATCTAGTTCAGAGAGTTGCATTTTCCTCATGATTCCTGCAACTTCTAAGTCCATGTTCCACCTCTTGATTGCCCAGTGAGATTTGAATTCTAGTTCCACTGGTAAGTGACAAGTCTTTCCGTAGACGAGTTGATATGGAGACATTCCCAGTGGTGTTTTGTAGGTAGTAAGATAAGCCCACAGTGCTTCGGGTAGTCTATCTTTCCATTGTGTTCCCATCTCGTCGACCGTTTTCGGCAGAATATTCTTGATTTGCTTGTTCGATGTTTTTGCTTGGCCACTTGTCTGAGGGTGATAGGGAGTGGCAACATTGTGATGGATCCCATGACTTATCAGATACTTATGAAAGCCTTTGTCAATAAAGTGTGTTCCCCCATCACTAATTACCATCCTTGGTACTCCAAATCTTGGAAATATCACATCCTCGAACATTCTTTGAGAGTTTCTTGCATTAGCAGACTTGCATGGCACCGCTTCGACCCATTTTCAGACATAGTCGACAACAACTAGGACGTACTCATGGTTCCATGATTTAGGGAATGGTCCCATGTAATCAATTCCCCAGACATCGAAGAGCTCAATCTGAAGGTTGTTATTGAGTGGCATGGCATCTCTGGTGTTGATGCTATCGTGCCTCTGACATGGTCCACACCTCCGGACAATGTCTTTTGTGACTTGGTACATGGTTGGCCAGAAAAATCCACTTTGCCAGATCTTCGCATGTGTTCAGAATGCCCCATAATGTCCACCATATGGTGAAGAGTGTCAACGCTCAATGATCTTGATTCCTTCTTCAGCTGGCACACATCTTCTCAGTAATCCATCAGAGCATACTCTGAATAGATATGGATCATCCCATATGTGGATGCTACTCTCATAGATCAGCTTCTTCTTATTTTGCTCCTGGTGGTACATACCCTGCAACTATAAAATTGACAATGTCTGCGTACCAAGGATCAGATCTAGAGACTTGAAAAAGCATGTCATCCCTGAGTGAGTCATTTATAGGCAATTCCTGAGGATTTTCAAAATGCATTCTAGATAAGTGATCAGCTACAGAGTTTTCTACTCCTTTCTTGTCTTTTATTTCTAAGTCAAATTCTTGGAGTAGCAAAACCCATCTTATCAAGCGTTGCTTAGCATCTTTCTTAGTGAGCAGGTATTTTAGTACAGCATGATCAGTATAAACAATCACCTTTGATCCCACTAAATAAGATCTAAACTTATCTATAGCAAAAGCAATAGCCAGAAGTTCTTTTCCAGTAGTAGCATAATTACGTTGAGGTCCTATTAAAGTTTTACTGGCGTAAGCAACTGCATGATGCTTTTTATCTTTATATTGTCCTAGCACTGCTCCTACAGCAAAATCACTTGCATCACACATGATCTCAAAAGGTAGAGACCAATCAAGAGGTTGAATGATAGGTGCATACGTGAGCGCTTTCTTAAGAGTGTTAAAAGATTCTAAGCATGCATCATCAAATTCAAAAGGAACATCCTTGGCCAAAAGATTTGTGAGTAGTCTAGCAATGTGAGAAAAATATTTTATAAACCTACGGAAAAAACCAGCATGGCCAAGAAAACTTTGAATTCCTTTGACATTAATCGGTGGAGGCAAACGTTCAATTACTTGAATTTTAGCTTTGTCTACCTCAATTCCATGTTCAGACACTAACTGACCTAGCACTATACCTTCTTTAACCATAAAGTGAAATTTTTTCCAATTTAGGACTAAGTGCTTTTCTTCACATCTTTGCAAAACCTTGTCTAAATTTTCAAGACAATCATCAAAAGTTTTTCCATAAACAGAAAAGTCATCCATGATTTCTTCAATCATATCAGAAAATATAGACATCATACTGTGGATACATGGGTGTATGCTGAGTCTCTGAGTGATGAGTGATTGTCAACTAGGATAATACGCATGTTCTTTGGCTTGTGTTGTGCAGGAGTCGAGCACGGATACAGTGATCAAAGGCAAGGTGAAGGTCAAGTAGAGACGTGCCGTGCCGATGGACCGAGAGTGGCGAAGGGCAGACATGAGGCTTGGACTGAGGGACCGGTGGCCCGAGGATCAGCTGTGGTGGCTGGCAGCCTGGGACAACGACGAGTGAAGACTTACGGGCACGGTGTTGCCTGGGTCGAGGACCTGGGGACACGTGTCGGTGGACGGGGTGCACGGGCGGTGCATCCCCTCAACGGCTCGGTTTGGTGGTTGAGCCATAGAAAAACCACTAAGTGGATGGTTTCTAGGTTTGGGCCTCAAAACCTGGGCGTTGATGGTTTCCGAGTTTGGGCCACAAAACTCGGGCTGTGGACGGTTTCCAGGTTTGGCCCTCAAAACCTGGGTGCTGCGGGTTTCTGAGTTTGGGCCACAAAACTCAGGCGTTGGACGGCTGGTTTCCCGGTTTGGGCCTCAAAACCGGGGGTTGGTCGTGAAGGCTGGTTTCCCGGTTTGGGCCACAAAACCGGGGGCGAATTTCGGGAAAAGGACGTGCAGAGCGGTGGCGGCACGTGGCGGCAATCGGTGAGGTTGCGTCGAGGCAATGTTACCAGTTGTGCGGGCGTGGCCGTCGGATCACCACTATATTGAGGTGGTCCAGAATAACCCTAGAGTTTAGCTGGCTCGCTCTATATTTAGTTAGGGGCAGAGTGGGAAATAGAATTAGGATAAGTAGAGGGAGACAGCCACCTCCCATCCTATCTCAGTCATTTGCTCTTTGCCTTCTAGGTTTTCCTGCTCTCCCAATACCCTGCTGTAGCAACTGAGATCCGCAGAGAACCATACCTCTGTGTACTGGAGATTTTGAGCAAGTAAGACCGTAATCTCACTGTTGAAGCGTGTGGTAGCCACACGGTTGCAGATCGATGTGTTGATTCGCGTTTTGGTTCGTGTTCTTCGTTTCTCCGCGTTTTTCCCGTCACTCGATCTCCCTCCCTACTGCATCTTTTCGAATTCCACTTGAATCAACTTGTCCTTTATAGTGAGGAGATCATTTCCATCGAAGGAATTCATCTAACTCCTCACGAACAAGTAGATCGGGTCGATTTCATTTTCGTGGTGCTTTTTCGGTTCATACACCTTCCCCTTCGATTTCCCGTTTATTGAATCGATTTGAGTGGATGATTTCTTGGGGATAGTCTCCTAACTACCTCGTGATCATCTTCTCCAAGTTTGGGAACGTGGGATTGTGATTTGATTCGGATTTGGGAGGTTGTGTGTGAAGGGCGGCCGAAATCGCCTTCACTGTGAGGTTGCGGACAGTCCGCGGTTTGACCGGCCGACAGTCCACGCGTCGTGGACGAGCCGGATCAGTGGCTGTGTTTTTCGGACGGGTTACTATTTTTTACACCGGCGGACAGTCCGCAGTGTAAAGTTGCGGACAGTCCGGGAAGGGTCCAGGGAACTTCAGCAGCAGTGCGTTTTCGCACTTTTGACCGGGGGACAGTCCACCATCCCCTCGCGGACAGTCCACAGTTGGGGCGGACAGTCTGGACCTCGGAGCCGTACAGTCCGGGATTTGGCTGTGTGTTGCGGTTTAGTGCATTTGCTCCCCCGGCTTCTTCGCTTGGTTTCTGGACTTCTCGATTGGCCCTATTGTTCACCTAGGAACCTCTCTAGGTATCTTTGCTACTTGTTAGCATCGGTGTTTACGGATTTCTCGACGTAGGCTTTAATCTACGTTCGGGACTAGGTTTTAGGGGTCGAACATGTACCGGTGCTTTTGCCGTTTGGCTTGCTATTGTTTTGTGGTGTCTCGCTGTGATCCTAGGGATCATCCACCCTCTTCCAAGGGTCGTGGGCATCATGGTTGCGATCGAAGCCTTTGGGGTTGATTTTGGGGACAAAAGGACAAAGTTTCGAGAGAAATTTTTGAGCTCTCATTCACCCCCCCTCTGGTCGCCTTGCTATTGCATTCTCGGTCCTTCAATTGGTATCGGAGCGGGTTAAGGATCTTCCACCTTAGCCGGTTCCAGATCCATAGAAGGCGACATGGATCGCGGCGTGGGCAAACCGCCGTTTTTCGATGGGACGAACTATGTGTATTGGAAGATACGCATGTCGGCCCATCTGCAGAGTTTGGGTGCTTCCATCTGGGATATTTGCAACTCTGCCGATTACGTGGTCTTGGCTGCTCATGCTACTCAGCATCAGATTGATGAGCACGATGCCAATAGCCGAGCCCGTAATGCTCTTTTCTCATGTTTGAGCATGAGTGAGTTTGATCGCGTTTCTCACCTCGCTACGGCTCGGGAGATTTGGGCTACCCTCATGCGTTTCCATGAAGGAACCACTCAAGTCAAAACCCATCTCTATGAGTCATTCAAGCGAGAGTATGAGAACTTTCGACACATGCCTGGCGAGAGCATAGAAAGTTTATTCGCTCGCTTTCAGGTGATTGTCAATAGGATGAGGGCTAACAAGGAGTTGTTGCCTTTCGACGATCATGAGAGAGCTCTCAAGCTACTCCATACTCTTGATCGGTTGGTGTGGGATTCCAAGGATCAGGCGATCATCGAAACGCCTAACTATGAGACCCTCACGTGCGACGAGCTTTTCAGTAAGCTCAAGTCCAGTGAGATCGATGCCATGGCGAGGGCTTCTTATGAGAATCCTTCTAGCCCGTCGATGGCTTTGCTTTCTGGCTCTTCTGCTAACACCCCTGGAGGCTTTGCACTTTCCTCTCTTCTTTCTGTCATAGAGGAGCAGCTGGAGTTCATGGGGGATGACGAGCTGACATTGCATGCCAACCGGTTCTCGCGGTTCCACAACAACCGCATGTACCGTCGTCGTGGAGGAGGATGCTCAGGATGCTTTGAGTGCGGCGACCCCAACCACTTCATCGCCAATTGCCCGAAGAAGAACAAGCAAGTCTTCGGCAAGGCGGATCATGGGCACAAGTACGACTCCAGCAAGCGCAAGGAGAAGTACGTCCCCGCAAGGCACAAGCGGAAGGGCGGCTTCAACAAGGAGTACATCAAGACCAAGTACTTGGAGAAGGCCCAGGCTGAGCAGCGTGCATTCTTCGCCACGCTCAGCGACGTCGATGACTCAGATGACGACTCCGCTTCCTCAAGCGACGACAAGTTCGAGAAGAAGAAGAAGATCGAGGACAAGCTCAACGGCCTTTGCTTCTTCACCGACAATGAGGGCTTCTGCACCATGGCCCTCGGCAAGGAGGTCGACGGCGAGCTGGAGGAGATCCATCAGAACGACGACGACGACAATGACACCTCCCAGGTAAAACAATTGGAGAACGTTTGGTTGGTGGATTCTGGATGCTCGAGGCACATGACCGGAAACGCCAAGTGGTTCTCCAGTCTTAGTCCGGTCGCTGGAAAGGAGTTTATCACCTTCGGCGACAATAGCAAAGGTAAAGTGTTGTCTCGTGGGTCGGTGCGAGTTAATGAGCACTTTGTGTTGCGCGATGTTGCTCTTGTTTCTAACTTGCATTTTAACCTTCTTTCTGTTTCGCAACTCTTTGATGATGACTATGAGATTCGTTTTAAGTGGAATCTCAGTCGTATTTTGGATCCTCAGGGCAATCTTGTTTGTGTGATTTCTCCCTTTGGGAAAGTCTTTCGTGCGGATTTCACGGAGTCGTTTGGAATTTCTCGTTGTCTTTTGGCTGGACCTTCCTCCTCTGATCTTTGGAAATGACATAGGAGACTTGGTCACCTGAGCTTCGACTTGCTTGGTAGGCTTAGTTCACTTGGCCTAATCCGAGGATTGCCCAAGTTGTCTATGGAGAAGGATCTTGTTTGCCATTCTTGTAGACATGGGAAGATTGTAGCCGCTCCCCACCATCCAGTGACTCAGGTCATGACTAAGCACCCTGGAGAGCTTTTGCACATGGACCTTGTTGGTCCGGCTCGGGTGAGCTCGGTTGGGGGGAAGTGGTATATGCTTGTTGTTGTTGATGACTTTTTGAGATATTCGTGGGTTTTCTTTTTAGCTGAGAAAACTGAGACTTTCTCTTTTGCTCGCAATCTGATTTTGCGTCTTCAGAATGAGTTCCCTTTGAACTCAATGCGAGCTATTAGAAGTGATAATGGTTCCGAATTCAAGAATTCGGATTTTGAGAAGTTTTGTAACTCTTTGGGTTTAGAGCATCAGTTTTCTTCCCCTTACACACCGCCACAGAATGGTGTTGTAGAGAGGAAGAATCAGACCCTTGTAGAGATGGCCAGGACGATGCTCGATGAGCATAGGACTCCTAGGCGATATTGGGCCGAAGCTATGAGCACTGCATGCTACATTTACAATCGCATTTTTCTCCGAGCTTTCTTGAAAAAGACTTCTTATGAGTTGCCTTTTGGAAAACAACCCAAAGTGAGTTATTTTAGAGTTTTCGGTTGCCATTGTTTTATACTGAAAAGGGCAACTTGGATAAGTTTGAGTCTCATTCTTCTGACGGTGTATTTTTGGGTTATGGCACTCATACTCGTGCATATCGTGTACTTAACCTTGATATTAACCGAGTCATGGAGACATCCGATGTCACCTTCGACGAGACCATGGTTTGTCCTTCTTCTCGTTTTGAGCGTGCAGGTGATCATGAGGTTGGCGAGCCTCTTTTTGATGATGAGGATGAGGGGTGCTGAAGGGATGGATGACCCAGCACCACCTCCATCTGTTGTGCCGCAAAGAGCGGCTTCTACTACGACTCACGGCCCCGATCCCTATTCTTCGACTTGGGGGCCGTGGGATCCGCCACCCCGAGCGGTACCTTTTGTACCCGGGGAGGCACCAGCTGCTGTTGAGGGGGGGATCACTTCTGCTCAGGAGGCGCCACGACACATTCAACGTCAGCACCCGCCTCAACAAATGATCGGCAGCATCGGTGAACGTGTCACTCTGTCTAGTTCACAACAAATCTCTCACTTTGCTCATTCTGCATTTGTTGCTGATTTTGAACCCCGAGATGTTGGACACGCTTTATCTAATCCAGATTGGGTCAATGCCATGCATGAGGAGTTAGCAAATTTTGAAAGAAATCAGGTTTGGGTTTTGGTTCCACCTCCTCCTGAGTGTCATCCTATTGGGACAAAATGGGTTTTCAAAAACAAACAAGGAGAGGATGGCCATGTTGTGAATAACAAGGCCAGACTAGTAGCCCAGGGGTATAGTCAGAAGGAGGGTATAGACTATGAGGAGACTTTTGCTCCTGTAGCTCGTTTGGAGGCAATCAGGATACTCTTGGCTTTTGCTGCATCCAAAGTGTTTAAACTTTTTCAAATGGATGTCAAGAGTGCCTTCTTAAATGGCTACATAGAAGAGGAAGTGTATGTGAGACAACCCCCCGGTTTCAAAAATCCCAAGTTTCCAAACCATGTGTTTAAACTTCACAAAGCTTTATATGGTTTGAAACAAGCCCCTAGAGCCTGGTATGATAGGTTGAAAACCGTTTTGCTTGCTAAGGGTTTTAAAATGGGATGTGTGGATAAAACGCTCTTTCTCCTCAAGCAAGGCAATGATACTCTCTTGGTCTAGATTTACGTGGATGATAACATTTTCGGTGGTTCTTCTCACGCTTTGGTTGCCTAGTTTGCAGACACTATGAGCAGGGAGTTTGAGATGAGCATGATGGGAGAGTTGACGTTTTTCCTCGGGATGCAAATCAAGCAATCCCGAGAGGGGACGTTTGTGCATCAGGGCAAGTACACCAAGGACATCCTGAAGAAGTTCAACATGGGTGAGGCCAAGCCTCTTCCAACACCCATGCCGACCACGGTGGCCCTGGATGCGGATGTGGATGGAGAAGTTGTGGACCAGAAGGAGTATCGGAGTACGATCGGGTCGCTGCTGTACCTAACGGTGACACACCCGGACATCCAGTTCGTGGTGTGTCTGTGCGCACGATTTCAGTCGTCGTCGCGCACTTCTCACCGTCAGGTGGTCAAGCGCATTATGAGGTACTTATGCTTCACTCCAGAATTTGGGATTTGGTATTCTGCTTCCTCCACTCTCTCCCTTTGCGGTTTTTCTGATGCCGATTTTGCTGGTTGCCGTATTGATCGCAAGTCCACTTCCGGGACTTGCCAGTTTATTGGTTCTTCTCTTGTATCATGGTTTTCTCGCAAGCAGTCTAGTGTGGCCCAGTCTACCACGGAGGCTGAGTATGTTGTTGCGGCTAGCTGCTGTTCCCAGTTGCTTTGGATGATGGACAGTTTGCGTGATTTTGCTCTGAGCTTTTCTCGTGTTCCTTTTCTTTGTGATAGCACGAGTGCTATTAGCATTGCTAAGAACCCCGTGCTGCACTCTAAGACCAAACACATTGATGTGCGCTTTCATTTTCTGCGAGACCACTATGAGAAGGGTGATATCGACCTTCGCCATGTCGATACTCATCATCAGTTGGCTGATATTTTCACCAAGCCTCTAGACCAATCAACTTTTGCTAGGTTGAGAGGTGAGCTTGTTGTGTGTTTCCCTTTTTAGATGGGGGAAACATTTTGGTTTGTGTATCATTAACTGACTTTTTGATCTTCACTTGGTATCTTTTCGGTTAGGTTAGTTTTTGCATTTCTTCATGCACCTTTGAATCTCATCTTGCATATTTACATTCAGAGCTTCATGAATATAATCCTTAGAATGTGACTATGCTCTGTCTAGTATCTGCTACGATGCTTTATGATGATGCTTGTAGCTTGTGCTCTTTCTGATCACTAATGAATGTTGTGAGCTGAGCTATTTTTGAATGGTGAACTTGCTTAATGAACATAAAACTTGAAACTGTTCACCATTGAGATATGCAACTAGCATGTGTAGGATGTGTAGAATTACTTGTGCTTTTCATATATGCTAGGTTGCTATGTCTCTAGTTCTGAGTCATTCACTTGCTTGGTATGTTCATATTCTGAGATAAAATTTGACCGAAGTTAAGTGAATTGGAAAGATCGAGACGGGACTGCTTGTCAGCACATCACAGTTTCGAGACTGTTTCTCATTGCACTTTGAGTTAAACTTGAGCTATGTAGTGTATGACCGAAACTGTTGCTTTAAGCTTCTGATTGCTTCTGCATAGGCTTCGCACAGTTGAAAAGCTAGGCATTGACAAGCTTTCAACCTCTCGCAATCACATGCTAAAATTTGAACTTGTGTATTTTAACCGCTGCAACTCCGATAAAATTTGGATACACAAGTCTATGTTTCATTCTATAGCATGATGATAGGGGTAGTTCACCTTGTATACATGTTTAGCACTTGTTTGACTTCCTGTCTATACATGTTTGGTGCTATTTTGATGGTGAATACCTTTTTGGCTAAAAACTGCTCGCTTTGCTCGCATGTTCATATTTCGTATTTGGTGATCAGTTTAAGCCTTTGCTAGCATTCTGTGCATTTTATGAGTCATCGGATCAGCACTCTGTCGAGCATCTTCTCATTCTATCGACTATATTCCTGAAGCTGCTAACTTGCATTTTGACTCATGCATTTTGGAAGGGGGAGTTCTTCTGTAAAGGGGGAGAAACTTGCTTGATGGTGCATTTTCAACTAAGGGGGAGAAAATATTGACAAATCATGAGTTCCTTCTGTGTTCAACTAAGGAGGAAAAATATTGATAAATCATGTACCTTCCGAGTGGAACTAAGGGGGAGATTTCCTGGTTGTGTGCACCATTCGAGGGGGAGTTTGCTTGCTGCTGAGTTTTCGAGCTAGTAACAGTTGATTCAGAGCATTTTTGGTAGCTAGTTGTGTTGAGCCTTTGCCTCTTTCTTGAGGAACTAGCACCTTTGCTTTTCAGCTGATATCTAGCCTTCTTCAGTTGGTATCGAGCTTCCTCGTTGGCGGTGTTGAGCCCGTTCTGCCTCTTCTTGAGGGCTAGCTCTACTTTGCTTGAATTTCAGTTGATTCTTCAATTGGTATCAAGTTTTCACGCTAGCGGTGTTGAGCCTGTTCTACCTCTTCTTGAGGGCTAGCTTTGCTTTGCTTGGTTGCGTCGAGCCGTTGCCCATGTCTTTGGGAACCAAGTTGTTTTGCTCTTTCCACTTGACCTTCTTCGGCTTTGATATGCTTTTGGGTCAGTTGGTTGAGTTCTCTCTCCTTCTTCCTTCCCTCCTCTATTCGATTATGATTTGGGTTGGTAGTTGACAATGCACTCATCAAGGGGGAGATTGCGGATACATGGGTGTATGTCGAGTCTCTGAGTGAAGAGTGATTGTCAACTGGGATAATGTGCATGTTCTTTGGCTTGTGTTGTGCAGGTGTCGAGCACGGATACAGTGATCAAAGGCAAGGTGAAGGTCAAGTAGAGACGTGCCGTGCCGATGGACCGAGAGTGGCGAAGGGCGGACGTGAGGCTTGGACTAAGGGACCGGTGGCCCGAGGATCAGATGTGGTGGCTGGCAGCCTGGGACAGCGATGAGTGAAGACTTGTGGGCACGGTGTTGCCTGGGTCGAGGACCTGGGGACACGTGTCGGTGGACGGAGTGCATGGGCGGTGCATCCCCTCGGCGGCTCGGTTTGGTGGTTGAGCCAAAGAAAAACCACCGAGTGGATGGTTTCCAGGTTTGGGCCTCAAAACCTGGGCGCTGATGGTTTCCGAGTTTGGGCCACAAAACTCGGGCTGAGGACGGTTTCCAGGTTTGGGCCTTAAAACCTGGGTGCTGCGGGTTTCCGAGTTTGGGCCACAAAACTCAGGCGTTGGACGGCTGGTTTCCCGGTTTGGGCCTCAAAACTGGGGGTTGGTCATGAAGGCTGGTTTCCCGGTTTGGGCCACAAAACCGAGGGCGAAGTCTGGGAAAAGGACGTGCAGAGCGGTGGCGGCACGTGGCGGCAATCGGTGTGGTTGCGTCGAGGCAACGCTACCAGTTGTGCGGGCGTGGCCATCGGATCACCACTATCTTGAGTTGGTCCAGAATAACCCTAGGGTTTAGCTGGCTCGCTCTGTAATTAGTTAGGGGTAGAGTGGGAAATAGAATTAGGAGAAGTAGAGGGAGACACCCACCTCCCATCCTATCTCAGTCATTTGCTCTTTGCCTTCTAGGTTTTTCTGCTCTCCCAATCCCCTGCTGTAGCAACTGAGATCCGCAGAGAACCATACCTCTGTGTACTGGAGATTTTGAGGAAGTGAGACCATAATCTCACTGTTGTAGCATGTGGTAGCCACACGGTTGCAGATCGATGTGTTGATTCGCGTTTTGGTTTGTGTTCTTCGTTTCTCCGCGTTTTTCCCGTCACTCGATCTCCCTCCCTACTGCATCTTTTCGAATTCCACTTTAATCAACTTGTTCTTTATAGTGAGGAGATCATTTCCACCGAAGGAATTCATCTAACTCCTCACGAACAAGTAGATCGGGTCGATTTCGTTTTTGTGGTGCTTTTTCGGTTCATACACCTTCCCCTTCGATTTCCCGTTGATTGAATCGATTTGAGTGGATGATTTCTTGGGGATAGTCTCCTAACTACCTCATGATCATCTTCTCCAAGTTTGGGAACGTGGGATTGTGATTTGATTCGGATTCGGGAGGTTGTGTGTGAAGGGCGACCGAAATTGCCTTCACTGTGAGGTCGCGGACAGTCCGCGGTTTGACCGGCGGACAGTCCGCGCATCGGGGACGAGCCGGATCAGTGGCTGTGTTCTTCGGACGGGTTACTGTTTTTACACCAGCGGACAGTCCGCAGTGTAAAGTTGCGGACAGTCCGGGAAGGGTCCAGGGAACTTTAGCAGCAGTGCATTTTCGCACTTTTGATCGGCGAACAGTCCGCCATCCCCTCGCGGACAGTCCACAGTTGGGGCGGACAGTCCGGACCTCAGGACCGGACAATCCGGGATTTGGCTGTGTGTTGCGGTTTAGTGCATTTGCTCCCCCGGCTTCTTCGCTTGGTTTCCGGACTTCTCGATTGGCCCTATTGTTCACCTAGGAACCTCTCTAGGTATCTTTGCTACTTGTTAGCATCGGTGTTTAGGGATTTCTCGACGTAGGCTTCAATCTACGTTTGGGACTAGGTTTTAGGGGTCGAACTTGTACCGGTGCTTTTGCCGTTTGGCTTGCTATCGTTTTGTGGTGCCTCGCTGTGATCCTAGGGATCATCCACCTTCTTCCAAGGGTCGTGGGCATCACGGTTTCGATCGAAGCTTTGGGGGTTGATTTTGGGGACAAAAGGCCAAAGGTTTGAGAGAAATTTTTGAGCTCCCATTCACCCCCCTCTGGTCGCCTTGCTATTGCATTCTCGGTCCTTCACATACATCTTTGAAAAGAAGCAGGTGCATTACATAATCCAAAAGACATTCAGCAATAAGCATAAGTTCCGTATGGACATGTAAAGGTGGTTTTGCTTTGATCATCTGGGTGGATTGGGATTTGGTGATATCCAGAGTATCCATCTAGAAAACAGAAGAAAGAGTATTTTGCTAACCATTCTAACATTTCATCTATGAAAGGTAGCGGGAAGTTGTAATAGAACCATCTAATTTTTAAGAGCACAAGTCCAGAAACCTCTGCCGGAGCAGCTGAATTAGCACACTTGAGCCCATATAAACCCAATAGTCCATGAAATCCTGAGGGATGTCAAACTTTTTCAACACCTCAGCCAAGATCGCATGGTCAAGCAAATACAAATCATGTCCACGGAGCTTTGCAGTGGAAATAATATTACAACAGAGTTTCCAAATAAAGATACAAGTTGGGTTCCACTTAATTTAGAAGAACAACATAGCTTTGAAATGAATACCATAACATAAGTTGAAATACTTTGCTAGCTCGAGTGACATCCTCCAACAACAGCATAAGAGAAGAAGTATGGAACTGCTGAGCCCACCGGCACTGGCCATCACCTCTCAGCAGGCCTAACCTTCACCTGCAACAAGGTGGGATAAACCCTGAGTACTCGAATGTACTTAGCTAGACTTACCCGTCATGAACTAGAAATAAAGTGACACCAAGGAGTATGCAAGGCTAATATAAGAGTGGAGCTGGTATGACACACAGTTTTGCATAAAAGCATAAGTAATAAAGTAGTATTCTCTTTTACTTACTAGCTGTAGGTTTTAGATAGATAATTAACCTACTCAACTAGATTAGCACCTGTTCTATAACAATCATTAGTAGTGATTAAGCAATCACCACAAAGTAATAACAAACAGATCAACTAGCAATTGCCAACAGTGCCACGATAACTGTCACGTGTTCCTTACATTCAGTATCAAGACAGAGCGGTGTTCAAGTCAAGTGCTCACTGTCTAGGAGCGATGGTGATTATAATCGATTCCTAACTAGCTAGTGATTTTATTCCCCACACAAACCACACTCACCGGCCAAAGTGAGCTACAGATAACCATAACATTGTTCCAGGAAGCCGCAGACTCGACTGCCACCAACATACCCGGAGGCAAGCCCGACTGCCAAGAAATTGGACTTAACCACCATCTGCCGGGTCTTACTCTTCGCGCCCCCGCGTCCCAATACCCCCTTCGTGGCTTCGGAAGATGCGTGGGGTTCGAGAGCCGGCCTAGAACAATGAGCGGCTTCATGGTCGGAACGAGTTATCCTTCCAGCTAAATGTGGGGCATGCGTTGAACATGACAAGAGGGCCGTCTTAGCATGATACTGTTTTTCCCCATACGACACGGCTGGAAATACTGTAGCACAACACTACAGGAATCTGCCGATCTCCATTATCCACAACACTCAGTTATCTCACATACTTGCAATTTTCCGCTAAAAGATCAAGTAACCACCTACTGCTCGCGGGTAACATGAAGGTTGCCCGACTTCTACCGGTCTAAGCATGGCTAGGCATATAAGTCGAGCCTAGACCTAGCAGGGTAACAAGGGTGTATATCTCAATTAATCAAGGTAAGGATAAGTAATGCAACAATGGTTTCACATAACTCCTATAACTTAATGCAACAATCATTATATTAACTCAATTGCATTTATAAAAGGATGGGTATGAGACTTAGAATGCTCCCGGGCTTGCCTGGGAACCAACACTAGGTTAGTGTTAAGTGACACTTGCTTGGCAAGCATCTCCACTTCTGACACTTGCTTAGCTCTGCATCTTCGGGACTGTCCACCAAACACCATCTTCAGGTTTAGCTTCACCAGCCCATCCTTCATGGCATATCTACCGTATCTAAATGAGATGCACAATGCAAGCGTATGAATGCAGAGGAAACACTTATGAAGCAAACATAAGACACACAACACAAGCATTGCCAACTATTTCACATAAGCAATCAAGACAACTATATAAGAGAAGACATAGCTTAATTATTAGTTTAGCACACACACAACGCACTCACTTCAGCAGGTCATGGTTATATTAAGGTGTTAAACAAGGTTCATTAGGCATGTAGAAAGGTTAACTATAACAATCAACTAGGACTACATACATCACCCACTTTGACACATGCATGCACATACAACTTCTACCTTAGTTAACCGATATTATGTAAGCATATTTATATACTATATTGGGTTGACTAATTTAGAAACATGGAATGCATAAACTAATTATTATCAAGGCATGATATAGCATCAAAGGTCACATAAGCAACATCAAACTATAGCAAGCAATCATGGGTTTATGCACACAGTTTGGACAACATACAACAAGCAATCAATTTAATCATAACTGGAGCTATAGACATCCAAACAAGGTGATCTTAGACTTTCTAGAAAGAAAATAGAATTATCTAAAACTTTGCTATTACTATGTAAACATGATTCAATCATTAAGAAGACCAAACATTACATGCAAGGCAGTTCTGTCCAAACTTTGGACAGAATATGACTTCTACCTTCAAACAGCCATAATTAGAGATTTAGAACACCAAAAGACTTGATATAAGACTTGTTGGAAAGCTTATTAAGTTTTCTACAACTTATTTATAATCATCTCAAGTTGATTAAGCAGTTGTCAAGGTCAAACAACACAAACAAGCAAATCTGTCCAGACTTGGATAGATTCTGAACCTTAACTTTAAATACGTGTAACTCAAGTTCTATACCACCAAAAATAGTGATCCAAGACATTTTAGAAATCTTATGAAAATTACTACAACTCTTCTTTTAACATAAACACATGATTCACAAGATAAATTAGCCAAACAGTCCACTGTTTCAGATCTGCACAGAAAGCAATCGAAACCTGACAGCAAACTTCTAAACTGTATAACTCCCAAACCACTTGGCCTAAAATCATGCAATTTCAGGACAAGCAAGATAAGAAAGTTATCTACAACTTTTGTATAGACCAAATCTACAGAAAACATCATTTATATTATGAATTAATTACCACAACAGAAACTGTTCTAGCAGCCATTTCAGCAAATTAACAAATTCACTTCACTAATTATTTGGTTAACATGTGAGCACACATATGAGCTATTAAAACATTCCTAACAGTCATGAACATGATCAACATGCTTTAATTCAGATCAACATGCAACAAGGCAAGCATATAAACATATATACGTTCATTTTATCACTAAGCTTCCATTAACTAAATAACTACCAAACATGGGCATTACTTTAAGTGATGTTGTAAACACCTCATTTGGAGCTCATATTTTTACAGGTGATAGATAACATCAAAATATAGCTATTGTAAAAAGATTACATGCTCAGGTCTTATAGATTAATTATTAAAAACATAACAAGTTTAATTCACGAGAATGCATGTGAGAGTAAGATAAATCTACATAACATATTTTCTGCAAACACATGACCATAATAAAATTATCTAAGCTACAACAATACCATAGAAAGGCAGTAGAACCACCATTTCTATTTTTACATGCAAACATTTATCACAACTCATTTTAATCCATTTAATGAGCTCAAAGAAATATAAATCCATAACCAAATCATACATGCACCAATAAATCTGAACTTTTTATCACAACACACACATGACCAGAGGATCCTACCATAACAATTTCACATCATTTCAAGCAAGACAACAACAGATATCATTTTCTCCCTATTTAACACAAATAAATCATCACTGCACAAACTTTACACTAACAGCCCACATATTATGCATCCACTAAATAGACCTACGTATAAGGATTCCAAAAAGTGCTCACTTGCAATTTTTGGACAAACACACAATTTATCACGCATTTTTCAAATTTCAGCCAGATTTGCTATTTAACAAAAACAAAAATCAAAAACAGTTTTGGATCAGGGCCCCTCAGATCTGTACAAAACAACCAAGGACATGTTAGTAAACATATTGAGTCATACAACATTACATAAAAACCCATAAAAGAGTTTCAGTTTCGCTAAAAGGGGCTTTCACCAGGGATTTACGGGAGAACATCGGGAAGGACTGAGCTCGGGCTGGGGAGGCCGAGGCTTGGCCTAGGGTTTCTGCTGGGGCTGTCGGGCGCTGCTGCTCGCTGGTGGCCAAGAGGGAAGGCAGGGCTGCTGCTTGGCATTGCAGGTGGCCTGCCCGCGGCAGCGCGCGCCCGGGGTCGCGGCCTCGCGCGTCCGGCGTCGCGCCTTCGCGGCAGTGGCTCTGCGCGGCCTGGCAGCAGGGGGAATCAGGGAGAGAGAGGGCGCCCGCTGCTGCACACCCTTGGAGAGGAGAAGGCCGGGGGAGCAAGGAGGGCGGCCATGGCAGGGAAGGAGCCCGAGCTGCAGCTGGTTCTGCTTGCCATGGAGGGGATAGCAGAGAGCGCAGAGGGAAAGAGACCAGGAAGGGGGAAAATGAGAGAGACCGAGAGGAGAAGGAAGCCAGCTCGGTCTTTTTGACGGAGGGAGACAGGAGGTGCGCGGCCTGGGGGTAGGCGCCGGTCGGCCATGCCATCCGCTCCAAAAAATTTCTTTCCCAATTTGGCTAGTTTCCGGAAACTTTCGGTCAAACTCCAAAATGGTAAACACTGCTAAAACGGACTCCGATTTCGATTAAACTAATTTTGTTGTCGCCGTCTCACCGAGTACTCCGACTTTCGTTAAAGGCACTCAGTCAAATTCCCAATCGTTTGCCTGGTAACGATCGTCGACAGCAGCTTCACGCTGACCGAAATTCCAATTTCGCATTACAGACTTAACCAATTTCCAGAACCTGAAATCCGCACTGTACTTCATCTTGCGAGCTCGTTTTCGCTATTTTCGGCACCGATCCAGGTCTCGGCCATAAAACAAAATTTGTTTATCTCGATCTGTACTACAACTTTCGTTTAAGGCGTACTGACAGGAGAACAATCGAAAATACCGTTCAATGCCGGTCAAAGTAGTCCCCCGGTAGGATCCGAATGAGGGTTTCTCGTCGGTCGGAACATTTTCTGGCCATCTGCTCAACACGGAACTTTCATAACTTTTGGTCATGAGTTGATACATAGTTGATTGGGCATAATCACAACACTTGGTTGAACCCAAATGATTTTCTTCAGTTAATCAGCCGTTAAAGGCAAAGCTGTGACTCATCATTTCATGTGACTTTTTGATTCTAAACTTCATGAAACTTTTTCGCCAGTCACTATAGACAGGAACTGATGTGGGGAACATGAAAAATCCATGTTTAGCATTAATCCAGAATATTCATAAATTGGCAATCATTATTAACTGGCTCTATTAATTATTTCCCGAATAATTCCAACTGGGGTTCCATCTCTGAAATTGATCCCAAAACTTCTGTCATTACTTAACACACTTGAATTTAGTTATTCATCATTGCTTGATATACCATGTCTGTGCTCAACTTGACTGCTCAACTAACGGCGAACACCTGGGGTGTTACAGCCCTCCCCCTTAAAAGAATCTCGTCCCGAGATTCTGGACGAAAGACTTTTCCAAGGGAAGAGAAGTATAATACCCATTCTTAATCACAGGCTATTGGCAGCTCAACATACTGACCTCTTTAACAGAACAGAAACGGTTATCAACAGAACAACTTTATGATCTTTCATGTCATTTTCCAATTACTAGCTCTTATCGGAAGAATTTTCTTCACTGATTTCCATTGAACACTAAGGTGCACTCAAGACAACATTGTCAGATTGACGAGAAAAACCAAAATTACATTGTTACTTTGGAAGGAATCCAAGATAATATTTCTGCAAAAATGAAACTTCGTCCGATTGAGAATATAGAAACAACATCCTTCGAAACTAGGGAAACTGACTGACTACAACCACTATTTTTACTACTGTGAATGTTTGTTCAACCAGATAACAACCGATGGAAAAACTACATAAGGTTCTATGTGTGCAATTTTCTTTCTCTGATGATAACACTGTATTATCCGAATCTGAATGAGAGCGGTGAATGTGATAGCTGACTCTACCAAGTCCACATTTTCATTGATCCTTCTTTACGGAATTCTCAGCCCCAAACAACAACAGTCACTCAAGTTGAATTTGATGCAGCCTCTTGGGTAAAATACCAAGTTCTGAATCGATGTACTACCGAGCAGATCAATATCATTCTTCTTCCTAGTGTAGTTGCAACTTAGTGGTACTGACTTGTTGAACTACATCGTCAGAGAGCAATCTTCTTATATTCACTCAACGATACAAGAACATAATCTGAAATCTGTTATTTGACACATCAATTTGCCATCAATCTGCACTTCTAAGAGTTGATTTTCGGTAGAACACCTTGACTGCTCAAGAATAAGAGACCGATTCTAAATGTCCTTTCTGGCTTCATCCAAAATAATCTATAATAACCTTTTCATAGTACCAAGATGTATCATTAGTGTATCCTTATCCGAGGTATAATTCTGACTGAGCTACTAGGCTGACGTACTGTCTTGTATTACCATTTAAATTTCTCCAGGATAGAGTTGGCAGGAACATGACTGAAACTTGGAGGTACGAGTACGACAACAATATCAGTGGGTTTACAGACTTCGGGCATAACATTGTTCTGTGAGACTAGCCTTCATAGCTACCAAGAGTCCTTTCTGAACTGGGGACTAGCTTTTTAACGGCATAAACTAATCAGTTGTCTCTCAACACTTATAAAGCTCCAAGGTTTTAGCTTTTACTGCAAGCACTATCGGATATCAAAGCACATAGTCACCACCAAAATCAGTAGAGAATCAGACACATCTGGGAGGATTGAGTTGATTATGAGATCATTATGTAGACATATGTATTATGTTCAGACAGAAAATTGCTGGTCCTCAAGTATCTGGTTCAATAACACACCACTTCTGTTGCTCATTCTTCAGCTTATACTTGTCCACTTTTAAGAATTCTGTGCCACCTTGTGTCATTATGACCATATATGTTGCGCAGTCCTTACTGTTGATCAAACAGAGTCCTTTGTCTACAACCTCTTATGGTCTGCTACTACTTTCATCACTGACTTATTCTTGAAAAGCTATCCTTTTTGTGATTTTCGGAAAGAAACACTGCCACATCTGAGCTGTCAATAAGGTTTTTCTGAAGGAATATAGGAGATAACAACGAGAAAGCTTCAGGAAAGATAACACATTGGCGTAGTTCTATAATAGATCTTGATTGTAAACCACGATACCAGCGCATGCCGAGCAACACAACCATGTGTCTGCAGCCACAGGAGGCTCTCGGTTTCGTCGCGGCACCATTAGCTCTTAACCAAGAGACCATCATTGAATCCACAACCAATGAGAAATCTGTCATGACGCAGACAAAACTTGCATGGATAGGCATCACAGGCAAGGCATAAGCTAGCAAAACAAGGATGATCACAAGGTTTGGAAATCAACAATGAGGTGATTTCAAGGACAAAACAGGGCACAAGACAACAAGGATTTGTCTTGTGCACATCAAGGTTATGACAAGACAAAAGATTTCATGAACTTGACTTGAGTTGGCCAAGCAGCAACAAAAGGGCAACCAAGGGGTTCAACAAGGATTTGGGCAAGGTTTCCACCACTGGGCAAGACAAACTAGGGTCAAAGGCTGAGGTCAACAAGAACTAAACTTAGCTAGTCAAACAAACAAGGGACTTCACAACAAAGGGTACCACACATCTATGGCTTAGGCAACACTCTAAGGCCAAACTTGGATTTACAGGTTGGTTAGAGGCATGGCTACACAACAAGCATGGGCATACCACGGTTCAGAACTAGGATTTTTGCAAGGTTAACTAGGGTAGCTGGTCCAACAAAAGGCATGGACCGGTATAGGTACAGGTTTTGGCACAAGCATTCTAAACCATCAGAACCAGACACACAAACATAGGTCTTTAAGCAAGAAGGGCTCTACTAAAGGCATCTCGGAAGGTCAAGAGGGCTTAGGAGACAAAGGCTCAACAAACCACTCAAGCACTCACCGAGAACTAACCAAGGTACCACTTAGATAACAACTCATCTACACACACAACCTTAACAAGCATTTGGAACACACAAACAATCAGCTTAAGCGACCAACACTAACCACCAAGCTCATACTAGACAAGCATCTATGAAAAGCACACAAGCGAACATAGACATGCAAAATATGGTGAACAAATGTTGTCATTTTGTATTTCCTGTTTACTAGATTGGAACACAACTCTATATTTAGAGCAAACATACCAAGCAAACTAAGGCATACTTGTTTGTTAACTACAAGCGGTTCACAATTTTAAGTTAACAACTCACTTTTTTAGCACATGAAGCTAACAATCAAACAACAAGCTCATGCATAGTCTATATTCGACAAAGGAATAACAAGCACTAGGTAACAACAACTGACAAGCAGCAAGCAACAACTTGTTTTTAGGGTACAATCAAGCATAAACAACAGTTTAAAACATTCTAAACATATTAGAACAGCTAATATTACAGCCACTTAAATTGTTTGCAAGAACTTAGTTCTAACAAGCATAAAGCTAATATAAATTAAAGCTCGATTAGAGACCAATTACAAGTTATGGTACACCAAAAAACATAATTCTAGGCATAACCATGTATGAAAACAGTTTATATACATATTAAACATGTTAAACAGTTCATGATCAACCCAAATTAGGTTCTTTACATGCACTTATTAATTCTCATAACATAGTAATGTGGAACAGAGAGCTACTATAATTTATTGTCTAGAGAATTCTGGAAATTTTATAGCAGTTCTCTCATGCATTTAGTAGACCATTATAAGCATTTCAACATATTTAAGCAAGTAAATAGCCTACACAATTCTAACAAGTAAACATGCTTAAAACAACTTAAACAAGTTTGAGCTATTCAATGTTGTTTAAACAACAAGTTTTATATTTTTCTTGCAGCAACATGATACTAGAGAGGTATGAAAATTAGTTTCACAAACTTTTAATTCATATAACTCTAGTTCTTAGGATTGCAAGAAAACAAGCATGAAATAAGATTGCATGTCTATAGCTTTCCATGCTAAAGCATGTTAAAGCTAACAAAACTAGAATTACAAGTCTAGGAAGCACTTGGCAAACCCAAACAAAACTGCATACAAAACAAGCTCAAACAACAAGTTTTATTGTTTCTTTAGGTGGAGTATTTCAAAACAAAACTAACCCAATTCGTTTCACCCAAAAGGGAGTTTCCTAACTGAAAACATGGAATTACAAACCTGGCATAGTTGCGTCACACAAGCAGGATAACATCATACCAATCATTTAGTTAGTACAAGACATTTCAACATAGGGGAAAACTGCTAACCATTAGAAACTTACTATTTAACTACTCTATCAAGCAAACATGAAACAGAGCAAGACAACACACGGTCATGATGAGATAGCAGGGTTATCTAAACAACATCATACAAGTATTTATTTCTAGTCTAAACAAGCAATCTCGTAATTAGCTAACATGAAAGGACTCATATAAGACACTGCACACTACTAACCATAAAGAATAAGACCACATTACATCTAACTTAGAGCAACATACAACACCAATCAAAGCATTTATTCCTAACTTTTACAAGCAAGCTAGCACATCATATTGAAGCACTAGTTCACAATAAACTTCATCATTACAGGAACAAAGGTGGGAAAGCACTTTATGCACAAACAACTATCATGTTTTATCATTACATTAGTCACACTTGACAACAAGTTGTTTATTATTAGAACAAAGGTTGAGAGAAGCATGTTCATGATCAAAGCACAATAAGATGTATGCTCGTCCTATACGTCCTCGCAAATTGCCAACCTGAGGCGACAATCACGTTCTAGGTCGGTGGCATAACACACACTCTCGATATAGCTAGTCGCCAACTATGCATACGCATACGAGGTTAGCGTACCTGCAGAAAATCTCATTTCAGCCCATTCCCACAACAGATATAAATACATTGTAGGAATTTAAATCTAGATACTATCTTAGGTGCATACCCAGTATACACGTAAGTAGTATATGCACCCATCAGAATAATATTACTCCAGTAATTAAATACCTTCATATATACCTGTGTGTAACATGTATATAATCCAGTACCAAACTAGCACTTCCCTAGACCAATGTTTGTTTGGTCATGCTCTCACAACTCACACTTACCTGAGCGTATGTGCGACGTTGCGTAACATAAATTCGCTACCTCCAACATTAGACCACACGGTAGCATAGTGCGGTCATCACACGTACCTTTTGTGTCGACGTATCGTTGCAGAAAAGTAAAACCCCCAAAGTTAGTAATACTTAACTAAGCCACCCGAAAGTCCTAGTTGGGCATAACTGGAGGTTGTCGCTAGCACATAGTTTACAAATTAGGTTTTAACAAACTTGCCTACTAGCTAAAGCTTTTTAGATAAAATAGGCTTTACAAAATCAAAACTTTGTTTTAAAACCATGCACATGACAGTATTATGCTTAACCTTGCACCGATGCCAGCTGTAACAGAACCGTCTAATTTATAAGAGCACAAGTGCAAAAACCTCTGTCGGAGCAGCTGAATTAGCACACTTGAGCCCGTATAAACCCGGTAGTCTGTGAAATCCTGAGGGATTTCAAACTTTTTCAACACCTCAGCCAAGATCGCATGGTCAAGCAAATACAGATCATGTCCACGGAGCTTTGTAGCAGAAATAATATTACAATAGAGTTTCCAAATAAAGATACAAGTTTGGTTCCACTTAATTTAGAAGAACAATATAGCTTTGAAATGAATACCATAACATAAGTTGAAATACTTTGCTAGCTCGATTGACATCCTCCAACAACAGCATAAGAGAAGAAGTATGGAACTCCTGAGCTCACCGACATTGGCCATCACCTCTCGGCAGGCCTAACCTCCACCTGCAACAAGGTGGGATAAACCCTGAGTACTCGAATGTACTCAGCTAGACTTACCCGTCATAAACCAGAAATAAAGTGACACCAAGGAGTATGCAAGGCTGATATAAGAGTGGAGCTGGTATGACACACAGTTTTGCATAAAAGCATAAGTAATAAAGTAGTATTATCTTTTACTTAGCTGCAGGTTTTAGATAGATAATTAACCTACTCAACTAGATTAGCACCTGTTCTATAACAATCATTAGTAGTGATTAAGCAATCACAACAAAGTAATAACAAACAGATCAATTAGCAATTGCCAACAGTGCCACGATAACTGTCACGTGTTCCTTACCTTCAGTATCAAGACAGAGCGGTGTTCAAGTCAAGTGCTCACTGTCCAGGAGCGATGGTGATTATAATCGATTTCTAACCAGCTGGTGATTTTATTCCCCACACAAACCACACTCACCGGCCAAAGTGAGCTACAGATAACCATAATATTGTTCCAGGAAGCCGCAGACTCGACTGCCACCAACATAACTGGAGGCAAGCCCGACTGCCAAGAAGTTGGACTTAACCACCATCTCCCGGGTCTTACTCTTCGCACCCCCGCGTCCCAATACCCCCTTCGTGGCTTCGGCAGATTCGTGGGGTTCGAGAGCCGGCCTGGAACAATGAGCGGCTTCGCGGTCGGAACGAGTTATCCTTCCAACTAAATGTGGGGCATGCGTTGAACATGACAAGAGGGCCGTCTTAGCATGATACTGTTTTTCCCCATACGACACGGCTGGAAATACTGTAGCACAACACTACAGGAATCTGCCAATCTCCATTATCCACAACACTCAGTTATCTCACATACTTGCAATTTTCCGCTAAAAGATCAAGTAACCACCTACTGCTCGTGGGTAACATGAAGGTTGCCCGACTTCTACCGGTCTAAGCATGGCTAGGCATATAAGTCGAGCCTAGACCTAGCAGGGTAACAAGGGTGTATATCTCAATTAATCAAGGTAAGGATAAGTAATGCAACAGCGGTTTCACACAACTCCTATAACTTAATGCAACAATCATTATATTAACTGAATTGCATTTATGAAAGGAAGGGTAGGAGACTTAGAATGCTCCGGGGCTTGCCTGGGAACCAACACTAGGTTAGTGTTAAGTGACACTTGCTTGGCAAGCATCTCCACTTTTGACACTTGCTTAGCTCTGCATCTTTGGGACCGTCCACCAAACACCATCTTTAGGTTTAGCTTCACCAGCCCATCCTTCATGGCATATCTACCGTACCTAAATGAGATGCACAATGCAAGCGTATGAATGCAGGGGAAACACTTATGAAGCAAACATAAGACACACAACACAAGCATTACCAACTATTTCACATAAGCAATCAAGACAACTATATAAGAGAAGACATAACTTAATTATTAGTTTAGCACACACACAACACACTCACTTCAGCAGGTCATGGTTATATTAAGGTGTCAAACAAGGTTCATTAGTCATGTAGACAGGTTAACTATAGCAATCAACTAGGACTACATACATCACCCACTTTGACACATGCATGCACATACAACTTCTACCTTAGTTAACCGATATTATGTAAGCATATTTATATACTATATTGGGTTGACTAATTTAGAAACATGGAATGCATAAACTAATTATTATCAAGGCATGATATAGCATCAAAGGTCACATAAGCAACATCAAACTATAGCAAGCAATCATGGGTTTATGCACACAGTTTGGACAACATACAACAAGCATTCAATTTAATCATAACTGGAGCTATACACATCCAAACAAGGTGATCTTAGACTTTCTGGAAACAAAATAGAATTATCTAAAACTTTTATATTATTACATAAACATGATTCAATCATTAAGAAGACCAAACATTACATGCAAGGCAGTTCTGTCCAAACTTTGGACACAATATGACTTCTACCTTCAAACAGCCATAATTAGAGATTTAGAACACCAAAAGACTTGATATAAGACTTGTTGGAAAGCTTATTAAGTTTTCTACAACTTATTTATAATCATCTCAAGTTGATTAAGCAGTTGTCATGGTCAAACAACACAAACAAGCAAATCTGTCCAGACTTGGACAGATTCTGAACCTTAACTTTAAATACGTGTAACTCAAGTGCTATACCACGAAAAATAGTGATCCAAGACATTTTAGAAATCTTATGAAAATTACTACAACTCTTCTATTAACATAAACACATGATTCACAAAATAAATTAGCCAAACAGTCCACTGTTTCAGATCTGCACAGAAAGCAATGGAAACCTGACAGCAAACTTCTAAAATCGATAACTCCCAAACCGCTTGTCCTAAAATCATGAAATTTCAGGACAAGAAAGATAAAGAAGTTATCTATAACTTTTGTATAGACCAAATCTACAGAAAACATCATTTACATTACGAATTAATTACCACAACAGAAACTGTTCTAGCAGCCATTTCAGCAAATTAACAAATTCACTTCACTAATTATTTGGTTAACATGTGAGCACACATATGAGCTATTAAAACATTACTAACAGTCATGAACATGATCACACATTATTTATATCAGATCAACATGCAACAAGGCAAGCATATAAACATATATACGTTCATCTTATCACTAAGCTTTCATTAACTAAATAACTAGCAAACATGGGCATTACTTTAAGTGATGTTGTAAACACCTCATTTGGAGCTCATATTTTTACAAGTGATAGATAACATCAAAATATAGCTACTGTAAAAAGATTACATACTCAGGTCTTATAGATTAATTATTAAAAACATGACGTGTTTAATTCACGAGAATGCATGTGAGAGCAAGATAAATCTACAGAATATATTTTCTGCAAACACATGACCATAATAAAATTATCTAAGCTACAACAATACCATAGAAAGGTAGTAGAACCACCATTTCTATTTTTACATGCAAACATTTATCACAACTCATTTTAATCCATTTAATGAGCTGAAAGAAAGATAAATCCATAACCAAATCATACATGCACCAATAAATCTGAATTTTTATCAAAGCACACACATTACTAGAGGAGCCTACCATAAACATTGCACATCATTTCAATTTTCAAGCAAGACAACAGCAAATATCATTTTCTCCCTATTTAACACAAATAAATCATCACAGCACAAACTTTACACTTACAGCCCACATGTTATGCATCCACTGAATAGATCTACGCACAAGGATTCCAAAAAGTGCTCACTTGCAATTTTTGGACAAACACACAATTTATCACACATTTTTAAAGTTTCAGCCAGATTTGCTATTTAACAAAAACGAAAACCAAAAACAGTTTTGGATCAGGCCCCCTCAGATCTGTACAAAACAACCAAGGACATGTTAGTAAACATACTGAGTCATACAACATTACATAAAAACCCACAAAAGAGTTTCAGCTTCGCTAGAAGGGGCTTTCACCATGGATTTACGGGATAAACGTCGGGAAGGACTGAGCTCGGGCCGGGGAGGCCGATGCTTGGGCTAGGGTTTCTGTTGGGGCTGTCGGGCGCTGCTGCTCGCTGGTGGTCAAGAGGGAAGGCAGGGCTGCTGCTTGGCACTGCAGGTGGCCGGCCCGCGGCAGCGCGTGCCCGGGGTCACGGTCTCGCGCGTCCAGGGTCGCGCCTTCGCGGCAGCGGCTCTGCGCGGCTTGGCAGCAGGGGGAGTCAAGGAGAGAGAGGACGCCCGCTGCTGCACACCCTTGGAGAGGAGAAGGCCGGGGCAGCAAGGAGGGCGGCCATGGCAGGGAAGGAGCCCGAGCTGCAGCTGGTTCTGCTTGTCATGGAGGGGATAGCAGAGAGCGCAGAGGGAAAGAGACCGGGAAGGGGAAAAATGAGAGAGACCGAGAGGAGAAGGAAGCCAGCTCGGTCTTTTTGACGGAGGGAGACAGGAGGTGCGCGGCCTTGGGAGGGGCGCGACCTCGGGGCAGGCGTCGGTCTGCCACGCCATCAGCTCCGAAAAATTTCATTCCCAATTTGGCAAGTTTACGGAAACTTTCAATCAAACTCTAAAATGGTAAACACTGCTCAAACGGACTCCGATTTTGATTAAACTAATTTTGTTGTCACCATCTCGCCGAGTACTCCAACTTTCGTTAAAGGCACTCAGTCAAATTCCCAATCATTTGCCCGGTAACGATCGTCGACGGCAGCTTCGCGGTGACCGAAATTCCAATTTCGTAGTACAGACTTAACCAATTTCCGGAACCTAAAATCCGCACTGTACTTCATCTTGCGAGCTCGTTTTGTCTATTTTTGGCACCGATCCAGGTCTCGGCCATAAAACGAAATGTGTTCCTCTCAATCCGTACTACAACTTTCGTTTATGGCGCACTAACTTGCGAACCCTCAAAAATACCATTCAACGCCGGTCAAAGTAGTCACCCGGTAGGATCCGAATCAGGGTTTCTCGTTGGTCGGAACATTTTCTGGCCATTTGCTCAACACGGAACTTTCATAAATTTTGGTCATGAGTTGATAGATTGGGCATAATCACAATACTTGGTTGAACCCAAATGATTTTCTTCAGTTAATCGGCCATTACAGGCAAAGCTGTGACTCGTCATTTCATGTGACTTTTTGATTCAAAACTTCACGAAACTTTTTCGCTAGTCACTATAGACAGGAACTGAAAGGATAGGCTTAGCAGATTTGGGTAACTCTAAGTCTACGACAGTGCGATAGGTATACTGGTTCAGTGGAATGGAATCTGTGGAGCTAGTGATTGGCTCTGAGAAATCCATGGTAAAAGAATAAAAGATAAAAGACAAAAGTATAATACAAGGTTAAACTTAAGACTTAAAATGATCTACCATTCCCCGGCAACAGTGCCAGAAATGCTTATTGGTATAAATTAACGCACACTCTATATTATCCGCAAGCGCACAGATAAAATCTACCGATGTAGCACTTCACCGGAGTAACCCAGTTTTAATATCGATCCCAAAGGAACGGATAGTGTCAAGTCTTAAAGAGTATAACCCCTGAGTAGCTAACAAGGACGCAGAAGCTAAAAGCATAGAGGGGATCACTAAGGCTATCTAATTCCAACTTAAGAGTGATATGTTTATATTATTCTTAGTGGGGAAGTTGCCATAAAAGGTCACAAACAGAGTATGATTCTTTTATGCAAATGTATAATCCTACCGAGCCTACACACGGGTAAGTGGACTATAGAAGAATCAACAAGGCTATAAGAGTCACCCTTGCGAACAACCACTACTACCGGCGTTATAGGAGGCAATTATGAGCTATCAAGTCTAAGCACCACGCTTACACTATCCAACTACTCTAACTCTAGTGCGACTAGAATTAAAGTACTCAAAAGAGAGTCATAAACCTTAAGAATAATAAGAACAATGGCTCAAACTTAAATATGGACGTTGATTACCGAAACAATCATTGAAGCAAGTTGACGAAGAATTTGAATCCACAGGTACAAGATGAAGAAGTTGATCTGACAGGCCAGATGAAGAAGTTGATCTGACAGGCCAGAGCTCCTTCTTGATCTTTTCCTCTCTCTCTCTTCTAGTTCTAATATAAGACTAGGTTCTAATCTTAACTAGAGGAGGTATCTAGTCTTCTACTTGAAAGCTGACTCCTGAAGTCGCTTCTAGGGTTTCTGAATGAGGCATAGACTTTCTGAAGAGGGACCTTCTGACTTGCCTGGGGCCTGCGGGCCTGTTTATATAGCCCTGAGGCATCAACCGCGACCATTGTATCAAACTGACTTCACGTAGGGCTGAGATTGATCCTCAAAGGCGGTAGAGGAAGGTTCCAGAAGGGGGAGGCCGGCGACACCCTGGGGGGACCGACCGGTGGGACCCACAGACCGGTCGGTCCCACCTGGAGGTGGCTCGGGGTGCCCTGCCTCGTGGTGTTTTCAGGTGTTCTCTAGAGTCTTCTGGAAGATTCCTGACTTGATGAATGCATTATCTCCCGTCGGTTTCCTTCTAGGGGAAGCAATTGAGGGTTGTTTCCCTGTTTAATACCTGCAGATTCACAATTCACCAAAACTCGTGGAATTCATTAGTTTTAAACCCTATACTAAGGTGGAGTTTACATATTCATCCATTTTCATGTTTAATTGACCTTTAATAATAAGAGTTAATTAGTGTCAACAATCCACAAGCCAAACGTTCTCCAATTTACTTACCTACATCAATAAAAAGACATAGGGTGAGCAAACGGTCCAACACTGGGGTGAGTAAAACTGGAAGAATACAAGTGTTGTCCCGACTACTCAAAAGAACGGTTAATAGAAAAACCATTCCTAGCATACCTATCGGGAAAGCGATCACCACGCATAGGAAAACATGGTTCGCTCACCGCGATAGACAAAACGTGATGGGGGGTAACGCTCAACAACAAAACCACCGCCACGGGGTCCATAGCCTACAAAACTAGGATCCCACCGAGCAAAACCTCCTTGTAGCCTAGGACCTTGAGGCATTCGACCTCTAGGCCTAGCACTTCTCCTTTGAATGTTCAACACATGTACATCATGGAAAGGATGGTACATGTCCGTGTTGTTCATCTCCTTTGCACGACGCTCCTCTCTCTTGCGCTGAAAGCAAAAGTCCCTCAAGTGTCCATCTCTCCCACAGTGCTCACAGTGGTACCTCACCGCTCTCATAGGGGGTTGTTGGTACTCACGGTATTGGGTGTGGATCACTTGGTTCTTTTGTGGCATGAGCTCCTCTTGGATTGGTGGCATGGTATCTAGCTTGTTCCTCAAGTGGTTTGGTTTTGGAGCCCATGTCTGTTTCTTGGGTGGAGCTCTTGGAGGTTCCACAAACACTCCATCTTTGGTGTTAGGCTTGAGAGGCTCTTTGGGTGGAATCTTGGTTAGTTTGGAAGTAGTGGTGGAGTTGGGCTTCTCACTCGGCTTAAGACCACTAGACTCACCAATCTTCCCGAAAGAGGTAGCACTCTCCACACCCTGAGCAAAGCCAACACCTGGACCTCTAGCAGCACGCTTGAATTGGGCAATCATCATGCCAAGCTGCGGCTCTCCACTAGAAACCCATGACAAGGTGGTCCGAAGGTATGTGTTTTCCTCCACGGTTTGCATCTTGTCATGCTTCACATTCGCCATCTGCATCTCCAAACCCTCACACAAAGCACATATAGACACACTAGTGCTACCTGAGTTGGCCTTCTCAAGAGACTCAATCTTGGCATCCTTCTCTGCCAACTCAGATCACAAGCCTGCACAAGACTTGCACACACCAAGCAAAATGGGTCTAGCTCTCACCTCATCCACCTCTCCAACCAAAGCAGCATACTTCCCCCTCAAAGTGAGAAGGTCAGTTATGTGCTTGGAGCATATCTCACACTCATCCTCCTCTGTGACTACAATGGTGGACTTGATAGACTCAAGTTCCCTCACTGCATCCTCCCAATTATGCCTAAACTCCTTCCTCTCTCTAGCAGCAAGTCTCAACAACTTGTCTTGACTAAGAAGAGCAGCAGTAAGTTTCTCGACCTCAGCAGAGAGTTCATCGGGGGTCTGAGATACCTCGGAGGAGTCATCGTCATCGTCGTCGTTTCGAGGGATCTACTCCAGCTCGCTGTTGACCTCATCGTCGAGGGCCATGGTGTAGAAGCCCTCGTCGTCAGTGAAGAAGCAGAGACCGTTTAGCTTGTCCTCGATCTTCATCTTCTCGGACTCATCATCGCTTGATGCAGTGGAGTCGTTGTCCGAGTCATCGGCGTCGCTGAGCGTGGCGAAGAAAGCACGCTGCTCGGCCTGGGCTTTCTCCAAGTACTTCTGCTTGATGTACTCCTTGTTGAAGCTGCCCTTCCGCTTGTGCTTTGCGGGGACGTACTTCTCCTTGCGCTTGCCGGAGTCGTACTTGTAGCCACGATTGCCCTTGCCAAAATCTTGCTTGTTCTTCTTTGGGCAGTTGGCGACGAAGTGGTCCGAGTCGCCGCACTCATAGCATCCAGCTCAACTTCCTCCGTGGCGACGATTCATGCGGTTGTTGTGGAACAGCGAGAACTAGTTGGCAAGTAAAGCCAACTCGTCATCTCCCATGAACTCCAGATGTTCCTCTGTAACAAACAAAAGAGAAGAAAGTGCAAATCCTCCAGAGGGGTTTGCAGAAGAGCCAGAAACCAAAGCCATTGACGGGACAGAAGGATTTTCATAAGAAGCCCTCGCCATGGCACCAATCTCAATGGACTTGAGCTTATTGAAGAGCTCGTCGCAAGTGAGAGTCTTATAGTTAGACGATTCGATGATCGCCTAAACTTTTGAGTCCCACACCGACCGATCGAGAGTTTGAAGAAGATTGAGAGCTCTCTCATGATCGTCGTATGACAACAGCTCTTTGTTAGCCCTCATCCTGTTGACAATCACCTGAAAGCGAGCGAATAAACTCTCTATGCTCTCGCCAGGCATGTGTCGAAAGTTCTCATACTCTCGCTTATGCGACTCGTAGAGATGGGTTTAGACTTGAGTGGTTCCCTCATGAAAACGCATGAGAGTCGCCCAAATCTCCCGAGCCGTGGCGAGGTGAGAAACGTGATCAAACTCAGACATGCTCAAACAGGTGAAAAGAGCATTACGGGCTCGGCTATTGGCATCGTGCTCATTGATCTATTGTTGAGTCGCACGAGCAGCCAAGACCATGTAATCGGCTTTGTTGCAAATCTCCCAAACCGAAGCACCCATACTCTAAAGATAGGCCGACATACGTATCTTCCAATACGCATAGTTCGTCCCATCAAAAAATGGCGGTTTGCCCACGCCGCGATCCATGTCGCCTTCTGTGGATCTGGAAACGGCTAAGGTGGAAGATCCTTAACCCGCTCTGATACCAATTGAAGAACCGAAAATGCCAAAGCAAGGCGACTAAAGGGGTGTGAATGGGAGCCTAAAAATTTCTTTTGAAACTCTGGTCTCTATCCCACAAATCAACCCCAAATGCTTCGAACGCAAATGTGATGCCCACGACTCTCAAAAATATAGTGGATGATCTCTAGGATCACAGCGAGGCACCACCACAAAGAGCAACTCAAAACTCGCAAGCACCGAGTCAAGTTAGAGCCCTAAAACCAACTCCCAAACGTAGATAGAGAGCTACGTCGGGATTTCACCAAATACCTATACCAACGGGTGGCAAAGTTCCTTGGTGAGCTCTAGGAACAAACGTGAAGTCCAGAAACGAAGCGGAAACACCGGGAGAGCGAACACACTAAAACTCAACACTCAGCAGGGGCTCGGACTGTCCGCGGGTACAGTCCCGGACTGTCCGCCCTGTGCCGGACTATTCGCGGTCCCTTGGCGAACTATACGCCGGCCAAAATGAGAAAACAACACTGCTGCTGAAGTCCCCCTACTTGGGCCCGGACTTTCCGCGCCTGAATACTGCGGACTGTCCGCCGGTGTTCAAAGCCCAGAACGCCGAGACGCACAGCCACTGGTCTGGTTGAGCCCCGACGCGCGGACTGTCCACGCCCGCTACGACGGACTGTCCGCGGACACCCAGTGAGGGCAAAAATGTTCGCCTTCTCACCGAATCTCCTCAAATCCGATCCAAAACAAAATCCCTTGATCCCAAACTTGGAGAAGATGATCACTAGGTAGTTGGAAGACTACTCCTAAGAAATCATCCGCTCAAATCAACTCAAACTCCGAGAAATCGAAGGGGTTGGTGAAAGAACGAAAAAGTTGCTACGAAACTCAAATCGACCTGATCTACTTGTTCGTGAGGTTTGAGTTGAATTCCTTTGGTGGAAATGTTCTCCTCACTTCAAAGAACAAGTGATTCAAGTGGATTCAAAAAAGATGCAATGTAGAGGGAGATCGAGCGACGGGAAAATTGAGACAAAAAAACAAAAAGCGAAGAACAACTCAAGAACGCGAATCACAATCTCAATTACCAGCCGAAAATCGTCCCCACGAGGAGACAATGGGAATCCAGTCTGATTTCCAAAATCCAAATACACAGAGGTATGATTAGTCGTCTCTGCGGATCTCAGTAGCTACAGCAGGAAATGGGAAGCAAGAAACCCTAGAGGAGAATAGCAAAATGACTGATATAATTTGGAGGGAGGGGTTGCCTCTCTTAATATAGCCTAATACAATTATTCCCCTTATACCACTACTGCTAATGAGCGAGCAGGCTAACCCTAAGGGTATTCCTATCTAACTCGAGGTGTAGTCGATCCGACGGCCATGCCCGCACATCCGGTAGCTTCGCCTCGACGCGATGTCGCCACGTGCCGCCACTCGCCGTCCGTCCTTTTTCTTGGACCTCCCCCCGGTTTTGAGGCTGAAACCGGGAAACCAGTCCTCAGGCTGAGTTTTGTGGCCCAAACTCAGAAACCCGCCATCGCGTAGGTTTTGTGGCCCAAACCTGGAAACCATCATCAGCCCAAGTTTTGAGGCCCAAACTCAGAAACCGGCCAGCACCTAGGTTTTGAGGCCCAAACCTGGAAACCATCCACTCGATGGTTTTTCTGGGGCTCTACCACCAAACCAAAGCCATAGAGGGATGCACCGCCCATGCACCCCGTCCACCCACATGTCTTCACTTGTCGTTGTCCCAAGCTATCAGCCACCATAGCTGATCCTCAGGCCACCGGTCCGTCAGTCCAAGCCTCACGTCCGACCTTCATCGCTCCGGGTCCATCGGCATAGCACGTCTCTACTTGACCTTCACCTTGCCTTCGATCATCGTCTTCGAGCTCGACACCTGCACAACACAAGCCAAAGAACATGCACATCTAACCAGTTGACAATCACTCATCATCTCAAGATCTGGCATACACCCATGTATCCGCACTTCTCATGGCATGAACGCTTGTGGTCCTTGTAAGAAACCCCTCTTTGTCAATGGGTTTTATGACTCCTTTTCTAGTGGGTTAGGTCATGGTCATGGACATGCTTCTAATGCTTCTTGTGTTGGTCCACGACATGCTTCTCATGGTGCTTCTATTGGTTCATCTCAAAAAAAACTTGGGAGATGTTTGCCTCTTTACCCGTGGTATGACTCGTTCTTCTCCTCGAGTTGTCCTGAATGCTTCCAAGGATGTTTCGAATATGCATTTGAACCAAAATTTGCATCATGCTAACCCACATGATAAGTTGAGTGCTCCTTTGAGATTTGTGACCATTTCTTGGGTTCCCAAGTACATGCTTGCTTACCCTTTGGGATCCAAGACTCGGGTTGCTTTGTCCTCTTGTGTGTAGAAATGAGGACGCGGGGTGGAGAACATGCGCTTGTTGGAACTTGATCTTTTAGATGTGATCAAGTTTTGATGGTTCTCTACACCCCATTTGGAATGGCCTCCAAGAGGCTTTTGTTGTTTGGTGAAGCTTTCATATACACTCATACCTTGTACAATTTATGATCTATTTCTTGTGGAATGAGATGGTCTTTCATGTGCTCACTTTTATAGTTCTTGCATGTACATTTTCTTTTGTATCATGTTCTGTTTTTGTCTAGCATGTGTTACCATGTATATCATATGTCATGCAAGCTTTGTGTATAGCTTTTGTGGATTAGCCACTTTTCATGCTAGTCTGTGATCCTCATGAACATTGTGCCATGTTTTACGATACTTCTCCAAGAGCTTTATTTGTAGAGGTATGATGTTCATTAGGTATCATTTTTAGGTGCTAGTTTTGGTTAGCCACATGTACCCTGTTGATATGTTTAGTTCGAGCACTAGCCTTTCCACACTTTTATCATTTACAAGCTTTTGGATCTATTGCTATCATTATCTTGCATTGTAGCACGTGTTGAGGTTTAGGCTGTGTTTGGGTTGATCATGACTCTAGTTTGCATTTTGCTCCATAGTGCTTTATCCTGTTGCATGGTAGTCTTGACTAGTTTGAATTTAGATCTCCTTGCAGTATCATTCATAGGTAGGCCTCTTTTTGTCGAGAGTTCACCTGATGCTTATTATGTGACTTATCATTTTGTGGAGACCTTGAGATCACACTGGACGAGATGATACCTTGTGTTTCTTCTACTTTTGAGCTTGCAGGAGAATAGGAGCTTGGAGAGAGCATTTCGGCTCATGGACCTGATCCCACTTCTTCCATGACTTGGGGCTCCGATCGAGCAGCATCTGCAGCGAGCACTAGCTGCACCTGTGGGAGCGACAGCATCTGGCGAGGGGAGATGACTTCAGCGAGGCTGGCGCTTGGAGCTTTTAGCAGATTCACCCCTCTACAGATGGACGATGACATTGACCAACACGAGATGTGGTCCAGGTCTTTTTGCATCTCATTCCGTTCAGTCTGCTTTTGTTGCCCCCTTTTGAGCCCAAAGGTGTTGGACACATACTTTCTGACCATTTTAGATTGATCTGGATGATATCACCTTTGGTGGCTCCTCTCATGGTCTTGTTGGCAAGCTTGCAGATTTTATGAGCAGTGTAAGGAAAATGGACCTCGGACCATTTAACTTCGGATTTTGGTGTTTGATGAACAACATAACCAAATTGGACTAATGCGTTTGCAAGTGTTTGTTTTGTAGTCCAATATGGTGCAAATGTGACTTGGACAAAGGCTACATGGTGATCCGATGATCAACACCTCAAGCAAGACATTAGAAGCTCAGTAGAAGACCCCCAAGATCAAGCAATGTCCAAGACACAATAATGGAACCAAGACGGCGCAAGAAATCACAAAGAAACGAAGAAACATGGACATCGGAAGCTGCATCGGACGTTGCCTGCCCAGGCATCAGACACGCCAATGGCAAACCCTAGCTCATGCCAGCGCCAGCAGGAGCATCGGACGCTAAAGAACAAGGCATCGGACGCGACTGTGACACTGTGCATTCCTGCACAGTGAACATCGGACGCACCGCTGCGAACATCGGAGGCTCCGTTGTTAACATCGGATGCTACAGACCCTGCGTCCGATGACCATGCAGAGAGGTTCCAGAGAGGCTCTGTGGGCATCGGACGCATCCGATGGTCAGGCATCGGACGCTAACTAGCCGTTGCGACACAGTGTCAGGCCGGCATCCAGCCATTAAAGGAGCATCGGACGCTCTAATGGTCGCAACTGCAGCGTCCGATGCTGCGTAGTCAGACCACCTTTGGTGCCCAACGGCTCTATTTGCTTGGGGCTCTATATATACCCCCATGGCCGGCCAAAACAAGATGGTTGGAGCTCAAGGAAGTATATCAAGTGCATAGACACATATTTAGTTGCTCTGGCCACCAAAGTGCTCAAGTGATATACTCGGTGATTAGTGTATGTGCTTTGCGAAGTGCTTAATCTAGTTAGACCACCACTTTGCGCTTGCTCTAGGTGTTAGGCCTAGTGTTTAGTGAGGTTGAAAACCTCTTGACTACCGGTGCTTGCGTGCACCGTTGTTGTACATCGGCGGGGCTTGTAGTCTTGCGAGATCACACCAACCGCGTTTGTGGTGTGGCCGCCTCCGTGTACCGAAGGGAACAAGGCCCACGACGCTTCGGCCGGAAACCAGATAGTGAAGATGGCGGAGAGCATTCGGGAGAGGCTTTGCCACGAGTGGCTTAACCGGAGACCCACTTGAGAGTGGGGAAGGCCCAGAGCTATCCACGGAGTTATCCGACCGGGAGCTTGGCCCTTGCGAGGGATTCCTTGCGAGGGGTCCAACGAGGATTAGGTGGAAGCTTGCACGCTTCTCGATACCTCGGTAAAAATACCGGAGTCGTCGACGGGAGTTTGTATCTCTACCACACTATTTAGCTTCCGCATTTATATTGTTACCTTGTTCATGTGCTTTACCTTTCCTAGCTCACTCTTGCTAGTTGATAGGTTTGGAAACTAGGTAGCATAACTCCTTTTTGCGGTAGAGATAGCAAACACACATACCAAAACCTTAGTTGCACATTAGATAGTTTACTTTCTTGCATAGGTTTTGACTAGATGGAAATTAGATGCCATAGTTTAGAGTAGAAGTTTTTAAGTTGCCTAATTCACCCCCCCCCCCCTCTTAGTCATCACGGTCCTTTCAATTGGTATCAAAGCAGGTTGGCTCTCTTGTGGACTCTTGGCTTAATCGCCTTTGAGCCGACGCTCCTAAGAGAGGTTGGGATGGATACCTCTAGGCCTCCACACTTTGACGGCACTAACTTCCCTTACTATAGTGCTAGGATGGCTTGCTTTTTAGAAGCCATTGATCTAGGTTTTTGGAGAGTCACCCGCGACGGGATGAAACCCATTAAGAATCCCGAGAAGCCTACCACGGGTGATGAAAAAGGAATTCATCTTAATGCTTGAGCTAAAAATTGCTTGTTTGAATCTATTAGCATGGATGTCTTTAACCAAGTTTTTACTTTGCAAACATCTCATGAAATTTGGTTAAAGCTTCATGAGCTCCATGATGGTATGAGTAATGTACGTGAGCAAAAACATCACCTAACAAAAACAAGCTACGATTCCTTTAAAATGAATGATAATGAGCTTGTTCGTGATATGTACTCTCGTTTGAATCTAATTATCAATGAGCTCCATTCTATAGGAATTACAAAGCTAGGTGATGCGGATATGGTGAGGAAGATCATCTCTGTTCTTCCAAAGAACAAATATGCAACCATCATCACCATCCTCCACAACATGGAGGACTTGAGCACCATGACCCCAGCCATTGTCATTGGCAAATTGGTGGCATTTGAGATGTCACACAAGATGGGTCAAGAAGAAGCCACTTCATCAAGCAAAGGCATTGCTCTCACATGTGATGAGCACAAAAAGATGAAGGGCAAGAAGCTAGTTGAGTCAAGCTCAAGCTCCTCAAGTGAAGAAGAGGATGATGAAGATGAAGAATCAAGTGATGATGATCAAGCCTCCACCTCATCCGACTCCTCCTTAGATGAAGAAGAAACAATCAAGCTCATGAAAGGAGTGAAGAGGATGATCTGCAAGCTCAATGTCAAGGGTGTGCCCATCACCATAGAAGATTGCCTCTTCACTAATCAAAGAAGAGAGCAAAGGAAAAAGGGATGCTATGGATGTGGCAAAAGAGGGCACTTTGTGGAAGATTGCCCAAAACAAAAGTCCACACCCAAGGACAAGAAAAAAAGGGATGCAAGGCCAAAGCTCTCACTACCATCAAGACATGGGATGATTCATCAAGTGATGATGAAGTCCAACACAAGAGGCATGGCCGCAAGCACTCATCATCAAGTTCCTCACGTATATGCCTTATGGCACGAGGTAACACAAGCCCTATCTCTGGTGATAGTGATAGTGATAGTGATGATGAACTACCTTCTTACAATCAACTTGTGCAAGATAATCTTAAATATGCTAAAGCTTGTACTAGCCAACAAAAGAAAATTAATACCTTAAAATAAAAATTAGATAGTTCTCAACAAGCCTATAATGCTATGCTAGATTAATATGAAACCTTTTCAAACTTAAATGTTGAGCTATCTAATAAAATTGAGAAACTTGAGGCTAGTATAAGCACATATGATAGCACAAGTAATGATGAGCAACTTGCTAAGAAAAATGAAAAACTTAGAGCAAAGTTAGCTAGCACACAAGATGCTTACAAAAGTTTGCTTGCCAAAATGGAAATTATGTGCAAACATTGTGATGAGCTAACTAATAAAGTTGCTAATCTTGAAACCATCGGAGCAAACCCCACCGAGGCACCTAAAATTGAGAAATCAATCTTTGATATGCCTAAAAAGGATGCCTCTACTTCTTGCATTGATTTACTTGATTTAGACTCACCCATATGCAAACAAGCTTGTGTTGAGAATGTCATTGTAGAAACATGTACACAAGAAGTTGCAATGGAGAATGAGCTACTAAAGCAAGAAGTGGCACGCCTCACCAAGGACTTGACCCAAGCAAAAGGCAAGGGGAAGCAAACTCGAACTCATCAAGATAACACCAACAAAGGGAGTGAAGAAGCTTAATGAGGAGAAAACCGTGGTTTGTTACCTTTGCCACAAGGAAGGCCACAAGTCCTATGAGTGCAAGGTGAAGCATGGGGGATAAAAGAAGAAAGAGAAAAACAAAAAGCAAACAAGCAAGCTCTCCAACACCTACACCAACAAGGTGAACAAGAAGGCCACCACACCTTATCTTTTGAAAAAGAAGAAGAATGACAAGGTGGTGGCCATCAAGATGAACAAGAAAGCTAACAATGGGGCCAAACACATTTGGGTGCCTAAGGACATCATCTCAACCATGAAGAGCACCAAAAAGGTTTGGATCCCAAAAGGGAAGTAAATAGTCAAGTGAACTACGGGGAATTTGGAGACTTGGCAAAGCTTTGGGTGCATATCATGGGGTGCATCACATTGGATCATGTCATTGCCAAGTATGTTAGTGGGTACTATGGACCCAAGTTACCCCTCCCATGTTAGGTAACTAGATTTAAATTCTTGCAATTACTTTAGCATCTAGTTCCTTCATTGCCTATGGTTGCATTAGTATGTTCATATCTTTTGTCATGCAAATCAGGCTTTATCATATGGTAGTTTTGCTCGGTATCACTCACATTCTTAGAGCAACTCTACATGGCCTTAATTGGTTAGAAGCACGGCACATAGCTTCTTTTAATTTGTATTTATCTTATATGTGCCAAAGTTCAAATTATAGATAAACTACCCCAATTACCATCTTCAATTGATGTCACATTTCTTGTAATATCAATATGGAAAATGGTAGTTTGACCTTACAAGTCAATGTGCATGTCTCCTACAAGTATTTCAAACTTGTATGCACACTTTTAGGGGGAGTCTAGTCTACAATTTGGAAGCTTTGAGACTAACACTACTTTCAAGATTATCATGTGTGTAGTAGTCTCATTGCAAGGAAAATGGAGTTCTCGGAGACAAGCATCATGTGTGGTGATAATCCAATTGGCACCTACATGTGGTATTCCTAACCGAAATCATTAGGTTGATTTCAATTTGATACTCTTATATGCTTTCTCCATGCATTATATAGATTAAACTCCTTTGTGCTTTAATTTGTCGGTTATGCATATGTTTTTGAATTACATCATATGTATGCATATACTTAGGGGGAGTTTTAGCTTATATAATGTTTCCTCTCTTGAGCTTTAATGTATTCCTTTTCGGTGTTTGATTCCAAAGGGGGAGAAATGTGTAGGGACCAAAATCAAGCCCAAACTAAAACAAACAAAATAACCAAAATCCAATTTTCAAAAATTCTATGGTTATTTTCATGGGAATGGTTCAAAAAGGGAGGAAGTGATTTATGGAGTTAGGGGAGTCTTAATCCATAAAGTCACACAGTGGGACTCTATAGCAAGGGCAAGATATGTTAGATTAAAAATGTTTCAATTTAGTATCTTTTAAAATATCATATGATCTTGCCTTTGCATTGCATCCTAGCAAGTAGATTGCATTTTAATTTATGTTGTTATTATTTGCTTGCTTTGGTCGTGTTGTCATCAATCACCAAAAAGGAGGAGATTGTAAGGAAAATGGACCTCGGACCATTTAACTTCGGATTTTGGTGTTTGATGAACAACATAACCAAATTGGACTAATGCGTTTGCAAGTGTTTGTTTTGTAGTCCAATAGGGTGCAAATGTGACTTGGACAAAGGCTACGTGGTGATCCGATGATCAACACCTCAAGCAAGACATTAGAAGCTCAGTAGAAGACCCCCAAGATCAAGCAATGTCCAAAACACAATAATGGAACCAAGACGGCGCAAGAAATCACAAAGAAACGAAGAAACACGGACATCGGAAGCTGCATCGGACGCTGCCTGCCCAGGCATCGGACGCGCCGATGGCAAGCCCTAGCTCATGTCAGCGCCAGCAGGAGCAGCAGACGCTAAAGAACAAGGCATCGGACGCAACTGTGACACTGTGCAATCCTGCACAGCGAACATCGGACGCACCGCTGCGAACATCGGAGGCTCCGTTGTTAACATCGGACGCTACAGACCCTGCATCCGATGACCATGCAGAGAGGTTCCAGAGAGGCTCTGTGGGCATCAGACACATCCGATGGTCAGGCATCGGACGCTAACTAGCCGTTGCGACACAGTGTCAGGCCGACATCCAGCCATTAAAGGAGCATCGGACGCTCCGATGGTCGCGACTGCAGCGTCCGATGCTGCTCAGTCAGACCACCTTTGGTGCCCAATGGCTCTATTTGCTTGGGGCTCTATATATACCCCCATGGCCGGCCAAAACAAGATGGTTGGAGCTCAAGGAAGTATACCAAGTGCATAGACACATATTTAGTTGCTCTAGCCACCAAAGTGCTCAAGTAATATACTCGGTGATTAGTGTATGTGCTTTGCGAAGTGCTTAAGTTAGTTAGACCACCGCTTTGTGCTTGCTCTAGGTGTTAGGCCTAGTGTTTAGTGAGGTTGAAAACCTCTTGACTACCGGTGCATGCGCGCACCGTTGTTGTACATCAGCGGGGCTTGTAGTCTTGCGAGATCACACCAACCGCGTTTGTGGTGTGGCCGCCTACGTGTACCGAAGGGAACAAGGCCCGCGGCGCTTCGGCCGAAAACCTGATAGTGAAGACGGCGGAGAGCATCCGGGAGAGGCTTTGCCACGAGTGGCTTAACCGGAGACCCACTTGAGAGTGGGGAAGGCCCGGAGCTATCCACGGAGTTATCCGACCGGGAGCTTGGCCCTTGCAAGGGATTCCTTGCGACGGGCTCCAACGAGGATTAGGGGGAAGCTTGCGCGCTTCTCGATACCTCGGTAAAAATACCGGAGTCATCGATGGGAGTTTGTATCTCTACCACACTATTTAGCTTCCGCATTTATATTGTTACCTTGTTCATGTGCTTTACCTTTCCTAGCTCACTCTTGCTAGTTGATAGGTTTGGAAACTAGGTAGCATAACTCCTTTTTGCGGTAGAGATAGCAAACACACATAGCAAAACCTTAGTTGCACATTAGATAGTTTACTTTCTTGCATAGGTTTTGACTAGATGGAAATTAGAGGCCATAGTTTAGAGTAGAAGCTTTTAAGTTGCCTAATTCACCCCCCCTCTTAGGCGTCACGGTCCTTTCAAGCAGGAAGCTTGAGATGCGGAGGATGGGTTCGACATGGGCAAGGCCAAGCCTCTTTCGATGCCCATGGCGATAGCGATTGCAATGGATGCAGACTTGGATGGAGAGCCTGTGGACTAGTCAGGCATCCCCTCGGACTTCACACAAGTAGGCGGTCAAGTGCATCATGAGGTACCTCCGATACACTTCTGAGTTTGGGTTTTGGTACTCTTCTTCTTCGACCTCTTCGCTTTGTTGTTTTTCCGATGTGGATTTTGTTGGATGTCAGCTTGAGCGTTTCTTGGCTCTTCTCTTGTGTCTTGGTCCTCCTGCAAGCAATCTAGCTAGCCCAATCCACCACTGAGACCGAGTTTGTTGCTGTTGCGTCCTGTTTTGCACCAAGCCTTTGGATCTCTCAACTTTTGCTAGGTTGAGAGGTGAGCTTTGTGGGTTTTTCCCTTTTTGATTGAGGGAAGCACAGTTTGATGTACATTGGTTTGCTTCGATACTTGTAGGTTTGCTCCGACAGATTAGCTTTTGCATGCATTTCATCATGTATTTTAGTGCATTTTAGAGCTTCATGTATATAGTAATAAGAATAGTATTATGCTCTTTTTGGTATGCCCTGTTGATTCATGATGATGCTTGTAGCTTAGGCTCTTTTTGATCAATTGACACATGTTATGAGCTATGCTATTTTTGCAATTGGTCAACTTGATTAATCAACTATGAAACCTTTAATATGTTCACCATTGAGATTGGCATCTAGCATGGGTAGGATGTATTGAGATCACTTGAGCTATCTTTTGTATCCTAGGTTTTTATGTCTCTTGCACTGAGTCATTCACTTGCTTGGATTGTTCATATTTACATTGTGCTTAAAGTTTGATCCAAGTCTAGTGAAACGAAAAGATCAAGATGGGATTGCATGTGTCAGCACATCACGGTATCGAGACTGTTTGTCATTGCACTTTTGAGTTAAACTTGAGTCGTGTAGTGTAAGACCGAAACCGGTGCTTTAAGCTTCCGATTGCTTTTCTTGCATAGGCTTATCCCGGTTGAAAAGTTTGGCGGTGACAATGCTTTCAACCTCTCCAATCACATGCTTTAATTTGAACTTGTGTTAATACCACTGCAAATTCTAATAAAATTTAATAATACCACAAGTATATGCTTCATTCTATGGCATGATGATTGAACTTTGCTAGGGGTAGTTCACCTTTCATAAATGAGTTAGCACTTGTTTGACTTCCTGTCTATTCATGTTTAGTGCTATTTTAGTGGTGAACTCCTTTTGAATGGCTTAAACTACTCATATGCTTAATTGTTCATATTTCATATTCATCTGATCAGTTTGAGCCTTTGCTAACACTTGTCTTTGTTGCTACACTTTCAGGGCAGCACCCTTTTGAGCATCTTTTCATACTGATTGTTATACACTTGAAGCTGTTGCATTGTGCATTTCATGCAGTTTTAGCTTAGCGTTCATACCCCTAGCTCTGATACACTTTCAGATCGCTGTGGTCACTTTCAGTGATTTTTGCGGCCCCCATGTGCTTTTGGTTAATGATTTGTTGTGTTTGTGTCAACTTTATGGAGAAATTTCAAGAATCCTCAGCTTGTTTCCTTTTAACAAGGGGAGAAGCTGTTTGGAAGGGGGAGTTTGAGTGTTGGCACAAGTGGAGAGTCGTGCACGTTGGGGAGAGCTTTGAGCAGGGGGGAGTTTAGCTCTTTTATGTGCCTCAATTGGTATCCATCAATTGGTACGGAGCATTGCATAACCTTTGTTTTCAATTAGTATCGTGCATGGTTGATGATTAGTGTCAAGCGTGTTGCATAGCCTTTGTGTCTATGCGGATACATGGGTGTATGCCGGATCTTGAGATGATGAGTGATTGTCAACTGGTATGATGTGCATGTTCTTTGGCTTGTGTTGTGAAGGTGTCGAGCTCGGAGACGGTGAAGGTCAAGTAGAGACGTGTCGTGCCGATGGACCCGGAGCGGTGAAGGGAGGATGTGAGGCTTGGACTGACAGACCGGTGGCCTGAGGATCAGTTGTGGTGGCTGACAGCCTGGGATAGCGACAAGTGAAGACTTGCAGGTGGACGGGGTGCACGGGCAGTGCATCTCTCTACGGCTCGGTTTGGTGGTTGAGCCCCAGAAAAACCACCGGGTGGACGGTTTCCAGGTTTGGGCCTCAAAACCTGGGTGCGACCGGTTTTCGTGTTTGGGCCACAAAACTCGGGCTGAGGACGGTTTCCAGGTTTGGGCATCAAAACCTGGGCGCTGGCGGGTTTCTGAGTTTGGGCCACAAAACTCAGGCGACGAACGACAGGTTTCTCTGTTTCGGCCTCAAAACCGGGGGATGGCCTAGGTTTCAAGGCGAAGCTACCTGATGTGTGGGCGTGGTCGTCGGATCGACTACACTTCGAGTTGGTCAGGAATACCGTTAGGGTTAACCTGCTCGCTCATTAGCAGTAGGGGTAGAAGGGGAATAATTGTATTAGGCTATATTAGGAGAGGCAACCCCTCCCTCCATCTTATCTCAGTCATTTGCTATTCTTCTCTAGGGTTTCCTGCTTCCCATTCCCTGTTGTAGCTACTGAGATCTGCAGAGACGGTGAATCATACCTTTGTGTATTTGGATTTTGCGGAAACGGGACCAGATTCCCGTTGTCTCCTCGTGGGGACAATTTTCGGCAGGAAATCGTGGTGGTGATTCATGTTCTTGAGTTGTTATTCGCGTTCATTTTTTCTTCATGTTTTTCCCGTCGATCGATCTCTCTCTACGGTTGTTCGTTTTCGATTCCTTTTGTTGATACTTGTTCTTGATCGTGAGGGCATCACTTCCACCGAAGAAATTGCGGATACATGGGTGTATGCCGAGTCTCGAGTGATGAGTGATTGTCAACGGGTTTGATGCGCATGTTCTTTGGCTTGTGTTTGTGAAGGTGTCGAGCACGGATACAGTGATCGAAGGCAAGGTGAAGGTCAAGTAGAGACGTGCCGTGCCGATCGACCGGGAGTGGTGAAGGGCGGACGTGAGGCTTGGACTAAGGGACCGGTGGCCTGAGGATCAGCTGCGGTGGCTGACAGCCTGGGACAGCAACGAGCAGAGACTTGCGGGGCACAGTGTTGCTCGGGTCGAGGACCTGGGGACATGTGTCGGTGGACGGGGTTCACAGGCGATGCATCCCTTCTACAGCGTCGGTTTGGTGGTTGAGCCAGAGAAAAACCACCGGTGGACGGTTTCCAGGTTTGGGCCACAATACCTGGGTGCTGCGGGTTTGCCGAGTTTGGGCCACAAAACTCGGGCTGAGGATGGTTTCCAGGTTTGGGCCTCAAAACCTAGGCGCTGGCGGGTTTCTGAGTTTGGGCCACAAAACTCAGGCGATGGTCGGTTGGTTTCCCAGTTTGGCCTCAAAACCGGGGGTTGGTCGTGAAGACAGGTTTCCCGGTTTCGGCCACAAAACTGGGGGCAAGGTCCGTAAAAAGGACGAGCAGAGTGGAGGCGGGACGTGGCAACAATCGGTGAGGTTGCGTCGAGGCAACGCTACCTGTTGTGCGGGCATTGCCGTCGGATCAACATCTACTTCGAGTTGGTCGAGAATAACCCTAGGGTTTAGCTGGTTGGCTCTATAATTAGTTAGGGGTAGAGTGGGAACTAGAATTAGGATAAGTAGAGGGAGACACCCACCTCCCATCCTATCTCGGTCATTTGCTATTCTCCACTTAGGGTTTTCCTGCTCTCCCAATCCCCTGTTGTAGCTACTGAGATCCGCAGAGAACCATACCTCTGTGTCCATGAGATTTTGAGGAAGTGAGACCGTAATCTCACTGTTGTAGCGTGTGGTAGCCACACAGTTGCAAATTCGTGGTTGTGATTCGCGATTGGGTGTTGTTTTTCGCGTTTCGCTTTTGTCCACGATTTTCCCGATGATCGATCTCTCTACTAGTTGCATCTTTTTCGTTTCCGTTTGAATCAACTTGTTCTTTACTGTGAGGAGATCACTTTCACCGAAGGAATTCAACTCAAACCTCATGAACAAGTAGATCGATCAGTTTTCATTTTGGATCAACTTTTCTCCTCTTTCCCGAAGTTCTTCAATTCATCGATTTGAAGATAGGTTTGAGCCATGATCTCGTAGGAGTAGCTCACTATCCTTCTTGTGACTCTTCTCACCAAGTTTGAACCCTAGAGGTTTCTTTTGGGGTGAGATCGAGTCGAATCGGTGGACGAACGGGGGTGAGTCGGGTTGACCGGATGCTTGCATCGGGGTGACCGGATGCTCGGTCCAGAGTCCGGTCATTGAAGGTTTGATCTGCTCGTTTTCTGTTGACTCGACCGAACGCTCTTCATCTCTTGACCGGACGCTCGTTTTACTCGTGTCTGGACGCATAATGTGCACTGTTCATCGTGTGTGTTTTTGTCTGACCGGACGCTGAGGCAGTGACCGGACGCTCAGTGACAGTGAGTCCGGTCACAAACAAAGAGCTCCCAAACTAGTTTTTCTAAGACCGGACGTGTCCGGTGGTCACTCACCGGACGCAGGCAGAGTCTGGTCAGGTGTGTTTTGCGCGTTTTCATCCGCAGTTTGTTCGTGCGATCTCGGATTTGGATTTGGGTTGTTGCCTTGGGTTTCTAGAGTCATATAGTGTCCCGCTGTGCTTCTTGGAAGCATCCACCCTACAGCTAGGGTCGTGGACTCTATCGAGCTCTAGGTTTGCTCTTGGGGTGATTCTCGGGACAGTGGTGACAAGTTTCTGAAAAGAAATTTGAAGCTCCCATTCACCCCCCCTCTGGTCGCTTTGTGGTAGCACTTTTGGTCCTTCAATTGGTATCGAAGCGGGTTAAGGATCTTTCACCTTATCCGGTTCCAGATCCACAGAAGGTGACATGGATCGCGGCGTGGGCAAACCGCCATTTTCGATGGGACGAACTATGTGTATTGGAAGATACGCATGTCCGCCTATCTTCAGAGCATGGGTGCTTCTGTCTGGGAGATTTTGAACAAGGCAGATTACGTGGTCTTGGCTGCTCATGTTACTCAGCTGCAGATCGATGAGCACGATGCCAATAGCCGAGCCCGTAATGCTCTTTTCTCATGTTTGAGCATGTCTGAGTTTGATTGCGTTTCTCACCTCCCCACGGCTCAGGAGATTTGGGCGACCCTCATGCGCTTTCATGAGGGAACCACTCAAGTCAAATCCCGTCTCTATGAGTCGCACAAGCGGGAGTACGAGAACTTTCGACACATGCCTGGCGAGAGCATAGAAAGTTTATTCGCTCGCTTTCAGGTGATTGTCAACAGGATGAGGGCTAACAAGGAGTTGTTGCCTTTCGACGATCATGAGAGGGCTTTGAAGCTTCTGCATACTCTCAATCGGTTGGTGTGGGACTCAAAGGTTCAGGAGATCATCGAATCACCTAACTATGAGACCCTCACATGCGACGAGCTCTTCAGTAAGCTCAAGTCCAGTGAGATTGATGCCATGGCGAGGGCTTCTTATGAAAATCCTTCTGGCCCGTCGATGGCTTTGCTTTCTGGCTCTTCTGCTAACCCCGCTAGAGGCTTTGCACTTTCCTCTCTTCTTTCTGTCACAGAGGAGCAGCTGGAGTTCATGGGGGATGACGAATTGGCTTTGCTTGCCAACCAGTTCTCGCGGTTCCACAACAACCGCATGAACCATCGCCGCGGAGGAGGATGCTCTGGATGTTTCGAGTGCGGCGACCCCGACCACTTCATCGCCAACTATCCCAAGAAGAACAAGCAAGCATTTAGGAATGGCGATCATGGGCACAAGTACGACTCCGGCAAGTGCAAGGATAAGTACGTCCCCGCGAAGCACAAGCGGAAGGGCGGCTTCAATAAGGAATACATCAAGAAGAAGTACTTGGAGTAGGCCCAGGCTGAGCAGCGTGCTTTCTTCGCCACGCTTAGTGACGTCGATGACTCGGATGACGACTCCACTTCCTCAAGCGACGACGAGTCCGAGAAGAGGAAGAAGATCGAGGACAAGCTGAACGGCATCTGCTTCTTCGCTGACAACGAGGGCTTCTGCACCATGGCCCTCGGCAAGGAGGTCGACAGCCAGCTGGAGGAGATCCCTCAGAACGACGACGACGACACCTCCCAGGTATCTCAGACCCCTAACGAGCTTTCTGCTGTGGTCGAGAAACTTACTGCCGCCCTTCTTAGTCAAGATAAGCTGCTTAGGCGTGCTGCTATAGAGCGAAAGGAGTTTAGCCAGAAGTGGGAGGATACGGTGAAGGAACTTGAGTCTGTCAAGTCCACCGTTGTCGTGACTGAGGAGGAGTGTGAGATGTGCTCCAAGCACATGACTGACCTTCTCACTTTGAGGGGGAAGTATGTTGGTTTGATTGGAGTGGTGGATGAGCTTAGAGCTAGATCCTCAGTGCTTGGTGCATGCAAGTCTTGTGCAGGCTTGCAATCCGAGTTGGCAGAGAAGAATTCCAAGATTGTGTCTCTTGAGAAGGCCAGCTCGGGTAGCACTTGTGTGGCTAGGTGTGCTTTGTGTGAGGGCTTGGAGATGGAGACAGCCAATGTGAAGCATGACAAGATGCAAAACGAGGAAGAAAACACATACCTTCGGACCATCTTGTCATGGGTGTCTTGTGGTGAGCCACAGCTTGGGATGATGATTGCCCAGTTTAAGCGTGCTGCTGGAGCTCCAGGTGTAGGTTTTGCTCAGGGTGTTGAGTGTGCTTCATCTTTTGGTAAGATTGGAGAGTTGAGTGGTCTTAACCCGAGTGAGAAGCCCAACTCCACCACTACTCCCAAACTTACTAAGATTCCACCCAAAGAGCCTCTCAAACCTAGCACCAGAGATGGAGTGTATGGGGAACCTCCGAGAGCTCCACCCAAGAAAAAGACATGGGCTCCAAAACCAAACTACCTCAAGAACAAGCTAGACACCATGCCACCTTTCCAAGAGGAGCTCAAAGGCAAAGTGATCCATACCCACTACCGTGAGTACCAACAACCCCCTATGAGAGCGGTGAGGTACCATTGTGAGCACTGTGGGAGAGATGGACACTTGAGGGAGTTTTGCTTTCAGCGCAAGAGAGAGGAGCGCCGTGCCAGGGAGATGAACAATGCGGACATGTACCATCCTTTCCATGATGTACATGTGCCGAATGTTTAGAGGAGAGCAGCTAGGCCTAGAGGTCCAATGCCTCAAGGTCCTTGGCCTCAGGGATGTGTTGCCCGGCGGGATCCTGGTTTTGCAGGATATCGACCCCGTGGCGGTGGCTTTGTTGAGCATTTCCCTCCACCGCGTTTTGAGTATCGCGATGGATGCTCTTCCCTTAGCGGACCATGTTTTCCTGTGCATGGTGATCACGTTCCCCGTAGGCGTGCTAGGAATGGTTTTTCTACTAACCGTTCTTTTGACCAGCCGGCCCAACACTGGTATTCTTCCTATTTCACTCACCCCAGTGTTGGACCATATGCTCACCCTATGTCTTTTTATTGATGTAGGTAAAACGATTGGAGGACATTTGGTTGGTGGATTCCGGTTGTTCGAGGCACATGACCGGAAACGCCAAGTGGTTCTAAAGTCTTAGTCCTGTTGCCGGAAAGAAGTTTATCACCTTCGGCGACAATAGCAAAGGTAAAGTGTTGTCTCGTGGGTCGATGCGAGTTAATGAGCACTTTGTGTTGTGTGATGTTGCTCTTGTTTCTAACTTGAATTTTAACCTTCTTTCTGTTTCGCAACTTTTTGACGATGACTATGAGATTCGTTTTAAACCGAATCTCAGTCGTATTTTAGATTCTCAGGGCAATCTTGTATGTTTGATTTCGCCCATTGGGAAAGTCTTTCGTGCGAATTTCTTAGAGTCATTTGGAGTTTCTCGCTGTCTTGTGGCTGGTCCTTCCTCCCCTGATCTTTGGAAGTGGCATAGGAGACTTGGTCACCTGAGCTTTGACTTGCTTGCAAGGCTTAGTTCACTTGGCCTATTCCGAGGATTGCCCAAGTTGTCCATGGAGAAGGATCTTATTTGCCATTCTTGTAGACATGGGAAGATGGTTGCCGCTCCCCACCATCCAGTGACTCAGGTCATGACTAAGCGCCCTGGAGAGCTTTTAGATATGGATCTTGTTGGTCCGGCTCGGGTGAGCTTGGTTGAGGGGAAGTGGTATGTATTGGTTGTTGTTTACGATTTTTCGAGATATTCGTGGGTCTTCTTTTTGATTGAGAAGACTGAGACTTTCTCTTTTGCTCGCAATCTGATTTTGCGTCTTCAGAATGAGTTCCCTAAGAACTCAATGCGAGCTATTAGAAGTGATAATGGTTCCGAATTCAAGAATTCGGATTTTGAGAAGTTTTGTGATTCTTTGGGTTTAGAGCATCAATTTTCTTCTCCCTACACACCGCCAGAAAATGGTGTTGTAGAGAGGAAGAATCGGACCCTTGTTGAGATGGCCAGGACGATGCTCGATGAGCATAGGACTCCTAGGCGGTATTGGGTCGAAGCTATGAACACTGCATGCTATATTTCCAATCGCATTTTTCTCCGAGCTTTCTTGAAAAAGAATTCTTATGAGTTGCATTTTGGAAAACAACCCAGAGTGAGTTATTTTAGTGTTTTTGGTTGACATTGTTTATACTTAAGAAAGGCAACTTGGACAAGTTTGAGTCTCGTTCTTCTGATGGTATATTTTTGGGTTATGGTACTCATACTCGTGCATATCGTGTACTTAACCTTGATACTAACCGACTCATGGAGACATCTGATGTCACAATCGACGAGACCATGGTTTGTCCTTCTTCTAGATTTGAGCGTGCAGGTGATCACGAGGTTGGAGAGCCTCTCTTTGATGATGAGGACAAGGATGCTGAAGGCACTGGTGACCTAGCACCACCTCCACCTGCTGTGCCGATTGGATCGACTTCTACTACGACGACTCACGGCCCTAACCCCTCTTCGTCGACTACTTGGGGGCCGTGGGATCCGCCACCTCGGGCTGTACTTTTGTACCCGAGGAGGCACCAGCTGCTGTTGAGGGGGAGGTTTCTTTAGCTCGGGAGGCGCCACGACACATTCAGCGCCAACACCCGCCTCAACAGATGATCGGCAGCATCAACGAACGCGTCACTCGGTCAAGGTCACAACAAATCTCTCACTTTGCTCATTCTGCATTTGTTGCTGATTTTGAACCCCGAGATGTTGGACACGCTTTATCTGATCCAGATTGGGTAAATGTCATGCATGAGGAGTTAGAAAATTTTGAGAGAAATCGGGTTTGGGTTTTGGTTCCACCTCCTCCTAAGTGTCACCCTATTGGTACAAAATGGGTTTTCAAAAACAAACAAGGAGAGGATGGCCATATTGTGAGAAACAAGGCCAGACTTGTAGCCCAGGGGTATAGTCAGAAGGAGGAGATAGACTATGAGGAGACTTTTGCTCCTGTAGCTCGTTTGGAGGCAATTAGGATACTCTTGGCTTTTGCTGCATCCAAAGGGTTTAAACTTTTTCAAATGGATGTCAAGAGTGCCTTCTTAAATAGCTACATAGAAGAAGAGGTATATGTAAAACAACCCCCCAGTTTTGAAAATCCCAAGTTTCCAAACCATGTTTTTAAACTTCATAAAGCTTTATATGGTTTGAAACAAGCCCCTAGAGCCTGGTATGATAGGTTGAAAACTTTTTTGCTTGCTAAGGGTTTTAAAATGGGATGTGTGGATAAAACGCTTTTTCTCCTCAAGCAAGGCAATGACACTCTCTTGGTCCAGATTTACGTGGATGATATCATTTTCGGTGGTTCTTCTCATGCCTTGGTTGCCAAGTTTGCAGATCTTATGAGCAGGGAGTTTGAGATCAGCATGATGGGTGAGTTGACATTCTTTCTCCGGTTGCAAATTAAGCAATCCTGAGAAGGGACGTTTGTGCACCAAGGCAAGTATACCAAGGGCATCCTGAAGAAGTTCGATATGGGTGAGGCCAAGCCTCTTCCAACACCCATGTCGACCACGACGGCCCTAGATGCGGATAAGGATGGAGAAGCTGTGGACCAGAAGGAGTACCGGAGTATGATCGGATCGCTGTTGTACTTGACGGCGACACGCCTGGACATCCTGTTCGCCGTCTGTCTTTGCGCATGATTTCAGTCGTCGCCGCGCACCTCTCACCGTTAGGCAGTCAAGCGCATTATGAGGTACTTATGCTTCACTCCACAGTTTGGGATTAGGTACACAGTTCGATACTCATCATCAAAGTTCAAGCATGATTGACATGTATGAACCCACAACATGTAACAATCTAGATTAGAAATTAATCCGGCCATCATAATCGTGCAATCTATAAGAGATCTCATGAAAACAATGATTATTGGAGCATAGATAACCTTGTAAAGAAAGGCTGAACAAAATCAATCTAGATTGGGCAAAAGAGTGTTACAGAATTAACTAAAACATGCAACACATGATAACTTAATGAATCTATTAGATCTACCAAATCTAATAGAGCCGATAACTATCTCGCTTTTGCTAAACGTATCAATAAACACCTGCCGCACGGTATTTACTCATAAGCAAAGCATAAGCAAAGACTTCTTGAATATTAACAAAGGTCCGTCTCACGACCAATGGAAACAAACAAGACTACTTGCATCACATCTAAATCCACCGCATGATACTAGACATGATAACAAGGTTGTCGGGACTTACGGAGGTCGACGGATCGATGATTCCTCTCGAAGAACTCGACAACACGACAAAGGACTCGAAGATGGCACGGGGCCGATTTGTATTGATATGGTTGTGAACAGTTTTACAATGGCCAAGAGTTTATATTTATACCCTGTACGCAACACAAGTCCTAAGAGGACACGACTATGAAATATTAAAGGAAAATACAATATTTTTTCGGCCTTCGGCACCCTTCAGAATCTTCATTGCCTTAATTATCGCAATTTTGTTGCTCTATCGGCTCTTGCTTCCATCATTTCAACGGAAACCCCTTCTTTCTCAGAATAGTCGATCGCATAAGTAGTTGCTGAATCCTTGGAAATTAGCCGACCGTATGGACACTTGCCGAATGCCTCATACGCCCATCTCTCGCACACTGGCCTATCTGTCATCTCCTTGTGCATGCAAAAATCTGGTGTTAACAGGTTCTTCTCTTGTATCTTGGTCTTCTCGCAAGCAGTCTAGCGTCGCCCAGTCTACCACAGAGGCTGAGTATGTTGCTGCGGCTAGCTGCTATTCTCAATTGCTTTGGATGATGGCCACTTTGCGTGATTTTGGTCTGAGCTTTTCTCACGTTCCCTTGCTTTGTGACAGCACGAGTGCTATTAGCGTTGCTAAGAACCCCGTGCTGCATTCTAAGACCAAACACATTGATGTGCGCTTTCATTTTCTGCGAGACCACTGTGAGAAGGGTGATATCTACGTTTGCCATCTCGATACTCATCATCAATTGGCAGATATTTTCACCAAGCCTTTGAACCAATCAACTTTTGCTAGGTTGAGAGGTGAGCTTGGCGTGTGTTTCCCCTTTCAAATGGGGAAACATTTTTTGTATCATAGACTGACTCTTTTTCTTTCATTTTGTTTTCGCTTCTAATAAGTTAGTCTTTCCATTTCATCATGCATTTTTGCATTTCGAGCTTCATGTATATAATCTTTAGAATGTGACTATGCTTTATCTAGTATGCTCTGATGCTATATGATGATGCTTGTAGCTTATGTTCTTTCTGATCACTGATACATGTTGTGAGCTGAGCTATTTTATGAATGGTGAACTTGCTTAATGAGCTTTAAACTTGAAAATTGTTCACCATTGAGATATGCAACTAGCATGTGTAGAATGTGTTGAATTCTCTTGTGCTGTTCATATATGCTAGGTTGCTATGTCTCTAGTTCTGAGTCATTCACTTGCTTGGTATGTTCATAAACTGTTATAAAATTGAACCAAGATAAGTGAATTGGAAAGATCGAGATGGGATTGTTTGTCAGCACATCATGGTATCGAGACTATTTGTCATTGCACATTGAGTTAAACTTGAGTCGTGTAGTGTAAGATCGAAACCGTCGCTTTAAGCTTCTGATTCCTTCTACATAGGCTTAGCTCGGTTGAAAAGTTAGGAAATGACAAGCTCTCAACCTCTCGCAATCACATGTTGAATTTTGAACTTGTGTAATTTCACCGCTGCAACTCCGATTAAAATCTGAAATCACAAGTATATGTTTCATTCTGTAGCATGATGATTGAACTTTGCTAGGGGTAGTTCACCTTGTATACATGTTTAGCACTTGTTTGACTTCCTGTCTACACATGTTTAGTGCTATTTTGATGGTGAATACCTTCTTGCCTAAAACTACTCACTTTGCTCATATGTTCATATTTTGTATTTGGTGATCCGTTTGAGCCTTTGCTGGCATGTATGTTTATTGTTGAGACATCGGATCTTCACTTTGTAGAGCATCATTTCTTTATATCGACTATATTCCTGAAGCTGCTAACTTGCATTTTTGACTCATGTGCATTTTGGAAGGGAGAAATTTGCTTGATAGTGCATTATCAACTAAGGGGGAGAAATTCTTGCCAAATCATAAGGGGGAGAAATCATATCATATCCTAGCTGTGTGCACTATTGGAGGGGGAGTTGCTCGCTTGATGTATTTATGGAGTTTTTCAATTGGTATGGAGCGATTTTATGCTAGTTGTGTTGAGCCTCTATGCCTTTATCTTGAGGGACTAGCAGTTTTGCTTTGTGGATGTGTTTCTCAATTGGTATCGAGCTTTTCTGCTCTTCAGTTGGTATTCTTCAATTGGTATCGAGCTTTCTTGCTAGCGGTGTTGAGCCTGTTCTACCTCTTTTTGAGGGCTAGCTTTGCTTTGTTTGGTTGCATCGAGCCGTTGCCCATGTCTTTGGGGACCAAGTTGTCTTGCTCCTTCCACTTGACCTTCTTCGGCTTCGCTATGCTTTTGGGTCATTTGGTCGAGTTCTCCCTCCTTCTTCTTCCTTCTTCTATTCCATTATGATTTGTGTTGGTAGTTGACAATGCACTCATCAAGGGGGAGATTGCGGATACATGGGTGTATGCCGAGTCTTGAGTGATGAGTGATTGTCAACGGGTTTGATGCGCATGTTCTTTGGCTTGTGTTTGTGCAGGTGTCGAGCACGGATACAGTGATCGAAGGCAAGGTGAAGGTCAAGTAGAGACGTGTCGTGCCGATGGACCTTGAGTGGTGAAGGGCAGACGTGAGGCTTGGACTGAGGGACCGGTGGCCTGAGGATCAGATATTGTGGCTGACAGCCTGGGACAGCGACGAGCAGAGACTTGCGGGGCACAGTGTTGCTCGGGTCAAGGACCTGGGGACATGTGTCGGTGGACGGGGTGCACGGGCGGTGCATCCCTTCTACAGCGTCGGTTTGGTGGTTGAGCCACAGAAAAACCACCGGTGGATGGTTTCCAGGTTTGGGCCACAAAACCTGGGTGCTGCGGTTTTGCCGAGTTTGGGCCACAAAACTCGGGCTGAGGATGGTTTCCAGGTTTGGGCCTCAAAACCTCGGCGCTGGCAGGTTTCTGAGTTTGGGCCACAAAACTCAGGCGATGGTCGGCTGGTTTCCCGGTTTGGGCCTCAAAACCGGGGGTTTGTCGTGAAGACAGGTTTCCCGGTTTCGGCCACAAAACCGGGGGCGAGGTCCGTGAAAAGGACGAGCAGAGCGGAGGCGGCACGTGGTGGCAATCGGTGAGGTTGCGTCGAGGCAACGCTACCAGTTGTCTGGGCGTGGATGTCAGATCAGCATCTACTTCGAGTTGGTCCAGAATTACCCTAGGGTTTAGCTGGTTCGCTGTGTAATTAGTTAGGGGTAGAGTGGGAACTAGAATTATGATAAGTAGAGGGAGACACCCACCTCCCATCCTATCTCAGTCATTTGCTATTCTCCACTTAGGGTTTTCCTGCTCTACCAATCCCCTGCTGTAGCTACTGAGATCCGCAGAGAACCATACCTCTGTGTCCATGAGATTTTGAGGAAGTGAGACCGTAATCTCACTGTTGTAGCATGTGGTAGCCACACGGTTGCAAATTTGTGGCTGTGATTCACAATTGGGTGTTGTTCTTCGTGTTTTTCTTTTCTCCATGATTTTCTCGATGATCGATCTCTCTACTCGTTGCATCTTTTTCGTTTCCGTTTGAATCAACTTGTTCTTTACTGTGAGGAGATCACTTTCTCCGAAGGAATTCAACTCAAACATCACGAACAAGTAGATCGATCGGTTTTCCTTTTGGATCAACTTTTCTCCTCTTTCCTGTAGTTCTTCAATTCATCGATTTGAAGATAGGTTCGAGCCATGATCTCGTAGGAGTAGCTCACTATCCTTCTTGTGACTCTTCTCACCAAGTTTGAACCCTAGAGGTTTCTTTTGGGGTGAGATCGAGTCGAATCGGCAAACGAACGGGGGTCAGTCGGGTTCAACGGACGCTTGCATCGGGGTGACCGGACGCTCGGTCCAGAGTTCGGTCGTTGAAGGTTTGATCTGCTCGTTTTCTGTTGACTCGACCGGACGCTCTTCATCTCTTGACCTGACGCTCGTTTTACTCATGACCGGACGGACAACATGCACTGTTCATCGTGTGTGTTTTTGTCTGACCGGACGCTGAGGCTATGACCGGACGCTCAGTGACAGTGAGTCCGGTCACAAACAGAGAGCTCCCAAACCAGTTTTTCTCAGACCGGACGCGTCCGGTGGTCACTGACCGGACGCAGGTAGAGTCCGGTCAGGTGTGTTCCGCGCGTTTTCGTCCGCAGTTTGTTCGTGCGATCTCGGATTTGGTTTTGGGTTGTTGCCTTGGGTTTCTAGAGTCGTATAGTGTCCTGCTGTGCTTCTTGGAAGCATCCACCCTACAACTAGGGTCGTTGACTCTATTGAGCTCTAGGTTTGCTCTTGGGGTGATTCTCGGGATAGTGGCGACAAGTTTCTGAAAAGAAATTTGAAGCTCCCATTCACCCCCCTCTGGTCGCTTTCTGGTATCACTTTCAGTCCTTCAGAAATTTGACTCAAACCTCATGGACAAGTAGATCGAGTGGTTTTCATTTTGGATCGATTTTTCTTTCTCTTTTCATACCTAAACTTCTTTGATTCAGCGATTTGGAGATAGGTTCGAGCCATGATCTCCTAGGAGTAGCTCACTATTATCCTTGTGACTCCTCTCACCAAGTTTGAGCCCTAGAGGTTTAGTTTTGGGTGAGATCGAGTTGAATCGGTGAACGAACAGAGGAATCTCGGGGTGACCGGACTCAGCCTGTTCAACGACCAGACGCTCCCTGTGAGTCCGATCGTTGAAGGCCGAGCTACATAGTCTGTGCATTTTTTGACCAGACGCACTCGAGGTCACATGACCGTACGCGCAGCCAGTACTGTTCATCTGCTTCATGCTGTTGACCAGACGCTCGTAGGTTTGTGACCGGACGCTCCGTGCCGTGAGTCCGGTCCAACATAGAGAGCTCCCAAATCGCTCTCGAGCTGACCGGACGCGTCTGATCCAATCGGATCGAACGCTCATCAGAGTCCGATTAGTGCAGAATTGCACGCTTTTTGTCCGCGACTTGTTTATCTGACTTCCGATTTCGTCTCGGGTTTTTGCGTTGGGTTTCTAGAGTTGTATAGTGTCTCGCAGTGCTTCTCGGAAGCATCCACCCTACATCTAGGGTCGTGGACACTATCAAGCTCTAGGGTTGGCACTCGGGGTTGATTTTAGGGACAGTAGCAATAAGTTTCTGAAAAGAAATTTGAAGCTCCCATTCACCCCCTCTGGTCCTTCAATTGGTATCGGAGCGGGTTAAGGATCTTCCACCTTAGCCGGTTCCAGATCCACAGAAGGCGACATGGATCGCGGCATGGGCAAACCGCCGTTTTTCGATGGGACGAACTATGCATATTGGAAGATACGCATGTCGGCCTATCTTCAGAGCATGGGTGCCTCGATTTTGGACATTTGCAACTCTGCTAATTACGTGGTCTTGGCTGCTCGTGTTACTCAACAACAGATCGATGAGCACGATGCCAATAGTCGGGCCCATAATTCTCTTTTCACCTGTTTGATCATGTCTGAGTTTGATCGTGTCTCTCACCTCACCAAGGCTCAGGAGATTTGGGTGACTCTCATGCGTTTTCATGAGGGAACCACTCAAGTGAAAACCCATCTCTACGAGTCGCACAAGCGTGAGTATGAGAACTTCCGACACATGCCTGGCGAGAGCATAGAAAGTTTATTCGCTCGCTTTCAGGTGATTGTCAACAGGATGAGAGCTAACAGAGAGCTTTTGTCGTACGATGATCATGAGAGAGCTCTCAAGCTTCTTCACACTCTTGATGGGTCGGTGTGGGACTCAAAAGTTTAGGCGATCATAGAATCGCCTAACTATGAGACTCTCACTTGCGACCAACTCTTCAGTAAGCTCAAGTCCAGTGAGATTGATGCCATGGCGAGGGCTTCTTATGAAAATCCTTCTGGCTCGTCAATGGCTTTGGTTTCTAGCTCTTCTGCTAACCCCTCTGGAGGCTTTGCATTGTCTTCTCTTCTTTTTGTCATAGAGGAGCAACTGGATTTCATGGGGGACGATGACTTGGCTCTGCTTGCCAACCGGTTCTCGCGGTTCCACAACAACCGCATGAACCGTTGCCACGGAGGAAGTCGAGCTGGATGCTACTGAAGGACCGAGAATGCAATAGCAAGGCGACCAGAGGGGGGGTGAATGGGAGCTCAAAAATTTCTCTTGAAACTTCGGCCTTTGTCCCACAAATCAACCCCAAAAGCTTCGATCGAAACCGTGATGCCCACGACCCTAGGAAGAGGGTGGATGATCCCTAGGATCACAGCGAGGCACCACAAAGCGATAGCAAACCAAACGCCAAAACCACTGGCACAAGTTCGACCCCTAAAAACTGAGTCCCAAACGTAGATTGAAGGCTACGTTGGGAAATCCCCAAATACCGATGCTAACAAGTAGGAAAGATACTTAGAGAGGTTCCTAGGTGAACTAAAAGGCCAACCGAGAAGTCCGGAATCCAAGCGGAGAAGTCAGGAGAGCAAACGCACTAAGGCTCAGCCTACAGACGATTCCCGGACTTGTCGCCAGTACAGTCCCGGACTGTCCGGCTCAACCGCGGACTATCCGCGGGGGGATGGCTGACTGTCCGCTGGCAAAAAACCCCAAAACAGCACTGCTGCTGAACCTCCCTGGTCGGCTCGCAGACTGTCCGCGACCGACTACGGCGGACTGTCCGCGAGTGCCCAGTGAGGGCGATTTTGGTCGCCCTCAACTCAAATCTTCCCAAATCCGATTCAAATCAAAATCCTTTGATCCCAAACTTGGAGAAGATGATCACGAGGTAGTTGGGAGACTATCCCCAAGAAATCATCCGCTCAAATCAACTCAAACACCGGGAATCCGAGAGGGAAGGAGTATGAACCGAAAAAGCGCCACGAAAACGAAATCAACCCGATCTACATGTTCGTGAGGAGTTAGATGAATTCCTTCAGTGGAAATGATCTCCTCACTGTAAAGAACAAGTTGATTCAAACGAATTTCGAAAAGACGCAGTAGAGAGGGAGAACGAGTGACGGGAAAATCGCAGAGAAATGAAGAACGCAAAGAACACGAACAAAACGCGAATCAACACATCGATCTGCAACCGTGTGGCTACCACACGCTACAACAGTGAGATTATGGTCTCACTTCCTCAAAATCTCTAGTACACAGAGGTATGGTTCTCTGCGGATCTCAGTTGCTACAGCAGGGGATTGGGAGAGCAGAAAAACCTAGAAGGAAAAGAGCAAATGACTGAGATAGGATGGGAGGTGGGTGTCTCCCTCTACTTATCCTAATTCTAGTTCCCACTCTACCCTTAACTAATTACAGAGCGAACCAGCTAAACCCTAGGGTTATTCTGGACCAACTCGAAGATAGTTGTGATCCGACAGCCACGCCCGCACAATTGGTAGCGTTGCCTCGACGCAACCACACCGATTGCCGCCACGTGCCGCCACCGCTCTGCTTGTCCTTTTCCCAGACTTCGCCCCCCGGTTTTGTGGCCCAAATCGGGAAACAAGCCTTCACAGCCAACCCCCGGTTTTGAGGCCCAAACCGGGAAACCAGCCGTACATCGCCTGAGTTTTGTGGCCCAAACTCAGAAACCCGCAGCGCCCAGGTTTTGAGGCCCAAACCTGGAAACCATCCTCAGCCCGAGTTTTGTTGCCCAAACTCGGAAACCATCAGCACCCAGGTTTTGAGGCCCAAACCTGGAAACCGTCCACTCGGTGGTTTTTCTGTGGCTCAACCACCAAACCGAGCCGTAGAGGGGATGTGTGACACCCTAGTGTCAAGCACTGCATTAGGAACTACATTAGCTACTAAAGAGCATAAGTAATGCATTGCATCATTTCATGTGCATGAAAGTGCTTTTGGCTTTTGCTTGTTTAAATAGATTTTTTTGTTTCTTTTGAACTTGGTTGTTTGAGTGACTTTCTGACTTGGAAAATAGTTTCTTAAAATAAAGAATATTGAATAAAATGTTTTTCTTGTTGACATCTTGACCTTGTTCAAAATAGTTTATCAAATAAAAAGGAGGAAAACAAAATGGTTGAAGTCTCAAAAATTGGCATTATTTATGTGGAGGTTCTAAAAATGGTTTTCGGTAAAAGTGTCTTATATAAAAGTTGTAGAGAAAATTATTTTGAGCAACTTTTATTTTTGGGTCAAAGCCTAGTTGGGAGTTTTTGAAACTGTTTTCAATGGTCAAAGTTTGAAAAGTTTTTGGGAAAAAAGAAAAAGGAAAATCTTTTTCCTTCCCGCGCCACTTCCGGCCCAACTGGCCTTTCGGCCCGCCTTGCACACGCGCCGGCCCACGCTCACCCGCGCTCGCCGCGCCGAACGCCGGCCGGAGCGCCGCGTGGCGGCCAGCCTCTGCCCCGAATCCGCCCCGACCACTCCTCTCGCGATCGCTTCCGTGTTCGAGCGCGCAAGATCGCTCCCGCCCTCTCCGCGCACGCCTCGCCTGCTGAGCCCCCTCGCTGGCCGCGCCCCGCCTCTCGCTGCTCGCCGCACTAGGCCCTGCCACTACGGCCCGTCCGGCCACGCCCGAGGGCAAAGACCCGCGCACCGCCCCCTCTCTCTCTCCCGCTCTCCATTCGCACCAGCCGCTCCCACCAGCTCTCCCCTCCTTCCGCGAACGCAAGCCGAGAGCACTGCTCGCCTTCGCCGTCGCACGCCACCGTGAAAACGCCCCACCGCGTTCCAGCCCTCACTGAGCCACCGTCGGCCGATTAACTCCGACCACCACTCCGCCATCATCTAGACCACACGGTGCTCCCGCTTTCACCTTCGCCGGAGCCCCACCACCGCCGGAACGAGGAGTGCCACCTCTCGGCCGCCGTCGACGACCGGGAGTGCAAGCCGTTGTTCCACACCACCCGAACCTTCGCCAAGCCCCATCTTCCTCGTCGAGCCCCGTCACTTCAAAGCAAGGTGAGAACACCCATCCGTCGCAACGCTACCGTTCCCCACCGTTCTCTCTCACCCGGCCGAGCGCCATGGGCGCCGCCGTGACCTCCGCTCGCGGCCAAGCTCCTCTGGAGCCTTTCAAGCCAAACCAACCCCCAGTCTCACTCCCGAGGGTCCCCTTAAGCTTTTGCCTCCACCAATTTCACCGGCGACCGCCGGAAACGGCCAAGCCGAGCACCGCCGCCGCCGCCGTCCACCATGGCTCGTCGCCGGCGAGCTACGGTCGCGCGCTGGCCAAACCGACCGCACCACCCGATTCGCCTCGTCAAGGGGAACACAGCGAGCCTAGCCTCGCCGCTGGCGACCTCACCGTCGGCGAGCATCGGGCGGTCAACCCCGTCCCCTGCTTTTCGTTCACTGACCAGTGGACCCCGTTGACCACGCGGCCCCACACGTCAGCCACCCAGGGCCTATGGACCAGGTCTATGCAAGTTGAGCCGGGAGATTCAAATGATTTTCCTTTTTGTTTTATTTTCCAGAAACGCTTGTTATTTTTGTGTAGCACGTTTTAAAAGTCCAAATGAAGTGCTTTCAGTTTTGTTAGTTTGTTTATGAGTAGATCTATCATGGAAAAATATGAAAGTATTTTTGGTGAAAGTTGATTTTACTTTTTTTATTTAATTCAGTTTATGTGCTTTTGTTTGGATAAATGGTTATATATGTTTTCTGGTCAAGTTAATTCATGGAAAATTTTGTGTAGGTTTATTATCATGTTATGTACCTGTGAAAATTATATAAGGCACTATTTATGTCGAAAAAGTTTCTGTCATGGTTTAAAGTCCTTTTTAGCTGTTTTCTTGGAATAAGTGTTAAGGTGTTTTATAGGTCAAAATAAATTATGGGAAAATTCATACAGTCTCTGTGTATGATGTTTTAGTTAGGAAAAATGTAAGCATGGTTGGTCATGTGAAGAAAAATGAAGTTGCTTTATAAATATATTTTTCTATGTTTTTCTTAAGAAATTCATGTAGGATATAATATAATGTTTCTGTTCATGGAACTTTCTTGATAAATATGAAATATGGAGTAGAATCTGGGAAAAATATGAAACTGAGTTTAGCACCCTTTCCCAGTAGGGTTGTAGTTCAATGGGGTTAATTTGGAATAGATTTGTTTATTTTGTGTAGGGCGATATATTTATATTTTGGCAGTACACTTCCTGCAGTAGAGTCTTTATGTGTAGATGAAGCAAGAAAAATTATGAAACCTGCTGTGTGATACTTTTTCAGAGAACAGTTAGTTCAAAGCACCTTTTGAGCAGTTTATTTCATCTTTTTGTGGCCGCTGTTCTGTAATTGATCTCTTGCTGAAAAATTGTCAGTGAAGTCCAGTTTGTGTCAATGTCTTTCTGCAATTTTTGTGGATTTTTCTGAGTTCAGAAAATTGCACTTGCAGTTCAGCCCTGAGTTTCTTTTGGAATATTAAATAAGAAATAGATGAAATAATGGATTTTATTTTATGAGATAAATAGGTATTTACCTCAATGTCAAAAGTGGTTCAACAAGTTGGCTTTGTTGGTTTGCAAGAAGCATTGCTTTTCATACCGCCACATCTCGCACCCACATTATTTATTTATTTATTTATTATTTACCGCATGCAATAGGATCGACACACCCGGAGCCCGACCAGGAGCAAGAAGCAAGCGTCGAGCAGGAGATCCCAGAACATCATCAAGCAGAGGAAGTCGACCCCGCGGCAGACACTAACTTGCCCGAGTGCCCCTCCCACGAGGCCTCGGTCTTCGCTCAAGGCAAGCCCCGGAGCATTCTAAGTCTCCCAGTATTTACAATTAAATTACTTGAGTCATTTTAACTTGTGATGCATTAGGTTAGGAGTTGATTGAATCCTACTTGCTGCATTACCATTCCTTGATTATTGATTAATATCTGCCCTGTTATCCTATTTTTATTTATTAATATAGAATTGCTTAGTCTGCTAAATAAAAGTAGTAGTTAAGGATGTTCCCGTAATACCCCTGGTGGGTATTCACCGGATCACGGTTGGCTATATTTGCTATCGTGGAAAAGAACCTGAGTAGTAATGAAATACAGTCAACTGGAAGGCAAGGCACAAGTTTGGAAACTTGGGGCAGTCCGTCCGGTGGATCGTGTAGGTTTGTATCGATGTTGGCCCTCGTTCATTCTTGAACGCGCCCTTTTACTTAGGGATATGTCAGTGCTGTAATCATCGACCCCAAAGCCGGTTAGAAGCTGTTCGGGCCGGTCTCAACCCGTGTCGCACCCTCTAGTATGGAAATGCAATCTGCCACGAGAGGCCATCGTCAGGTTCCAATTGGGCGGTCCGTGCTGTGAGCCGCGACGATTACCACCACGAACAAGCGTCGATCGGTTGCCCAATGCATGGACCCGACGGGAAAAGTGTGGGCAGGTATGAAAGGTCTTTCACGAGCTGGTTTGGAATTCGATTCGAGTCGCCGTCTCCCCCGGTTAGTGGGAAACTATGGCAAGCTTCACCACAATACAACTCCATGTGATGTTTAAAAGGTTCAACTAAAATGTGGATAAGTCAACTGGATATGGTTATATTATTGTTTGTTAGACTCAAGTGTGTGTTATAGTTCAGGTGCAAACCTAGAATAAGGAATAGGTCTAAAAAGTGATAGCTCATCAATATCATTAATTACTCACTTATCTGAATTGAGCTTTCCGCAACTAAAAATCCCAGCTCCACCAAAAAGGCCTTGCATACCCTTGGTGTCATTATTTTCTGTTGGACGGGTAAGTCTAGCTGAGTACTTTCTCGTACTCCGGGTTTATCCCGTTTGTTGCAGATGGCCAGGTGTACTATGGCTATTGTAAGCACTGCCTCTACCCAGTGGAAGGTGATGAGGAGTAGGCCCAGGGCAGGGTCGTCCAGAAGCTTCCCTTTTTCTTTTGTTGGTCTGAGACTACTGATGACACATTACTTAAAAAGGGAAGAGTGAGTTGTGTTGAGTTGGAGTTATCAAACAAGGTTTTATTTGGACCACATGTGTGGTGGTCGTGTTTCAAAACTTATTTAAGCTTCTGCACTTTAATTTCAGTATTGTAATAACTCGATTTTAAATTCGCACTCTGATATTTAAAAATCCGATTTCGTTTATCTGTGTTGTATCCTTTCGAATGTAATACTTGAACGATGCGATCCTGTATATTGTATGATGTTGAAATCCTTCGAGATTTCCGGACTACCGGGGTTATATGGCTTCAAGTGCGGGTCGATGTCAGACGTAATTGACTAAGACGGTCCTTATAATCAGGACGGTTCCGCGACAGCTGGTATCGGAGCATGGTTCAAGTTATTGCATCCGCAAGGAGCTATTTCCGAACTAAAATGGGTATTTCAAAACTATTTTCAAAACTATTTTCGATTACTAAGTGTGCCCAGTCTCATCCTTAAGCCTATACTAGGAATCAGGTGGCTTAACTGCTAACAGGGTTCAGGGTTTTGCTTCATGCTGGATCTTTATTTGCTGGTCCATTCTCGGGAAAAAGAGAATGCGTCAATCGTGAAAACATGCATAAAATGATTTTGTGAGATATGAGAGCATGACCGTCCAATCGTCGGTCTAGGTGAGAGTTCTTATACCAAGTATGTGCGAGCTCCACGCGGACACATACGAGGGTATCAATGTTTTGAGGGTGTTTTCTCTTTGGTGCATACTGTTTAGTGTTGGCTTCTATGCATTTTGCGCATATTAGCCAATACTCAGTTGTTTTACCATTGGGAATTGCTTTGGGCTGAAATGAATCTTCTGCAGGTACACTAACTATGCGATCGAGTAGAACGTGTAGATAACGCATGAGAGATCGTTCTTGCCACCGACTAGAACGTTATGACTTACGAGTCATGTTAGTGAGTGAGAACGTAAGTACGATCATGCTTCATGTTTAAATTCTTGCATTTACATTACCTCCCCTTAATTAAAAGTTGTCTCCTTTATATAAAAATTTGCCAACTTAATATCCGTCTCACGAGAGTTCGAAACCCTTTTGTTTCTACAGATGGCCCGGACTAAGCTGACTGATCGCAAGGCCACCGGAGGAAGAGGAGTTCCGCGTCACCGCTTGGCCACCAAGCTGATCCAGAAGATATTCTTGACCTACTTCGGGTTGCCGACTATCCTTTGGAGGATTCTGCAGGCCGTGGGCTATGAGGAGGGACAGGAGCCCAGGTACTCGTGGCAGAAGGAGATCTACGGGCAGGATTCGTTGGTCATGGTGGAGATCAAAGTCAAAGCTTTGCCTGCAAAGCCTCACTGGACAGGATGGACAGAGATCACCAGAGGCACTTGTGCCAAGGATGGAGCTAACAGGGCAGCATACCTGATGCTGAAGGACATCATCGCCCGTTTTCCCGCTGACCTAGCTAGTGCTATGGTAGGAGTGTTCCCCCGTGGATCACTTTTTCCATTGCGCAGGAAGCAGACTTTGGAGTCAGTCTTGACAGGGAGCCCAGAGGAGAGGTTCTACTGCGAGACGCCTGCGATGAGCGCCACCGGAGCTTTGTTAGGTGTATGTGAGAGTTTGGAGCACACTCTCGAGAGCGTGTCCTTCACCCTCACAGCCACCTACCAGAGCAAGAGGAAGCGACAGGAAGAGTTTGACGCTGAGGTAGCTCATCTTCAGGAGAGGATACAGCAAGTCACTCTCGAGCGTGACGACGCCCGTGCTACCACAGGTCTAGAGACCACCGCCAGGACCATCGCCGAGCAGATGTACCTGACTACCGCTCTTCAGAGGGATGAGGCCCGCACCACACTCGACCAGCTCAGAGAGGGAGCTCACCTCTTGATACAGCAGATCCATGGTCAGCAGGCCTATATCGACCAGCTCCACGAGGCAGTCCATCAGATGCACCACGCCGCACAGGAGGCCGCAGCCCCAGCAGCTGCCGAGGTTCCCGCAGCCGAGGCCTAGGATCCCCAGGATGGAGAAGTCCTTGGTCCCGACGTTCCCCCGGAGGAGGATCACGCTGACCAGCCGATGTTCGACGCCGACGCAGAGGACGCCGCATCCGCCGCTGGAGACGCCTGAGCGCTAGTTTCGCGGGAGTCATTTCTTTTGTATAGCTTGAGCACGCTCGCTGATGTTGTAACACCCAAACATGTGTTGGTTTTATGTTTAAAGATGTATGATGGCATGTATGGTTTTGGACAAAGTCTAGACTTCGATCTGGCATCTTATATGGAAATCCGTTGTTTGCATGTCTAATTTCGAGCACTTATTCTGTGATGTTTTATGGGAATGAATAATTATACATGGTCGTGTGCTAAATTTTAAATTATGTACAGCGCAGTATTTATTCATGATCAATGTAACATCACCTAATCACTGCTTATTAATGGGATATGCAGATGTCGGCACACACTCGCAGCCAACGTGGACAGGGGGCAGGACAGGGGGAGAACTTGCCACCTCCCCCACCGCCGCCGATGACGCCGGAAGCGTTTTTCGGCCAGTTCTTGGGCAGCCAAAGGAACATGGAAGAGATGCAGAGGCACATGGAGGCCACCCTTCGAAACATCGCTAACAACATCGCGCAACAGCATCAGCAGCGCTAAGGCCCGGAGCCCAACCAGTACAGCTCCTACCGTGACTTCTTGGACACCCGTCCCCCGGTGTTCATGGAAGCCACCGAACCGCTTGAGGCTGATGAGTGGCTCAACTCCATCACCCAGAAGTTTCGTCTGCTTCGTCTGACGGAAGAGCTCAAGGCGGAGTACGCCGCCCACATGTTGGAAGGACCCACAGGTTTGTGGTGGGCCCAGTACCGTGCATCCTTGCCTGCAAATGTACGTGTCACTTGGGATCAGTTCTCGACTGCTATGCGCAACCACTACATCCCCAGTGGTCTGATGGAAATGAAGATTGCAGAGTTCATGAGGCTATCTCAGGGAACCAAGTCTATGTCCGAGTATGTGCACAGCTTCAACAACCTAGCTCGCTACGCTCCAGACTTTGTCAACACTGAGGCCAAGAAGATCGCAAGCTTCAAACGTGGCATGAGTGCCGCCATGCTTTCAAAAATGGGCAACAGTCATCGCACTACCTTCAGTGACTTCGTCAGTGACTGCCTAAATCAAGAGGCCAATGACAGCAGGCTGGCGACAGAGACCCATCGCAGTGCGAACGAAGGAGGTTCGTCTCAACAGAGAACCCCTTTCGGAGCACGCGCCCCGTATCGCCCGCCAGTGGCTGGAGCAAGGTTCCGACCCCCGCAGAGGAAGATCACCACCAACCGTCCTCGTCCCGGTTTTCAAAAGCCCTACACCGCTCCTTTGATGCAGAACAAGGCTAAGGCAGGAAGTGCAGGAGGTTCCAAGACCCCATATGTGATTGGACCGTGCTACAACTGTGGTCAGACTGGACATCTGTCACGTCAGTGCCCTCGCCCAAAGAAGCAATACACCCAGCCTCCACCTCGCGTAGGTCATGTGCATTATACTACCGTGGAAGAAGTGCCTGAAGGAGAGCCTGTCACCGCTGGTACGTTTCTTGTTAATCAATACCCCGCAGTTGTGTTGTTTGATTCTGGAGCATCGCATTCCTTCATAAGTGAGAACTTTGCTATAAGAAGTAATCTTGAGTTTGTAGAGTTAGATCGGGGATATCAGATATGTTCCGCCAGAGCTGTTCTCTCCGTGCGTAAAATGGCTGAAGGAGTGGAAATGACTTTTGGGGATAAGAAGGCCATAGTGGATCCCATCGTAATCCCTGGTCTGGGTTTGGATGTGATCTTGGGTATGGGTTGGATGAAACTCTGGAAGGTCAACCTTGATGTCGCAGAGCGAGTAGTTTCTATGGTTAGCCCTCGCAGTGGTTCAACCATTCGGTTTAAGTTACCCCGAAACCCCCATGAGATCGGAGTGTTGTTCAATATCACGGCAAAGCAGATAGCCGAGATCCCGATAGTATGTGAGTTTCCAGATGTCTTTCCTGATGAGTTGCCAGGACTACCGCCAGATAGGGATGTGGAGTTTGCTATAGAGTTAGTCCCTGGAACGACACCCATATCTCGAAGGCCGTATAGGATGCCCGCTAACGAGCTAGCGGAACTCAAGGTTCAGTTGCAAGAGCTTTTGGATAAAGGCTTGATACGCCCTAGTTCGTCACCGTGGGGATGTCCCGCCATCTTCGTAAAGAAGAAGGATAAAACTTTAAGGATGTGTGTGGACTACAGGCCGCTTAATGCAGTAACTATAAAGAACAAGTATCCCTTACCCCAAATCGACGTCTTGTTTGATCAGTTATCAAAGGCAAAAGTGTTCTCCAAGATCGATTTGAGGTCAGGTTACCATCAGATTAAGATCAGAAGAGAGGATATACCAAAACAGCTTTCTCCACCAGATATGGACTTTATGAGTATCTAGTTATGTCCTTCGGATTAACCAATGCACCGGCACATTTCATGTACCTGATGAATTCGGTCTTCATGCCCGACTTGGATAAGTTTGTTGTGGTGTTCATCGATGATATCTTGGTCTACTCTAAGAATGAAGAGGATCATGCTGAACATCTTCGAGTCGTCTTAGCTCGACTTCGAGAGCACAAGTTGTATGCTAAGTTTAGCAAGTGTGAATTTTGGTTAAGAAAGGTACCTTTTCTTGGTCACGTCCTTTCAGAGGAAGGAATTTCTGTGGATCCCACGAAGGTACAGGAAGTTATGGATTGGCAAGCACCCACTACCGTACATGAGGTACGCAGCTTTCTAGGATTGGCCGGATACTACCGTCGGTTCATTCCGGATTTCTCAAGGATTGCAAAGCCTATGACTCGTCTAACTCAGAAAAACAAGAAGTTTTAATGGACTCCAAAGTGTGAGGCAGCTTTTCGCACCCTGCGAACTTTGTTGACTTCGGCACCAGTTTTGGCACAACCAGATTTGGAGGAACCTTTTGATGTGTTTTGTGACGCATCCAAGATCGGACTTGGATGTGTACTCATGCAGAATGGAAGAGTTATCGCCTATGCTTCCCGCCAGTTGAGACCGCATGAAGAGAATTACCCCACTCATGACTTGGAATTAGCAGCCGCCGTACATGCACTCAAGATATGGAGGCATTATCTTATGGGTAACCTATGTCATATATACACAGATCACAAAAGTTTGAAATATATCTTCACCCAGCCAGAGTTGAATATGAGGCAGAGAAGATGGTTAGAGTTGATTAAGGATTACAACCTGGAAGTGCATTATCACCCCGGAAAAGCGAATGTTGTAGCAGATGCCTTAAGTCGCAAGACTCATTGCAACGCTCTACGACCACTTTTGGAAGATGGATTCAACCTTATACACCCCGTTATGCTGAATAATATCACTCTTCAGTGCACCTTAGAAAGTGACATCATCGAAGGACAAAAGACCGATGAAGAGATCTGTTAGATTAAGAAGAGGTTGGAAACTGATAGTTCTTTGAACTTCAGAACCGATGAACAGGGAATTCTGTGGTATAATTAGAGGTTGGTTGTTCCTAAGGATACGGAGCTGAAAGAAAGAATTCTAAATGAAGCTCATAATTCAAAGTTGTCTATCCATCCAGGAAGTAGTAAGATGTACCAATATCTGAGAACCAGGTATTGGTGGTTTAGGATGAAGAAAGAAGTAGCAGCTCATGTTGCAAGATGTGATACTTGCTGCAGGATAAAGGCCATACACCTAAGACCTGCCGAATTGTTACAACCGTTGTCCATCCCAGATTAGAAGTGGGAAGAGATTAGTATGGATTTCATCACAGGTCTTCCCACCACTCAAAAAGGAAACGATTCTATCTGGGTTATCGTGGATCGGTTATCTAAAGTGGCTCACTTCATACCAGTTAAGACTACCCACCGACCGCATCAGTTTGTAGACTTGTACATTCAGAACATCTTGAAGTTACATGGAGTTCCAAAAAGGATTGTCTCTGATAGAGGACCCCAGTTCATAGCGCGTTTTTGGGAACACTTGCACAAGGAACTAGGGACCAAGCTGGTAAGAAGTTCCGCTTATCATCCCCAAACCGCAGGACAGACAGAAAGAGTGAATCAAATTCTGGAGGATATCCTCAGAGCTTGTGTTTTATCCTCCGGATAGTCATGCGAAAAGTGATTACCCCTCGCCGAGTTCTCTTATAACAATAGCTACCAGGAAAGTATAAAGATGGCACCTTTTGAGGTTTTGTATGGACGAAGATGAAGAACCCCGGTAAATGGGGTTGAATCAGGAGATCAAAAATTTTATGGGTCAGATTATGTAAAGGATGCTGAGGAGATTGTGCAAATCGTACAACAACATATCCAGGCAGCACAGTCCCGACTGAAAAGCTACGCTGATACACGAAGGAGACCCCTGGAATTTCAAGTAGGAGATTATGTTTATCTCAAGGTCTCACCTATGAGAAAGGTCCAACGCTTTGGAATTAAGAAGTTAGCACCTCGATACATGGGACCATATCAGATCGTGGCTCAAAAGGGAGAAGTAGCCTATGAAGTACAGTTACCCCCAGAGATGAGCGCAGTCTTTCCTGTGTTTCATGTATCTCAGTTAAAGAAGTGTCTTCGAGTTCCAGAACGGGAAGAAGTTCAGATCCCGGATGTCTCCATCAGATCAAATCTAGAATACTATGAACAACCTCAAGAGATATTGGATACCAAGACTCGAGAGACTCGAAACCAAACAGTGAAGACTTACAAGATTCTCTGGAGCAATCACGGACCCAACGATGCAACTTGGGAAACCGAGGAATACTTACGTGTAAACTATCCCACTTTTGTTAAGAATTGGTACGTAACTCAAATCTCGGGATGAGATTTCTTTAAGGGGGGAAGGGTTGTGACACCCTAGTGTCAAGCACTGCATTAGGAACTACATTAGCTACTAAAGAGCATAAGTAATGCATTGCATTATTTCATGTGCATGAAAGTGCTTTTGGCTTTTGCTTGTTTAAATAGATTTTTGGTTTCTTTTGAACTTGGTTGTTTGAGTGACTTTCTGACTTGGCAAATAGTTTCTTAAAATAAAGAATATTGAATAAAATGTTTTTCTGGTTGACATCTTGACCTAGTTCAAAATAGTTTATCAAATAAAAAGGAGGAAAACAAAATGGTTTAAGTCTCAAAAATTGGCTTTATTTATGTGGAGGTTGTAAAAATGGTTTTCGGAAAGAGTGTCTTATATGAAAGTTGTAGAGAAAATTATTTTGAGCAACTTTTATTTTTGGGTCAAAGCCTAGTTGGGAGTTTTTGAAACTGTTTTGAATGGTCAAATTTTGAAAAGTTTTTGGGAAAAAAGAAAAAGGAAAATCTTTTTCCTTCCCGCGCCACTTCCGGCCCAACTGGCCTTTCGGCCCGCCTTGCACGTGCGCCGGCCCACGCTCGCCCGCGCTCGCCGCGCCTGCGCCGCTCCCGCGCCGTACGCCGGCCGGAGCGCCGTGTGGCGGCGAGCCTCTGCCCCAAATCCGCCCCGACCACTCCTCTCGCGATCGCTTCCGTGTTCGAGCGCACAAGATCGCTCTCGCCCTCTCCGCGCACGCCTCGCCTGCCGAGCCCCCTCGCTGGCCGCGCCCCGCCTCTCACCGCTCGCCGCACCGGGCCCCGCCACTACGGCCCTTCCGGCCACGCCCGAGGGCAAAGACCCGCGCACCGCCCCCTCTCTCTCTCCCGCTCTCCATTCGCACCAGCCGCTCCCACCAGCTCTCCCCTCCTTCCGCAAACTCAAGCCGAGAGCACTGCTCGCCTTCGCCGTCGCACGCCACCGTGAAAACGCCCCACCGCGTTTGTAACACCCCTGGTGTTTAATTAATTAAAAATAAATTAGAAAATGACCAAAACCCTAGATGGAGGAAAATTCTAGCCAGATGTTTGTTGCATTCATGCCGTCGCATAATTTTTATTGGGTGAAAAAGAATTTTATCAAACCCGTTTACGACGAATCGGTTTTATTCTATTTAGAAATTAAATAAAGGGTTTGTGAAATTTTACCAAATCAAACTCAAGAATTTATATTCAAAACCTAGGGAAAATGTTTTTGAAACTTTGTGAACTGTTTTGATTTCAAATGGTTTTGATTTTGAATTTTGAAAAGGATTTGGAAAAAATATAAAATGAAAAAGGCATAAGGGCTCCCTCTCCCTCAACCCACCCATCCGGCCCAACACCCACTCTCCCCTCACCCCGGGCCCGCGCCACTCCCTCCTCTCTCGCTCGGCCCGTGGCCTCTCCACCCCGGCGGCCCGGCGCACACTTCTGGCCCAGCTCGCACCTCCCACCGCACAGCTCGCGAACCCCTCCCCCTCCGCACAGTCGGCCCAGCGCACCGCACCCCGCCTCCCTCCCACTCAGTCCGGCCCATCCCAGGCGAAACCGGCGGCCCACTCCTCTTTTCCTCACCGCGAGCGCGCGCCCGCCTCCCTGCCTCGCCGCCAGATGGGCCCCGCCCGCTAGTCCGTCTTCCCCAAACCACCTTCTCCGCCCTTTGTGCGGTGCCACCCTCCCCTCCGTCTGCCGAACGGCAGCTAGAGCCCGCCGCCACCCCCGTCCTCATCTCCACGTCCCTTCCGGATCCAGCCGTAGCAAAAGATCGCGGCGCCACCCTTCTCCGCTCGGCCTACAAGAAGCCCTGCCGTGCCCTAGCTCCATTCCCTCTTTCTCCCGAGAACACCACCACCACCCCGCCATTGTCGAGCTCCGCTCGAAGCTCTCCACCGTACCAGGAAGACACCACTGACCCCCTCCGCTCTCCACCGAAGTCTCCGAAGCGCACCGCGACCCGGAGCTGCATCCCCGCTGCGAAACCGATCCAGGACGTGGCTGCGTCTACTCCGCCGAGTCTTCGACCGCATCCACCGCGGCTCCCTCTTCTCCGATCGCACCGAGGACACGAACCCCGTCGTCGATACCGCTGTGAGCTCCGTTTCGCCCCCCCCCCCCCCCGTACCTCCCCTGGTCACTACTAGATCCTAGGCCCTTTTGCCAAGCACGCCGGCGAGCTTCTCGGCGGAGCCCATGGCGCGCGGCCGCACACGGCACGGGCACCGCCGCTCTGTACCCCTCCTCCAGTACACACTCACCGGAGCCGTCCGATCTGGTATCGACGGCCAAGATTAGAAGATTTCCCCGAAGGGGTACGCACCGCGTCCACGCACCGTGGACCCGTGCCCCGCTGGCCACGCCAGCGCTCGCACAGCCGCGTGGTGCACCGCACCTATCACCGCGCGACACGCGGCGCCACGCCAGCGCTCGGTCAGCCCAGCGCCGACGGCGCTGGCCACTTTGCAGAAAACCCCCCCAACTTCTTTGAAATCAACCCACCGTCCACTGCTCCTATTCATTGAGTCTGTGTTTTCTTTCGATTCGCAACCTGTGGTTTCCTGTAAGTGAGGCGCGGTCCCTCGGTCCATCACACCTACACCACGAGCCAAGTCCACCGTTTTTCCACCCTCGCGTCCACCGAACAGTGGTGCACCGCAACCAGTGGCGCTGCGCCACGTGTCACCATGACGGCGAACGTGCCAACCAGCCGGCGCATTTTGCAAATGAACCCCCGACCTTTTGCCAAATCAACCCGCACACCAGATCTTATTCACTGAGTCACGGAAACTTTGTGATCTAGCCCCTGCACTTCCAGCTAAATGAGTCCAGGTCCCGACGCCTTTTAAATTTCAGAAACTAAATATTTTAAATGCAAAACGAGTTTAAACAAATCACAGTTTTGCCACCCAACTTCAAAAGCCCATAACTTTTGCGTTTTAACTCCGTTTTGACCCATTCAACTTGCGTTAGATTTATAATTTCGTTCTCTACGCAGTAGATCTATTAGTTTACTGTTTTCATACTGTTGCTGTACTGTTATTTATTTCTATGTATTGTGCCATGTATGTTGCTTGGGCCAGAGAGTGCGGAGTACGAGGACGCTCCAGGCCATCCTTGCGACCCAGTTGATTCGACCCAGTCCGAAGGCAAGTGTCCTTGAACATCTTGCTCCTGTATTTATTTTATTTTGAGTTTAGATTAGTTAGATCCTGTAGATACATGCAGTCTTAAATTGAATCCCATGTTAAGGTTTACTAGAACTTGTTCATATTTTTCTTGTCACCTGGTTTGGGATGTGTTGGGTAGACGTCATGCTTAGCCCTACTGTCTTGGGATGGGATGGTTATTATAATTAATTCTGATTAATGATCTAGGGAACATGTGGACTGGTAATGAGTAGTATGGTGAGTAGGTAAATCCGGCAGGATGGACCGTGTGGTGGTTTTGTGCCGTGTGACTCGGCAGCTGCATTTGGTTTTTGGTTCTGGGCTCGTGCTAGACATATCCTGCCTGGATCCCTAGGACCCGGTTCTCAGAGCATGTAACCCGGCTTGACAGCGCAACCATGAGATCTGGATGGGCTGGACCTGGCCATGTAATTAATTGCCTCCAAGTTGAGGGTTTACACGGGGTCGGATTTGTGGCACAAGAGGGGGCTTCTGCAGTGGTGCGTATATCCACTGTTAGCGGTGAAACCTTAGTGAACGTGTAAAACGGACTTGGAGGGAGTTTTGTAAAGGCCTTGCAGTGCAACCTGCTATACACCTCGGCAGTGTTTAGCGTGACGGGATCTGCACGACTCATGGGTAACGATGTGCAACCTCTGCAGAGTGTAAAACTGATATATCAGCCGTGCTCACGGTCACGAGCGGCTTGGACTTCTTCGAGATTAGCTGGTGGTTTTGTTCTAGTTCGTTAGAGAAGCCTTATGTGGTTATTAGTCTCATATCACATGGGTACAGAGGCTTCTTCTACGCGGGTTACTGCTTGGTACGGGAGTGATTCCTAGGCTCGGGCACAGACCTGGTGTTATTACGGAAGGTAGCTCTCTATGTCGTGACGTATGGAACTAATACACATAGGACTCCTTGAAACGTCCTAGTTCGGGTCATCTGATGGACTTCAAGTGTGGTTTGCCTGACGGACTTCAGGTGTGGGTACTTGGTGTGACTCCAAGTGCGGTTGCTTGGTGTGACTCCAAGTGTTGGTTGCTCGGTGTGACTCCGAGTGTGGTTTGCTCGGTGTGACTCCGAGTGTGGTTCGGTTACCGTTGGAGACTGAGGTTATAACCTAGTAAATAGGTGCATAGGTTTAATAGGATTAATAGGATATGTTGCTTTAGGCGCTTGAGTCAAACAGAGTCAGCCTACCTTTGTTAATAGCCTCATAAGCATATATTTCCTACACTTGCGGAGTACATTTCGATGTACTCACCCTTCCTCTTTGAACCCCCTGCTACCCCACCCAGACGTTGGAGTCTACGCCGACGCAGAGCAGGAGTACCCAGAAGACGGCGGATACGACCCAGACGACTTGTACTAGGATGGCGCAGCCCCCGGTCGACCTTCCTGTGGAGATGGCGTCCAGTTTCCGTGAAGTCTACATCAGAGTCTGTTGAGAGTCTGTACTTTTCTTTCAGACCCGAGGGTCATTTTTGTAATAATGTACGATATATTAATAAAGCATTGTTTTGATATTTACTATGATGTGGATATATGTATGAAAATTGATCCTGGCATACATATATTGTGCTCCAATTTTGTTCTTAAAATTGGGGTGTCACAGAGTGGTATCAAAGCTGTGTTGACCGTAGGACGCTACCCTAGTCAGTCGTCGAGTTTACAAAACTATTTTTTTAAAAAAAGCCTCACCCTATTTTCCCACTTCTGTAGACCCTTTCTCTGCTGAAAATTCAAACTCTGTTTAAAAGTAGGTCCTCCAATAGTAGGATGCCCACCATAAATTGTTGAACTCGTAGAACGTTGTTTGACATGTGCTTGTGCTCTTGTTTGATTTGCTTCTTTGTATTGACTGTAGTCTCCCTGAATCTCGGGACGAGATTCTAGTTAAGGGGGTAAGTTTGTAACACCCCTAGTGTTTAATTAATTAAAAATAAATTAGAAAATGACCAAAACCCTAGATGGAGGAAAATTCTAGCCAGATGTTTGTTGCATTCATGCCGTCGCATAATTTTTATTGGGTGAAAAAGAATTTTATCAAACCCGTTTACGACGAATCGGTTTTATTCTATTTAGAAATTAAATAAAGGGTTTGTGAAATTTTACCAAATCAAACTCAAGAATTTATATTCAAAACCTAGGGAAAATGTTTTTGAAACTTTGTGAACTGTTTTGATTTCAAATGGTTTTGATTTTGAATTTTGAAAAGGATTTGGAAAAAATATAAAATGAAAAAGGCATAAGGGCTCCCTCTCCCTCAACCCACCCATCCGGCCCAACACCCACTCTCCCCTCACCCCGGGCCCGCGCCACTCCCTCCTCTCTCGCTCGGCCCGTGGGCTCTCCACCCCGGCGGCCCGGCGCACACTTCTGGCCCAGCTCGCACCTCCCACCGCACAGCTCGCGAACCCCTCCCCCTCCGCACAGTCGGCCCAGCGCACCGCACCCCGCCTCCCTCCCACTCAGTCCGGCCCATCCCAGGCGAAACCGGCGACCCACTCCTCTTTTCCTCACCGCGAGCGCGCGCCTGCCTCCCTGCCTCGCCGCCAGATGGGCCCTGCCCGCTAGTCCGTCTTCCCCAAACCACCTTCTCCGCCCTTTGCGCGGTGCCACCCTCCCCTCCGTCTGCCGAACGGCAGCTAGAGCCCGCCGCCACCCCCGTCCTCATCTCCCCGTCCCTTCCGGATCCAGCCGTAGCAAAAGATCGCGCCGCCACCCTTCTCCGCTCGGCCTACAAGAAGCCCTGCCGTGCCCTAGCTCCATTCCCTCTTTCTCCCGAGAACACCACCACCACCCCGCCATTGTCGAGCTCCGCTCGAAGCTCTCCACCGTACCAGGAAGACACCACCGACCCCCTCCGCTCTCCACCGAAGTCTCCGAAGCGCACCGCGACCCGGAGCTGCATCCCCACTGCGAAACCGATCCAGGACGTGGCTACGTCTACTCCGCCGAGTCGTCGACCGCATCCACCGCGGCTTCCTCTTCTCCGATCGCACCGAGGACACGAACCCCGTCGTCGATACCGCTGTGAGCTCCGTTTCGCCCCCTCGTACCTCCCCTGGTCACTACTAGATCCTAGGCCCTTTTGCCAAGCACGCCGGCGAGCTTCTCGGCAGAGCCCATGGCGCGCGGCCGCACACGGCACGGGCACCGCCGCTCTGTACCCCTCCTCCAGTACACACTCACCGGAGCCGTCCGATCTGGTATCGACGGCCAAGATTAGAAGATTTCCCCGAAGGGGTACGCACCGCGTCCACGCACCGTGGACCCGTGCCCCGCTGGCCACGCCAGCGCTCGCACAGCCGCGTGGTGCACCGCACCTATCACCGCGCGACACGCGGTGCCACGCCAGCGCTCGGTCAGCCCAGCGCCGACGGCGCTGGCCACTTTGCAGAAAACCCCCCCAACTTCTTTGAAATCAACCCACCGTCCACTGCTCCTATTCATTGAGTCTGTGTTTTCTTTCGATTCGCAACCTGTGGTTTCCTGTAAGTGAGGCGCGGTCCCTCGGTCCATCACACCTACACCACGAGCCAAGTCCACCGTTTTTCCACCCTCGCGTCCACCGAACAGTGGTGCACCGCAACCAGTGGCGCTGCGCCACGTGTCGCCATGACGGCGAACGTGCCAACCAGCCGGCGCATTTTGCAAATGAACCCCCGACCTTTTGCCAAATCAACCCGCACACCAGATCTTATTCACTGAGTCACGGAAACTTTGTGATCTAGCCCCTGCACTTCCAGCTAAATGAGTCCAGGTCCCGACGCCTTTTAAATTTCAGAAACTAAATATTTTAAATGCAAAACGAGTTTAAACAAATCACAGTTTTGCCACCCAACTTCAAAAGCCCATAACTTTTGCGTTTTAACTCCGTTTTGACCCATTCAACTTGCGTTAGATTTATAATTTCGTTCTCTACGCAGTAGATCTATTAGTTTACTGTTTTCATACTGTTGCTGTACTGTTATTTATTTCTATGTATTGTGCCATGTATGTTGCTTGGGCCAGAGAGTGCGGAGTACGAGGACGCTCCAGACCATCCTTGCGACCCAGTTGATTCGACCCAGTCCGAAGGCAAGTGTCCTTGAACATCTTGCTCCTGTATTTATTTTATTTTGAGTTTAGATTAGTTAGATCCTGTAGATGCATGCAGTCTTAAATTGAATCCCATGTTAAGGTTTACTAGAACTTGTTCATATTTTCCTTGTCACCTGGTTTGGGATGTGTTGGGTAGACGTCATGCTTAGCCCTGCTGTCTTGGGATGGGATGGTTATTATAATTAATTCTGATTAATGATCTAGGGAACATGTGGACTGGTAATGAGTAGTATGGTGAGTAGGTAAATCCGGCAGGATGGACCGTGTGGTGGTTTTGTGCCGTGTGACTCGGCAGCTGCATTTGGTTTTTGGTTCTGGGCTCGTGCTAGACATATCCTGCCTGGATCCCTAGGACCCGGTTCTCAGAGCATGTAACCCGGCTTGACAGCGCAACCATGAGATCTGGATGGGCTGGACCTGGCCATGTAATTAATTGCCTCCAAGTTGAGGGTTTACACGGGGTCGGATTTGTGGCACAAGAGGGGGCTTCTGCAGTGGTGCGTATATCCACTGTTAGCGGTGAAACCTTAGTGAACGTGTAAAACGGACTTGGAGGGAGTTTTGTAAAGGCCTTGCAGTGCAACCTGCTATACACCTCGGCAGTGTTTAGCGTGACGGGATCTGCACGACTCATGGGTAACGATGTGCAACCTCTGCAGAGTGTAAAACTGATATATCAGCCGTGCTCACGGTCATGAGCGGCTTGGACTTCTTCGAGATTAGCTGGTGGTTTTGTTCTAGTTCATTAGAGAAGCCTTATGTGGTTATTAGTCTCATATGACATGGGTACAGAGGCTTCTTCTACGCGGGTTACTGCTTGGTACGGGAGTGATTCCCAGGCTCGGGCACAGACCTGGTGTTATTACGGAAGGTAGCTCTCTATGTCGTGACGTATGGAACTAATACACATAGGACTCCTTGAAACGTCCTAGTTCGGGTCATCTGATGGACTTCAGGTGTGGTTTGCCTGACGGACTTCAGGTGTGGGTACTTGGTGTGACTCCAAGTGCGGTTGCTTGGTGTGACTCCAAGTGTTGGTTGCTCGGTGTGACTCCGAGTGTGGTTTGCTCGGTGCGACTCCGAGTGTGGTTCTGTTACCGTTGGAGACTGAGGTTATAACCTAGTAAATAGGTGCATAGGTTTAATAGGATTAATAGGATATGTTGCTTTAGGCGCTTGAGTCAAACAGAGTCAGCCTACCTTTGTTAATAGCCTCATAAGCATATATTTCCTACACTTGCGGAGTACATTTCGATGTACTCACCCTTCCTCTTTGAACCCCCTGCTACCCCACCCAGACGTTGGAGTCTACGCCGACGCAGAGCAGGAGTACCCAGAAGACGGCGGATATGACCCAGACGACTTGTACTAGGATGGCGCAGCCCCCGGTCGACCTTCCTGTGGAGATGGCGTCCAGTTTCCGCGAAGTCTACATCAGAGTCTGTTGAGAGTCTGTACTTTTCTTTCAGACCCGAGGGTCATTTTTGTAATAATGTACGATATATTAATAAAGCATTGTTTTGATATTTACTATGATGTGGATATATGTATGAAAATTGATCCTGGCATACATATATTGTGCTCCAATTTTGTTCTTAAAATTGGGGTGTCACAGCGTTCCAGCCCTCACTGAGCTTTATAAATGAAGTTGCTTTATAAATATACTTTTCTGTGTTTTTCTTAAGAAATTCATGTAGGATATAATATACTGTTTCTGTTCATGGAACTTTCTTGATAAATATGAAATGTGGAGTAGAATTTGGGAAAAATATGAAACTGAGTTTAGCACCCTTTCCCAGTAGGGTTGTAGTTCAATGGGTTTAATTTGGAATAGATTTGTTTATTTTGTGTAGGGTGATATATTTATATTTTGGCAGTACACTTCCTGCAGTAGAGTGTTTATGTGTAGATGAAGCATGAAAAATTATGAAACCTGCTCTGTGACACTTTTTCGGAGAACAGTTAGTTCAAAGCACCTTTTGAGCAGTTTATTTCATCTTTTTGTGGCCGCTGTTCTATAATTGATCTCTTGCTGAAAATTTGTCAGTGAAGTCCAGTTAGTGTCAATGTCTTTCTGGAATTTTTGTGGATTTTTCGGAGTTAAGAAAATTGCACTTGCAGTTCAGCCCTGAGTTTCTTTTGGAATATTAAATAAGAAATAGATGAAATAATGGATTTTGTTTTATGAGATAAATAGGTATTTACCTCAATGTCAAAAGTGGTTCAACAAGTTGGCTATGTTGGTTTGCAAGAAGCATTGCTTTTCATGCCGCCACATCTCGCACCCACATTATTTATTTATTTATTTATTATTTACCGCATGCAATAGGATCGACACACCCGGAGCCCGACCAGGAGCAAGAAGCAAGTGTCGAGCAGGAGATCCCGGAACTTCATCAAGCAGAGGAAGTCGATCCCACGGCAGACACTAACTTTGCAGAGGAAGTCGATCCCACGGCAGACACTAACTTTCGCGAGTGCCCCTCCCACGAGGCCTCGGTCTTCGCTCAAGGCAAGCCCCGGAGCATTCTAAGTCTCCCAGTATTTACAATTAAATTACTTGAGTCATTTTAACTTGTGATGCATTAGGTTAGGAGTTGATTGAATCCTACTTGCTGCATTACTATTCCTTGATTATTGATTAATATCTGCCTTGTTATCCTATTATTATTTATTAATGTAGAATTGCTTAGCCTGCTAAATAAAAGTAGTACTTAAGGATGTTCCCGTAATACCCCTGGTGGGTATTCACCGGATCACGGTTGGCTATATTTGCTATCGTGGAAAAGAACCTGAGTAGTAATGAAATACGGTCAACTGGAAGGCAAGGCACAAGTTTGGAAACTTGGGGCAGTCCGTCCGTTGGATCGTGTAGGTTTGTATCGATGTTGGCCCTCGTTCATTCTTGAACGCGCCCTTTTACTTAGGGATATGTCGGTGTTGTAATCATCGACCCCAAAGCTGGTTAGAAGCTGTTCGGGCCGGTCTCAACCTGTGTCGCGCCCTCTAGTATGGAAATGCGATCCGCCGCGAGAGGCCATCGTCAGGTTCCAATTGGGCGGTCTGTGCTGTGAGCCGCGACGATTACCACCACGAACAAGCGTCGAGCGGTTGCCCAATGCATGGACCCGACAGGGAAAGTGTGGGCTGGTATTAAAGGTCTTTCACCAGCTGGTTTGGAATTCGATTCAAGTCGTCGTCTCCCCAGTTAGTGGGAAACTATGGCAAGCTTCACCACAATACAACTCCATGTGATGTTTAAAAGGTTCAACTAAAATGTGGATAAGTCAACTGGATATGGTTATATTATTGTTTGTTAGACTCAAGTGTGTGTTATAGTTCAGGTGCAAACCTAGAATAAGGAATAGGTCTAAAAAGTGATAGCTCATCAATATCATTAATTACTCACTTATCTGAATTGAGCTTTCCGCAACTAAAAATCTCAGCTCCACCAAAAAGGCCTTGCATACCCTTGGTGTCTTTATTTTCAGTTGGACGGGTAAGTCTAGCTGAGTACATTCTCGTACTCAGTGTTTATCCCGTTTGTTGTAGATGGCCAGGTGTACTATGGCTATTGTAAGCACTGCCTCTACCCAGTGGAAGGTGATGAGGAGTAGGCCCAGGGCAGGGTCGTCCAGAAGCTTCCCTTTTTCTTTTGTTGGTCTGAGACTACTGATGGCACATTACTTAAAAATGGAAGAGTGAGTTGTGTTGAGTTGGAGTTATCAAACAATGTTTTATTTGGACCACATGTGTGGTGGTCGTGTTTCAAAACTTATTTAAGCTTCCGCACTTTAATTTCGGTATTGTAATAACTCGATTTTAAATTCGCACTCTGATGTTTTAAAATCCGATTTCGTTTATCTATGTTGTATCCTTTCAAATGTAATACTTGAACGATGCGATCCTGTATATTGTACGATGTTGAAATCCTTTGAGATTTCCAGACTACCGGGGTTATATGGCTTCAAGTGTGGGTCGATGTCAGACGTAATTGACTAAGACGGTACTTGAGTCCTTATAATAAGGACGGTTCCGCGACAGGATGCATCGCCCGTGAACCCCGTCCACCGACACGTGTCCCTAGGTCCTCGACCCAAGCAACACCGTGCCCGCAAGTCTTCGCTCGTCACTGTCCCAGGCTGTCAGCCACCACAGCTGACCCTCAGGCCACCGGTCCCTCAGTCCAAGCCTCACGTCCGCCTTTCGCCACTCTCGGTCCATCGGCACGGCACGTCTCTACTTGACCTTCACCTTGCCTTTGATCACTGTATCCGTGCTCGACACCTGCACAACACAAGCCAAAGAACATGCTCATTATCCCAGTTGACAATCACTCATCACTCAGAGACTCGGCATACACCCATGTATCCGCAATCTCCCCCTTGATGAGTGCATTGTCAACTACCAACACAAATCATAATGGAATAGAGGAAGGGAGGAAGAAGGAGAGAGAACTCGACCAAATGACCCAAAAGCATAACAAAGCCGAAGAAGGTCAAGTGAAAGAGCAAAACAACTTGGTTCCCAAAGACATGGGCAACAGCTCGACGCAACCAAGTAAAGCAAAGCTAGCCCTCAAGAATAGGTAGAACAGGCTCAACACCGCTAGCGAGAAAGCTTGATACCAATTGAAGGATCAACTGAAATTCAAGCAAAACAGAGCTAGCCCTCAAGAAGAGGCAGAACGGGCTAAACACCGCTAGCGAGGAAGCTCGATACCAATTGAAGAAAGCTTGATACCAACTGAAGAGCATAAGGACAAGGTTGCTAGTTCCTCAAGAAAGAGGCAAAGGCTCAACACAACCAGATACCAAAAATGCTCCGTACCAAGTAAAGGCTTCAGAAAAGCTCCGAATCAATTGGAAAATTCAAAATCCTCAAAATCCGAGCCAGCTCAAACTCCCCCTCAAATAGTGCACATAACTAGGAAATCTCCTCGTAGTTGATCTAATTTCTACCCCTTAGTTCAACTCGGAAAGCACATGATTTGCAATATTTTCTCCCCCTTAGTTCAACTCGGAAAGCACATGATTTGCAATATTTTCTCCCCCTTAGTTGAAAATGCACCATCAAGTATCTCCCCTCCAAATGCAGATGAGTCAAAATGCAAGTTAGTAGCTTCGAGAATATAGTCGATAGAATATGAAGATGCTCGACAAAGTGCTGATCCGATGACTCATAAACTGCACAGAATGCTAGCAAAGGCTCAAACTGATCACCAAATACGAAATCTGAACATTGGAGCAAAATGAGCAGTTTTCAGCCAAAAAGGTATTCACCATTAAAAATCGCACTAAGCATGTATAGACAGGAAGTGAAATAAGTGCTAAACATGTATACAAGGTGAACTACCCCTAGCACAGTTCAATCATCATGCTATAGAATGAACCATAGACTTGTGTATACAGATTTTATCGGAGTTGCAGCGCCTTAAATTACACAAGTTCAAATTTCAGCATGTGATAGCGAGAGGTTGAAAGCTTGTCATTGCCTAACTTTTCAACTGTGCGAAGCCTATGTAGAAGCAATCAGAAGCTTAAAGCAACAGTTTCACTCATACACTACACAGCTCGAGTTTAACTCAAAGTGCAATGAGAAATAGTCTCGAAACTGTGATGTGCTGACAAGCAATCTCATCTCGATCTTTTCAATTCACTTAACTTGGTTCAGATTTAAAGCAGAATATGAACATACCAAGCAAGTGAATGACTCAACACTAGAGACATAGCAACCTAGCATATATGAGAAGCACAAGTGATTTCAACACATTCTACACATGCTAGTTGCATATCTCAATGGTGAACATTTTCAAATTTTATGTTCATTAATCAAATTCACCAAAAATAGCTCAGCTCACAACATGTATCAGTGATCAGAAAGAGCATAAACTACAACATCATCATAAAGCATCAGAGCATACACTGTACAGAACATAGTCACATTTTAAAGATTATATACATGAAGCTCTGAATGTAAATATGCAAGATGAAGTGCAAAGATGCATGAAGAAAAGATACCAATTGAAAAAAAACACAAAGTCAGTTTATAATACAAGAGTCAAACTGTTTCCCCCATCTAAAAGGGGAAACCCACACCAAGCTCACCTCTCAACCTGGCAAAAGTTGATTGGTCCAAAGGCTTGGTGAAAATATCAGCCAACTGATGATGAGTATCGACATGGCGAAGGTCGATATCACCCTTCTCATAGTGTGGTCTCGCAGAAAATGAAAGCGCAGATCAATGTGTTTGGTCTTAGAGTGCAGCACGGGGTTCTTAGCAACGCTAATAGCACTCGTGTTGTCACAAAAGCAAAGGAACACGAGAAAAGCTTCGACCAAAAGCACGCAAAGTGGCCATCATCCAAAGCAACTGGGAACAGCAGCTAGCCGCAGCAACATACTCAGCCTCCGTGGTAGACTGGGCGACACTAGACTGCTTGCGAGAAGACCACGATACAAGAGAAGAACCGATAAACTGACAAGTCCCAGAAGTGGACTTGTGCTCAATGCGGCAACCAGCAAAATCGGCATCAGAATAACCGCAAAGGGAGAGGGTGGAGGAAGCAGAATACCAAATCCCAAATTCTGGAGTGAAGCATAAGTACCTCATAATGCGCTTAATTGCCTGACGATGAGAAGTGCGAGGCGAAGACTGAAATCGCGCGCAAAGACACACCGTGAACTGGATGTCCGGGCGTGTCGCCGTCAGGTACAGCAGCGACCCGATCATACTCCGGTACTCCTTCTGGTCCATTGCTTCTCCATCCTTGTCTGCATCCAGGGTCGTCATGGTTGACATGGGTGTTGGAAGAGGCTTGGCCTCACCCATATCGAACTTCTTCAATACGTCCTTGGTGTACTTGCCCTGGTGCACGAACGTTCCCTCTCAGGATTGCTTGATTTGCAATCCGAGGAAAAACGTCAACTCGCCCATCATGCTCATCTCAAACTCCCTGCTCATAGTATCTGCAAACTTGGCAACCAAAGCTTGAGAAGAACCACCGAAAATGATATCATCCACGTAAATCTGGACCAAGAGAGTGTCATTGCCTTGTTTGACGAGAAATAGCGTTTTATCCACACATCCCATTTTAAAACCCTTAGCAAGCAAAAAGGTTTTCAACCTATCATACCAGGCTCTAGGGGCTTGTTTCAAACCATACAAAGCTTTGTGAAGTTTAAAAACATGGTTTGGAAACTTAGGATTTTTGAAACCGGGGGGTTGTTTCACATACGCCTCCTCTTCTATGTAGCCATTTAGGAAGGCGCTCTTGACATCCATTTGAAAAAGTTTAAACCCTTTGGATGCAGCAAAAGCCAAGAGTATCCTAATCGCCTCCAAACGAGCTACAGGAGCAAAAGTCTCCTCATAGTCTATCCCCTCCTTCTGACTATACCCCTGGGCTACAAGTCTGGCCTTGTTTCTCACAACATGGCCATCCTCTCCTTGTTTATTTTTGAAAACTCATTTTGTCCCAATATGGTGACACTTAGGAGGAAGACGAACAAGAACCCAAACCCGATTTCTCTCAAAATTCTCAAGCACCTCATGCATGGCATTGACCCAATCTGGATCCGTCAAAGCGTGTCCAACATCTCAGGGTTCAAAATCAGCAACAAATGCAGAATGAGCAAAGTGAGAGATTTGTTGTGACCTAGACCGAGTGACACGTTCGCCGATGCTGCCAATCATCTGTTGAGGTGGGTGTTGGCGCTGAATGTGTCGTGGCGCCTCCCGAGCTGATGTAGCCTCCCCCTCAACAGCAGCTAGTGCCTCCTCGGGTACAAAAGGTATCACTCGAGGTGGTGGATCCCACGGCCCCCAAGTAGTCGAAGAAGAAGGGTCAGGGCCGTGAGTGGTAGTAGAGGCCGCTCTTTGCGGCATAGCAGGTGGAGAAGGTGCTGGGTCATCCATCCCTTCAGCACCCTCTTCCTCATCATCAAAAAGAGGCTCGCCAACCTCATGATCACCTGCACGCTCAAAATGAGAAGAAGGACAAACCATGGTCTCGTCGAAGGTGACATCGGATGTCTCCATGACTCAGTTAGTATCAAGGTTAAGTACACGATAAGCTCGAGTGTGAGTGCCATAAGCAAAAAATACACCGTCAGAAGAACGAGACTCAAATTGGTCCAAGTTGCCTTTCTTAAGTATAAAACAGTGGCAACCAAAAACTCTAAAATAACTCACTTTGGGCTGTTTTCCAAAATGCAACTCATAAGAAGTCTTTTTCAAGAAAGCTCGGAGAAAAATGCGATTGGAAATGTAGCATGCAGTGCTCATAGCTTTGGCCCAATATCGCCTAGGAGTCTTATGCTCATCGAGCATCGTCCTAGCCATCTCTACAAGGGTTCGATTCTTCCTTTCGACAACACCATTCTGAGGCGGTTTGTAGGGAGAAGAAAACTGATGCTCTAAACCCAAGGAGATACCAAACTTCTCAAAATCCGAGTTTTTGAACTCGGAACCATTATCACTCCTAATAGCTCGCATTGAGTTCAAAGGGAACTCATTCTGAAGACGCAAAATCAGATTGCGAGCAAAAGAGAGTCTCAGTTTTCTCAGTTAAAAAGAAAACCCACAAATATATCGAAAAAATCGTCAACAACAACAAGCACTTACCACTTCCCCCCAACCGAACTCACTCGAGCCGGACCAACAAGGTCCATGTGCAAAAGCTCTCCAGGGCGCTTGGTCATGACCTGAGTCACTGGATGGTGGGGAGCGGCAACCATCTTCCCATCTCTACAAGAATGGCAAACAAGATCCTTCTCCATGCACAACTTGGGCAATCCTCGGATTATGCCAAGTGAACTAAGCCTTGCAATCAAGTCGAACCTCAAATGTCCTAGTCTCCTATGCCACTTCCAAAGATCAGAGGAGGAAGGTCCAGCCAAAAGACAACGAGAAACTCCAAACGACTCCAAGAAATTCGCACGAAAGACTTTCCCAAAGGGCAAAATCAAACAAACAAGATTGCCCTGAGGATCCAAAATACGACTGAGATTCGGCTTAAAACAAATCTCATAATCATCATCGAAAAGTTGCGAAACAGAAAAAAGGTTAGCATGCAAGTTAGAAACAAGAGCAACATCGCGCAACACAAAGTGCTCATTAACTCGCACCGACCCACGAGACAACACTCTACCTTTGCTATTGTCGCCAAAGGTGATAAACTCCTTTCCGGCGACCGGACTAAGACTGGAGAACCGCTTGGCGTTTCCGGTCATGTGCCTCGAACAACCAGAATCCACCAACCAAACGTTCTCCAATCGTTTTACCTACATCAATAAAAAGACATAGGGTGAGCATACGGTCCAACACTGGGGTTAGTGAAGTAGGAAGAATACTAGTGTTGGGTCGGCTGCTCAAAAGAATGGTTAGCAGAAAAACCATTCCTAGCATGCCTACGGGAAGAGCGATCACCACGTAGAGGAAAACGTGGTCCGCTAAGGGAAGAGCGTCCATCGCGATACTCAAAACGCGATGGGGGAAAAAGCTCAACTACAAAGCCACCGCCCCGGGGTCCATAGCCCACAACTGCAGGCTCCCGCCAGGCACGACCTCCTCGCGGCCTATGCCTAGGATCTTGAGGTTTTGGACCTCTAGGCCTAGCAGCACGCCTCTGAACATTCGGCACATGTACATCATGGAAAGGATGGTACATGTCCGTGTTGTTCATCTCCTTTGCACGGCGCGCCTTTCTCTTGCGCCGAAAGCAAAACTCACTCAAGTGTCCATCTCTCCCACAGTGCTCACAATAGTACCTCACCGCTCTCATAGGGGGTTGTTGGTACTCACGGTAGTGGGTGTGGATCACTTTGCCCTTCTATGGCATAAGCTCCTCTTAGATGCGTGGCATGGTGTCTATCTTGTTCTTGAGGTGGTTTGGTTTTGGAGCCCATGATTGTTTCTTGGGTGGAGCTCTCGGAGGTTCCACAAATACACCATCCTTGGTGTTAGGCTTTAGAGGCTCTTTGGGTGGAATCTTGGTAAGCTTGGGAGTAGTGGTGGAGTTGGGCTTCTCACACGGGTTCAGACCACTCGACTCTCCAATCTTCCCAAAAGATGAAGCGCACTCAACACCCTGAGCAAAGCCTACACCTGGACCTCTAGCAGCACGCTTGAATTGGGAGATCATCATCCCAAACTGCGGCTCACCACTCGACACCCATGACAAGATGGTCCGAAGGTATGTGTTTTCCTCCTCGGTTTGCATCTTGTCATGCTTTATGTTCGCAATCTCCATCTCCAAACCCTCATACAGAATGCACCTAGTCACACACGTGCTATCCGAGCTGGCCTTCTCAAGAGACACAATTTTGGCATTCTTCTCTGCCAACTCGGATTGCAAGCCCGCACAGGACTTGCATGCACCCAACAGCGAGGATCTAGCCTTCAGCTCATCCACCTCTCCTACCAACACAACATACTTACTTCTCAAAGTGAGAAGATCAGTCATGTGTGTGGAGCACATCTCACACTCCTCCTCCTATGTGATAAGAACGGTGGACTTGACAGATTCAAGTTCCATCACCGTATCCTCCCACTTCTGCCTAAACTCCTTCCTCTCTCTAGCAGCGCGCCTAAGCAGCTTGTCTTGACTAAGGAGAGTGGTAGTAAGTTTCTCGACGTCAGCAGAAAGTTCATCGGGGGTCTGAGATACCTGGGAGGTGTCGTCGTCGTCGTCATCATTCCGAGGGATGTCCTCCAGCTCGCCGTCGACCTCCTTGCCGAGGGCCATGGTGCAGAAGCCCTCGTTGTCGGCGAAGAAGCAGAGGCCGTTCAGCTTGTCCTCGATCCTCTTCTTCTCGGACTCGTCATTGCTTGATTAAGCGGAGTCGTCGTCCGAGTCGTCGACGTCACTGAGCGTGGCGAAGAAAGCACGCTGCTCAGCCTGGGCCTTCTCCAAGTACTTCGTCTTGATGTACTCCTTGTTGAAGCCGCCCTTCCGCTTGTGCTTCGCGGGGACGTACTTCTCCTTGCGCTTGCTGGAGTCGTACTTGTGCCCATGATCCTCCTTGCCGAAGGTTTGCTTGTTCTTCTTCGAGCAATTGGCAATGAAGTGGTTGGGGTTGCCGCACTCGAAACATCCCAAGCGTCCTCCTCCGCGGCGACGGTTCATGCGGTTTTTGTGGAACCGCGAGAACCGGTTGGCGAGCAAAGCTAACTCGTAATCCCCCATGAACTCCAGCTGCTCCACTGTGACAGAAAGAAGAGAAGAGAGTGCAAAGCCTCCAGAGGGGTTAGTAGAAGAGCCAGAAAGCAAAGCCATCAACGGGCCAGAAGGATTTTCGTAAGAAGCCCTCGCCATGGCGTCAATCTCACTAGACTTGAGCTTACTAAAGAGCTCGTCGCATGTGAGGGTCTCATAGTTAGGTGATTCGATGATCGCCTGAACCTTCGAGTCCCACACCGACCGATCGAGAGTGTGCTAAAGCTTCAAAGCTCTCTCATGATTGTCGAAAGGCAACAGCTCCTTGTTAGCCCTCATCCTGTTGACAATCACCTGAAAGCGAGCAAATAAACTCTCTATGCTCTCGCTAGGCATGTGTTGAAAGTTCTCGTACTCTCGCTTGTGCGACTCGTAGAGACGGGTTTTGACTTGAGTGGTTCCCTCATGGAAACGCATGAGGGTGGCCCAAATCTCCCGAGCCGTAGCGAGGTGAGAAACATGATCAAACTCCGTCATGCTCAAGCATGAGAAAAGAGCATTACGGGCTCGGCTATTGGCATCCTGCTCATCGATCTGATGCTGAGTAACACGAGCAACCAAGACCACGTAATCGGTAGAGTTGCAAATATCCCAGATAGAAGCACCAATACTCTGCAAATAGGCCGACATGCATATCTTCCAATACGCATAGTTCGTCCCATCAAAAAACGGCGGTTTGCCCACGCCGCGATCCATGTCGCCTTCTGTGGATCTGAAACCGGCTAAGGTGGAAGATCCTTAACCTGTTCCGATACCAATTGAAGGACCAAGAATGCAATAGCAAGGCGACCAGAGGGGGGGTGAATGGGAGCTCAAAAATTTCTCTCGAAACTTTGGCCTTTGTCCCACAAATCAACCCCAAAAGCTTCGATCGAAACTGTGATGCCCACGACCCTTGGAAGAGGGTGGATGATCCCTAGGATCACAGCGAGGCACCACAAAGCGATAGCAAACCAAACGCCAAAACCAACGGCACAAGTTCGACCCCTAAAAACCAAGTCCCAAACGTAGATTGAAGGCTACATTGAGAAATCCCCAAATACCGATGCTAACAAGTAGCAAAGATACTTAGAGAGGTTCCTAGATGAACTAAAAGGCCAACCGCGACGTCCGGAATCCAAGCGGAGAAGTCGGGAGAGCAAACGCACTAAGGCTCAGCCTACAGACGATTCCTGGACTGTCCGCCAGTACGGTCCCGGACTGTCCGGCTCAACCGCGGACTGTCCTCGGGGGGATGGCGGACTGTCCGCCGGCAAAAAACCCCAAAACAGCACTGCTGTTGATCCTCCCTGGTCGGCTCGCGGACTGTCCACAACCGACTACGGCGGACTGTACGCCGGTCAAACCGAGTCAGCACAGCCGAGCCACACGACCACTGCTCGGTCGGAGCCCGACGCGTGGACTGTCCGCGCCTCCAACGGCGGACTGTCCGCGAGTGCACAGTCAGGGCGATTTTGGTCGCCCTCAACTCAAATCTTCCAAAATCTGATTCAAATCAAAATCCCTTGATCCGAAACTTGGAGAGGATGATCACGAGGTAGTTGGGAGACTATCCCCAAGAAATCATCTGCTCAAATCAACTCAAACACCGGGAATCCGAGAGGGAAGGAGTATGAACCGAAAAAGCACCACGAAAACGAAATCAACCCGATCTACTTATTCGTGAGGAGTTAGATGAATTCCTTCGGTGGAAATGTTCTCCTCACTGTAAAGAACAAGTTGATTCAAACGGATATTGAAAACACGCAGTAGAGAGGGAGATCGAGTGACGGGAAAATCACGGAGAAACGAAGAACGCGAAGAACACGAACAAAACGTGAATCAACACATCGATCTGCAACCGTGTGGCTACCACACGCTACAACAGTGAGATTACGGTCTCACTTCCTCAAAATCTCCAGTATACAGAGGTATGGTTCTCTGCGGATCTCAGTTGCTACAGCAGGGGATTGGGAGAGCAGAAATACCTAGAAGGCAAAGAGCAAATGACTGAGATAGGATCGGAGGTGGGTGTCTCCCTCTACTTATCCTAATTCTAGTTCCCACTCTACCCCTAACTAATTACAGAGCGAACCAGCTAAACCCTAGGGTTATTCTGGACCAACTCGAAGATAGTTGTGATCCGACGGCCACGCCCGCACAACTGGTAGCATTGCCTCGACGCAACCTCACCGATTCCCGCCATGTGCCGCCACCGCTCTGCTTATCCTTTTCCCGGACTTCGCCCCCTGTTTTGTGGCCTAAACCGGGAAACCAGCCTTCACATCCAACCCCTGGTTTTGAGGCCCAAACCGGGAAACCAGCCGTCCATCGCCTGAGTTTTGTGGCCCAAACTCAGAAACCCGCAGCGCCCAGGTTTTGAGGCCCAAACCTGGAAACCGTCCTCAGCCCGAGTTTTATGGCCCAAACTCGGAAACCATCAGCGCCCAGGTTTTGAGGCCCAAACCTGGAAACCGTCCACTCGGTGGTTTTTCTATGGCTCAACCACCAAACCGAGCCGTAGAGGGGATGCACCGTCCGTGCACCCCGTCCACCGACACGTGTCCCCAGGTCCTCGACCCAAGCAACACCGTGCCCACAAGTCTTCGCTCGTCGCTGTCCCAGGTTGTCAGCCACCACAGCTGACCCTCAGGCCACCGGTTCCTCAGTCCAAGCCTCACGTCCGCCCTTCGCCACTCTCGGTCCTTCGGCACGACACGTCTCTACTTGACCTTCACCTTGCCTTCGATCACTGTATCCGTGCTCGACACCTGCACAACACAAGCCAAAGAATATGCTCATTATCCCAGTTGACAATCACTCAGAGACTCGGCATACACCTATGTATCCGCAGCTACGAGTGTGGCGACTCGGACCACTTCATCGCCAACTACACAAAGAAGAACAAGCAAGCTATTGGCAAGGGCGACCGTGGCCACAAGTATGACTCCGGCAAGCGCAAGGAGAAGTACGTCCTTGCAAGGCACAAGCGGAAGGGCGACTTCAGCAAGGTGTGCATCAAGGAGAAGTACCTGGAGAAGGCCCAGGCCGAGCATCGGGCTTTCTTCGCCACGCTCAGCATCAAGTGATGATGAGTCCAAGAAGAAGAAGATCGAGGACAAGCTGAACAATCTTTGCTTCTTCGCCGACGATGAGCGTTTCTGCACCATGGCCCTCGGCGATGAGGTAGACAGCAAGCTGGAGGAGATCCCTCGGAACGACGACGATGACTCCTCTCAGGTATCTCAGACTCCTGATGAACTCTCTGCTGAGATCGACAAACTAACTGCTGCTCTTCTTAGTCAAGACAAGTTGTTTAGGCTTGCTGTTAGAGAGAGGAAGGAGTTTAGGCAGAAGTGGGAGGATGCGGCGAAGGAGCTTGAGTCTATCAAGTCCACCATTGTCGTGACTGAGGAGGGTGAGTGTGAGATGTGCTCAAAGCACATGACTGACCTTCTCACTTTGAGGGGGAAGTATGTTGCTTTGGTTGGAGCGGTGGATGAGCTTAGGGCTAGACCCGTGTTGCTAGGTGCGTGCAAGTCTTGCCGGCTTGCAATCCAAGTTAGCAGAGAAGAATGCCAAGATTGTGTCTCTTGAGAAGGCCAGCTCGGGTAGCACTTGTGTGTCTAGATGTGCTTTGTGTGATGGTTTGGAAATGGAGATGGCGAATGTGAAGCATGACAAGATGCCAACCGAGGAGGAAAACACATACCTTCGGACCATCTTGTCATTGGTTTCTAGTGGAGAGCCGCACCTTGGGATGATGATTGCCCAATTCAAGAGTGCTGCTGGAGGTCCAGGTGTTGGCTTTGCTCAGGGTGTGGAGAGTGCTACCTCTTTCGGGAAGATTGGTGAGTCTAGTGGTCTTAAGCCGAGTGAGAAGCCCAACTCCACTACTCTCAAACTAACCAAGATTCCACCCAAAGAGCCTCTCAAGCCTAACACCAAAGATGGAGTGTTTGTGGAACCTCCAAGAGCTCCACCCAAGAAACAGACATGGGCTCCAAAACCAAACCACTTGAGGAACAAGCTAGATACCATGCCACCTATCCAAGGGGAGCTCATGCCACAAAAGAACCAAGTGATCCACACCCAATACCGTGAGTACCAACAACCCCCTATGAGAGCAGTGAGGTACCACTGTGAGCACTGTGGGAGAGATGGACACTTGAGGGAGTTTTGCTTTCGGCGCAAGAGAGAGGAGCGTCATGCAAAGGAGATGAACAACACGGACATGTACCATCCTTTCGATGATGTACATATGTTGAATGTTTAAAGGAGGAGTGCTAGGCCTAGAGGTCGAATGCCTCAGTTTGTAGGCTATGGACCCCATGGCAGTGGCTTTGCTGTTGAGCGTTCCCCCCCCCCCCCCCGCGCGTTTTGACTATCGCGATGGACCACGTTTTCCTGTGCATGGTGATCGCTTTCCCAGTAGGCGTGCTAGGAATGGTTTTTACACTGACCGTTCTTTTTAGCAGCTGGGACAACAATGGTATTCTTTCCGTTTTACTCACCCTATGTCTTTTTATTGATGTTGGTAAGTAGATTGGAGAACGTTTGGCTTGTGGATTCCGGGTGCTCAAGGCATATGACCGGAAACTCCAAATAGTTCTCCAGTCCTAGTCCAGTCACCGGAAAGGAGTTTATTACCTTCGGTGACAATAGCAAAGGTAAGGTGCTATCTCGTGGTTCTGTGCGACTTAATGAGCATTTTGTCTTACGTGATTTTGCTCTTGTATTGAACTTGCATTTTAACCTTCTTTTTGTTTCTCAACTTTTTGAGGAAGACTATGAGATTAGTTTTAAGGCGAATCTCAGTCATATTTTAGATCCTCAAGGCAATCTTGTATGTTTGATTTCGCCCTTTGGGAAAGTCTTTTGTGTGAATTTCTCGAAGTCTTTTGGCATTTCTCGCTGTCTTTTGGCTGGATCCACCTCTGATCTTTGGAAGTGGCATAGGATACTTGGTCATATGAGTTTCGACTTGCTTGCAAGGCTTAGATCACTTGGCTTAATCTGAGGATTGCCCAAGTTACACTTGGAGAAGGATCTTGTTTGCCATTCTTATAGACATGGGAAAATGGTTGTTGCTCCCCACCATCCTGTGAATCAAGTTATGACCAAGCGCCCTGGAGAGCTTTTGCATATGGACCTTGTAGGTCCAGCTCGGGTGAGCTCGGTTGGTGGGAAGTGGTATGTGCTTGTTTTTGTTGACGACTTTTCGAGATATTCATGGGTTTTCTTTTTATCTGAGAAAACTGAGACTCTCTTTTACTCGCAAGTTGATTTTGCAACTTCAGAATGAGTTCCCGAAGAACTCGATGAGCGCTATTCGTAAGAACTCGGATTTTGAGAAGTTTTGTAACTCTTTGGGTTTAGAGCATCAATTTTCTTCTCCCTACACACCGCCGCAAAATGGTGTTGTAGAGAGGAAAAATCGGACCCTTGTTGAGATGGATAGGACGATGCTCGATGACATAGGACTCCTAGGCGGTATTGGGCCGAGGCTATAAACACTGCATGTTATATTTCCAATCGCATTTTTCTCTGTGCTTTCTTGAAGAAAACTTCTTATGATTTGCGATTTGGGAAGCAACCCAGAGTGAGTTATTTTAGAGTTTTTGGTTGCCACTGTTTTATACTCAAGAAAGGCAACATGGACAAGTTTGAGTCTCGCTCTTCTGACGGTGTATTTTTGGGTTTGGGTAGTCATACTCGTGCATATCGCGTACTTAACCTTGATACTAACCGAGTCATGGAGACATCCGATGTCACCTTCGACGAGACCATGCTTTGTCCTTCTTCTAGATTTGAGCATGCAGGTGATCACGAGGTCGGTGAGCCTCTTTTTTATGACGAGGAAGATGGAGCTGAACAGATGGATGACCCAGATCTTCCTCCACCTGCTGTTCCTTTGGGATCGACTTCGACCACGACTGCTCGTGGCCCCGACCCATCTTCTTCTACTACATGGGGGCTGGTCTATCCGCCACCTCGGGGTTTGCCAGTAATACCTGAGGAGGCACCAGCTACTGTTGAGGGGGAGGTCACTTCAGCAAGGGAGGCGCCACGACACATTCAGCGCCAACACCCATCTCAATAGATGATCGACAACATCCACGAATGTGTCACTCGTTCAAGGTCACAACAAATCTCTCACTTTGCTCATTCTGCATTTGTTGCTGATTTTGATCCCTGAGATGTTGGGCATGCTTTATCTGATCTGGATTGGGTCAATGCCATGCATGAGGAGCTTGAAAATTTTGAGAGAAATTGGGTTTGGGTTCTTGTTCCACCTCCTCCTGACTGTCATCATATTCGGACAAAATGGGTTTTCAAAAACAAACAAGGAGAAGATGGCCATGTTGTGAGAAACAAGGCTAGACTAGTAGCCCAGGGGTATAGTCAGAAGGAGGGGATAGACTATGAGGAGACTTTTGCTCATGTAGCTCATTTGGAGGCAATTAGGATCCTCTTTGCTTTTGCTGCATCCAAGGGTTTCAAACTTTTTCAAATGGATGTCAAGAGTGCCTTCCTAAATGGCTACATAGAAGAAGAGGTGTATGTGAAACAACCCCCAGGTTTCGAAAATCCCAAGTTTCCAAACCATGTTTTTAAACATAACAAAGCTTTGTATGGTTTGAAACAAGCCCCTATAGCCTAGTATGATAGGTTGAAAACCTTTTTGCTTGTTAAGGGTTTTAAAATGGGATGTGTGGATAAAACTTTTTTTCTCCTCATGCAAGGAAATGACACGCCTGAACATCCAGTTCGCCGGTGTGTCTTTGCCCGCGATTTCAGTCGTCGCCGCGCACCTCTCACTGTCAGGTGGTCAAGCGCATTATTAGGTACCTTCGTTTCACTCCTGAGTTCAGGATTTGGTATTCTGCTTCTTCTACCCTCTCTCGTTGTGGTTACTCTGACGCTGATTTTGCTGGTTGCCGACTTGATCGCAAGTCCACTTCTGGGACTTGTCAGTTTTTGGTTTCTTCTCTTGTTTCTTGGTCTTCTCGCAAGCAGTCTAGTGTCACTCAGTCTACCATGGATGCTGAATATGTTGTTGCGGCTAGCTGCTGTTCCCAGTTGTTGTGGATGATGGCCACTTTGTGTGATTTTGGTCTGAGTGTTTCTCGAGTACCATTACTTTGTGACAACACGATTGCGATTAGCGTTGCTAAGAATCCCGTGCTTCATTCTAAGACCAAACACATTGATGTGCGCTTTCATTTCTTGCGAGACCACTATGAGAAGGGTGATATCGACCTTCGCCATGTCGATACTCATCATCAGTTGGCAGATATTTTTACCAAGCCTTTGGACCAATCAACCTTTGCTAGATTGAGAGGTGAGCTTGGTGTGTGTTTCCCCCTTTTAGTTGAGGGAAACACTTTGGTTATTGTATCATAGACTGACTTCTTTTATTTTGTTCTTGTTTAGTCTTTGCATCTTTAATTTTTCGAGCTTCATGTCTATAATCTTTAGAATGAATCTATGCTATGATTGGTGTATGCTCCGATGATATATGATGTGCTTGTAGCTTAGGCTCTTCTTGATCACTGATACATGTTGTGAGCTGAGTTATTTTTCAGAACTGTGAATATGCTTAATTCAACATAAAATTTGAAACTTGTTCACCATTGAGATTGGCAACTAGCATGTGTAGAACGTGTTGAAGTTAATTGTCCTATTCCTATATGCTAGGTTGCTATGTCTCTAGTTCTTAGTCTTTCACTTACTTGGTATGTTCATATTCTGTTAAAATTGAACCGAGTCTGAGTGAACTGAAAAAATCGAGATGGGATTGCTTGACAGCACATCACGGTATCGAGACTGTTTCTCATTGCACATTGTGTTAAACTGGAGTCGTGTAGTGTAAGACCGAAACCGTTGCTTCAAGCATCTGGTTGCTTATGCATAGGCTTAATTCGGTTGAAAAGTTAGGCAATGTCAAGTTTTCAACCTCTCGCAATCACATGCTAAAAATTTAAACTTGTGTATAATCACCGCTGCAACTCCGATAAAATTTGAAAACACAAGTATATGTTTCCTTCTATAGCATGATGATTGAACTTTGCTAGGGGTAGTTCTCCTTGTATACATGTTTAGCACTTGCTTGACTTCCTGTCTATGCATGTTTGGTGCTATATTGATGGTGAAACCTTTTCTGAATGGCCTAAAAACTGCTCGCTATGCTCATATGTTCATATTTCGTATTCTGTGATCAGTTTGAGCCTTTGCTGGCTTTTATACTTGATGTTGAGTAGTCGGATCAACACTCTTTAGAGCATCTATTCAATTTATAGAGTATATTCCTGAAGCTGCTAACCTGCATTTGTAACTCATATGCATTTGCCTGATTATGCATTTTCAACTAAGGGGGAGAAATTTGACAAATCATGTCCTAGTTGTGTGCACTATTGAAGGGGGAGTTCATGTAAAAGGGGAGTTTGCTCGCTTGATGAGTTTTCAATTGGTTTGGAGCCATTTTCAGCTAGTCGTGTTGAGCCTTTGCCTCTTTCTGGAGGGACTAGCTAATTTACTCAAGTTTGGACTTGTTTGCTCTGAACTTCTCGCTAGCAGTGTTGAGCCCATTTTGCCTCTTCTTGAGGGCTAGCTTTGATTTGCTTGGTTGCGTCGAGCCGTTGCCCATGTCTTTGCGAACCAAGTTGTCTTGATCACTCCATTCGACTTCTTTTGGCTTTGCTTTGCTTCTGGTCATTTGGTTGAGTTCGCTTTCTTGTTATTCTTTTTCTTCTATTCAATATGATTTGTGTTGGTAGTTGACAATGCACTCATCAAGGGGGAGATTGCGTGTATGCCGGATCTTAAGATGATGAGTGATTTTCAACTGGTATGATGCACATGTTGTTTGACTTGTGTTGTGCAGGTGTCGAGCTCAGAGACGGTGATCGAAGGCAAGGTGAAGGTCAAGTAGAGACATGTCGTGCCGATGGACCCGGAGTGGTGAAGGGTGGACGTGAGGCTTGGACTAACGGACCGGTGGCCTGAGGATCAGCTGTGGTGGCTGATAGCCTGGGGCAGCGACAAGTGAAGACTTGCAGGTGGACGGGGTGCACGGGCGGTGCATCCCTCTACGGCTCGGTTTGGTGGTTGAGCCCCAGCAAAACCACCGGGTGAACGGTTTCCAGGTTTGGACCTCAAAACCTGGGTGCTGCCGGTTTCTGAGTTTGGGCCACAGAACTCGGGTTGAGGACGGTTTCCAGGTTTGGGCCACAAAACCTGGGCGATGGCAGGTTTCTAAGTTTGGGCCACAAAACTCAGCCTGATGACTGGTTTCCCGGTTTCAGCCTCAAAACCGGGGGGAGGTCCAGGAAAAGGACAGACGGCGAGTGGCGGCACGTAGCGGCATCAGGTGAGGTCGCGTCGAGGCGAAGCTACCTGATGTGCGGGCGTGGCCGTCGAATCGACTACACTTCGAGTTGGTCAGGAAGACCCTTAGGGTTAGCCTGCTCGCTCATTAGCATGTAGGGGTAGAAGGGAAATAATTGTATTTGGCTATATTAGGAGAGGCAACCCCTCCCTCCATCTTATCTCAGTCATTTGCTATTCTTCTCTAGGGTTTCCTGCTTCCCATTCCCTGCTGTAGCTACTGAGATTCGCAGAGACAGTGAATCATACCTCTGTGTATTTGGATTTTGCGGAAACGGGACCGGATTCCCGTTGTCTCCTCGTGGGGACGATTTTCGGCTAGAAATCTTGGTGGTGATTCGTGTTCTTGAGTTGTTCTTCGCGTTCACTTTTCTCCATGTTTTCCCGTCGATCGTTCTCTCTCTATGGTTGTTCGTTTTCGATTCTGTTTGTTGATACTTGTTCTTGCTCATGAGGGCATCACTTCCACCGAAGAAATTCGACTCAAACCTCATGGACAAGTAGATCGAGTGGTTTTCATTTTGGATCAATTTTTCTTTCTGTTTTCCTCCCCGAACTTCTTCGATTCACCAATTTGGAGATAGGTTCGAGCCATGATCTCCTAGGAGTAGCTCACTATCATCCTTGTGACTCCTCTAACCAAGTTTGAGCCCTAGAGGTTTAGTTTCGGGTGAGATCGAGATGAATCGTTGGACGAACAGAGGAATATCGGGGTGACCGAACTCAGCCTGTTCAATGACCGGACGCTCCCTGTGAGTCCGATCGTTGAAGGCCAAGCTACATAGGTTGTGTGTTTTTTTACCGGACGCACTCGAGGTCACGTGACCGGACACGCAGGCAGTACTATTCATCTGCTTCACGCTGTTGACTGGATGCTCATAGGTTGGTGACCGGACGCTCTCTGCCGTAAGTCCGGTCCAACACAGAGAGCCCCCAAATCGCTCTCGAGCTGACCAGACGCGTCCGATCCAATCTGATCGGACGCTCATCAAAGTCCAGTCAGTGCAGAATTGCACACTTTTTGTCTACAATTTGTTTGTCCAACTTCCGATTTCGTCTCGGGTTTTTGCGTTGGGTTTCTACAGTTGTATAGTGTCTTGTTGTGCTTCTCGGAAGCATCCACCCTACATCTAGGGTCGTGGACACTATCAAGCTCTAAGGTTTGCACTCGGGGTTGATTTTAGGTACAGTAGCTATAAGTTTCTGAAAAGAAATTTGAAGCTCCCATTCACCCCCCTCTAGTCGCCTGGTAGCATTCTCGGTCCTTTCAGTCTAGGCTTGCTTTCAGGGGAGTCATTTTGTTTTGTTGCTTCTCCACGTGCTTCGAGTGTTTGTGCTCCATTTGGTTTCGAGCTTCTCTTTGTGTTTTTCCTATGGTTATTGAGCTTGCTCGTCATGTTGAGCCTCTCTGCCTCTGTCTTGAGGGGCTAGTAGTTTTTGCTTGGTATTTCAATTGGTTTGCAGCTTTCAGTCTTCAATTGGTAGCTTTCATTAGGTATGGAGTCTTTGAGCTAGTGGTGTTGAGCGCTTTTTGCCTCTTCTATAGGGCTAGATCATTTTTGAATTGGTTGCATCGAGCCGTTGTCCATGTCTTTGGGAACCAAGACTTTCGCTCTTTGTCTAAGTTTTCTCTCCTTTCTAGGGTTTTGCTCGTATTTTACTTGGTTGCGTTGAGCCGTTGCCCATGTCTTTGGGGACCAAGTTGCGGATACATGGGTGTATGCCGGATCTTGAGATGATGAGTGATTGTCAACTGGTTTGATGCGCATGTTCTTTGGCTTGTGTTGTGCAGGTGTCGAGCTCAAAGACGGTGGTAGAAGGCAAGGTGAAGGTCAAGTAGAGACGTGCTGTGCCGATGGACCCGGAGAGGTGAAGGGCAGACGTGAGGCTTGGATTGACGGACTGGTGGCCTGAGGATCAGCTGTGGTGGCTGACAGCCTGAGACAGCAAGAAGTGAAGACTTGCGGATGGACAGGGTGCACGGGCGGTGCATCCCTCTTCAGCTTCGGTTTGGTGGTAGAGCCCTAGAAAAAACCACCGGCTGGGATGGTTTCCAGGTTTGGGACTCAAAACCACCGGCTGGGTGCTGGCCGGTTTCTGAGTTTGGGCCTCAAAACTCTAGTTGAGGACAGTTTCCAGGTTTGGGCCTCAAAACCTAGGCGATGGTGGGTTTCTGAGTTTGGGCCACAAAACTCAGCCTGAGGACTGGTTTCCCGGTTTCAGCCTCAAAACCGGGGGGAGCTCCAGGAAAATGGACGGTCGAGGAGTGGCGGCACGTGGCGGCATCCGGTGAGGTTGCGTCGAGGCGTAGCTACCTGTTGTGCGGGCGTGGTCCTCGGATCAACATCTACATCGAGCTGGTCCAGAATAGCCTTATGGTTTAGCTGGTACGCTCTCTGTATCATTAGGGGTAGAGTGGGAATAATGTTTAGGATAAGTAGGGGGAGACACCTACCTCCCCATCTATCTCAGTCATTTGCTATTCTCCTCTAGGGTTTCCTGCTTCCCATTCCCTTCTGTAGCTACTGAGATCCGCAGAGACGGCTAATCATACCTCTGTGTATTTGGATTTTGCGGAAATGGGACCGGACTCCCGTTGTCTCCTCATGGGGATGATTTTTGGCTGGCAATTGAGGTTGTGATTCGTGTTCTTGAGTTGTTCTTTGTGTTTTGCTTTTCTCCTCAATTTTCCCGTCACTCGATCTCCCTCTACGTTGCCTCTTTCTCAAATCCGTTTGAATCAACTTGTTCTTTGTTGTGAGGAGATCGGGTCGATTTGAGTTCCGTGGTAACTTTTTCGTTCTTGCACCAATATCTTTGATTTCTCAGAGTTTGAGTTGTTTAGAGCAGATGAATTCTTAGGGATAGTCTTCCAACTACCTAGTGATCATCTTCTCCATGTTTGGGATCAAGTGATTTTGGTTTGGATCAAATTTGGTGTGATTTGGGAGAGGGGCGAAATTTTTCGCCCTCTCTGCACAGCCGCGGACAGTCCGCCACCCGGGGCGCAGACGGTCCGGACATTGGGGAGGCAGCCTGAGCAGTGGCTGTGTGCCTTGGTATTTCGGCCGGAGAAACACCAGCGGACAGTTCGCCGTTGTGACTCGCGGACAGTCCGAGAACCTCTAGTGAGGTTTCAGCAGCAATGTTGTTTTGTGTTTTTGACCGGTGGACAGTCCGCCAGGATCCCGTGGACAGTCTAGGACAGGGGGTGCGGACAGTCCGGGCCCCTGCTGCTAGTCACTACTTAGTTCGTTTGCTCTCGCGGCTTTTCGGTCTTGTTTTCAGACTTCTCGTTTGCTTCTAGAGTTCACCAAGGAACCTCTCTAACTATCTTTGCCACCTGTTGGTATAGGTATTTAGAGAATTCCCGATGTAGCCTTCCATCTACATTTGAGCATAGGTTTTTGGGTTTGAACTTGACTCGGTGCTTCCAAGTTTTGGGTTGCTCTTTGTGGTGGTGCCTCGTTGTGATCCTAGGGATCATCCACCCTCTTTCTGAGGGTCGTGGGCATCACGTCTGTGTTCGAAGCATTCGGGGGTTGATTTGTGGAACAGAGGCCAGAGTTTCGAAAGAAATTTTTAGTCTCCCATTCACCCCCCCCCCCCCCTCTGGTCGCCTTGGTATAGCATTCTCGGTCCTTCAATTGGTATCAGAGCGGGTTAAGGATCTTCCACCTTAGCCGGTTCCAGATCCACAAAAGGCGACATGGATCGCAGCGTGGGCAAACTGTAACACCTCTGGTGTTAAGAAACCCTAAATGCATAACTTGACATCTCATGAGCATAAAGCATCATCATATGTTTCTTTTCTTTATGTAAAGTGTTATTTCATGTGATAGCTTTTACTGATCATGCTTTGGTGTGATGCTTGGTTGACTTGTTTTTGGAGGGGTTGAGTTCCTAAGTAGTTTAACCCTGTGGAGAAGTCTTCTTGAAGCCAAGTTTATGTTGGTCTTTTTTGGCTAACCAAGTCCCTAACCCTAGTTACCCTAATAGAGCCTTAGAAGTCCTTTAGTTTGACTAACAAAGACCTCCATGATAGATGCTTTGTATGGGTTAGTGCCCTAAACCAAAAGTGTGTAGAATTTAGAGTAGACCAAAAAGTGTTTTTGGGTCAACTCATGAAATTGAGGTTAACATAGTGTTTTGAGGCCCACAAGGCAGAAATGGGAGAGTTTCAGACTTGGAAAATTTCCTAAGTCTTTGAACTGACTAACAGTTTTGTCTAGCGAACTTTGGAGCTTTCTTGAGCAAAATCTAGGCCGAACCAATGCTTGATCCTATAACCAAAGTTGTTGTCGGCACATAGCTTTACTCAATGGAACAAGTGGTTTAGCGTTTCATTGAGTGGATTAGGAGATAATCGTGCCCAAAGATCGGCTATCAGTCGGCCTGATGGCCACTGAACCAGCCGTTGCAGCCGAGCGCGCGCGGCGTCGTGGCCGACCGTGTCAGGCATCGCCCGCCGCGTGGCGCACGACGACCGGCCGGGCAGGCAACGCGCACGGCGTGGCGAGCACAAAGCCCGTCCGCTCGCACTCGCCCTGCCAGAGCCGCTCCACTCCCTCCGCTTTGCCTCCTCTTTGCTCTCGCCGTCGCCCAGGCGGAAAAGGGGGAGAAACCGAGCGCTCGTCGTCGTTCGCCGCCGTCCCGCTGAGCCTTCGCCCAACCAGCCACCCAACCAACTTCGCCGTGAGCCCCCGCACCTTTTGCCACCATTAGCGCTCCGTAAGAGGCCCTAGGTAAGCCACGGGGTGAGTTCCCGCCATGGCCGCCATGACCGCCGAGCTCGGTCTGCCGTGGTCCGCCCTCCCTCCGCGCGAATCCCTTCATTCTAGCTCGCGTTCTAGGGTCGGTGAAGTCTGTGGAAGGAGTAGGTGGTGATGGTTTAGCCGATTAGGGTCTGGTGGTGGCGGTACGCCATCGCTCGCCGTCTGCCATGGTCGTGGTCTAGAGTGTTCGGGGTGGAAACCCTAGCTCCCAAGCCTTGCGCTAGGTCCGTGGAGGTCTAAGGAGTAGGATTCAGGAGTTAGTTTAGCTCGTTGTGGTTGGAGCCGGCCGGCGTGGCGAGTCCGCACCGCCGGGCCGCCATTTGCGACAGCGAGCTCGATCCGTGCAAGCGCTCGGCTGGAGAGTGGCATCAGTCGATGCGGAAGGAAGAGGGGAGTAGAGTGGTGGAGATGGTTTCGCCGGAGGTGCCGCCGTCGGCGAGCTCCGGCGAGGGCAACGACCTCCTCTGCTTCGGGAGTATGACGAGTGGGGTCGGTTTGACCATGGGTCCCAGTTGTCAGTCGCTTAGGTGCAGCAGTACCATGTGCGTGTAGCAGTTAGGTTTAGGTGTTTTTGTTTTTATTGTTTTCGGGAAATGTGTTAATGCTTGTTTAATTCATATATGGAGTTGTATTAGTCCAAATGAGGTGAACTAAATTTTGTTAGGTTTGACTTGCTGAGATCTGTTTAGGAAAAGTATAATATGTCCAGTTTGTGATACTTTTATATGTAGATGTATTTAATTTATGTTTAGGCTGAAATCTTGTTTAATGCATAATAAACTGTCTATTGCTTAGAAAAATGTGATTCTTGTTTTGTTCAGTTTGTGTTGATGAGTAGTTTCTAGGAAAAATGTAATATGGAGATGTTTTATGAAATATTTAGGCAGTAGCAATTAAAATGGTTAAATGTTGTTTTCTTGCATAAATTGTAGTAATTAAAATATGAAGAATCTGAACCTGTGAATTTTTGTAGACTGCTCTTGTGCTAACAAGTTCAGTAGAAAAATGGGAAATCTGTTGTTTGACACTTTTTGCTAGGGGGTGTAGTTCAAAGCACCTTTTCATTGTGATGTTTGTCTTTTTCGTGGAGAATAGGGTTTATGTCCAAATAGCTTGAAATTTGGACAGAGGACTAAACTGCATGTGGTCAGCTTACAGTAATTTTTGTAGATTTTTCTGAAGTAGTTAGCTAAGGGTTGCTGTTATAGGCTTAATTAAATAGTAAGGTAGTAGCAAATGACTATTAAGTGGTAGGATGATGTTGACTACCTTGTTGAAGAAAATGAAGTAGATGACATGTGCTTATCTCCTGAATTATCCTATTCCATGTTGCATCACCCATGCATCCCATGTGTATTCATTTTATTCATACATGCTATGCATCGTACAGGACCGGTAGTGGAGACCCAGAGCCCGCAACCGCAGGAGGAGCCAATTTCGGAGGAGACCCTGAACGAGAGGACCGAAGAAGGAGACGTCGAGGACTTACCTAAGTGTCACGACCACCTACCCTCCGACTTCGAAAGAGGCAAGCCCCGGAGCATCTAACTCCTATGGTTTGCAAACTATTTATGGAATTAACCTGAGCATCGTACATGTTGCATTAGGTTTATAGGAATTGATTGCTACCGTTCCTGCATTACTATCATACCTTGTCCACTGCAATTGATGTCTTGATATCCCTGTTAAGTCTAGGCCGTTATATGCTTAGCCTACTTAGACCGGTAAAGTCGGGTGATTTCCTGTCTCCCGTAGTAGGTGGATACTGATCATGATTAGCCTGGTGCTATCATGGAGATAACCATGTGATAATTAATTTGAGACCGGGCGGGATGTAGGAGCAGCAGGGCATGGGTTCTATGTGCTGGTAGTCTCCCGTCCATGTCGATTAGGACCCGACGAAGGCACACCTCAGTCATTTTGAACGCGTCAATCACTTAACGGAGTAGGTCGGAGTACCTCCCGCGAAGCCGAGTAAGGTTATTCAAGCCGGTGATGGAGATGTTGACGCCTAACACCCAGGGCTCAGATGTACCGTGGGCAACTATTCTGAACAACCTGGCATGGTCCGAGGGCAGGCAAGGCCTGATCGATCTGGCATGACCGTGGGCAGCTATAGCTTGAGCGACCTGGCACTGAGATAACCCCCGGTGTAGAAGGGCCCCTGGCCGTCCCGCGCGTTGTGTTCTCAAATTCCTTGAGAGGCAGCCGACGGCTACCTGGCAAGGTGTGATCGGGCGAGTGTGCGACATTTTATCCCCAGCTGGGTAGGAATCGATTATAATCGCCATCGCTCCTGGACAGTGAGTAACTTGACTGAGCATGTGTTATCGTAGTAACTTATGGAATTAAAGATGGTTATGATGATTAATCTGAAAGGCTATTGATGAAATAGTCACTCTTGCTTGATTAATTAGCCAAGTGATTGCTCTAGATCAGGTGCAAACCTAGTTAACCAGGGTTAACTATAAAAGTGACCGCTGATACTCAATTTGGGTTTTATCATAAGAAAGCTTTCATGCAAAGTGGTATGTTTAGCCAACCCCAGATATAGCCTTCATAAATCCTTGGTGTCTCATTATTTCTGGTTTATGACGGGTAAGTCTAGCTGAGTACCTTCTTGTACTCAGGGTTCTATCCCTTGTTGTTGCAGATGGACAGTGCTTTTTCGGCTACTGTGAGAACTGCTTGTACCCAGTCTCGGGTGACGAATAGACCATGGGCATGGTCACCTCTTATCCTCACCTGATGCTTTTGTGGACTGATCAGACTGATGGCACTGTATTAAGCACCTTCTGAACTTATGTTTAAAACTATGTTGCTTCCGCTACTATTCAAACTATGGTTTGTAATATTGTTTCAACTCCGATGTATTCGAACTATGTGCGAACTAAATGTATCTTGTGGACATGTATGCTAATCTATTACGATCTTGGCTGTTGTTGAAATGCATTGAAATCCCTCGAGATTTCTGGGCTACCGGGTTTGTACGGGCTTAAGTACACATTAATCTTTGCGAAAGCAGAGATTTGGGTGCTTAATCTGGTATAAACTGGTCGGTTCTGTTACACAAACCGCCATTTTTCGATGGGACGAACTATGTGTATTGAAAGATACGTATGTCGGCCTATCTTCAGAGCATGAGTGCTTTGGTTTGGGATATTTGCAACTCTGCCAAATACGTGGTCTTGGCTGCTCGTGTGACTCAACAGCAGATCGATGAGCACGATGCCAATAGCCGAGCCTGTAATGCTCTTTTCTCATGTTTGAGCATGACTGAGTTTGATCGTGTTTCTCACCTCACCACGTCTCGGGAGATTTGGGCGACTCTCATGCGCTTTCATGACGGAACCACTCAACTCAAAACCTGTCTCTATGAGTCGCATAAGCATCAGTATGAGAACTTTTGACACATGCCTAGCGAGAGCATACAGAGTTTATTCGCTCGCTTTCAGGTGATTGTCAACAGGATGAGGGCTAACAGAGAGATTTTGCTGTACGACGATCATGAGAGAGCTCTCGAGCTACTCCATACTCTTGATTGGTCAGTGTGGGACTCCAAAGTTCAGACGATCATCGAATCACCTAACTATGAGACTCTCACTTGCGACGAGCTCTTCAGTAAGCTCAAGTCCAGTGAGATTGATGCCATGGCGAGAGCTTCTTATGAGAATCCTTATGGCCCGTCTATGGCTTTGGTTTCTGGTTCTTCTGCTAACCCCTCTGGAGGCTTTGCACTTTCTTCTCTTTTGTCTGTTATAGAGGAGCAGCTAGAGTTCGTGGTAGACGACGAGTTGGCTTTGCTTGCCAACTAATTCTCGCAGTTCCACAACAACCGCATGAACCGTCGCCGCGGAGGAGGACGAGCTGGATGCTACGAGTGCGGCGACTCAGACCACTTCATCGCCAACTGCCCGAAGAAGAACAAGCAAGCGTTTAGCAAGGGCGATCGTGACCACAAGTACGACTCCGGCAAGCGCAAGGAGAAGTACGTCCCCGCAAAGCACAAGCGTAAGGGTTGCTTCAACAAGGAGTACATCAAGGAGACGTACTTGGAGAAAGCCCAGGCCGAGCAGCGGCTTTGTTCGCCACGCTCAGCGACATCGATGACTCGGACAACGACACCACTGCTTCAAGCGATGATGAGTCCGAGAAGAAGAAGATCGAGGACAAGCTAAACGGCCACTGTTTCTTCACCGACAACGAGGACTTCTGTACCATGGCCCTCGGTGATGAGGTCAATAGGGAGCTGGAGGAGATCCCTCGGAACGACGATGACTCCTCCCAAGTATCTCAAACCCCCGATGAACTCTCTGCTGAGGTCGAGAAACTTATTGCTGCTCTTCTTAGTGAAGACAAGTTGCTGAGACGTGCTGCTAGAGAGAGGAAGGAGTTTAGGCAGAAGTGGGAGGGTGCGGTGAAGGAACTTGAGTCTGTCAAGTCCACCGTTGTAGTCACCGAGGAGCATGAGTGCGAGATGTGCTCCAACCACATGACTGACCTTCTCACTTTGAGTGGGAAGTATGTTGCTTTGGTTGGAGAGGTGGATGAGCTTAGAGCTAGACCCATTTTGCTTGGTGTGTGCAAGTCTTGTGCAGGCTTGCGATCTGAGTTGGCAGAGAAGGATGCCAAGATTGAGTCTCTTGAGAAGGCCAGCTCAGGTAGCACTAGTGTGTCTAGATGTGCTTTGTGTGAGGGTTTGTTGATGGAGATGGCAAATGTGAAGCATGAAAAGATGCAAACCGAGGAAGAAAACACATACCTTCGGACCATCTTGTCATGGGTTTCTAGTGGTGAGCCGTAGCTTGGCATGATGATTGCCCAATGCAAGCGTGCTGCTGGAGGTCCAGGTGTTGGCTTTGCTTAGGGTGTGGAGATAGCTACTTCTTTTGGGAAGATTGCTGAGTCTAGTGGTCTTAAGCCGAGTGAGAAGCCCAACTCCACCACCACTCCCAAACTAACCAAGATTCCACCCAAAGAGCCTCTCAAGCCTAACAACAAAGATGGAGTGTTTGTGGAACCTCCAATAGCTCCACCCAAGAAAAAAACATGGGCTCCAAAACCAAACTACTTGGGGAACAAGTTTGACACCACGCCACCAATCCAAGAGTAGCTCATGCCACAAAAGAACCAAGTGATCCATACCCAATACCGTGAGTACCAACAACCCCCTATGAGAGTGGTGAGGTACCACTGTGAGCACTGTGGGAGAGATGGACACTTGAGGGAGTTTTGCTTTCAGCGCAAGAGAGAGGAGCGTCGTGCAAAGGAGATGAACAACACAGACATGTACCATCCTTTCCATGATGTACATGGGCCGAATGTTCAAAGGAGGAGTGCTAGGCCTAGGGTCCAATGCCTCAAGGTCCTAGGCCACAAGGAGGGTTTGCCTGGCGAGATCCTACTTTTGTATGCTATGGACCCCGCGGCGGTGGCTTTGTTGTTGAGCGTTACCCCCTCCCACCACCGTGTTTTGGCTATCGCTGTGAGCGCTCTCCTCCTAGTGGACCATGTTTTCCTGTGCGTGGTGATCGCTTTCCCCGTAGGTATCCTAGGAATGGTTTTTCTACTCATCGTTCTTTTGAGCAGCCGAGACAATGCTGTATACTTCCCATTTTACTCACCCCAGTGTTGGACCGTATGCTCACCCTATGTCTTTTTATTGATGTAGGTAAGTCGATTGGAGAACGTTTGGTTGGTGGATTTCGGATGCTCAAGGCATAAGACCGGAAACTCCAAGTGGTTCTCCAGTCTTAGTCTAGTCACCGGAAAGGAGTTTATCACCTTCGGTGACAATAGCAAAGGTAAATTGCTATCTCGTGGTTCTGTGCGAGTTAATGAGCATTTTGGGTTGCGTGATGTTGCTCTTGTTTTGAACTTGCATTTTAACCTTCTCTCTGTTTCTCAACTCTTTGAGGATGACTATGAGATTCATTTTAAGCCGAATCTTAGTCGTATTTTAGATCCTCAGGGCAATCTTGTATGTTTGATTTCGCCCTTTGGGAAAGTCTTTCGTGTGAATTTCTTGGAGTCTTTTGGGATTTCTCATTGTCTTTTGGCTGGATCCTCCTCTGGTCTTTGGAAATGGCATAGGAGACTTAGTCATTTGAGCTGACTTGCTTGCAAGGCTTAGTTCACTTGGCTTAATCCGAGGATTGTCTAAGTTACACATGGAGAAGGATCTTGTTTGCCATTCTTGTAGACATGGGAAAATGGTTGCCGCTCCCCACCATCCTGTGAATCATGTTATGACCAAGCGCCCTGGAGAGCTTTTGCATATGGACCTTGTAGGTCCGGCTTGGGTGAGCTCGGTTGGTGGGATGTGGTATGTGCTTGTCGTTGTTGAGGACTTTTCGAGATATTCATGGGTTTTCTTTTTAGCTGAGAAAACAAAGACTTTCTCTTTCACTCGCAATCTGATTTTGCGTCTTCAAAATGAGTTCCCTAAGAACTCGATGAGAGCTATTCGTAGCGATAATGGTTCCAAGTTTAAGAACTTGGACTTTGAAAAGTTTTGTAACTCTTTGGGTTTAGAGCATCAGTTTTCCTCTCCCTACACACCGCCACAAAATGGTGTTGTAGAAAGGAAAAATCGGACCCTTGTTGAGATGTCTAGGATGATGCTAGATGAGCATAGGACTCCTAGGTAGTATTGGGCCGAGGCTATAAACACTGCATGCTATATTTCCAATTGCATTTTTCTTCGTGCTTTCTTGAAGAAGACCTCTTATGAGTTGCGATTTGGGAAGCAACCCAAAGTGAGTTATTTTAGAGTTTTTGGTTGCCACTATTTTGTACTCAAGAAAGACAACTTGGACAAGTTTGAGTCTCGCTCTATGGTGTCTTTTTGGGTTATGGTAGTCATACTCATGCATATCGTGTACTTAACCTTGATACTAACCGAGTCATGGAGACATCTGATGTCCCTTTTGATGAGACCATGCATTGTCCTTCTTGTAGATTTGAGCGTGCAGGTGATCACGAGGTCGGTGAACCTCTTTTTGATGATGAGGAAGATGGAGTTGAACAAATGGATGATCCAGATCTTCCTCCACCTGTTGTTCCTTTGGGATCGACTTCGACCACGACCGGCCCCGACCCATCTTCTTCCACTACATGGGGGTCGGTCGATCCACCACCTCAGGGTTTGCTAGTAATACCCGAGGAGGCACCAACTACAGTTGAGGGGGAGGTCACTTCAGCTAGGGAGGCGCCACGACACATTCGGTGCCAACACCCTCCTCAACATATGATCGGCAACATCAACGAACTTGTCACTCGGTCAAGGTCACAACAAATCTCCCACTTTGCTCATTCTGCATTTGTTGCTGATTTTGAACCCCGAGATGTTGGACATGCTTTATCTGATCCAGATTGGGTCAATGCCATGCATGAGGAGTTAGAAAATTTTGAGAGAAGTCAGGTTTGGGTTCTAGTTCCACCTCCTCCTGAGTGTAATCCTATTGGGACAAAATGGGTTTTCAAAAACAAACAAGGAGAGGATGGCCACATTGTGAGAAACAAGGCCAGGCTTGTAGCCCAGGGGTATAGTGAGAAGTAGGCGATAGACTATGAGGAGACTTTTGCTCCTGTAGCTCATTTGGAGGCAATTAGGATCCTCTTGGATTTTGCCGCATCCAAGGGTTTCAAACTTTTTCAAATGGATGTCAAGAGTGCCTTCCTAAATGGCTACATAGAAGAAGAGGTGTATGTGAAACAACCCCCCGGGTTTGAAAATCCCACGTTTCCAAACCATGTTTTTAAACTTCACAAAGCTTTGTATGGTTTGAAACAAGCCCCTAGAGCCTGGTATGATAGGTTGAAAACCTTTTTGCTTGCTAAGGGTTTTAAAATGGGATTTGTGGATAAACCTCTTTTTCTCCTCAAGCAAGGCAATGACATTCTTTTGGTTCAGATTTATGTGGATGATATCATTTTTGGTGGAACTTCTCATGCTTTGGTTGCCAAGTTTGCAAATACAATGAGCAGGAAATTTGAGATGAGCATGATGGGCGAGTTGACATTCTTTGTCGGGTTGCAAATCAAGCAATCCTGAGAAGGGACGTTTTTGCACCAGGGCAAGTACACTAAGGACACAGTGAAGAATTTCGATATGGGTGAGGCCAAGCTTCTTCCAACACCCATGTCGACCAGAACAGCCTGGATGCGGATGAGGAGGGAGAAGCCATGGACCAGAAGGAGTACCGGAGTATGATCGGATCGCTGCTGTACCTGACGGTGACACGCACGGACATCCAGTTCGTAGTGTGTCTTTGCGCACAATTTCAGTCGTCGCCGCGCACCTCTCACCGTCAAGCGGTCAAGCGCATTATGAGGTACCTTTGTTTCACACCTGAGTTCGGGCTTTGGTATTCTGCTTCTTCTACCCTCTCCCTTTGCGGTTATTCTGATGCTGATTTTGCTGGTTGCCCACTTGATCTCAAGTCCACTTCTGGGACTTATCAGTTTTTGGGCTCTTCTCTTGTTTCTTGGTCTTCTCGCAAGCAGACTAGTGTCACCCAGTCTACCACAGAGGCTGAGTATGTTGCTGCGGCTAGCTGCTGTTCCCAGTTGTTCTGGATGATGGCCACTTTGCGTGATCTTGGTATGAGTTTTTCTTGAGTGCCCTTGCTTTGTGATGGCACGAGTGCGATTAGCGTTGCTAAGAACCCCGTGCTTCATTCTAAGACCAAACACATAGATGTGCGCTTTTCATTTTTTGCGAGACCACTATGAGAAGGGTGATATCGACCTTCGATATGTCGATACTCATCATCAGTTGGCCGATATTTTTACCAAGCCTTTGGACCAATCAATCTTTGCTAGGTTGAGAGGTGACCTTGGTGTGTGTTTCCCATTTTATATGTGGGATCACTTTGATGTATCATATGATGTACAGTCTTTTTCTTTCATAGCTTTTCTGCATTTTGCATGTGTATCATACTTGCATTTTGAGCTTCCTTTATATTCTCTCTAGAATGATTCTATGCTCAGTTTGTCACATGCTTGTATGATACTTAGGTTATGCAGTTTAAGCTCTTTATGATCAAGTAACTAAACTTGATGAGCTGAGTATGATTTTGCAATGATGAACTTGTGTAATTACTGTCAAATCCTACAAAATAGTTCACCATTTGCTTTGGCAACTAGTATGAGTAGATCTTGTCATTTATTGAGCTTGCTTTGCTATACTAGGTTGCTATGTCGCTAGCTTGGAGTTTTTAAATCACTTCCATTGTATATACTCTGAAATGTTTAAATGCTAAAATCTGAAATCCAAGCTGAGAGAAAAAAGATCGAGGTGGGATTGCATCACAACACCTCATTGTTTCGAGACTCCTTCTCTTTTGAGATGAACTTGAGCAGTGTAGTGTATGACCAAAACCATTGCCTTAAGCTTCTGATAGTCTTCTGACTTAGGCTTTGCATGGTTGAAAAGTAAGGCATTGTGGTGTTTTCATCCCCTCGCAGTCATTTGACATGTACAACTCTTGTATAAACTGCTTAATTCAACTAAAATGAGTTGTACATGGCTTGTTGTTTTAACACTTGCTTTGAGGTAGTTCACCTGTGTGACTTGGTTAGCTCTAGTTAATGACATGACTATTTCATACTAGATGCTATTTCTATTATGAGCTTCCTTTTGTGCTTGAACTTCAAATCTGAAACTGCTTTGCCATCTTTGTTGAGCTATATGATCATGATGAGCTTATGCTAGCATTAGGGCTATTTTCTGTTCTCATGTGCAAATTGAGCATTTTATCACTCTGGATAGCATATCCTTGAAGCTTGTGCATTTTGTTTGCTTTAGATGTGCATTATCAACTAAGGGGGAGAAATTTGACAAATCATGATTTAGTGATGTGCATTATCTAAGGGGGAGTTTGTGTCCAGGGGGAGTTTGCTTCCTTTGCTCTAGTTTGAGTTTTCCAATTGGTTTGAAGTGGTTTGCAACTAGTTGTGTTGAGCCTTTGCCTCTTTCTGGAGGAACTAGCTGTTTGATTCAGTTGAGTGTCTTCATTTGATTTGAGAGCGGTCTAGAGCTAGTTGTGTTGAGCCTTTGCCTCTTTCTGGAGGGACTAGCTGGTTTACTCAGTTCTGGCTTCTTTGCTCCGAACTTCTCGCTAGCGGTGTTGAGTCTGTTCTGCATCTTCTTGAGGGCTAGCTTTGCTTGGCTTGGTTGCATCGAGCCGTTGCCCATGTATTTGGGGACCAAGTTGTCTTGCTCATTCCACTTGACCTTCTATTGGCTTTTCTTTGATTCTGGTCGTTTGGATGAGTTCTCTATTTCTTCCTTCTTTCTTCTATTCTATATGATTTGTGTTGGTAGTTGACAATGCACTCATCAAGGGGGAGATTGCGGATACATGGGTGTATGCCGGATCTTGAGATGATGAGTGATTGTCAACTGGTTTGATGCGCATGTTCTTTGTCTTGTGTGTGTGCAGGTGTCGAGCTCAGAGATGGTGATCGAAGGCAAGGTGAAGGTCAAGTAGAGACGTGTCGTGCCGATGGACCTGGAGTGGTGAAGGGCGGACGTGAGGCTTGGACTGACGGACCGGTGGCCTGAGGATCAGCTGTGGTGGCTGACAGCATGGGACAGCGACAAGTGAAGACTTGCGGGTGGACAGGGTGCACGGGCTGACAGCATGGACCCGTCGCTCGATCTCCCTCTACGTTGCCTCTTTCTCAAATCCGTTTGAATCAACTTGTTCTTTGTTGTGAGGAGATCATTTCCACTAAAGGAATTTAACCCAACCTCACGAGCAATTAGATCGGGTCGATTTGAGTTCCGTGGTAACTTTTTCGTTCTTGCACCAATCTCTTTGATTTCCCAGAGTTTCAGTTGTTTTGAGCGGACGATTTCTTAGGGATAGTCTTCCAACTACCTAGTGATCATCTTCTCCAAGTTTGGGATCAAGTGATTTTGGTTTGGATCAAATTTGGTGAGATTTGGGAGAGGGGCGAAATTTTTCGCCCTCTCTGCATAGCCGCGGACAGTCCGCCATCGCGGACAGTGCGGGCATCGGGGAGGCAGCCTGAGTGGTGGTTGTGCGCCTCGGTGTTTCGGTCAGAGAAACACCGGCGGACAGTCCACCGTTGTGACTCGCGGACAGTCCGGGAACGTCCAGTGAGGTTTCAGCAGCAGTGTTGTTTTGTGATTTTGACCGGCGGACAGTCCGCCTGGAGCCTGCGGACAGTCCGGCCAAGCCGCGAACAGTCCGGGACAGGCGGTGCGGACAGTCTGGGCCCCTGCTGTGAGTCACTACTTAGTGCGTTTGCTCTCCCGGCTTTTCGGTCTTGTTTTCGGACTTCTCGTTTGCTTCTAGAGTTCACCAAGGGACCACTCTAACTATCGTTGCCACCCGTTGGTATAGGTACTTAGAGAATTCCCGATGTAGCCTTCCATCTACATTTGAGCATAGGTTTTTGGGTTTGAACTGGACTCGGTGCTTCCAAGTTTTGGGTTGCTCTTTGTGGTGGTGCCTCGTTGTGATCCTAGGGATCATCCACCATCTTTCTGAGGGTCGTGGGCATCACGTCTGTGTTCGAAGCATTCGGGGTTGATTTGAGGGACATAGGCCAGAGTTTTGAAAGAAAATTTTAGGCTCCCATTCACCCCCCCCCCCTCTGGTTGCCTTGGTATAGCATTCTTGGTCCTTCACAAGTCTTGTTCATTTCAAATTGACCCTTCTTTGGCTTTTCTTCGGCTTTTTGGGCATTTGAATGAGCAATCTTCTCATGCTAAGTGACTTTGATCTTTGCCTTTCTATGGCTTTTGATCACATGAATGAGATTTTTGGTCTTGGTATCTCAAACCATTTCATGCGCTCAGTTTTTGTCAATTCAATCATCAAGGGGGAGAAATTGTGGAACCAAGTACATTTGGGAAGAATTCGGGGAGATCCAATCCTTCCATGTCCAAGTTGATGAGAACCTTGGTTCTTTTGTGATGACTGTTTGAAAATTTGTTGAGAAAGGTTTTTGAGAGCTTTTTGGGAGTTCATGAAGCTCTTGTCTCTTCTTGACACTACGGTTGTGTGGAGGCTTTGCCCCCTTTTCCCCATTTCCTTCGGGACCAAGAGTTGTTATTTGGAGCTTTCATGACCCCTCCTCATTTCTAATGGCCTTGTGTTTGATTTTTCTTGATGTTTGGGCACTTGAATGAGGCTTGCCTTCAAACCTTTCCTTGTTGGGTTTTATTGTTAGTCAATGCATTCAATAAGGGGGAGATTGAGAACACATGGGCGATTGAGACACTTGGTTGAGAAGATCCCATGTGACATGGTTGATAAGTTCCCATGTGTGTATGATGAATGATTAACGCTTGTGAGGAAGGTTTGAGGCTTTTCCCGGTTGAGTCCTTATTCCATATGTGCTTAATGTTTATGACTAACCGGTGGTGTTGAGTTGTGGTGTGTTACCTGTGTTGGTGTGCGTGTGCAATATGTGTTCTTGGCTGGGTTGTTGTGCAGGTGTGGAGCTCGGAGGCAATGGTCGATGGCGATGTGAAGGTCGAAGTGGAGGCGTGTCGTGTCGATGAACTGGGAGCGGTGAAGGGCGGACGCGAGCTTTGGACTGACGGACCAGAGGGCCGAAGGACCAACTGCGGCAGCTGGCACTTGGCTTCGACAAGCGAGAGCACATGGGGATGTGTGATGGCATCGGCCGAGTCGGGATGAAGATGATGGCATCATGGCACTTGGCGGGAGGTCGGACATCGGCTTGCATGGGAAATGCGAGTACGTCAGCCAAGTCAAGAAGGAAGGCGAAAGCGTTGTGCTCGGCGTGGAGGTTGGACATGCATCGGCATCAGTGTTGGTGGTTGGGGTGTGAGAACCACACTCCGTCTACGGTGCGGGTTCGGTAGTTGAGCCTCGAAAAGCTACCCTTGATGGTTTTCGAGTTTGGGCCTCAAAACTCGGGGTGGACGGTTTCCGAGTTTGGGTCTCAAAACTTGGGGTGGACGGTTTCCAGGTTTGGGCCTCAAAACCTAGGTTGACAGGTTTGCCAGTTTGGGCCTCAAACCCGGCAGAGGTTCCTATGCGGAACAGGTCGACGCGTGGTGGCACCGTGAGGCTTGCGTCGAGGCGAAGCTAGCGGTGAGAAGGTGCGGTGGTCGACATGACGGCACGTGGTGGCATCCTAGAGCTTGTGTCGAGGCGAAGCGAAGGATGAGAAGGCTCGTGGCCATCGGATGAAAACTCATAGAGTTGGACGGATTTGCCCCTAGGGGTATTTGGGTTGAGTTCTTCATGTAAGGGCGTTTTTGTCTTCGATGTGCGCTTATATATATGTGAAGGGGCTGCTAGGGCAGCCATCCTTGGAGGTGTGTCACTCTCATTTTGTTCTTGTGAGAGGAGGCTAGGGTTAGAGAAGAGGAGGGCTCTTGTCCTTGAGCTTTTTTTCATCTGAGCTTTGTGTTGCGAGGAGTGGCTTGTAACCCAACACCACGAGCTAATACAATCCTTCATCTTGTAGAATTCCAAGGATCAATTTCGTGCTCATCTTTGTTGCCTGAAATCTTGATTGAATTCACGTTTTTATCTTCGTGTTTCTCTCTTTCCCCTCTCGGAGATTTCACGAGTTCTTTCGATTTGAGGGATGTTTTGTGATTCCGTTTGAACCATCTTGTGCTAGGACGTGAAAGGGATCTTTCCACCAAAGGATTTGTTCAGAAACCTCACGAGCACATAGATCAGGCAGAAATCATTTTTGTTCTCCAAACTTCCTCTTTTCACATGATATGAAATATCTCAATATTTATTTGGGTTGGAGCCATGATTTCTTAGGAATAGCTCACCAATATGTGCAAGATCACCTCAGTGAAGTTTGGTTGGAAGCCCTTTTTGATTTGGTCGAGATCCGATCAAATTTGAGTTTGATACGGGCTGTTTTTGTGCAGTCTGGGCATTCCCGGACTGTCCGGCATTTATCCCAGGACTGTCCAGGGGTCGGGGGTGTTCACGGGCAGTGTTGTTACCATTTTCATTTTTGAACGGCGGACTGTCTGGGCCTTATTCCCGGACTATGTGAGGTTCTCTAGGAGACAGTACACCACTGCACAACTTTGCTATTTTCATCTGTATCTTTTGCGTTCGAGCTCCGATTTGAGATCTGTTTTTTGTGTTGGATTTCTATCTTCATAAGGATCTTTTCAAGGTACTTTTGCCACCATTGGCCTAAGTATTTTTGTTTGGACACTTCCTTCTTCTCCATAGGAGTTAAGTGTTCCGCTTTTGGAGTTTCGATGGTTCTAGCATCCGTATCTTTTCCGTTCGAGCTCCGATTTGAGATCCGTCTGTTGTGTTGGTTTCCTAACTTCATAAGGATCTCTCCAAGATACTGTTGCCACCAGTTGGTCTAAGTATTCTTGGTCAAACAATTCCTTCTTCTCTATAGGAGTTGAGTGTTCCGGTTTCAAAGTTCCGACGGTTCTAGGAGCTTGCTTGTCTTACTTTGTGGTGACCCGCTTTGCTCTAAGGGAACATCCACCCAATCATTTGGGTCATGGTCATCATGGTTGTGGCTCTTAGCTTTTGGGGTTGATTTTCTGGGACATTGGCCTAAATATTTCGAAAGAAATTTTATGGCTCCCATTCACCGCCCCTGGTCATCGTTTTCGGTCCTTCAATTGCTAAACATAATTGCACTAATTGATGTAGTCTATGACCTATAGTTAGAAACATATTAGAAAGTTAATCTATCTCTTTCTAGTTCTAGTCACGATCAAACCTTGGATGGGAATGCTCTGTGGAACTCTTTTTGGTTTATCCTATTCTATTTCATTTACCTTATTTATCTTATATCTATTATTTCATGTTGATACTTCATATGACTTATTACTATTTCATGTTGATAATTGATAGGAATTATTACTATTTTGTGTTCATGATTATAGTGTTCATCGTCTACTTTGATTATATGTCTAGCATAGCTAGGGTATCTTTATGTTCATGCTCGTGTTTGTATAGCGCTCATTCTGATGATCAAGGGGTGAGTGGTCAACATTGTGTAAGCATGGCGCTTATACATTGTTTACCTGCGAATGCACCCTATATTCTGGGAAAGCAAGTGGCAGTTCGCGAGGGTGACTCTTATATCCTTGTTGATTCCTTTGTAGTCCACTCCCCAAATATAGCACTACTACAGAATCGGCCTTTAGCCCCGGTTGGGAAGGGGCTTTAGCCCCAGTTTTCCATCCGGGGCTAGCACTACGGGACTAAAGGCCCCAGGCTTTAGTCCCGGGTGCATCCAACCAGGGCTAAAGCCTCTCACGATAAAAAATAAATGTGCGTTTGTGAGATTCGAACTCAACACCTTTCGCCTCAGGCACGCTTACCAACTGAGCTATACAACCCACGTGATGTAGTTCTGGACGTTTTCCTTTTGAATCCACTCGGGAAGGACCTTTAGCCCCGGTTGGTAACACCAACCGGGGCTAAATGCGTGATGTCTCCTGCGTATAAATATAAGTTATTCTAACCATGATTGCTAAACATAACTGCACTAATTGATGTAGTCTATGACCTATAGTTCGAACCATATTAGGAAGTTAATCTATCTATTTCTAGTTCTAGTTATGATCAAACCTTGGATGGGAATGTTGTGTGGAACTCTTTTTGGTTTATCATGTTCTATCTTATTTACCTTATTTGTCTTATATCTGTTATGATTGATTCCTATGTTGAGTAGATCTAGTGGAACTCTTATCATAATCATACATGTGTGTGTTATAGTATTTAGATGTTTATCTCCTGCCACTCTCTTGAGACTTAGAAGTAGAAGGCATAATATAAATAATGATACCTTGGAAACTCTCATAGGTGAAATGATACAACGGGTGTATTTTATCTTTGCGCTTGCGGATAATCTCATTTCATATTTTATAAGAGCGTGATCATAAATACAACCACATCTCTAGTGTTGCTGCTAGTGGTGACCCCCTAGCTTTAAAGGTAATGATGTTAGATTTGTCTACACATATTTCTGGCGCCATTATCTAAGGTGATGCTAAGAGATGTCAACACTGTCATTGGATGAAATTGCCTTTGATCAATGCTCTGGATGCTACCACTTGTGTTTCACACGGATCAGTGACGTGGTAGTCAAAAGGGAGGTGGCAGGCGCCACCTAGGGGTGGCGGGCGCCAACATGGGCTTGGTGGCCGCCATGGTGTTGAGCCCATTTTTCCTGCATTTGTCTTCTACTTTCATGGTGTACAAAGCTTGGTTGAAGTCCGATGTCATTTCCTTCGGTCATCGGCTTGTGTTGCATTGATCTCATTACTATCGGGCCTCCATGTGATCCAATGGCATGAACAACGCTTCCCATGGGTTCTCCATTGAGTATAGAGGCCTTGGAGCAAGTTTGGTGGCCTTTGGACACATGTCAATGGCGGACACCATGTGTATGTGCTGCCCGCCATACCCTGTGACCGATTTCCTACATGTTTTGTCTTGAAATCTTCTGGAAACCCTAACTTCGTCATCTGGACTCCGAATTGAGTAACCAAAACTCGATTTTCTGTATCTCGACGAGCTCTTCAACATGGTGTAATCAAAATGAGCATTTGAAGAAGTATTTTTACAATGTATATTGACATATATTGGTATCTTTTACCTGCACTCACATAATCATCACAACTTATGGAAATAGTTAGAAATAAGCCCTATGATTATCGTTTTATATCACTTATTTGACCAAAATAGCAATTGTTGATGGTATAAATGAGGTGTTAAGGACCGTTAACAACAACATCCTAGAGCTTGTGTTACGACGAAATGAAGGATGAGAAGGCTTGTGACCGTCGGATGTAGACATGACACAGTTGGACTAGAATACCCCTAGAGTTAGCTAGTTTGCTCTTGTATCTCGGGGTAGAAGGGGTAATATGTAATAGGCTATAAATAAGGGATGACACCCCTCATCTTCTCTATCCTTGTAGCATTTCATTCTTAGACTCTAGATATTCATTTGTTATGTCCTCTCTCTCAGTAGCTGCTTGTGATCCGCAGAGACGGCATAATTCTTGTGTGTATTTTGGATTTTAGGAAAGGAGACCGTAATCTCCTTGTCTCCTCGGGGGCTTTGGCTGAAATCTTTTGTTGATTGCGATTGTGTTCTTCGTGTTCTTCTATTCCCCCTCTCGGTGATTTTGTTCATTCTTTCGATTTGAGGGATGGTTTTTGATCTTGGTTGAACCATGTTGTGCTAGGACATGAGTAGCATCTTTCCACCAAAGGATTTTCACTAGAACCTCATGAGCACATAGATCGGGCTGAAATCGTTTTTGTTCTCCAAACCTTCCCCTTTTCACGTGATTTGCGATATCTCTTGATTGAGTAGTGTTCGAGCCATGATTTATTGGGATTAGCTCACCAACATGCATAGATCACCTGGGAGAAGTTTGGTTGCAACCCCTTTTCATTTTATCGAGATCTGATCGATTTTGGTTTTGTCCTGAGCTATTTTCGTGCAGTTCTGTTCATCCGCGGACTGTCCGGGACTCGAGGTTTTGGGCGGTTCAGTCTAGCGCAGTGTGGCACTGTTCTCGGTCAAGTGACCGGCGGACAGTCTGCTAGTGACCCGCAGATAGTTTGGGGTTACATCGGACGTGCCACAGTGCTGTCGCCGGATGCTACTGTTGCACTGTTCACAAGAACCACAGACTGTCCGGCGTGCAAACCGCGGACAGTTCGGGACCTGTCCAGAACTGTTCCAGAAGAGTTGCATTTCTGAGATTTTGCCTACGGATAGTCCGGTGCAGTCCCCGGACAGTCCGAGGAGTGAATCCTGAACTGTTTGAGCCTCAGTCCAGGACAGTTCGACATCCTGCTGAATGTGGGGTTTTGCTTCTCTTGCTTGGCGCCTTCTTCGGCAGTCCTGTTGTACCTCAAGGTCATCTCCTAGGGTATTGTTGGGATGGTACCCAGACCGCAAGCGCCTCCAACCCGCAATACCAAAGGATGACGGTGCTTTCGCGCGGACGCGCGCATTCGCGCGGAAGCACGCGTTCGTCATTGGCCCCACAAGACCGAAAGACGACGGAGCTTTCGTGTGAAAGGAAGCATTCGCGCGGAAGCACGCGTTTCGGCTCGAAGACCGAGGGAAGGCGGAGCTTTCGTGCAAAAGGAAGCCTTCGCGCGGAAGCACACGTTTCGGCTCGAGGACCAAGGGAAGGCGGAGCTTTCGTGCGGAAGGAAGCATTCGCGCGGAAGCACGCGTTTTGGCTCGAGGACCGAGGGAAGGCGGAGCTTTCGTGCGAAAGGAAGCATTCGCGCGGAAGCACGCGTTTCGGCTCGAGGACGAAGGGAAGGCGGAGCTTTCGTGCGAAAGGAAGCATTCGCGCGAAAGGAGCCCAGCGTTTCCAGCGGGAGTCTTCGTCATTCATGACTTTGTTTTCTCACAGGTTTGCGCAGGTCGCCGGAAGCCTGGGTCAAAGGGAGCGGGCCCACCGGTCAGGAAAAGGAGTCGGGGACGCTGGGCCCGTCAGAGGGCGAAGTTACGATGATGCCCCTCGTGCCGGAAGAGGCGGCGTACAACCATGGGGTAGTTGAGTAGGGCATCATTGTAATTATAACAGAGTGGTTGGAAGGGCATTTTTGTACTCTCAAACTGATCTGGATTAATATAAAAGGCTCCAAGCCTCCCAAGGGAGGGGGGGAGAACACTGTTCACTCGACTCAACTTCCCACTCTCTTCCGTTTACTTCCGCTTTCGCTCTGTGCTTTCGCTCGTGCGACAACCTGCTGTTTCGGGATCTCGGTCCAGAAACAACATTGGCGCCCACCGTGGTTGTCGCCCGAGCTTTCCATGCCACCGAGGAAGGCGCCGAAGACGGTCGACAATCCCAAGACGGTTGTCGCGAACAAAGATGGCCATGGCACAATCGCGACATCCGCTTTAACCACTCAAATACCACCGAATACAGCCCAAAACTCCCAAGCTTTCGGCGGTACGCTCCCAACGAGAACCCAGCTACCGCCGATAGCAACCTCAAGCCATGACTCGCAGCCTTTCGGCAGAGATGGCACGCCGGAAGGGAACCTCCAAGACGAGCCCAGCGACGAAGAAGACGACGATGCTGAAGTTACCAGGCACGCCCAAACAATCAGAATGCTGACGGAGCACCAAGAAGAGATCAAAAGGTTGGTTCAGCAAAGAGATCAGTTGTAGCAGCAACTTGCGGCAAAAGCAAGGGAAGAAGAAACTCGCGACACGCTTCGTCAGGCGGAGGCACAGAGGAGGCAACTGGAAAAGGAAATTCAGGAGCTGACAAGAGCTGGAGGAGGCCTGATTCCAATAATTCAAGACAATGTGTTCGTACCACGGCGAGAGCAGCCACCAACTTTCGATAACGCAATCGACGAAACCTCCCCGCTTTCAAGAGAATTGCAAGCCCATCCGTGGCCGCTCAACTACAAGCCACGCATTCCGACTTTCGACGGAAAGGCGAATGCGCGCAAATTCTTGGCAAGCTATGAGACAGCCGTCTTTTCGGCAGGCGGTGACAATCAAGCCCTGGTGAAATATCTCATTCTGGCAGTCGAAGACGTGGCTCACGATTGGTACACCACTCTCAAGCCATTGTCCATCTATTCGTGGGCTCAGTTGAAGGCCAAATTGCTCGCCACTTTCCAAGGATTCCGGTCGGATGTCAAGACCACGCGAGATCTCATGAACTGCACCCAGCAAGATGATGAACCTTTATCTGAGTACCTCAAACGTTTCATCTAGCTAAAAGCTCAAGCCCCGAATGTGCCGGAAGCCGCGGTAATTTCAGCAGCCACCGAAGGCTTGGGAACCGGGCAGTTTGCTGCTCACTTGTCCAGACAACCGCCGAAAACTGTCAAGGAATTGTTCGATGTGATGAACTCATATGCAAGATCAGATGATGATTTTCGGCGGCGCGAACCTGCCCGCTTGACGTAGAGACAAGCGATGAAAGCAAGTCGACCACCGCAAGTGCCGAATCAAAGGATCGTTAGACCTTTCCGGAGAATCAACACTCTGCAGGAAGAACCAGCGCAGTCAGCAGCGGGCATGGAGAGGCCGGACATGGCCAACTTTTAGCCCCAAAGGGGATTCGATCAACCATTCCACGGAGGGCGTTGTGGAAGGACAGGACGTGGCGGCCGAGACGGTAGAGGCCGCGGAAGAGGAGCCATGCCTCCGTACTGTGTCATCTGTGATGGCAATTTCGGTCACACCACCCGAGACTGTAAATACAGCAAGATGGCGAAAGAGCTAAAGGACAAGGATCAAGCTTCAGCTTCTGGCGAAAGCTCCAAGCACGTTTTTCACAATTCGCAAGACCTGGCAGCAGGAGCAGTAGCGTGTAGCAACTACGCAAGCACGCCTATGCTTCCCCCGCAGTACATGCCTCCCCAGAATTTGCATTGGTACAATCCGGCATATCAGGGTTACCATTTCCCGTTTTTTGCGCCACAGTCGGTGGCAGTTTCGTCACCCATGCACTATCAGCGCCAGCCAACACTGCCACCAGTGCTTCCGGCTCAAGCCCAGCCCCAGGGGCAGCAAGCACAACCTAGTTACCAGCAGGGGCAGGAGATAGAAAATGAAACTAGCGCAATCAACAACATCCTCCCGTCAAGTGGCCATATTTTTGCCATCACGGGCGGATCCAACTTGGAGCACGAAAGTAAAAGGGCAAGAAAGGACTATCATCGAAGAGTTCAAACGGTTTCACCAAGGCTCCCGCTGAACAGGCCAGCTTGGTCGCTAGCGCCGATATGTTTCGATGAATCGGATTTCAAAGTTCGTGACTACCCACATTGCGACGCTTTCGTCGCCACGGCCAATGTGGCCGGTTTCACCCTGCATAACATCTTGATTGACACCGGAAGCTCAGCGGACATCTTGTTTGTCAAGGCTTTCGAAGCGATGGGAATGGACAGGCACAGTTTGGACCCCGCCGGCAATTCTTTGTACGGATTTGGGGGAAGAAAGATCGACGCTATCGGCAAGAAACAAATCCTGGTATCTTTCGCCGAGGAAGAGAGAGTACGCACCGAGATGGTGACGTTCGATATAGTGAACATGGACTACCCATACACAGCCATTTTCGGCAGAGGTTTCACAAACAAATTCAATGTAATAATCAAGCAAAGCTACTTGTGTATGAAAATGCCATCATCTTTCGGCATCATTACTGTGCACGGAGATCAGCAAGCATCCCGGAGAATCGAAGGCATGCCGACCCCAGGCTACAGTCTCATAAATGAGGTGGCAAAAAATGATGAAACACAAGCAACCGTCGAAGTGCACGCCGCCGTCAGCTCGACCGAATATAAGGCCGGGGCAGCCGAAGAAACAGTGAGAATCCCACTTGCATCTTCAAGGCCCGAAAGAACTGTGCACATCGGGACAAGCATGCCGAAAGAAGAAAGAAACACTCTGGCATCCTTCCTCGTGAACAACGATGACATTTTCGCTTGGTCAGCAAACGACTTGCAAGGCGTTAGCAGAGATCTCGCCCAGCATAGTTTGAACGTCGCAAGTGGCACTAAGCCCAGAAAGCAAAAACTGAGAAAGATGTCAAACGAAAGGGCAGACGTGGCGAAAGCCGAAGTGCAAAGATTACTCGATGCGGGACTAATCCGACCAGTCCAGTATCCCGAATGGCTGGCGAACGTTGTCTTGGTGAAAAAGAAGAATGGAAAGTGGCGAATGTGCGTCGATTTCACCGACATCAACAAATGCTGCCCGAAGGATCCGTACCCTTTACCTCGTATCGACAAGCTTGTCGACATCACAGCCGGTTGTGAAATAATGAGTTTGCTAGATTGTTTTTCAGGTTATCACCAGATATGGCTCCATCCTGACGATGAGGAGAAAACAAGTTTCATCACCCCAACAGGCACATATTGCTATCGGCGGATGCCGGAAGGGCTGCGGAACACAGGCCCAACTTTCTCGTGGATGACCGACAAGATTTTCGAAAGCCAGAAGTAGAAGAAGAACTTGTTGGCTTATGTTGATGATATAGTGGTCAAAAGTGACAGACAGGAAGATCATCAAGCAGACTTACTCGAGACTTTCGGCAACCTCCGCAAAAGCGGCTTGAAGCTCAACCCTGACAAGTGCATTTTTGGTATCAAGAAAGGCAAGCTCCTTGGTTGCCTGGTGTCGGCAAGGGGAATCGAAGCCAATCCCGACAAAATAACGGCGATCATCAACATGCAACCGCCCTCGAGCCGAAAGCAAGTGCAAAAGTTGACAAGAATGTTGGCTTCTTTGAATAGATTTATCGCGAGGTCCGCCGAAAAAGGGCTGCCTTTTTTCAGAACTCTGCGTAGCTCTGACCCTTTCGGTTGGGGGAAGAGCAGCGGCAGGCTTTCCAGCAGCTAAAGGAGTACCTGACAAGGCTAACCACGTTATCTAAACCGTCGCTGGAAGCAACACTCTTGTTGTATCTCGCAGCATCTCACACTACCGTAAGCGCAGTTCTGGTAGAAGAAAAAGTGCACGAAGACAAGATGACACAGTTCCCGATCTATTTCGCCTCTGAGGCACTGTCAGGAGCAAAGCTGAATTATTCCGAATTGGAAAAAATAGCATACACAATGGTGATGGCCTCTAGGAAGCTAAAACATTATTTTTAGTCTCATCACATCATAGTCCAATCGGCCCAACAATTGGAGGCTTTGTTCCGCAACAATGAGGCTATCGGCCAAATTGGTAAATGGGCGGCGGAGATAAACGAATATGTGATTGACTTCCAGGACCGGTCCACAATCAAATCACAAGCATTAGCGGATTTCATAGCAGATTGGACCCCGGCGGCTTTCGACACAACTCTCGAATTCGAAGAACCCGTATGGACTGTAAATTGTGATGGCGATTGGGGAATGGCGGGAGCCAGAATCTCAGCGATTTTAACCCGCCAAGAGGACCGAAAGTAAGATTCGCCGCAAGGCTGCAGTTCCTTACAACCAACAACACATCCGAATATGAAGCCGTGCTGCTGGGACTACGAAAGCTCCGAGCAATCGGAGCGAGAAGGTGCATAATCAAGTCCGATTCCCAAGTGGTCGCCGGTGTTGACGCTCACTAAGTGTCATATTCTTAGCATCAACAAGGTCATATAACACAACACAAGGGCCTAAAATCAACCAAAAACCTTTTATAAACTAACGATTTCCACTTGTCCTTGAGTTTTATTTGAATGTAGGAAATTGCAGGGTTTTTGAGCAAAATGACCAAATGGACCCACCAGGAAGCAAGCCCACTTGCCTGGGCTCACTTTGGGCCAAGGAGGGGTGGCGCCCGCCACCCCTAGCTGGCGGCCGCCAGGGTGGAGAAGCCCAAACTCCCCCCTGCCACGTCACTGATCCAGGGGAAGCACCCCACACTCATTGGCAGCCGTTGCTCACCCAAGTCGGTTCATCCAAGGGCCAAGAAGCAGCGTCACATGGATCATGGCCTAATTACCCATGTGACGGTTATTGGACAACCCTAACCGACCTCAAACCAACTTGGAGGACCTCCTGGATGCCGTTGGTGAAGAGGCGGTGGATCCAAGGGCCAGGGGAGTGGCGCCCGCCACCCATAGCTGGCGCCCGCCACCACACTCACCCACCTGACCTAACCCTAGGTCCATAAGTACCCCCTAGGTCCCTTAAGCTATAAATAGGACCCCCCGAGCTCATTTGTACTCAGACCTCACCTCATTAGTCCCACTCTCTTGTAAGCGGAGCTCTGGTGGAGTAACACTCTAGTTGAGAGACTTAGAGTGAGAGCGAGAGTGTAGAAGAGAAGAGCTGGAGTTGTAATAGAGGATCTTCCAAGTCCCTGGTATAATTCCAAGTCTTCCTTTATCTTAGTGTTCTTCTACTTTCAGCATTTACTTTAAGTTCTTTACTTATTGTTCTTGTTGAGTGCTTTTGATCATAGATAACTTAGTATTTAATTTGTATCTAGTTTGGGTTCTTCGCTGAGTAATTAGTGCTCTAGTTTTGGACGCAAGATTAGAGTAGTATATATTAGTGTAAGCGCGGTGCTTAGACTAGTTATACCTTAGTTTGTGGCTAGCCCCCCGGATAGCTGTGGTAGCAAACAGGTGGTGACAGCCCTGGGAGCCTTGAATTCCACCACGTAGTTAGGTTAGTTCTTAAATCATAAACCTCGTTGTGCACGTCTGAGGTAAATAGTCCAGAGGGTGTGTACGGTTCGAAGAACTAGATAAAATCTTTATTGCTAAGTTAGTTGTGATCGTAAGTGTGTAGGAAAACATTAATCTGTTCATCGGCCAGACCCCGCCGATTTAGGTTAGTAATAGTTAGTCTTTCTTTTCTTTTTAGTAGTACTAGAAACCAACCCCCTTTCACACATCTTGATCAACCCTGCTAGAATCACTAGTTGTTCATAGCAGTCCTAGTGTTAGTTCTGCCATAGTAGCTTCCCTGTGGAAATAAATACGATACTCGGTTACTCCCGGGTGAAGTGCTACAATAGACTTATTCTGTGCGCTTGCAGAACCTACCAATAGTCATACGAATAGTTAGTTATACTTCTTACATTAAGAAGTATCAACAAACCTTTCTGGCGCCGTTGCCAGGGATAGATTCCATAGTCTACTCCTAGTGATGACGTTAGCAAGAGTCAACAAGCATTTCTGGCGCCGTTGTCGGGGAAGCAATTGGCTAGAATTAATTCTTTGTGATTTCTATTGAATTAACCCCCGTAGTTCTAGCGGGTATATATATTCGTTGTTTGTGATCGTTCAAGTAGTCATGGCCGGATTCAATCTTCCGAGCGACTATCAAGAAGATCCTGAGGCCATTCTTAGGAGAGGGAGAGCTAATCTCACTCCTCCGAGGAAGAACCTGGAGCTTCGTGAGAGGAGTTCCTTGAGACAAGAATCCCAGTCAAAAGTGACTGACGAACCAAGCTGGTCCAACGATCAATCAACATCGACGTTGACCAAAACACTATGTGAGTATTCCATGCCTACTCTTGCTCACATTCCAGTGTTACCTTCTACTAGTATAGTAGATTTTGAGCTTAAACCTCACTTAATACGTATGGCTCAAGCTATTGCATTTAATGGCAAACCTTCTGAGGATGCCAACGCTCACCTCCGAAATTTTCTGGAGATATGTAGTATAATTTCTGTGCAGGGAGTTTTGCAGGATGCCATCAGACTTCGTCTTTTTCCATTTTCATTAGTGGAAAAAGCGAAGCAGTGGTTCCTCTTCAACTTTGGACACCTACTGACATGGGTGAGATGCGCGGATCAATTCCTCAACAAGTTCTGCCCGATAAGTCGTACTATTCTTGTCCGTAGCAAGATTTCCAACTTTGGACAGGGAGACGAAGAAACAATCACTGAAGCTTGAGAGAGACTACAAGAGTATGTTGAATACTGTCCACACCATGGTATGCAAGACTGGTACTTGATCCAGAGCTTCTACAATGGACTCCAGCAAGAATCTCGACAACACATTGATGCTGTCGCCGGAGGTGCATACCTCTCTCTCACTGTAGAGAAGGCAACCAAACTGATCGCGACAATGGTGGCGAATCAAGGATGGATAGAAAAACGTGCTAGAGGTATGTCTGAAATTAAGCAAGCTGATTCTATTACCCTGCAAACTTTGGTAAAATTGCTAGAGCAAAGGATAAATGAGAAGAGAGATCGTGCTGCAAAAGAGTACGACGCCAAGCAAAGAGCCGCTTCGTCAAGTGAAGGTCAAGCAGAAATTAAGAAAGAGGATGCCAAATCCCTTCTTAATAATGGTGGCTATGGAGAACCTCCAATTCCAATGATCCAACAATGGAATAATAAAGGTATGCCTCAAACCTCCGTATTTAATTCTCCTATTAGAAAATTAGTTTCTAATCAAGGTAGAATTAATGATAGCATAAATAATAAATTAATTGAACATGATAAAATGTTAGAAGGAATTTATGCTAAACTGAAAGATTTTTCTGAAGCATTTAGGGAACAAATTAATTTTAATAAGAGATTAGAGCAAAAAGTAGATAACATTAAATCTCAAATTAAATGCTATGAGGAATTAAAAGCTGTAACAATGAGAGGTGGTAAATCCACTTGTGATCCACCTCATCCTAATTTAGTTCCTAATAGTAATGCTGCTACAAAGAAAAATATTGTTAATGTTGAAGAAGACGAAGAAGAGGAGACCCCAGCTGAACCTTCATCCAAGGTACGAACTGCTCCTCATGAATTCTATGATACACATGTATTACCTTTTCCAGATTGAAAAAGAAATCCGACGGAAGACGACCAATTCAAGAAATTTGTCGAGGTAATTCAAAAATTATATATACATGTGCCATTTATTGACGCTATGTAGGTTCCAACTTATGCAAAATATTTGAGAGACATGCTCAATAAGAAGAAACCAATTCCAAGTAGGGATGTGGTTAAATTGACTGAAGATTGTCGTGCGGTCATTTTAAACCAACTCCCAGAAAAGAAGAAGGACCCAGAAAACCCAACGATCGCATGTTCAATTGGAGAGCAGCACTTCGAGCATGCACTCTATGATCTAGGAGCAAGCGTCAGCGTCATGCCCAAGGTAATATATGATAAATTAAATCATCATACCTTGTCCCCTACTTCTATGTGTTTGCAGCTAGCCGATCAATCGCTCCGATATCCCGCGGGAATAGCAGAGAATGTTCCGGTGAAAATCCGGAATCTCTTTGTCCCGGTGGATTTCGTGGTTCTGGATATTAATCCCGACCACCGGACGTCATTGATCTTGGGACGACCATTTCTGAGCACTGCAAAAGCCACCATTGATGTAGGAGCTAGAGAAATTCAGCTCCACATCAGTGGAAAGGAGGAGAAATTCGAGTTCACACTGCGACCGGAAAAACACCCGTCATCAAGGTTCGTCGGTGCCGACACTCCACCACAACCACCGTGAAAGCGACACTAATCAGGAATCCAAAGCGGCTAACCAAGGTAAGTTAGGCTAAGGTAAGTCTTTATGCCCTCATTTAATTTTTCATTTTACTTAAGCAAATTAATTTTCTGCATAGTAGATGTTTACTAGAGTGATTAGGTGGCACCTAGGGGGCTTATGGCAGCCATAGGGGTGGCGCCCGCCACCCCATGCTGGCGCCCGCCACCCTAGTGTGCACTAGGGAGCACTAGCCAATCTCTAGACTATTACACCTACCTCCTAGAGCCAAATAACACCAAGGGAGACCCATGGCTTTGCTCATTTCAATGCAATCACTCACTTCCATGTCTCCCCATGTCTCCCCCTCTTCACTCCACCTTTTGGACACATCTCCACCCAAAAATTCTGGTGCACATGTGATGGAGAGCGACAAGGAGAGCACTAGGAGAAAGTAGGGTGAGTTGGAGTGAAATTTCAGCCAAGAGGGTGGCGCCCGCCACATTTTCCTGGTGCCCGCCACCTCTATTTCCACATTTCTGTACAAAACTGCTCCCGAGTAAGTTTCCCACCATCCTTGGTATAAAGTATGATCAGGATGAAGAATTGATCTCTAAAATTTCCAACTCACTTGCCCCATTTTGGAGGTTACACTCTTTTCACTTTGCACCGACCAACCACTTTATTCCCCACCTGGAATTTCAGTGGACATTACGAGGGAAACCTCATGTGTCGGTTGCAGGAAAAAATGGGCAATGTGGGGTGGCGCCTGCCACTTATTGGTGGTGCCCGCCAAGTGGGAGGAGCTCACATCCTTCCCCCTTCCATCCTCAGCCTATAAATGCTACCCACAGCACATGCAAGTTCTCACAACTCACTCAAAACACAAAAACATCAGCCATCTTGAGCACTAGCAAGGAAGTCATGGGCCCTCTCAAGAACTTCTTCACCGGCAAGAAGAAGAAGAGTAAGGGTGAGGGAAGTTCGTCGAGAGCAAACACCCACATTCGCTTTGCTGGGAGTGATGAGGAGAGCGCCGGGTGGGGTACTCCATCCACCAACAAAATGTCGGTGGATCGGAACTCTCCGTTCACACACCAGGCCGGACCGACCATCCGCATCCTGAACTCCGTCAATGATATCATCTGGCAGAGTGATCGGGAGTGGCAGGCCCGGAACATCCTCAGTGAGAGGGAGTTCGTTCACACCCGCCGCATCGACAACGACTTGCTACGTCGCACTGGTATGGACAGTGAGTTTCTCTATATTTCTCGAACCCTAGGTTGGGAAGATGCATGGATGGTTAATGAGGAGGGAATCCTTCCCCTCACAATGGAATTTCTAGCTACCATGCAATTGTCTGCTACTCACATAACTTTCCGGCTTTTTAATGAAGAGCACTCTCTTTCGTGGGGGCAGTTCAGCAAGCACTTTAATTTTGATGATTCATGCTTGCTAAACCTGGAGTCTGCTTGTACAGGTTTTCATAGAAATGATTTTTGGAAAAGCATTGCTGGGAACAGAGGCCCAGGCTTGCCCCGTACAAGTAATGTCCACAACCCCACGCTCAGGTTTTTCCACAAATATATTAGTATCACACTTTTTCCAAGACCTGACTTGAGACCAATTAAAAAGCCTGAAATGCTGCTGCTTTATGCTCTAGTTAACCACATAAAAGTATCACCCGCCAAGGCCATGGTAGACTACTGGTCTAAATTTAATCAACGCACTGGAAATATTGAAATGACATCATGGATAACTAGACTGGCTTTTAACATGGGTCTGCTGAACACCGCTATATACTCCTACATTCCTAGTGACCGAGACCTTTTGACAATGGAGCACTTCTCGCAAGGACACCTATTGCATGAGAACCAGGAGACCGGTGAGATTCACATGATCTATCAAGATTATGTGAATAAAATCGCTCTTCCTGATATGTCACTTTGGTTGGTGAATGCACCAACATTACTTTTGGCCCTGGAAACCGAGGCAGAGCAAAACCACAGGTTGGCACGAGAGAACATCATGCAGGTTCCCAGGAGGAGGACGCGAGCGCAGACCCGCACAGCAGAAGAGGCTGCAAGAGCAGCAACAACGGCATAGGAGTTTGACCCTTTCCATGCAGGGCAGTATGATGGAGCAGCACACTATGGTCATTTGATACCCCCTGGCTCGCACCAAGCAGGAGGATCAAATTGGCAGCAACCGCAACATCCGCGGTGGGAATACGGCCAGGAGGCGTCCTTTCACTCATCCCAGTTGGGGAGTTCATCCCATTCCTTGGGAGGATCCACCCGGTACACTGGCCGTGGTGATGAGTTCTTCCATAGGGGAATCTCGCCACAGGCCGCTCGCCATTCGTCCTTTCATCAGGATGAGTGGATGCGCGATATGGGATACCTTCAGCACCAAATGAATGGACTTACCATGGATACTGCTGAAATATGTCAGTACTTGAACAACTTGAATCAAAATTTCCAGGAATTCCGCCAGGAAACTGGTGGAGAACTGGGTAATATTTCTTCTCTCCTGCAGCAGAACCAGCAGAACTGGGATGATATGTACCGTCATCAAGGATGGATGTAGCCCAACCACGCCAAAAGCCAGCTCGGGGGAGGACCCCCGTCATCGAGGTAAGTATCACTGCCATCTTTATTTATGTCAGTTTTATTTTTATTTCAGTAGTTTAAATTTGAATTTTATCTTAGTTAATTTGCAGTTAAAAAAATAAAATAAATAAATAGCAATAAATGAAACGCTCTCTTCGTAAGTCTTTCTAATAAATAAAAATGTATGTCATGCATTAGAGTTATCATGGGAGAACGTATGCTAGAACTAAACTTGAGACATGAGCATTAGACTAAGTAAAAGGGAAGTAAGTTTCTACTTTGACTTGAGCAAGTCAAGTTTGTGGAGTAATTATTTTGAAAAATTTAAAAACTTGCTCTAAGTACGTCTGTGGAAAAGAAAGTCCTACCAAAGCCAAATAATTTTTACTCTTAGAGTAGGAGCTTCCACTCGCTGCATGTTAGTGTTGAGCTAGTTAGACTTTTGTTGATAGTCATGGTAGAGAAACTTGTCATATCTTTAGACCAAGGAATTCACTTGCACCCACCTATATAGTGCTATTCTTACACTGAGAATACGCACACAACATGCCTTTTATTTCCATTCATTGTTAGGAATACTTTATGGCAAAATATCATGCTCCATAATGAAATCTCAGGGACATGGCTATAATCATTCATTCATTAAAAAAAAGAGCAAGTGCTCTAGAAAGAAAAAAAAATATTCAAAAGAGCAAGTGCTCTAGAAAGAAAATTCAAAAGAGCAAGTGCTCTAGAAAGAAGAGAATATCCAAAAGAGCAAATGCTCTCATTCATAGCCATGATCCCACAAAAGAGATAGAAAGGAGAAGTGCCATGAAAGTAGTAGCCACAATAAATACCACACACTTGCACATTCCTGGTCTGAACCTATGACTTGTTGCTGCTTTGCTCCATTTATCTAACTTGGCAAAATTATGCTAGCATTGCATGCTCACTTTTATCCTACCCATTAAACCCCACATAAAGTCTTAGTGAGAGGATAATTCTTCCATTTCCACATACAAATATGAGTGATTGAGTGAGCCACAGAAGTTACTAAGCATGCTTTCTTTTGAACAAAACTTGCAAAAACTCCACATATCTTGATTAGCAAAATAGGCAAGGGAAAGACAAACCTTCTTTCTTGCTGTTCTTTTGTTCTAATCTTGAGTGCAGGGAAGGCTACCAATTCCATGGTGATGAAAATAATATGGGCATACACAACAAAAACACAGAGTTTCCAAAATTATTTCAAGTCCATGCTTGCTCGAGGATGAGCAAGAGGTAAGCTTGGGGGAGCTTGTTGACGCTCACTAAGTGTCATATTCTTAGCATCAACAAGGTCATATAACACAACACAAGGGCCTAAAATCAACCAAAAACCTTTTATAAACTAACGATTTCTACTTGTCCTTGAGTTTTATTTGAATGTAGGAAATTGCAGGGTTTTTGAGCAAAATGACCAAATGGACCCACCAGGAAGCAAGCCCACTTGCCTGGGCTCACTTTGGGCCAAGGAGGGGTGGCGCCCCCACCCCTAGCTGGCGGCCGCCAGGGGGGAGAAGCCCAAACTCCCCCCCTGCCATGTCACTGATCCAGGGGAAGCACCCCACACTCATTGGCAGCCGTTGCTCACCCAAGTCGGTTCATCCAAGGGCCAAGAAGCAGCATCACATGGATAATGGACTAATTGCCCATGTGACGGTTATTGGACAACGCTAACCGACCCCAAACCGGCTTGGAGGACCTCCTGGATGCCGTTGTTGAAGAGGCGGTGGATCCAAGGGCCAGGGGAGTGGCGCCCGCCACCCATAGCTGGCGCCCGCCACCACACTCACCCCCCTGACCTAACCCTAGGTCCATAAGTACACCCCCTAGGTCCCTTAAGCTATAAATAGGACCCCCCAAGCTCATTTGTACTCAGACCTCACCTCATTAGTCCCACTCTCTTGTAAGCGGAGCTCTGGTGGAGTAACACTCTAGTTGAGAGACTTAGAGTGAGAGCGAGAGTGTAGAAGAGAACAACTGGAGTTGTAATAGAGGATCTTCCAAGTCTCTGGTATAATTCCAAGTCTTCATTCATTTATCTTAGTGTTCTTCTACTTTCAGCATTTACTTTAAGTTCTTTACTTATTGTTCTTGTTGAGTGCTTTCGATCATTGATAACTTAGTATTTAGTTTGTATCTAGTTTGGGTTCTTCGCTGAGTAATCAGTGCTCCAGTTTTGGACGCAAGATTAGAGTAGTATATATTAGTGTAAGCGCGGTGCTTAGACTAGTTATACCTTAGTTTGTGGCTAGCCCCCCGGATAGCTGTGGTAGCAAACAGGTGGTGACAGCCCTGGGAGCCTTGAATTCCACCACGTAGTTGGGTTAGTTCTTAAATCATAAACCTCGTTGTGCACGTCTGAGGTAAATAGTCCAGAGGGTGTGTACGGTTCGAAGAACTAGATAAAATCTTTATTGCTAAGTTAGTTGTGATCGTAAGTGTGTAGGAAAACATTAATCTGTTCATCGGCCAGACCCCGCCGATTTAGGTTAGTAATAGTTAGTCTTTATTTTCTTTTTAGTAGTACTAGAAACCAACCCCCTTTCACACATCTCGATCAACCCTGCTAGAATCACTAGTTGTTGATAGCAGTCCTAGTGTTGGTTCTGCCATAGTAGCTTCCCTGTGGAAATAAATACGATACTCGGTTACTCCCGGGTGAAGCGCTACAATAGACTTATTCTGTGCGCTTGCGGAACCTACCAATAGTCATACGAATAGTTAGTTATACTTCTTACATTAAGAAGTATCAACAAACCTTTCTGGCGCCGTTGCCAGGGATAGATTCCATAGTCTACTCCTAGTGACAACGTTAGCAAGAGTCAACAGTCGGCCATGCCAAAAAGGACTTCACAGCAAGGGAACCAGAGCTGTCCAAGTATCTGGCAGCAATCAGAAGAATGGAGAAATATTTCACGGGTTTCACTTTACGCCACATTCCAAGAACCGAAAATACAGAGGCAGACAAATTAGCCAAAGCCGCAGCACAAAATCTTCCGTTGCCGCCTGATGTGTTTTACCAGATCCTTTCGACCAAAGCGTTGAAACAAGAGGAAGATCACCCAAGTTCGGTACACGCTATCGCCAGTGACGACTGGAGGTCGCAGATATTTGCTTACTTGGCTGGAAATTATGAACCAGAGTCCAGAAAAGACGCCGAAAGGATGGCCAGCAGAGCGAAAGGTTACTCTATCATCGGGGAGCAGTTGTTCAAAAATGGGATAGTGGCCAACCTTCTGAAATGCATAAGCAGGTGCGAGGGCATTCAGTTACTCGAAGAAATGCATGCCGGAATATGCGGAGCGCATAGAGGGCCCCATGAGATAGCGCACAGGGCAATGAGGCAAGGATTCTACTAGCCTTCCGCCGCATCAGACACCAAGGACTTAGTCAAACATTGCAAAGGCTACCAGATGTTCACCAAAAACCAGAAAGCCCCAGCAAACGAAACCATGCCGATAGTGCCAACCTGGCCCTTGCAAAGATGGGGCATCGACATAGTAGGTCCTCTACCAGCAGCACCGGGCAACCTGCGTTTTGCAGCAGTCGCGCTTGAGTATTTCACCAAGTGGGTGGAAGCAAAGGCCCTCGCAAGCATAACTTCCACCTCCTTAACCAAATTCGTCTGGCAGAGGATAGTTTGTCGTTTCGGCGTTCCCTCCTTCATCACCTGCGACAACAGGAAGCAGTTCGACTGTGCCGAATTCAGGAGTTTTTCTGAAGAACTCAGCATCAAGCTTAATTTCGCCTCAGTAAACTACCCGCAAGCAAACGGGGCTGTCGAGAGAGCGAATGGCTTAATCTTTTCGGCGATATCAAAAACCTTGTACGACTCGCCGAAAGGCAGGTGGGCCAACACCCTAACAACAGCTGTATGGGGACACAATATCTCATGATCCAGAGCTACCGGCTTTACTCCGTTCTGATTGCTTTACGGCGAGGAAGCTGTCACGCCAGAAGAGGTAAAATTGGGTTCATTCCGGACCGAAATGGCTCAAGTAACTCAGGAGCAAAGACAGCTCGATCTTGACACCATCGAAGAGTTAAGGCTGCAAGCTGCAGACAATCTCGAAAAATACCACGCCGAAATAAAGCACCACAGGGACAAGACCATAGTTCGAAAGGACATCAAACATGGAGACATGGTCACCATTCGGCAGCCGGACAAGCAAGGTAACCTGCAGTCACTGTGGCTGGGCCCTTTTATCGTGGCAAGCATGGCAGCACCCGGTGTATTCCGGTTGCTGAATGATAAGGGCGAAGAATCAGCTCACACGTGGAATGCAAGCAACTTGCGCCGTTTTTACCCTTAGCCCGTATTTTCGAATTTGGATGTAATTTTTTCTTCTTTTCGTTACTTTCTGCAATCAAAGTTGGTTGCACTCTTTTTCCTCACCGGGGAAGACCTTCATCGGGGTGCGAGGTTTTTTAACGAGGCAGCCGAATGTAACCGCTACATTATGAAAGCATCCGCAATCCCCCAGAAAAATTGTGTGGCCTAACAAAGGACGAAGTCAACCAAGCATAAGGTTGAGACATTCGTCATTTCGATCTAACAAACGAGAATGTCGGCTTGCTAGGCGAAAGAAATCCTCCGCAACCACCGACAATCTCAGAAAGCCTGCGGGCTATGCAAAAAACCGACCCTCCGACAAAACAAGAGGGCGGAACGAAAGCCTGCGGGCTATACAAAAACCGACCCTCCGACAAAATGAGAGGGCGGAGTGAAAGCCTGCGGGCTATACAAAAACCGACCCTCCGACAAAACGAGAGGGCGGAACGAAAGCCTGCGGGCTATACAAAAACCAACCCTCTGACAAAACGAGAGGGCGGAACGAAAGCCTGTGGGCTATACAAAAACTGACCCTCCGACAAAACGAGAGGGCGGAACGAAAGCCTGCGGGCTATGCAAAAACCGACCCTCCGACAAAACGAGAGGGCGGAGCGAAAGCCTGCGGGCTATGCAAAAACCGACCCTCCGACAAAACGAGGGCGGAACGAAAGCCTGTGGGCTATACAAAAACCGACCCTCTAGCAAAACAAGAGGGCGGAACGAAAGCCTGCGGGCTATACAAAAACTAACCGTCCCTCCAACAAGACGGGAGGACGGTAACGAAAGTCAAGCTGAGCAACCCTCACGGAGTCCACGATGTCAGGAAAGATAGATAGCAGCCCCCAGTAGGTGCAAAACTTGAACGCCATCTTAACTTCCCACCTACAAATCACCGCAAGTACAGCCAAGACAATAAATACAGTGCCCTCGCCGCACAGGAAGGTCAATATAAATAGACACCAAAGCGCAAGCCTTTCCAACCATCCAAAGCCACAAAATCTATTCAAATGTAAACCCCGAAAAACCCAGCCAAGATGCATAGTGCAAATAGGAAGCTTCAGGAACCAAGGTTTCGCTTTGATGATTGTGTCATCGAAAACGCATTCAGATAGCGCCACCAATCCAGTAACTTTAGGCGAAAGCACCAACAAGCAGCATGCCCAACTCAAACCGCACCCAGAAGATGAGCAAAAGCAAGCATGCTGCTAGATAACAACGAGAGCAATATCGTGGGCACGACCAATTGCAACCTTTCCGATTCAAATTGTAAAGTCATTTTCATCAACCAGTTTTCAAGTGCAGCAAACAAACAATAAAGGTTCTCGTGACCAAGCGGCCAAGGGGCTCGCAACGAAAGCACCCTCGCACGAATGCCACCGCCCCTCGTCTAAGTGTGTGGGGGCGGGTGTGTCTTTACTATCGGCTGAGAGGCTCACAACGAAAGCAACCTCACGCGAATGCTACCGCCCCTCGTCTAAGTGTGTGGGGCGGGCGCGTCTTTACTATCGGCCGAGGGGCTCGCAACAAAAGCACCCTCGCGCGAATGCCACCGCCCCTCGTCTAAGTGTGTGGGGTGGGCGCGTCTTTACTATCGGCCGAGGGGCTCGCAACGAAAGCACCCTCGCGCGAATGCCACCCCCCCGTCTAAGTGTGTGGGGGCGGGCGAGTCTTTACTATCGGTCGAGGGGCTCGCAACGAAAGCACCCTCATGCGAATGCCACCGCGGCTGAGGGCCTCGCCACGAAAGCAACCTCGCGCGAATGCTACCGCCCCTCGTCTAAGTGTGTGGGGGCGGGCGCGTCTTTACTATCGGCCGAGGGGCTCGCAACGAAAGCAACCTCGCACGAATGCTACCGCCCCTCGTCTAAGTGTGTGGGGACGGACGCGTCTTTACTATCGGCCGAGGGGCTCGCAAGGAAGGCACCCTCGCGCGAATGCTACCGCCCCTCGTCTAAGTGTGTGGGGGCGGGCGCGTCTTTACTATCGGCCGAGGGGCTCACAACGAAAGCACCCTCGCGTGAATGCCACTGCCCCTCGTCTAAGTGTGTGGGGGCGGCCGCGTCTTTACTATCGGCCGAGGGGCTCGCAACGAAAGCACCCTCGCGCGAATGCCACCGCCCCTCATCTAAGTGTGTGGGGGCGGGCGCGTCTTTACTATCGGCAGAGGGGCTCGCAACGAAAGCAACCTCGCGCGAATGCTACCGCCCCTCGTCTAAGTGTGTGGGGGCGGGCGCGTCTTTACTATCGGTCGAGGGGCTCGCAACGAAAGCAACCTCGTGCGAAAGCTACCGCCCCTCGTCTAAGTGTGTGGGGGCGGGCGCGTCTTTACTATCGGCCGAGGGGCTCGCAACGAAAGCGCCCTCGCGCGGAAGCTACCACCCCTCGTCTAAGTGTGTGGGGGCGGGCGCGTCTTTAATATCGTCCGAGGGGCTCGCAACGAAAGCGCCCTCGCGCGAAAGCCACCGCCCCTCGTCTAAGTGTGTGGGGGCGGTCACGTCTTTACTATCGGCCGAGGGCCTCGCAACGAAAGCGCCCTCGCACGAATTCTACCGCCCCTCGTCTAAGTGCGTGGGGGCGGGCGCGTCCTAGCTACCGGCCGAGGGGCTCATTTCATAAAGTCCTATCGTGCGGAAAGCGCATTCATGCGGCTATGCCCGTGAGTGCCCGAACATTCGGCAATCCAGCGATCGGCCATCGTTCGCAATCCAAATAGGCGAAGGAGCAAAGCCTGTAGGCTTTCGCTAATCACAATAATGCAGAAAGACAAAAGACACAAGAACCCGTTTTCTTACATGGAAATTGCAACCAAGTTTGTACAATGTAATCAAGTTCACGAACTACTTCCGCGGCCAAGGAAAATACTATATCCCCGCTCATCCGGCGAAGGCACGGCGTCTTCGGGCTCCACATTAACGAATGGGGCACCTTCGAAGCCTGGCAGCGCACGCGAAGCCTCGCGCCTCATCCGCCTCGCCTCAAGTTCGCGTCGGTCAAAGCTTTCATAAAAAGCACGCAACCGCTCTTCCGTGCGCTCAAGTTTTCTAGCGCGTTTATTCTGGTAAGACAAAAGTGACTCCGTCGGAAATCTAGAGCGAAAGCTCCTCCACAAGTCGCCTCTGACACAAAGACCGCCTGATCTAATCATTAACGGGCAGATGTCGAGAACGTCCGGTGTTCCCGCATCCGCATCCTGTTCAATACAACATTCTAGCTTAAGTTCAAAAGCCATACACAACAAAGTCTAGCGAATACAACCGACGCGTAAAGACAGGCCCTAGTCATTCGTCTACCGCTTCTTGGGGAGCATTCGCGTCGCGGGAAGCAGCGGCGGCCGAGCTCTCGGGGGCCTCCTCATTCAGCTGGGGTGGGCTTGTTTCGCTTTCCGGCTCGGCTTCATGCGCCCGTTTCTCGGAGATGTAGTCCGAAAAAACCTTCTGGATGCGAGCCTTCTCCTCCGGCGTCTGCGCCAAAAGCAAAAGCTCAGAAGGGATGTCGATCACGCCACAAATAAAAGAGAGAAGGATCAAAACGAAAGTACAAGCAACTGCCCCAAAATACCTTTCCGCGACCCATGGCGGACTGCATGAGCGACATATCGTTCCCACCCGCTAACCAGAATTCATCAAAGAATCTCATGCCCAGAACTTTTGCCGCCTCAGGGGTGTGCCAATAGTAGTCTACCTCTTTGACCGAAAGGTCCGCGATGTGTGAGCAGCCGACGTCAACAAGGCTATGACCGATCGCCTTGATACCAGTGACGGCGGCGTAATCTCGGCTGAGGGCCATGTGTCCTTCCAGCGACTCCATCTCAGAACGGATCTAGCCAATAAGGCTATCAACGTTACGCTCTGGGGGACCTTCCGCCTCGACGCCGATGCTGCGAAGGCACTCGCGGAAGCGAGCCACGGCCTCCTCAACGGAAGTCAAAAGCAATCTTTCTCTTTCGGCCTTGGCGGCCCGTAGCTGTGAAAGCTCTTTCTTAAGATTTTCCACCTCTTTCTGACTTGCTCTCCTGGAGGTGCACTCATCGTCGGCCTTCTTGGCTGCACATCAAGGTCGGTGGCGAGTTTCTTCACTTGTGTGTCAAAATTCTTCACTTGAGTATCAAGCTCCTGCTTCTCGCGCTCGAGCTTGCGAGTATACAGATCTCTTTGGTTGCTCTGGCTGCGAGCGACAACGGCGGCCTGCGAATAGCAACGAAGCAACGGTGAAAAGACAGACCGAAAGATCCACGAAGCCCATAGCGAAATCAAACATTTACGCTTGCCAGGTGAAAAGAGAGCGCATCGTCGAGTTTCAAACTGCTAACTTTCAGGAGATCTCTTTCGATCTCTGGTGCGATGAAAGCTTTTTGTGAGAATTCCACAAATTTGGTAGCCTCCTCACTACCGCCAGGAAGGATTCCAGTCTGACGATAGTCAAGTCGGCACGTGAGTTGGGCGTCTGAGGCTGCACCCAAAGAACGAGCAACGCGATAAGACTCCTCTTTCGCTTCGTCAGTCTCATTCGACAAGCTCAAGCCACTATAAAAGCGAGGGTTCTGGTAGTCCGAAGGCACTCCGTCAAGAACCAGCCGCCCGTAACCCAAAAACTGCCCCTCCACCATATCCTGTGTCAGTCGAATGCAGCGCGGCGAAAGGCGCAGCTTACCTTTGTCGACAGCAGCAGGAGCGGGCATTTTCATGGAAGCAGCTCCTCTTTCGCCAGCAGCCACCCTTTCGTCGGACGCCCGAGCAGAGGCTTCAGGGCATGCAGATTTCGGCTTCTTTGTCGAGCGCTCCGCGGAGTCGGGCGGGCCAGAGGGTTTGCGTGAACCAATTTTCGCGAAAGTGGGCATATCAGCGACTGATGCATCGTCGTCAAAAGCGGTGTGCGAGAGATGCACATTCGATTTCTTCGGAGCCATCTCCGTAGCGTAAGATGCGCCCTGTAAAAACACGCCAAAAATAAGTGGCACAACCGTAAGTTTTGAAAATAGTAGCTGGACGCGAAAGCAGCACTCGACAAAAAAGGGGGACGCATGGCAAAACTAAATAGGTACACAAGCAGAAACTAACCACCCCCGGGTGATCGAAAGGGTCAACGTCGGGGATTGACTCCAGCGCTACCCCTCGGCTTTTAAGCATTGGTTTGGCAACTAGGCGACCAATGCGAATATCTTCACCTTCAATAGCTTTTCGCCGAGGGATCACTCCGCTGCGTCCCCCACGCCGGGCCACGACTTTGCCTTTCGCCCTCGGATTCCTAGTCTCCTCCTTGTTTTCGTCAACCAAAGGCCTTTCGGCATACTTGACGCCCATGGCATCAAAAGCACAGTTCAATCGACGACTTCGACCAAGGTTGTCGAGCTGAAACTCGCTCTCTTTTCGCAGATACGGACCACAAACTTTCCTCGTTTCATTTTCAATATGCTTCACGTAGCTCTCATCATCAGCGAAATTAGCAGGCCTCTCCAACAGCAGAAGGGGGCCCCGATACCCGTCCTTGTCAGAGAAATCTGCGAAAGTTGTTGCACTGGAGAGCGGGTTCATCCCGATGGCCATCCACTCTTCGACCAAGTCTCGGCTGATCTCAAATCGCGCAGTGAGCGCGAATGCGTCTCCACAGCGAATTGCCTCCTCGTCACTCAGCGCGATGGGCGGAAGGTGTCTTTCGAGGCATCTCTCTAAAACCGACACAAGCGGAGAGCCTTTCTTCTCCCCCTTACCCAGTTCAGCAGCGACGGTTTCGTCTGAGCAAACGCGATAGTAGAACCAGGAGCGATTCCAGTCTGGCCATTTGTTCCGGTAGGTGAGCGAAATGGAAACACTGCCCTGAGTCTTCCGTGGAACAAAGTTGATGCACCCGATCTCGCTGGGCAGTTTACTTCCCAGGAAGGGGTCGTCCACTTTCGTTGGTCGACGGTGAATATCGTAAAAACGCACAAAAACGTCCACTCGCGGCTTACAATCTAGCATCTTCATCGCTTGCGCGAAAACACCGAGCCTGACAAAGGCATTCGGCGTCAGCTGGTGGAGCTGTATCTCAAACCCCGAAAGGATGTCCGAGACAAACTCTTCGAGCGGGAAATCCAAACCAGCGGCTAAATAATCGCGAAAGACAACAGCTTCGTTGGGCCGCGGAATTGGCACCTCTTCGTCTCCAGGGACCCGGCAATTCGCTAGGTGATCCGCCCTTAGAGGCCCCTCGTCGGCCATTGCTTGCAAGCTAGCAGCCGTCACTCGCGAGGTGCCAAGATAAAAAGAACAGTCGGTAGGCACCGAAACCAAGCCAGAGTCTCTGTCATCAGACAAGCTTCCACTGTGACTTGGGATCCGCGGAGCCCCCCCGGATCCAATCGATACGTTAGCACTGCTTTCGCGGTGAACGGACTCAGAAGCGCCACTACTTTTGCTAGAGCTTGAGGTAGACGTGGAACTGTAAGACGCCATCTAACATGGCGCGAAAGACGAATGAACAAAGAATACACGCGAAAGGAAAAAATAAAATAACGGCGATAGCACATGAGCTTAAAGCGCGAATTAGAAACATGAGATAAGCCGAAAATAAACAAAGCCAAGAGAGAGCTACGCACCACAATCGTCGCTCAGCGAATGACCGACGCAGGCACCAGCAGCTTTCGCTCAGGCGAATGATGTGAGGCTTCACAAGCACGAGGCAACGGGACGTGAATGCGTTAGGCAGCCAGGAAGCCTCCACGCCTGGAACCCTCGTGTTTATATATGAGCAGATAGCGCGCGGTTTTCGAGGAAGACAAAAAGACACCCGGGCACGGGATCCGAAGCATCGTAACGGCCTGTCAGACGTCACACGGATTCAGCGGAGCGACGCAACGTCTAGGCCCTAAAAAAAACTTGGCTTCGAAACGAAACAAAGGTTTTTTGGGTGGGCGTAGGTGCCTAGAGAAAGGACACGGTCGAACTTCGCAAGCTTACGAATCCAACCGCAAGGGGCTATTGTTGCAATGGTACCCAGACCGCAGGCGCCTCCAACCCGCAATACAGAAGGATGACGATGCTTTCGCGCGGATGCGCGCATTCGCGCGGAAGCACGCATTCGCACGGAAGCACGCGTTCGTCTTCGGCCCCGAAAGACCGAAGGACGATGGAGCTTTCGTGCGAATGGAAGCATTCGTGCGGAAGCACGCGTTTTGGCTCGAAGACCGAGGGAAGGCGGAGCTTTCGTGCGAAAGGAAGCCTTCGTACGGAAGCACACGTTTCGGCTCGAGGACCAAGGGAAGGCGGAGTTTTCGTGCGAAAGGAACCATTCGCGCGGAAGCACGCGTTTCGGCTCGAGGACCGAGGGAAGGCGGAGCTTTCGTGCGAAAGGAAGCATTCGCGCGGAAGCACGTGTTTTAGCTCGAGGACCAAGGGAAGGCGGAGCCTTCGTGCGAAAGGAAGCATTCGCGCGAAAGGAGCCCGGCGTTTCCGGCAGGAGTCTTCGTCATTCATGACTTTGTTTTCTCACAGGTTTGCGCAGGTCGCCGGAAGCCTGCGTCAAAGGGAGCGGGCCCACCGGTCAGGAAAAGGAGTCGGGGGACGCTGGGCCCGTCAGAGGGCGAAGTTACGATGATGCCCCTCGTGCCGGAAGAGGCGGCGTACAACCATGGGGTAGTTGAGTAGGGCATCGTTGTAATTGTAACAGAGTGGTTGGAAGGGCATTTTTGTACTCTCAAACTGATCTGGATTAATATAAAAGGCTCCTAGCCTCCCAAGGGAGGGGGGAGAACACTGTTCACTCGACTCAACTTCCCACTCTCTTCCGTTTACTTCCGCTTTCGCTCTGTGCTTTCGCTCGCGCGACAACCTGCTATTTCGGGATCTCGGTCCAGAAACAACAGGTATCCACCCACCGGTTGGGTCGTGGACTAACCGCTTGCTCGTTTTCGTGCTTGTGGGGTTCGAACATGGGACAACTGTCGTCCATTCTTGAAAAAGAATTTGAGGCTCCCATTTACCCCCCTCTGGTCACCCTTTTTGGTCCTTCAGCTTTCCTTGGGGTGAATTTGATATTTAGGGTGCCTAACTTGACTACCCATTTTAATATTCTTCTCGTAGCATCGCGATTGTGGAGGATTTCACCAAGTGAGAAATCTGTTACCATGTTTATCTCATGTGCTTCGAAGAAATGTCAAAGCTTTCTCGAGGTAATGAGTAATGCATAGAGCAATTTATAAACGTACAGCAGTGGCGGAGCCAAGGCCCGACCACCCTGGGCGGATGGCCGGGCTCCTCCGATGGCTGCTGCATGCACAAAGCCACAAATGCTGATTAAGTACGTACACACAATTGCCATGAACGCACAAAAAACTTATCAGCTTAGCTACGTACATGCACAAATGTTGGCTCCTCAGATCATTTTTCGCTAACATATGAGCTACCTTATTACAAGATTTATTAACACACAACATACCAGGGGCGGATCTAAAGGGGGGTTAGGTGGGGTGGCTCCAACCCCCCTACAGTTTGTACATCAATGTAAAATTAGAGATAATTAGAAGAAAAATTATGGAGAAAAGAAGGAAAAATAAAGAAATATAGGAAAAAGAAGAGATCACAGCCCCTCTTTTGATCGTGTTCTGCATCCGCCACTGCAACATACTTAGACTTTATTTAGTTTTCACTCCAAAAGTTTTCATCCATATCTCATCAGATATATAGGCATATGCATGTAGTAAAAAAATATATAGATTATGAGTAGTTCGTGAGATAAATTTTTTATTCTAGTTAATCTATATTTTGACAATATGGTGCTACAATACATATTTGCTAATCATGGATTAATTATCCTTAAAAAATTTATGTCATGAATTACTCTATCTACATAATTAGTTTTATTAATAATCTATTTTTAATGTTTCAATTAATACCGCAAATATCCAATTTGACTCCCTAAAACTTTTCGCCTTGGGTCCAAACATGGCCTTAAACACAAACTCTGTAAAGACAAGCCTAAAATCTTCAATCTCTGGAAAAATCGGATCAAGGATGGACAGTTGCAACTCCTTTTCATTAGTGAAGCTTAGTTAAGCCCTTTAGTATAGCGTTGTATGTCGCCCAGCCTCTACAAAATTTTTGGCTCCACCACTGACCTACAGGTATCTGACTTTGGAATCGGATAATACCTTGCCGATGTAATAGACTGGTCGTTGGATGTTGTAGACGTGCTTATCTTCCTTGCACTCTACTACCACTGCGGTACTGACCACGTGAGTGGTGGCTGCAATGTAAAGCATCATCGGCTCCCTGGGTTTTGGAGGTGTTAAGATGGGTGGATTGTCCAGGTACTTTTTGAGCTGTTCAAAAGCCCTGTCAGCATCATTCGTTCACTCGAACTTGTCGGAAGCTTTCAAGAGTTCGAAGAAAGGTAGTCCCTTTTCTCCCAATCTTGAAATGAATCTTTTGAGAGCCGTGTAACACCCTGATTTAAATTTTCCCCAATTAAATTAAATTAATTAGAAATTAAATAGGTTGGTTTATTTATTAGTGGAGGAAAATAAAAATTTATTTATCATTTTCATGTTGCATTCATGCCATTGCATATTTTATTGTGTGGTAAATAATTTTATTAAACCCATTTAGGGCGAATCGAATTTATTGTATTTAGAAAAGAAATAAAATATTTATGAAAGTTTTCCAAATTTAAACCAAGTTTTATTTTCTAAACCTAGGGAAAATATTTGTAAAGTTTTCAAAAGCTATTTGATTTCAAACTGTTTTAAAGATGGAGTTCAAATGCATTTGCAAAAACTTGCAAAAGGAAAAAAAAAGAAAGAAAATGGCTGCTGGACACTCTCTTTTATCTCCTTCCCAAATCGGCCCAGCTCTTTCCCTTCACCGGCCCAACTCGCGCAAGCCCGGTAGCCTCCTCCTCACTCCCCTCCCACCCCGGCTTGGGCCGACTTCGCATCCGGCCCAATACCCCGCGCGGGCGCAAGCCGCACCGGCCAGCGCTGCAGCACTCTCCTCCCCTCACCACCTCGCTGCCATGCGGGACCCATAGGTCGGGTCTATCCCTTCCACCCCGCGCGCGCCTCCCATCCGCTCAGATGGCATCGACCATCACCGCTCCAACAGCATTCTCCGAACCCTCCGGCCTGTCCACCGAACCAGATCGCGCTGCCACCTCTAGGACCCCGACCTACATATTCCGCTCCCTCTACTTTGCTCACCCTTTCCCCTGGTTCACGGACGCGCCACCGTCCACATCAGAGCAGCACTCTGTAACACCTCTGGTGTTTAATCTGTAATTAACCTAACATGTCATCATCATTAGTCATTAATCATTCTTGCCTTGCATTTATGTTTGCTTAGTACTTGTGTAGCAATCTCTTTTCAAAAACCCTAAAGCCCAAATCTTCCTATAAGGGCAAAAATGGTAATTTCACCTCTGTGCCTAGTCTTGTGTATTTCTTGTTCAGTTTAGTGTCTTGAAGCTTTGTTGTGTTGTTCAAAAACCCAAAATCCCTAATCAGATTTCAAAGTCCTTTTGAAAAACCCTAATTTCCAAACCCTGGCTTTTACCCCTCTTTTAATAATTTAAAAAATATTCAAAATTTGGACTTAGTCCAAAAAGCTAAGTTGTAGATCTTGTCTAGAGGAACAACTTTGATGTTTACAAATTTTCAAGTTTCTATACAAAGTTTGAAGTAATTTCAAATTCATTCAAATTCCAATTTTTGTCCCCTTTTCAGTTTTCCAAATTAATTCAAAAAATAATGAGTTTTAGAAAAAGTGTATATTAGCAAAGTTATAGGTTTTGACAAAAGGAATAACTTTCATATTTGCAGATTTTCAAGTTTCTATATAAAATCAAAAGTAATTTTGAATTTATTCCAAATCCCAAAGTGTTTCCCTTTTCTGTTTTCGAATATAATTCAAAAACTGTTTGGAATTTGAAATATTCTTTTTGACAAAGTTGTAGATCTCCTTTTTCTCTGCACAACTTTGGTATTTTTCAGTTTTTCTGCTCAGTTTAATTTTGGAGAAATTTGAAAAATACAGAAGTCAAACCCTACACCCTAGCCCTGTTCATCTTCTACCTAGGGCCAGGGGGGCCCCGGCCATGGCAGCTCGCCGGCGCCGCGTGCGCCACGCGCCTGGCAGCTGCTCGCCTGCCTCCAACCTGCCGCCGCTGTCCGCGCCATCATGCCGCACCCGCACGCGCCAAAGTTGACCCGTGCCCCGTCCCTACTGCTCCCCCGCGTCGCCGCCGCGTGGCCATCGCCGGCGAGCTCTTGCGCCCGGGTCCTGAGCGATATTCTCGCTCCCTTTTCCCATCAACCGACAGCACACGCGCACGCCGCCCGACCATATCCCTGCCACAGCACGCCCCGAGCGGCAGCACGCTTGGCTATAAAAGCCACCCCCGCCCGCCGTTCCTCCCGCACACGTCGCCACCAGCTCACTCTAGAGCCTCCGCCGCTCAACCACCTAGCCCGAAGCTCCGCCTTGAGCTCGCGAAGCTTCCCAGCCCCCTCAATTTTACCTCCGCCGCCTCCAATCGCCCGGCGAAACCCATCTTCCCAAACTCCGGCGAAACACCGGTGAGCACGGATTGAGAAATACTCTCTCCCCGGCCGTGATCTTTCCTCCCCGACCCCTGCTTCATCTTCCTTGCCTCCTTGCGCTCCTAACCCGCTCATGGTGACCGTGTTTGGTGAACAGAGCCGCCGGCACGCCGCTCGCCGCCAAGAGAGCTCCGCCGAAGCACCGCGCCACGTCGAGCTCCCTCCTCCGACCCTGCACCGCCTCGCCGAGCCTCCCTCCCGACTCACGGTGAGCCCGCGAATCTTCCCCACCCTCGGCTTCCCAGCGCGAGCCCCGAGCGGTCCGGTGCCGCCATCCGTCCGCCTCGCCGTCGATTCGCCGATCCTCCATCCCAGGCCTCGACGAACGAACCAGTCGTTTCCGTCTCGCCCGAGCCTCCAAGCCCGGCTCGGACGAAGCAGACGTCTCCGTCTCGCCCGAGCCCGTTTCGCCCGAGCCTTGCGAGGAAAGAGCACAGTGCTCTTTTTTTTTCCTTTTTAGGAAGTTGTGAATAGTGTTCTTTTTTCATCTTTTTGTATGATTTTCTGAATTGCTCTAAAAATTCTGAAAATTTTACAGTTAACTCTTTATACCATGTAGTATTTTAGAAAAATATGAAACTTGGACTTTGTGCAAAAATTTGAAAATGAAAATCTCTCTTTTAATTAATAAATGGATGGTTTTGGATTTTTAGAAAATCTTTTATAACTCCAAAATCATGAGATAATTTTTGTGAGCTTCCTATGCCATGTTTAGTCTCTGGTGAAATTTTGAAGTCTTTTGGAACAAGTTGATTTTTGAGCATTTATCTTTAATTGTTAAATAGTGCTTTTGTTAATTAATGTCTGATTTTATTTGAGCACCTTAATGACCTCCAAATTATGAAATTTGTTTTGCCATCTATCTACACCATAATGAACTTATGTGATTAATTTGGTAATTTTTGGAGCAACTGCATAAAATGACCTTTTTAAATAATTAAGAAAAACAGAAAAGGTGATTAAGGTTCATGTTGTATGTCCTGTGTTGCATTGTTCATACTAGCATACTCATGAGCATGCATCATTGCATTCGTATAGTCACCGAAGAAGAAGGCGTCAAGATCGAGGCAGCCGCCGACGAACCTGTCCCTGAGGCTACCCCGAGCTCCGACAACTGCCCCCCGCCCTCGAGCCTGCCCTCTTTGCTCTTCAAGGCAAGCCCCGGTGCATTTAACCCCTTTCCTTGGATTTATAAATGTTTTCCTTAAATGCTTTTGTTTAAATTATTGCATTAGGTTTATAGGAGTTGTGTGCTATCCTAATTGATGCACTATCCACCTTGACCACTGATACACCCGATACCTGCTTTTCAAAAGTATTTGAAAAATGCTTAGCAATGCTTATTGAATTAGACTTTGCAATAAAATGCCATTTTCAAAAGTGTGATCACTTAAAGAACATTTATGGGCATTTGGCTTTACTCCCTGCCTGTTGGCTAGTATCTGATCCATACCTAGTCAACAGCGAGGAGAGGTTGTCCGAGCGTACGGTGCCGTCATGTTGTAGTCCGGGACTCAACAGTTGACACCGACCGGGACAGGGTTGAAAAACCGACAGGACCTGTACTCTTGGGTTAGAGTCCCGAGGTGCTTGTTGCTGACGGAAAAACTTTAGGGACCATCCGTATGGGGGCCTGCTGGTCAAGACTTGTAACTATTCACATACTTCGGAAAGCTCTGGCTCCGAGGAATCCTTTATTGGACCGACAACCGCGCACTGGGAGTGGAGAGATGGCGGAAGTAGCATGTACCCACGTGGTCGTCGTACCTGGATAGGAGTGGTGTACTGTACTTCCGGGTGGCGTAGGACCGGGTCCAATCTTGGAGGAATCGTGGTAGACGAGTTGGCATATGCAAGCTTGGGTGCGACATATGCAGTGTGGATAGGGATCCTCAGCTGAGTATTATTTATCGGATTAACGTTGCTCCTCGGTTATGGAGACTTGGTCCACTGACTGTCAACGGAGAGTGGTTCTCAACTAGGAATGTTTTGAAATGTAAAATGAATCATGAACGATGAAGAATTGAGGAATGCTGAATCTTTCCAAAATAAAATAAGGTTTACAAAATGCTTTTCTTTGCAAAATACTTGATCTTGCTTAAACCTTACCTTGACTACCCTAAGCCTCTCATTCCTGAGTCTTCTCCCTTTTTCTTAGTCGGGTAAGTCTTGTTGAGTACCCCAGTACTCAGGGTTTGTTACCCATGCTGCAGGTATGACAGAGTCCCCGATGTGTCTTGCACCCTGCTGCGTGACCATCGTCCAGGAAGAGGCCGATGAGGCCGAAGAATAGTTGTACACCCTCGGGCTGGGTGATTATAAGTATCTTTGTTGTTCTCCACTATGTTGCCTATGTCTATCTCTATTATCAGAACTTGGTTTGTAATAACTGCACCTTAATTTCTATTTGGAACCCTGCTTTGTAAAACTATTGTTATTTAAGTCTTCCGCTCTTTATTCCGATGTTATTTGTAAAAGTATGCAATGTTGTAACCGAATTGTGAGATGATCCTGCGGACATTGGGCACTGATGTAGCCCGGTGGCGAACAGGTCTTAATCACATGGAACATGGGTTCGGCTGTCAGAGGTTGACAGGGACACGTGGGCCATGAGATTAGGGCCGTTCCGTCACAGAGTGGTATCGGAGCATCTCACTTTAACGTTGTAGTGTTCGTTTTTGCGAAACTTCAAAAGACCTTTTGAGTCCAAACAAACTAAACTTGACTATTTTGAGTCCAAATTGCTTCTCTCATCTTCTTGTCCTCATATGGCAACACTAGCTAGTGGAACAACATATTTTAAGCCCTATGTACCTTATTTATTTATTGCATTGCTTTGTTCCGTAGGAACGATTCATGCATCATGTCATAATCACTTAAGTTAACATCCTCTCTAAGTTCGTTGGGGTAGTATGCCTTTACCTGTTCTTGCTAGCCTTTCTCATCCATCTAATCTTGTCCAGACATGGCCCGTATCAAGCTGACTGCCCGCAAGTCGACTGGACCGCATGGTGTGCCACGCCACCAGCTGGCACCTCGCGTTGGAGAAGAGACTGCCGAATCTTCCAATGGTCGTCGCTTTCCCCGCCGCACCCGTAAGAACCTGAAGGAGGAGATCAAGGATCTGAATGAGCTGAAGAACTTGGAGCATGACTTCTACCACTCACGCCTGGAGTTTTATGAGGCACGAGCTTCCCTGGAGCAGGCCAACCGGAACACGGTTCGCGCTATCGAGCAGCGCAATGATGCTTGGATCCGCGAGGACGTCACCAGAGCCGAGCTCCACGGACTGCAGCAGTACACAGCTCAGATTGAACAGTTCAATGATATGCTTCATGAGGAAGTGCATCAGCTGTATGATCAACTCCACCCTTGGTACCCCCGGTTATGGAAGACCCTGAGGACGGAGTAGTGGAAGAACCCGATGTGGAACAAGAGCCAGACGTGGACGAAGAAATTGAACCTGCTGAGGACGTCCACGCTGAAGACGAGGACGAGGAGGAAGAGCCTGAGCTCATCCTCGAAGAAGACGACGACGAAGAAATGATCATCATCGATGAGGACTAGACCCGTCTTTAGGAGATGGAGATCCCGTGTGTCTGTACCACCTGCTTACCTAAAACCTTAGTCTAGGTTTGGGAGCGTTAGTCTGTCTTTGTTAAGTCAGTCTGTATCTTTCTTTTCGTACCTTTTTTTCCCTTATCGGTCAGTTGTGTCTGTCAGAAATCTTTATCAATCTATCAGTCTTTGTATCAGAAGAAGCTATCAGTCTGTTGATTTCAGAACCCTATCTATGAATGCTAAGTTCCAAGTTGCTTAACAGATGCCTGTGAACACTCGCACTGGAGCTGGAGGTTCTGATGATGCCAACCTTCCAAACCCTCCACCTGTTCCTGCTACCCTGGCAGATGCCATTGCAGCCTTGGCAGCCGCTGCTAACCTGATGGCTCAAAATCAGGGGCAGCAGAACAATGGTCACCGTGGTCGTCACGACATCAACCGTGAGACTACATATGTGGATTTCACCGAGACCCGTCCACCAGTTTTCACCAAAGCAGATGAACCCCTGGAAGCTGATGACTGGCTCCGCACTATGGAGCAAAAGTTCAGTCTTCTCCGCTGTACCGACATCCAGAAGCCCCGGTTCGCTTCCCAGCAGCTTCGTGGTCCAGCAAGCGCTTGGTATGCCAACCTGTTGGCTGCCCAGCCAGAAGGTCATCAGTTGACCTGGAAGAGTTCCGCACCGCTTTCCGTGCACATCACATCCCTTCGGGATTAATGAAGATGAAGCTTGATCAGTTTCTGGCAGGCACTCAGCAAGGACTCCACAGTAATGCAGTACGTGGGTCAGTTCAACCATCTTAGCCAGTATGCCTCAGAGTATGTCAACACAGATGAAAAGAAGAGGGATTGTTTCCTTAGAGGTCTGCATCCTAAGATCCGCAGAAGTCTGTCCAATAACCTGACCGGTTCGTATCATGATGCTGTTGATCGGGCTGTCGCTTTTGAAGAGAGCAACCGTCAGTATCAAGAGGAAAGAAGAAGAAGAAAGCAGGATCCAGCAGTTTCTCTGGCGGTCACAAGCGCCAGAGGATCATATACCACCCCAGTCACCACCAAAATCGCCTACCTTACCCCAACCAGCAAGTGGTCGTCCGTACCGCGGCCACCACCCATAATGCCAACCAGCAGAGTGCCACACAGCCGAACGCCCCAGGTGTTCGTATCACCACTCCACAAACAGCCTACAACCATCCCTGCTACAACTGCGGCCAGCTTGGTCACTGGTCTCGTGAGTGCCCAAAGCCAAGAGGTATGCCCAGAATACTCAGAAGAATCCTGGAGGATCTCAGCAGCAGCACAGCACCGTGCACAGCAGCAGCATGTTCAGAAAGGCAAGATTGTCAAGAAGCACGGGCAAGTCTACTACACCACTGTCGGCGACATCCCAGAAGGAGAGCCCATCATGATCGGTAGGTTTCCTGTTGCCAATCATCCTGCAGTTGTGTTGTTTGATTCTGGTGCATCGCATTCCTTCATCAGTCGTACTTTTGTCATCAAGCATGAGATATCAATTGAGGATTTGAAAGAAAGTTTCTGCATATTTTCGCCTGGAGGGCGTATAAGTACTAAGGAAGTGGTTCGCAGTATACCAGTAATGTTGGGGGAACATGTATTTCCTACCACCATGATAGTGCTACGTGATCAGGAGATAGATGTCATTTTAGGCATGAATTGGATGTGTCAGTATAAAGCCATGATCGACATCCTGAATAGAGTTGTGAGAGTGGACATTCCCAACAGTACCTCCAAACTCCTTCTCCAACTCCCAATGCCTCAAAACCAGCAGCCACACTTTGAACACCGCCGCCTATGTTCTGGAAACCAGAGACATCCCCGTGGTCTGTGAATTCCCTGATGTTTTTCCAGAGGACTTACCTGGTCTGCCTCCTGACCGTGATGTTGAGTTTGCCATAGAGCTAAAGCCTGGGACTGCTCCTATATCCCGCAGAGCTTATCGAATGCCTCCCAGAGAGTTGGCAGAGCTAAAAATCCAATTACAAGATTTGTTGGACAAGGGTTTCATTCGCCCAAGCTCGTCTCCTTGGGGCTGTCCTGCAATCTTTGTAAAGAAGAAAGACAAGACTCTCAGAATGTGCATTGATTATCGCCCACTCAATGAGGTCACCATCAAAAAAATCCCTTGCCTCGTATTGATCTTCTCTTTGACCAGTTAGCTGGAGCCAAAGTATTCTCCAAGATCGATCTCAGATCTGGCTACCACCAAATAAAGATTCGTCCTGAAGATATTCCTAAACAGCTTTCACCACCAGATACGGCCTATATGAGTACTTGGTCATGTCCTTCGGTTTGACCAATGCCCCTGCTCATTTCATGTACCTCATGAACTCTGTGTTCATGCCAGAGCTTGATAAATTCGTGGTCGTGTTTTGATGACATCCTTGTCTACTCAAAACCCCTGAAGATCATGCCGAACATCTTCGTATCGTTCTATCCCGTCTCAGAGAACATCAGCTGTATGCCAAGTTCAGTAAATGTGAGTTCTGGTTAGATCAGATACAGTTTCTTGGTCATGTCCTATCCGCTGAAGGTGTGTCAGTTGACCCTGGTAAAGTGGCAGACATTCTGGATTGGAAGCCACCTACCACTGTTCACCAAGTCCGCAGCTTTATGGGAATGGCTGGATATTATCGTCGATTCATTCCGATTTCTCCAGAATCGCCAAGCCTATCACTGAGTTAGTAAAGAATTCTGTGAAGTTTGTCTGGTCACCAGCCTGTGAGCAAGCCTTTCAAACTCTGAAGAAACTGTTAACTACATCACCAGTGCTAGCCCAGCCGGACATCGAGAAGCCCTTTGATGTCTACTGTGATGCATCTGGTACTGGTTTGGGCTGTGTTTTGATGCAGGAAGGTCGAGTGATCGCATATGCCTCCCGACAGCTTAAGCGACATGAAGAAATTATCCAACCCATGATCTTGAGTTAGCAGCAGTGGTGCATGCCTTAAAGATCTGGCGTCATTATCTGTTGGGCAGTACCTGTAATGTGTACACTGATCACAAAAGCCTGAAGTATATCTTCACTCAAGAAGAGCTGAATATGAGACAGAGAAGATGGCTTGAGTTAATTAAGGACTATGATCTTGAAGTGCATTACCATCCGGGTAAGGCGAATGTGGTTGCCGATGCGCTCAGTCGCAAGTCATATTGCAACTGTCTGATGATGAAACCCTATGATTCTTCTTTGTGTTATGAGCTGGAAAGGTTAAATATTGAAATGATTCCACAAGGAACTCTGAATAATATCAGAATAGAAACCCCTATCAAAGAGCAGATCATCGCTGCACAGAAAGATAACCCTGGAATCAAGCACATCATCAAAAGGTCCAATCCGGAAAGGCTGATTGTTTCAGGATTGATGATACAGGAGTAGTATGGTTTAAGAATCGGTTAGTAGTTCCTAAAGTGCCTGAGTTAAGAAAGTTAATCCTTGATGAAGCACACTTGACTAGATTCTCCATCCACCCCGGCAGCAACAAGATGTACCAGGACTTGAAGCAAAGGTTCTGGTGGACAAAGATGAAGATGAGATCGCCCGGTATGTCGCTCAGTGTGATACTTGCCAGAAAGTCAAAGCCGTGCACATGAGGCCCGGAGGAGAATTGCAACCTTTACCTGTACCTGCTTGGAAATGGGACGATATCAGTATGGATTTTATCAATGGACTACCAAAGACACCAAAAGGTTTTGATTCCATCTGGGTGATCGTGGATCGCCTCACTAAGCAAGCTCATTTCCTGCCAGTCAAAACCAGCTACACCGTCCCCACATATGCCACTTTGTACAAGAACCACATAGTGAACTCCATGGCATACCCAAGACCATTGTCTCTGATCGTGGTACTCAGTTTGTCGCAAAGTTCTGGAAAGCGTTCCATACCTCACTTGGAACCAAGCTCTTGCATAGTACGGCATATCATCCGCAAACAGATGGACAAACTGAGCGAGTGAACCAAGTGCTAGAGGATATGTTGAGAGCCTGCGTGCTCACCTTCGCAGATACTTGGGATAACTGTTTGCCCTTGGCAGAATTCTCATATAATAACAGTTACCAAGAGAGCATCAAAATGGCACCCTTTGAAGCACTGTACGGTCGCCGTTGTCGTACACCTCTCAGTTGGTCTGAACCTGGAGAAAGAGAATTCTTTGGAGTTGACCTAGTGAAAGATATGGAAGAAAAAGTCAAGCAATACAAGAGAATATGAAAATTGCGCAATCTCGACAGAAGAGCTATGCCGACAAAAGACGTCGACCTCTGAAGTTTCAAATTGGAGATTATGTGTACCTGAAAGTCTCACCCACCAAAGGAGTCACTCGTTTTGGAGTTAAAGGGAAGTTAGCGCCTCGCTATATTGGTCCCTTTGAGATTCTGGAATGTTGTGGCAAGGTAGCTTATAAGCTAAGGTTGCCCGATCATCTTTCAGCAGTTCATGATGTGTTTCACGTCTCCCAACTCAAGAAGTGTCTCCGAGTGCCCGAATATGTGGTAGATGTTGAAGGTGTTGAGTTAGAACCCGATCTGTCATATTCTGAATATCCAGTTCGTGTGTTGGATTACAAGATCGTGTTACCCAGAGGACCACCACAAGATGGTACAAGATCCAATGGAACCAACTCTGAAGAAGAAGCCACTTGGGAATCCGAAGACTTCTTAGCAAAGAGCTATCCCGACTTTCTCGATACTCTGTAGATATAAGGTTTTACCCTTGTCCTTCTTAAGACGCAGAATCTCGGGGCGAGATTTCTCTTTAGGGGGGAAGGTTGTAACACCTCTGGTGTTTAATCTGTAATTAACCTGACATGTCATCATCATTAGTCATTAATCATTCTTGCCTTGCATTTATGTTTGCTTAGTACTTGTGTAGCAATCTCTTTTTAAAACCCTAAGCCCAAATCTTCCTATAAGGGCAAAAATGGTAATTTCACCTCTGTGCCTAGTCTTGTGTATTTCTTGTTCAGTTTAGTGTCTTGAAGCTTTGTTGTGTTGTTCAAAAACCCAAATCCCTAATCAGATTTCAAAGTCCTTTTGAAAACCCTAATTTCCAACCCTGGCTTTTACCCTCTTTAATAATTTAAAAACTATTCAAAATTTGGACTTGGTCCAAAAGCTAATAAGTTGTAGATCTTGTCTAGAGGAACAACTTTGGTGTTTACAAATTTTCAAGTTTCTATAAAAAGTTGAAGTAATTTCAAATTCATTCAAATTCCAGTTTTTGTCCCCTTTTCAGTTTTCAAAATTAATTCAAAAACTAATGAGTTTCTGAAAAAGTGTATATTAGAAAGTTATAGGTTTTGACAAAAGGAATAACTTTCATATTTGCAGATTTTCAAGTTTCTATATAAAATCAAAAGTAATTTTGAATTTATCCAAATCCCAAAAGTGTTCCCTTTTCTGCTTTCGAATATAATTCAAAAACTGTTTGGAATTTGAAAATATTCTTTTTGACAAAGTTGTAGATCTCCTTTTTCTGCACAACTTTGGTATTTTGAGTTTTTGCTGCTCAGTTTAATTTTTGGGAGAAATTTGAAAAATACAGAAAGTCAAACCCTACACCCTAGCCCTGTTCATCTTCTACCTAGGGCCAGGGGGGCCCCGCCATGGCAGCTCGCCGGCGCCGCGTGCGCCACGCGCCTGGCAGCTGCTCGCCTGCCTCCAACCTGCCGCCGCTGTCCGCGCCATCATGCCGCACCCGCACGCGCCAAAGTTGACCCGTGCCCCGTCCCCTACTGCTCCCTGCGCGTCGCCGCCGCGTGGCCATCGCCGGCGAGCTCTTGCGCCCGGGTCCTGAGCGATATTCTCGCTCCCTTTCCCATCAACCGACAGCACGCGCGCACGCCCGACCTTATCCCTGCCACAGCATGCCCCGAGCGGCAGCACGCTTGGCTATAAAAGCCACCCGCCGGCCGCCGTTCCTCCGCCACCGTCGCCAGCTCACTCCAGAGCCTCCGCCGCTCAACCACCTAGCCCGAAAGCTCCGCCTTGAGCTCGCGAAGCTTCCCAGCCCCTCAATTTTACCTCCGCCGCCTCCAATCGCCCGGCGAAACCCCATCTTCCCAAACTCCGGCGAAACACCGGTGAGCACGGGATTGAGAAATACTCTCTCCCCCCGGCCTTGATCTTTCCTCCCCGACCCCTGCTTCATCTTCCTTGCCTCCTTGCGCTCCTAACCCGCTCCTGGTGACCGTGTTTGGTGAACAGAGCCGCCGGCACGCCGCTCGCCGCCAAGAGAGCTCCGCGAAGCACCGCCAACGTTGAGCTCCCTCCTCCGCCCACCGCCTCGCCGAGCCTCCCTCCCGACTCACGGTGAGCCCGCGAATCTTTCCCCACCCTCGGCTTTCCAGCGCGCCCCGAGGCCGGTCCGCCGTCCGCCTCGCCTGCGATTCGCCCGAGCCTCCAAGCCAGCCTCGGACGAAACAGTCGTTTCGTCTCGCCCGAGCCTCCAAGCCAGCCTCGGACGAAACAGTCGTTTCTGACAGAGCCGCCGGCACGCGCTCCCCGCAAGGCTCCGCCGAAGCACGCCAACGTCGAGCTCCCTCCTCCGACCTTGCACCGCCTCGCCGAGCCTCCCTCCCGACTCACGGTGAGCCCGCGAATCTTTCCCCCCTCGCTTTCCCAGCGCGAGCCCCGAGCGGCCGTCCGCCGTCCGCCTCGCCTGCGATTCGCCCGAGCCTCCAAGCCAGGCCTCGGACGAAACAGTCGTTTCCGTCTTGCCGCGAGCCTCCAAGCCAGGCCTCGGACGAAACAGTCGTTTCCGTCTCGCCCGAGCCTCCAAGCCAGGCCTCGGACGAAGCAGACGTCTCCGTCTCGCCCGAGCCCGTTTCGCCCGAGCCTTGCGAGGAAAAGCACAGTGCTCTTTTTTTTCCTTTTTAGGAAGTTGTGAATAGTGTTCCTTTTTCATCTTTTTGTATGATTTTCTGAATTGCTCTAAAAATTCTGAAAATTTTACAGTTAACTCTTTATACCATGTAGTATTTTAGAAAAATATGAAACTTAGACTTTGTGCAAAAATTTGAAAATGAAAAATCTCTCTTTTAATTAATAAATGGATGGTTTTGGATTTTTTAGAAAATATTTTATAACTCCAAAAATCATGAGATAAATTTTTGTGAGCTTCCTATGCCATGTTTATTCTCTGGTGAAATTTTGAAGTCTTTTGGAACAAGTTGATTTTTGAGCATTTATCTTTAATTGTTAAATAGTGTTTTTTGTTAATTAATGTCTGATTTTATTTGAGCACCTTAATGACCTCCAAAAATTATGAATTTGTTTTGCCATCTATCTACACCATAATGAACTTATGTGATTAATTTGGTAATTTTTGGAGCAACTGCATAAAATGACCTTTTTAAATAATTAAGAAAAACAGAAAAGGTGATTAAGGTTCATGTTGTATGTCCTGTGTTGCATTGTTCGTACTAGCATACTCATGAGCATGCATCATTGCATTCGTTTAGTCACCGAAGAAGGCGTCAAGATCGAGGCAGCCGCCGACGAACCTGTCCCTGAGGCTACCCCGAGCTGACCGCCCTGCCCTGCCGCCCTCGAGCCTGCCCTCTTTGCTCTTCAAGGCAAGCCCCGGTGCATTTAACCCCTTTCCTTGGATTTATAAAATGTTTTCCTTAAATGCTTTTGAGTTAAATTATTGCATTAGGTTTATAGGAGTTGTGTGCTATCCTAATTGATGCACTATCCACCTTGACCACTGATACACCCGATACCTGCTTTTCAAAAGTATTTGAAAAATGCTTAGCAATGCTTATTGAATTAGACTTTGCAATAAAATGTCATTTTCAAAAGTGTGATCACTTAAAGAACATTTATGGGCATTTGGCTTTACTCCCTGCCTGTTGGCTAAGTATTGATCCATACCTAGTCAACAGCGAGGAGAGGTTGTCCGAGCGTACGGTGCCGTCATGTTGTAGTCCGGGACTCAACAGTTGACACCGACCGGGACAGGGTTGAAAAACCGACAGGACCTGTACTCTTGGGTTAGAGTCCCGAGGTGCTTGTTGCTGACGGAAAAACTTTAGGGACCATCCGTATGGGGGCCTGCTGGTCAAGACTTGTAACTATTCACATACTTGGGAAAGCTCTGGCTCCGAGGAATCCTTTATTGGACCGACAACCGCGCACTGGGAGTGGAGAGATGGCGGAAGTAGCATGTACCCACGTGGTCATCGTACCTGGATAGGAGTGGTGTACTGTACTTCCGGGTGGCGTAGGACCGGGTCCAATCTTGGAGGAATCGTGGTAGACTTGGCATATGCAAGCTTGGGTGCGACATATGCAGTGTGGATAGGGATCCTCAGCTGAGTATTATTTATCCGGATTAACGTTGCTCCTCGGTTATGGAGACTTGGTCCACTGACTGTCAACGGAGAGTGGTTCTCAACTAGGAATGTTTTGAAATGTAAATGAATCATGAACGATGAAGAATTGAGGATGCTGAATCTTTCAAAATAAAATAAGGTTTACAAAAATGCTTTTCTGCTGCAAAATACTTGATCTTGCTTAAACCTTACCTTGACTACCCTAAGCCTCTCATTCCTGAGTTTTCTCCCTTTTTCTTAGTCGGGTAAGTCTTGTTGAGTACCCCAGTACTCAGGGTTTGTTACCCATGCTGCAGGTATGACAGAGTCCCCGATGTGTCTTGCACGCTGCTGCGTGACCATCGTCCAGGAAGAGGCCGATGAGGCCGAAGAATAGTTGTACACCCTCGGGCTGGGTGATTATAAGTATCTTTGTTGTTCTCCACTATGTTGCCTATGTCTATCTCTATTATCAGAACTTGGTTTGTAATAACTGCACCTTAATTTCTATTTGGAACCCTGCTTTGTAAAACTATTGTTATTTAAGTCTTCCGCTCTTTATTCCGATGTTATTTGTAAAAGTATGCAATGCTGTAACCGAATTGTGAGATGATCCTGCGGACATTGGGCACTGATGTAGCCCGGTGGCGAACAGGTCTTAATCACATGGAACATGGGTTCGGCTGTCAGAGGTTGACAGGGACACGTGGGCCATGAGATTAGGGCCGTTCCGTCACACACTCTCTCACCGCCGCCATCGAAGAATGACAAGCCGAGCTCCACCCTGCCTCGTGCCCTACCGTCCTACTCTTCGGCCTCGCAGCGGCATCACGACCTCAACCGTCTCGCTCGGCTGCAACACACACGACGGTGGCCACGTTGCGACTTCATCACGCACGGCGGGAGCTCCGACCTCAACGCACACCGCCGCAGTCGTCATCTTCCCCTCTCCAACCCCCGCTCGACGACGGCAACACCTCCCTCGGCTTTCGGTGAGCTCCCCAACTTTCCCGCTCTCTTCCCCACCTTTTCCCGTGATACCTACTGACCGTAGATCCCATCCAAGTTCACCAGAGCCACAGCCATGGCGCCACCCGCATGGCGGCCACCGCGTCAGACCCTGCTCGCCACCGCGACCGACCCGCCGCTCGGCCGCCGTCGCCACGCCTCGCACCCATCGGCCGTCACGTTCGCCGCAAGACACCGCACCTGCATGCGGTGAGGAGTCAGTCATATGCGTGATGATCTCTCCACCCTTGTTAGCTTGATGACATCACTTGTGACGTCATGGCTATGCAATATGGCCGTTTTTCTTAAGAAAAACAATTCCCAAAATACAATAGAAATACATCTTCACTTGTGAACTTGGTCCATCGTGAGCTGCACACACATCCCGTCTACTGGTCCACGGCCCCGTCCCCCTCGCGTCCACTGCTCTGGCATGCGCTGCGGCCAGTGGCACCCCACCACGTGGCACCGACGCAGGTGCACCGACCGGATCTGCCTCTTTGCAAAAAGCCCCCCTACATTTGTATCAAATCAACCCGTCATCCATCAGTCGTATTCGCTGAGTCTTGCAAAAATGGCGTCGTAACCCCTGAGCTTTCGGAAAAATGAGGCCCGGTCTGCGCCACTTTCTTTTTCAGATTTGATTTATTTTAAATGCGAAAATGACTTCAACGAATTTACAGTTTTGCCATCCATATTCAAATGCTTATAACTTTTGCGTTTTAACTCCGATTTGACCCATTCAACTTGCTTTAGTTTCATAATTCCGTTGTCTACGCAGTGGATCTGTTAGTTTACTATTTCTGTACTGTTGTTGTACTGTTATTTATTTTGCTTTGTATGTGCCATGTATGTTGATTGGGCTAGAGAGTGCGGAGTTCGAGGACGCTCCTGACCATCCCTGTGATCCTGCAGATTCGACCCAGCCCGCATGCAAGTGTTCTTGAACATCTTGCACCTATGATTTATTTTACTTTGGTATTAGAGTAGCTAGATCCTGTAGTTGCATCCTTGTCATTATTTTGAATCCCATGTGTTAGGGTTTTACTAGATTTTGTTTATATTATCCTTGTCGCCTGTTTGGGTTGTTCGGGTAGAAGTCATGCTTAGCCCTGCAGTCATGTCGGGATGGGATGGTGGTCAATAATAATAAATTCTGATTAATGAACTATGAAACAATGTGGACATGGTAATTTTGTAGTAACATGGTTATTAGGAAAATCCGGCAGGATGGACCCGTATTGGTGGTTTTGTGCCGTGGGATTCGGCAGCTGGTTTTTGTTTTTGGTTCTGGGCTCGTGCTAGACATATCCTCCTGGATCCCTAGGACCTGGTTCTCGAAGCCTGTAACCCGGCTTAACACAGCGCAGCCATGAGATCTGGATGGGCTGGACATGGCTAATTAATTAGTTTTCCTCCAAGTTATGCTACACGGGGGTTGTATAGTGGCTCAAGAGGGGTCCCTTGGGGTCATTGACTTATGGACAGGGGAGAAACCTTAGAGTACGTGTAACACAGACTTGGAGGGGCTTTGTAAAGGCCTTGCAGTGCAACCCGCTATGCACCTTGGCAGTGTTTAGCGTGATGGGTATTGCACGACTCATGGGTAACGATGTGCAACCTCTGCAGAGTGTAAAACTGATATATCAGCCGTGCTCACGGTCACGAGCAGCTTGACTTCTTCGGGATTAGTTTGTTACTGGTTCGGGTCATCTGATGGACTTCTGGTGCGGTTGCTTGATGGACTTCAGGTGGGTGCTTGGTGCGACTCCAAGTGCGGTTGCTTGGTGTGACTCCAAGTGTTGGTTGCTCGGTGTGACTCCGAGTGTGGTCTTGCTCGGTGCGACTCCGAGCGTTGTTACTTTTCTACAGAGTCTGTGTCTAAAACCTAGTAAATAGGTGCATAGGATTAATAGGATGTGTCGCTTTAGGCGCATGAGTCAAACTGTGTCAGCCTACCTTTGTTTATAGCCTCATAAGCATATATTTCCTACACTTGCGGAGTACATTTCGATGTACTCACCCTCCTCTTTGTCCCCCCTGCTACCCCCCCCAGACGCGGGCGACTACGCGCACGAGGAGCAGGAGTATCCAGAGGACGGTGGCTATGACCCTGACGACCTGTACTAGGATGGCGCTACCCCCGGTCGACCTTCCTGTAGAGTTGGAGTCCAGATTTCCGCGTCTTCATCAGAGTCTTCATTAGAGTCAGTTGTTATGAGAGTCTGTACTTTCTCTTTCAGACCCGAGGGTCATTTATGTAATAACATTCGATATATTAATAAAGTATTGTTTTGATATTTACTATGATGTGGATATATGTATGAAAATTAATCCTGGCATACTATATTGTGCTCCAATTTTGTTCTTAAAATGGGGTGTCACAGAGTGTAATCAACCGTGTTGACCGTAGTACGCTACCCTAGTCATGTCGTGTTGTTTTATAAAACTATTTTTATAAAGCCTCCCCTTTTTCCCACTTTTTATAGTCTATCTCTGCTGAAAATTCAAACTCTGTTTTAAAGTAGTTCCTCCAAACTCGTAAGAAGCCCACCATAACTATGTGATTTTGTAGGTCGTTGTATGACATGTACTTGTGCATATGTAATGTTTTGGTTCTTTGTAATGATTATTGGTGTGTTGCGACGTCAGGTTGCACAGCGACATCATTTGTTAAAATGTTTTACTAATCGAATTAATTAATCAAATCAGGGTTGTTATATATCTATCTATCATTCTCACTTTTACTCCTGGAAAATGTAACAATGGTTGACACCAGGAGCAGCGCGGGTAACGCGGGTAACGCTGGCGGGAACGGGGCAGGTGGCAACCAGCCGTCTCATCCACCTCATCCACCTCCACCTCCGCCCCCCGTACGACCCGCTCCAGATGGCCCAGGTGCAAATGAGATGATGCAGAACATGGCCCAGATCATGCAGCACATGCAGCAGATGGCTCAGGGTGCTCAGGGTGGAGGAGCTGCACAGCCCCCGACAGGATGCACTCTCAGGAGCTTCATGACGACGCACCCTCCAGTGTTCCACCACACGCGATCGAGCCGATGGATGCTGATGATTGGCTCGAGACTATTGCGGGCAAGTTGCAGCTTGCTCATGTTGAGGGCCATGATAATGTCCTCTACGCCGCGCACCAGCAGCTTCAGGGCCCGGCGAAGAACTGGTGGACTGCCTACACCCGCCGCTCACGCGGACGCCGACACCATCACCTGGCGGGAGTTTCGCAAGGCCTTCCGCGACCAGTACGTCCCCCGCCGGCGAGATCAGGGTGAAGCGCCGAGAGTTTCAGGACCTAGTCAGGCACGATGTCAGTGCGTGAGTATTTCACGCAGTTCACCCAGCTGTCCCGTTACGCCCCGGGTGACGTGGACGATGATGACAAGAAGCAGGTTGCTTCAGGCAAGTCTTTTCTTTTGTCAATATCTTTTCACTAACCCATTTCATACCTTCATACTTCTTTCTGGTCACTATCTGTCAAGTAATTAAATTGTTGTCTGCTTCAGGCATGGGCTTAACCCTGACTCCGCTACGCCCTGGCTTCGAATGAGTATTCCTCATTCCAGAGCTGGTTGACAGTGCCTTCGCCGTGGAGAAGGAAAGTGAAGGGCCTCGATGCTGATCGCAAGAGAAGATGGCCTTCCAGGGACAGTCCTCCACCAGCAGCTCCACCCGTCCCCGCTACGCTCCACCTGCTCCAGCTTCCAGGCAGTTCCCACAGCAGTAGCCAGCAGCAGTACCGGCCGCCCCAGTACAGGCACCCACTCCCAGCACCAGGCTCCACCTCAGCAGCAGCAGCAGCAGCGCCTCGACAGGCTCAGGCACCCGCGCCCGGGCCTTCCAGCTCCGCAGCAGCCCCGTCCAGCACAGGGGGCAGGTCACTTTGGTCCCTGCTACAAGTGCCACCAGATGGGGCACTTCGCCAACAAGTGTCCACTAAGGCAGCCGGCTCCACCGCAGTCCCGTCCCGTAGGCCAGCCCCAGAGCTACACTCGTGGTCGTGTGAACCACGTGGCGGCAGAGAACTGCTCAAACAGCACCAGATGTGGTGTTTGGTACGTTTCTTGTTGATTCTCACCCCGTTACATTCCTATTTGAATTCTGGAGCATCTCATTCATTCATATCAGCACCCTGCGCATCTAGATATAATATGAATAAGTGTATGAAAAAGCATCTGTTAGTGACTCCTCATGGAGGAGAACTGATATCAAGGCAAGTGTGCCCAGATGTGAGCTTATACATAAGGGGGTAGTCTTTCCCACCTCTCTTATTATTCTGGATCCCAAGGCATTGATGTCATTCTGGGAATGGATTGGCTTCGCAAGTAACCAGGGAGTTATTGATTGTGTAAGAGGCTTATCACTGTGAAGCATCCTGATGGAGCAGTGATCGAGTACCAGGCACCGCCGCAGTTGACTGAGACAGCCAGAGTTTATGAGTCCGTCGTTGTACCTGATATCCGAGTGGTGAAGGAGTTCCCTGATGTCTTCCAGAAGGTGCCAGGTATGCCACCTGATCGCGAGATTGAGTTCTCTATTGATTTAGTTCCTGGCACTGCACCTATATACAGGCGACCATATAGAATGGATGCCGAAAGTTAGTTGATCTGAAGACACAGCTCAAAGAACAGTTAGAGAAGGGGCATATTCGTCCTAGTACATCCGCCGTGGGTAGCCCCTGTGATCTTTGTTCCGAAGAAGGATGGAACCAGACGGATGTGCGTTGATTATCGCGCATTGAATGAAGCTACCATCAAGAACAATTACCCTATTCCTCGCATTGATGATCTGTTTGATCAAATGAAGGGTGCCCATGTGTTCTCGAAGATTGACCTGCAAACAGGTTATAATCAGCTGAAGATTCGTGAAGCTGATATTCCGAAGACTGCATTTGTGACTCGATATGGGCTATATGAGTGCACAGTGATGTCATTCGGCTTGACTAACGCCCCAGCTTTCTTCATGTATCTGATGAACAAGGTCTTCATGGAGTTTTTAGATCTGTTCGTCGTGGTATTTCTTGATGATATCCTTATATTCTCGAAGAATGAAGAAGAGCATGAGAAGCACCTGAGGTTAGTGTTGCAGAAGCTCAGGGAGCATCAGTTGTATGAGAAGCTCAGCAAATGCAAGTTCTGGTTGAAGAAGGTTGCATATTTGGGGCACATCATCTCAGAGGGTGGAGTATCTATTGATCCAGGCAAGGTCCAAGATATATTGGACTGGAAGGTACCTGAGAATGTTACTGAGATCCGGAGTTTCCTCGGTATGGCTGGATATTATCGCCGATTCATTGAAGGATTCTCCAAGATCGTGAAGCCGATGACAAAGCTGACTGAGAAGGGCGCCAAGTTCGTGTGGTCCCCCGAATGTCAAGCTAGTTTTGAGGAGTTGAAGGCAAGGTTGACTACTGCTCCTATTCTTATCATGCCAGATGTACAGAAGAACTTCACAGTCTATTGTGATGCTTCTCGTCAGGGCCTAGGATGTGTGCTTATGCAAGAAGGTCATGTGATTGCCTATGCCTCGAGACAGCTCAGGAAGCATGAGCTGAATTATCCTACACATGATCTAGAGTTGGCAGCTGCTGTTCATGCTCTGAAGATCTGGAGGCACTATTTGATGGGCAAGAAGACGGAGATATACACTAATCATAAGAGCCTGAAGTACATCTTCACCCAACCAGATTTGAATCTCCGCCAACGGAGATGGTTAGAGTTGATTAAAGACTATGATCTGAGTATCAACTATCATTCGGGCATGGCGAATGTTGTAGCAGATGCCCTGAGCAGGAAGGTCTACTGCAATGTGCTTGAGATCAAGGAGGAGCAGCCTGAGTTGCATGAGGAATTTGTGAAGCTCAATCTGGGTATACTCGGCCACACTGATGCAGTAGCCATGGAGGTTGATTCGACCTTGGAGCATGATATCTGAGCAGGGCAGCTCACTGATGAGTATCTTCTGGAGATCAGACAGTTGATCAAGGATGACAAAGCCCCGGGATTCACAGAGGATGATCAGGGTGTCTTATGGTTCAGGGGCAGAATCTGTGTTCCAGATGTGAAGGCTATCAAGGAGTTGATTCTGAGGGAAGCTCATGATTCAGCCTACTCTCTCCATCCAGGCAGTACCAAGATGTACCAGGATCTGAAGCAGTATTACTGGTGGTATGGGATGAAGAGGGAAGTAGCAGAGTATGTGGCTTTGTGTGACACATGCCAGAGGGTTAAGGCCCAACATCAGAGACCAGCTGGTTTACTACAGCCTCTGCAGATTCCAGAATGGAAATGGGAAGAGATCAGCATGGATTTCATCACTGGTTTGCCCAGGACACAGTCTGGATATGATTCTATCTGGGTCATAGTTGATCGTTTGACCAAGGTGGCTCACTTCATTCCTGTCAAGGAAACATATAAGGGAGATAGACTTGCAGAGCTGTACATGTCTCAGATTGTATGCTTGCATGGAGTGCCGAAGACCATAGTATCTGATAGAGGTACACAGTTCACATCTAGATTCTGGAAGCAGTTGCATGAGTCTATGGACACCCGCCTCAGTTTCAGTTCAGCTTATCACCCTCAGACCGATGGACGGACCGAAAGGGTGAATCAGATTCTGGAGGACATGTTGAGAGCTAGTGCACTCCAGAACAGCCAGAGTTGGGATGTGAGTCTGCCATATGCAGAGTTCTCATATAACAACAGCTATCAGGCCAGTCTGAAGATGTCACCGTTTGAAGCACTATATGGCAGGAAGTGCAGAACTCCTCTGTTCTGGAATCAGGTTGGAGAGAGGAAAGTCTTTGGCCCTGAGTCTACAGAGGAAGCTGAAGAACAGTCAGGGAAATCAGAAGCAACCTGAAGACAGCTCAGTCTAGACAGAAGAGTTATGCAGATGTCAGACGCCATGAGCTAGATTTCCAGAATGGGGACTATGTCTATCTGAAGGTGTCACCCTTCAGAGGTCTTCGGAGGTTTAATGTCAAAGGGAAACTATCTCCGAGATTCATTGGCCCTTTCAAGGTGATTGACAAGAAAGGTGCAGTTGCTTATCAGCTGGAGTTGCCTGCGCGGCTGGCATGTATTCATGATGTGTTCCATGTATCCCAGCTGAAGAGATGCCTCCGAGTTCCAGAGGAGCAGTTGCCACTTGAGGAGCTTGATCTACGAGATGATCTGACATTCTCTGAGCTGATCAAGATCCTACACACGACGGAGCGAGGCACTCGCAATAAGAGGATAAAAATCTGTAAGGTGCAATGGAAGCATTACTCCGAAGAAGAAGCCACATGGGAGAAGGAAGATGATCTTCAAGCAGATTTTCCTCACCTCTTCACCGACTCTTCCTAATCTCGAGGACGAGATTCTTCTAAGGGGGTAGGTTTGTAACACCCTGATTTAAATTTTCCCCAATTGAATTAAATTAATTAGAAATTAAATAGGTTGGTTTATTTATTAGTGGAGGAAAATAAAAATTTATTTATCATTTTCATGTTGCATTCATGCCATTGCATATTTTATTGTGTGGTAAATAATTTTATTAAACCCATTTAGGGCGAATCAAATTTATTCTATTTAGAAAAGAAATAAAATATTTATGAAAGTTTTCCAAATTTAAACAAAGTTTTATTTTCTAAACCTAGGGAAAATATTTGTAAAGTTTTCAAAAGCTATTTGATTTCAAACTGTTTTAAAAATGGAGTTCAAATGCATTTGCAAAAACTTGCAAAAGGAAAAAAAGAAAGAAAATGGCTGCTGGACTCTCTCTTTTCTCTCCTTCCCAAATCGGCCCAGCTCTTTCCCTTCACCAGCCCAACTCGCGCAAGCCCGGTGGCCTCCTCCTCACTCCCCTCCCACCCCGGCTTGGGCCGACTTCGCATCCGGCCCAATACCCCGCGCGGGCGCAAGCCGCACCAGCCAGCGCTGCAGCACTCTCCTCCCCTCACCACCTCGCTGCCATGCAGGACCCACCGGTCGGGTCTATCCCTTCCACCCCGCGCACACCTCCCATACGCTCAGATGGCATCGACCATCACCGCTCCAACAGCCTTCTCCGAACCCTCCGGCCTGTCCATCAAACCAGATCGCGCTGCCACCTCTAGGACCCCGGCCTACATATTCCGCTCCCTCTGCTTTGCTCACCCTTTCCCCTGGTTCACGGACGCGCCACTGTCCACATCAGAGCACCACTCTCTCACCGCCGCCATCGAAGAACGACAAGCCGAGCTCCACCCTGCCTCGTGCCCTACCGTCCTACTCTTCGGCCTCGCAGCGGCATCACGACCTCGCTCGCCGGCTGCAACGCACGACGGGTGGCCACGTTGCGACTTCATCACGCACGCAGGAGCTCCGACCGCAACGCACGCCGCCGCGGTCGTCATCTTCCTCTCTCCAACCCCCGCTCGACGACGGCAACACCTCCCACGGCTTTTCAGTGAGCTCCCCAACTTTCCCGCTCTCTTCCCCACCTTTTCCCGTGATACCTAGTGACCCGTAGATCCCATCCAAGTTCACCAGAGCCACAGCCATGGCGCCACCGTGTCATGCCCTAGCGCCGCCGTGAACGACGCCGCTCGGCTGCTGTCGCCACGCCTCGCAACCCATCGGCCGGTCACGTTCGCCGCAAGACACACGCACCTGCATGCGGTGAGGAGTCAGCCATATGCGTGATGCACTCTCCACCCTAGTTAGCTTGATGACATCACTTGTGACGTCATGGCTTTGCAATATGGCCGTTTTTCTTAAGAAAAACAATTCCCAAAATACAATAGAAATACATCTTCACTTGTGAACTTGGTCCATCGTGAGCTGCACACACATCCCGTCTACTGGTCCACGGCCCCGTCCCCCTCGCGTCCACTGCTCTGGCATGCGCTGCGGCCAGTGGCACCGCACCACGTGGCACCGACGCCGGTGCACCGACCGGATGTGCCTCTTTGCAAAAAGCCCCCCTACATTTGTATCAAATCAACCCGTCATCCATCAGTCGTATTCACTGAGTCTTGCAAAAATGGCGCCCTAACCCCTGAGCTTTCGGAAAAATGAGGCCCGGTCCGCGCCACTTTCTTTTTCAGATTTGATTTATTTTAAATGCGAAAATGACTTCAACGAATTTACAGTTTTGCCATCCATATTCAAATGCTTATAACTTTTGCGTTTTAACTCCGATTCGACCCATTCAACTTGCGTTAGTTTCATAATTCCGTTGTCTACGCAGTGGATCTGTTAGTTTACTATTTCTGTACTATTGTTGTACTGTTATTTATTTTGCTTTGTATGTGCCATGTATGTTGATTGAGCCAGAGAGTGCGGAGTTCGAGGATGCTCCAGACCATCCCTGTGATCCTGCAGATTCGACCCAGTCTGCTGGCAAGTGTTCTTGAACATCTTGCACCTATGATTTATTTTACTTTTGGTATTAGAGTAGCTAGATCCTGTAGTTGCATGCTTGTCATTAATTTGAATCCCATGTTAGGGTTTACTAGATTTTTTTTATATTATCCTTGTCGCCTGGTTTGGGTTGTTCGGGTAGAAGTCATGCTTAGCCCAGCAGTCATGTCGGGATGGGATGGTGGTCAATAATAATAAATTCTAATTAATGAACTATGAAACAATATGGACATGGTAATTTTGTAGTAACATGGTTATTAGGAAAATCCGGCAGGATGGACCCGTATTGGTGGTTTTGTGCCGTGGGATTCGGCAGCTGGTTTTGTTTTCTGGTTCTGGGCTCGTGCTAGACATATCCTGCCTGGATCCCTAGGACCCGGTTCTCGAAGCCTGTAACCCGGCTTAACAGCGCAGCCATGAGATCTGGTTGGGCTGGACCTGGCTAATTAATTAGTTTCCTCCAAGTTATGCTACACGGGGGTTGTATAGTGGCTCAAGAGGGGTCCCTTGGGGTCATTGACTTATGGACAGGGGAGAAACCTTAGAGTACGTGTAACACAGACTTGGAGGGGCTTTGTAAAGGCCTTGCAGTGCAACCCGCTATGCACCTCGACAGTGTTTAGCGTGACGGGTAATGCACGACTCATGGGTAACGATGTGCAACCTCTGCAGAGTGTAAAACTGATATATCAGCCGTGCTCACGGTCACGAGCAGCTTGGACTTCTTCGGGATTAGTTGGTTACTGGTTCGGGTCATCTGATGGACTTCTGGTGCGGTTGCTTGATGGACTTCAGGTGTGGGTGCTTGGTGCGACTCCAAGTGCGGTTGCTTGGTGTGACTCCATGTGTTGGTTGCTCGGTGTGACTCCGAGTGTGGTCTTGCTCGGTGTGACTCCGAGCGTTGTTACTTTTCTACAGTGTCTGTGTCTAAAACCTAGTAAATAGGTGCATAGGATTAATAGGATTAATAGGATGTGTCGCTTTAGGTAGGATTAATAGGATTAATAGGATGTGTCGCTTTAGGCGCATGAGTCAAACTGTGTCAGCCTACCTTTGTTTATAGCCTCATAAGCATATATTTCCTACACTTGCGGAGTACATTTCGATGTACTCACCCTTCCTCTTTGTCCCCCTGCTACCCCACCCAGACGCGGGCGATTATGCGCACGAGGAGCAGGAGTATCCAGAGGACGGTGGCTACGACCCTGACGACCTGTACTAGGATGGCGCTACCCCCGGTCGACCTTCCTATGGAGTTGGAGTCCAGATTTCCGCGTCTTCATCAGAGTCTTCATTAGAGTCAGTTGTTTTGAGAGTCTGTACTTTCTCTTTCAGACCCGAGGGTCATTTATGTAATAATGTTCGATATATTAATAAAGCATTGTTTTGATATTTACTATGATGTGGATATATGTATGAAAATTGATCCTGGCATACATATATTGTGCTCCAATTTTGTTCTTAAAATTGGGGTGTCACAAGCCGCCATACACCCGATGAGCTTTTATACATCCTTGACTCTCTGAGGTGGCTTCATCCCTGTGCTAGCCTTGATTTGTTTCTGACTAGCCTCGATTCCACGATGACTGACCAGAAAATCGAGTAGTTGTCCTAAAGGTACTCTGAATACACACTTGGTTGGATTGAGTCTCCAGTCACTCTTTCGTAGACAAGCGAAAGTTTCCTCCAAGTCAGTTATGAGGGTAGTCGGATCCTTCGTTTTGATGACTACATCGTCAACATAATCCTCCATTGTAACACCCCTGGTGTTATGCAAACCTAAATGAATAATTGCCCATGTCATAAACATAGCATCATACCATAGCATCTCTTGCATTCATTTGTTGCACATGTTTGTTTAAAGTGCTGATTGTGTGTTAGGCATATGAAACTTGAAATTGAAATTTGATTTTGATAGAAATTCACTAAGTCCTTTTGTTAGCCTCTAATGTAACTAGTAGTTACCTTGCTTTCCCTAAAAAGTGCCTTAAACCAAAGTTGTAGATCTTAATAAGAGGAACAACTTTTATTAAGCACTCATTTTCAGAAAAGGTAATTTAGTATTTTAATTTTTCATTAGAAATTCAAATTTGAAATGAAACTCAAATTCCGGGCATAATTTGGACATGAGCCTTAAAGATAAATTGTTCCTTGTAAAATTCTAAGCAACTTTACTTTTCAAACTTTTTCCTAATTCAGCTTAGTTTGGGAGATATAAAATAAAACAGAAAATGGCTAAATCCTCTTTTCTTTAATCCCTAGTGGGACCCACCTGTCATACCCTCCTTCTCCCTCCGCGCCACGCCAGTGCCGCCGCACGGCCTTCGTACGCCGGCGCAAGCACTGGCTGTCCGCTGTTCGGCTCCAACCGAACAGCAAGCACTGAAATCGCTCTCTCACCGGCAGCCGAAAACACTCCCCCGACAATCCCCTCTCTCTCCCTTCTCGTTCGTCGCCGCGTGGCCGCTGTCGATCAATCGTCGCCGCGCTGTCCGGCCAGGCCGGGAAGTCATCCAGGTTTGATGAATGTGGATCCGCCCCGCCTTCTCCTTCGCCTGCTCGCTCACTCGGCAGAATGGACACTCATACTCTCACTCCCTCTCTGCCTTCGCCTTCTACAGAGCAAAGCACCGCCGCCGCCGAGCGAAACTCCAGCGAGTGATTCCTCGCCAACCACCGCACCACCGCTCGATTGCTCATGCCTATCGCTCTGCCTCGACTTCATCCAGCGCACACACAAAATCTCTCTCTCTCTCTCTATCTATCTCTCTCTCTATCTATCTCTCTCTCTCTCTTCGCCGAGGTAGACCGCTGAACGCTATCTCCCTCTCTCGGTTCATGTCCGCCACGGCCGCCGCCGCGCCACTCACGAGGACCGGCTCACTCCGGCCATCTTAGCCCCAACCAAAACTCATTCCATCTTTCTGTCCCTCCACTGGTGCTTAGGGTTAGATGGAGAGGTCTCTGTTGTCGTGCTCCAGCCGGAACTCAAGTTTGCCGCGGCCATGTCCGTCGCCGTCCGTCGCCAAGCATGGCGCCGGCCAATGCTAGGGTCGGCATAGCATGTTAGCCTCGTGTAGGAGTATGTTAGGGTTTCCCGTAGCCTACGTTTGCCTCGTCGGGCTTTGTTTTTGCCAGGAAGCGTGTCGCCGTCAAGCCGCCGCACCGCCGCTCCGTCATGATCGCGAGCTAGCTCCGGTGGTCCTCTAGCGTGGAGACCTAGCCGACCGAGTCCGCCACGCGAAGGGGAGCACGTAGGTTGTGACACCCCAATTTTAAGAACAAAATTGGAGCACAATATATGTATGCCAGGATCAATTTTCATACATATATCCACATCATAGTAAATATCAAAACAATGCTTTAATAATATATCGAACATTATTACAAAAATGACCCTCGGGTCTGAAAGAAAAGTACAGACTCTCAGTCTAACGCTAATATAGACCCGCGGAAACTGGACGCCATCTCCACAGGAAGGTCGACCGGGGCTGCGCCATCCTAGTACATGTCGTCGGGGTCGTATCCACCGTCTTCTCGGTACTCCTGCTCCGCGTCGTAGACTCCAACATCTGGGTGGGGTAGCTGGGGGTTCAAAGAGGAAGGGTGAGTACATCGAAATGTACTCCGCAAGTGTAGGAAATAAATGCTTATGAGGCTATTAACAAAGGTAGGCTGACTCTGTTTTACTCAAGCGCCTAAAGCAACACATCCTATTAATCCTATTAAACCTATGCACCAATTTACTAGGTTATAACCACAGTCTCCAACAGAAAAGTAACAACACTCGGAGTCGCACCGAGCAAACTACACTCGGAGTCACACCGAGCAACCGCACTTGGAGTCGCACCAAGCACCCACACCTGAAGTCCATTAGGCAACCGCACCTGAAGTCCATCAGATGACCCGAACCAGTAACCAACTAATCTCGAAGAAGTCCAAGCCCGCTCGTGACCATGAGCACGGCTGATATATCTGAAGGACCGAGAATGCACTAGCAAGGCGACTAGAGGGGGGGGTGAATGGGAGCCAACAAAATTTCTCTCGAAACTTTGGTCAAATATCCCAAGATCAACACCCAAAAGCTACGACCGAAACCGTGATGCCCACGACCCTTGGAAGAGGGTGGATGATACCTAGGATCACAGCGAGGCACCACAAAGTGATAGTAAACCAAACACAAAAAAAGGTCCGGCACAAGTTCGACCCTTGAGAACCGAGTCCCGAACATAGATAGACGGCTACGTCGAGAAGTCCCCAAATACTGATGCTAACAAGTAGCAAAGATACCTAGAGAGGTTCCTTGGTCAACAACTAGGCCAAACGAGGAGTCTGAAAACCAAGCGAGGAAGCCGGGAGAGCAAACGCACAAAAACCGGAAGCTTCAGCGATTCCCGGACTGTCCGGACCTAGGGTCCCGGAGTATCCGCCCCTACTGCGGACTGTCCGTGAGAGGATGGCGGACTGTCCGCCGGCCAAACACCAAAAACAGCAAAGCTGCTGAAGTCTCCCTGGACAGTCCCGGACTGTCCGCGGATGACAGCGGCGGACTGTCCACCGGTCAAACCGAAACAACACAGCCGAGCCACGCGACCACTGACTCGGTCGAGGCCCGACGCGCGGACTGTCCGCTACCCCAGCGGCGGACTGTTCGCTACCCTAGCGGCGGACTGTCCGCGGATGAACAGAGAGGGCGATTTTGGTCGCCCTCAACTCAAATCTTCTCCAAATCGTTCCAAACCAAAATCCCTTGATCCCAAACTTGGAGAGAATGATCACGAGGTAGTTAGGAGACTATCCCCAAGAAATCATCCGCTCAAATTGATTCAAACACCGGGAAATCGAAGGGGGAAGATCAAGAACGAAAAAGCGCCACTAAAACGAAATCAACCCGATCTACTTGTTCGTGAGGAGTTAGATGAATTCCTTCGGTGGAAATGATCTCCTTTAAAAAATGAACAAGTTGATTCAAACAGATTTCGCAAAGATGCAGTAGGGAGAGAGATCGAGTGACGGGAAAATCATGGAGAAACGAAGAACGCGAAGAACACGAACAAAACATGAATCAACACATCGATCTACAACCGTGTGGCTACCACACGCTACAACAGTGAGGTTACGGCCTCACTTCCTCAAAATCTCCAGTACACAGAGGTATGCTTCTCTGCGGATCTCAGCTAGCTATAGCAGGGGATTGGGAGAGCAGGAAACCCTAAGTGCAAAGAGCAAATGACTGAGATAGATGGGGAGGTGGGTGTCTCCCCCTACTTATCCTAATTCTAACTATTCCTAATTCCCACTGTACTCCTAACTACTTATAGAGCGAACCAGCTAAACCCTAAGGTTATTCTGGACCAACTCGATGGTAGGTGGATCCGACGGCCACGCCCGCACAACTCGTAGCATTGCCTCGACGCAACCTTCCGATTGCCGCCACGTGCCGCCACCGCTTTGCGTCCTCTTCACGGACTCCGCCCCCGGTTTTGTGGCCGAAACCGGGAAACCAGGCCTTCACGATCAGCCCCCGGTTTTGAGGCCCAAATCGGAAAACCAGCCCACCGTAGCCTGAGTTTTGTGGCCCAAACTCAGCAAACCCGCAGCACCCAGGTTTTGAGGCCCAAACCTAGAAACTGTCCTCAGCCCGAGTTTTGTGGCCAAACTTGGAAACCATCCGCGCCCAGGTTTTGAGGCCCAAACCTGGAAACCGTCCACCCGATGGTTTTTCTCTGGCTCTACCACCAAACCGAAGCTGTAGAGAGGATGCACCGCCCGTGCACCCCGTCCACAGACAAGTGTCCCCAAGTCCACGACTCAGGCAACACATGACCGCAAGTCTTCGCTCGTCGCTGTCCTAGGCTGTCAGCCACCACAGCTGATCCTCGGGCCACCGGTCCCTCAGTCCAAGCCTCACGTCCGCCCTTCGCCACTCTCGGTCCATCGGCACGGCACATCTCTACTTGACCTTCACCTTGCCTCTGATCACTGTATCCGTGCTCGACACCTGCACAACACAAGCCAAAGAACATGTGCATCATCCCAGTTGCTAATCACTCATCACTCAGAGACTCGGCATACACCCATGTATCTGCAATCTCCCCCTTGATGAGTGCATTGTCAACTACACACACAAATCATAATGGAAATAGAAGAAGGAAGGAGGAGAAGAGAGAACTCGACCAAATGACCCAAAAGCATAGCAAAGCCGAAGAAGGTCAAGTGGAAAGAGCAAGACAACTTGGTCCCCAAAGACATGGGCAACGGCTCAACGCAACCAAGCAAAGCAAAGCTAGCCCTCAAGAAGAGGTAGAACAGGCTCAATACCGCTAGCAAATACCAAATGAAAAATCGAAGCAAAATGCTAGTCCCTCAAGATAGAGGCACAGAGGCTCAACACAACTAGCAAGAAAACTTGACATCGACTGAAAAGCTCGATACCAACTGAACCCAACTGAAACAAAGATGCGACTGCTAGTCCCTCAAGATAGAGGCAAGGGCTCAACACAACTAGCAAAACGCTCCGAAACAATTGGAAATTTCAAAAATTCAGCACGAGCAAACTCCCCCTTGCATGGTGCACACAACCGCCAACATGGGAGACATGATTTGTCCAAATTTTCTCCCCCCTAGTTGAAAATGCACCATCAAGCAAAAGGAACTGAAAACAATTTTCTCCCCCTTAGAAAATGCACCATCAAAAGTGCCAACAAGAGAAGTTCTCCCCCTTCCAACATGCATATGAGTCAAAATGCAAGTTAGCAGCTTCAGGAGTATAGTCAAGAAAATGCAAAGATGCTCTAAACAGTATAGCTCCAACGACGCAACTAAAGCACACGTGCTAGCAAGGGCTCAAACTGATCACCAAATATGAAATATGAACATATGAGCAAGGTGAGCAATTTTAGCCAAAAAGGAGTCACCATCAAAATAGCACTAGACAAGTATCGATAGGAAGTCAAACAAGTGCTAAACATGTATACAAGGTGAACTACCCCTAGCAAAGTTCAATCATCATGCTCTAGAATGAAACATAGACTTGTGTATCTAGAATTTTATCGGAGTTGCAGCGGTTAAATTACACAAGTTTAAATTTCAACATGTGAGTGCGAGAGGTTGAAAGCTTGTCTTGCCTAACTTTTCAACTGTGCGAAGCCTATGCAGAAGCAATCAGAAGCTTAAAGCAACAGTTTCGGTCATACACTACATAGCTCAAGTTTAACTCAAAGTGCAATGAGAAACAGTCTTTAACTGTGATGTGTAGACAAGCAATCCCATCTCGATCTTTCTGATTCACTTAACTTGGTTCAAATTAGAGACAGTATATGAACAGACCAAGCAAGTGATCGACTCAGAACTAGAGACATAGCAACCTAGCATATATGAAAAGCACGAGTGTGATTTCAACATATTCTACACAGGCTAGTTGCACATCTCGATGGTGAACATTTTCAAGTTTTAAGTTTGTTAAGCAGGTCCACCATTCAAAATTAGCTCAGCTCATAACATTTATTAGTGATCAGAAGGAGCATAAGCTACAAGCATCAACATAAAGCATCGGAGCATACACTACATAGAGCATAATTACATTCTAACGATTATATCCATGAAGCTCAGAATGTAAAAGCGTATGTAAAATGAAATGCAGAAAAGATGCAAGAAGATACCAATTGAAGAAACAAAGATAAACGAAAAGTCAGTTTATGATACAAAGAACCAAAATGTTTCCCCCATCTAAAAGGGGAAAGACACACCAAGCTCACCCCTCAACCGATTAAAGGTTGATTCGTCCAAAGGCTTGGTGAAAATATCAGCCAACTGATGATGAGTATCGACATGGCGAAGGTCGATATCACCCTTCTCATAGTGGTCTCGCAAAAAGTGAAAGCGCACATCAATGTGTTTGGTCTTCAAGTGAAGCACGGGGTTCTTAGCAACGCTAATTGCACTCGTGCTGTCACAAAGCAAAGGAACACGAGAAAAGCTCAGACCAAAATCACGCAAAGTGGCCATCATCCAAAGCAATTGGGAACAGCAGCTAGCCGCAGCAACATACTCAGCCTCCGTGGTAGACTGGGCGACACTAGACTGCTTGCGAGAAGACCACGATACAAGAGAAGTACCAATAAATTGGCAAGTCCCAGAAGTGGACTTGCGCTCAATGCGACAACCAGCAAAATCGGCATCGGAATAACCGCAAAGGGAGAGGGTGGAGGAAGCTGAGTACCAAATCCCGAACTCAGGTGTGAAATGAAGGTACCTGAAAATGCGCTTGACCGCCTGACGGTGAGAAGTGCGCGGCAATGCCTGAAAGCACGCACACAGACACACCACGAACTGGATGTCCGGGCGTGTCGCCGTCTGGTAGAGCAGCGACCCGATCATGCTTCGGTACTCCTTCTGGCTCACAGCTTCTCCATCCTTGTCTGCATCCAGGGCCGTCGTGGTCGACATGGGTGTTGGAAGAGGCTTGGCATCACCCATATTGAACCTCTTCAGCAAGTCCTTGGTGTACTTGCCCTGGTGCACAAACGTCCCTTCTCGGGATTGCTTAATTTGCAATCCGAGAAAGAAAGTCAGCTCGCCCATCATACTCATCTCAAACTCCCTGCTCATAGTTGTCAGTGTTTCGAAACCGGGGGTATGACACCAACGAGTAATATGATCGCGTGCTTCTCTTCCTGGACGGTGATGCAAGAGGACACAAGGATTTATCCTGGTTCGGGCAAAGAAGGCCCTACGTCCAGCGGGGGAGGAGGTTCTTGTATTACTTGCACCTAAGTGCTTGTACAGGGGCGAATACAAGCTTGGTGAGCGCGGACCGGGGTCCGGACCTAAGTGTGTGGGTGTAAGGCGTTCTAACGTGTTTTGTAACCGTGCGAATGAGGGCCCTGGCGTCCCCTTTTATAGGGCAAGGGGAGGCCAGGGTTACACAGGGGTTTTACAAGTGTCGGGGCGTACGGTGCCCAATACGAAGTAGGGTAGGAACCCTGTCTTGTTGAAGACATTGTAGCCGACGTGGGCGTTGCTGTTGAGGCGTCCTTGGGGCGTGGCCTCCATCCCGGGCGCGGATGCGGAGGCGTGGCGAGATGGAAGCCGTACAACACCCATCCCGGAACGTACAGGACGCGGCGGGGTCCCTCCGGGTCTTGGGGTACCTGTCCTCCAATAGCATGAAAGTAGTTAGGGCTCGAGGGGCGCGGAGCCGGCCTCGAGGCGGCGCCTACGGGGGGCTCGAGTCCCCGCAGGTATGGGCAGGTCCCGTGAAAATCGATTGAGCGGCAGGCATCTGGGCCTCGGGGCGTGGCTTGGACGTGCCACAGTGTAGGGCGTGGGTTAACAGTGCTTCACTGGTGCCTTTTCGCCCATACTTGTGGTGAAAACGAGACTTGACTCTGCCCCGGACCACTGTGGCACACGTTGTGTTACAGAGGACGTGACTGGAGCAGGTGGATGAATTAAGTGTGCGGTATGGGGCTGGCATCCGATGTCTGCACCGCTCGAGGGAGGCAAAACGCGTCTCGAGGGATAGGCCGCTGTGCCAGAGAGGCTCGAGGTCCCCGCGTGGGGTCTCGAGGTGTGGTGCTCGGCTGTGGGGGGCTCGAAGGGTAGTGGAGCGCTTGCCCGAGGCCTGGGGGGCTCGGGTGAGCGGAAAACAAACGTGCGCCCGAGGCCTGGCTTTTTAGGGGGTTAGACTAGTTAGGTCTGTTATTTAACCGGTATTCTAGGTTTACCCTATTTGTTTGCGTTGATTGGGGGTACCCCTTTCGCGGACCCCCGACAGTAGCCCCCGAGCCCTTGCTCGAGTGCTTGCACTCGAGCAGGGGCTCCCGACTGGGATCTCGTGGGTTAGCTAACTGGCCTCGAGGGTTTCGTCGATTTGATTCCGTGGGTGTCGTGCGAGCGACACCCGCGGGTGTAGCCCCCGAGGTCACGAGGGAGTGGTTAGAACTTCCTCGTGGGCTTTTTGCGAGTTTTAGTTGCGATTTTTAGGTTCGAGGGTGTCAGGCCCCCGAGTTTTTAGACCCTCTTTCGTCGAGGGGTGCCAGGCTGAACCGGCCGGTCGGCTCTTCGAGCTGTCCGGTGCACCGGTCGCCCTGGCTTGTCATCCCGCAAGTCCTTTCGATCGGATGCGAGGGGGATGCCTCGTACTACCCCGAGTGGGCGAGTATCAAGGTTCCCGGTGAGCTGATAACGGGGAATCCAAGTGAGAGCTCGTGCCCCGTTCGATAGGGGTCGACTGTGGCCCGGAGGCGGTCTCATAAAGCATGGGTGCTCAGTCTGCAGGAGTGCCGGGTCCATTCGATAGGACCCGGTGGCTCGATGCCTCCCTCCGAGGGGATCTCACTGCATGTCGAGCTCCCCGCCTTGGATATACGTGAGGGGCCTCGAGGGCTTGGCCCTCGAGTGATGCCACGAATGGCGCCCCTTGGTGTCCCTGATTCGGGTGCTCGAAGCCGGATGTCGAACCCTCTTTCGTCGAGGGCCAGCCTTCGCTGCTTCGAGACTTAGGGTCGGGGCCCGTTTTTTGCTTCCGGAAGAAGCCTTCGTCGCTTGGAATCCTTCTGCCCGTTGGGCGCGCCTTTTTAGGCGGAAACCACCAGGGAGTGGAGATCGTGGCGCCTGTGTACCTGTCAACAGGCTCGAAATGTGGTTTGGTAGTCTCATTAAATGTTTGCGGTTACCTTTCCTTTGTCGTGGGAGGCACCGTTCGAGGCTTGGCTCGGAGGGCTCGGGCGAGACGGAGAACGAGCGATCGTTCGAGGTCTGGCCTTGAGGGCTCAGGCGAGACGGAGGACGAGCGTTCGCCCGAGGCCTAAAAATCTCATGTTCACACAAAGAAAAGAGATTAGTCATAACTGTCCGAGTTTTTAGACCCTCTTTCGTCGAGGGGTGCCAGGCTGAATCGACTGGCCGACTCCTCGAGCTGTCCGGCATGCCGATTGCCCTGGCTTGTCATCCCGCGAGTCCTTTCGATCGGATGCGAGGGGGGATGCCTCGTACTACCCCGGGTGGGCGAGTAACGAGGTTCCCGGTGAGCTGGTAACGGGGAATCCAAGTGAGAGCTCGTGCCCCGTTCGATAGGGGTCGACTGTGGCCCGGAGGCGGTCTCATAAAGCATGGGTGCTCAGTCTGCAGGAGTGCCGGGTCCATTCGATAGGACCCGGTGGCTCGATGCCTCCCTCCGAGGGGATCTCACTGTACGTCAAGCTCCCCGCCTTGGATACACGTGAGGGGCCTCGAGGGCCCGGCCCTCGAGTAATGCCGCGAGTGGCGCCCCTTGGTGTCCCTGACTCGGGTGCTCGAAGCCGGCTGTCGAACCCTCTTCGAGGGCCAGCCTTCGCTGCTTCGAGGCTTAAGGCCGGGGCCCATTTTTACCTTTGTGAAGAAGCCTCCATTGTCTGGGAATCCTTCTGCCCGTTGGGCGCGCCATTTTAGGCGGAAATCGTCAGGGGGGGCGGCGGACGCGAAGCCGAAGCGACGGTCGCAGCGGGCCCGAGTAGTAGAGCGAATGGAGAGCTGCCGCGTGTACCCTGCACCCGGCTCAAGACATGGTTAGGTGGGCGCATTAAATGCCACGCGGTTACCTTTTCGCGTCGTGGGAGACCCCACCTGTTGGGGTTTCCCCTTATAAATATCGAAAGAGGGGAAAAGGAATCCTTTACTTTGCCTTTGCCTTCACCGCCGCCGTAGCCTTCACACGTCCTCTCCCTCGAGCTAGTTGATCGGGAATCTACCGGCCATCCGTCCGCCACTCAGGTCCGCGCCGTGACCGCCATGGCCGTCCAAATGCTGTCGGCCGAGGACTGGAATCCGACGAAGGTGACGCAGAGCGAGATGGACTCGCTGGTGGCCCAGGGGCTTCTGCGCCCCAACCCGGAGGAGGGACCCGCATGGTGGGTTGTCCCGTCGGCGGAGCACCGGGAGCCGCACCCGCCGGAGGGGTACGTGGTGAGCTTTGCGCGCTACCACCGTATGGGGCTCGGCGTCCCGCCGAGCCGCTTCATGCGGGGGCTGGCCCACCACTTCGAGGTGGAGCTGCAGCATTTCTCCCCCAACTCCATCTCACACGCTGCCATATTTGCCGCGGTGTGCGAGGGGTACCTGAAGATGGAGCCGCACTGGGAGATGTTCGTCCATCTCTTTCGGGGCGAGCTCTTCATCAAGTCCCTAAAGCCAAGCGGGAGGCGGCCCGTGCGCATGGGCTCCCTCGCCATCACCGCGAGGGCCGGGACCTCGTCGGCCAATGTCCCCCGCGAGTACCTGCGATACAAGCTTTCCACCAACCAGGTCGGGTGGGACGACCATTGGTTCTATCTGCGGAACGAAGGTGGCCTCTTTCCGCAGTACACCGGCAGGGTCCTCACTCAACGCCCGGAGAAGTGGACCTGGGGCGTCGCGGCAGACAGGCAACGCCACCTGGCCCCGCTGATGGAGATGATGAAGACGCTGGTGGATGAGAAGAAGCTGACCGTGCAAGCGGTCATTTGGGCGTTCCACCAGCGAAGAGTTCTCCCGCTGGCGGACCGCCCCCTTCTTATGCACGAGATGGGGCCGAAGGCCCAGCTCGAGGCGCTCAATCGCTCGAGGATGGCCGAGGGGGGTTGTCCCGGAACGAGGGCGTCTCCCGGGTGTCAATCACGATCCAGGGGCCGTTCATCCCTGAGTATACCCACTTGGTCGCCATGGCACCCGACGAGGGGTGTCTCGACCTGGTAAGCCTCCCTCGAACTGAGCTGCCTCGAGCCTCCTCCCCCTTTTTCCTCCATCGAACCTTTTGCATCCTTCTTGTGGTTTGTCTCGTCACGCTTCTTCTTTTTTCAGGGGGCGTTTACTTGTCGCGCGTCGAGGCCCCCGGTGAGGGAGGATGCCGCGGATACTCAGGTGAGGCGCCTCTCTGCTCAGAAAGACAAGGAGAGCAAGGATGCCAGGAAGAAGAAGGAAAGGAACAAAAACTTGCGTCGCTTAGCTCGGGAGCAGAGACTGGCAAAGGCTCGTCGTAACCGTCAGCCTGGGGACGGGTCCCCCGAGCTGAGCTCCTCGAGCTCGGAGGAGGAGAGTGGCGATGAGGAGGAGAGCGACGACGAGGGGATGGACGCGCGCCTGATGCGCGCTAGGGTCGTTGATGACAGGGCTGACCGCTCCTCTGTGCAGGAGGGTATCCTGGAGGTCCCCCCGGCGAAGGGACCGCGCGGGACGCAGCCGCGGAAGGCGGCGCCGATCCCTGCCTCGTCGGGGGCCCAGGGTCCGTCGAGCTCTGCGGCGGACGTGCCCCCGGTCGTGAGGAAGCCCCGAACCCGGAGCGCCTTCGCCACAGCACCAACGGAGGCCGCCCCCGCGCCAGCCCAGGCGGGAGGTCTGGAGAAGGGCCGTGCCTCGAGAAGCGGCCGACAGGTCGAGAAGGATTTCGGGCCCGACCGCCGCGAGCCGTCAAGGGCGCCGTCGAGCCCGCGGAGGAGCGGGCGTCAGGAGGAGGCGTCGAGCCCGTGCTATCACGAGCTTCGGGGAGGGAGCCCCCGGGCGTCTCGTGACCAGGGGCGTGAGCGTCCCCGGAGTCCGTTGCCGCACCGTCGCCGGGACACAGAAGCGGACGCGGGAGGGAGCGACCGCCAGCGCGAGCGTCGGAGCGGGTCCCGGAGCCCGCGCCGGGGCGGGCGCCACTATGACAGCACGAGGGAGGTGCGGTCGCCCTCCCGCGACGTGGGGCGGAAGGAGGGCTCTCCCTCGAGGTCAAGCCTTGGGAGGCGTCGGGAGCCCTCCCCCCATCCCAGCCCTGCGGAGATGGCCCAGGCGCAGGGCTCGAGCCGTGGGGTGGGCTCGAAGCCCCCGAGTGGGTCTGGCGATTCCGGGAAGAAGCCCAGCCGCCGCTTTGGGTGAGTAATTTTCTTGGACCTCGCCGGCAGCGAGGCTTGACCTCTTCACTTTTGATGAAGCATGCCATCTCTGGTCTCCCAGGGGGAAGCGCTCCTACCCGGAGGTGGACCTTGTTGCGTCCAAACGGGCGAAGGCCTCGAGCCCCGTCGAGGTACAAGCACCTCGAGGTATGGTACCCTCCTCCGCTAGAGAAGCCGCTTGGCTGGAGAAGGCTCGAGCTGCCATGGCTCGAGGTGGTCAGATGATCGTCACGAATTTTGGTGAGGCCGTCGCCGTCGACCGCAGGGGTCGAGGCATTCCTCTTGATTCTGATATCAATGTCATCTCGCATTGCAGGGGCCTCAGCTCACGGCATCGAGCCCGCCGCTACCATGCTTACTGAGGCGCTGCCGTCTCCCCCTTCTCCTCCTGCGATGGCGTCTGTCGGGAGCGCCACCCCTCCCCCCGCTACAGCGGCTGTTCCGGGGGAAGCGCCTGGGGCGAGCACGGCCCCGCCGGTGTCTGGAGCCGAGGAGACTACGCCCCTCGAGGCCCCGACGGTGGAGGACCTCCTGAACGAGCTGGAGCAGGGGCTGCCCCTCGCCGTGGGCTTGCCGATGGTGGAGGCGCCCGAGGCGCCAGCAAGTGCTGACGAGACGCAGGAGGGCCCGACCAGGGAAGAGCCGGGGCCCGTGCCGTCGGGCGGCGGGCCGCAGCTGGGGCAGCTCGGGACGGAGGAGGATCGGCCCGACATCGAGCTCGACCGTCCAGTATGGCCGTTTCCTGACGCGCCAAGCCCGCCCCTTGCCATGGTCCACGTCGAGCGACCGGTTCAGCGGGGGGCTCCGCGCGAGGTGTGGGCCATCTTTCGGGAGGTGGCCGAGCTCATGGCGGAGGCGGAGCGGTCCTGCTCCAAGGAGGCGGGCCGGTCCGCACAGGTGTCGGCCGCCCTCGCGAGGGCTGAGGCGGAGCTTCAAGATCTTCGCGCTGAGCTGAGCCGGAACGCCCAAATGGCGAGCCGGCTCAACGAGGCGGAGGCGGAGGTCCAGGCGGCTCAAGGCGAGGTCGCTCGATCCAAGGAGGAGGCCGCCGCCGCCCTCGAAGCGTCGAGGAAGGAGGTTGCGGACGTCCGAAGCGAGGCCACCTCCGCCCGGGCTGAAGCCGAGGCGGCGAAGCAGGAGGCCGCTAACGCCCATGGCGAGGCCGCCGCTGCCCGAACCGCAGCGGAGGCGGCGAGAAAAGAGGCCGAAGACGCCGAGATTGGTGTCGCCACCGCCCGAGCTGCTGAGGGGGCGGCGCGGCACGAGGTGATCCGCAAGGATCTGGCCCTTGTGGAGGCGGGCCGGCTGATCGAGGACCTTAGGTCCGAGAGGCTCCTCATGCTGGCCGAGAAGCGCTGGCTTGAGCAGCGTGCTGAGGGCCTGACCAGCGACCTCGCCGCACTGGGGCAACATTGCGACGGTGATGCCTACACCTTGTTCTTGTTTGGGTCTCGAAGTTTTTTGTTACGCCGCAGTCTCACTCTTCCTTGTTCGTTGGGCAGGGGTCGAGAAGACGGTCGAGGAGCTCCGCGAGACGAACTAGGCTCTCTTGGACCAACTCCAAGACGAGACGATGGTGGCGGAGCGGGCTCGCACCTCCCTCGACCGGCTTGGCCTCATGTGGGGTGCTCCTCCAGTAGCTGCGGCAGAAGGCGCGGTGGCCCGGGGCGATGCCTTGGTCGACGCCTTGTGCTTCTTCGACGCAGCTGCGCGGGACAGTGTCCGGCAAGCTCTCCATCATGGCGTCAAGCAGACGCTCGCGGTCGTTCGCTCCGGTTTCCGCTTCCCGGTCCACGTTGTTGCCAACGGCTTCATCGAGATCGAGGGGAAGGACGAAGAGTGGAACAACCGCCGTGTTGACAAAATTTTGGAGAAGATGGAGAGGCCGGGTACGTCGCTCGCCAAGATTTTCGAGGAGGACGTGCTGCCTCCTGACGCCGGCAGCGGTGTCGAGGGCCCTCCTCCTTCTAGCTCGGGTGTCGAGGCTGAGCCCGCCGTGGAAGACCTCGGGGAGGAGTACCACACCGACGAAGATTAGGGCAAATGCGTTTGACCCCTTCTCTTTGTTGCAAGCTCGAGCTTCTGCTGGCTTAGTCTGTGTTCCTTCGACACGTCGTGCGCCCCTCGAGGGGAGGCGTAGGCAGGGTACCGTAGCCCGGGGGCGTGGGCGGCCGTCTACGTCAACGCCTCCCGACCCTTGGAGGCTCGAGGTATTTTAGGATTTAGACGTCGCTAGTTCACTTGAGGCGTGAGTCGAGACGGGGGTCGAATCATTTGAAAAGAAAACACGTATTTTTTCCGGAGTCTGGGGGGCAGTTACCCCCTTGTCAGCCCCCGAGGGAGGCTCGACCCTGAGCAGAGCAGGGTCGAGGCTACCTTATGATGCGAAGCAACATGAACGACAATGCACGAGTTTGTTCATTCATTTTGACATGTTTGTACAAAGTGATAAAATGAACAAGGCCTCGAGGCCTTTAAGGGTAGAAGCGACGTAGCTGAGATATGTTCCACGCGTTCGCCAGGATCCTGCCTTGGTCGTCGTAGAGCTTGTATGTTCCTGGCTTGAGCACTTCGGCCACGGTGTATGGGCCTTCCCACGGAGGGGTGAGCTTATGGCGCCCTCGATTATCTTGCAGCCGTCGAAGCACGAGGTCCCCCACCGCTAGGTCCCTTTTGCGCACGTGCTTGTCGTGGTAGCATCGAAGTGTTTGCTGGTAGCGTGCAGAGTTGATGAGCGCCACGTCTCGGGCCTCCTCGAGCTGGTCCTTGGCGTTGGCGAGCCTTTCGTCGCTGGTTTGCTCGTTGTAGGCTCGAAGTCGAGGTGAGCCGTACTCGAGGTCCGTAGGCAAGACGGCCTCGGCGCCGTAGGTTAGGAAAAACGGAGTGAACCCGGTGGCTCGACTCGGTGTAGTCCTGAGGCTCCACAGCACCGAGGGGAGCTCTGTAGCCCACCCCTTTCCGAAATTCTTGAGGGTCTTGAACAGCCTCGGCTTCAGCCCATGGAGTATCATGCCGTTGGCGCGCTCGACCTGCCCGTTGCATTGAGGGTATGCGACCGAGGCCCAGGTTACGCGAATGTTGTTGTCATCGCAGAAGTTGGTGAACTTTTTGCCCGTGAATTGGGTGCCATTGTCGGTGATGATGACATTAGGCACTCCAAACCGGTACATGATGTTGGCGATGAACTCGACAGCCCTCTCGGAGGTGGGGTCTCCTATCGGCTTAGCCTCGATCCACTTGGTGAACTTGTCGACGGCCACGAGCATGTGTGTGTAACCTCCACTTGTCCTTTTGAGGGGACCCACAAGGTCGAGCCCCCAAACGGCAAATGGCCAAGTGATTGGGATCATCTGCAGGGCGTGTGCGGGCTGGTGCGTTTGCTTGGCGTAGAATTGACACCCATGGCACGCTTGGACCAAACGCTTGGTGTCCCCAATGGAGGTCAGCCAATAGAAGCCTTGACGGAAGGCGTTCCCAACCAGGGCCCTCGGCGCTGCGTGGTGGCCGCAAGCCCCCGAGTGCATATCGTCGAGGAGCTTGCGCCCCTCCTCGAGTGGGATGCAGCGTTGAAGGATCCCAGTCGGACTTCGTCGGTATAGCTCCCGTTCGTCGCCGTAGATGACGTAGGTCTTGGCCCTCCGAGCGATGCGTCGGGCCTCCGTCTTGTCTTCTGGTAGCTCGCCTTGCGTCAGGTAGTCGAGGTAGGGCGTTCGCCAGTCGAGGAGCCGTGATGAAGAAGAGGCGGTTGCGTCGACCTGCATCGCCTCCGCGGACGTCGAGGGGTCCTTCTCGAGGGGTGGCGTTGAGAGTCGAGCCCCCGTGTCTTGCTCGAGGGGTGGCGTCGAGGGGCCAGCCCCCGGGTCGATTTTGACGGACGGCTCGAAAACGTCCCTCGAGAAGACGTCTGGTAGAACCGTGCCGCGCGTGGATGCCAACTTTGCCAGCTCGTCTGCGGCCTCATTGTACTTTCGAGCTATGTGGTTAAGCTCGAGGCCGTAGAACTTACCTTCTAGCTTGCGCACCTCCCCGCAGTACGCTTCCATCCTGGGATCGATGCAGCTCGAGGCCTTCATGACCTGGTCGACGACGAGCTGCGAGTCCCCTCGAACGTCGAGGCGTCGGACCCCGAGCTCGAGGGCGATGCGCAGCCCGTTGACGAGGGCCTCGTACTCGGCGACGTTGTTGGAGGCGGGGAAGTGCAAGCGTAGCAGGTAGCGCATGTGGACTCCGAGGGGTGAGATGAAGAGCAGGCCCGCGCCTGCCCCCGTCTTCATGAGGGATCCGTCGAAGTACATGGTCCAGAGCTCAGCTTGAATCTGCGCCGGCGGGAGCTGAGTGTCGGTCCATTCGGCAACGAAGTCCGCCAACGCTTGCGACTTGATGGCTTTTCGCGGGGCGTAGGTGATGGTCTCCCCCATTAGCTCGGCGGACCACTTGGCGATACGCCCCGTGGCCTCCCGATTATTGATGATCTCACCGAGGGGGAAGGATGACACCACCGTTACGGGATGAGCGAGGAAGTAGTGCTGGAGCTTGCACCTCGTGACGATGATGCCGTAGAGCAGCTTCTGGATGTGCGGGTACCGGACCTTGGCCTCGGAGAGCACCTCACTGGTGAAGTACACTGGCCGTTGGACCGACAACGTATGACCCTCCTCGTACCTCTCGACGGCTATGACCGCGCTGACCACCTGAGTGGTTGCGGCCACATAGAGGAGGAGAGGCTCGGGGGAATCGCCATCCTGGGCTGGTTGTGGTGGCACGAGAATTGGCGCGGAGGTCAGCAACCCCTTCAACTTGGTTAGGGCTTCCTCGGCTTCGGTAGTCCACGCAAAGCGTTCCGTCTTCTTCAGCAGGCGGTAGAGGGGTAGCGCCTTTTCCCCTAGCCTCGAGATGAATCTGCTGAGAGCGGCCAGGCAGCCCGTCACTTTCTGCACACCCTTGAGGTCTCGAATTGGGCCCATCCTCGTGACGACTGAGATTTTTTCAGGGTTTGCCTCGATCCCCCGTTGTGAGACAATGTAGCCAAGCAGCATGCCTCGAGGCACACCGAAGGCACACTTCTCGGGGTTGAGCTTCACATTCTTGGCCCGGAGGCACCCGAACGTGGTCTCGAGATCGCCGATGAGGTTCCCGACTTTCTTGGTCTTCACCACGATGTCATCGACGTAAGCCTCGACGGTCTTGCCTATATGTACATCAAAAATATGCTGCATGCAACGTTGGTATGTTGCCCCGGCGTTTCGGAGGCCGAAGGGCATTGTAACGTAGCAATACATGCCAAAAGGCGTAATAAAAGAGGTTGCAAGTTCGTCGGACTTTCTCATCTTAATTTGGTGGTAACCGGAGTATGCATCAAGGAACGAAAGCACTTCGCACGCAGCAGTGGAATCGACGATCTGATCAATTCTAGGTAAAGGAAATGGAAGTTTTGGACATGCTTTATTCAGACCAGTGTAATCTACACACATCCGCATTTTTCCATTCTTTTTCCTAACTAGTACAGGGTTAGCTAGCCACTCTGGGTGAAATACCTCCTTGATGAATCCGGCCGCCAAAAGCTTGTGCACCTCCTCGCCGATGATCCTGCGCTTTTCCTCGTCGAAGCGGCGCAGGCGTTGCTTCACCGGTCTGGACCCGGCCTGGATCTCCAAGGCGTGCTCGGCGACTTCCCTCGGTATGCCCGGCATGTCCGAGGGGTTCCACGCAAACATGACGATGTTCGCGCGGAGAAAGTCGACGAGCACTGCTTCCTATTTGGGCTCGAGGCTGGTACTGATGGTCAGCGTCTTGCCATTGGCCGAGGTCGGGTCGACGGGTATTTGCTTGGTGTGCTCAGCCGGCTCGAAGGTGCCGGCGTGACGCTTTGCTTCTGGGGCTTCCTTGGTGGCCAAAGCTGCCAAGGCCTCGAGCGAGTCGAGGTGGACGTTGGCCTCCCCCCGCTCGACGCACTCCACGTCGCAGTGGTATGCGTGCTCGTAGGAGGTGTCGACGGTGATGACCCCTTTTGGCCCCGGCATCTTGAGCTTCAAGTACGTGTCGTTAGGAATCGCCATGAACTTGGCGTAGCCTGGCCGGCCGATGATGGCGTGGTAGGTCCCTTGGAAGCCGACCACCTCGAAGGTGAGTGTTTCCTGACGGAAGTTTGCCGGCGTGCCGAAGCAAACCGGCAGGTCGATGCGCCCGAGAGGGCGGGCCTTCTTTCCTGGTACGACTCCGTGGAACCCCCCGACGCTGGGTCGGAGCTGTCCCTCTGAAATCCCCAGGAGGTCGAGGGTCTCGAGGTATATGATGTTGAGGCTCGAGCCCCCATCCATCAACACCTTGGAGAACCGAACGTCGACTATGACGGGGTCGACAACGAGGGGGTACGCTCCCGGGTTTATGACACGGTCCGGATGGTCATCGCGATCGAACGTGATCGGCGCATCAGACCAGTCAAGGTACCGGGGGGCGTCGTGGCTGAGTGCAAAGATCTCGCGGCGCTCCTTCTTTCTTTCTCGAGCTGAGAGCCCGACGGTCGGCCCCCCGTAGATCATGTAGCAGTCGCGCACCGGGGGGAAGTCGCCGTCCGCGTCCCCACCGCCGCGTCGTTTGTTATCCTTGCCCACGAGCGCGTCTTCTTTTTTATCGCCGAGCTTGGAGTAGTAGCCTTTCAACAGTCGACAGTCCTTTAACTTGTGATTTACGGGGCCCCTGTGGTAGGTGCAGGGATCCTCGAGCATCTGGTCGAAAACAGCCCCGTCAGGGGGGCCTCGGGGCTTCTTGGGCTCGAGGGCGCTTGCGAGCACCTCTTTGTCGTCGTCGTCATCGGCACCACGCTTCACCTTCTGGCCCTTGCGTTTGTTTTTCTTCCTTTTGTTGTTGTCATTGTTGTCGTTCTTGGCATCGTTGCCCTTGTTCGAGCCCTCCGGCGCGATCACCGCCTTACCTTTGTTCGTGGAACGGCCAAAGAGGGCCCCCACTGCTTCGTCGCCCGAGGCAAAGCTGGTGACGCGATCCATCAGGTCCTCGACCGTCCTGGGACGGTAGCATCCTAGCTCATGAACAAGCTCTTGGCATGTCGTGCCCGCGAGGAACGCTGAGATGACGCCCTCGTCAGGCACGTGGGGGAGCTCGAGACGCTACTTCGAGAACCGCCGAGCAAAGTCGCGGAGGGGCTCGTCCACCGCCTGTCTGCAACGCCGTAGGTCCCAGGGGTTGCCTGGGCGCACGCAGGTCCCCTTGAAGTTCCCGTCGAAGACCCTGACTAGGTCGGCCCAGGCATGGATCCGATCCGGCGGGAGCCCCTCGAGCCACCGGCGGGCGGTGTCCGAGAGGTAAAGTGGGAGTTGGCGTATGATCACACGGTCGTCGTTCTTTGCTCCGCCCAGTTGGCAGCCTAGGCGGAAGTCCGAGAGCCAGAGCTTGGGCTCGACCTCCCCGTCATACTTCACGATGTTGGTCGGCGGTCGGAAGCGGTCAGGGAGGGTTGAGCTGCGGATGGCCCGGCTGAAGACTCGGGGGCCCGGGGGCTCGAGGACTTGCCGGTCCTCATCGCTGTCGTAGCGCCCCCCTCGATGGGTGCTATAGCCACGCTCTTGGGCCCCCTTGTCCTTGCGCCGTCGGTTGATGTCGTTGGGGGCGTCGTTGGGGTCTCGAGGTGGCCGGTTGTCGACGATCCGTTCGCGGACTGGCCTAGCTTGAGAGGCGTCCGGCTGGTGGACGGATGCCTCGCGATCGTCGCGGGGCGTGTCCGCCGGCCTCCCCGAGGCTGCTCCACGTCGGCGTGACGCCGAGCTCTCGGCCTGCTGTACCGCGGCTGTCTCGAGGAGGTTTTTCATTTCCCTGAGCATGCGCCTGGCGTCGGGGTTGGAGACGGCGGGCAGGTCACGAAGCATCATCGCCGCCGCCACCACGTTCTGCCCGGCTCGCGGGAAGCATACCTCGGGGCGTGCTGGTGCCCCGTCCTTGAGGATCCGCCGGTGGACCTCTCGAGCCCGACCTCGGGCTCCGGCTCCTCGGGGCTGGGGTGGTTCCTGCATCAGGGTTTGCCGGAGCTGCAGCAGGTGTCGCCGTTCTTCCTCGGCTTTGGTGATTGCCTCTTGCACTTGTGCGAGTTGCACCGCCCGGCCGTCGTCGTGCTGAGGCGGTACAGCCGGTGCTGGAGGTTCGTCCCTTCCCTGAACGCGTGATCCGCCTGCCGCGGCCACGTCGCTGGGTCCCTCTAGGTCGAGCGCCGGCCTGTCGTCGTCGCCCTCGTCCTCGGTATCGCATACGACTCCCTCGAGTTGGAAGCACTCCCTGGTGGGATCCCAGAGGTCAGGGTCGTGGTAGTCGTATTCGTCGGAGTCGGAGCCGTTGACGGCATGCCGCCTTGGCCGATGCTGGGACCATAGCTCGCGGTACCATTCTCCGACGGTGGCTCGCCGGGGTGGCTCGATGGCTCGCGAGAAGTCGCGGTCGACGCACGCGGGGTGGACGATCTCCAGGTTGGCCATGGCCTGCAGCAGCACGCCCAAACGCCGCTCCCGGTCCGCCACCGTCCGGTCCTGATGGCGCTCGTCGAGGTGGTGGGCGTATACAGCCGCGGAGTTGTTGAGGCCGAACGGGAACCGCTGGCGTCGAGCGCGGCGCGACCCGTGCGGGAGGAGGCTGGGTGGCGTCGACGGCGCACGGCTCGGAGGCCTCTGGCCTGGTTCCTGGTCCGTACACATGATGAACGCGAAGTCGCTAGGCGGGCGCGGGCGCGCCCTGGAAGTCTCTTGGGAACTCCGTAGCTGCCACGGGGAAGTGGGTGGACGCCGCCGGCACGGCCTGTGCCTGGCGACGATGGTAACGACGGCGCCGCTCATGGGGTGGCGACGCGTGGTGGTGTGGGCGACGTGCCTCGCTCCTCGCACGGGGTGGCGTGACACGCCCTCCACCTAGGCCCTCCATGGAGAGCAAGGTCGGCTCGTTGCCGTTGCCGGTGGCCAGGAACTCGAGGCTCCCGAACCAGACGACGGCACCGGCAGAGAACGACGGAGTCGAAGCAGCCATCCAGGAAATAGCGAGAGACCGACTCGACACGCGAAGGCCCCTACCTGGCGCGCCAACTGTCGGTGTTTCGAAACCGGGGGTATGACACCAACGAGTAATATGATCGCGTGCTTCTCTTCCTGGACGGTGATGCAAGAGGACACAAGGATTTATCCTGGTTCGGGCAAAGAAGGCCCTACGTCCAGCGGGGGAGGAGGTTCTTGTATTACTTGCACCTAAGTGCTTGTACAAGGGCGAATACAAGCTTGGTGAGCGCGGACCGGGGTCCGGACCTAAGTGTGTGGGTGTAAGGCGTTCTAACGTGTTTTGTAACCGTGCGAATGAGGGCCCTGGCGTCCCCTTTTATAGGGCAAGGGGAGGCCAGGGTTACACAGGGGTTTTACAAGTGTCGGGGCGTACGGTGCCCAATACGAAGTAGGGTAGGAACCCTGTCTTGTTGAAGACATTGTAGCCGACGTGGGCGTTGCTGTTGAGGCGTCCTTGGGGCGTGGCCTCCATCCCGGGCGCGGATGCGGAGGCGTGGCGAGATGGAAGCCGTACAACACCCATCCCGGAACGTACAGGACGCGGCGGGGTCCCTCTGGGTCTTGGGGTACCTGTCCTCCAATAGCATGAAAGTAGTTAGGGCTCGAGGGGCGCGGAGCCGGCCTCGAGGCGGCGCCTACGGGGGGCTCGAGTCCCCGCAGGTATGGGCAGGTCCCGTGAAAATCGATTGAGCGGCAGGCATCTGGGCCTCGGGGCGTGGCTTGGACGTGCCACAGTGTAGGGCGTGGGTTAACAGTGCTTCACTGGTGCCTTTTCGCCCATACTTGTGGTGAAAACGAGACTTGACTCTGCCCCGGACCACTGTGGCACACGTTGTGTTACAGAGGACGTGACTGGAGCAGGTGGATGAATTAAGTGTGCGGTATGGGGCTGGCATCCGATGTCTGCACCGCTCGAGGGAGGCAAAACGCGTCTCGAGGGATAGGCCGCTGTGCCAGAGAGGCTCGAGGTCCCCGCGTGGGGTCTCGAGGTGTGGTGCTCGGCTGTGGGGGGCTCGAAGGGTAGTGGAGCGCTTGCCCGAGGCCTGGGGGGCTCGGGTGAGCGGAAAACGAACGTGCGCCCGAGGCCTGGCTTTTTAGAGGGTTAGACTAGTTAGGTCTGTTATTTAACCGGTGTTCTAGGTTTACCCTATTTGTTTGCGTTGATTGGGGGTACCCCTTTCGCGGACCCCTGACAATAGTATCTGCAAACTTGGCAACCAAAGCGTGAGAAGAACCACCAAAAATGGTATCATCCACGTAAATCTGGACCAAGAGAGTGTCATTGCCTTGCTTGAGGAGAAAGAGTGTTTTATCCACACATCCCATTTTAAAACACTTAGCAAGCAAAAAGGTTTTCAACCTATCATACCAGGCTCTAGGGGCGTGTTTCAAACCATATAAAGCTTTGTGGAGTTTGAAAACATGGTTTGGAAACGTGGGATTTTCAAAACCGGTGGGTTGTTCAACATAAACCTCTTCTTCTATGTAGCCGTTTAAGAAGGCACTCTTGACATCCATTTGAAAAAGTTTGAAACCTTTGGATGTAGCAAAAGCCAAGAGTATCCTAATAGCCTCCAAACGAGCTACAGAAGCAAAAGTCTCCTCATAGTCTATCCCCTCCTTCTTACTATAGCCTTTCGCTACAAGCCAGGCCTTGTTTCTAACAACGTGGACATCCTCTCCTTGCTTGTTTTTGAAAACCCATTTTGTCCCAATAGGCTTATGATAGAACAAAAGGACCTTCTAGCAGTAGATCCAGAGGGGAGCATGCAGAGACATATACACGGATCCTAATATGCATCTAGAAGAGTAGAGGGAGATAGAGAAGTAGGTAGCAGACCGAGGGAATCCATGGGTGTCGTAGTGGTGCAAGCGCCGGCCACGGGGTTGGGAGAAGCTCCATGGTCGCCGCTGCCGTTGCTCGGAGTCCCGGACATGTTGTAGGTCGCAGTGAAGAGCGTCGGTGAGGTCTTCCCGCCTCTGGCAGCGCACCCAAGAGATCGGATTAGGGTTTGGATGTCGGTGGGGTCTGGCGGCGCGGTGAACCTCGTCCCGTGTGCCCCGGCCCCCACCTTTCCTTTATAGCGCTGGGCGACGGGGGCCCACCAACCACCAGGTTGGACGCCCCCGATCAGGGCGCGGATGAGAGGCCTGTTAGGCCGTTGGGCCTAACGGGAGGAGATCACAACCCAACATTCTCCCCCTTGATCTCTCATCATTCGTTCATTCTTCAACATCATATTCGACATTTCAAAATCTCAAATTTTCAATCTTTCTAAAACGTTTCATTCTATCACAGTCTAGTGCATCGAGCATGTCTCATCGTCACAGCCATTAGTGCCGTTAGACTAACAGCCACGACACACCTTTCTGTTTTAAAATGAAAATTTCATTTCCTTCTGGGCCCTTCTTGTTCGGGAATCATAGGCTCTCCCTTAAACCCATGCCGGCTAAGTGTCCTCTAAAGACACTGGGTGGAAGGCCTTTTGTGAGCGGATCCGCTAGCATCTTTTCAGTTCGTATGTGCTCAAGATTTATGATATGATCCCGAACTTTATCTTTCACAACATAATACTTAATGTCAATGTGTTTGGCAGCACCACTTGACCTATTGTTGTGAGCATATTCCACAGCTGGGTTGTTGTCGCAATACAACCTCAGTGGTTCATGCATTCTTTCTATCACTTTCAATCCGGGTATAAATTTCTTTAACCAATTCACCTGCCCCGTGGCCTCATAACAAGCTACAAACTTGGCATACATAGTCGAGGATGTAGTCACAGTCTGTTTGGAGCTTTTCCACGATATTGCTCCTCCAGCGAGAGTAAAAATATATCCTGACGTGGATTTTCTTTCATCTCCCGCATAATCAGAATCTGAATATCCCTCTATGACGAGAGAATCTGATCTTTCATATGTCAACATGAGACCTTTCGTACCTTGCAAATAACGCAAGACTTTCTTTACTAATTTCCAATGTTCAATTCCTGGATTCTTTTGGAATCTGCCAAGTAACCCGGTAACGAAAGCAATGTCAGGGCGAGTACACACTTGAGCATATTGCAAACTTCCAACTGCCGAAGCATATGGTACCGCTTTCATTTGTTCGATTTCATATTGATTCTTGGGACACTGATGTTCCCCATATCTATCGCCCTTGACTATGGGAGCAGGTGAGGAACTGCACGCATGCATACTGAACTTCTTCAAAACCTTTTCAATGTATGCCTTCTGCGATAGTCCTAAAACCCCTTTTCTTCTATCTCGGTGAATTTCAATTCCCAAGACGAATGAAGCTTCACCAAGATCTTTCATATCAAAATTCGAGGACAAGAATTTCTTTGTTTCATTTAGTAGATTAACATCACTACTAACGAGTAGGATATCATCCACATATAGGATCAAGAATATGTATTTCCCATTCTTGAATTTCATATAGACACAATTGTCCTCGACATTTTCCTTAAACCCAAAACATTTTATCGTTCTATCAAACTTCAAGTACCACTGCCTTGAATCTTGTTTCAATCCGTAGATTGATCTTTTCAGACGACATCCCATGTTTTCTTTTCCGTTTAGGACAAAACCTTTCGGTTGTGCCATGTAAACGTTTTCTTCTAAATCCCCATTCAGGAATGCTGTCTTTACATCCATCTGATGTAATTCTAAATCATAGTGAGCCACAAGTGTCATGATGATTCTGAAGGAATCTTTACATGAAACCGGGGAAAAGGTTTCATTGTAATCAATCCCTTCTCGTTGCGTAAAGCCTTTAGCCACAAGTCGCGCTTTAAACCTTTCAACTTTCCCTTGGGAGTCATATTTAGTTTTGTAGACCCATTTACAGCCTACCGTTTTGGCTCCTTTAGGAATGTTTTCTAATTCCCAAACTTTGTTGGTACTCATTGATTTCATCTCATCTTCCATGGCTTCAAACCACTTGGATGAGTAATCGCTTCTCATGGCTTCTTCAAAAGTTCTTGGGTCATCTTCCATACGAAACTCTTCAGTGTCGTAGACTTCATAATCGTCTGGAATAGCTGACCTTCTGGTTCTTTGAGACCGTCTAGGGGCCTCTGGCACTTGTTCCACAGTGGGCTGTTGTTGTTCTTCCTCGTATGTGACAATCGGTTCTATAGGATCCTGTTGGACAGGTTCCACATTTTCATTTATTGTCACCATGGGAGAATTAGCAACAGGTGTTGTCACCACAGCGTCCTGGACTGTTGGTGCAACAACAACAGGTAACGTAAAGAAAGGTTCTTGAACCATCGGAGTGGGTACATATACCCGCTTCTCCTGAAGGTTAATTTCACGCGTTACCATGCTCCCCTTGATCATGTCATTCTCCAAGAATACAGCATGCCTAGTTTCAACGAATTTCGTATGTCTGTCAGGACAATAAAATCGATATCCTTTCAATCTTTCGGGATAACCAATAAGGTGGCAGCTGACTGTCTTGGAGTCTAACTTTCCAATATTTGGGTTAAAAACTTTCGCCTCAGCTGGACAGCCCCACACACGTAAGTGGTTAAGTGAGGGTTTCCTTCCTGTCCATAATTCATATGGTGTTTTCGGCACCGATTTACTTGGTACTCGATTAAGTATATGAATGGCGGTTTTCAGTGCCTCCATCCATAGACTAATCGGTAGCGTAGAGTAACTTATCATGCTTCTCACCATATCCATTAAGGTACGGTTTCTTCTTTCAGCTACTCCATTCTGCTGAGGTTCCCCTGGTGTGGAATACTGAGCAACTATGCCATTTTCCTGTAGAAACCTTGCAAAAGGTCCAGGAATTTGGCCATACGGGGTATGTCGCCCATAGTACTCTCCACCACGGTCTAATCGTACTATTTTGATCTTCAAATCATGCTGATTTTCAACTTCAGCTTTAAATATTCTAAATTTATCCAATGCTTCCGATCTTTCTTTAATTGGATAATTGTAGCCATAACGGGAATAGTCATCTGTGAAAGTTATAAACGAGTCATAACCATCCACGCTTTTCACAGGAAACGGACCACAAATGTCCGTGTGAATTATTTCTAGAATTCCCATGCTTCGTTTGGCATCTTTCTTAATTTTCTTAACATATTTTCCTTTAATGCAATCAATGCATTGTTCTAATTCTGAAAATTCTAAATGCGGAAGAATTGATTCATTAACCAAACGTTCTATTCTCCCCCTCGAAATGTGGCCTAAGCGACAGTGCCACAATTTCGAAGAGTTGCAATCGATTCTCTTCCGCTTCTTATTCGTAGATTGGGAGTCATTCACATTCAAATTACATACATGATTCACATTCCCATCACATACATGATTCAAATTTTCAGCGAGAGATAATAAATAAAGCTTGTCTTGTCGGAAGGCAAGACCAACACTTTCATTATTAAAGAATATCTCACATTTGCCATTACCAAAATGGCAATCAAATCCATCATCATCAAGTTTCGATACACTTATTAAGTTTCTACGCAAAGAGGGAACATAAAGTACATCATAAAGAATAAGAGAAAAGCCATTCTTCAATGTTAGGGAAAGATTTCCCATAGCTTCAACATCGGCTTGTACTCCATTTGCTACTTTAATTGTTCTTTCTCCTCTTTGCAGAGTGGTCCTCCCACTTAAGCCCTGTATGGAATTCACAACATGAACAGTTGCTCCAGAATCAATCCACCAAGTGGTTTTCGAATAACATAAAAACAGGGATTCGTCAACAAATGTAATCAAATCCTCACCTTTCTTCATCAACCATTTCATGAAGTCAGGACAATCTTTCTTGTAGTGCCCCCTTTTGAAGCAAAACTTGCACTGATCTTTCTCAGCATTGCCATAAAGGTTGTCCTGCTGATTCTGATTCTAGTTTTCAGGATTCTGAGGAACCTGAGGGGCCATTTCCTGTGCCTTGGAGGTAGAGCCTTTATCCCACTGGGGCTTGCCCTGTGGTCTAAAGTTCTTGTTTCGAAAGTTTCTTTTCTTATTGTCCTTCACATAGTGAGCAGAGTCACCATGTGAGGACTTGACCCGCTCTTCCTCCTGAACGCACATGGCAATGAGCTTTTCAATGTCCCATTTTTCAGGCTGCATGTTGTAGTTCACAGTAAAGGTTTCATATTCCCTCGGTAAAGAGTGGAAAACCAAATGGAGTAGGAATTGGTCATTGACCACTACATCCATTGGCGTCAACTTAGCCTGAATGGAGCTCATTTTCACAATGTGATCCCTAATGCTACCACCATTGTATTTCATAGTGACCAATTCCTTGATCAATGTGCTTGTTGTGGCCTTTGCAGACCCAGTAAACTGATTCTTAACCCTTTCCAGGTATTCAATGGCAGTGAGACATTCTGGGATCGACCCCCTTATGGGTTCTTCAATCGTGGCCTTAGCCACCATCAAGCACTTGCGATTAGAGAGTGTCCAACGTCTGTGCTCGAGATCATATTTCATCCTGATTTCAGCATGATCTCTTTGCCTAGCAAGGAAATCAGCATCAGTTTCATCGGCTTCCCTCACCGGGTCCTGAGGTGCAATAGGACACGGTGTGGTTATTGCCATATCAATCTCTCCAAGCGCAAGTTCAAGTTCATATTTCTCCCGCCAGACCCGATAGTTTGTCCCATTGAGCGGCGGGATGTTGTTGACATTCAACACAGTTTTTCCTCCTGAAACCATTTCAAAGAAAAATAAGAACATTTACATATGAAAATTGCATGCCTTATCTCAACGTTGGTCAAAATTAAAACATACAATATTCATTTATACAAAAATTCAACATCACCGTTGGGCAGAAGTAGAATTAATGTATAATTTCATGTGAATAAAATATTATAATAGTTTTATTAACAACGTTGGTCAGAAAATAACAACATTATAATAATCTCAAAATTAGAAATATTCATTTTCCATAATTAAACTCTCCCGTTGGTTCGAATTTAATAATAGAAAAACAACAATAAATCATAATACGCAGCGGAAACAATTAAATTCATTTCATAATAATTTTCCAGAAACATGTATCATATTTTTCTGTTCTCTGAGTAAAATTATCGTTGGATAAAATTTACACAGAAAATTTGGTTCAAATTTCATTCAAATTCATGCAAATTTGCATTAAAACAGTTTCTGGAAAATTAAAATGAAATTCATATTCATTTCAATGTGCAAAACACGAATTTGGCCCGAAAACCGTTCGACCCAGCAACTGCAGGCGCACTGCGCACGGCCCGAAATGGCCCAACCAGCGGCGACAACGCCCTCCCCGCGCCCAGGCCACAACCTAGGCCTGGGCCGGGATTCTGCATTCCCGCCTGGGCTCAAAGAAGCCCAGACGATCTCGGCCATCAAATCCGATTGGACGGCTCTCCTTCATTGTCGCTGGATCAAAAACCGTCGGCCGCATCCTCCCCAAAACCCTAGTTCATTTCATTCTTTCTCCCCCTGACGGCCGCCTTTCTCCTCTCCTCTCCAGTGCACACGGCAGCCGAAAAACGCCGGGACGACGACGACGGAGCGTGAGCAGTGGTGGAGGATGGCGCCGCCGGGGAGCCCTTCGCCGGTGCGTGCGCTCGCCTCTGGCTGAGCGCACCGCCGTCGAACGGCTTCTCCGCGGTGCCCTAGTCCGAGCGTTCGGGTCCAAGCCGAAGTCCGCGCAGGCGCGACTTCCGGCCGGGGTTTCTTCGGCGTCGTGACGGCGCCCCGACGGAGAGAAGGACCGGGTAGGTCTCCTCACCGACCGGCTTCGTATTCTCAGGCTAGGGTTTCAAGTTAGGGTTAGGGTTCTTGTTGTTCATCGTTCTTCCCGATCTGAGATCGGTTGATTCTTGTTCGATTTGATTCGTTCTTGTCGGTGGAAGGGTTCATTCTCCGATCCGCACGGGATCAGTTGGATTCGTCATGTTTCGTCATTCTCCACACCGATCCGAGATCAATCGTTCTTAGGTTCGATCCCGATCTGAAAATCGGTTGATTCTACATTCATTTCTTCCTTCCCCGATCTAGATCCACTGTCTAGTTCGGCTCTGATACCATTGATAGAACAAAAGGACCTTCTAGCAGTAGATCCAGAGGGGAACATACAGAGACATATACACGGATCCTAATATGCATCTAGAAGAGTAGAGGGAGATAGAGAAGTAGGTAGCAGACCGAGGGAATCCATGGGTGTCGTAGTGGTGCAAGCGCCGGCCACTGGGTTGGGAGAAGCTCCATGGTCGCCGCTGCCGTTGCTCGGAGTCCCGGACATGTTGTAGGTCGCAGTGAAGAGCGTCGGTGAGGTCTTCCCGCCTCTGGCAGCGCACCCAAGAGATCGGATTAGGGTTTGGATGTCGGTGGGGTCTGGCGGCGCGGTGAACCTCGTCCCGTGTGCCCCGGCCCCCACCTTTCCTTTATAGCGCTGGGCGATGGGGGCCCACCAACCACCAGGTTGGACGCCCCCGATCAGGGCGCGGATGAGAGGCCTGTTAGGCCGTTGGGCCTAACGGGAGGAGATCACAACCCAACAGCTTACAGTCTGGAGGAGGTGGAACTAAAACCCAAACCCGATTTCGCTCAAAGTTCTCTAACTCCTCATGCATGGCATTGACCCAATCCAGATCCGTCAAGGCATGTCCAACATCTCGGGGCTCAAAATCAGCAACAAAAGCAGAATGAGCAAAGTGAGAGATTTGAGACCTGGACCGAGTGACCCGTTCGTCATTGTTGCCGATCATCTGCTGAGGGGGGTGTTGGCACTGGATGTGTCATGGCGCCTCCCGTGCAGATGTGACCTCCCCCTCAACAGCAGCTGGTGCCTCCCTGGGTACAAAAGGTACCGCTCGGGGTGGCGGATCCCACGGCCCCCAGGAAGAAGGCGTGTCGGGGCCGTGAGTCGTCGTAGAAGCCGCTCCTTGCGGCAAAGCAGGTGGAGGCGGTGTTGGATCATCCATACCTTCAGCACCCTCGTCCTCATCATCAAAAAGAGGCTCATCAACCTCATGATCACCTGCACGCTCAAAACGAGAAGAAGGACAAACCATGGTCTCGTCGAAGGTGACATCTGATGTCTCCATGACTCGGTTAGTGTCAAGGTTAAGTACACGTTAAGCTCAAGTGTGAGTGCCATAACCCAAAAACACACCGTCAGAAGAACGAGACTCAAACTTATCCAAGTTGCCCTTTTTGAGTATGAAACAATGGCAACCAAAAACTCGAAAATAACTCACTTTGGGTAGTTTTCCAAAACGCAACTCATAAGAAGTCTTTTTCAAGAAAGCTCGGAGAAAAATGCGATTTGAAATGTAGCATGCAGTGCTTATAGCTTCGGCCCAATATCGCCTAGGAGTCCTATGCTCATCGAGCATCGTCCTGGCCATCTCTACAAGGGTCCGATTCTTCCTCTCTACAACACCATTTTGGGGCGGTGTGTAGGGGGAAGAAAACTGATGCTCTAAACCCAAAGAGTTACAAAACTTCTCAAAATCCGAATTCTTGAATTCAGAACCATTATCACTCCTAATAGCTCGCATCGAGTTCAAAGGGAACTCGTTCTGAAGACGTAAAATTAGATTGCGAGCAAAAGAGAAAGTCTCGGTCTTCTCAGCTAAAAAGAAGACCCACGAATATCTCAAAAAGTCATCAACAACAACAAGCACATACCACTTCCCCCCAACCGAGCTCACCCGAGCCGGACCAACAAGGTCCATGTGCAAAAGCTCTCCAGGGCGCTTGGTCATGACCTGAGTCACTGAATGGTGGGGAGCGGCTACCATCTTCCCATGTCTACAAGAGTGGCAAACAAGATCCTTCTCCATAGACAACTTGGGCAATCCTCGGATTAGGCCAAGTGAACTAAGCCTTGCAAGCAAGTCGAAGCTCAAATGTCCAAGTCTCCCATGCCACTTCCAAAGATCAGAGGAACAAGGTCCAGCCACCAGACAACGAGAAGTGCCAAAAGACTCCGAGAAGTTCGCACGAAAGACTATTCCAAAGGGCAAAATCATACAAACAAGATTGCCCTGAGGATCCAAAATACGACTGAGATTCGGTTTAAAACGAATCTCATAGTCGTCATCAAAGAGTTGCGAAACAGAAAGAAGGTTAAAATGCAAGTTAGAAACAAGAGCAACATCGCGCAACACAAAGTGCTCATTAACTCGCACCGACCCACGAGAAAACACTTTACCTTTGCTATTGTGGCCGAAGGTGATAAACTCCTCTCCGACGACTGGACTAAGACCGGAGAACCACTTGGCGTTTCCGGTCATGTGCCTCGAGCAACCGGAATCCACCAACCAAACGTTCTCCAATCGTTTTACCTACATCAATAAAAAGACATAGGGTGAGCATACGGTCCAACACTAGGGTTAGTGAAGTAGGAAGAATACCAGTGTTGGGCCGGCTACTCAAAAGAACGGTTAGTAGAAAAACCATCCCTAGCACGCCTACGGGGAAAGCGATCACCACGCTGAGGAAAATGTGGTTCGCTTGGGAAGGAGCGCTCACCGCGATACTCAAAACGCGGTGGAGGAAAGCGCTCAACTACAAAACCACCGCCACGGGGTCCATAGCCTATAACTGCAGGCTCCCGCCGGGCACGTCCTCTCCGCTGCCTAGGCCTGGGAACTTGAGGTTCTGGACCTCTAGGCCTAGCAGCTCTCCTTGGAGCTCTCCTCTGAACATTCGGCACATGTACATTATGGAAAGAATGGTACATGTCCGGATTGTTCATCTCCCAAGCACGACGCGCCTCTCTCTTGCGCCGAAAGCAAAACTCGCTCAAGTGTCCATCTCTCCCACAATGCTCACAGTGGTACCTCACCGCTCTCAAAGGGGGTTGTTGGTACTCATGGTAGTGGGTGTGGATCACTTTGCCCTTCTGTGGCATAAGCTCCTCCTGGATGGGTGGCATGGTGTCAAGCTTGTTCTTGAGGTGGTTTGGTTTTGGAGCCCATGATTGTTTCTTTGGTGGAGCTCTCAGGGGTTCAACAAAGACCCCATCCTTGGTGTTAGGCTTCAGAGGCTCTTTGGGTGGAATCTTGGTAAGCTTGGGAGTAGTGGTGGAGTTGGGCTTCTCACATGGGTTAAGACCACTCGACTCTCCAATCTTTCCAAAAGATGAAACATCAACACCTAGAGCAAAACCTACACCAGGACCTCCAGCAGCTCGCTTGAATTGGGAGATCATCATCCCGAGCTGTGGCTCACCACTAGACACCCATGACAAGATGGTCCGAAGGTATGTGTTTTCTTCCTCGGTTTGCATCTTGTCATGCTTCACGTTTGCGATCTCCATCTCCAAACCCTCACAAAGAACACACCTAGCCACACATGTGCTACCTGAGTTGGCCTCTTCAAGAGACACAATCTTGGCATTCTTCTCTGCCAACTCAGATTGCAAGACAGGACAAGTCTTGCATGCACCCAATGTTGACGGTCCTTAAACACCTGTTTTACCGTCAACATTTGACACTAAAGTTCACCAAAAAGGCATGAAATGTAGTCAAATAGGTTAAAAATAACCGAATTCCACATGTCCAAAGAATTTTATTGGAATGCAGGATTTGAACCAAATTTGGACATTTGGACCCACCAGGAGCCAAGCCCACTCAACAGGGCCAAAATGGGCCTAAGGGGGGTGGCGCCCGCCACCCCTAGGTGGCGCCCGCCACCTTTAAGTGGCGCCCGCCACTTGGGTTGGCCCAAGTGTCACCCCCTGCCACGTCACCGATCCGTGTGACCTCCCCAAGGCCAAATCCTGGCCCTTGGTCACTAGGTCAGTGGCATCGGATGGCTCAGGGAGGAGTGGCGTGGATCAAGGCTGAATGTCGGTTGCTAGGACATGCAACCGACCTCCAAACCGCCTCGGACAACCACCTGGATGCCGTTGAAGCCCAGCCGGTGCATCCAACGGTGAGGGAGGTGGCGGCCGCCACCTAGGGCTGGCGCCCGCCACTAGGGTTAGCCCTAGGTCGGCTGGCTGCCCCCTATAAGAACCCCCCTCACTCCACAAGGCTATAAATACCCCCCTGGTGACACTACTTCATTCGTACCATCTCATATCCCTCATATCCCACACTTCCAAGAGAAGCGAAGCAAGAGAAGTAAGTGAGAGTTAGGTTAGAAGCTTAGAGAGCTTAGGCAAGTAGGTAGCTAGTAGAGCAAGGCATCTTCGCCCTCGCTGTAGCACTGCTCAAGGGTTAGCTCAAGAGTAGAGGCGTGCGAGTGATCGGTCCTGGAGCTGGGAAGAGTCTTCCTTCATATCCAGTTCAGGTTTTGCTCTTGTTACTCAAGCACTTACTATATTCTAGTTCATCATTTCAAGTATTACTTTATTCTACTTATCAGTATTGAGTGGTATACTCGATTGATTGCTTGAGTGCCTAGCTATCCTACAGTTCAATTCACTTAGCCATAGTAGTTAATCTCTAGTGAGCTTAATGTTTGAACTTTGCCAATAGGTTGCTTAGTTAGTTTAGTGTTTATCTTATTAAGTCAAGTGTTTGCTCTGACGTCCGCAAGGGTGTCTCTATTCAAAGCTAGGGTAGAGATAATTAGAATATAGTTAAGCGTGGTGCTTAGTTATAGACTTACCTTCAGATACGGCTGGACCCCCGGATAGATGTGGTAGCAAGCAGGTGGTGACAGCCCTGTGCGCCTTGAATTCCACCACGTAGTTGGCCCAGTTTAACAGTAAGGCTCGTTGTGCTAGCGTTCAACCTAAGTAAGTGGTAAAGGCTAGTACACCTCGATACTTGACAAGATAGGAATAAAACTTTACTTAACTTAGTTGCTTTATTGTCTTTTGCCTGCCTTGCTTCGTAACTATCTCGCTTCGTAGTTATCTTGCTTTGTAGTTATCTAGGAGTAGTTAGTACTTAGTAGTTAGTAGTTAGTTAGTTATCCTTAGTTACCCTCTATCTACCTATCCATTCCACCTTACCTTAGCCATCCAGTTCATCCTTACCTAGCCATCCATATATTCTTTCTAGCCTCTCTTCTCCCCTTTTCCCTTTTCTCTTTTCTTCGACTCTCATCCCCTCCTTGACTCAACTCATACACCACCCTAGCCTTCCCTTGGGATCAAATAAATCGACACCTGGTACTCCCAGGCGAAGTGCTACTACGATAGTTCTGTGCGCTTGCAGAATCTCCTCCTGGTAGATTGCATTCTCGCTAGCTAGCTCCTACTAGTTTCGGGACGGACAACCCCGCTTGGCATTAGTAGATAGCTACTTTAGTTACCCTATCCTAGGTGTAGCTAAGAACTACCAACAAGCATTTCTGGCGCCGTTGCCGGGGAAGGCAATCGATGTATCGGTTGAGTCCGTGTTGAATTTATCTTCGCCTAAGCTCCCGCTTAGCTAATCCCATCTTACCCCATCTTTCTTTCCTTAGTTCTTCTTATCTTTTTCCTTCATCTTCTTCAACTTCTTTCTTTCTTATCTCGTTCTATCTTCACAATGGCCAACAAAGCCATTCATGAATTTTCTACTCCTTCTGCCGCTAATGTAGCGATAGGACCAGACGTGATCAATGCCAACCTCAATTTTGAGTTGAAACCGGCTCTGATCACGATGGTCCAAGCTGCCCGTTCTGTGGCAAGGCTCATGAGGATACCAATGCTCACCTCCAACAATTCTTGGAGATTTGCGGCACCTTCACCATTAAGGGGATAACCCAAGAAGCCATCCGTCTTCGTCTCTTTCCTTTCTCTTTGCTAGGAAAAGCGAAGCAATGGTTCTATACCGATCACAATGCTGTAGACACATCGGACAAGTGTTCCAATGCTTTTCTCGCTAAATTCTTTCCGATGGGCAAGACGAATGCTCTTCGCAACAAAATCTCCAGCTTTACGCAACAAGCCAAGGAATCTATTCCCGAGGCTTGGAAGAGGTTGCAAGAGTGTGTCGCTGCTTGTCCGCACCATGGTATGGAGGACTGGCTATTGATCCAGAATTTCTACCATGGCCTAACCCCACTCTCTAGAAGCCATTTGGATGCCGCCTCCGGCGGTGCATTCTTTTCTCTGAATGTTGCAGATGCTAAGGCTCTCATAGAGAAGATGGGGTCGAACCAAGGATGGAATGACGAAAGACTACAGCCCCGTAAGCGAGGTATGCATTCCCTTAAGGAGGCCGACATGATCGTGGCCAAGATGGACCTGCTGGCAAAGAAGCTGGACAGCTGCGAGAAGATGAACCAACAGGAGAGTGTCCAATCTCTGGAATCCTACATGACTTGTGAAGTCTGTGGAGAAACCGGACATTCTGGGAGCCACTGCCCCGAGCTACATGAAGATTTGAACTTCATCAACAACAGTAATGGTTTCCGTCAACAGAATCAAGGATGGAATCAGCACTCCAATTCTCAAGGTAACAATTCATTCCCTCGCTCTAATTTTCATAATTCTGATGATTTCTCGTTCTTAAAGAATTTAGTTTACTCACAAGGTAGAACTACTGAATTTTTGAATAAGAAATTAATGGCGAATGATAAAACCCTTGAGAAAATAAATGCTAAATTGGAAGATTTCTCATCTGCTCTGAAAAATCAATTAAGCTTTAATAAGATGTTAGAAACCCAATTAGCTCAACTTGCTGTTATCATACCATCTTTTGAATCTGGCAAAATTCATGCTAAACCTGACATGGAAACTGCTAATATGGTTGAAATAAAATATTTTAACTATTATGAAGATCAAACCATGACTGTTAAAAAGGGTGATCCTGGTAGTCCCATAATTTGATGCTCAATCTTTGGTGAAGTCTTTAAAAATGCCATGTGTGATTTAGGATCGAGTGTGAACATTTTATCTAAAGACTTTTATGAAAACTCATTCTTTCCACCCATGTCATCCACATCTGCCTATGTTGTGCTAGCTGATCAATCCACTTGCTATGTAGAAGGAATAGTTAATGATTTACCTGTTCATATTAGAGGCTCCTATGTTCCTGCTGATTTCATAATACTAGATATGGGAAATAGGAAAGATGTGCCTCTAATCTTAGGTAGACCCTTCTTGAATACTGTTAATGCTTGCATATATGTGGGGAGTGGTAAAATTCAAATGACATTAGGAGGGAGGAAGGAAATATTCTCCTTCTCCCGAGGCCCCGCATATGCCGCTAACATGCAGGTAGCAAAACCCGTTCGTACCAAGAAGAGGCGCCCAGGAACAAAATGGAACATAAAACCACCTCCTCCTAAGTTGTGTGATTCACATAACAAAGGAGAGGTGCCAAAAGAAGAAGAACCCGATGGAGTACTAAGAGAAGAAGTGCCCAAGGAAGAAGATCCACCCGATAAGGATGAAACTCCATGGACCTAAGGTATGGTTTTACTTTTAATTTCCCTTCAATTTTCCCTTTTTCGAATAAATAACATATGTCATGCATGAAACTAAAAAAAATCAGTTATCATTAGTTTTATGCATAGGTATATGTTAACTTAGTTAGAATAATAAAATATCATAATAGGATAGTCTCTCTTTTCACAACATTAGATAGTTTCCCTTTTAATAAAATAAGAACAAGAGCTCCGACTGAGACAAAGAAGATCTTTTCACCAAGCAAGAAGCCAGCTTGGGGGAGACTCCCGCTCCGATAAGGTATGTCTCAAGCCTACACTTTACATTCAGTTCTTAAATTCTATATCTTTTGAATGTCACATGCTTGCCTAAATAACCACACCATGAATAAAATTGATAAAATCTGCTTAAACAAGTTGAAACCAGAATAAGATTTGAAATATGTCATGCAAATGCTATTGTTATGGTTTGAATAACTGGTCTTATCTAAGTTGTAGTTTTTGTGGGTTGCACATGCTTAAACTGAAATCATGCTTAGTAAGTAAAGTTAGTAAGAAATGGAGTAATTCTTTAAACTTGCTAAGGTGAAATTAGGACCTAATCTGGAGGATTTCTTTTAAAAATTATGAAAACCTTGCTAAAAGTTCCTCCTAGATTTTATCCCATCCCACCACCAGCCAAATATTTGTTAGTCATTAGTCAAAACCACAAAGAGCTTTGTTTGTGTTGAGCTTTGTTAGACCTCATAGATCTTAGTAGAGAAGCTTATCATATCTTTTGAATCAAGATTCACGTACACCCACCATAAATTGCCTACTTTCCACTTTGGAAGTTTGCAACCACCAAATAAATTGCTTATTCTCTACACCGAAGATATGCAATACCCTGCCAAACATCCCATTGCTAGTCTTATGCTTATTCCTACACTGGGAATAAGCATTTCTCCCTCTTCCCCTTTTTCATTCCAAAAATCCTTTCCTATAGATGTCTGGGGAAATCTAGAGCTAAAAGAGAGAGAGAGAAAATGAGCAAAGTAGCTCAAGAAAGGACTATGTCCTGAAAAAAAAAGAAAATAGTGAGCAAAGTAGCTCAAGAGAGGACTATGTCCTAAGAAAATGTGAGGACACATTTTTGTCTACTCACTATGTATCGAGTAAAAAGAGAGAGAGAGAGAGAGAGAGAGAGAGAGAGTTATCATTAGCTCTAGACCCCAGAAATTAACTAGGAAGGATTATGAAATATCTCTCTATACACTTCCACATAACCACACATGCACATCTTGATCAATATTTATGATTTGCTGCTCCTTATGATCTGAGTGTATAGCTTAGCAATAAACATTATGCAATTTGCTCATGATTCTTAGCCTATCTATAACTCCACATATCATTCTTTAGAAATAGGAGAGGCTACATTTTGGCCTAAGTGAGGATTTAAACACCATTGAGTGATTGAGTGAATCTTGGAGGACTTAAGCAAGTTTTTATCTTTTGAAAACCTTAAAAAACCTCCAGACAGAATCCTAGTCAAACCTAAGCAAGATAAAAGTTTCCTATCTACTACTTTATTTCACTCTTGCATGTTTGAAGTGAAAAGCTATAAGCTCCACATTGCTATGATTTATGATATATGCTAAGTTATTTCTCACTATACAATATGCACTTGCAGACATCTTAAGTTGCTATCCATTTCATGCTCAATGCATAAACCGCATTGTTGCTCGAGGACGAGCAACAGGTTAGCTTGGGGGGAGCTTGTTGACGGTCCTTAAACACCTGTTTTACCGTCAACATTTGACCCTAAAGTTCACCAAACAGGCATGAAATGTAGTCAAATAGGTTTCAAACTAACCGAATTCCACATGTCCATAGAATTTTATTTGAATGCAGGATTTGAACCAAATTTGGACATTTGGACCCACCAGGAGCCAAGCCCACTCAGCAGGGCCCAAATGGGCCAAAGGGGGGTGGCGCGCGCCACCCCTAGGTGGTGCCCGCCACTTGGGTTGGCCCAAGTGTCACCCCCTGCCACATCACCGATCCGTGTGACCTCCCCAAGGCCAAATCCTGGCCCTTGGTCACTAGGTCAGTGGCATCGGACGGCTCAGGGAGGAGTGGCGTGGATCAAGGCTGAATGTCGGTTGCTAGGACATGCAACCGACCTCCAAACCGCCTCGGACAACCACCTGGATGCCGTTGAAGCCAAGGCGGTGCATCCAACGGTGAGGGAGGTGGCGGCCGCCATCTAGTGCTGGCGCCCGCCACTAGGGTTAGCCCTAGGTCAGCTGGCTGCCCCCTATAAGAACCCCCCTCACTCCACAAGGCTATAAATACCCCCCTGGCAACACTACTTCATTCGTACCATCTCATATCCCTCATATCCCTCATATCCCACACTTCCAAGAGAAGCAAAGCAAGAGAAGCAAGTGAGAGTTAGGTTAGAAGCTTAGAGAGCTTAGGCAAGTAGGTAGCTAGTAGAGCAAGGCATCTTCGCCCTCGCGGTAGCACTGCTCAAGGGTTAGCTCAAGAGTAGAGGCGTGCGAGTGATCGGTCCTGGAGCTGGGAAGAGTCTTCCTTCATCTCCAGTTCAGGTTTTGCTCTTGTTACTCAAGCACTTACTATATTCTAGTTCATCATTTCAAGTATTACTTTATTCTACTTATCAGTATTGAGTGGTATACTCGATTGATTGCTTGAGTGCCTAGCTATCCTACAGTTCAATTCACTTAGCCATAGTAGTTAATCTCTAGTGAGCTTAGTGTTTGAACTTTGCCAATAGGTTGCTTAGTTAGTTTAGTGTTTATCGTATTATGTCAAGTGTTTGCTCTGACGTCCGCAAGGGTGTCTCTATTCAAAGCTAGGGTAGAGATAGTTAGAATATAGTTAAGCGTGTTGCTTATTTATAGACTTACCTTCAGATACGGCTGGACCCCCGGATAGATGTGGTAGCAAGCAGGTGGTGACAACCCTGTGCGCCTTGAATTCCACCACGTAGTTGGCCCAGTTTAACAGTAAGGCTCGTTGTGCTAGCGTTCAACCTAAGTAAGTGGTAAAGGCTAGTACGCCTCGATACTTGACAAGATAGGAATAAAACTTTACTGAACTTTGTTGCTTTATTGTCTTTTGCCTGCCTTGCTTCGTAACTATCTCGCTTCGTAGTTATCTTGCTTTGTAGTTATCTAGGAGTAGTTAGTACTTAGTAGTTAGTAGTTAGTTAGTTATCCTTAGTTACCCTCTATCTACCTATCCATTCCACCTTACCTTAGCCATCCAGTTCATCCTTACCTAGCCATCCATATATTCTTTCTAGCCTCTCTTCTCCCCTTTTCCCTTTTCTCTTTTCTTCGACTCTCATCCCCTCCATGACTCAACTCATACACCACCCTAGCCTTCCCTTGGGATCAAATAAATCGACACCTGGTACTCCCAGGCGAAGTGCTACTACGATAGTTCTGTGCGCTTGCAGAATCTCCTCCTGGTAGATTACATTCTCGCTATCTAGCTCCTACTAGTGTCGGGACTGACAACCCCGCTTGGCATTAGTAGATAGCTACTTTAGTTACCCTATCCTAGGTGTAGCTAAGAACTACCAACACCCAACAGCATGGGTCTAGCCCGGAGCTCATCCACCTCTCCTACCAACGTAGCATACTTAACTATCAAAGTGAGAAGGTCAGTCATGTGCTTGGTGCACATCTCACACTCCTCCTCCTCGGTGACAACAACGGTGGACTTGACAGATTCAAATTCCTTCAACGTATCCTCCCACTTCTGCCTAAACTCCTTGCGCTCTCTAGCGGCACGCCTAAGCAACTTATCCTGACTAAGGAGCGCGACAATAAGCTTCTCGACCTCAGCAGAAAGCTCGTCATGGGTGAGAGATACCTGAGAGGTGTCATCATCGTCGTCATTCCGAGGGGTCTCCTCCAGCTCGCCGTCGACCTCCTTGCCGAGGGCCATGGTGCAGAAGCCGTCGTCGTCGGCGAAGAAGCAGAGGCCGTTGAGCTTGTCCTCGATCCTCTTCTTCTTCTCGGACTCGTCGTCGCTTGAAGAGGCGGAGTCGTCGTCCGAGTCATCGACGTCGCTTAGCGTGGCGAAGAAAGCACGCTGCTCAGCCTGGGCCTTCTCCAGGTACTTGGTCTTGATGTACTCCTTGTTGAAGCCGCCCTTCCGCTTGTGCCTTGCGGGGACGTACTTCTCCTTGCGTTTGTCTGAGCCGTACTTGTTCCCATGATTGCCCTTCCTAGATGAGTTCTTCTTCTTGGGACAGTTGGCGATGAAGTGGTTGGGGTCGCCGCACTCGTAGCATCCCGAGCGTCCTCCTCCGCGGCGACGGTTCATGCGGTTGTTGTGGAACCGCGAGAACCGGTTGGCGAGCATAGCCAACTCGTCATCCCCCAAAGACTCCAGCTGCTCCTCTGTGACAGAAAAGAGAGAAGAGAGTGCAAAACCTCCAGAGGGGTTAGCAGAAGAGCTAGAAAGCAAAGCCATTGACGGGCCAGAAGGATTTTCATAAGAAGCCCTCGCCATGGCATCGATCTCACTGGACTTGAGCTTACTGAAGAGCTCGTCGCACGTGAGGGTCTCATAGTTAGGCGATTCGATGATCGCCTGAACCTTGGAATCCCACACCGACCGATCAAGAGTATGCAAAAGCTTCAAAGCTCTCTCATGATCGTCGAAAGGAAACAGCTCCTTGTTAGCCCTCATCCTGTGGACAATCACCTGAAAGCGAGCGAATAAACTTTCTATGCTCTCGCCAGGCATATGTCGAAAGTTCTCATACTCTCGCTTGAACGACTCGTAGAGACGGGTTTTGACTTGAGAGGTTCCCTCATGGAAACGCATGAGGGTAGCCCAAATCTCCCGAGCCGTAGCGAGGTGAGAAACCCGATCAAACTCACTCATGCTCAGGCATGAGAAAAGAGCAATACGGGCTCGGCTATTGGCATCGTGCTCATCGATCTGAAGCTGAGAGACACGAGCAGCCAAGACCATGTAATCGGCAGAGTTGCAAATATCCCAAATGGAAGGACCCAAACTCTGCAGATAGGCCGACATACGTATCTTCCAATATGCATAGTTCGTCCCATCGAAAAACGGCTGTTTGCCCACGCCGCGATCCATGTCGCCTTCTGTGGATCTAGAACCGGCTAAGGTGGAAGATCCTTAACCCGCTCTGATACCAATTGAAGGACCGAGAATGCACTAGCAAGGCGACCAGAGGGGGGGTGAATGGGAGCCAACAAAATTTCTCTCGAAACTTTGGCCAAATGTCCCAAGATCAACCCTCGAAAGCTATGACCGAAACCGTGATGCCCACGACCCTTGGAAGAGGGTGGATGATCCCTAGGATCACAACGAGGCACCACAAAGTGATAGTAAACCAAACACAAAAAAAGGTCCGGCACAAGTTTGACCCTTGAGAACCGAGTCCCGAACGTAGATAGATGGCTACATCGAGAAGTCCCCAAATACCGATGCTAACAAGTAGCAAAGATACCTAGAGAGGTTCCTTGGTCAACTACTAGGCCAAACGAGGAGTCTGAAAACCAAGCGAGGAAGCCGGGATAGCAAACGCACAAAAACCGGAAGCTTCAGCGATTCCCGGACTGTCCGGACCTGGGGTCCCGGACTGTCCGCCCCTACTGCGGACTGTCCGCGAGAGGATGGCGGACTGTCTGCCGGCCAAACACCAAAAACAGCAAAGCTGCTGAAGTCTCCCTGGACAGTCCCGGACTGTCCGCGGATGACAGCGGCGGACTGTCCGCCGGTCAAACCGAAACAACACAACCGAGCCGCGCGACCACTGACTCGGTCGAGACCTGACGCGCGGACTGTCCGCGACCCCAGCGGCGGACTGTCCGCAGATGAACAGAGAGGGCGATTTTGGTCGCCCTCAACTCAAATCTTCTCCAAATCATTCCAAACCAAAATCCCTTGATCCCAAACTTGGAGAGGATGATCACGAGGTAGTTAGGAGACTATCCCCAAGAAATCATCCGCTCAAATTGATTCAAACACCGGGAAATCGAAGAGGGAAGATCAAGAACAAAAAGCGCCATGAAAACGAAATCAACCCGATCTACTTGTTCGTGAGGAGTTAGATGAATTCCTTCGGTGGAAATGATCTCCTTTCAAAAATGAACAAGTTGATTCAAACGGATTTCACAAAGACGTAGTAGGGAGAGAGATCGAGTGACGGGAAAATCGCGGAGAAACGAAGAACGCGAAGAACACGAATAAAACATGAATCAACACATCGATCTGCAACCGTGTGGCTACCACACGCTACAACAGTGAGGTTATGGCCTCACTTCCTTAAAATCTCCAGTACACAGAGGTATGGTTCTCTGCGGATCTCAGCTAGCTACAGCAGGGGATTGGGAGAGAAGGAAACCCTAAGTGCAAAGAGCAAATGACTGAGATAGATGGGGAGGTGGGTGTCTCCCCCTACTTATCCTAATTCTAACTATTCCTAATTCCCACTCTACCCCTAACTACTTACAAAGCAAACCAGCTAAACCCTAAGGTTATTCTGGACCAACTCGATGGTAGGTGGATCCGACGGCCACGCCCGCACAACTCGTAGCGTTGCCTCGACGCAACCTTCCGATTGCCGCCACGTGCCGCCACCGCTCTGCGTCCTCTTCACGGACTCCGCCCCCGGTTTTGTGGCCGAAACCGGGAAACCAGGCCTTCACGATCAGCCCCCAGTTTTGAGGCCCAAACCGGGAAACCAGCCCACCGTAGCCTGAGTTTTGTGGCCCAAACTCAGCAAACCCGCAACACCCAGGTTTTGAGTCCCAAACCTGGAAACTGTCCTCAGCCCGAGTTTTGTGGCCAAACTCGGAAACCATCCGCGCCCAGGTTTTGAGGCCCAAACCTGGAAACCGTCCACCCAATGGTTTTTCTCTGGCTCTACCACCAAACCGAAGCTGTAGAGAGGATGCACCGCCCGTGCACCCCGTCCACAGACATGTGTCCCCAAGTCCACGACTCAGGCAACACATGACCGCAAGTCTTCGCTCGTCGCTGTCCCAGGCTGTCAGCCACCACAGCTTATCCTCGGGCCACCGGTCCCTCAGTCCAAGCCTCACGTCCGCCCTTCGCCACTCTCGGTCCATCGGCACGGCACGACACGTCTCTACTTGACCTTCACCTTGCCTCTGATCACTGTATCCGTGCTCGACACCTACACAACACAAGCCAAAGAACATGCACATCATCCCAGTTGACAATCAGTCATCACTCAGTGACTCGGCATGCACCCATGTATCCGCAATATCAGTTTTAATACTCTGCAGAGTTCGCACATCTTTACCCATGAGTCATGCGATCCCCATCACGCTAAACACTGCCAAGGTGCACAGCGGGGTCGCACTACAAGGCCGTTACAAAGCCGCCTCCAAGTTCGTTCCACACGTACCTCTAAGGTTTCACCCCGTACAAAGGTCTACGACCCCCAGGGCCCCCTCGTGAGCCACTAAAACAAACCCCGTATGGACCCTCAACTTGGAGGAAACTAATTAATTAGCCAGTCCCACAGCCATATAGGTCTCATGGTTTGCGCTGTTTTGCCAGGTTACATGCTCCAAGAACCGGGTCCTAGGGATCCAGGCAGGATAAGTCTAGCACAAGCCCAGAACCAGAAACCAAAACCAGCTGCCGAGTCCCACGGCACAAAAACCACCACACGGTCCATCCTGCTGGATTTACCTACTCACCATACTACTCATTACCAGTCCATGTTTCATAGGTCATTAATCAGAATTAATTATTTACCATCCCATCCCAAGACAGCAGGGCTAAGCATGACTTCTACCCATATGATCCCAACCAGGTGACAAGGATAATATAAACAATTGCTAGTAAACCATATCATGGGATTCAATTTAAGACTACATGCAACTACTGGTTCTAACTACTCTAACTCAAAATAAAATAAATACGGGAGCAAGATGTTCAAGGACACTTGCCTTCGGGCTGGGTCGAAACTGCAGGATCACAAGAAGGGTCTGGAGCGTCCTCGAACTCCGCGCTCTCTGGCCCAATCAACATACATGGCACAATATATCAAAAATAAATAATAGTACAACAAACAGTAATAAAACAAAATGTAAATAGATCTACTGCGTAGAGCTCGACGAGACGAATCTAACGCAAGTTGAACTGGTCAAATCGGAGTTAAAATGAGCAAGTTATGGGCTTTTGAAGTTGGATGGCAAAACTATAATAAACATGAACTCATTTTCAAATTTAAAATAAATCAAAACTGAATTTGCAGCCGATCTGGACCGGGCCTCGTTTAAAAGAAACAACAGGGGCTAGGATGAAAGAATATCAAGAGTAAGTGAACAGCATGCGCTGGACGGCGGGTTGGTTTCCGGAAAATAGGAGGGCTCTTTAGCAAAGTTGTCAAGGCGCTGTGTTGATGCTGACGTGGCGCTGACGTGGCGCCTGATGGCATGTGCTTACTGGTCGGGTGTGCCACGTGGGCTATGAGCCGGCTGAGATGGCGTTGGTGGACCGCGTCCACGGTGCGGTGCACCCGGTGCATACCGGTTCACACCCGGATCTAATCTAGGTTGTCCGTTTTGGATCGGATGGTGAGGGAGATGGGGTTTTGGCCATCGGCGAGGCCGAGCGCAGCGGCGCGGGGACTGTGCACGGCGGCGCCATGGATCCCGCGGTGGCGAGCTCGCCGGCGCTCCCAGAAACTACCCTACGGTGCGGTAGAGACAGTGGGAGTAGATGGGATCGAAGAAGGAGCTTACAGCGGTCTCGAAGAAGGGGTTGGTGGCGCCGGATTCGTCTCGGAGGCGGCCGGGGACGGTGGGAGGCAGACAGCGGTGCCCTGGTGCTTCGGGGAAGTCGGGTGGTGAAGCTCCGGCGCGGACGTATGTCGAGGATGGATTCCCGAGCGCGGCGCGACTCGGCAAGGCCGTCGGCGTGCACCAGGAGGACGACAGCGGCTGCTCCAGATGGGCGCGGGATCGAGTTGAGCTCTCGGCAATGGCGGCTCTCGGTGACGGCGTCTCGGAAAGGCGTGGGGTTTAAGCGGGAGCTATGTGGAGGCGGCGCGGGGTTAGGATTGCGCTGGTACTTGTATGCGAAGGGAGGGAGTGGTGGCGGCTGGGCTGTTGCAGTTCGATCGACGCGGGGCGGGGGTGAAGCCGCGAAGGGCGGGAGGATCGGTGAGGATAGAGCTGACCGATGGGGCCCACTGGTCGGTGACTGAGAGGGGGCGGCGTGTGGTCTAGTTCCTGTGTTGGTGCGGCGCGCGCGGTGTACGAGCCGATCGTGGCGAGTCGGCCCAGGAGGAAAACGGGAGGGGGAGAGGGGAGTCGCGCGGGCCGGCTGGGAGGGAAGGGTGCGGCGTGGGCCGGCACTGGCTGGGGGGAGAGAGAGGAAGCGCTCGGCCCGCTGGCGCTGGGTCACGGTAGGCGAGCAGGCCGCGGTTGAGGGGGCTGGAGCGGGCCGATGCGAAGGGAAAGGGGAGGGAGAGAGAGGCGGGTCGGTTGGGCTGGTGCGGACCAGCTGGAGAAAAGAAAATGGGAGAGGGAGAGCAGGCCGGGTGGGGAAGTTGGCCCAAGCCTGGAGAAAGAAAGGAGAAAGGGGTGGGCCGACTGATGGAGGGAGCGCAGCGTGCCGGGCCAAAAGGTGGAGAGGGAGGGAGAGGAACTGGGCCGGTTGGGTGGGTTTGGTCTAGGTGGCGAAAAAAACAGGGAGAGGAGTTTGGGCTGGATGGCAAGGAGAGAAGAGAGAGTTTTGCCCTTTTTTTCTTCTTCTTTTTATTTTAAAGTTTGCAAACTCTTTTGAAATCAAATTTAAAACCAGTTTGAAATCAAAATGAGTTTGAAAAATTTTGGAAATATTTTTCCTAGGTTTTGAAAATAAAACTTTGAGTTTGAAATTTTATAAAACTTTTATAAATCTTTTATTTCTTTTCTAAATAGAATAAATTCGATTCGCCCTATCTCGGGTTTAATAAAATTCTTTTTCACCCAATAAAATGTGCAACAGCATGAATGCAACAAACATCTGGTTAGATTTTTCCTGCATCTAGAATTTTGGCCATTTTCTAATTAAATTCTAATTTATTTTATTTATTTAAAAAAATCGGGGTGTTACATAGGTGTAGACCGTGTCACCGGAGATCTCGCCATCGGCGAGTTCTCGCCGGTCAGCGCCGACGACCGGCGTGATGTCACTGGCCGGTGGGGGCCAACTGACATTGGGGCCGTGGGGTCGCCTGACCCGTGGGACCTGCTGGCAGTGAGTGAAGTAAATCGTCTATGTGCAATCGAGTGCGGGAAACTCGGGTGCGCGTAGCATTTTCGTTTGTGTCTCTGTGTGCTCGAATCTGGGTGCGCGTAGCGTTTTAGGATGGGTTTTCTTCATTCTGTTTTTCTAGGTTTTGGTTTAAATGCTTGTAAAATTCATATCTGGCTCATTTTAAGTCCAAATTGTGTGAAAAAAATTTTGTTGTACTGGGAATGAATGGATCTACATGTTAAAATTATTAGATGCATTTTTACTTATACTTTTTTGTGTAGTTTTATTTAATTAAGTAAATGCTTATTAACTTGGAAAATGCATAACTAATTCTGTGTAGCTCAGAAAACTGTGAATCCAATTTTGGTAGTTTTTTTTGATAAGTAGCACCTAGTGAAAATATATCATTTACAGTTTCTGTGGAAAGTATTTTCTGAATGATTTAAAGTTGATATATGTTGATTTCTTTCTTTAATTTCAATAAATAGAAATGCTTAGAATCTGAGCCCGATAAATTTTGTACAGTTATGTTATGCCTTGAAGTAAATACGAAAAATATGAACATGGTCTGTTATCACAGTTAGTAGTGCAAACTATTTTAGGTGCATGTTTGTGAATATATAGGGCTAATTTTTACAGTGTGATGTGCTTAATGTTTTGGGCTAAAATTTTTAGGGTAGCTAAGTATTGCTCTGTAGTATCTTGTGTATTTTTCTGGGAATTTTCTGAAGTCATTTAATAGGAGTGATAGTTATATCCTATTTAGATAAAATGGTTAAAATGAATAATTGTTAAGTAAGCTAGTGTTGGTATATTTATTCTGTGATGCTTTTTTCCTGATATGTTGCTACACTAGATGGTTCGGGTTAATAACAGTGTTGTAGGGTGTAAGTAAATTAGTTGGTAATTAACTCGATAATGTTGACTACCTTGTTGAAGAGAATGTAGTAGATGGCATGTGCTTATCTTATGTTGAGTTCATCTGCATTCGCACCCCATGTCATACCATGTGCATTCTCCATACTCATACGAGCATATGCAGCATACAAGATCGTTGGAGGAGACCCTACCGCAGCCCGAGGAGCAGGAGCAAGAAGAGGAGCAGTTCGAGTGGACCGAAGGAGCCGACGATGGAGACCTACCCGAGTGTCAGGATCACCACCCCACCGACTTTGAGCAAGGCAAGTCCCGGAGCATCACACTCACTGCGGTTTGCAATTAACTAATTAACCTTTTATGATTGTTGCATTAGGTTATAGGAGTTGTTTGATACCGTTGATGCATTGCTTACTTATTCCTTATCCACCGCAATTATTATCTTGATATCCGTGTTAGGTGTAGGTTTGTTTATATGCTTAGCCTTGCTTAGACCGGTAAAGTCGGGTGATTTCCTGTCTCCAGCACATAGGTGGATATTGTTCATGACTAGCCTGGTGCTATCATGGAAATAACCATGTGATAATTAAACCGAGGCCAGGCGGGATGTAAGAGCAGCAGGACATGAGTTTTGTGTGCTAGTAGTCTACCGTCTACGTCGCTTAGGACCCGTCCGAGGGCGTACCTCAGTCATTTTAAACGTGTCAATCACTTAGCGGAGTAGGTCCGGGTACCTCCCGCGAAGCCGATAAAATTATTCAAGTTGGTGATGGAGATGTTGATGCCTAACACTTGTGGGCCCCAGATGTACCGTGGCAACTATATACTGAGCAACCTGGCATGATCTGTGAGCAGGCGAGGCCTTATCGACCCGGCATGTTCCGTGGGCAGATATAGCTTGAGCGACCTGGCACTGAGACCACCCCATATGTAGAAGGGCCCATGGCCATCCCGCGACGTGTTCTCGAATTTCCTAAATGGCAGCCGACGTCTACCTTGTGCAAAGAGTGATCAGGCTAGTGTGAGACATATTATCCCCAGCTGGGTAGGAATCGATTATAATCGTCATCGCTCCTGGACAGTGAGTAACTTGACTGAGCCTGCGTCATCGTAGTAAATTATGGAATAGAGATGGTTATGATGTTGATGAAAATGAAAGGCTATTGATGAGATAGTCACTGTTGCTTGTTAATTAAGCCAAGTGATTACTCTAGATCAGGTGCAAACCTAGTTAACCAGGTTATATGCCTAAAATTGGTTGCTAATATTCTTCATGATAATTATTAATAATAAAATGCTTTGTGCAAAAGGTAAGTCTAGCCAACCCCAGATACAGCCTTCATGATCCTTGGAGTCTCATTATTTCTGGTTTATGACAGGTAAGTCAAGCTAAGTACCTTCTTGTACTCACGGTTTTATTCCCTTGTTGTTGCAGATGGTCAGAGTTTCTATGGTTACTGTAAGAGCTGTTTGTACCCGTCTACGGGCGATGAATAGACCATGTGCATGGTCCTCTACTGTCTTACCCACTGCTTTTGCTGGACAATGATCATGTCATGGCACAGTATTATGAACTAAGTGTGGATGTGTTTCAAAACTATTTGCTTCCACTACTGTCAAACTATGGTTTGTAATAATTGATTCATACTCCGATGTATTTGAATTATGTTCAAACTTTATTGTAACTTATGGACATGTATGCTGAACAAAGTACGATCTTGGCTGTTTGAGAAAAGTTTGAAATTCGTTGAGATTTCTGGACTACCGGGTTTATACGAGCTTAAGTACATGACTATCATCGTGAAAGCGAGGATTTCTGTGCTTAATCGGGTGTAAATTGGTCGGTTCTGCAACAGTCATGTTGCGACCAATTTGGTCTCCCAGACAATCTTGTGTGGCTCGTTGATATGTTGCTCCTGCATTCTTCAGCCCAAAAGACATTGTTTTATAACAGTATGCTCCAAACGGTGTAATAAACGATGTTTTCAGTTGGTCTTCCTCTTTGAGGGCAATCTGATGGTAGCCAGAGTAGCAATTGAGGAAGGATAATAGCACTAAACCTGTCATGGCATCGGCTATTTGATCTATCCATAATAATCCAAAAGGAACCTTTGGACAGTGCTTGTTGAGGTCTGTGTAGTCGACACCAGCACTGGATTGGCTAACTACTCAGGGTGGAGAATTTCTTTGATGAAACCAGCTGCTAGTAGCTGGGCTATTTCCTTCTTGATCGCCTCCTTCTTCTCGGGCTAGAATCATCACAGTCTTTGTTTGATTGGTCAGGAGCCTTCTTTCAGCTCTAGTTTGTGCTCAGCCAAGTTCCTCGGAACACCAGGCATGTCTGCTGGTTTCCAAGCAAATATATCTTTGTTTGCTCAGAGGATCTTCGTGAGCATGAATTCCTACGCAAGCTCCTGAACTTCAAGGGTGAGCTAAGCTTTTTGGCAATCTGGGTGACCTCTGTATAACATTCGAAAGACTGCTTTAATTCTCCCATGAAGGTTAGAACACCGTTGTGCACCGACATCTTCAAGAGTAGGTATGAGTAATGAGGTACTGCCATAAACTTGGCGATTTCTAGTCGTCCAAATATGGCATGGTATGATGATTTGAAATCGGCCACCTCGAAAATGATGAACTTTATTCAGTAATTGGATAGAGTCCCAAAAGTTACATGTAGGATGATCCGTCCGAGTGGCACTGCCCCCTTTCTAGGTACTATCCTGTATAAGGGGGCACTTGCGGAAGTGAGGAGACTCGCCAGATCCAAGTTAATATTCTTCACTGTACTGTCAAAGATGTCATTGAGCCCAGCTCCTCCATCAATGTGTACTTTACCCAATCTCAAACCAGCTGTTGTTGGATCTAGGACTAGCGGGTAATGCCCTGCGTTGGAGACACTGGTCCATTGGTCTGTTTGTGAGAAGTCGATTGGGTGCTCGGACCAATCAAGGTACTTTGGAACTGCTGGCTCTACTGACATGATCTCGTGCAGGGAGAGTTTTGGAGTCTCTTTTTGTTGCTGGTGGCCACCCCCCGAATATGACATTAATGCTGCCTTTCGGGTGTTGCAAGTCAACACCATCTTGTCATATTCTGGACAAAGGATTTCAGCAGGCTTCTTTCCTTTGTCCTTCTTGCCTTTGTTGAAATCCGAGTTCAAGCCTCATTCCTTGAGTTGCCTGCAGTGCCTAGTCGGGTGTCCTCCTTTGGGATGGAAGGGGCATGGATCGTCTTGGAGATCATCGAAAATGGAAGGCTTGTTCCCTTTTTCTGAGGTTCCATGGCTGCCATAGTATAATCCTCTGTTCTTTTCCAGGTGTTCTGTTGGGCAGCATGCTTTCCTCGCTGGTTGTGTCCTCTATCACCCTACATGTTGCGATCAAGGAAGCGTTCCTGGGTGCGTTCATCAGTCGCAATCATGGGATTTACTGCCATGTGGAAATTGTCAGCGATGATTGGGTCCTGTTTAATGAAATCTTTGTAGTTGTACCTTTTGCAAATTCCATTGCCAAAAAGGTCAATAACCTCCCGGTTCGTTATGTCACAAACTATCGAGTAGATCTCGGAGAAGCGACTGTAGTATTCTCGCATGGTCTCATTCTTCTGTTGTTTGTAACTTCTGATCTTGGTCCGGGGATCTCATCTCTCGGGAATGGTCCTGTTCGAGAAGCTTCAGCAGATCCCGCTAATAGGACGCCCGCGAAATTCTCCACGAAGACGCGGTGAAGTTGTTCCCAGGAGTCAATAGACCCAGGCTTTAGCCCGTCAAACCATGCGAGTGGCATTGTTTCTAAAGCCATAGGTAGGAGTAGTGCCTTGACGTTGTTGCTACCTCCAGCTATCTCAACTTCTTGAGCATATAATCTAAGCCATCTTCTTAGTTCTGTTTTCCCATCATACTTGGAGTAGTTCCCGGTTTGAACTTGCATGGGAAAGAAACTGCTCAAAGTCTATTGGAAAAATAGGGGAAGCGGTCGACTGTGTCGAAACCTGTTACATTGACTCCTCTGTATATGACTCAGTTGCGCCCTCAGCTGGATCGAGGATGCATTTTCCCAAGCGGCTCTTGGTAGGGACTCACTCAATACGTTCAAGAGTGGAACGCCGTTGGCTCGGATGGGATGAACCTTCAGCAGTGGCATCAGCTAGTGATTCGAGTTCCTGCCCTTATGTTGTAGAGCAGTGGACTAAAGCATGACTAGTTGACGCTCCTCATCTGGTGTATGGTTGTCTTTGGCCCCAATCTCTGTCTCGAGTGCCATGATGCTCTAGAATGGTGTTTGGTATACTTTGTGGCCAGCTGCCTTCATGAATTTGGGTTCAAGGTTGCTTGAGCAGTTGGCTCTGCGCCTTTCGTGATCATGTCGAGACTCTGCTTGCTATTCACGCAGGTTTCGAGCTTGCTGCTCCGCTTCCAAGGCCAAGCGTCTTTGATTCTGGTATTCTTGAGTTTGCAGGTTATAGCGTTCCATGGCTTCTTTATGATGTGTTGCCCTTCTTCTGCAGGCATCCTTTGCTTTATTCTTTTTTTAATCTTTTCATTTTTGTGGATTTGCTTTCTTTGGGTCCCTCTGGATCATCATCAGATATCATGCTCAAAGTTTCATCTTCGGGAAAAACATCTGGAGGGCTCGGCGGCCGAAGCAGGGGCTGATGTCCTGCCATGAATACTTCCCGGTTGTGGCATTGAGTCTCTGATCCAGATGTGACTGACTCTAGAGTGGAGGCGCTGGATAAGACTTCGGTGGAGACATCTTCGTACTAATATGGGAGTTGTTGGTCGATTGTGCCAATCAATCTAGCCGGAGTTAGTTGTATTGGCCAATGGATGATGTTGCCTTCCTCGGTTGCGCTAAACACGAGTTCTTGTTGGGCTCCTATTAGCGGGATCTGCTGAAGCTTCTCGAGCTTCATCATGATTAGCTCTTCGTAGGTGATGGCAGAGTTGCATGGCCAGAAGGAATTGTGGGGATCATAGTCGGAGTCCTTTTCGAATCGAGGAGTCATATTCGAATAGGAGTCTGAAGCTTTGATTGCCTTCTCGTCTCTTGCGGGCTGTAGATTGAGAGATTCTCTAGGTCTTTAACGAGATCATGAGTTTTTGGCATGGTCTAGGTTTCTGATTCAGACTTAAGATGTCGATGTAGATTGCCTTGATCATCCGCGATTCAAGTCCACGAGCCAAAAATAAAAATTGATCCCACTAGGAACATGGTGATGTGGTTCGCCTAGCTCTCGAGCGCAAATTCGCTGAAAGCCCCTACCTGGCGCTCCAGCTGTCGGTGTTTGTTAAACGACAACTCATCACGGGATTACCCGAGACGATTTGTTCGATGGGTTGCGACGTTCGCATGACTCAACGAGAACACAGGGACAACGATTTATACTCGTTCAGGCCGCTAAATAGTGTAATACCTTACGTGCAGTGCAGCGCGTGCCTTGTGTTGGGATTGATTCAAGATGACAGGGGTATGCGCATGCCTCTCCTTATATACTCCTATGGAGCAGAGCGCATACCCGAGTCCTAGCCGGTTACAATAGAGGAGTTCTTATGTAATTACGTAGAGTAACTTCCATGAGAATCCGACTAGGTTACAACAAGTGTCCTAAGACTATGTCGCACGAATTCATGTCTTCAGATCACCTTTCAGACTTTCCAGGAATATTCCGAGTAGTCACTGTCATGACGTATCTTCGAGATCCTGGTCCGTCAGTTACCTCGTGAAGAATGGAAATCTGCGGACAAATACGAACAAATTCTAATAAAGGGTTGGTTTAAGTGGGTCGATGGTGCTAGCATTTTGCATGTTTGCACAATATAGGTTTGATTTTCCAATACTTGAAACTTGCATTTCAAGCACGGTATAAGCGAGTTAGACGAGTAAGGTGATCAAAGGCTCAGTCGGTACATAAGCTATGAGGATTCATTTCATCCGATATATGTGAGGTCATGCTAGTAGGACGATGGTTGAGCGAACATATAATAGCAACGTTGGTCCGGGAGGTAAGGAAGTGTGCAAACATGCTACAGACCACAGGATAATAATTTTTTGTTGAAATAGTTGTAAGATACTTAGCTAGGCTTCAGGTCATCTGGAACCTTCGCGCGATGAAAAGCACTGTGGACCTAACCTTTGGCAAGGTGATTTAGATGGCTTAGATGGCATATGAGTCCGATGACTGATGACTCCTATGAGTGATAGAAACTTATGAAAAAACTATAAGAATATGACAAGCGTAGCCTCAAAAGCGAAGTTGTTAGTGGTACATACATGTATCGGTGAAGGTAAAACATTGGCCTAGAAAAGACTTAATTCTCTCCCTTTTTTTCTTTTCTCTCTTTTGATTGGGAGTGAAAACTGTGACAAAAATACAGATTAGTTGAAATCTGCCTAACAGCCTGTACACCTATGGTCGGTTATCCGAGCATGCTACATGGTCGAAGGTTTGGAGCTTCCAGTTGCAAACGGTCTAGCAGTTGCTATGCCGAGGACTAAGCTCGGTTTGCCTTGGTCCTGCTGGACGAGGGTGCTATGTTGACCGAGGCAAACTAACACGCATGTTCTTAAATGTCAAGCGGAGGTGCAACTAACATATGCATGACTGGGCTCCAAGATCCTGATGAAAAGGAAAAAGAATTTAACGTGTGTGTTATTACCCTCACTGAGCAATCATTATACAAGATCTTTCCAAAAGTCAGTTAAAATAAAATGCACGGGAACTGTATCCTTGCTTGAGTGTATTTCTGAATATGGTGCTAGTTGGCGAACGGGGCTTATTTAGCCACTAAGAAATGCTCTAGATAAAGTCAGTATATCTCAGGAATGCCATGTGTAAGCTGTGAGTGAAGATGTTGCAAAACTTGTGTATATTTTATTTATTTATGTATCTCCTGTATATGTTTGAAGGAGTAGCTGGGTTTCTTGTCCGAGTATGAATGTGGAGGCAATGTGCATCTCCGCGGGCAGCAGATCCTCACGACTCAAGAGCCAGCTTCGCGTAGATCACAACACCTTTACACCTGATGGGTGTTCATGCCTAGCGTCTGGTGGACCTTTGCTAAAAAACGATAACAAGCACAAGCTCCAAAAAATGGTTAGTAGAAACGAATACAGGTGCTTGGAATACCTTTCTAGTCCCTCATATCAAAAGTAGCCACAAGCCGAGGGCAGCCGAGGATGACCCAGACTAGCTTAGCAAGCGGACGAGCAAGCTGCTAGGGCTAGGCCGGTGCACTCAAGGCCTCTTCGCGAAGCGAACTTGACCGGCCTTCGCTTGCTCCAAGCGATGGTGACCGAAAGTGAAGCGAATTGGCTAGCCTACCAAAGTCTGAGGTCTTCTGTCTTCGTCGATCCATAACAGGTGTCTTTCTCCCTCGCTGAAAGGTGTTGCCTCTATAAAATATGCAGGAAGCGGATTCACCAAAGAGGTTCAAAACCTGCAACACAGTGATTTAATTGGCTTCACAAGCGAAGGTTAGTGCATAGTTTTGATAAGCTATATTATGTCCGCCAAAGTTTTTATTATTATTAATATATTATTAAAGGAGATAGTGTGTGAATAGACTAAATTCACGAGACGTTTTTTTGTTTTTTGTTGTTTTTTTAAACCAGTTGCGGTACGTTGAACACTTGTGAGAAGGTGGGCAACTTGCCTCTGCAAGCCATGGTTCAACGGTCCGCTAGATTAATCTCCCGCGAGTTTTTCTCTTAATAGAGGTGCTTAGGGGGTACTTAGCTCTGTCTAGCCTCAATGAAGGTAGCTCTATCCAGTCGCGACGAGGGTATCTCTACGCAGCCCGAACAAGGTTTCTGATATGCACCAGTTCGGGGATTCCCGATCTTCAATGAGAGGGTGTGAGATAACTCGATTGGTGGATGGGGATGACGTTCACGGTCCGACTACAGCCTTCCAAAGACGCTGCGCCTTAGCAACCGATACACCACCTACAATGGCTGCCACAATCTTGCGGATTGCGACACCCCGGCCACTAGGGCACTCGTCCTGCAAGCAATCGAAGAACTAGCAAGAACAAGTAGAACAAGTACTAAATTACTTGATATAAATGAAGGTTTCCAACTCAATCTCATATATGGTGGGGTTCCGAAGACAAGAAGACAGGTGGCTGATCCAGCACGCGTGCTTACAAGCAAGCAGCGACAGCTGAACTTAATCTAAACAAAACTCAATCTGTTCGCGACGGCTCAAAAGACATATAAGAGGATGGAAGACGACCATAAGGGTCTTGGGGTCGTGCTACAACCCTAGGATACCCCCCTAATGGACTCAAATTGATACATGGGCCATCGGTCCAAAATAGGGTGACGCAGCACCGTAAACAGAAAAGGTCTCGACAATAAAACAACGACTGCGCCTGACTCAGACATGATATGGACTTCAGGTTGGATCTGTTGGATAGTAGAGTTTATAAGCTTTCCATCAAGTACTAGAACGTCCCAATTGGACTTCGTATGACGCCGTGGTGACCAGATCAAGTTGGGCCTTTTCTACAGTCCGAATCCCACTCTCAGATCGTGTTGGACTTGGACTCTTTATTTTCTTGAGCTAGAAACGACGTGGTAGTCTGATGGAGAACATTAGGGATACTTGGACATGGCCCCCAATTAACTTGATAAACTTCCATGCTTCCTATATGCAATCAGCCCTTGGCCAATTGCCTCGCGATCTGAATGCAGCTTGTGTGAACCCTTCCCTGGTTGTTCTTTTCCGTTTCCTTGGCGATCTTCTCCAATATTCCTAAGCAACATAAAAGTACACGGGTCTCCATGTTCTAAATGAGATTGACACAAACCTAAGAGTGAACTCACCTGGTAATTGAGTTGTGCACGAGCACGAGTAATCGGTCCAGGAATATGTACATGTGTAGGTATGGATGTATCAATGGTGTTGATGTCCTCATCATCCCCCTTTCTTGCATTTGAGTCGTCCTCGACTCAATCTCATCGTCTACTCCAAAATATGGTTTTAAATCTTCAATGTTAAATGTGGGACTAACCCCAAAATCTGCAGGAAGATCAAGCTTATATGCATTCTCGTTAATTCGTTGCAGCACTTTAAAAGGACCATCAGCTCTGGTCATCAATTTGGATTTTCTCAGTTCTGGAAACTTATCTTTTCGCAAATGCAACCAAACCAAATCCCCTGGTTCCAGAATCAATTGCTTTCTACCTTTATCTCCAGCGCATTTGTACTTAGTATTCATGCGCTCTATGTTTTCTTTAGTGGCTTCATGCAATTTTAGCATCAATTCAGCACGTTGCTTAGCATCAAAATTCAATTTTTTAGAACTTGGCAAAGGCATTAAATCAATAGGAGCACGCGGCAAGAAGCCATAAACAATCTCGAATGGACACATTTTTGTAGTCGAATGCAGCGAACGATTATAAGCGAACTCAATATGAGGCAAACATTCTTCCCACATCTTAATATTCTTCTTTAAAACAGCCCTTAACATAGTGGATAAAGTTCTATTCACAACTTCAGTTTGACCGGGATGACAATTGGTGGAAAATAAAAGCTTAGTCCCCAATTTACTCCACAAAGTCTTCCAAAAATGACTAAGAAATTTAGCATCACGATTAGAAACAATTGTGTTGGGCACACCATGTAAGCGAACAATTTCTCGAAAGAACAAATCAGCAATTTTTGTAGCATCATCAGTTTTATGACATGGCATAAAATGTGTCATCTTAGAAAATCTATCAACAACCACAAACACACTATCACGTCCCCTCCTAGTCCTTGGTAATCCCAACACAAAATCCATAGATATATCCTCCCAAGTAGCATTAGGAACAGGAAGAGGCAAATACAAACCGTGGGGATTTAACCGTGACTTCGCCTTTTGACATGTTGTGCAACGAGCAACAAACCTCTCCACATCTCTCTTCATCCTTTGCCAAAAGAAATGACCAGCAAGTATGTCCTCGGTTTTCTTTGTTCCAAAATGTCCCATCAAGCCACATGCATGCACTTCCTGCAACAACAACAAACAGACAGAACTAGCTGGAATGCATAGCTTGTTAGCTCTAAACACAAACCCATCACTAACGATGAATTTGTTCCATCCTTTTCCATTTTTACAATGCAGCAACACGTCTCTAAAATCAGCATCATGAATATATTGGTCTTTAATTGTTTCTAACCCAAAGATCTTGTAATCAAGTTGATTCAGCAAAGTATATCTCCGTGACAAAGCATCAGCAATAATATTCTCCTTCCCTTTCTTGTGCTTAATAATATAAGGAAAAGATTCAATAAATTCAACCCATTTTTCATGCCTAAGATTCAGTTTTCGTTGACTACGAATGTTTCAAAGATTTATGATCAGAATGGATAACAAACTCTTTGGGCCACAAATAATGTTGCCATGTCTCTAATGTGCGAACAAGAGCATAGAGTTCTTTATCATAAGTAGAATAATTGAGAACAGGCCCACTCATTTTCTCACTAAAATATGCAATAGGTTTTCCCTCTTGTAACAAAACACCTCCCAAACCAATTCCACTAGCATCACATTCAAGCTCAAAAGTCTTATTAAAATCAGGAAGTTATAGGAGAGGTGCATGAGTTAACTTATCTTTCAACACGTTGAATGAATTCCGTTGTGCTTTGCCCCATTCAAAAGGCACCCCCTTCTTTGTAAGCTCGTTCAATGGTGCAGCAATGGTGCTGAAATCCTTCACAAAACGGCGATAGAATCCAGCAAGTCCTAGGAATCTCCGCACCTGGGTGATAGTCTTTGGGACAGGCCATCCCTGTATAGCTTCCACCTTGGCTTGATCAACCTCAATTCCCTGTGGAGTCACAACATAACCAAGAAAAGACACTCGATCGGTGCAAAAGGTGAACTTCTCAAGGTTACCAAATAAACGTGCCTCGTGTAGAGCATTAAAAACAGCTCATAAATGATCAGGATGTTCATCCATTGATTTGCTGTAAATCAATATATCATCAAAATATATGACAACAAATTTCCCAATGAAAGCACGCAAAACCTGGTTCATTAATCTCATGAAAGTACTAGGTGCATTAGTTAACCCAAAAGGCATGACTAGCCACTCATACAAACTGAACTTAGTTTTGAAAGCAGTTTTCTATTCATCTCCTAATTTCATACGAATTTGGTGGTACCCACTACACAAATCAACTTTTGCAAACACAACAGCACCACTCAGTTCATCAAGCATATCATCTAATCGTGGAATAGGGTATCGATATCCAATGGTGATATTATTAATAGCTCTACAATCAACACACATACGCCATGTTCCATCTTTCTTAGGCACTAAAATTACCGGAACAACACAAGGACTAAGAGATTCTCGCACATAACCTTTGTCTAGTAGTTCTTGCACTTGTCGCTAAATTTCCTTTGTTTCTTCCGGGTTTGTTCTATATGGTGCACGGTTTGGCAAAGATGCACCAGGAATAAGATCAATTTGGTGCTCAATCCCGCGTAGTGGTGGCAGCCCCGCTGGTATCTCACTTGGAAACACATCAGAATACTCCTGCAAAACGTTAGCAACAGCAGGGGGCAAAGAACATTGTATATCCTCAATTGAAATCAAAACATCCTTGCATATCAAAGCATAAGCAACAGAAGTGGATGCATTGAACTCATTAATATCTGATTTGGTAGCTACCATACAACGTCCTTTATGTTTTATCTCATCTTTGTTATCAATTACAGATTTATCATTTTCATTGCTCTCGCTCTTTGCTTTAGCAGCCCTAGCAACATCAGTTTGCATAATAATTTCAGGAGACATAGGATGCAACACAATTTTTCGATCATGGTATAGAAAAGAATACTGATTTGATCTACCAAGATGCATAGAATCTCTATCAAATTGCCAAGGTCTACCTATCAGAATGTTACAAGCTTGCATAGGCACAACATCACATTCAACAATATCTTTGTAGGATCCGATGGAAAAATTGATTCTCACAAGTCTAGTTACCTTTTCCTTACCACTGTTGTTCAGCCATTGGATGTAGTAGGGATGCGGGTGTGGTTTGGTGTTGAGGGCAAGCTTCTGCACCATATCGCTGCTTGCCAAGTTGTTGCAGCTATCTCCATCAATGATCATGCGGCATGAACGCTCTTTGATGACACACTTTGTTTGAAATAAAGTGTATCGCTGATTTTGCTCTGCCTTCTCCATTTGTGCACTAAGCACTCGCTGCACGATCAAGCTCTCATAGTGGTCTGGTTCTCCTGCATTAATATGTTCTTATATTTGTTCTTCATTACTTGCATGGTCAGTCGCAAGCAGTGCAAGGGTATCTTCATCAAAATCACTAGCAGATGAGCACTCACCATCATCCTTGACAATCATAACTCACTTGTTTGGACAGTCACGCATCATGTGCCCATATCCCTTGCACCGGTGACATTATATGTTGCTTGTTCTACCTGTCGATGCCATGGATGAAGTACTCGCAGCAGGCTTTTGCATCGTCTTTGCAATTGAATTTGTGGGGGCAGCTCGAGTCTTGTCACTAGATGATGGAGTAGAAGTACGTGTAGATGGAGTTGTAGTTGTGCGTTGCTGCCATGAACTAACCCTCCCTGCAGGAATATTACTCCTTGTGCTAGCACATCGTCCCTGCACTTCCCTTTCAGCTTTACAAGCAAGATGAAACAAACAGGTTATGTTATTGTATTCTTTGTAAGCGAGGATGTCCTGAATTTCCCGATTTAACCCGCCCAAAAATCTAGCCATAGCCGGTTCCTCATCCTCCTCTAGGTTACAACGCAACATACCCGTTTGTAATTCCTGATAATATACACTTTTAGCACCTTGTCTTAATTGCTGCAACTTATTTATCATATCACGGGCATAGTAAGATGGAACAAATCTAGCTCTCATGGCTCGTTTCAGCGCATCCCAAGTTTTAGGTATGTTATTAGGATTTTTCTTGCCATATTCTATCCACCAAATAGAAGCAAAATCTGTAAACTCACTAGTAGCAGCCCTAACACGTGTAGTCTCAGGAAATTCATGACATGCAAACTTTTGATCAACAGCAATCTCCCAAGTAATGTAGGCATCAGGGTCATATTTACCATCAAAAGCAGGTATCTTAAATTTAATCTTACTGAAAGCATCATCATTATTGTGTACCTCGCGTCGGCGGTTGCCACCCATACCTCTGCGGTTGTGACGTAGGCGACGTCGATCACGAGTGTCTTGATCATCATGTTCAGTATCAGCAATGTAGTCATCTTCATGACTACCGTGCTCTCGATGTCCCTCCTTTTCTTCTTTATGCTTCTCTTTATCATCGGTGTGGAAGTCATCAAATCACCTTAAAAGAGCAGCAAGGCTTTTGTCCACACTAGCAACGGATTCCTCCAAACTTGTAAGCTTGTCATTTGTGGCAATCTGTGTAGCCTCCAACTGCCCAAGCTTTTCATTTGTCACCTGCAAGTCGTTATCAAGTCCCTCTGTGTGCAGCTTCACTTTCCTTTCAAAATGTTGTATGATGCCCTTAGTGCGAGGTGTATGTGGTATTTGGTTATCATCGTCTGTCCTTGTCATGGTTCAAAGACAAAGACAACAAGAAAGCAAGTAAAGAAATAAAAGCCCTACAACTACTAGGATGTAGCTACAGCAAGTCGCTCACTCTCAACTTGTTACACAAGTTCTTACCGATTCTTACCTTGCTCAACAGGAGGGGATGGCAACCACAAGTCTGGAACCGTGGAATAAAGTGTATCACTGCTGCAGCAACAAGTCCTATCAAGTTGCAGTCGAATATGTGGAGCTGTAGGTGGGCTAAAACAAGGAGAAACTAGCACCACGTTAGTTACAAAAGCAAGTTGAATAATTGTTCAACGGCGATACTATGCTGGTCCTAGGCTAGACCGTGCTAGAGACGTGTGCCTGGACACAAACGAAGTCACCGTACAACAAGGAAAAAAATCACAAGAACAAAAAGCTAATAAAAAGGCACAAGAACAGAAGTTATTAGTCCCCTTCTTTTACTCCTCTCTTCTTTTCTTTCTTTTCTCTCTTTTTTTTTCTTTCTGATTTTTTTTCTTCTGATTTTTTTACTTTGCACAACTAGGACAAATCTGAATATTGACAAATCAGATTTCAGATATTTCTCTTTCTTTCTTTTTGGGATTAACAAGAATGGAGCTAGATATGGTGCAGCGAAGACGTATATGGTATTAAAGATGGCAAGTATGGTGTAGTGGGTATGAAAAAAAAAGGAGGATGGTGATGGCAGCAAAGATGGATATGATTGATAGTGACCGAAACGTGACAAGAACTCGAAACTCTAAAAGACTAACCTTAAGACCAGCAACACGAATCAACCGATGTTCAACAAGCCCTAACTAAGCAGTACTAGAAAAGGCACAAAGGTTTAAAAGGATTATGGAAAACTAATCTACAAATTTTCTGTTGGCTTTTCTGGACTATAGGAAAATAATTAAAAACAACAAAGGATTAGAAGTCTCTCACCGAAGAACCTTGCTCTGATTACCAACTGATATGCACCCGTTCAGGGATTCCCGATCTTTCGATGAGTGGGTGTGGGATAACTCGATTGGTGGATGGGGATGACGTTCACGGTCCAACTACAGCCTTCCAAAGACGCTGCGCCTTAGCAATCGAAACACCACCTCCAATGGCTGCCACAATCTTGCGGATTGCGACATCCCGGCCACTAGGGCACTCGTCCTGCAAGCAACCGAAGAACTAGTATGAACACGTAGAACAGGTACTAAATTACTAGATATAAATGAAGGTTTCCCACTCAATCTCAAATATGGTGGGGTTCCGAAGACAAGAAGACAGGCGGCTGATCCAGCACGCGTGCTTACAAGCAAGCAGCGAGAGCTAAACTTGATCTAAACAAAACCCAATCTGTTCACAACGGCTCAAAAGACATATTAGAGGATAGGAAGACGACCATAAGGGTCTTGGGGTCATGCTACAACCCTAGGATACCCCCCTAATGGACTCAACTTGATACATGGGCCATCTGTCCAAAATAGGGTGACGTAGCACCGTAAACACAAAAGGTCTCGACAATAAAACAACGAGTGCGCCTAACTCATACGTGATATGGACTTCAGGTTGGATCCGTTGGAAAGTAGAGTTTATAAGATTTCCATCAAGTACTAGAATGTCCCAATTGGACTCCGTATGACGCCGTGGTGACCAGATCAAGTTGGGCCTTTTCTGCAGTCCGAATCCAACTCTCAGATCGTGTTGGACTTGGACTCTTTATTTTCTTGAGCTAGAAATGACATGGTAGTCTAATGGAGAACATTAGGGAAACTTGGACATGGCCCCCAATTAACTTAATAAACTTCCATGCTTCCTATATGCAATCAGCCCTTGGCCAATTGCCTCGCAATCTGAATGCAGCTTGTGTGAACCCTTCCCTGGTTGTTCTTTTCCCTTTCCTTGGTGATCTTCTCCATTATTCCTAAGCAACATAAAAGTACACGGGTCTCCATGTTCTAAATGAGATTGACACAAACCTAAGAATGAACTCACCTGGTAATTGAGTTGTCGTGCACGAGCACGAGTAATCGGTCCAGGAATATGTACTTGTGTAGGTATGGATGTATCAATGGTGTCGACGTCCTCGTCATCAATGATGAGGACATCCTCCATTATTACCCGCTGGCAAAGACGCAACAAAGATGGGCCAAGTGGCCTAGTTGTAGTCGGGCGGCGACCATGTGAGCCTCTGAATAATCCCACCTTGCTTAGTTTGGGAGGAGGAAGCCACCTTAAAAGGGAGAGCCACCCTTCCCCTATCAGACTTGTCTTTTACGGAGATTGGGCCTTTCCCCGAGTGGGTGTACATAAGAACTGTTGGGGTGCGGGCAACCTTAATTTGTTGGGCCTCGTCCAACCCCACCTGGGCCGGATTCATCATTTTATTATTATTATATTATTAAAGGAGATAGTGTGTGAACAAACTAAAGTCACGAGACATTTTTTTTGTTTTTTGTTGTTTTTCAAATCAGTTGCGGTACGTTGAACACTTGTGAGAAGGTGGGCAACTTGCCTCTGCAAGCCATGGTTCAACGGTCCGCTAGATTAATCTCCCGCGAGTTTTCTCTTAATAGAGGTGCTTAGGGGGTACTTAGCTCTGTCTAGCCTCGATGAAGGTAGCTCTATCCAGTCGCGACGAGGGTATCTCTACGCAGCCTCAACGAGGTTTCCTTTGCCCGACCGCGAGAGGGTCGCTCAGTGTAGCCATGACGCGGGTTCCTCGACCACGACGAAGGTTGCCTGTTTAGGCCTCGACAAAGGTTGTAGAATCTGACTGTGACGAAGGTTTCTCCGTCCGGCGATGACGAAGGTTGTTGAATTTGACCGCGCTGAAGGTTTCTCCATTCAGCGATGACTTAGGTAGCTGAATCTGACTGCGACAAAGGGAAGTCCCTGTCCAGCGATGACAAAGATTGTTGAGACTAGCCATGACGAAGGTTTCTCCATCCAGCGATGACGAAGGTTGCTCGATCAGGCCTCGACGAAGGTTGCAGAATCTGGTGGTGATGAAGGTTTCTCCGTCAGGGAACGATGAAGGTTGCCCGAAAAGACCTCAATGAAGGTTGTAGAATCTGGTTGCGATGAAGGTTTCTCCATCTGGCGACGATGAAGGTTGCTGAGACTAGCCGCGATGAAGGTTTCTCCATTCGGCGATGACGAAGGTTCTTGATGTTATGAAAATACAGTGGAAAACGACGATGCAAACAAGATCACTCACAGCGAGACACAAGATTTAACGTAGAAAACCCTCCCAATACGGAAGGTAAAAATCACGGGCACCATCCAGCAAACACTCCTCATTATTATCAAGAGTTGGGTTACAACGTCGTATGGCGGCTTACAAGATCGTGATCAAGGTGAAACCCTAACAACAGGTATATGTACCGCTTTGCTCTGACCCGGCCCAAGCCTCCGACGACGGGCCTCCGCTTCGCTCCGTCAGAAGTTGACCAATATAATGTGCAACTGAATTTGGAACATATATAACAAATTCCACCTTGCGATAAATTCATCTTGTAGCGTCAATTAACACCTTCATCCTGAACATAGCAAAAGAAAATATTTCTGGCGCCTAATAGCCTCTTGGGCTAATCAATTAAGCCAACTAAGCTTGAGCAAAGCTCAAACTTAGCAACATGAACTGGCTTTGTTATCATATCAGCAGGATTGTCATGAGTATTAATCTTGCATACCTTCAGCTTACCTTCTTCGATCACATCACGAACAAAATGGTACTTGCTATCAATATATTTTGTCCTCTCATGAAACATCTAATCTTTAGTAAGGTAAATGGCACTTTGATTGTCACAGTATAGATTAATGCAAGAATCAACTCCACACAGCTCAGTGTACAAACCTTTCAGCTAAATTAATTCCTTGCACACTTCAGAAATAGCCATGTATTCTGCTTCAGTAGTGGATAAAGCAACAACAGACTGTAAAGTAGCCCTCCAACTCACAACACAACTGCCAACAGTGAACACATAACCAGTGAGCGACCTTCGCCTGTCCAGATCAGCAGCATAATCTGAATCCACATAACCAATAAGTTCCTTGTCAGTTCAGCCAAACTTTAAACAAGAATCTGTTGTGCCTCTGACGTACCTAAAAATCCACTGAACTGCCCTCTAATGTTCTTTACTAGGATTAGACATATATCTACTAACCAAACTCATAGCATATGATAAATCTGAGCGAGAGCGAACCATCACATACATCAAAGACCCGACTGCACTAGAATAGGGAACTTTTAACATGTATTCAATATCTTGATCTGAACTAGGACACTGAACAGCTGACAATTTAAAGTGAGGTGCAATAGGAGTACTAACAGACTTTGCATTATGCATGTTGAGACGCTGAAGAACTTTCTTAATATAATTTTGCTGACTAAGAAACAACAAACCAGATTTTCTATCTCTAGTAATTTTCATACCGAGTATTTTCTTAGCAGCACCAAGATCCTTCGTAACAAATTCACTACTCAACAATTTCTTCAATTTAGTGATTTCAACTTTGCTCTTGGCAGCAATTAGCATATCATCAACATATAACAACAAATATATAGGTGATCCATTAACATGCTTAATGTAAACACAGCTATAAAATTTTGACCTCTTGAAACTGTGTGACAGCATAAATGAATCGAACCTTTTATTCCACTGACGAGGGGACTGCTTCAAACCATACAAGGACCTCTTCAATTTGCAAACAAATTTCTCCTTGCCAGGCATTATGAACCCTTCCGGCTGGTCCATATATATCCTCCTCAAGCTCTCCATGCAAAAACACAGTCTTCACATCTAACTACTCAAGCTCAAGATCATGTGAAGCAACAATACTGTTTACACCAAATTTTGGTAAGCTTTTCTGGGAAAAGATGAGATCAGCTGATGATGTCAAAACAAGAAAATCTCCTTATTGAACGATATTTGTGAGCCAACCAGAAAATATTATTTGACATATTTTGGAAGAAAACATAACGTCCAAGATCTTCTGATGTGATTGAGATCGTGAGTTGGTTTGCACGTGCATAGGGAGAATAAAGGAAACCAGCCAAACTCCATGTATGCTCGTTAATTGCCTTAGTCTTAATGGTATATGTGCATGTAGAAAAGATATAGAAATAAAGATACATGAAGATTAAAGTTCGTGCAATTAAGGGAAAGAAAGGAGTTTTATCAGGACACATCTATATTGCCTATGAGTATATGGAAATAGTGAGCATCGACTATTCTGGGACAACACAAAGAAGAATCGGCTATCTCGCAAGACTTTGGCTCTAGGTCGGTTATGGGTTGGGATGATGGTCTACGTGGGGTTGGAGGACTCTGATTCTGGATCGGTTACGGTGGTTCACGTGAAGATTTAAAGGGTAGAGCTGTACAAATAAGGAAAAGTAGAGTCCAAGTTATTTTTAGGTAGTTTTTATTTAGTTTCTATATTTATACGACATATGACTCGTGTTGAGTCCGGACTTTGTGAAGACCAGGGTATAAATATGTACACCCCGACATATGTAAAGATATATCTCAATCAATCAATACATCGGCCACCGGTCAAAACCCTAGGAGTAGGAGTAAGGTAGAACTCGGCGGAACCTTCAACCAGGCAGGGCTGTATCGGCTAGACCGACCTCCGGTTTTCTTGTAAATTTCACCAATGGCTCGTGTTATTGTTCAATAAAGCTGTATTTGGCATCGACCAAACTCTTGTTTAGATATGACATGGGTTAGTTATCGGTTTAAGTTCGTTTTTTGTAAGACTGTCTTGACTTTGATCAATCTCTTACTTTAGTCGATCTTGACTAGTTATCGGCTCTATTAGTTTTGGCAATCTAATAGATTCATTAAGTTATCAATGTTGTTTATGCTTTTTAATGTTTTCTTTAGATTTAAACAATATCTTGCCCAATCAAGATTGACGAATTAGCTTAAGCTCAAAAGTTGTTTAATTTTGGCTATACTAAGTCCTTTCACGTTCATACTAAGGAAAATAGCCGATTTAAGCTTCTCATCGACTATTTCTTCAATATTGATTGCTACATGCTGTGCGTCCGAGATATCTCTTCAATCTATGGTTTGATCTGGGGACAAGTAGGCTTGGTTTAATACGCTTATTATGATTGTATTTCCGAACCCCACTGATAAGCATGCTAGGTTAAGTTTATTTGATCCTAGATTAGATCATGTTTTTAACAGATAGATCTTGTTCGTGCTTCATGGACCCTGTATCGTCTAAGATAGTTGATCCAGTTACGCTTTCTTCATAATGTACATGTTTAAATGTTCTAAAGCTAATGGATCTGCTTGTTGCATCAGACGTAACTTAGCTTGGTTATCACTATGGATGCATGGAGACACCCCACTATTGATGTTCAAGTTACTTTATCGATCTATTTGTTATTACGGCTGCATGAAAACACCCACTGTTAACAAATAGAATTGCCTATGCAATTAGTCGATCTTTTGGTTTTATGTTGTTCGAATGTATACATAGATCTTTATTATCCTCATACATCAAGCTTATCGGCTGTTCTTGTTCTAAATGCTTTCTTTATACTTTCATAGCCGTTTTGCTTTGAACAATGTCAATATTTCAATCTTTTCTTGGGAGTTGACTTTGTAGTCAAAATCCTATGACAATGGCTATATCGAAGCCGCATAATTTGGAACTATCTGACATCAATCCGGCAGGTTCAATGATTTAACATCTTTTTCTTGTCCTTGTCAATTACAGGTCAAATTGACTGGCACGCCCGCACTCGTTCTCACCAAGATTTGGCACAGCCATCCTTTGAAGGTGTAACACCTCTGGTGTTTAACTGTAATTAACTTGATATGTCATCATCATTAGTCATTAATCATCCTTGCCTTGCATTTATGTTTGCCTAGTACTTGTGTAGCAATCTCTTTTCAAAAACCCTAAAAGCCCTAACCTTCCTATAAGGGCAAAAATGGTAATTTCACCTCTGTGCCTAGCTTTGTGTAATTCTTGTTCAGTTGGATGTCTTGAAGTTTTTGTTGTGTTGGCCAAAGTTGAAAACCAAAATCAGATTTCAAATCCCTTTGCAAAACCCTGATTTCCAAACCCTGGATTTTATCCCTCTTTTTGTAATTCAAAAATTATTCAAAATTTGAGGTTGGTCCAAAAAGCAAAGTTGTAGATCTAGCCAAGAGAAACAACTTTGGTTTTTACAAATTTTCAAGTTTCTGTACAAAGTTTGAAGTAAATCCAAATTCATTCAAATTCCAGTTTTTGTCCCCTTTCAGTTTTCAAAATTTATTTAAAACTATTGGGTTTCAGAAAAAGGGTATATTAGCAAAGTTGTAGGTTTTGATAAAAGGAACAACTTTCATATTTGCAGATTTCCAACTTTCAATGTAAAATCAAAAGTAATTTTGAAATTTTTCAAATCCTAAAAGTGTCCCTTTTCTGATTCGAATTTAATTCAAAAACTGTTTGGAATTTGAAAATATTCTTTTTGACAAAGTTGTAGATCTTTTTTCTGAACAACTTTGGTGTTTGAGTTTTTGCTGCTCAGTTCAAGTTTTGGGAGTAATTTGCGAAATACAGAAAGTCAAACCCTAGGGCATAGCCCTGTTCATCTTCCTCACCGTAGAGGGGGGGCCCGGCCATGGCCGCGCGCCGGCGCTGCGCACGCCGCACGCCTGGCAGCTGCACGCGCGCCCCCGACTTGTCGCCTGCGCCCGCGCCATCATGCCGCCCCCGCACGCGCGCAGTTGACCTCCGCCCCGTCCCCCATGCTCCCAGTTCGCCGCCGCCGCGTGTCCAAACGCCGGCGAGCTTGCGCCCGGCCCCTGGGCAACGCTCCTGCCCCGCTGCAGCGTGCAATCGAGTGCGCGTGTTCGCCCGATCTTATCCGCGCCGCGCGACACCCATCCGTCCCTGCCCGCGCCTATAAAAGCCACCACCGGCTGGCCGGAGAAGCACCCACCTCCGCCACCGTGGCCAGCCCACTCCAGACCTCCGCCGCTCAACCACCTAGCCCGAAAGCTCCGCCTTGAGCTCGTGAAGCTTTCCCACCCCTCAATTTCATCTTCCCCGTCTCAATCGCCCGGCGTAACCCCATCTTCCCCAACCCGGCGAACGACCTCGCCTCGGTAAGAAGTGAAATTCGTCGCCGTGGGTTTTCCTTCCGCCCGTCTGATCCCTGCCCTCTCTTCCTCATCTTGGTGCGATCCTAACCGCTCCTCGGCCACCTCTTTTGGTGGACAGAGCCGCCGGCACGCCGTTCGCCGCCGAGAAAGCTCCGCCGAACCACCGCCCCGCCGAGCCCTGTCTCCGACCGTGGTAAGCACTCGAAGCCCCCTCGGTCTCTGTCTTTTAACAGCGCAAAGCTCGAGCCAGACCTCGGGCGCACGCGTTCACTGTTGGCTCGAGCCAGGCCTCGAGCACACGTTTCCGTCTCGCCCGAGCCCAGCCTCGAGCGGACACACCCTCACCGCTTCGCTCGAGCCAGGCCTCGAGCAGACTTGCGCACCCTCCGCTTCGTCGAGCTAGGCCTCGGGCGAAACGTTTGTTTCCGTCTCGCCCGAGCCTCCCGGCCAGGCCTCGGACGAAACCCTTGTTTCCGTCTCGCCCGAGCCTCCGAGCCAGGCCTCGGACGAAGCAGTCGCTTCCGCCTCGCCCGAGCCCGTTTCACCCGAACCCGCTTCGCTCGAGCCAGGCCTCGGCGAACGCATGTCTTCCGATTCGCCCGAGCCTCCCGTTTCGCCCGAGCCTCGCGAGGAAGGAGCACAGCACTCTTTTCTTTTTCCTTTTTGAAAGAGTGTGAATAGTGTTCTGTTTCTCTTTTTTGTGTGAATTAATCTGTTGTTCCTTAAATCCTGATAAAATTATGGTATGCTCCTTGCACTATGTAGTATTTTATAAAAATATGAAACTTGACTTTTCTGCAAGAATTTAAAAATGTAAAATCCCTCTTTTAATTAATAAATAGATGGTTTTGGATTTTTAGAAAATTATTTATAACTCCAAAAATCATGAGATAAATTTTTGTGAGCTTCCTATGCCATGTTTAGTCTCTGGTGAAATTTTGAAGTCTTTTGGAACAAGTTGATTTTCGAGCATTTATCTTTAATTGTTAAATAGTGCCTTTTGTTAATTAATGTCTGGAATTATTTGAGCACCTTAATGACCTCCAAAAATTATGAAATTTGTTTTGCCATCTATCTACACCATAATGAACTTATGTGATTATTTGGGTAATTTTTGGAACAACTTCATAAATGACCTTTTTTTAAATAATTAAGGAAAATAGAGAAAGTGATTAGGGTTCATGTTGTATGTCCTGTTTTGCATTGTTCATGCTAGCGTACTCATGTGCATGCATCATTGCATTCGTATAGTCACCGAAGAAGGAGTCAAGATCGAGGCAGCCGACGACGAAACCTGTCCCTGAGGCTACCCCGAGCTCGACCTCTGCACCTCCCAACCCTGAGCCCAGCTGTCTTTGCTCTTCTCAAGGCAGCCCCGGTGCATTTAACCCTTTCCTTGAATTTATAAAATGTTTTCCTTAAATGTTTTGAGTTAAATTATTGCATTAGGTTTATAGGAGTTGTGTGTTATCCTAATTGATGCACTCCCACCTTGACCACTGATATACCTGATACCTGTTCAAAAGTATTTGAAAAAATGCTTAGCAATGCTTATTGAATTAGACTTTGCAATAAAATGCCAATTTTAAAAGTGTGATCACTTGAGGAATGTTTATGGGAATTTGGTCTTACTCCCCGGCTGTTGGCTAGGTATCTGATCCGTACCTAGTCAATAGCGAGGAGAGGTTGTCCGAGCGTACGGTGCCGTCATGTTGTAGTCCGGGACTCAACAGTTGACACCGACCGGGACAGGGTTGAAAAACTGACAGGACTATTACGCTTGGGTGAGATATGACCAAGGTATAGTTCTGGCTGGAAAATTAGGGACCATCCGTATGGGGGCCTGCTGGTCAAGACTTGTAACTATTCACATACTTCGGAAAGCTCTAGCTCCGAGAAATCCTTGATTGGGACCGACAACCGCGCACTGGGAGTGGAGAGATGGCGGAAGTAGCATGTACCCACGTGGTCGTCGTACCTGGAAAGGAGTGGTGTACTGTACTTCCGGGTGGCGTAGGACCGGGTCCAATCTTGGAGGAATCGTGGTAGACGAGTTGGCATATGCAAGCTTGGGTGCTACATATGCAGTGTGGATAGGGATCCTCAGCTGAGTATTATTTATCCGGATTAACGTTGCTCCTCGGTTATGGAGACTTGGTCCACTGACTGTCAACGGAGAGTGGTTCTCAACTAGGAATGTTTTGAAATGTAAAATGAATCATGAATGATGAAAAATTGAGGAATACTGAATCTTTCAAAATAAAATAAGGTTTACAAAAATGTTTTTCTGCAAAATACTTGATCTTGCTTAAGCCTTACCTTGACTACCCTAAGCCTCTCATTCCTGAGTCTTCTCCCTTTCCTTTAGTCGGGTAAGTCTTGTTGAGTACCCCAGTACTCAGGGTTTGTTACCCATGCTGCAGGTATGACAGAGTCCCCGATGTGTCTTGCACCCTGCTGCGTGACCATCGTCCAGGAAGAGGCCGATGAGGCCCAAGAATAGTTGTACACCCTCGGGCTGGGTGATTATAAGTATCTTTGCTGTTCTCCACTATGTTGCCTATGTTTATTTCTATTATCAGAACTTGGTTTGTAATAACTGCACCTTAATTTCTATTTGGAACCCTGTTTGTAAAACTAATGTTATTTAAGTCTTCCGCTCATTATTCCGATGTATTTGTAAAAGTATGCAATGCTGTAACCGAATTGTGAGATGATCCTGCGGATATTGGGCACTGATGTAGCCCGGTGGCGAACAGGTTAATCACATGGAACATGGGTTCGGCTGTCAGAGGTTGACAGGGACACGTGGGCCATGGGATTAGGGTCGTTCCGTCACAGAGTGGTATCGGAGCATCTCACTTTAACGTTGCAGTGTTCGTTTTGCGAAAACTTCAAAAGACCTTTTGAGTCCAAACAAACTAAACTTGACTATTTTGAGTCCAAATTGCTTCTCTCATCTTGTCTCTCATGTGGCAACACTAGCTAGTGGAACAACATGTTTTAAGCCCTATGTACTTTATTTATTTATTGCATTGCTTTGTTCCGTAGGAACGATTCATGCATCATGTCATAATCACTTAAGTTAACTTCCTCTCTAAGTTCGTTGGGGTAGTATGCCTTTACCTGTTCTTGCTAGCCTTTCTCATCCATCTTCTCTTATCCAGACATGGCCCGTATCAAGCTGACTGCCCGCAAGTCGACTGGACCGCATGGTGTGCCACGCCACCAGCTGGCACCACGCGCTGGGGAGGAGACTGGAGAATCTTCCAACGGTCGTCGCTTTCCCCGCCGCACCCGTAAGAACCTGAAGGAGGAGATCAAGGATCTGAAGGCTGAGCTGAAGAACTTGGAGCATGACTTCTACCACTCACGCCTGGAGTTTTATGAGGCACGAGCTTCCCTGGAGCAGGCCAATCGGAACACGGTTCGCGCTATCGAGCAGCGCAATGATGCTTGGACCCGCGAGGACGTTACCAGAGCCCAGCTCCACGGACTGCAGCAGTACACAGCTCAGATTGAACAGTTCAATGATATGCTTCATGAGGAAGTGCATCAGCTGTATGATCAACTCCACCCCTTGGTACCCCCGGTTATGGAAGACCCTGAGGACGGAGTTGTGGAGGAACCAGAAGTGAACAAGGGCCAGGCGAGAACGAAGAAGTTGAACCTGTCGAAGATGTCTACGCTGAAGACGAGGACGAGGAGGAGGAGCCTGAGCTCATCCTCGAAGAAGACGACGACGAAGAAATGATCATCATCGACGACGACTAGACTCATAGTGTCTGTACCATCGGCTTACCTAAAACCTTAGTCTAGGTTTGGGGGCGTTAGTCTGTCTGTTGCCAAGTCTGGCATGTATTTTCTTTTCGCATCTTTTCCCTTTATCGGTCAGTTGTATCTGTCAGAGATCTTTATCAATCTATCAGCCTTTGTATCAGAAGAAGCTATCAGTTGTGTTGTTTGATTCTGGTGCATCGCATTCCTTCATCAGTCATACTTTTGTCATCAAGCATGAAATATCAATTGAGGATTTAAAAGAAAGTTTCTGCATATTTTCGCCTGGAGGGCGTATAAGTACTAAGGAAGTGGTTCGCAGTATACCAGTAAGGTTGGGGGAACATGTATTTCCCACCACCATGATAGTGCTTCATGATCAGGAGATAGATGTCATCCTAGGCATGAATTGGATGTGTCAGTATAAAGCCATGATCGACATCCTGAATAGAGTTGTGAGAGTGGATATTCCTAACAGTACCGCCAAACTCCTTCTCCAACTTCCAATGCCCAAAAAACCAGCAGCCACTCAAATAAATACCGCCTATGTTCTGGAAACCCGGGACATCCCGTGGTTCGTGAATTCCCTGATGTTTTTCCTGAGGATTTGCCTGGTCTGCCTCCTGACCGTGACATTGAGTTTGCCATAGAGCTAAAGCCCGGGACTGCTCCTATATCCCGCAGAGCTTATCGAATGCCTCCCAGAGTTGGCAGAACTAAAAATCCAATTACAAGATTTGTTGGACAAGGGTTTCATTCGCCCAAGCTCGTCTCCTTGGGGCTGTCCTGCAATCTTTGTAAAGAAGAAAGACAAGACTCTCAGAATGTGCATTGATTATCGCCCACTCAATGAGGTCACCATCAAAAACAAATATCCCTTGCCTCGTATTGATCTTCTCTTTGACCAGTTAGCTGGAGCCAAAGTATTCTCCAAGATCGATCTCAGATCTGGCTACCACCAAATAAAATTCGTCCTGAAGATATTCTAAAACAGCTTTCACCACCAGATACGGCCTATATGAGTACTTGGTCATGTCCTTCGGTTTGACCAATGCCCCTGCTCATTCATGTACCTCATGAACTCTGTGTTCATGCCAGAGCTTGATAAATTGTGGTCGTGTTCATTGACGACATCCTTGTCTACTCAAAAACCCCTGAAGATCATGCCGAACATCTTCGTATCGTTCTATCCCGTCTCAGAGAACATCAGCTGTATGCCAAGTTCAGTAAATGTGAGTTCTGGTTAGATCAGATACAGTTTCTTGGTCATGTCCTATCCGCTGAAGGTGTGTCAGTTGACCCTGGTAAAGTGGCAGACATTCTGGATTGGAAGCCACCTACCACTGTTCATCAAGTCCGCAGCTTTATGGGAATGGCAGGATATTATCGTCGATTCATTCCGGATTTCTCAAGAATCGCCAAGCCTATCACTGAGTTAGTAAAGAATTCTGTGAAGTTTGTCTAGTCACCAGCCTGTGAGCAAGCCTTTCAAACATTGAAGAAACTGTTAACTACATCACAGTTCAGCCACGCAGAACATCAGCGCCCGATGACTCGAGAAGCCTTTGATGTCTACTGTGATGCATCTGGTACTGGTTTGGGCTGTGTTTTGATGCAAGAAGGTCGAGTGATCGCATATGCCTCCCGACAGCTTAAGCGACATGAAGAGAATTACCCAACTCATGATCTCGAGTTAGCAGCAGTAGTGCATGCCTTGAAGATCTAGCGTCATTATTGTTGGGCAGTACCTGTAATGTGTACACTGATCACAAAAGCCTGAAGTATATCTTCACTCAAGAGGAACTGAACATGAGGCCAGAGAAGATGGCTTGAGTTAATTAAGGACTATGATCTTGAAGTGCATTACCATCCGGGTAAGGCGAATGTGGTCGCCGATGCACTCAGTCGCAAGTCTTATTGCAACTGTCTGATGATGAAACCCTATGATTCTTCCTTATGTTCGAGTGGAAAAGTTGAATATTAAAATGATTCCGCAAGGAACTATGAATAATATCAGAATAGAAACCCCTATCAGAGAGCAGATCATCGCTGCACAGAAAGATAACCCTGGAATCAAGCACATCATCGAAAAGGTCCAATCCGGAAAGGCTGATTGTTTCAGGATCGATGATGCAGGAGTAGTATGGTTTAAGAATCGGTTAGTAGTTCCTAAAGTGCCTGAGTTAAGAAAGTTAATCCTTGATGAAGCACACTTGACTAGATTCTCCATCCACCCCGGCAGCAACAAAATGTACCAGGATTTGAAGCAGCAATTCTGGTGGACAAAGATGAAGATTGAGATCGCCCGGTATGTCGCTCAGTGCGATACCTGCCAGAAAGTCAAAGCCGTGCACATGAAGCCCAGAGGAGAATTGCAACTTTACCTATACCTGCTTGGAAATGGGATGATATCAGTATGGACTTTACAACGGTCTACCCAAGACATCAAAGGTTTTGATTCCATATGGGTGATCGTGGATCGCCTCACTAAGCAAGCTCACTTCCTGCCAGTGAAGACCAGTTACACCGTCCCCACTTATGCCACTTTGTACAAGAACCACATAGTGAAACTCCATGGCATACCCAAGAGCATTATCTCTGATCGTGGTACCCAGTTTGTCGCAAAGTTTTGGAAAGCGTTCCATACCTCACTTGGAACCAAGCTCTTGCATAGTACGGCATATCATCCGCAAACAGATGGACAAAACGAGCGAGTCAACCAAGTGTTAGAGGATATGTTGAGAGCATGTGTGCTCACCTTCGCAGATACTTGGGATGACTGTTTGCCCTTGGCAGAGTTCTCATATAATAACAGTTACCAAGAGAGCATCAAAATGGCACCCTTTGAAGCACTGTACGGCCGCCGTTGTCGTACACCTCTCAATTGGTCTGAACCCGGAGAAAGGGAATTCTTTGGAGTTGACCTAGTAAAAGATATGGAAGAGAAAGTCAAGCATATACAAGAGAACATGAAGATTGCACAGTCTCGACAGAAAAGTTATGCTGACAAGAGACGTCGACCTCTGCAGTTCGAGATCGGGGATTATGTGTACCTGAAGGTCTCACCCACCAAAGGAGTCACTCGTTTTGGAGTCAAAGGAAGTTAGCACCCCGCTACATTGGTCCCTTTGAGGTTCTGGATCGTTGTGGCAAGGTCGCTTACAAGCTAAGTTTGCCCGATCATCTTTCAGCAGTTCATAATGTGTTTCATGTCTCCCAACTCAAGAAGTGTCTCCGAGTACCTGAACATGTGGTTGAGGTTGAAGGCGTTGAGCTAGAACCAGATCTGTCATACACTGAATATCCAGTTCGCGCGTTGGATCACAAGGATCGTGTTACCCGAAGAACCACCACAAGATGGTACAAGATCCAGTGGAACCAGCACTCTGAAGAAGCCACATGGGAATCCGAAGACTTCTTAGCAAAGAACTATCCCGACTTTCTCGAATCTCTGTAGATGTAAGGTTTTGCCTTTTCCTTCTTAAGACGTGGAATCTCGGGGCGAGATTTCTTTTAGGGGGGAAGGCTGTAACACCTCTGGTGTTTAACTGTAATTAACTTGACATGTCATCATCATTAGTCATTAATCATCCTTGCCTTGCATTTATGTTTGCCTAGTACTTGTGTAGCAATCTCTTTTCAAAACCCTAAAAGCCCTAACCTTCCTATAAGGGCAAAAATGGTAATTTCACCTCTGTGCCTAGCTTTGTGTAATTCTTGTTCAGTTGGATGTCTTGAAGTTTTTGTTGTGTTGGCCAAAGTTCAAAACCAAAATCAGATTTCAAATCCCTTTGCAAAACCCTGATTTCCAAACCCTGGATTTTATCCCTCTTTTGTAATTCAAAAATTATTCAAAATTTGAGATGGTCCAAAAAGCAAAGTTGTAGATCTGGCCAAGAGAAACAACTTTGGTATTTACAAATTTTCAAGTTTCTGTACAAAGTTTGAAGTAAATCCAAATTCATTCAAATTCCAGTTTTTGTCCCCTTTTCAGTTTTCCAAATTTATTTAAAACTATTGGGTTTCAGAAAAAGGGTATATTAGCAAAGTTGTAGGTTTTGATAAAAGGAACAACTTTCATATTTGCAGATTTCCAACTTTCAATGTAAAATCAAAAGTAATTTTGAATTTTTCAAATCCTAAAAGTGTCCCCTTTTCTGATTTCGAATTTAATTCAAAAACTGTTTGGAATTTGAAAATATTCTTTTTGACAAAGTTGTAGATCTTTTTTTTCTGAACAACTTTGGGTTTTGAGTTTTTGCTGCTCAGTTCAAGTTTTGGGAGTAATTTGCGAAATAAGAAAGTCAAACCCTAGGGCATAGCCCTGTTCATCTTCCTCACCGTAGAGGGGGGGGGCCCGGCCATGGCCGCGCGCCGGCGCTGCGCACGCCGCACGCCTGGCAGCTGCACGCGCACCCCCGACTTGTCCTGCGCCCGCGCCATCATGCCGCCCCCGCACGCGCGCAGTTGACCTCCGCCCCGTCCCCGACTGCTCCCAGTTCGCCGCCGCCGCGTGTCCAAACGCCGGCGAGCTTGCGCCCGGCCCTGGGCAACGCTCCTGCCCGCGCAGCGTGCAATCGAGTGCGCGTGTGCTTCGCCCGATCTTATCCGCGCGACACCCATCCGTCCCTGCCCGCGCCTATAAAAGCCACCACCGGCTGGCCGGAGAAGCCACCCACCTCCGCCAACGTGGCCAGCCCACTCCAGACCCTCCGCCGCTCAACACCACTAGCCCGAAAGCTCCGCCTTGAGCTCATGAAGCTTTCCCACCCCTCAATTTCATCTTCCCGTCTCCAATCGCCCGGCGTAACCCATCTTCCCCAACTCCGGCGAACGACCTCGCCTTGGTAAGAAGTGAAATTCGTCGCCGTGGGTTTTCCTTCCGCCCGTCTGATCCCTGCCCTCTCTTCCTCATCTTGGTGCGATCCTAACCGCTCCTCGACCACCTCTTTTGGTGGACAGAGCCGCCGCACGCCGTTCGCCGCCGAGAAAGCTCCGCCGAACCACCGCCCCGCCGAGCCCTGTCTCCGACCGTGGTAAGCACTCGAAGCCCCCTCGGTCTCTGTCTTTTAACAGCGCAAAGCTCGAGCCAGACCTCGGGCGCACGCGTTCACTGTTGGCTCGAGCCAGGCCTCGAGCACACGTTTCCGTCTCGCCCGAGCCCAGCCTCGAGCGGACACACCCTCACCGCTTCGCTCGAGCCAGGCCTCGAGCAGACTTGCGCACCCTCCGCTTCGTCGAGCTAGGCCTCGGGCGAAACGTTTGTTTCCGTCTCGCCCGAGCCTCCCGGCCAGGCCTCGGACGAAACCCTTGTTTCCGTCTCGCCCGAGCCTCCGAGCCAGGCCTCGGACGAAGCAGTCGCTTCCGCCTCGCCCGAGCCCGTTTCACCCGAACCCGCTTCGCTCGAGCCAGGCCTCGGCGAACGCATGTCTTCCGATTCGCCCGAGCCTCCCGTTTCGCCCGAGCCTCGCGAGGAAGGAGCACAACACTCTTTTCTTTTTCCTTTTTGAAAGAGTGTGAATAGTGTTCTGTTTTCTCTTTTTTGTGTGAATTAATCTGTTGTTCCTTAAATCCTGATAAAATTATGGTATGCTCCTTGCACTATGTAGTATTTTATAAAAATATGAAACTTGACTTTTCTGCAAGAATTTAAAAATGTAAAATCCCTCTTTTAATTAATAAATAGATGGTTTTGGATTTTTAGAAAATTATTTATAACTCCAAAAATCATGAGATAAATTTTTGTGAGCTTCCTATGCCATGTTTAGTCTCTGGTGAAATTTTGAAGTCTTTTGGAACAAGTTGATTTTCGAGCATTTATCTTTAATTGTTAAATAGTGCCTTTTGTTAATTAATGTCTGGAATTATTTGAGCACCTTAATGACCTCCAAAAATTATAAATTTGTTTTGCCATCTATCTACACCATAATGAACTTATGTGATTAATTTGGTAATTTTTGGAACAACTTCATAAAATGACCTTTTTTAAATAATTAAGGAAAATAGAGAAAGTGATTAGGGTTCATGTTGTATGTCCTGTTTTGCATTGTTCATGCTAGCGTACTCATGTGCATGCATCATTGCATTCGTATAGTCACCGAAGAAGGAGTCAAGATCGAGGCAGCCGCCGACGAACCTGTCCCTGAGGCTACCCCGAGCTTCGACCTCTGCACCTCCAACCCTGAGCCAGCTGTCTTTGCTCTTCAAGGCAAGCCCCGGTGCATTTAACCCTTTCTTGAATTTATAAAATGTTTTCCTTAAATGTTTTTGAGTTAAATTATTGCATTAGGTTTATAGGAGTTGTGTGTTATCCTAATTGATGCACTATCCACCTTGACCACTGATACACCTGATACCTGCTGTTCAAAAGTATTTGAAAAAAATGCTTAGCAATGCTTATTGAATTAGACTTTGCAATAAAATGCCAATGTTAAAAGTGTGATCACTTAAGGAATGTTTATGGGATTTGGTCTTACTCCCCGGCTGTTGGCTAGGTATCTGATCCGTACCTAGTCAATAGCGAGGAGAGGTTGTCCGAGCGTACGGTGCCGTCATGTTGTAGTCCGGGACTCAACAGTTGACACCGACCGGGACAGGGTTGAAAAACTGACAGGACTATTACGCTTGGGTGAGATATGACCAAGGTATAGTTCTGGCTGGAAAATTAGGGACCATCCGTATGGGGGCCTGCTGGTCAAGACTTGTAACTATTCACATACTTCGGAAAGCTCTAGCTCCGAGAAATCCTTGATTGGGACCGACAACCGCGCACTGGGAGTGGAGAGATGGCGGAAGTAGCATGTACCCACGTGGTCGTCGTACCTGGAAAGGAGTGGTGTACTGTACTTCCGGGTGGCGTAGGACCGGGTCCAATCTTGGAGGAATCGTGGTAGACGAGTTGGCATATGCAAGCTTGGGTGCTACATATGCAGTGTGGATAGGGATCCTCAGCTGAGTATTATTTATCCGGATTAACGTTGCTCCTCGGTTATGGAGACTTGGTCCACTGACTGTCAACGGAGAGTGGTTCTCAACTAGGAATGTTTTGAAATGTAAAATGAATCATGAATGATGAAAAATTGAGGAATACTGAATCTTTCAAAATAAAATAAGGTTTACAAAAATGTTTTTCTGCAAAATACTTGATCTTGCTTAAGCCTTACCTTGACTACCCTAAGCCTCTCATTCCTGAGTCTTCTCCCTTTCCTTTAGTCGGGTAAGTCTTGTTGAGTACCCCAGTACTCAGGGTTTGTTACCCATGCTGCAGGTATGACAGAGTCCCCGATGTGTCTTGCACCCTGCTGCGTGACCATCGTCCAGGAAGAGGCCGATGAGGCCCAAGAATAGTTGTACACCCCGGGCTGGGTGATTATAAGTATCTTTGCTGTTCTCCACTATGTTGCCTATGTTTATTTCTATTATCAGAACTTGGTTTGTAATAACTGCACCTTAATTTCTATTTGGAACCCTGTTTTGTAAAACTAATGTTATTTAAGTCTTCCGCTCATTATTCCGATGTTATTTGTAAAAGTATGCAATGTTGTAACCGAATTGTGAGATGATCCTGCGGACATTGGGCACTGATGTAGCCCGGTGGCGAACAGGTCTTAATCACATGGAACATGGGTTCGACTGTCAGAGGTTGACAGGGACACGTGGGCCATGGGATTAGGGTCGTTCCGTCACAGAAGGTCCAGGAGGTCAAGACCTTACTCTGCACGGCTTCTGAGGACCGTGGTTGAGTGTGTTGGCACCCTCGTCTGAATTTTTGTGTCAACAAATACTAAAGAAAGTACGAACAGAACTGTGCTTTACAACAGGAGAGAAAAAACATTCATATAGTCAACACCCGGAATTTGACTGTAGCCTTTTGCTACTAACCTTGCCTTAAACTTTGGAGGCTCGCTTGGAGATAAACCCGCCTTTCTCTTGAAGATCCATTTGCAGCGGACGGTCTTCTTACTCTTAGGCAGGGGCACAACCTCCCATGTGCAATTCTTGTCGAGAGACTGCATCTCCTCATGCATGGCTAAGATCCACTTCTCCGATCATCACAATCAATAGCTTCAGTACAAGTAGCAGGCTCATAAACATTCTCCACCTGTTCAGCACAACTCAAAGCATAAGAAGTAAAATTACATTCTTCAATAAGACGGACTGGCGGTCCACAACCCCTCTTTGATCTGCGAGGAGCAATAGGCAAATCCTCCACTGACTGCAAAATAGGAGTTGAGTGCTGAAGATCATCATGAGCATCATTATCAACAACTTCATCTGAATGATCAACCAGCTCCACCTGCTCGCCTGCCTCATCATCCACATGCTCCACCTGCACACTGATATATTGCATCTCCTTTTCAGAACTCTCTGGAACATGATCTGAGGACAAACTGTCATTAAACATCACAGATTCATTGAAAACAACACTTCTACTCATCAAAGTCTTTCCTGTTTCGGGTTTCCACAATTTATATCCTTTGACTCCTGAACTATAACCAAGAAACAGACATTTAATAGCTCTAGGCTCTAACTGTCCATTATCAACATGAGCATAAGCAGTGCAGCCAAAAACTTTCAATTGTGAATAATCAGCAGGTGTACCTGACCATAATGGGAGTTTTCTTATTAAGTGGAATAGAAGGCGACATGTTTATCAAGTAACATGCAGTATTAGTAGCTTCAGCCCAAAAATGCTTGCTCATCCTAGCATTGGACAACATGCAACGAGCCTTTGATATGATGGTCCTATTCATACGCTCAGCCACACCATTTTGCTGCGGAGTGTGAGGTATGTTGTGGTGCCTAAGAATGCCTTCTTGCCTGCAATAATCATTAAAAGCATCCGAACAAAACTCTCCACCATTATCAGTACGAAGCAATTTTACTTTCTTTTCAGTTTGCCTTTCTATCGTCACTTTCCAATTCTTAAAAGCATCAAAGGTGTCATCTTTATTTTTCAGAAAATATGGCCAAACTTTTCTAGAGTATCAATAATTGTGAGCATGTAACGAGCACCACCAAGAGAAGGCTCACCGGAGGGACTCCATAAATCAGCATGTACATAATCGAGAGTACCTTTGGTGGTATGAACTGAGGAGTTGAATTTTACCTTTTATGCTTCCCAAAAATACAATACTCACAAAACTTCATGTTACTCGAAGTGCAGCCATCAAGCAGGTTTTCTTCTCATCAATTCTGCCATGCCAAGTTTGCTCATATGTCCCAAAAGAATATGCTAGAGGTTAGTCTTACTAAGTTCATCATGAGTAAGCAGCAGCGGAAATAGAACTATGTAATGTACTTCCTCTAAGAACATATAACTTTGCAGAATTCATATCACCTTTCAAATGAATGAGATAACCTTTTGATACCTTTAGAACTCCACCTGAACCGGAGTAATGGAATCCTACTGCATCAAGTGTGCTGAGTGAGATGAGATTTCTGGACATCCCTGGTATATACCTCACATTCTTCAGCGTGTGTGTCATGCCATCATGTGTCTTGATCTTAACAGAGCAGATGCCCACAATGTCACATGGGTTATCATCTCCCATACGCACAACATCTCCTTTCTGCACAGGCTTGTTAGTACATATATGAAATGAACAAGCTGAATCCAGAAACACAACCAGCAAAAACTACCAGACAATCTCGAGAATTAGAATTATCAGCACCCGTAACAACAGAAGCCTTACCAACAGGATTGTTTTTGCTCTACTCATTTTTCTTGAGCTTTATGCAATCCTCAATAAAATGGGTGTTTTTCTTGCAATACTTACAGAACTTTTTAGACGGTTTGGACTTTGAATGGCTCTTGTCATGATTATTGCCATCATTGGAGGATCTATGTTCATATCTGTCTCTCACATGTAATGCTTCGCCCTTAGAGGACGACGACCTGTTAGTCTGCACCATACCTCTCATCTTCTCCCTGGATTGGAGCGCCTCATAAACTTTTGCAACGGTTAGTTTATCACAACTCAAAAGTATGGTGTCACGGAAATTAGCATACGAATTTGGTAGTGAACATAACAGTAAAAGGCGTAAGTCCTCATCATCATACGTCACCTCCATCGATACTAGGCTGGCAACAATCTCCTTGAACACGGATATGTGACTCATCATCGCATCACCCTCCTTCATCTTGAGAGTGAACAGCTTCATCTTCATATGCATCTTACTGGTAAGATCCTTGGACATACAGATCGATTCCAGTTTCGACCAGAGTTCTGCAGCAGTCTTTTCCTGCAACACCTCTTGCAAAATATCATTATGCAGATGAAGTTGAATTAGATACAGAGCCTTACAATCTCTTCGAATTTCCTCAGGAGTCCACCCTGCCTTGGACTTCTTCCCGAAACCTTCCAGCGCCTCTTCATAATCATCTTTCTACGCCAGAAGAGCCCGCATTTGACCTGCCATAGCGAGAACCTCGTCTTGTAATCCAACAGCGGTAGATCAACCTTCATCAACGACGCCATGGAACCCTAATCTGCAACCAGAGCTCTGGTACCACTTGTTATGAAAATACGGTGGGAAACGACGATGCAAACAAGATAAATCACAGCGAGACACAAGATTTAACGTGGAAAACCCTCCCAATGCGGAAGGTAAAAACCATGGGCGCCAGCCAGCAAACACTCATCACTATTATCAAGAGTTGGGTTACAACGTCGTATGGCGGCTTACAAGATCGTGATCAAGGTGAAACCCTAACAATGGGTATATGTACCGTTTCGCTCCGGCCCGGCCCAAGCCTCCGGCGACGGGTCTCCACTTTACTCCGTCAGAAGTCGGCCAATATAATGTGCAACTGAATTTGGAACATATATAACACCTGAGACTAACTGCGATGAAGGTTTCTCCGTTTCGCGACGATGAAGGTTGCTGAATCTGACCGCGACGAAGGTTTCTCCGTCCACCGACGATGAAGGTTGCTCAATCTAGCCGCGATAAGGGTAGTCCAGTCTAGCTACTGTAGGGTGACGAGTGTAGCTTTTTTTTATCCACGACGAAGGTTGCTAAGACTGTCTCTTTTTTTATCCCCACGGATGGCACCAGTTGTTGAGATAAAGTCCTTCACTCCAATACTCACCAAAGATGAAGGACGAGTTAGAATACTTGTGTCACACATGAGTAAAAACAAGATTGGTCCAGTCTCGGAGCCCCATAGTGGGAGAGCCCCTTAGGTTCTATTTATAAGTACGGTAGGAGGAAGCATCTTTCTCCGCACCCCTCATAATTCATCCCTACAATTATTAGGCACACGGCCTTTTTACAGGGAGGGTAGCAGGCTTCGCTGCCTCTACCACAACAAACATCATTCAATAGTATCCTGCTGGCGGTACGACAGTATGAAATAGAAGGGCCAATGAGACGAACATTTCAATTTATGAATCAAAAACTTCTTTTTACACAATTTATTTAGTACTACTTGTGCTTCAATCACAATATGGAAGCATGTAGCGGTGCCTTGTAGCCTCGAAGGCACAGTACCACAATGACCAGCCACCAGCCTGCAGCCTTGTTATTTTTCCTTCACAGGACACAGTGACACATAAACGAAAGCATTATACAAGAATGTCTCCTTTTTGTTAGAATTTATATGGGCTTGGCCCAATAACAAATTCTGAAATTCATAATAAATCTCAAAGGCCCATTCATATGTGAGCAAAGAGGGAAGTGGAACTCTTTAGTCCCACCTTGCTAGTGGAAGGGGAGGAGAACTTGCTTAAATATGGAAGTTCTCTCCACTTCCTCAAGTCTAGTGTGAGAAGGAGAAAGAGAAGTCCACACGCGCGCGCGCGCTCGCTCGCCGCGCCGCGCCGGGCCGGGCGGGCCGGGCCGGGCCGGGCGGGGCGAGGCGAGGCGACTTGCGCGGGTGCGCGGCACCTGCGTTAATGGTCCGCCGAAATCCGGCTCCTCGCCTTGCGGGGAGCGCGGTCTCCTTTTGCAGTTTAGTTTTGGTTTCTTGGCCTTCAAGTTGCAGAGTCCTAAACGGTTACGACTCAAGAGTCCTAAACCGATTTAGATCGTGATCGCGACACGAGGTCGGTTCAACAGGGCTATATAAGCAACCTATCGGCCACGCCAAAACGTATCTCAACACCTCTCGAGTTAGGGTTTGCCTCATATCGCTTTTGCGCTGCCGTCTAGTCGTCTCCAGTCCGTTCGCTTGCGTGCACCAGCGACCGGGCGAGCAGGTCTCCGGAACCCTCGTCTTTGCGATCCTGCACCGGGAGAAGGCAAATAAGGTTTTTGGGAAGCGCTCGTCGCGCGACTGCTCTCGTCTACAACAACGGGTCGTCTACCGTCCAAGTCAGGCGGCGCTACGTCCAGGCGTATTCGTCGTCAACTGCTCCGAGCTATTCCTCCAGCACTCATCGACGATCAGCCAGCACCGACTCCGCCACCGTTTTCTCCAGCTAACGAAAGGTACGCCGTTCGTGATCTAATGTCTATGTTTATATTAGATCTTATGTCTTTGATCTTGCCTTTTAATCTATCTGGTGTACGAGCTATGCTTACACCGATTGTCATGTTTGAGATTATGTATGCATGTTTTGTTATGCTAGTAAACAATACAATATGAGATATCTAGATCATCAATTTATCATGATTTATATTCTGGTTTTAATCTGGAAATTGCCTATTCCTTTAACAATCCAAAAACCTTATTATAGGTTTCCAGAATTAACTATGGCTAGTTTTGTTGATGCGCTGAAACCAGAAAAATTTTCTGGAGAGCACTTTAAGAGATGGCAAGTTAAGGTCACCAATTGGTTGACGGCCATGAAAGTGTTCTGGGTGAGTGCTGGTATGCGGAGGGAAATATCTCTGAAGAGGATCAGAGAGCTTTCCAGGATGCCAACCAAATCTTTGTGGGAGTTGTGCAGAATGTCCTTGCTGATCATATCTTTGATACAATTCTGCACATTAAAGACGCAAAGACTTTGTGGATTATCTGGCAGCTACCTTTGGTGCTTCAGATGCTGGCAAAGAGTTGTACATCATGGAGACTTTTCATGACTACAAGATTGTTGCGAACAAATCTATAGTCGAACAAGCTCATGAGATACATCGTCTGGCAAAAGAGCTTGAACTCCTTAACTGTGTTATACCCGATGAGTTTGTGGCTGGATGCATTATTGCAAAGCTACCTTCCTCGTGGAGGAATTTCGCCACAAGCCTTAAACACAAGAGACAGAAAATATCAGTTGAAAACCTGATAGCATCTCTTGATGTTGAAGAGAAGGCTCGGGCTAAAGATAACACTGAGAAGGGGAACGAGGAAAGAGCTAGCGCCCACTTCGTCCAGAAAAACCATGGCAAGTACAAAGGAAAGCCTAAGTCTTTCAATGCCAAAACTACTACTACATTTAAGAAGAAGAAGAAGAACAAAGCAGAGTTGCCATGCTTCACTTGTGGAGAGCTTGGGCATTTTTCCAAAGAGTGTCCGGAGCGAGCGGACCGCAAAGGGAAAAAGAAGAATGTCAACCTTGTGACTACTAGCGATGCTGATGACGGGTATGGTAATTTTCCTACTGTACTATCAGTATTTCAATCATCAAATTGGTGGGTTGATACAGGTGCTAATATTCACGTGTGTGCTGATATCTCTCTGTTTTCTTCTTATCAGGGGCCAAGGTTCCTCCGTCCTAATGGGAATGGATCACATGCTTCTGTTCGTGGTGTTGGCACGGTAGATCTGAAGTTTACTTCGGGGAAGATCGTGCAACTGAAGAACGTGCAGCATGTCCCTACTATACGCAAGAACCTTGTTAGCGTATCTCTTCTTTTGAGAGATGGTTTTAAAGTAGTTTTAGAGTCTAATAAAGTAGTTATGTCTAAGCATGGACAATTTATTGGTAAAGGCTATGATTGCGGAGGCTTGTTCCGCCTATCTTTGGCAGATTTTTGTAATAAGTCAGTAAATCATATTGTGGCACAATTAATGATAGTTCTAATGTTTGGCATTCTCGTTTATGTCACGTGAACTTTGGTTTAATGTCACGTTTGTCTAGCCTGAGTTTAATTCCAGATTTCACTATTGCCAAAGGTTCTAAGTGCCATAGTTGTGTGCAATCAAAGCAACCTCGAAAGTCTCACAAGGCAGCGGAGGAGAGAAACTTGGCACCTCTAGAACTCATACATTCTGATCTTTGTGAGATGAATGGTGTGTTGACTAAAGGTGGAAAGAGATATTTCATGACTTTAATTGATGATGCAACTAGATATTGTTATGTTTACTTGCTTAAAACTAAAGATGAAACGCTAGACTACTTTAAAATCTATAAGGCTGAAGTTGAGAATCAACTAGAGAGAAAGATTAAACATCTAAGGTCAGATCGTGGTGGTGAGTATTTTCCTATGCTTTTTGATGATTTCTGTACGGAACATGGTATTATTCATGAGAGGACAGCTCCCTATTCTCCTGAATCAAATGGGATTGCCGAGAGGAAAAACCGCACGTTGACTGACTTGGTGAACGCCATGTTAGATACTGCTGGTCTTTCTAAGGCATGGTGGGGGGAAGCTTTATTGACTGCGAGTCATGTCCTGAATAGAGTTCCAAACAGAAATAAAGAGACAACTCCATACGAGTATTGGGTTGGAAGGAAACCATCACTTACATACTTACGCACGTGGGGATGTTTGGCGAAAGTCAATGTTCCAATTTCTAAGAAGCGTAAGCTTGGACCAAAGACTGTGGATTGCATCTTTCTAGGATATGCACATCATAGCATAGCCTATAGATTTTTAGTAGTAAAATCTGAAGTACCTGATATGCATGTGGATACGATCTTTGAATCTCGTGATGCTACATTCTTTGAGAACATTTTTCCTATGAAAGATATGCGTAGCAATGCTAAGTTTTCTTCTGAATTAACTCCTGATTTTACTACACCTATTGAGTCTCCGCTTAAGTCATTTGAACAACCACTTAATGAAGTTCCTGAGGAGGATGACAATGAAATTCTTGTGAGGAACAAGAGACGAAGGATTGCAAAATCCTTTGGTGATGATTTCATTGTGTACCTTGTGGATGATACTCCTACTTCTATTACGGAAGCATTTGCATCTCCAGATGCAGATGATTGGAAAGAAGCTGTTCGTAGTGAGATGGACTCGATTCTTTCTAATGGTACCTGGGAGTTATCTGAGTTGCCTTTGGTTGCAAACCTGTGGGTTGTAAGTGGGTGTTCAAGAAGAAGCTTAGACCTGATGGTACTATTGACAAGTACAAGGCTCGGCTTGTGGCTAAAGGTTATACCCAAAAAGAAGGCGAGGATTTCTTTGATACTTATTCACCTGTTGCTAGATTAACCACTATTCGAGTATTACTTTCCCTGGCTGCCTCATATGGTTTTCTCATTCATCAAATGGATGTGAAGACAGCTTTTCTTAATGGAGAGTTGGATGAGGAGATCTATATGGATCAGCCTGATGGGTTTGTAGTAAAAGGTGAAGAGCAAAAAGTGTGTAAGTTATTGAAATCTTTGTATGGCTTGAAACAAGCACCTAAACAATGGCATGAGAAGTTTGACACTACTTTAATTAGTGCAGGCTTTGCTGTTAATGAAGCTGATAGGTGTGTGTATTATCGACATGGTAGGGGTCAATCTGTTATATTATGTTTATATGTTGATGATATTCTTATTTTTGGAACAAATATTGATGTTATTAATGAAGTCAAGTCTTTCCTATCAAAGAGCTTTGATATGAAAGATCTGGGTGAAGCTAATGTTATTTTGAACATTAAGCTGATTAAGGATGAGAGTGGGATTACTTTATTGCAATCTCACTATGTTGAGAAGGTTTTGAGTCGCTTTGGCTTTATGGATAGTAGACCTTCTCCAACACCTTATGATCCCAGTGTGACTTTGAGAAAGAACAGAAAGATTGCTAGAGACCAACTGAGATACTCTCAGATTATTGGTTCACTCATGTATCTAGCGAGCGCAACTAGACCAGATCTCATTTGCTGTGAGCAAGTTGAGTAGGTACATGTCCAACCCGGGTGATAATCATTGGCATGCACTTGAAAGAGTTTTGCGTTATCTCAAAGGTACAATGAGTTTTGGAATTCACTATTCTGGGCACCCAGCTGTGCTAGAGGGATATAGTGATGCAAACTGGATTTCTGATATTGATCAGATCTATGCCACTAGTGGGTATATTTTTACCCTTGGAGGTGGTGCGGTGTCATGGAGGTCTTGTAAACAGACTATATTGACTAAATCAACCATGGAAGCAGAACTTGCTGCTTTAGATACAGCTTCTGCAGAGGCAGAGTGGCTGCGTGAGCTCTTGTCTGACTTACCGGTGGTTGAAAAACCAATACCGGCTATCCTGAACTGTGATAATCAAACAGTGATCACGAAAGTGAACAGTGCTAGGGATAATGCGAAGTCAACAAGACACGTTAAAAGACGTTTGAAGTCTGTCAGGAAGTTGAGAAACTCCGGAGTAATAGCTGTGACTTATGTACAAACAGACAAAAACCTGGCAGATCCCTTTACTAAAGGGTTATCACGGAATGTGATAGAAATCGCATCAAGGGAGATGGGTATGAGACCCATATGTTAAAGAATAGGCAATTTCCAGATTAAAACCAGAATATAAATCATGATAAATTGATCTAGATATCTCATATTGTATTGTTTACTAGCATAACAAAACATGCATAACATAATCTCAAACATGACAATCGGTGTAAGCATAGCTCGTACACCAGATAGATTAAAAGGCAAGATCAAAGACATAAGATCTAATATAAACATAGACATTAGATCACGAACGGCGTACCTTTCGTTAGCTGGAGAAAAACGGTGGCGGAGTCGGTGCTGTGCTGGCTGATCGTCGATGAGTGCTGGAGGAATAGCTCGGAGCAGTTGACGACGAATACGCCTGGACGTAGCGCCGCCTGACTTGGACGGTAGACGACCCGTTGTTGTAGACGAGAGCAGTCGCGCGACGAGCGCTTCCCAAAAACCTTATTTGCCTTCTCCCGGTGCAGGATCGCAAAGACGAGGGTTCCGGAGACCTGCTCGCCCGGTCGCTGGTGCACGCAAGCGAACGGACTGGAGACGACTAGACGGCAGCGCAAAAGCGATATGAGGCAAACCCTAACTTGAGAGGTGTTGAGATACGTTTTGGCGTGGCCGATAGGTGCTTATATAGCCCTGTTGAACCGACCTCGTGTCGCGATCACGATCTAAATCGGTTTAGGACTCTTGAGTCGTAACCGTTTAGGACTCTGCAACTTGAAGGCCAAGAAACCAAAAACTAAAACTGCAAAAGGAGACCGCGCTCCCGCAAGGCGAGGAGCCGGATTTCGGCGGACCATTCACGCAGGTGCCGCGCACCCGCGCAAGTCGCCTCGCCTCGCCCCGCCCCGCCCGGCCCGGCCCGGCGCGGCGCGGCGAGCGAGCGGCGCGCGCGTGTGGACTTCTCTTTCTCCTTCTCACACTAGACTTGAGGAAGTGGAGAGAACTTCCATATTTAAGCAAGTTCTCCTCCCCTTCCACTAGCAAGGTGGGACTAAAGAGTTCCACTTCCCCTCTTTGCTCACATATGAATGGGCCTTTGGGATTTATTATGAATTTCAGAATTTGTTATTGGGCCAAGCCCATATAAATTCTAACAATCCCGCACCAGATCTCAAATGCCCATTTAGAGATTGCCTGTTCCCGCTACTGTTTTATACTAGTGTTTAGCAGAGACTGTTAAGTTGAACTTCTGCCTATAACCTCAAGTTACACTTATTCACAACTTGAACAATGGACTAAGCCTTGAATTGCAAGTTTTGCGTGAAGCAAGTTTTACTCAAGGTTAAGCTAGTACCTGGCTGCCAATAGCCTTTCTCCGTGGGTGGAGCATATACGTCATACTCCATGGTCTCTTCATGAGCTTACTAGAGATCACCCTAATCTCATAGACTGCGACGTTTAACAGTCATGGCTCATATAGGTATGTTCTTTCAAGAATACTCTGTAGGACAGCATCTTTGCTTTTAAAAGCCAATAGAACATATTAAGGTCTTTGCCAACCTTCCATACAGTGCCTCATAGCAATGAGAGTATTGCATCTTCACAAAGAGAGGGTCTAGAAATTACTCTCCTCAGTTTACCAATAGCTTGTTCTTCCCAGATCCTTAGTCACGGGATCTCCGATCAAAAAGGTTGGGTTACTACTACTGTAAACTCATATGGGTCTCATACCCATCTCCCTTGATGCGATTTCTATCACATTCCGTGATAACCCTTAGTAAAGGGATCTGCCAGGTTTTTGTCTGTTTGTACATAAGTCACAGCTATTACTCCGGAGTTTCTCAACTTCCTGACAGACTTCAAACGTCTTTTAACGTGTCTTGTTGACTTCGCATTATCCCTAGCACTGTTCACTTTCGTGATCACTGTTTGATTATCACAGTTCATAAGGATAGCCGGTATTGTTTTTTCAACCACCGGTAAGTCAGACAAGAGCTCACGCAGCCACTCTGCCTCTGCAGAAGCTGTATCTAAAGCAGCAAGTTCTGCTTCCATGGTTGATTTAGTCAATATAGTCTGTTTACAAGACCTCCATGACACCGCACCACCTCCAAGGGTAAAAACATACCCACTAGTGGCGTAGATCTGATCAATATCAGAAATCCAGTTTGCATCACTATATCCCTCTAGCACAGCTGGGTGCCCAGAATAGTGAATTCCAAAACTCATTGTACCTTTGAGATAACGCAAAACTCTTTCAAGTGCATGCCAATGATTATCACCCGGGTTGGACATGTACCTACTCAACTTGCTCACAGCAAATGAGATATCTGGTCTAGTTGCGCTCGCTAGATACATGAGTGAACCAATAATCTGAGAGTATCTCAGTTGGTCTCTAGCAATCTTTCTGTTCTTTCTCAAAGTCACACTGGGATCATAAGGTGTTGGAGAAGGTCTACTATCCATAAAGCCAAAGCGACTCAAAACCTTCTCAACATAGTGAGATTGCAATAAAGTAATCCCACTCTCATCCTTAATCAGCTTAATGTTCAAAATAACATTAGCTTCACCCAGATCTTTCATATCAAAGCTCTTTGATAGGAAAGACTTGACTTCATTAATAACATCAATATTTGTTCCAAAAATAAGAATATCATCAACATATAAACATAATATAACAGATTGACCCCTACCATGTCGATAATACACACACCTATCAGCTTCATTAACAGCAAAGCCTGCACTAATTAAAGTAGTGTCAAACTTCTCATGCCATTGTTTAGGTGCTTGTTTCAAGCCATACAAAGATTTCAATAACTTACACACTTTTTGCTCTTCACCTTTTACTACAAACCCATCAGGCTGATCCATATAGATCTCCTCATCCAACTCTCCATTAAGAAAAGCTGTCTTCACATCCATTTGATGAATGAGAAAACCATATGAGGCAGCCAGGGAAAGTAATACTCGAATAGTGGTTAATCTAGCAACAGGTGAATAAGTATCAAAGAAATCCTCGCCTTCTTTTTGGGTATAACCTTTAGCCACAAGCCGAGCCTTGTACTTGTCAATAGTACCATCAGGTCTAAGCTTCTTCTTGAACACCCACTTACAACCCACAGGTTTGCAACCAAAAGGCAACTCAGATAACTCCCAGGTACCATTAGAAAGAATCGAGTCCATCTCACTACGAACAGCTTCTTTCCAATCATCTGCATCTGGAGATGCAAATGCTTCCGTAATAGAAGTAGGAGTATCATCCACAAGGTACACAATGAAATCATCACCAAAGGATTTTGCAATCCTTCGTCTCTTGTTCCTCACAAGAATTTCATTGTCATCCTCCTCAGGAACTTCATTAAGTGGTTGTTCAAATGACTTAAGCGGAGACTCAATAGGTGTAGTAAAATCAGGAGTTAATTCAGAAGAAAACTTAGCATTGCTACGCATATCTTTCATAGGAAAAATGTTCTCAAAGAATGTAGCATCACGAGATTCAAAGATCGTATCCACATGCATATCAGGTACTTCAGATTTTACTACTAAAAATCTATAGGCTATGCTATGATGTGCATATCCTAGAAAGATGCAATCCACAGTCTTTGGTCCAAGCTTACGCTTCTTAGAAATTGGAACATTGACTTTCGCCAAACATCCCCACGTGCGTAAGTATGTAAGTGATGGTTTCCTTCCAACCCAATACTCGTATGGAGTTGTCTCTTTATTTCTGTTTGGAACTCTATTCAGGACATGACTCGCAGTCAATAAAGCTTCCCCCCACCATGCCTTAGAAAGACCAGCAGTATCTAACATGGCGTTCACCAAGTCAGTCAACGTGCGGTTTTTCCTCTCAGCAATCCCATTTGATTCAGGAGAATAGGGAGCTGTCCTCTCATGAATAATACCATGTCCCGTACAAATCAAAATATAATATCACAAATGTTCAGTAAGTTATCATAGTTCTCTAACTAGCACGATTAGATTAACTCTTTTCTTAGATTTTCTAGTAACAGTACTTATAGATTTTAAAGTTCTAGCGTTTCATCTTTAGTTTAAGCAAGTAAACATAACAATATCTAGTGCATCATCAATTAAAGTCATGAAATATCTCTTTCCACCTTTAGTCAACACACCATTCATCTCACAAAGATCAGAATGTATGAGTTCTAGAGGTGCCAAGTTTCTCTCCTCCGCTGCCTTGTGAGGCTTTCGAGGTTGCTTTGATTGCACAAACTATGGCACTTAGAACCTTTGGCAATAGTGAAATCTGGAATTAAACTCAGGCTAGACAAACATGACATTAAACCAAAGTTCACGTGACATAAACGAGAATGCCAAACATTAGAACTATCATTAATTGTGCCACAAATATGATTTACTAACTTATTACAAAAATCTGCCAAAGATAGGCGGAACAAGCCTCCGCAATCATAGCCTTTACCAATAAATTGTCCATGCTTAGACATAACTACTTTATTAGACTCTAAAACTACTTAAAACCATCTCTCAAAAGAAGAGATACGCTAACAAGGTTCTTGCGTATAGTAGGGACATGCTGCACGTTCTTCAGTTGCACGATCTTCCCCGAAGTAAACTTCAGATCTACCGTGCCAACACCACGAACAGAAGCATGTGATCCATTCCCCATTAGGACGGAGGAACCTTGGAGCCCCTGATAAGAAGAAAACAGAGAGATATCAGCACACACGTGAATATTAGCACCTGTATCAACCCACCAATTTGGTGATTGAAATACTGATAGTACAGTAGGAAAATTACCATACCCGTCATCAGCATCGCTAGTAGTCACAAGGTTGACATTCTTCTTTTTCCCTTTGCGGTCCGCTCGCTCCGGACACTCTTTGGAAAAATGCCAAGCTCTCCACAAGTGAAGCATGGCAACTCTGCTTTGTTCTTCTTCTTCTTCTTAAATGTAGTAGTAGTTTTGGCATTGAAAGACTTAGGCTTTCCTTTGTACTTGCCAAGGTTTTTCTGGACGAAGTGGGCGCTAGCTCTTTCCTCGTTCCCCTTCTCAGTGTTAGTTATCAGAGCGAGCCTTCTCTTCAACATCAAGAGATGCTATCAGGTTTTCAACTGATATTTTCTTGTCTCTTGTGTTTAAGGCTTGTGGCGAAATTCCTCCACGAGGAGCAGGTAGCAATTATGCATCCAGCATCAAACACATCAGGTATAACACAGTTAAGGAGTTCAAGTTCTTTTGCCAGACGATGTATCTCATGAGCTTGTTCGACTATAGATTTGTTCGCAACAATCTTGTAGTCATGAAAAGTCTCCATGATGTACAACTCTTTGCCAGCATCTGAAGCACCAAAGGTAGCTGCCAGATAATCCCACAAAGTCTTTGCGTCTTTAATGTGCAGAATTGTATCAAAGATATGATCAGCAAGGACATTCTGCACAACTCCCACAAAGATTTGGTTGGCATCCTGGAAAGCTCTCTGATCCTCTTCAGAGATATTTTCCTCCGGCATACCAGCACTCACCCAGAACACTTTCATGGCCGTCAACCAATTGGTGACCTTAACTTGCCATCTCTTAAAGTGCTCTCCAGAAAATTTTTCTGGTCAGCGCACAAAAAAAAAAGCCATAGTTAATCTGGAAACCTATAATAAGGGTTTTGGATTGTTAAAAGAATAGGCAATTTCCAGATTAAAACCAGAATATAAATCATGATAAATTGATGATCTAGATATCTCATATTGTATTGTTTACTAGCATAACAAAACATGCATAACATAATCTCAAACATGACAATCGGTGTAAGCATAGCTCGTACACCAGATAGATTAAAAGGCAAGATCAAAGACATAAGATCTAATATAAACATAGACATTAGATCACGAACGGCGTACCTTTCGTTAGCTGGAGAAAACGGTGGCGGAGTCGGTGCTGGCTGATCGTCGATGAGTGCTGGAGGAATAGCTCGGAGCAGTTGACGACGAATACGCCTGGACGTAGCGCCGCCTGACTTGGACGGTAGACGACCCGTTGTTGTAGACGAGAGCAGTCGCGCGACGAGCGCTTCCCAAAAACCTCATTTGCCTTCTCCCGGTGCAGGATCGCAAAGACGAGGGTTCCGGAGACCTGCTCGCCCGGTCGCTGGTGCACGCAAGCGAACGGACTGGAGACGACTAGACGGCAGCGCAAAAGCGATATGAGGCAAACCCTAACTTGAGAGGTGTTGAGATACGTTTTGGCGTGGCCGATAGGTTGCTTATATAGCCCTGTTGAACCGACCTCGTGTCGCGATCACGATCTAAATCGGTTTAGGACTCTTGAGTCGTAACCGTTTAGGACTCTGCAACTTGAAGACCAAGAAACCAAAAACTAAAACTGCAAAAGGAGACCGCGCTGCCCGCAGAGGCGAGGAGGCGGATTTCGGCGTCACGTGCAGTGGGCCCCGCTACCGCGCAAGGCCTCGCCCCGCCCCGCCCCGCCCCGCCCGGCCCGGCGCGGCGCGGCGAGCGAGCGCGCGCGGCGTGGTGTGGACTCTTTCTCCTTCTCACACTAGACTTGAGGAAGTGGAGAGAACTTCCATATTTAAGCAAGTTCTCCTCCCCTTCCACTAGCAAGGTGATGGGACTAAAGAGTTCCACTTCCCCTCTTTGCTCACATATGAATGGGCCTTTGGGATTTTATGAATTTCAGAATTTGTTATTGGGCCAAGCCCATATAAATTCTAACACCATATGAGTTTACAGTAGTAGTACCCAACCTTTTTGATCGGAGATCCCGTGACTAAGGATCTGGGAAGAACAAGCTATTGGTAAACTGAGGAGAGTAATTTCTAGACCCTCTCTGTGGAAGATGCAATACTCTCATTGCTATGAGGCACTGTATGGAAGGTTGGCAAAGACCTTAATATGTTCTATTGGCTTTTAAAAGCAAAGATGCTGTCCTACAGAGTATTCTTGAAAGAACATACCTATATGAGCCATGACTGTTAAACGTCGCAGTCTATGAGATTAGGGTGATCTCTAGTAAGCTCATGAAGAGACCATGGAGTATGACGTATATGCTCCACCCACGGAGAAAGGCTATTGGCAGCCAGGTACTAGCTTAACCTTGAGTAAAACTTGCTTCACGCAAACTTGCAATTCAAGGCTTAGTCCATTGTTCAAGTTGTGAATAAGTGTAACTTGAGGTTATAGGCAGAAGTTCAACTTAACAGTCTCTGCTAAACACTAGTATATCAAACAGTAGCGGGAACAGGCAAATCTCTAAATGGGCATTTGAGATCTGGTGGGGGATTGTTAGAATTTATATGGGCTTGGCCCAATACAAATTCTGAAATTCATAATAAATCTCAAAGGCCCATTCATATGTGAGCAAAGAGGGGAAGTGGAACTCTTTAGTCCCACCTTGCTAGTGGAAGGGGAGGAGAACTTGCTTAAATATGGAAGTTCTCTCCACTTCCTCAAGTCTAGTGTGAGAAGGAGAGAAAGAGAAGTCCACACGCGCCGCGCGCTCGCTCGCTCGCCGCGCCGCGCCGGGCGGGCCGGGCGGGGCGGGGGGGGCGAGGCGAGGCGAGGCGATTGCGCGTGCGGGTGCGCGGCACCTGCGTGAATGGTCCGCCGAAATCCGGCTCCTCGCCTTGCGGGAGCGCGGTCTCCTTTTGCAGTTTTAGTTTTTGGTTTCTTGGCCTTCAAGTTGCAGAGTCCTAAACGGTTACGACTCAAGAGTCCTAAACCGATTTAGATCGTGATCGCGACACGAGGTCGGTTCAACAGGGCTATATAAGCAACCTATCGGCCACGCCAAAACGTATCTCAACACCTCTCGAGTTAGGGTTTGCCTCATATCGCTTTTGCGCTGCCGTCTAGTCGTCTCCAGTCCGTTCGCTTGCGTGCACCAGCGACCGGGCGAGCAGGTCTCCGGAACCCTCGTCTTTGCGATCCTGCACGGGAGAAGGCAATAAGGTTTTTGGGAAGCGCTCGTCGCGCGACTGCTCTCGTCTACAACAACGGGTCGTCTACCGTCCAAGTCAGGCGGCGCTACGTCCAGGCGTATTCGTCGTCAACTGCTCCGAGCTATTCCTCCAGCACTCATCGACGATCAGCAGCATCGACTCGCCACCGTTTTCTCCAGCTAACGAAAGGTACGCCGTTCGTGATCTAATGTCTATGTTTATATTAGATCTTATGTCTTTGATCTTGCCTTTTAATCTATCTGGTGTACGAGCTATGCTTACACCGATTGTCATGTTTGAGATTATGTTATGCATGTTTTGTTATGCTAGTAAACAATACAATATGAGATATCTAGATCATCAATTTATCATGATTTATATTCTGGTTTTAATCTGGAAATTGCCTATTCCTTTAACACTTTTTTTGGTCGTGTAAGTTCCAATAGTTTTTTTTCTCCGAAGACATTGACCATGGAAGGCAAGTACCAAAAAGTTCACCACAGGTTTATATACAAATAAAAGGAGAGGAACGGGACGCTCTGTCACAGATGCTTCTGCGTTGGATGGAATCTTCTCTACTCTGTAACCCAACAACACCTGACTTTGTTTCCTTGCTGTTATTCTGTCTTGTTCCATATCATGCAAAATACGTGTCCGATGACCAACGAACCACAGTTTTATGTGATGATTACTTCTTTTTATGTTATGATTATTATCAATACAATTTTTTAATGAAGCCTGAATAATCTTGTGCATCATGAGAAGAACAACTTTTGGATTTCATAACTAAATACTCAATAACCTTCCATCCATATAATTGAATGTTCTTAACATCATTAGTCGGATTCCTAATAATCTGCCGACCTGACGGAGCAACTATTTTTTATGTTTGTGTTATAGATTATCATTTACTCCATTTAGGTAGACCTAACCTAAAAGGGGATTTTATAGATTATCATTTACTCCATTTGCCGCGATGAAACGTTGCGAACGACGTCAGTTCCGCTAATCATGCAGCCGAAGGACTTTTTTTCTGCTGTGCCAGCAGTTTGTTACTTTGGTGGCTGGGAGACAATAAAAAATAGCTACGTTTGACCTCAGCTTCGTTGTTCGGATGAGATAAACAAAGTAATCATGCATCATGTGATCAAAAAAAGTAATCATGCATCATAGCAAGACGCCAAAAGGGGTTAGGATTCTACATAGAGTGGTTGACACCAGCTCACAAATAGCTCAAAAGACTATGATGCAGGCAACAAACAATGTAAAGTACACCGGGTTTAACACTAGAAAACATAGCCCGTGAGTAGCCTCATCCATACATGGTCCACCGGGTTTTGAACTCAGGACTACGGCAGCAGTGACTTAACTAACTGATCTAGCACACCCTTTGACATATAAGATACCAACATAAAACTAAAGCATCTAGCAGTTGTTACCAAAATAATGAAATATCACATTATATAAAATTTCATCAATTTGATGTCTATATATAAGACTAAACATCATTACATTACATTACATTAAATAGCAAATTCGTGTGGCATGGCAATGCAAGAAAACATCTTTTTACTTTTTTTTTTTGTTTGTTTTCTTGGCCTCTGCTCAGCTGGAAACTTTCAGCCTGAAGCGATTAGCGAGTAAGAGTCCTGTTTCTATGCATGGGTGTATGTACAATCATGGAAAATTTCCAATGATTGGTGCCCAACCGTATTGTTATGTGGCCCTGTACCAGACATGCGCCCACCCCATCGATCATCTCTCGCCTTGATTGGTGATCGGTGAAACTGAACTGTCCCTCAATCAGAGCACCAATGATCACGAATTGCCCCGGAATCCCATTAGGACTAGACTTTGGAGATCATCCTCTTCCCACAAGTTCCCCATCTGTTATTCATGGCAAATTTCAACATTTTACTTTGGCGTGTCAATGGCGGTATTGCGATCTACAGTTTGAAGTGGATTGCAGAACGATACCAAGCAAACGAATGTAACAAAACATGCTGTACCTGGGGATTTACATTTTGAAGTCCTTCAAGTGACCTGTCCGTGTCGCCATGGTTCACAAAGGGTGAAGGCATCTCAAAGCCTCTGCCTTTTGTCACTACGCTCTGCGCAGCAGTGCCTGGAGACGAGGTGTAGCAAAACACCGAGCTCGAGCCCTCAAGTGCGTAGACTGGTGGCAGTGGCTGTGCCATGGAGGATGTCGCAGGCGCACAAAGCTTGTTCGCCTGCATTATACAAAATTGTCAAGAAATGGACAACACAATCAACAAGAAGATCATCCACCGGACTGCTTGTTTCAAGTGGTAAGGAGGAAATTACGTCTTTGGGGATGAAGCTATCCACGTCGAGTTCGAGGCGCGGGTTGACGGTCGACAGCTTCATCGACAAGAACTGTTGCGAAAGCAAACCATTTTCCTCAAATTCAGAAGATTTTGTATTATTTTTTTATAAAAAAATAAAAAGTTCTGTTATGTCCGACGCAGAGGAGACATACACACCTCCACTTGTCGTTGCAACGACTGCACGTAGTTTATGATCTCATCAAGCATCACGGCCTTCCCCGTAACCTTCATGATGAATCTTTGAAAATTATCCTCTGCGTGAAATATGAGCACAGTTGAACAAAATTTTAACCAATTGTCGTCGATATTTACCTTGCTGCACCCTGGCACGAGGTCTTGCAGCAGCTTCATGCGCTCGCTGATCTTTTCCCTCCTCACCTGAAAAGAGTCAGTGACAGCAACCATAAACAACTAATGTTTTTTTGGAAGAAACGCTCAATGGTAGCAAAGGTGTTCGCCGGCGGCGTACCCGCTCGGCGAGGCTGTGGCTGTCGGTGGCCTGGCCGCGGCGCGCGCGCACGTGGATATAGTCCTTGGGTGGTTCTGCCGCCACCTCCTTCCCCTTGCTATTGCCATGCCATCCCTCTCGGGCAGCCGGCTTCTGCTCCTCGTCATGCGCGCCGTCTGTGGAGAGCTTGCATTTCTTGGCTCTCGTTTCTGTCTCCCGGGACTTGACAGTTTCCGGTATTTTCAGAGACGTGATTCACAGAGGTGTAAAAGTGGCGAAACAGAGATGGTCAGTACCTTGGGTGTAGCCGTGGTGACCACGTCCCTGGCCTTGGACTTGCCGCCCGACGCCTTCCGCTTGCGGCAGAGGCCATCGCTACACGACCCGTCGCTCGCGTGCTGTTTAACAGCGACAGGCAAGGGCGCCGGCGCCGGAGCCTGCTCGCTGAGAAGGGACTGGCTGCTGGCCACGCGTGAGAGCATCCCACCGGAGGCCGGGAAGCACGAAAGCCTTGCGGCGTGCTCTGCAAGAACCTCGTTCCTGGCGAACACGCACGGCGCCGCCGTCTTGGAGGGGGAGCCCACCGGCGTGCTGTGGCAGGACGCGTACCGCGATGACGACATGCTGACACCGAGCCTGCTCGCAAGCTGCTCCATCAGGGAGGCCTCAACAGCATCTCCTCCTATGACGGCGGCCGCCGCGAGCGACGACGGCGAGGACGATTGCGACTGTGACGGCACGAGCGCGCCCACAGCAGGGTCGTGTTCCCACCCCGCACCGGCGCCCATAAGCGCATGCGGCACATGTATCCGCGGGGGCTCGAACAGCGCGGCGCCGGCGGCTGCAGCATGATCGAGCGGCCTGGAAAGCTCGTGGAATCCCCCGAGGAAGCCGCCGTGCGCCATCGCGCTGCTTGCTGCCACGACTCCACAAACGCAACCCGTTGGGTTGGGGGGCTGGGGGGCGAGCTCCTCACCGCGTAAATATATCCGCGCGCCCGCGTGTGCCGGCGCGAGGACGGCGGTGGTGGCGGAGAGTGCGCACTGTGGTGCGGAATTAGTGGGTGCTTTCGCGGGGCGCTTGCGCTTCCTTTTGGTAGGTGGTGGCGTGGTGCGCGATGTCTCTCTAGCCTACAGACTACAAATGAAATAGGTAGCAAGCGGACAAAGACAGGGCTTTGATTTTGAAGAATGTTTTTTTTTTTTTTGATACTACTAACTGCACGACCTCTAATTTGTGGGCCAACAAGTTTTGTACAAAGCCCTGGAAGTGGGTATTCTCATGACTCCACGACCCTAACATCCAATCTACTGATTAAATTGGCAATCTCGTGTGCAGACGTGTTATAGACTCTAGGAATATGACAACATTCAAGAGTGAAAAAAATATCATGAACAAACGACCGAATTTCCTGGAAGATGACCTCAGTCGCTGTCTGATCCATTTCCTTCGTAGTAACACCCTTCTGAACAAGTGTAGGATCTGTTTCTACCTGAATTCTGGAGATTCCGTGTGCAGCTGCCGCTTCAACTGCCCTCAAGCATGCAATTGTTTCAGCCATAAGAGCATCATGGACATCCATCAATTTAGCTGCGCCCACTAACACACCATCTCGTGAACTATCACAGCAAACCAAGCCCCAACCTCCCATCCTACTACTTTGGAAGAAAGTACACCTGATGGGGGGTGTCCAGGTACGTCTGGCTGTTGCCGAACTCACAATAGGAAGCCTATGTTTCCTCTGAGTTTCTGCAGCCAATTGATAGACTGATCTGACAATAATATGAGCATTCACAGCATTTCTTACACTCCATTTCCACAACAAGATGAGGATTTTGTTATACTGGTTTTCAGGCATACTTAGGACTCTCCTTATCAACTCTTGTGAGGAACTAAATTCAGCAAGCACACCTCTAATTTTTTCCAGCCCCATCCCTTCCCAGCAGTCCTTAACAAATTTACATTTGAGAAAACAGTGTTGTTGGAATCACACCTGCCTTACCTCCGCTTTAGCGCAGGGGATTGGCGAGGGCGACCAACTGTCGTAAACACAAGCGAGGGTACTGGAAAGTAAGCAGTGGAGATATTTTTCAATTCCCAAAAAAGTCGTGTCATTACACTGTTCATCTCATGTTATTTACAGGGAATACCAAGGTACACTAGACAAATTACATTAGGGTACAAGAAAGATTCCTCAGCATCGCATGGCGGAAGGGCAAAATCGTACTAACACGGGCAGAGTGGAAACCCTAGCTCTCTTTCTACCCGTCCGCCGCCACCTGGTTTGCGCACACCTTCGCGGGAACGCTAAGGTTAATCTCTCAGCTCCGCCAGTCGCGAGGCCCGCGTTCACTTGCCATCCGTTGAGCTTAGCCTCCTTGCGAAGGTGCGCGGTATGCGCGATGGTTGTTCCCTGTTCTCTTCACGCTTTTTTCCTGCAAGAACTGCAAGATAACCCGAAGGTCGAAACAGAATCCGAGGGTTAGGTAAATGACCCGAGGGACTTAAAGAGTGACGAGGGTTTCCTCGATGGAACGCAAGGCACTGCGAGGGTCGTCTCCAGACTCAGCCTGCGCGACGTCACTGCCGAGGGTTCCTTCCCCCAACAGTAGCACCTTGATGGCTTGGATCTAAAAACGATCGATCTTTAGGCCCAAGCAGCGCCTTTGTTTGGAAAAGAACAGTGTCCCTCGGCAGCGACGCCCGCGGCTACTTGTGGGTCGGGCCGTTTGTTTTTGCTTGCGGTGTTAGAGGTCCATTTCGTTTTTTGTGCCGTGGTTTTTGGGGTCCGCGCCGATTTTGTCAGGCTGGATGGTTCGTGCCTTGGCCTATAAATATGTGGGTTGGTAGATGCTTTGAATTTGTGCCATCCTTTTGCTATAGCCAACCTGCTGCTGCGATTTGCTTGTAGCGAGGGTTTGTTTTAGTTTGTTTGCGAAGGTTGAGTGAGTCGCTCGCTGTGCGAAGTTTGAGTCAGCTAAAGAGATGGCTAGGTTGAAGCAGACTGCTCGTGTTGCATCTCCGTCCGGCACGGACGAGGGGATAACCTTTGAGTTTGGGCTTAGCCGAGTTTGTAACTCAGATTTTGCCTCGTACATCAGGCAAGGCTGGATCGAGGAGGGAAAGGCGAGGGCCAGCTCTGGAGAGACTGTGCCGAAGCCGGAGGCTGACGAAGTTGTTGTCTTTGAAGAGTTTTTTGAAGCAGGTCTGCGATTTCCAACGACTTCGTTCGTAACTTCGGTGCTTCAGCGTTTTAAACTGAAGTTCCATCAGCTGACGCCTTCGTGCTTTACGAAGTTGTCTATTTTCGTGTGGGCTTGTCGCTCTCAAGGCGTTGTTCCGCATGTCGAAGGTTTTGTGCGGACGCACCGCATCCATATGCAGCCGAGGAAGATAACTGACAGCGATGGTAGCGTTAGTTATAAGTGGACGAGTGGGTGGCAGGAGCACTGGTTTTACTACAAGCTTGGTGGAGCTGCTGAGCTGTGTGGCGAGCTTCCACCCCTCGGTGATGTGACCGCACGAGGCCTTGATGTCTGGAGAAGCACATGCAGCAGTTGATTGCTTGAGGGTTGTCGCTCGCTCTCGGTGTGCTCGCGACTTGGTAGAGGAGTACTGCTGCGCCAAGGTTTGGCCACTCAGCCGGAAGCAAGTTTGGTTCGCGGTTGAGGATGTATCTGCCTATGAGGCGAGGGGTCTAAAGAAACCGAAGCTTGATTTGAACAAGATTTGAGAGAGTACTCTTAAGAAATTTCCTAGTCGGGAAGCTGGCGTTGAAGCTATCCTGAAACGGGTTCAACAAACTGTTGAAATCCTTGTCGGGAAGTTGTCGACCCTCAAGGTTAAGGACATTCATGGCGCTGTGGGGAGCAGTGGTCGAGTCAATAGGCTCTTTGACATGCTTGGGATTTCGTATCCTGATTGGTCCACGCCTTCGAGCGAGGATGCGCCGAAAAAGAGAAAACGCACCTCCGCGGAAGAGAAAGGGGGTCTCACGGCCGAAGAGGGGTCGTGGTCGTGGCCGCGGCAACGCTAGCGTCGGCCGAGTCAAAACACTGGCGATGAAGGTTGCTAAGGTGTCGGGCGCTGCCGGCACTTCCTCTTCCTCGGCCATCGTATCAGTGATGGGTGGCTGAGGTGTTGCTAAGGTCGGGGGGGCAAGTACCGCTCATCGGCGGGATTGGAGCTCTGATTCAGATTTCTGATGACGAAGGTGCCTCCGATGATGATGATAAGGAGGAAGAGAAAGAGGCCGGCACTGAGGATGATTCATCAGATGATATTAGTGGCACCTCCGGTAGCGAAGATGACTCGGAAGAAGAGGTGTCCATTGGTGGTGATCGTGGGAAGACGGTTGTCTCATCAAGCGCTGATGCTGAAGCTGCACATGATATTGATGAGATACTCTGTGACATCGAGCCTGAGAGTCCCGAGCGAGGGTCAGTGCCCGAGTACGCGGGGGCGCACATCTGGGTTGATGGTGTTGAGGTGGCTGGTGTTGTTTCGGGACCGAGACCCCGAAACAGCAGGTTGTCGCACGAGCGAAAGCACGGAGCGAAAGCAGAAAACGAACGGGAAAGTAGAGAAGTAGTCGAAGTGAACAGTGTTCTCCTCCTCCTCCTTCTTGGGGAAGCTGGGAGCTTTTTATATTAATCCAGACCAGATTGAAAGTACAAGAATGCCCTTTCAACCACTCTGTTACAATTACAACGATACCCTGCTCAACTACTCCGTGGTCGTACGCCGTCTCCCCCGGCGCGAGGGGCATCGTCGTAACTTCGCCCCCCAGACGGGCCCAGCTTCCCCCGGCTCCTTTTCCTGACCGGTGGGCCCGCTTCCTTTGACCCAGGCCTTCGGCGACCTGCGAAAGCCTATGAAAAACCAAAGTCATGAAAGACAAAAACCCCCGCCGGAAATGTCGGACTGCTTTCGCGCGAATGCCTCCTTTCGCACGAAAACTCCGCCATTCTCCGGCCCTGCGAGCCGAAACGCGTGCTTCCGCGCAAAAGCTTTCTTCGCACGAAAGCTCCGCCTTCTCTCGGTCCGCGAGCCGAAGCGCGTGCTTTCGCGCGAATGCCTCCTTTCGCACGAAAGCTTCGCCTTCTCTCGGTCCGCGAGCCGAAACGCGTGCTTCTGCACGAATGCCTCCTTTCGCACGAAAGCTCCGTCTTCCCTCGGTCTGCGAGCCGAAACGTGTGCTTCCGTGCGAACCCTCCCATTCGCACGAAAGCTCTGTCACTCTTCTACCTTGCGGAGCCGAAAGCGAGCGCGTGCTCCCGCGCGAATGCGCGCATTCGCGCGAAAGCTCCGTCATCCTTCGGTATTGCGGGTTGGAGGCGCCTGCGGTCTGGGCACCGTCCCAACATTAGCCCCTCACGGTTGGATCCGTACGCTCGCGACGTTCGACCGTGTCCTTTCGTTAGGCGCCTACGCCCGCACAAAAAACCTTTGTTTCGCTTTGATACCAAGTTTTTTTTTGACGCCAGGACATCTTGTCATCCCTGACACCATGTTATGTCTGGGAAGCTGTTGCGATGCTTCGTTATCCGTGCATGGGTGTCTTTTTTCGTTTTCCTCGAAAACCGTGTACCGTAAAGGGATGCCTTTGCGACGCTTCGAATCCCGTGCCTAGTTGTCTTTTCATCGTCCTCAAAAACTGTGTCCTGGCTGTTCGTATATAAACGTGGGGGCTTCGGGTTGAGGAGGCCACTTGGCCAGTTGACGCATTCCCGCACCCGTCGCCTCTCTGTCGCGAAGCCTCGCGTCATTCGCTTTTGGCGAAAGCTGCTGGTGTCTGCTTCGACCATTCGCTGGGTGACCGTGGTACGTAACTCCCTGTTGCCTTTGTTTGCTTTCGGCTTATTTCATTTTTTGAATATGTGATGCTATCGCCGTTATTTTCTTTTTCTTCTTTTTGTATGCTTGCGTTGTTCATTCGTCTTTTGCGCCATGTTAGATGGCGTCTTCCGATTTCTCGTCGACTTCGAGCTCTAGCGAAAGCAGTGGCGCCTCTGAGTCCGCCCGCCGCGAGAGTAGCGCTGACGTTTCGATTGGATCCGGGGAAGCTCCGTGGGTAGCAAGTCACAGCGGGAGCTTGTCTGATGACAAAGATTCCTGTGTGGTTTCGGTTCCGACAAACTGTTCCTTTTTTCTTGGCACTTCACGAATGACAGCCGCCGGTTTGCAAGCATTGGCTGACAAGGGGCCCCTAAGGAAAGACCATTTGGCGAATTGCCGGGTCCCTGGAGACGAAGAGGTGCCGATTCCGCGACCCAACGAGTCGATTGTTTTTCGTGACTATTTCGCCGCCGGTTTGGACTTTCCACTTGAAGAGTTCATCTCGGACGTCCTTTCGGGGTTTGAGGTGCAACTTCACTAGCTGACACCGAACGCTTTCGTCAGGCTCGGTGTATTCGCACAAGCTATGAAAATGCTTGGTTGTAAACCGTGAGCGGATGTTTTCGTGCGGTTTTATGATATCCATCGTCGACCGACGAAAGTGAACGACCCTTACCTGGGAAGTAAACTGCCCAGCGAAATTGGGTGCATCAACTTTGTTCCGCGGAAGACTCGAGGCAGCGTTTCCATTTCGCTTACGTATCGAAACAAGTGGCCAGAGTGGAAACGCTCATGGTTCTACTATCGCGTTTGCTCAAACGAAACTGTCGCCGCTGAACTAGGTAAAGGGGAGAAGAAAGGTTCCCCGCTCATGTCAGTTCTAGAGAGGTACCCCGGAAGACACCTTCCGCCTGTTGTGTTGGGCGGTGAAGAAGCTATTCGTTGCGGAGACGCTTACGCGCTCACCGCTCAATTCCAGATTAGCCGAGATCTGGTGGAGGAATGGATGGCGATCGGAATAAATCCGCTCTACACCGCAACTTCTTTTGAAGAATTTTCTGACAAGGACGGGTATCGGGGCCCTCTTCTCCTGCTAGAGAAACACGCGAATTTCTCTGACGATGACCACTACGTGAAGTATATCGAAAGCGAAGCGAAGAAGATTTGCGGGCCGTATTTGCGGAAGGAAAGCGAGTTCCAACTCGGTAATCTTGGCCAGAGTCGCCGCTTGAACCGAGCTTTCGATGCGATGGGCGTTACGTATGCCGAAAGGCCTATGGTTGACGAAAGCGAGGGGGAGACCGGAAACCCGAGGGTGAAAGGCAAGGGCGTGGTTCGGCGTGGGGGACGCAGCGGCGTGGTTCCACGGCGGAAGGTTGCTGAGTCTGGTGATATTCGCATTGGCCGTCTGATTGCGAAGCCGATGCTTACGAGCCGGAAAGGAGCATTGGAGTCAATCCCCGACGTTGACCCTTTCGATCAACCGAGGGTGGTTAGTTTCTGCTTTTTACGCATACACATTATATTTATTTATTATTTTATTATTATTATTTTTTTGCTTAACGTCACGTGTGCTTGGATGCGGCTTTTGCATTTTGCTGTCGTTTTCAAGAGTTACGATTAATCGCCTTATTTGCTTATCGAAACCCTTTTTATGTAAACAGAGCACATCGTACGCTGCGGGAATGGCTCCGAAGAAGTCGAGCGTGCCTCTTTCACACACAGCCTTCGACAATGATACGTCGGTTGCTGAGATGCCAACCTTCGCGAAGGTTGGTGCCCGGAAGCCCTCTGGTCCGCCCGATGCCACGGAGCGTCCGGCGAAGAAAGCTAAAACTCCGCGCCCAGACGCCTCTGCACGGGCGCCTGGCGAAAAGACTGCTGCTGGCGAAAAGGAGAGCGCATTCCTGAAAATGTCGGCCCCTGCCGCTGTTGACAGAGGTAAGCTACGCCTTTCACCGCGCTGCATTCGCCTGACAGAAGAAATGGTGGAGGGGCAGCTTTTGGGTTACGGGCGGCTGGTTCTCGACGGGGTGCCATCGGACTACGAGAATCCGCGCTTTTATACTGGCTTGAGCTCGTCGAACGATACTGACGAAGCGAAAGAGGAATCTTACCGCGTTGCTCGTTCTTTAGGTGCACCTTCGGACGCCCAACTCGCTTGCCGACTTGACTTTCGTCGGACTGGAATCCTCCCCGACGGCAGCGAAGAAGCCTCTAAATTTGTGGAGTTCTCACAAAAAGCTTTCGTCGCGCCGGAGATCGAAAGAGATCTCCTAAAAGTCAGCAGCTCGAAACTGGACGACGCTATATCCTTCCACCTGGCAAGCATAAGTTTTAAATTTTCGCCCTTGGCTTTTGGGGCTCTCTCGGTGTTGTGATCGCATTTCATTGCTATTCGCAGGCTGCCGTTGTCACTCGCAGCCAGAGTAATCAGAGGGATCTCTACACTCGCAAGATCAAACGCGAGAAACATGAACTGGACACGCAGCTGAAAAGGCTTGATGCACGGGTAGAGAAGCTTGGAACCGGTCTCAAACTGCAGACGAAAAAAGCCGACGATGAGCGCGCCTCCAGGAAAGCCAGCCAAAGAGAGGTTGAAAGCCTCAAGAAGGAGCTTTCGCAATTGAAGGCCGCCCAAGCCGAAAGGGAAAGGTTGCTCCTTACTTCCGCTGATGAAGCCGTATCTCGCTTCCGCGAGTGCCTTCGCAGCATCGGCGTTGAGGCGGATGGTCCCTCCGAGCATAACGTTGACAACCTAGTCGGCTGGATCCGGACCGAAATGGAGTCACTTGAGGGGCATATGGCCCTCGGCCGGGATTACGCCGCCGTCACGGGCATCAAAGCGATAGGGCACAGCCTCGTTGACGCCGGTTGTTCGCATATCGCGGACCTTTCGGTCAGGGAGGTGGACTATTATTGGCGCACCCTCGAGGCAGCGAAAGTCTTGGGCAAGAGATTCTTTGATGAATTCTGGTTGGCCGGGGGGAACGATATGTCGCTTATGCAGTCCGCTATGGCTCGCGGGAAGGTATCTTCTGGCGATTGCTTACACTTTCGCGTGATGTTTTCTCTCACTCTTTCTTTTCTTTTCGCGGGATGAATGACACTTCCTCCGCACTGTGACTCCTGGTGCAGACTCCGCAGGAGAAGGCGCATATTCAACAGGTGTTCACTGATTTCATCTCGGAGAAACGGACGCGCGAGGCCGAGCCGAAAGACGAGGCGAGCCCGCCCCAGCCTAATAATGAAGCCCCCGAGAGCTCAGCCGCTGCAGCTTCCCGCGACGCGAACGCCTCTCGAGACGCTGCGATAGACGAATGATTTTTAGGGCCCGCTTTTATTGTGCAGGTAGTATGTTCGTCGACCTTGTGTAAAACTTGGAATTTAAATTCGAATGTTGTATTTTGAACAGGGCGCGGGTGCGGGAACGCCGGACGTTCTCGACATCTGCTCGTTAATGATTAGGTCAGGCGATATCTGTGTCGGCGGTGACTTGTGGAGGAGTTTTCGCTCTAGGTTTCCGATGGCGTCGCTTTCGTCTTATCTAAATAAGCGTGCTAAGAAGCTTGAGCACACGGAGGACCGTTTACTTTCTTTTTATGAGAACTTTGACCGGCGCGAACTTGAGGCGAGGCGGAAGAGACGCGAGGCGTCGCGAGCGCCGTCAATCCTTGAGGACGCCCCGTTTGTTAAAGTGGAGCCTGAAGACGCCGTGCTTTCGCCCGATGCGCGACGATTTAGCGTCCTATTTCGCTCGCAGGAGTAGTCTGCGAGTTTTTCGCTCGCTGGAAAGATCCGCGAAAGAAAGTGCATTGTACAAATTTGCGTGAAATCCGAAAACCGATTGTGGAGTAAGAAATCGTTGAGATTATTGTTATTTCAGTGTTGCCATCGCCACGTGTATGTTCGTTTATTTTTGAGAATAAGGACATGGATCGTTTCGTTTGTCCGGCTAAGGGGTAATGGCCACCCACTGGCTGGCCGGGAACCCATGCTTGTGCAATTGTTACCTTTTTACCGCGTTCTAGGCACGATTGCCTCCATTGCAAGCCGGTAATGAAGACCCGCCCGCCCCCACTCACTTAGACGAGGGGCGGTAGCATTCGCGTGAAGGTGCTTTCGGTGCGAGCCCCTCGGCCGGTAGTAAAGACGCAACAGCCCCCACACAATTAGGCGAGGGGAGGTAGCATTCGCGCGAGGGTGCTTTCGGTGCGAGCCCCTCGGCTGGTAGTAAAGACGCGCCCGCCCCCACACACATAGGCAAGGGGCGGTAGCATTCGCGCGAAGGTGCTTTTGGTGCGAGCCCCTCGGTCGGTAGTAAACATGCGCCCGCCCCCACACACTTAGGCGAGGGGCGGTAGCATTCGCGCGAGGGTGCTTTCGGTGCGAGCCACTCGTCCGGTAGTAAAGACGCGCCCGCCCCCACACACTTAGGCGAGGGGCGGTAGCATTCGCGCGAGGGTGCTTTCGGTGCGAGCCCCTCGGCCGGTAGTAAAGACGCGCCCGCCCCCACACACTTAGGCGACGGGCGGTAGCATTCGCGCGAAGGTGCTTTCGGTGCGAGCCCCTTGGTCGGTAGTAAAGACGCGCCCGCCCCCCCACACTTAGGCGAGGGGCGATAGCATTCGCGCAAGGGTGCTTTCTGCGCGAGCTCCTCGGCCGGTAGTAAAGACGCGCCCGCCCCCACACACTTAGGTGAGGGGCGGTAGCATTCGCGCGAGGGTGCTTTCGGTGCGAGCCACTCGGCCGGTAGTAAAGACGCGCCTGCCCCGACACACTTAGGCGAGGGGCGGTAGCATTCGTGCGAAGGTGCTTTCAGTGCGAGCCCCTCGGCCAGTAGTAAAGACGCGCCCGCCCCCACACACTTAGGCGAGGGGTGGTAGCATTCGCGCGAAGGTGCTTTTGGTGCGAGCCCCTCGGTCGGTAGTAAGGACGCGCCCGCCCCCACACACTTAGGCGAGGGGCGGTAGCATTCGCGCGAGGGTGCTTTCGGTGCGAGCCCCTCGACCGATAGTAAAGACGTGCCCGCCCCCACACACTTATGCGAGGGGCGGTAGCATTCGCGCGAGGGTGCTTTCGGTGCGAGCCCCTCGGTCGGTAGTAAAGACGCGCCCGCCCCCACACAATTAGGCGAGGGGCGGTAGCATTCGCGCGATGGTGCTTTCAGTGCGAGCCCCTCGGCCGGTAGTAAAGACGCGCCCGCCCCCACACACTTAGGCGAGGGGCGGTAGCATTCGCGCGAGGGTGCTTTCAGTGTGAGCCCCTCGGCCGGTAGTAAAGACGCGCCCACCCCCACACACTTAGGCGAGGGGTGGTAGCATTCGCGCGAAGGTGCTTTCGGTGCGAGCCCCTCGGCCCAGTTGGCCGCGAGATCGGGTGTTAGCGGTCTGTTGAAGTTGGGGAAATTGATTGACGAAAGTGCCTTTATATAGTGCCGGAGGGAGGTTTACAACCGGCTATAACTACGACATTGCTCTTATTGTCATCTGGCAGCGTGCACGGCCTGGTTCATCTCCTAGCCATAGTTTGAGATGGGATTGCCACTCAAAGGGACTCTCGCCTATAGTTATTGGATTGGTGATGATAGGTGGACGCGACGCCGATGACACAATCATCAAAGCGAAAGCGTGGCTCCTGATGCTTCCTGTTCGCATTTTTGCTAATGGGCCGACTGCCTGGTACTAACACTTTGTAGAGACTCGGCAGTTTTGGATGGTTGGGAGGCTTGCACCCTGGTGTGTATTTATATTGCCTTACCCTTATTGCGGGAGGACTGCATTTACTCCCTTAGCTGTACTTGTGGGCGTTTGGTAGGTGAAAGGTTAGTATGGCATTTATGCTCTTTGCGGCTACCGGAGCCTGCCAGCTGTCCTTGTCGCCTGGTAAGGACTGCTCGACTTGCTTGCTGGCTTTCGTTCCGCCCTCTCGTTTGGTCGGAGGGTCGGTTTTTACATAGCCCGCAGGCTTTCGTTCCGCCCTCGTTTTGTCGGAGGGTCGGTTTTCACATAGCCCGCAGGCTTTCGTTCCGCCCTCACGTTTCACATAGCCCGCAGGCTTTCGTTCCGCCCTCGCGTTTTGTCGAAGGGTCGGTTTTTACATAGCCCGCAGGCTTTCGTTCCGCCCTCGCGTTTTGTTAGAGGGTCGGTTTTTAAATAGCCCGCAGGCTTTCGTTCCGCCCTCGCGTTTTGTCGGAGGGTCGGTTTTTACATAGCCCGCAGGCTTTCGTTCCGCCCTTGCGTTTTGTCGGAGGGTCGGTTTTCACATAGCCCGCAGGCTTTCGTTCCACCCTCGCGTTTTGTCGGAGGGTCGGTTTTTACATAGCCCGCAGGCTTTCGTTCCGCCCTCGCGTTTTGTCGGAGGGTCGGTTTTCACATAGCCCGCAGGGTTTCGTTCCGCCCTCGCGTTTTGTCGGAGGGTCGGTTTTTACATAGCCCGCAGGCTTTCGAGATTGTCGGTGGATGTGAAGGGTCGCTTTCGCCCTACCTCCCCGACATTCTCTTTTCATCGCATTTTAATGACGAATGTCTCAACCTTATGTTTGGTTGACTTTGTCTTTTACCGAGCCACGCGATATTTTTTGGGGGAATTACGTTTACTTTCGCAATGTAGCGGTTACATTCGGCTGCCTCGTTAAAAAACCTCGCACCCCAATGAAGGGCTTCCCCGGCGAGGAAAAAGAGTGCAGCCGACCTTTGATTACAAAAATGGTGAAAGAGGGAAAAGAAATTTACAACAAAGTACAAAAAGATAAATTACGGGTAGAAACGGCGCAGATTGCTCGCGTTCCATGTGTGGGCTGATTCTTCGCTCTTGTCATCCAACAACCGGAATACACCGGGTGCTGCCATGCTTGCCACGATGAAGGGGCCTTGCCATTGCGATTGCAGCTTACCTTGCTTGTCTGGCTGCCGAATGGTGACCATGTCTCTAGGCTTGATATCCTTTCGGATTATCGTCTTGTCCCTGTGATGCTTCGTTTCGGCATGGTACTTCTCGAGATTATCCGCAGCTTGCAGTCTTATTTCTTCGATAGTGTTGAGTTCGAGGTGTCTTTGCTCTTGAGTAGTTGGGGCCATTTCGGTTCGGAAGGATCCCAGCTTTACCTCTTCTGGGTGACTGCTTCCTCGCCGTAAAGTAACCTGAACGGGGTGAAACCGGTAGCTCTGGACCGTGAGATGTTGTGTCCCCACACAGCCGTTGTTAGGGTGTTGGCCCACTTGCCTCTCGGCGAGTCGTATAAGGTTTTCGAAATTGCCGAGAAGATTAGGCCATTCGCTCTCTCGACAGCCCCGTTTGCCTGCGGGTAATTTACTGAGGCAAAGTTAAGCTTTATGCTGAGTTCATCACAGAAACTCCTGAATTCGGCGCAATTGAACTGCTTCCCATTGTCGCAGGTGATGAATGACGGAACACCAAAATGACAGATTATCCTCTGCCAGACGAATTTGGTTAAGGAGGTGGAAGTTATGCTAGCGAGGGCCTTCGCTTCCACCCACTTGGTGAAAATACTCGAGAGCAACTGCTGCGAAATGCAGGTTGCCCGGAGCTGCCGGTAGCGGGCCGACTATGTCAATGCCCCATCTCTGCAAGGGCCAGGTCGGTACTATCGGTGTGGTTTCATTTGCTGGGGCTTTCTGGTTTTTGGCGAACATCTGACAACCTTTGCAACATTTGACCAGCTCTCTGGCGTCTGACGTGGCGGAAGGCCAATAAAATCCCTGCCTCATTGCTCTGTGCTCTATCTCATGAGGCCCTCTGTGCGCTCCGCACATTCCGGCGTGCATTTCTTCGAGTAGCTGGATGCCTTCGCGTTTGCTTATGCATTTTAGAAGAGGAGCTGTTATCCCGTTTTTGAACAACTGCTCTCCGATGATTGAGTAACCTTTCGCTCTGCTGGTCATCCTTTCGGCATCCTTCCTAGACTCCGGCTCGTATGTCCCGGCTAGATAAGCGAATATCTGTGACCTCCAGTCATCACTAACGATAGCGTGCACAGAACTTGGATGATCTTCCTCCTCTTTCACGGCTTTGGCCGAAAGGACTTGATAGAACACGTCTGGTGGTAGCGGCAGATTTTGTGCTGCGGCTTTGGCCAGCTCATCTGCCTCTGTGTTTTCGGCTCTTGGAATGTGACGTAGGGTGAAACCGGCGAAATACTTCTCCATTCTTCTGATTGCTGCCAGATACTTCGCTAGCTCTGGTTCTCTTGCTGTGAAGTCCTTTTCGGCGTGACCAACGATGACTTGGGAATCTGACTTGACTATGCATCTTCTTGCCCCGATTGCTCGGAGCTTTCGTAGTCCCAGAAGCACAGCTTCATATTCGGCGGTGTTGTTGGTTGTGAGGAATTGCAGCCTTGTGGCGAATCTGACCTTTGGTCCTTTCGGTGGTGTTAGGATCGCCGAGATTCCGGCTCCAGCCATTCCCCATGCGCCATCACAATTTATTGTCCACACGGGCTCTTTGAATTCGAGAGTTGTGTCGAAAGCTGCGGGAGTCCAGTCTGCTATGAAATCCGCTAATGCTTGCGATTTGATTGCGGACTGGTGCTGGAAGTCAATCACATATTCGTTTAGCTCCGCCGCCCATTTGCCAATTCGGCCGATAGCCTTGTTGTTGCGGAACAAAGCCTCTAATGGTTGGGCCGATAGGACTATGATGTGATGAGACTGAAAATAATGTTTTAGCTTCCTCGAGGCCATCACCACTGTGTATGCTATTTTTTCCAATTCGGAATAATTCAACTTTGCTCCTGACAGTGCCTCAGAGACGAAATAGATCGGGAACTGCGTCATTTTGTTTTCATGCTCTTTCTCTTCTACCAGAACTGCGCTTACGGTAGTGTGAGATGTTGCAAGATACAACAAGAGCGTTGCTTCCGGCGATGGTTTGGATAACGTGGTTAGCCTTGTCAGGTACTCCTTTAGCTGCTGGAAAGCCTGCCGCTGCTCTTCCCCCTAACCGAAAGGGTCGGAGCTACGCAGAGTTCTAAAGAAGGGCAGCCCTTTTTCGGTGGACCTTGCGATAAATCTGTTCAAAGAAGCCAGCCTTCCTGTCAACTTCTGGACTTGCTTTCGGCTCGAGGGCGGTTGCATGTTGATGATTGCCGATATTTTGTCGGGATTGGCTTCAATTCCCCTTGCCGACACCAAACAACCAAGGAGCTTGCCTTTCTTGATGCCGAAAATGCACTTGTCAGGGTTGAGCTTCAAGCCGCTTTTTCGGAGGTTGCCGAAAGTCTCGAGTAAGTCTGCTTGATGGTCTTCTTGCCTGTCACTCTTGACCACTATATCGTCAACATAAGCCAACAAGTTTTTCTTCTGCTTCTGGTTTTCGAAAACCTTGTCGGTCATCTGAGAGAAGGTTGGGTCTGCGTTCCGTAGCCCTTCCGGCATCCGCCGATAGCAATATGTGCCCGTTGGGGTGATGAAACTGGTTTTTTCCTCATCGTCGAGATGGAGCCATATCTGGTGATAACCTGAAAAACAATCTAGCAAACTCATTATTTCACAACCAGCTGCAACATCGACGAGCTTGTCAATGCGAGGCAAAGGATACGGATCCTTCGGGCAGCATTTGTTGAGGTCGGTAAAATCGACGAACATTCGCCACTTTCCATTCTTCTTTTTTACCAAGACGACATTCGCCAGCCATTCGGGGTATTGGACTGGTCAGATTACTCCCGCATCGAGTAATCTCTGCACTTTGGCTTTCGTCGCATCTGCCCTTTCGTTTGACATCTTTCTCAGCTTTTGCTTCCTGGGCTTACTTCCGTTTGCGACGTTCAAACTGTGCTGGGCGAGATCTCTGCTAACGCCTTGCAAGTCGTTTGCTGACCAAGCAAAAATGTCATCGTTGTTCGCGAGGAAAGATGCCAGAACGTTTCTTTCTTCTTCCGGCATATTAGTTTTCTTGATGGCAACGCTGGTTATAATCTGATATTCATGGCCGAAGAAGATATGTCCAAAACAGCCTTTATTTGTCCTCGGTTTGTTGGTCTCTTTGAATGGGTTGTGATGACATTTGGTTTGAAGAACGCATGCGCTACCTATCAACGTGCTATGAATCTGATCTTTCATGATTTAATTGGCATAATTATGGAAGTATATATTGACGACATTGTGATTAAATCGGCTGCTTATATGTCTCATCTAGCCGATTTGCGTCTGGCATTTGAAAGAATGCGCCGTTACGGTTTGAAGATGAACCCACTAAAATATGCTTTTGGTGTATCGGCTGGAAAGTTCTTAGGGTTTATTATCCATGATAAAGGCATAGAGATTGATCCTAAAAGAATAGAGAAGATCAAGAAAGTTCAACCGCCTAAATGCAAAAAGGATTTGCAGAAGTTCTTAGGGAAAGTGAACTAGTTGAGGAGATTTATTGCAAACTTGTATGGGAAAATTATTCCTTTTACCCCCATATTAAAATTGAAGGATGAATCTGAATTCGCTTGGGGGCAGAGCAACAAGAAGCATTTGAAAAGATAAAGGAATATTTATCATCCCCACCAGTTCTTCGAGCGCCTAAGAGAGGAGTCTCTTTCAGATTATATATCGCCGCCGAAGAAAAGGCCATTGGAGCTGTCTTGACACAAGAAGATGGAGGTAAAGAATATGTGATCGCTTATATTGGTCGCCGTCTTCTTGATCCCGAGACAAGGTACGCCCATATTAAGAAACTATGCTTATCTCTGTACTATGCTTGTGCTAAAATGAGACACTATTTATTGTCTAGTACATGTGTTGTTGCATTCCAGGCCGATGTAATTAAGCACATGTTATATCGGCCAATCCTTAGAGGAAGGATCAACAAATGGGCGTATGCATTGATTGAATACGACTTGACTTATGAACCATTAAAAACGTTAAAGGGTCAAGTTCTTGCTGATTTCATTGTTGAGCATAGTATTAATTTAGAAGATGAGATCAGTTATTTTACTTTGACTCCATGGAAGCTTTATTTTGATGGATCGGCTTGTAAGGAGGGCCAAGGTGTTGGTGTGGTCCTGATTTCTCCTAATGGTGCTGAATTTGAAATGCTAAGCCGGTTGGATTACCTTTGCACTAATAATCAAGCCAAATATGAAGCTCTGTTATTCCGTTTGGAAATATTGTGTTCCATGGGGGTTAAGTATGTTGAGGCTTATGGCGATTCATTGTTAGTAGTACAACAAGTTGCTGGTGAATTTCAATGCCTAGAAGGATCGTTGAATGTTTATCTTGACATGTGTCTTGATATTATTGCTCGTTTTACCGAATTCCAAATTTGGCATATACCAAGGCATGAAAATCATAAAGCCAACATGTTAGCTCAACAAGCATCTGGCCATAGCAATAGTAGATGTAATTTTCACATAAAGTCAATGCATCAGCATGTAGAAGTATTGTCAGTTCATATGGCCGACCAGACCTTTTCCGATCCAGTTCGGGCAACTTACTTCAGAGACCAGGTAAATGATAAGCATAATTGGGTAAGTATCTCGGCCAACCAGGTTATTTGTGAACCAAGTCAGCTAATTCATCCGATTGACCTGGTCGATCTTGGAACATTTGGTTCAGTTGACTTGTCTAAAGAATTTCTAAATCGGTCTAAGTCAAGTTCTAATGAAAGAGAAACTGATTTAGGAGATTGATTGAAGGACTCCCTTGCTAAAATATCTCAATAATCCGAGCACTAAGGTTGATCAAAGTGTTCGACAGAGTGCGTTTAAATATGTACTGCACAATGATGAGCTTTACCGAAGAACCACCGAAGACTTATTGCTTAAGTGTTTGGGATCTGATCAAGCAAAGGTGGCTATGGGAGAAGTCCATGAAGGTATTTGTGGTACACATCAATCGGCCCCAAAGATGAAGTGGCTATTACGCAGAGCTGGGTTTTATTGGCCCACGATGATGGGCGATTGTTTTTGTTACTACAAAGGATGTGAAGAATGTCAACGGTTTGGAAATATACAGTTTGCACCTGCTGCTATGCTTCATCCTATTATCAAACCGTGGCCTTTTCGTGGTTAGGGGCTAGATTTCATTGGCCAAATTCATCCCCCATCTTCAAAGGGACATCATTTTGTCCTGGTCTCTACAGATTACTTTACTAAGTGGACTGAAGCGGTGCCTTTGAAGAATATGACACACAAGGAGGTAATTGAGTTTATTACTGAGCATATTATATATAGATTCTGTGTAATAGAACCGACCAATTTATAGGAGCACAAGTACGAAATTCTCCGCCGAAGCAGTAAATTTACACACTTGAGCCCATATAAACCCGGTAGTCTGTGAAATTTAGAAGGATTTCAAACTTTTCCAACATCAACAACATAGGATCGTAATCGTTCAGCATCAACCATCACATGACATAATTTTACATAAGTTCATCGGAGTAGCAAACTTAGTTATTACAAACCGAGTACCAAATTTAAGTAGCGGAAGTTCAACCTTAAAACATAGTTTTGAAATCACACACACATAGTCTGATACAATGCCATCCAGTAGTCATCCTTGACAAAGCAAAAGGTACGGATAGAGCAGGTCATTGCCCGTGACCTAGTTATCTCCCAAAACATGGCAGAGGCAGTAGATGCAATAGCCATGGAAAACCTGACCATCTGCAACAACAAGGGAAACAAAGCCCTGAGTACGAGAAGGTACTCAGCTAGACTTACCCGCCATAAACCAAAATAAAAGACAGCAAGGAGTATGCAAGGCTCGATTATAGTGGAGCTGGTATGAGGTAACAATTTGCGCAAAAGCATAAGTAGTAAGTAACTTGTTCTCCTGTTTACTAGTTGCAAGTTTGAGTAGTGCTTAACCTATTTAACTAGGTTAGCTCTTAAACTAACAACAATCATGGTAGTGATCCGATCATTACTATAATATAACGAACAGGCCGAATAACAATTGCCAAAAGTATCATGATAGTTGTCACGTGTTCCATCATATTCAGTATCAAGACAGAGCGGGGTTCAAGTCAAGTGCTCACTATCCAGGAGCCATGGCGATTATAATTGATTCCTAACCAGCTCGTGATTTTATTCCCCACACAAACCACACTCACCCGTCGGTGAGCTACAGATAACCACAACACTGTTCCAGGAAGCCGCGGCCTCAACCGCCACCATCATACCCGGAGGCAAGCCCGACTGCCAAGGGGTTGGACTTAACCACCATCCCCCGGGTCTTACTCTTCGCGCCCCCGCGTCCCAATACCCCCTTCGTGGCTTCGGTAGATGCGTGGGACCTGAGAACAGGCCTGGAAAAATGTGCGGCTTCACGGTCGGAACGAGTTATCCTTCCAGCTAAATGTGGGGCATGCGTTCAACATGACAAGAAGGCCGTCTTAGCATGATACTGTTTTCCCATCCGACATGGCTAGAAATACTGTAGCACAACGCTACAGGAATCTGCCGATCTCCATTTTTCACAACACTCAGTTATCTCACTTAATGGCAATATCCTATTAATGGTCGAGTAACCACCTATCACTCGTGGGCAACATAAAGGTTTCCCGACTTCTACCGGTCTAAGCATGGCTAAGCATATATTCGTACCTACCACTAATTGGGTAAGAAGGGAAATTTCTCAAGGTAACAAGGTATGAAATATAATGCATCAACGGTATCACACAACTCCTATACTTAATGCAACAAGCATAGTACGGATAAGTTAATTATAAATCATAAGTAGTTAGAAATGCTCCGGGGCTTGCCTTTCTCAAAGGTGCTGGGCAGGTGATTCAGACACTCCGGAAGATCCTCTTTAGGCCCTTCCTCGACGGTCCCTGACTCGTGCCCCTGTGGCTGCTGCTCCTCGGTCTCCTCTGCTGCGGCTGGCTCATCTACCGAACCTGTCGTGATGCATATGCTAGATGAGCGAATGTCATACGTGCACAGAAGAGATGCATTAACATTAAGTTTGACCGAATACGTGCATATCTCTTCTCCAGTAGAGTGCAATACTCTATTTAGAGAGTAGGTATGCGCAACCACAAAGTACAACTAACATGAATGTGCTGAAATGACCATTTCGCCCCTTGCTGGTCCCACACAACAGAAATGCACATTACCCACTTAATTATGCAAAATAATCAATTAAAACAAGCCTATACAACAACCTATAGATAACAGCTTTAGAAAAATCTACAAAAATTACTGCAGATTCACATTAGAGAATAGAGCTTGCTGTACAAAATTCATGACATTTGGGCCTAAGCATTGTTCCCTATGAAAAAGACAAATAACAAGGTGAAAAGTTACTTTGAACTACACATCATCCTGAAAAGTGTCAAACAGCATATTTCACATTTTCTTCCAGAACTTCTTAGCACAAGAGCAGTCTACAAAAATTACCATGCTCATATCACTTATGTTCTAATTATTAAAAAACATACAAGAAAACAACATTAAATCAAAATAAATATTAATTTCAGATTTTATCACAGTCAAACATCAACTATCATTTTTCTCTGATTCTACATCACCTAACAAACCTATCAAAATAAGAACCATATTTTTCTGAGCAAGGCACAATTTATTATGCATTAAACAAGATATCAGCCCATATACAAATTAATTATAACTGCATACAAAACTACCACAAACTGAACATACTATATTTTTCATGCATAGAACTCATCAACACAAACTTAACCAAATTTGTTTCACATTAACTGGATTAGCAGAACTCAAGTTATGAATTAAACAAACAATAATTACATTTCTGCGCTAAACCCTAACTGCTAGATGTACCTGTCCCATTTCTATTCTAGAGGCTGACAGCTGGGCCCCAGGGTCAACTCGGACCCACCTATCATTCACACCGAAACAGGGGAGAAGTTGACCGCGGCGAAGCTCGCCGTCGGCGAACCCTCCGATGAAACCAACACCATCGATAGACTCCTCTCCTTCTTCCGCGTCGATTGGTACCGCTCTCTAGCCTAGCACTGTAGCGGATCGAGCTCGCTGTCGGCAATGGCGGCCACGGCGGCGCAGACTCGCCACGCCGGCCATCTCCGGCCAAACCGAGGCGAACCAACACCCGTTTCTCACTCCCAAAACTCCCTTGAACCCTAAACAAAGCAAAGACACAAGGGCTCCTACAGCGGACGACCGGAACCGCGGGCACACCATCTCCGGCGACGTACCGCGACATCCACACCCTAATCGGCCGAACTAGCAACTGCTACTCCACCTACGAACCCTAGCGACCCACGAAAACGGGTTAGAACAGACGGACTTGCACGGAACAGGGTTCGGCCATTGCGAACCAAGCTCGACGGTCATGGCGGCCATGGCGGAAACGCATTCCGCGGCTTACCGAGGCTTCTTTGGTGAGCACTGGCTACTGTAGAGGAGGGACGAACACGAGGCGAGGCTGGCTGGGTGGTCAGTTGGGCAAAGGCACGGTGGGACGGCGGCAAACGCACGGCGGACGGTCGGCTTCGCCTTACTCCCGCTCGGGTGCCGGCGAGAGCGAAAGGGAGGCAGAGGCAAAAGAGAGGGAGCGTCTGCCGGGAGAAGGCGTGCTCGGGCTTCTTCACTCGCCACGCTGCGCGCGCTGGCAAGGCTGGCCGGGCGCCGGGCGCCACGCGGCGGCCAGATCTGCGCGTGGTCGGCCACGACGCCGCGCGCGTTTGAATTGAGCCGGCCGGGTTCAGTGGCCATCAGGCCGACTGACGGGCCATTTTCAAGCGCGATTTTCTCTTAAACCACTTGGTGAAACGCTAAACCACTTGCTTCTTTGGTTAGAGGTACATACCATCTACAACTTTGGTTACAAGATCGATCACTGGTTTGGCCTAGATTGAGCTCGAGAAAGGGGATGAACATGGCCAAGCCGAACTGAGTTTCAGTTTAGGACTTAGGAAATATTTCTAAGTCAAAAACTCACCCATTTCTGCCTTGTGGCCCCTAAAACACCATGTTAAACTCATTTTCATGGGTTGGCCCAAAAACAACTTTTGTTCTACTCTAAATTCTACACACTTTTGGTTAAGAGCACTCAGCCATGCAAAGCTTCTATCAAGGAGGTCTTTGTTAGTCAAACAAAAGGACTCCTAGAGCTCTATAGGATTGACTAGGTTTAAAGATTTGATTAGCCAAAGTGACCAACACAAACATGGCCACAATTTGACTTTTCAACAAGGTTAGGCTACTAAGAAGTCAAACCACTCCACAAACAAGCCAAGCAAACACCTTACCATTGAAGGTCTACATGCATCTTAACACATGAAATGACACTTTATATGAAAAAGAAAGCAACATGAGAATGCTTCATGCTCATGAGATGATCATGCATAATGAAATGATGATGTCATGCTAGCTTAACACTGGAGGTGTTACAGCCTTTTCTCCCTTAAAGAAATCTCTTTCCGAGATTTACTGACCATTGTTCATGAAAAACTAGATAAACTTTCTAGAGATAGTCTTTGGTTTCCCAGGTTGCATCCCCATCGTCATGATGACTCCATAACACCTTGTATACTTTCACCACACGACTGCGAGTTACTCTTTCCTTGCTGTCCAACACGCACACTGGTTGCTCTTGATATGTTAGGTCAGAGGTAATGTGGTTCTATTCTTTCTTCGGGTACACGCAGACATTTCTTCAGCTGTGAAACATGAAAAACTGGAAAGATCGAGCTCATAGCTTCCGACAACTGAAGTTGGTAGGATACTTCTCCCTTTCTTTCCCGTATGCGATATGGCCCCACATATCTTGGGGCCAACTTTCTCTTTATGCCGAATCTTTGCACTCCTCTCATCGGGGTTACCTTTAAATAAACATGATCCCCCTTTTTAAACACTAACAATCTTCTTCTTTTATCTGCATAGCTTTTCTGACGAGATTGTGCTGCTTGCAAATGTTGATGGATAATCTGAACCTTCTCTTCAGCTTCCTTAACCAAAGTCAATTCCGAAATACCTCTTTTCTCCTAGTTCGACCCAATTCAACGGAGTCACACATTTATGTCCATATAAAGCTTCAAAAGGTGCCATCTTTATTCTTTCTTGATAACTGTTGTTGTAGGAGAACTCTGCTAAAGGTAGCCATGACTCCCATGATCTTTTAGAAGATAGCACACAAGCTCTAAGCATATCTTCAAGCACTTGGTTTACTCTTTCGGTCTGACCTGCAGTCTGAGGATGATAAGTTGTACTATGAACCAACTTGGTTCCCAAACCTTTATGTAACTGTCGCCAGAAGTGTGCGGTAAACTGAGGTCCACAATCTGAGACGATGGTCTTGGGTATCCCATGAAAACGCACTATCTCTCTGATATAGATTTCTGCATACCGAGGTGGTCGATACCTTGTTTTAACTGGAAGAAAGTGAGCTGACTTTGTTAGACAATCCACTATTACCCAAATGGAATCATTTCCTTTTTCCGTAGTGGGCAGACCGGTTATAAAATCCATACTTATATCTTCCCACTTCCAAGCAGGTATTGACAACGGTTGCAACAACCCGACAGGTTTCATATGAACTGCTTTGACTCTGCAACAGATGTCACATCTTGCAACATATGCTGCTATCTCTTTCTTCATCTTAGTCCACCAAAAACGAGGTTTTAGGTCATGATACATCTTATTGCTCCCTAGGTGAAGAGATAACTTGGATAAGTGAGCTTCATCCATTATCTTATCCTTAAGATCCTTTTTCTTTGGTACCACGAGACGATCACCGAACCACAACACTCCTTGTTCATCCAACTTAAAAGGGGTTGAGAGATCTTCCAACCTTTTCCTTTTAATATGAGAAATCCCTTTATCAGTCTTCTGAGCTTCAATTATCTGGCTTTCAAGCGAACAACTGAGCTGAATGCTGAACAAAACTTCTTGATGTATCAGGTTGAACCTTTCTTGAAACAACAGTTGTACCATAACATAGTGTGACTTGTGACTCAAAGCGCCAGCAACCACGTTGGCTTTTCCAGGATGATAGTGAACTTGCAAGTTATAATCCTTTATCAGTTCTAGCCATCGGTGCTGTCTCATGTTTAACTCAGGTTGAGTGAAGATATACTTAAGACTCTTATGATCCGTGTATATATTGCACACATTCCCCAGCAAGTAGTGTCTCCATATCTTCAGAGCATGCACTACGACTGCCAACTCCAAATCATGAGTAGGGTAGTTGATCTCATGTTTCCTTAGCTGTCTTGAGGCATACGCTATCACTCGTCCTTCTTGCATCAACACACAACCCAGTCCAACCTTGGATGCATCACAAAACACATCAAAAGGTTTCTCTATATCCGGTTGGGATTAGACAGGAGCAGTGGTCAATAGTTCCCGCAAGATTCAGAAAGCTGCTTCACACTCTTCTGTCCAAACAAACTTGACATTCTTCTATAGTAAAGTGGTCATAGGTTTGGCGATCTTGGAGAAATCCGGTATGAAACGGCGGTAGTAACCAGCCAAACCTAGAAAACTCCTTACTTCTTTGACTGAGGTTGGAGCTTTCCAATCCATTACTTCTTGTATTTTCTCTAGATCCACTGAGATCCCATCTTCTGATAGCACATGACCGAGAAAGTGAACTTTCTTCAACCAAAACTCACACTTACTGAACTTAGCATATAACTTATGTTCCCGGAGTCTGGTTAAAACTATCCGCAGATGCTCAACGTGATATTCTACATTTTTTGAATATACCAAAATGTCATCTAGAAAGACTACCACAAAACGATCCAACTCAGGCATAAACACGGAATTCATTAGGTACATGAAGTATGCGGGAGCATTTGTCAAACCAAAAGACATGCCAAGATACTCCTACAACCCGTACCTAGTAGAAAAAGGCATTTTGGGTATATCCTTTGGCCTGATCTTGATATGTTGATAACCTGATCTCAAGTCCAACTTAGAGAACACTCTAGCCCTTGTTAACTGATCAAAGAGAATATCAATCCGAGGTAGAGGATACTTATTCTTGATTGTCACTGCATTCAATGGCCTATAGTCCACACACATACGCAAAGCTTTGTCTTTCTTCCTTTTCACAAAGAGAGCTGAGCATTCCCACTCAGACGAACTAGGTTGGATCAAACCCTTGTCCAAAAGATCCTTTAGCTAAACCTTTAACTCTGCTAACTCATTGGGAGGCATACGGTATGGTCTTCTGGATATAGGTGCCATTCCTGGTATCAGTTCTATTGCAAACTCCACGTCCCTATCCGGAGGTAGACCAGGTAACTCGTCCGGAAACACATCAGGAAACTCGCATACCACCGGAATTTCCTGAAGGACTGATACTTGAACTGCACAACTTGCCGAACTGAGGTTAAGATTGTTAGGAAGGAACACTTGAAACTTCTCATTTTCCTCGGGTTCCCTCAAAGATATCATCCTTTTCCCAGTATCTATCATCATTTCCCACCTTTTCATCCAGTCCATTCCCAAGATAACATCTAAGGACAACCCTGGCATAACTACCAGGCTTACTCTGTACTGCCTACCTTCCAAACCAAGAGTCGCCCCTTGTACTACCTGGTTAGATAACACACTTGCACTAGCTGAATTGATACGGAATCCAAAATCAATTGTTACCAATTCCTGATTATGCTTAAGTGCAAATGCTTGACTTATGAAAGAATGCGATGAACCAGAATCAAACAAAACAACTGTGGAGATATCATTGATAGAGAACATACCAGCAGTAACAGGTTCTCCCTCAAAGATACCCTCCAGGGATGTATGATGCACACGAGCTTGAACTTGATTGGTCTTCTTTCTGGGACTAGGGCATGTCCTGGACAGATGTTCTTCCTTTCCACAGTTATAGCACGGTCCCTTCACATAGCTGCCTGCAAAGTTCTGAGTTCCGAGCCCCATCTTGAACTGAGACGACTGGCCTCTTGCAACTTTCTAAGTCTTGGCCTGTGGTTGATTCCCGGGGAAACGACGCTGAGGAGGCTTGAAACGTGCCCCTGGCACTACTGAACGAGGAGGAGGACGATTGGTCATCTGGTTTCTTGCCTGGGGTGCTCCGGTGTCAAAAGCTCTCTTGCGTGACTTGGATGCGCTGTAGATGTTGTTATTGTTCTCTTGAGTTAAATAGTCACTAACAAAGTCATTGAACTGCATCTTGGTAGAGTTTCGCATTGACTTCATGAGTTTGGAACTCAGACCTCTCTTTATGCTCGCGATCTTCTTAGCTTCAGTGTTGACATATTCAGGTGCATAGTGTTGACGGTCCTTAAACACCTGTTTTACCATCAACATTTGACCCTAAAGTCCACCAAAAAGGCATGAAATGTAGTCAAATAGGTTTCAAACTCACCGAATTCCACATGTCCATAGAATTCTATTTGAATGCAGGATTTGAACCAAATTTGGACATTGGGACCCACCAGGAGCCAAGCCCACTCAGCAGGGCCCAAATGGGCCTAAGGGGGGTGGCACCCGCCACCCCTAGGTGGCGCCCGCCACCTCTAAGTGGCCCCCGCCACTTGGGTTGGCCCAAGTGTCACCCCCTGCCATGTCACCGATCCGTGTGACCTCCCCAAGGCCAAATCCTGGCCCTTGGTCACAAGGTCAGTGGCATCGGACGACTCAGGATGGAGTGGCGCGGATCAAGGCTGAATGTCGGTTGCTAGGACATGCAACCGACCTCCAAACCGCCTTGGACAACCACCTGGATGCCGTTGAAGCAGAGGCGGTTCATCCAACGGCCAGGGAGCTGGCGGCCGCCAGTAGGGGGTGGCGCCCGCCACCTGACCTAACCCTAGGTCGGTTGGCTGCCCACTATAAGAACCCTCCTCACTCATTTGGGCTATAAATACCCCCCTAGAGGCACCTCTTCATTGACACCATCACACTTCCAAGAGAAGCAAAGCAAGAGAAGCAAGTGAGAGTTAGGTTAGAAGCTTAGAGAGCTTAGGCAAGTAGGTAGCTAGTAGATCAAGGCATCTTCGCCCTCGCGGTAGCGCTGCTCAAGGCTTAGCTCAAGAGTAGAGGCATGCGAGTGATCGGTCCTGGAGCTGGGAAGAGTCTTCCTTCATCTCCAGTTCAGGTTTTGCTCTTGTTACTCAAGCATTTACTATATTCTAGTTCATCATTTCAAGTATTACTTTATTCTACTTATCAGTATTGAGTGGTATACTTGATTGATTGCTTGAGTGCCTAGCTATCCTATAGATCAATTCACTTAGCCATAGTAGTTAATCTCTAGTGAGCTTAGTGTTTGATCTTTGCCAATAGGTTGCTTAGTTAGTTTAGTGTTTTTCTTATTAAGTCAAGTGTTTGCTCTGACGTCCGCAAGGGTGTCTCTATTCAAAGCTAGGGTAGAGATAGTTAGAATATAGTTAAGCGTGGTGCTTAGTTATAGACTTACCTTCAGATACGGCTAGACCCCCGGATAGTTGTGGTAGCAAGCAGGTGGTGATAGCCCTGTGCGCCTTGAATTCCACCACGTAGTTAGCCCAGTTTAACAGTAAGGCTCGTTGTGCTAGCGTTCAACCTAAGTGGTAAAGGCTAGTACGCCTCGATACTTGACAAGATAGGAATAAAACTATACTCAACTTAGTTGCTTTATTGTCTTTTGCCTGCCTCGCTTCGTAACTATCTCGCTTCGTAGTTATCTTGCTTTGTGGTTATCTAGGAGTAGTTAGTAATTAGTGGTTAGTTATCCCTTAGTTTATCCTATTCCATTTATCCCCCTATCCATCTAGTTATCCACCTTACCTTAGCCATTCATTTCATCCTTACCTATCCACCCATATATTCTTTCTAGCCTTTCATCCTCCCTTCTCTTCCCTTTTCCCATTTTCTCTTTTCTTATTTCTTCGACTCTCATCCCCTCCTTGACTCAACTCATACACCACCCTAGCCTTCCCTTGGGATCAAATAAATCGACACCTGGTACTCCCAGGTGAAGTGCTACTACGATAGTTATGTGCGCTTGCAGAATCTCCTCCTGGTAGATTGCATTCTCGCTAGCTAGCTCCTACTAGTGTCGGGATTGACAACCCCGCTTGGCATTAGTAGATAGCTACTTTAGTTACCCTATCCTAGGTGTAGCTTAGAACTACCAACAAGCATTTCTGGCGCCGTTGCCGGGGAAGGCAATCGGTGTATCGGTTGAGTCCGTGTCGAATTTATCTTCGCTTAAGCTCCCGCTTAGCGAATCCCATCTTACCCCATTCTTTCTTTCCTTAGTCCTTCTTATCTTTTTCCTTCATCTTCTTCAACTTCTTTCTTTCTTATCTCGTTCTATCTTCACGATGACCAATAAGACCATTCGTGAGTTTTCTGCTCCTTCTGCCGCTAATGTAGCGATAGGACCATACGTGATCGATGCCAACCTCAATTTTGAGTTGAAACTGGCTCTAATCACGATGGTCCAAGCTAGCCCGTTCTGTGGCAAGGCTCATGAGGGTGGCAAGGCTCACCTCCAACAATTTTTGGAGATTTGCGGCACCTTCACCATTAAGGGGATAACCCAAGAAACCATACGTCTTCGTCTCTTTCCTTTCTCTTTGCTAGGAATAGCGAAGCAATGGTTCTATACCGATTGCAACGCTGTAGACACATGGGACAAGTGTTCTAATGCTTTTCTCGCCAAATTCTTTCCTTTGGGCAAGACGAATGTTCATCGCAACAAAATCTCCAGCTTTACGCAACAAGCCGAGGAATCTATTCCCGAGGCTTGGGAGAGGTTGCAAGATTATGTCGCTGCTTGTCCGCACCATGGTATGGAGGACTGGCTATTAATCCCGAACTTCTACCATGGCCTAACCCCATTCTCTAGAAGCCATTTGGATGCCGCCTCCAGCGGTGCATTCTTTTCTCTGAATGTTGCAGATGCTAAGGCTCTCATAGAGAAGATGGTGTCAAACCAAGGATGGAATGACGAAAGACTACAGCCCCACAAGCGAGGTATACATTCCCTTAAGGAGGCCGACATGATCGTGGCCAAGATGGACCTGCTGGCAAAGAAGCTGGACAGCTGTGAGAAGATGAACCAACAAGAGAGTGTCCAATCTCTGGAATCCTACATGACTTGTGAAGTCTGTGGAGAAACCAGACATTCTGGGAGCCACTGCCCCGAGCTACATGAAGATTTGAACTTCATCAACAACAGTAACGGTTTCCATCAACAGAATCAAGGATGGAATCAGCACTCCAATTCTCAAGGTAACAATTCATTCCCTCGCTCTAATTGTCATAATTCTGATGATTTCTCGTTCTTAAAGAATTTAGTTTACTCTCAAGGTAGAACTACTGAATTTTTGAATAAGAAATTAATGTCGAATGATAAAACCCTTGAGAATATAAATGCTAAATTGGAAGATTTCTCATCTGCTCTGAAAAATCAACTTAGCTTTAATAAGATGTTAGAAACCCAATTAGATCAACTTGTTGCTATCATACCATCTTTTGAAACTGGCAAAATTCCTGCTAAACCTAACATGGAAACTGCAAATATGGTTGAAATAAAATATTTTAACTATTATGAAGATCAAACCATGACTGTTAAAAAGGGTGATCCTGGTAGTCCCATAATTAGATGCTCAATCTTTGGTGAAGTCTTTAAAAATGCCATGTGTGATTTAGGATCGAGTGTGAACATTATATCTAAAGATTTCTATGAAAACTCATTCTTTCCACCCATGTCATCCACATCTGCCTATGTTGTGCTAGCTGATCAATCCACTTGCTATGTAGAAGGAATAGTTAATGACTTACCTGTTCATATTAGAGGCTCCTATGTTCCTGCTGATTTCATAATACTAGATATGGGAAATAGGAAAGATGTGCCTCTAATCTTAGGTAGACCCTTCTTGAATACTGTTAATGCTTGCATATATGTGGGAAGTGGTAAAATTCAAATGACATTAGGAGGGAGGAAGGAAATATTCTCCTTCTCCCGTGGTCCCGCATACGCCGCTAACATGCAGGTAGCAAAACCCGTTCGTACCAAGAAGAGGCACCCAAGAACAAGGTGGAACATAAAGAAAGAACCACCTCCTGAGTTGTGTGAGTCACATAACAAGGGTGAGGTGCCAAAAGAAGAAGAACCCGATGGAGTACTAAGAGAAGAAGTGCCCAAGGAAGAAGATCCACCCGATAAGGATGAAACTCCATGGACCTAAGGTATGGTTTTACTTTTAATTTTTCCCTTCAAATTTCCCTTTTTCGAATAAATAACATATGTCATGCATGTAACTAAAAAAAAAGAAAAAAAATATCACCAGTTATCATTTGTTATATGCATAGGAATATGTTAACTTAGAATAATAAAATATCATAATAGGATAGTTTCCCTTTTCACAATATTAGATAGTTTCCCTTTTAATAAAATGAGAACAAGAGCTCCGACCGAGAAAGAAGAAGGCTTTTCACCAAGCAAGAAGCCAGCTTGGGGGAGACTCCCGCTCCGATAAGGTATGTCTCAAGCCTACACTTTACATTCAGTTCTTGAATTCTATATCTTTTGAATGTCATATGCTTGCTTAAATAACCACTCTATGAATAAAATTGATAAAATCTGCTTAAACAAGTTGAAACCTGAATAAGATTTGAAATATGTCATGCAAATGCTATTGTTATGGTTTGAATGACTAGTCTTATCTAAAGTTGTAGCTTTTGTGGGTTGCACATGCTTTAACTGAAATCATGCTTAGTGAATAAAGTTAGTAAGAAATGGAGTAATTCTTTAAACTTGCTAAGGTGAAATTAGGACCTAATCTGGAGGATTTCTTTTAAAAATTATGAAAACCTTACTAAAAGTTCCTCCTAGAGTTTATCCCATCCCACCACCAGCCAAATATTGGTTAGTCATTAGTCAAAACCACAAAGAGCTTTGTTTGTGTTGAGCTTTGTTAGACCTCATAGATCTTAGTAGAGAAGCTTATCATATCTTTTGAATCAAGATTCACGTACACCCACCATAATTTGCCTACTTTCCACTTTGGAAGTTTGCAACCACCAAATAAATTGCTTATTCTCCACACCGCAGATATGCAATACCCTGCCAAACATCCCATTGCAAGCCTTATGCTATTCCTACACTGGGAATAAGCATTTCTCTCCCTTTCCCTACTCATTTCAAAAATCCTTTCCTATAGATGTCTGGGGAAATCTAGAGCTAAAAAAGAGAGAGAGAGAGAAAAATGAGCAAAGTAGCTCAAGAAAGGACTATGTCCTGAAAAAAAAGTGAGCAAGGTAGCTCAAAAGAGGACTATGTCCTAAGAAAATGTGAGGACACATCTTTTGTCTACTCACTATGTATCCAAAAAAAAGAGAGAGAGAATTATCATTAGCTCTAGACCCCAGAAATTAACTAGGAAGGATTATGAAATATCTCTCTATACACTTCCACATAACCACACATGCACATCTTGATCAATTTTTATGATTTGCTGCTCCTTATGATCTGAGTGTCTAGCTTAGCAATAAACATCAGGCAATTTGCTCATGGTTCTTAGCCCACCTATAACTCCACATATCATTCTTTAGAAATAGGAGAGGCTACATTTTGGCCTAAGTGAGGATTTAAAAACCATTGAGTGATTGAGTGAATCTTGGAGGACTTAAGCAAGTTGTCATCTTTTGAAAACCTTGAAAAAAACCTCCAGACAGAATCCTAGTCAAACCTAAGCAAGATAAAAGTTTCCTATCTACTGCTTTATTTCACTCTTGCATGTTTGAAGTGAAAATCTATAAGCCCCACATTGCTATGATTAATGATATATGCTAAGTTATTTCTCACTATACAATATGCACTTGCAGACATCTTAAGTTGCTATCCATTTCATGCTCAATGCTTAAACCGCATTGTTGCTCGAGGACGAGCAACAGGTTAGCTTGGGGGAGCTTGTTGACGGTCCTTAAACACCGGTTTTACCATCAACATTTGACCCTAAAGTCCACCAAAAAGGCATGAAATGTAGTCAAATAGGTTTCAAACTAACCGAATTCCACATGTCCATAGAATTCTATTTGAATGCAGGATTTGAACCAAATTTGGACATTTGGACCCACCAGGAGCCAAGCCCACTCAGCAGGGCCCAAATGGGCCTAAGGGGGGTGGCGCCCGCCACCCCTAGGTGGCGCCCGCCACCTCTAAGTGGCACCCGCCACTTGGGTTGGCCCAAGTGTCACCCCCTGCCACGTCACCGATCCGTATGACCTCCCCAAGGCCAAATCTTGGCCCTTGGTCACTAGGTCAGTGGCATCGGACGGCTCAGGATGGAGTGGCGCGGATCAAGGCTGAATGTCGGTTGCTAGGACATGCTACCGACCTCCAAACCTCCTTGGACAACCACCTGGATGTCGTTGAAGCAGAGGCGGTTCATCCAATGGCCAGGGAGCTGGCGGCCGCCAGTAGGGGGTGGCGCCCGCCACCTGACCTAACCCTAGGTCGGTTGGTTGCCCACTATAAGAACCCCCCTCACTCATTTGGGCTATAAATACCCCCCTGGAGGCACCTCTTCATTCACAACATCACACTTCCAAGAGAAGCAAAGCAAGAGAAGCAAGTGAGAGTTAGGTTAGAAGCTTAGAGAGCTTAGGCAAGTAGGTAGCGAGTAGAGCAAGGCATCTTCGACCTCGCGGTAGCGCTGCTCAAGGCTTAGCTCAAGAGTAGAGGCGTGCGAGTGATCGGTCCTGGAGCTAGGAAGAATCTTCCTTCATCTCCAGTTCAGGTTTTGCTCTTGTTACTCAAGCATTTACTATATTCTAGTTCATCATTTGAAGTATTACTTTATTCTACTTATCAGTATTGAGTGGTATACTTGATTGATTGCTTGAGTGCCTAGCTATCCTACAGATCAATTCACTTAGCCATAGTAGTTAATCTCTAGTGAGCTTAGTGTTTGATCTTTGCCAATAGGTTGCTTAGTTAGTTTAGTGTTTATCTTATTAAGTCAAGTGTTTGCTCTGACGTCCGCAAGGGTGTCTCTATTCAAAGCTAGGGTAGAGATAGTTAGAATATAGTTAAGCGTGGTGCTTAGTTATAGACTTACCTTCAGATACGGCTAGACCCCCGGATAGCTGTGGTAGCAAGCAGGTGGTGACAGCCCTGTGCGCCTTGAATTCCACCACGTAGTTGGCCCAGTTTAATAGTAAGGCTCGTTGTGCTAGCGTTCAACCTAAGTAAGTGGTAAAGGCTAGTACGCCTCGATACTTGACAAGATAGGAATAAAACTATACTCAACTTAGTTGCTTTATTATCTTTTGCCTGCCTCGCTTCATAACTATCTCGCTTCGTAGTTATCTTGCTATGTGGTTATCTAGGAGTAGTTAGTAATTAGTGATTAGTTATCCCTTAGTTTATCCTATTCCATTTATCCCCCTATCCATCTAGTTATCCACCTTACCTTAGCCATTCATTTCATCCTTACCTATCCACCCATATATTCTTTCTATCCTTTCATCCTCCCTTCTCTTCCCTTTTCCCATTTTCTCTTTTCTTATTTCTTCGACTCTCATCCCCTCCTTGACTCAACTCATACACCACCCTAGCCTTCCCTTGGGATCAAATAAATCGACACCTGGTACTCCCAGGCGAAGTGCTACTACGATAGTTCTGTGCGCTTGCAGAATCTCCTCCTGGTAGATTGCATTCTCGCTAGCTAGCTCCTACTAGTGTCGGGATTGACAACCCCGCTTGGCATTAGTAGATAGCTACTTTAGTTACCCTATCCTAGGTGTAGCTAAGAACTACCAACACATAGCGAGCCAGATTGTTAAAAGCATGAAGGTACTCTACCATGGTTTTCGTACCCTGGGCCAGACTCAAAAACTCACTTTCATAGACATCAGACCTGGAGGAATGTAATTTCCTCTGAATGCTGCCACAAACTGCGCCCAGACGATAGGTTGATCTGCAGGAAAGGTGGTACGATGATGTGCCCAGCATATACCAGCTAGTCTCTGCAACTGGTGAGCTGCATATTTCACCTTCAACGATTCCGTCAGACGGAGCAACCTGAACTTCTGCTCGATTGTGTTAATCCATTCGTCAGCTTCCAACGGTTCAGCTGCTTCTTTGAAGATTGGAGGTCTAGTGTCCAAGAAGTCCTTAAAAGTGGTGTACTGGTTTACATCTTGACCCCCGTGACCTGCAGCCCGACGTGTGTTCTCTGCGATGTTCCTGAGATTTGCTTCCATATTCCTCTGCATAGCTTCCATGTTTCGCTGACTTCCCAGAAACTGCGCGAAGAACTGCTCTGCCATGTATGGGGGAGGAGGAGGAGGAATTGCTCCCTCGCCCTGTCCATCACCACCAACACCGCTAGCACTGCTTGCTCCCCGACGAGTATTCACCATCTGCACAGCCAATCAATAATCAATGAGTGATGCCATATATACAGATCAAAATGCGTAGTAACTGCGGTACTGTATTTGAACATGGTTCATACAATAAGGCACATACACAAGTCATTCCACATAAATAACATCACAAACGGATTATACGAAAAGTGCTTATCACTCGCAAGGATGCAAACGGATAAAACACAACGAAGGTCTGATACTTAAAACGATCCCAACGGTAGCAACAAGGTTCTTAAAGCATACAACCCAACATAACTTGTTCGGTACACAATGAAACAAAAGAAAACAGCTAAGCCTAAGCTCTAGCCGCTTCCAGCATCTGACACGTGGCTCTCCGCATCGTCGGCTTCACCGACTTCTTCCTCTTCTTCATCCTGGTTGGCGAAGGGCACTCCACCATCTTCGGCTCCACCGTTGAAGGACCGAGAGTGCAATCAGAAAGCGACCAGAGGGGGGGGGGGTGAATGGGAGCTTCAAAATTTCCTACCGGAAACTTATTGCCACTGTCCCGAGAAACAAACCCAAGAGCAAATCTTAGAGCTTGCAAGTGTCCACGACCCTAGAGATAGGGTGGATGCTTCCAAGAAGCACAGCGAGACACTACACAACTCTAGAAACCCAACGCAAAAGCCAGAAATCAAAACCGACAAAGAACGAACAAACCGCGGACGAAACAACGCAGAAACACCTACATCGGACGCTGGCCTGCGTCCGATGGCCAAGCACCGGACGCGTCTGATGCAAACAGAACCATTCTGGAACCTTACTGGACTGGCATTGGACGCTGCTACAGTGAAACCCTAGCGTCCGATGCTTGACCCCCGGCGCGTCCAATGGCAACGGACGCTCCGATGGTCAGCGTCCAATGCTCCTTTAAAAGCACTGTCAGATGACACGTGCCAACGAACACTCCGATGGAAAGAGCTCAGCGTCCGATGCTCAAGAACAGAGCGTCTGAAGGTCCCGATACAGAACTGTTCTTCCGCAAATTCAACCTGATCTCCTCTGAATCAAAAGCACTAAGGCTTAGACTTGGTATGAGGAGTTCCTAGGAGGTTAGTGAGCTATCCCAAAGAGATCATGGCTCGAACCTAACTCCAAATCGGTGAATTGGAAGAATTCGGGACAAAAGGAACAAACTCGATCCAAATCAAAAATCGACCGATCTACTAGCTCGTGAGGTTAGAGATGATTTCCTTTGGTGGAAAGAAGTGCCTCACGATCTAGAACAACTCAGTTCAAACGGATTTGCAAAAGACGCACCGAGTAGAGAAATCGATTAACGGGAAAAACGTGGAGAAAAGCAACCCGCGAAGAACATGAACAAAATGAGAGTCAGAACCATGAATTTGCAACCGTGTGGCTACCACATGCTACAACAGTGAGATTACGGTCTCACTTCCTCAAAAATCTCACGGGCACAGAGGTATGGTTCTCTTCTCTGTGTATCTCAGTTCGCTACAGCAGGGAATGGGAGAGCAGGAAAACCCTAGGAGTGAAAGAGCAAATGAGTGAGATAGGATGGGAGGTGGGTGTCTCCCTCTACTTATCCTAATTCTAATTCCCGCTCTATCGATGAAATATGGTCGATAGCCCACCTAGGGGTATGCCCAAGGTGGTAGATTAGCGAGGAAGGCGCGTGGAACGACGATCCGGACGTGGCACAGGAATGAAACTAGATGAACACCAGGGTTTATCCAGGTTCGGGCCGCCGAGTTCAGCGTAATACCCTACGTCCTGCGTCGAGTTATATATTCTGTATATTGATGAATGTGTTTTCTAGAGGGGATCCCTGCTCGCCTTATATAGCTGTGGGGAGAAGGGTTACAGATCTTAGAAGATCGGATCTCACGATAGTATAAGGAAACCTAGTCGATTACAATCTCATGTCGTGGAGAACACGATATCTTTCCTAACCAACTACGCTTCCTTGCTTTCCGATCCTGAGAAGGCTTCCGTGCCATCATCCGACCAGCTGGGCCTTAATGTCATGAACCTTCACAGTGAGTTGGGCTGTCCTTCATGAAGCAGCCCAAGTCTAGCCGCAAGGGTACCTGAGTTTATACCCCCACAGCTAGTCCCCGAGCACATTGAATCTTTGAGCGGTGAAAAAAGATCTTGACAGCATCTCCGAGCAGCTTCATCCGCACTTCATACCTAATCTCCGACCAGGTTATACTCTGCTGACTGCCATATCATGAACCCAAAAGATGCGATGTGCTATTAAAAAAGAAAAAACGACTTCTGGGAGTCCGGCGAAGTGTGCCCACTTTATGGTTACATAACAGAAACAACCATCCAGTCTTGAGAGAGATAATGATGAAGTTCACCTGCATACTCACCGATTAGGTGAAGTGTGCCCACTTAGTCCCCGAGCTTGGCAACATATGACTCGGTCATGTGATACCAAGGTCAAAAAAATAAAAATATACATGCGCGACCAAGCGCCATGTATACATGGTAGTCCCCGAGCTTGGCAATAGATGACTCGGTCATGTGATGCCAAGGTCAAAAAATAAAAATATACATGCGCGACCAAGCGCCATGTATACACGGTAGTTCCCGAGTTTGGCAATAGATGACTCGGTCATGTGATGCCAAGGTCAAAAAATAAAAATATACATGCGCGACCAAGCGCCATGTATACACGGTAGTCCCCGAGCTTGGCAATAGATGACTCGGTCATGTGATGACAAGGTCAAAAAATAAAAATATACATGCGCGACCAAGCGCCATGTATACACTGTAGTCCCCGAGCTTGGCAATAGATGACTCGGTCATGTGATGCCAAGGTCCAAAAAGAAACTGTAGGCCCGTGACAGAAGAACCACACTATATGCCATCAGACGTAGATAAAAACATCAGCTTTTTACTGCCACGCTTCCCTTTAAAGTGTACTTTTCTTGTCTTTTCTTCAACTTTAAGCGTACGCCATCACATAAAGTAACCTTTACTCTGTTGAATCCGTGACATAATGTGACCTTCCTTTTTAATGGACATGGTCCATGGGCATGGGCATTTCGGCTATAAATATCGCATCATAGAACCTTTGTTTTGCCCATCAGCCATGGAACCAAAACTTCAAACATCCGATGGACCAACAATGAGTGTTGCTGAACTAGTGAACCCGCCTGGGTTAGATTTTAAAGCATAGTGCGAAGTTCCTGGTAGGATTCTTGTGAGGGAACAGCTTGTAAGAGCTTGTTAGAGTTGTTCCCAATTGGTTGTGGTTAGATAGGGATGACGGAGTTCCTGGGAGGATTCTTGTGATGCCGGCAATAACTCTAAGCCATTTTGTCACATATTGAGTCCTCCAAGGTTCTCCAAGCTTGAGCTTATTACCCAGGCAACCAACCTAGTTTATAAGAAATCTCGGGGGTGCCAGGGTGATAGTCTTGCCGATGACGGACCGCAGGAATGGCGTTTGGAGTGCCTGTAACTGACCATCTGACCAGTCCCCAGCTTTGCTGAGAAGGCTGGCGGAGGAGCCGACCAGTCCCCAGGATAACTGGTGGAGCTGGTCCTGAAGCCAACGCAGCTCGGCCACGTGTGTGCCTGTAACTGGTCATCTGACCAGTCCCCAGCTTTGCTGAGAAGGCTGGCGGAGAAGCCGACCAGTCCCCAGTATAACTAGTGGAGCTGGTCCTGAAGCCAACGCAGCTCTGCCACATGTGTGCCTGTAAATGGTTATCTGACCAGTCCCCAGCTTTGCTGAGAAGGCTGGCGGAGAAGCGAACCAGTCCCCAGTATAACTGGTGGAGCTGGTCCTGAAGCCAATGCAGCTCTGCCACGTGTGTGCCTGTAACTAGTCATCTGACCAGTCCCTAGCTTTGCTGAGAAGGCTGGCGGAGAAGCCAACCAGTCCCCAGTATAACTGGTGGAGCTGGTCCTGAAGCCAACGCAGCTCTGCCATGTGTGTGCCTGTAACTGGTCATCTGACCAGTCCCCAGCTTTGCTGAGAAGGCTGGCGGAGAAGCCGACCAGTCCCCAGTATAACTATTGGAGCTGGTCCTGAAGCCAACACAGCTCTGCTACGTGTGTGCCTGTAACTAGTCATCTGACCAGTCCCCAGCTTTGCTGAGAAGGCTAGCATTTATTATTTAATATTAAAAGGAAAATTTGTTGAATCATAGAAGGCCTAACTCTTGGGCCGGTGGAATGGGCCATAGTGATTGTTATCGTACGAATAGCCTTTTTCGCGGCGAATGAAAAATCCCGAAGAGTCGCGCAGTAGGTTAAAAAGACAAACACCAAAGAGTCAACACTTACCCTAACCGTTGCCATTCCCCATTTTCTTGCCTCCTGCCGAATCTTGCACTGTAGCCCTAGATTCAGAGTAGCAGAGTCGGCGGTGAAGCTCGCACTTTTCCGGCGGATTTGATGGCGCGAAAGGCGAAAAAACCTGCGGCGGCAACGGCTGTGAGATTGGATCAGGAATGGGTTCCGTCTAGGAGCACGGAGGAGAGTGTCGACCGCCTCGCCGCCAGCGGACTTCTACCGGACAAGGTGACCGGCGGGTGGAGAGCGCCCACTGGTGAGATCTATCCTCAACCCAATGCTGATGAGATAGTTGTCTTTGAGGATTATTTCATTAGAGGATTTGATGTGCCGTGCCATGTGTTCCTCCGCGGATTGCTTGATTTTTGGAGCATTGGACTTTGTAATCTCGGCCTGAATTCCATCCTGTCTGTGTCCATTTTCATTCACTTGTGTGAGGCGTTTCTCGGAATACAGTCGCATTTCAATTTGTTTCGCTATTTCTTCCAACTGAAGAAGAACAGTCGCGGATCACGCATTGCGGGCAGCACATACATCCTGCTGCGCGAGGGGATGGCGTCTGAGTACATCAATGTCCCTCTGTAGAGTAATGTGAGCGGTTGGCAGGAGAAGTGGTTCTACATGATGCAGTGCCAGACGCCCGCTTTAAGTTGTGACGTAGGGAAGGTAGTTGAATCGAGTTGGACCTAGTCGTCGAAGCCTTCCGCAAGTGACATGGAGCAGGTCCGGGAGCTGCTTAATTTGATGAGGGAGATGACGGCTGATGGAATCCAAATTACTGCCAATTTTATGTACCATCGGGTACAGCCGTGCAAAGAAAGGGTGCATCCTGGCTTTGAATATGCCGGACGGCCTGATCCGACTCGTGAGTGCACCGAAGATTTGGAATCTAAGGAGCTGGAGAGGCGCGTTCACGTGGTGCTCCAATTCTCTGATTGGAAAGCACCAAAGAGGCTTACGCAGCCATTCAGCCTGGCACAGCCTGTTAAGGATGTGAGTTGCCTCTTAATTTGTTTTGGTGATTTTGCTCTGTTGCAATGTTCAAGATATTAGTCTGCGTTGTTTTGTAGGATCGCTCTAGTGTGTACATCTCAGGCGTGCCGTCGGTCGATTGGTCGGAAGGGGTCGACGGACAGCCTGGAGCTAGCCAATCTCCACATTCCCATGCTGGGGAGGCGGCAGCTGAGAAGACAAGGAAAGGTAAGGGGGCCATAGATACGGCTGACCCACGAGCTGTGAAAGTTGCGGGTAAGCGCGTAGTTACTTGTCGTAGGGCTGCCACGAGGTCGTCTACGTGGGCTGATGGCCCGTTGGAGATTCCGGGTAGCGGGACGCCCAAGACTTCCGAGTCCATTCGTGACTGGGACGACGATGATGATGACGAAGAGCCGCCTCCGTCCAAACGCGTCCGTGTCGAACAGCCGACCAGGACTGTTTTACCGGTGCAAAAGACAAAAGGGCTCAAGCTGAAGGGGGGTCTGCGGATCAGCGAACTGTGAGCATTCGACTTCCTTTGTCATGAGTTTATGGCTATTACCCTATTCTTGACTTCTTGTGCTTGTTTCATGTCAATGATCCCGTGTCGGAGGTTGATCCTGTCGATGATGACATGGTCCCTGAGTCGACCAGTGTCCCGGATGCGGGGTCCGAGCAGGTCCATGAGGAGCCAACCGCGGGCGGAGCGCTGGATGGGGGAGGTGATGGTCGTAGTGAAGCCGAAGAGCAGCCGACTTCGACTAGAGCTCAGGGGGCCAGGTTAGGTAACGAGAGGTACTCCGACCAGGGGTTGCCGGATGAGCGTCGTGAGCCATCTGATTCCACGCAACTTCCCCCAGATGCTCCGCTTCCTCCTCCGGAGGCAAACGCGCTTGGTGCAGTTGAGCGTGCTGAGGATCCCACCGGAGGAGAGGAAATGCCGGTGGCACTAGAAGAGGACATTGTGGAGATTCCTCGCCCGCCGAGATCTCCAGAGCAGATAATCAGAGTGACATGCCAGCGGGCCGGCGAGTGGGTGTTTCACGAGGAGAACACTGACAACCGCCCAATGAAGAATTTTGACCGGATGCTTAGCTAGCTTCGTAAATATGCACAGGTAATCCTCTGAAGGGTGTGACACTATGATGACGAGTCGTGTAGATACTGAATTTCGAGTCCTTGTGTTAACTTGCAGGGATTGTCGGATTTATCGGAAGAGCGCCGCAAATGTTTCGAGTCTATCGGTCCTTTGATCGATGCGAAAGAAAAGCTCGAGGAAGCGTGCGTACGGTACCGAGCAGATCTTGATAGTGCCCACCGGACTGAGGTTGAACTGCGCGGGACCACAGAGAGGCAATCGTCCGAAATCGCGCGGCTTCGTCGTGAAAATGAAGGTACGAACCACAAGCTACCGGCGAAGCGGAGTTCCGTGCTTTACTAACTTTGTTGGAACAGAGCTTGCTTCGTAGGTCGCTATTAAGAAGCTAAAAGCACTGGATGGCAAAGCTGTAGCTGCTAGGGAGAAGACGCAAGCTGATGACCTGGAGAAGGAATTTGAAGGTAGCCTATTTTAACCGTTTTGATTCGATGCATACTGCTTTCTGGTTAGCTATGACCGACTGTTGTTGTTGATTGACGTAGGGAGACGTCGCTCTTGGCAAAACCAAATTGCAATGGTTTGTCAAGACGTGAAGACCTAGGAGGCGTGGTGTCATGCCATGGTTCGAGGAATCGCTCCAGTTTTGGACGCAGTATATGCGACTGGTTGGTCCGGAGGTCTTCTGTCCAGACCAGCTAGTATGCTGGAGCAGTGTGCTGGATCATGGGCAGCCATGAAAAAATTTGTAGCTGATGCTGGCGAGCAGGTTGCCATATATGTCTTGGCTCTTGCATGGGCCCATTATCCAGGGATCGATGTGAAGAGGCTGGAAAGCGGCTTTCCCAGGAATACTTCAGAAACTCAGGCGTCTGAGCTTAATGAACAATCCAGGGAGACGGCTGCCGTTCTTGTTAAGGACCTGGTCCTGTTCGAGGAGCCTGGGGAGCCCAGCGCTCTATAGGACCATGAATGTATTAAGTTAGTTTTTGCAGACAACTAATCGTTCCGGACTACGGAAAATTGTATCTTTGCATGTTTTTACTTTATTCGGTTGTCTGAAGTAGCGTGTGATGAAAAGAAAATCAAAATTTTTTGGGAAAGAGATGATGATGTTTATTTATAATATACTATGGAAGTATAGAGGTAAGTACATATCTTTTAATCCTCAGGTAGCTATGCATAAAAACGTCGGAGCTGGTCGATGTGCCAGGAGTTTGGGACATCAGTCCCATTTAGGTCAGTTAGCCTATAGGAAGTGGGTCTTGTAACTTGTTTGACAAGATAGGGGCCTTCCCTGTGAGATGAGAGTTTGTGCAGTCCGGCGGTATTTTGGATTCGTCTCAGGACTAGGTCTCCTACGGCAAAGAATCTTTCTTTGACGTTTCGGTTGAAGTATCTTCGCAACCCCTTGACATACTTTGCGGTTCGGACGCATGAGTCCAATCTTCGTTCCTTGATGCAGTTGACTTCTAGTTCTCTGGCCTGGTTGGATTTGTCCTGGTTGTATTGCTCCACTCTGGGCGATCCGAATGCGATATCTGCTGGTAAGACTGCTTCTGCGCCGAAAACCATATAATATGGCGAAACACCCGTGTTTCTGCTCGGCTGTGTTCGAAGGCCCCATAGCACTGCTGGTAATTCTTTCAACTATCGACCAGCCTTTTGATCTTGGTCGTTGGCTCTATGTAGCCTTTTCTTTAATGCATCGAGTATCATCCCATTTGCTCGCTCCACCTGGCCGTTGGCTCTTGGGTGAGATACGGAGACATACTTGACAACTATGCTTCTTTCGTCGCAAAAGTCCCAGAAGTCTGAGCCGGTAAAGGTTGAACCGAGGTCGGTAATGATACAATTAGGTAGACCGAAGCGATGGATAATATCATCTAGCAGCTCTGCTGCCTTTTGGGTTGTGGATTTGACCAACGGCTTGTACTCAATCTGCGGATACATGGGTGTATACCGAGTCTCTGAGTGATGAGTGATTGTCAACTGGGATGATGCGCATGTTCTTTGGCTTGTGTTGTGCAGGTGTCGAGCAAGGATGCAGTGATCAGAGGCAAGGTGAAGGTCAAGTAGAGACGTGCCGTGCCGATGGACCGAGAGTGGCGAAGGGCGGACGTGAGGCTTGGTCTGAGGGACCGGTGGCCCAAGGATCAGCTGTGGTGGCTGACAACCTGGGACAGCGACGAGCGAAAGACTTGCGGTCATGTGTTGCCTGAGTCGTGGACTTGGGGACACGTGTCGGTGGACGGGGTGCACGGTTGGTGCATCCCCTCTATAGTTTCAGTTTGGTGGTAGAGCCAAAGAAAAACCATCGGGTGGACGGTTTCCAGGTTTGGGCCTCAAAACCTGGGTGCTGAGGGTTTCCGAGTTTGGCCACAAAACTCGGGCTGAGGACGGTTTCCAGGTTTGGGCCTCAAAACCTGGGCGCTGCGGGTTTGCTGAGTTTGGGCCTCAAAACTCAGATGCTGGTGGGCTGGTTTCCCAGTTTGGGCCTCAAAACCGGGGGTTGGCTGGAAAAGGCTGGTTTCCCGGTTTGGGCCACAAAACCGAGGGTGCAGAGCGAGGACGGCACGTGGCGGCAATCGGGAGGTTGCATCTAGGCAATGCTACGAGTTGTGCAAGCGTGGCCGTCGGATCCACCTACCATCGAGTTGGTCTAGAATAACCTTAGGGTTTAGCTAGTTCGCTCTGTAAGTAGTTAGGGGTAGTGTGGGAATTAGGAATAGTTAGAACTAGGATAAGTAGGGGGAGACACCCACCTCCCCATCTATCTCAGCCATTTGCTCTTTCACTCCTAGGGTTTCCTGTTCTCCCTATTCCCTGCTGTAGCAAACTGAGATCCACAGAGAAGAGAACAATACCTGTGTGCCTTTGAGATTTTGAGGAAGTGAGGTCGTAACCTCACCTTTGTAGCATGTGGTAGCCACACGGTTGCAATTTCGTGGTTGTGATTTGCGATTTGCTCGTGTTCTTCGCAGATTACTTTTTGCCACGTTTTTCCCGTTGATTGATCTCTTTGCTCGGTTCATCTTTTGCAAATCCGTTTGAACCAAGTTGTTCTAGATCATGAGGCACTTCTTTCCTCCGAAGGAATTCACCTCTAACCTCACGGTCTAGGAGATCGAGCGATTTTAGTTTCGGATCAATTTTTGCTCCCTTGCCCCGAATTCATCAAATTCCTCGATTTGGAGTTAGGTTCGAGCCATGATTCCCGTGGGATAGCTCACTAACATCCCTGGGACTCCTCACACCAAGTCTAAGCCTTAGTGCTTTTGATTCAGAGGAGATCAAGTGGATTTCGCGGAAGAACAGCAGTGCGTCGGGGGCATCGGACGCTCGAGTTCTTAGCATCGGACGCTGACTCTTTTGGCATCGGACGCGCCGTTGCCACGTGTCAGCTTCTGACATTTTCGAAGGACGATCGGACGCCATCACCGGACGCTCCGTTGTTCATTGGACGCGCCGGAGTGTGACCATCGGACGCTGAGAGTTCACTGTTCACAACGTCCAATGGGTGTCCAGTAAGGTTCCCGAGACGCACTGTTTGCATCGGACGCGTCCGACGCTCGGACATCGGACACTGGCCAGCGTCCGATGAAGGTGACTCTGCTCAGTTTCGTTCGCCGTTCGTTCGTCCGTTGTCGGTTTTGATTTCCAGCTTTTACGTTGGGTTTCTAGAGTCGTGCAGTGTCTCGCTGTGCTTCTTGGAAGCATCCACCCTACATCTAGGGTCGTGGACACTTACGAGCTCTAGGGTTTGTTCTTACGGGTTGATTGTTGGGACAGTGGCGACAAGTTTCCGAAAGGAAAATTGAAGCTCCCATTCACCCCCCCTCTGGTCGCTTTCTGGTTGCATTCTCGGTCCTTCAATTGGTATCAGAGCGGGTTAAGGATCTTCCACCTTAGCCGGTTCCAGATCCACACAAGGCGACATGGATCGTGGCGTAGGCAAACCGCTGTTCTTTAATGGGACAAACTATGCGTATTGGAAGATACGCATGTCGGCCTATCTGCAGAGTTTGGGTGCTTCCATTTGGGATATTTGCAACTCTGCCGATTACGTTGTCTTGGCTGCTCGTGTGACTCAGCATCAGATCGATGAGCACGATGCCAATAGTTGAGCACGTAATGCTCTTTTCTCTTGCTTGAGCATGAGTGAGTTTGATCGCGTTTCTCACCTCGCTACGGCTCGGGAGATTTAGGCCACCCTCATGCGTTTCCATGCGGGAACCTCTCAAGTCAAAACCCAACTCTACGAGTCATTCAAGCGAGAGTATGAGAACTTTCGACATATGCCTGGCGAGAGCATAGAAAGTTTATTCGCTCGCTTTCAGGTGATTGTCAACAGGATGAGGGCTAACAAGGAGCTGTTGCCTTTCGACGATCATGAGAGAGCTTTGAAGCTTTTGCATACTCTTGATCGGTCGGTGTGGGATTCCAATGTTCAGGCGATCATCGAATCACCTAACTATGAGACCCTCACGTGCGACGAGCTCTTCAGTAAGCTCAAGTTCAGTGAGATCGATGCCATGGCAAGGGCTTCTTATGAAAATCCTTCTGGCCCGTCGATGGCTTTGCTTTCTGGCTCTTCTGCTAACCCCTCTGGAGGCTTTGCTTTGCACTCTCTTCTTTCTGTCACAGAGGAGCAGTTGGAGTCTTTGGGAGACGACGAGTTGGCTTTGCTTGCCAACCGGTTCTCGCGGTTTCACAACAACCGCATGAACCGTCGCCGCGGAGGAGGACGCTCAGGATGCTATGAGTGCGGCGACCCCGACCACTTCATCGCCAACTGTCCCAAGAAGAAGCACTCATCTGGGAAGGGCGATCATGGGCACAAGTACGACTCCGGCAAGCGCAAGGAGAAGTACGTCCCCGCGAGGCACAAGCGGAAGGGCGGCTTCAACAAGGAGTACATCAAGACCAAGTACTTGGAGAAGGCCCAAGCTGAGCAGCGTGCGTTCTTCGCCACGCTCAGCGACGTCGACGACTCGGACGACGACTCCGCTTCCTCAAGCGACGACGAGTCCGAGAAGAAGAAGAGGATCGAGGACAAGCTCAACGGCCTCTGCTTCTTCGCCGACGACGATGGCTTCTGCACCATGGCCCTTGGTGATGAGGTCGGAGGCGACACTCCTTGGAACAACGACGACGACGACACCTCCCAGGTATCTCTGACCCACGATGAGCTTTCCGCTGAGGTGGAGAAACTTACTGCCGCGCTTCTTAGTCAAGATAAGCTGCTTAGGCGTGCCGCTAGAGAGCGCAAGGAGTTTAGGCAGAAGTGGGAGGATACGGTGAAGGAACTTGATTCTGTCAAGTGCACCGTGGTTGTTACCGATGAGGAGGAGTGTGAGATGTGCACTACACACATGACTGACCTTCTCACTTTGAGGAGCAAGTATGCTGTGTTGGTAGGAGAGGTGGATGAGCTGAAGGCTAGACCCTCGTTGTTGGGTGCATGCAAGACTTGTCCTGTCTTGCAATCTGAGTTGGCAGAGAAGAATGCCAAGATTGTGTCTCTTGAAGAGGCCAACTTAGGTAGCACATGTGTGGCTAGGTGTGCTCTTTGTGAGGGTTTGGAGATGGAGATTGCAAATGTGAAGCATGACAAGAGGCAAACCGAGGAAGAAAACACATACCTTCGGACCATCTTGTCATGGGTGTCTAGTGGTGAGCCACAGCTCGGGATGATGATCTCCCAATTTAAGCGAGCTGCTGGAGGTCCTGGTGTAGGCTTTGCTCCGGGCGTTGATGTTTTAGCTTTTGGGAAGATTGGAGAGTCGAGTGGTTTGAACCCGAGTGAGAAGCCCAACTCCACCACTACTCCCAAACTTACCAAGCTTCCACCCAAAGAGCCTCTCAAGCCTAACACCAAGGATGGGGTCTTTGTTGAGCCTCCAAGAGCTCCACCCAAGAAACAATCATGGGCTCCAAAACCAAACCACCTCAAGAACAAGCTTGACACCATGCCACCTATCCAAGAGGAGCTTATGCCACAGAAGGGCAAAGTGATCCACACCCACTACCGTGAGTACCAACAACCCCCTTTGAGAGCGGTGAGGTACCATTGTGAGCATTGTGGGAGAGATGGACACTTGAGTGAGTTCTGCTTTCGGCGCAAGAGAGAGGCGCGCCATGCTAGGGAGATGAACAACCCGGACATGTACCATCCTTTCCATGATGTACATGTACCGATTGTTCAAAGGAGAGCTCCAAGGAGAGCTGCTAGGCCGAGAGGTCCAGAACCTCAAGTTCCTAGGCCTAGGCAGCAGAGGAGAGGACGTGCCCGGTGGGAGCCTGCAGTTGTGGGCTATGGACCCCGTGGCGGTGGCTTTGTAGTTGAGCGTTTTCCCCCACCGCGTTTTGAGTATCGCGGTGAGCGCTCCTTCCCCAGCGGACCACGTTTTCCTCAGCGTGGTGATCGCTCCTCTCATAGACGTGCTAGGAATGGTTTTTCTGGTAACCGTTCTTTTGAGCAGTCGGCCCAACACTGGTTTTCACCTTACTTCACTAACCCCAATGTTGGACCGTATGCTCACCCTATGTCTTTTTATTGATGTAAGTAAAATGATTGGAGAACGTTTGGTTGGTGGATTCCGGTTGCTCGAGGCACATGACCGGAAACGCCAAGTGGTTCTCCAGTCTTAGTCCGGTCGCCGGAAAGGAGTTTATCACCTTCGGCGACAATAGCAAAGGTAAGGTCTTGTCTCGTGGGTCAGTGCGAGTTAATGAGCACTTTGTGTTGCGGGATGTTGCTCTTGTTTCTAACTTGCATTTTAACCTTCTTTCTGTTTCGCAACTCTTTGATGACGACTATGAGATTCGTTTTAAGCCGAATCTCAGTCGTATTTTGGACCCTCAGGGCAATCTAGTGTGTTTGATTTCGCCCTTTGGAAAAGTCTTTCGTGCGAATTTCTTGGAGTCTTTTGGCACTTCTCGTTGTCTTGTGGCTAGACCTTCCTCCTCTGATCTTTGGAAGTGGCATAGGAGACTAGGACATTTGAGCTTCGACCTGCTTGCAAGACTTAGCTCACTTGGCCTAATCCGAGGATTGCCCAAGTTGTCGATGGAGAAGGATCTTGTTTGCCACTCTTGTAGACATGGGAAGATGGTTGCTGCTCCCCACCATCAAATGACTCAGGTCATGACCAAGCGCCCTGGAGCGCTTTTGCACATGGACCTTGTTGGTCCGGCTCAGGTGAGCTCAGTTGGGGGGAAGTGGTATGTGCTTCTTGTTGTTGATGATTTTTCGAGATATTCGTGGGTCTTCTTTTTAGCTGAGAAGACCGAGACTTTCTCCTTTGCTCGCAATATGATTTTGCATCTTCAGAATGATTTCCCTTTGAACTCGATGCGAGCTATTAGGAGTGATAATGGTTCCGAATTCAAGAATTCGGATTTTGAGAAGTTTTGTAACTCATTGGGTTTAGAGCATCAGTTTTCTTCCCCCTACACACCGCCCCAAAATGGTGTTGTAGAAAGGAAGAATCAGACCCTTGTAGAGATGGCCAGGACGATGCTCGATGAGCATAGGACTCCTAGGCGATATTGGGTCGAAGCTATGAACACTGCATCACTGCATGCTACATTTCCAATCGCATTTTTCTCTGAGCTTTCTTGAAAAAGACTTCTTATGAGTTGCGTTTTGGAAAACTGCCGAAGGTGAGTTATTTTCGAGTTTTTGGTTGCCATTGTTTTATACTCAAAAAGGGCAACTTGGACAAGTTTGAGTCTCGTTCTTCTGACGGTGTGTTTTTGGGTTATGGCACTCATACTCGCGCTTATCGTGTACTTAACCTTGACACTAACCGAGTCATAGAGACATCCGATGTCACCTTCGACGAGACCATGGTTTGTTCTTCTTCTCATTTTGAGCGTGCATGAGATCATGAGGTTGGTGAACCTCTTTTTGATGATGAGGACGAGGGTGCTGAAGGTATGGATGATGCAGCACCCCCTCCACCTGTTGTGCCGCAAGGAGCGGCTTCTACGACGACTCACGGCCCCAACACGTCTTCTTCCTGGGGGCCGTGGGATGCGCCACCTCGAGCGGTACCCTTTGTACCCGAGGAGGCACTAGCTGCTGTTGAGGGGGAGATCACTTCTGCACGGGAGGTGCCACGACATATCCAGTGCCAACACCCCCCTCAGCAGATGATCGGCAACATTGACGAACGGGTCACTCGGTCCGGGTCTCAAATCTCTCACTTTGCTCATTCTGCTTTTGTTGCTGATTTTGAACCCCGGGATGTTGGACACGCTTTGACGGATCCGGATTGGGTAAATGCCATGCATGAGGAGCTTGAGAACTTTGAGAGAAATCGGGTTTGGGTTCTAGTGTCTCCACCTTCTGAGTGTCATCCAATTGGGACAAAATGGGTTTTCAAAAACAAACAGGGAGAAGATGGCCATGTTGTGAGAAACAAGGCCAGACTCGTAGCCCAGGGATATAGTCAGAAGGAGGGGATAGACTATGAGGAGACTTTTGCTCCTGTAGCACGTTTGGAGGCTATTAGGATACTCTTGGCTTTTGCTGCATCCAAAGGTTTCAAACTTTTTCAAATGGATGTCAAGAGTGCCTTCTTAAACGGCTACATAGAAGAAGAGGTTTATGTTGAACAACCCCCCAGTTTTGAAAATCCCAAGTTTCCAAACCATGTTTTCAAAAAACAAGCCCCTAGAGCCTGGTATGATAGGTTGAAAACCTTTTTGCTTGCTAAGGGTTTTAAAATGGGATGTGTGGATAAAACGCTCTTTCTCCTCAAGCAAGGCACTGATACTCTCTTGGTCCAAATTTACGTGGATGATATCATTTTCGGTGGTTCTTCTCACGCTTTGGTTGCCAAGTTTGCAGATACTATGAGCAGGGAGTTCGAGATGAGCATGATGGGCGAGCTGACTTTCTTTCTCGGATTGCAAATGAAGCAATCCCGAGAAGGAACGTTTGTGACGTAACGGCCCTAAACCCATGGCCCACTGATCACTATCAAACACTGACAGTCGATCCGTACAGCCAAGAGATTAAGACCTGGTTTCGCCACTGGGCTACATCAGTGCCCGATGTCCGCAGGATCATCTCACAATTCGGTTACAATCTCTTGAACATTTCGACAAATAACATCGGAGTAAATAGCGGAAGACTTAGATAACAATAGTTTTACAAACCAGGGTCCAACATAACATTAAAGTGAAGTTATTACAGACCATAGTTCAAATAGATAGAGTTGGCAGGGTAGCATATGACAACAACTAAAAGATAAAGATACTTCACCCAGCCCGAGGGTGAATAATCACTCATCGGCCTCATCGGCCTCTTCCTGAACAACAGTCATACAGCAGGGTCCAAGGCATACTGAGGGATCTGCCATACCTGCAACATGGGTAAAAGAACCCTGAGTACAAAGGTACTCAACAAGACTTACCCGACTAAAGAAAAGGGAGAAGACTCAGGAATGCAGGCTTAGGGTAGTCAAGGTAAGGCTTAAGCAAGTTCAAGTATTTTGCAGAAAAGCATTTTTGGTAAACCTTATTTTAATTTTGAAAGATTCGGTATTCCTTGTTCCATCATAATCCTTGATTCATTTTACTTTCCAAAACAGACCTAGTTGAGAACCACTCCCTGTTGACAGTCAGTGACTAAGTCTCCATAACCGAGGAGCAGCGTTAATCCGGATAAATAATACTCAGCTGAGGGTCCCTATCCACACTGCATATGTAGCACCCAAGCTTGCATATGCCAACTCGTCTACCACGATTCCTCCAAGATTGGGCCCGGTCCTACGCCACCCGGAAGTACAGTACACCACTCCAATCCGGGACTTTAACCCACCAATTTTCCGCCAGCGACAAGTACCTTGGGACTCTAACCCAAGAGTACAGGTCCTGACACGTGGGTACATGCTACTTCCGCCATCTCTCCACTCCCAGTGCGCGGTTGTCGGTCCAATAAAGGATTCCTCGGAGCCGAAGCTTTCCGTAGTATGTGAATAGTTGCAAGTCTTAGTCAGCAGGCCCCCATACAGGTGGTCCCTAAATTTTCCAGCCAGCGACAAGCACCTCGGGACTCTAACCCAAGAGTACCGGTCCTGTCAGTTTTTTTAACCCTGTCCCGGTCGGTGTCAACTGTTGAGTCCCGGACTACAACATGACGGCACCGTACACAAGGACAACCTCTCCTTCCCATTGACTAGGTACGGATCAGATACTTAGCCAATAGTGGGAGTAAACCAGAAATTCCCATAAATATTCTTAAAGTGATCACACTTTTGAGATTGGCATTTTTATTGCAAATCTATCATATAGCATTGCTAAGCATTTCGCAAATAGTTTTTGAAAAGCGGGTATCGGGTGTATCATTGGTCAAGGTAGATAATGCATCAGATAGGATTTCACTCAACTCCTATCAACCTAATGCAATAATTTAACTCAAAACATTTAAAGAAAACATTTATAAAAGCAAGGTAGGGTTAAATGCACCGGGGCTTGCCTTGGATGGCAAAAAGAGTAGACTCGGGGTAGGTATAAGCGTCGGAGCTCGGGGTTGCCTCGGGGACAGATCCTTCGGTGGCTACCTCGACTTCAGGGCCTTCTTCGTCAACTATACGGATGCAATGATGAATGCTCATGAGAATGCTAGTATGAACAAAGTGCATAGGATAACACTAGAGTATAGCTTTGCAAAGTATGTGTGGTGGTTAAAGTGGTCAATAGATTACTTATCCCTTATTAACAATATTAACAAGTTTATTTAAGCAACTTTTATTAAGCCTAAGTATAGACATAGCAAGGCATCACAAATATCATAGACCAAAGGGTAGGGGTCTATGAACATCAAGCAATCCAAAAGTCACATCACAGGGCATCCAACGCTAACCCTAATCACCTTTTCTATTTTTCCTAATTATTTAAAAAGGTCATTTTATGAAGGTGCTCCAAAAATTACCAAATTAATCACACAAGTTCATTAGGGTACAAGTATATGGCAAAACAAATTTCATAATTTTTGGAGGTCATTAAGGTGCTCAATTAAATCTAGCCATATAATTAACAAAAGGCACTATTCCTTAATTAAAATAAAGCTCAAAAATCAACTTGCTCCAAAAGACTTCAAAATCTCACCAGAGACTAAACATGGCATAGGAAGCTCACAAAAATTTATCTCATGATTTTTGGAGTTATAAATGTTTTTCTAAAAAATCCAAAACCATCCATTTATTAATTTAAAGAGGGATTTCACATTTTTAAAATCTTGCAGAAAAGTCAAGTTTCATATTTTTATAAAATACTACAGGGCATAAAGAGTCAACTGTAAAATTTTCAGAATTTTTGGATCAACACCGAAAATCATACAAAAAGACGAAATAACAGAACTGTTCACATCTTTAAAAAGAAAAGAGCACTGTGCTCGAGTCGGAACGGGCTCGGTGTCGAGGTTCGAGGCTCGGCTGGGAAGAACAGAGGCTGGGCTCACCGAGATTCAGAGGCGAGGCTCGGCGGATTCTCTTTCGGCGGACGTCTCGAGGGTGGCCTCGGCCTATTCGAGGCTTGCGACTCGAGGGAGGTGCGATTCGCCCGAGGCTGAGGCTGGTCCGAGGGCGGGGTTCGAGGGTGTGCTCGAGGCTGAGGCTCGAGACGGTCGAGGGTAGTCGCGACTCGCCCGAGGCTGAGGGTGGCCTCGGGTGCTTCGAGGGGCGCGGTACGAAGGCGCGCTCGAGGGTGGAGACGACCACGGCGGTATTCCGGCGATCCGGCGGCTCTGTGCACCAGGCACGGTTACTAGTAGTCGGTTAGGAACGCAATGAATCAAGGAATGAAGATTTAGGGTCAGAGAGGGAAGGATGGAGCGACGGCGGCGAATCCCGTCGATCCGAGACGGCGGCTTCTCACCGGAGCTGAGGAAGAAGGACTCGCGCTCGGCGGTGGGAGGCGGTAGCGGTGAAAAAGGAGAGCTGGGAAGCTTCACGAACTCAAAGCGGAGCTGCTGGACTAGGTGGATGAGCGATGGAGGCTGTGGACTGTGCTGGCGACGGAGGCGGAGCTGAGTGAGAAGCTCGGGGCTCCGGCGGGCTTATATAGCCGCAGCCAGAGGCCGGTAGAGAGCACGGGGTGGGGTGGATAAACTCGGCGAGAGCGTGCGCACTCGATTGCGCTCTGGCGGGAAGGACAGGCATGCGTGCAGGGCCTGGGCGAAGGCTCGCCGGCGATGGCCACGCGGCGGCGACGCCCTGGGCACTGTAGGGGACGGGAGCGAGGGTCAGCGCTCGCGTGCGGGCGCGGAGGGGACAAGGGAACAGCGGCGGCAGGTTGGTGGCGCGTGGGGAGCAGCCAGGCGTGCGGCGTGCGAGTTGCCGGCGGGCTGGCCATGGCCGGGGCCCCCCCCCCCTCTACGCGAGGAAGAAGAACAGTAGACTAGGCTAGGGTTTGACTTTTGAGCAGTTTCAGAAATTTGCAAATTTCTCCCAAAATTTGAACTGGGCAACAAAAACTCAAAACATCAAAGTTGTTCAGAAAAAAGAGATCTACAACTTTGTCAATATGAACATTTTCAAATTCCAAATAGTTTTTGAACAATATTTGAAAACAGTAAAGGGGACACTTTTTCAAACTTGATTCAAACCAAAATTACTCTGGATTTCAAACTGAAACTTGAAAATCTTCAAATATGAAAGTTGTTCATTTTGCCAAAACCGATAACTTTGCTATTATACACTTTTCCTGAAACTCATTTGTTTTTGAACTCATTTTGAAAACTGAAAAGGGGACAAAAACTGGAGTTTGATTGAATTTGAAATAACTCAAAACTTTGTACTGAAACTTGAAAACTTGTGAATACCAAAGTTGTTTCTCCTTGACAGATCTACAACTTTGCTTTTTGGACCAATCCCAAATTTTGAATATTTTTGAATTACAAAAAGAGGGATAAAATCCAGGATTTGGAAATCAGGGTTTTGCAAAGGGATTTGAAATCAAATTCTGATTTTTGAACTTTGGCCAACACAATAAAATTTCAAGACACCAAGGAACAAGAATCACACAAAGCTAGGCACAGAGGTGAAATTTACCATTTTGCCCTAGTAGAGAGAAGTGGGCTAATTAGGGTTTTTGCAATAGAGGTAATTCACATAAAATGATACACTTAGCAAAATGCATACACATGAAATCATGATCAAGATGCTTAAAGATGATAATGATGATATGTCAAGTTAATTACATGCTAAACACCAGAGGTGTTACAGCCTCCCCCCCAAAAAGAAATCTCGCCCCGAGATTCCACGTCTTACGAAAGGACAAAGAAGGGATAAAGGCAAAACTTTACATAGACAGGGATTCGAGAAAGTCGGGGTAGTTCTTTGCTAAGAAGTCTTCAGATTCCCAAGTGGCTTCCTCTTCAGAGTGCTGGTTCCACTGGATTTTGTACCATCTTGTGGTGGTTCTTCGGGTAACGCGATCCTTGTGGTCCAACACGCGAACTGGATATTCTGAGTAAGATAGATCAGGCTCTAGCTCGACACCTTCAACTTCCACGACATGTTCTGGTACTCTGAGACACTTCTTGAGTTGGGAGACATGGAAAACATTGTGGACAGCGGAGAGATGATCGGGCAACTTCAGCTTGTAAGCTACCTTGCCACAACATTCCAAAATCTCAAACGGACCAATGTAGCGGGGTGCTAACTTTCCTTTGACTCCAAAATGAGTGACTCCTTTGGTTGGTGAGACCTTGAGATATACATGATCTCCAACTTGAAACTTCAGAGGTCGACGTCTCTTGTTAGCTTAACTTTTCTGTTGAGATTGGGCAATCTTCATATTCTCCTGTATCTGCTTGACTTTCTCTTCCATATCTTTGACCAGGTCAACTCCAAAGAATTCTCTTTCTCCGGGCTCAGACCAACTGAGAGGCGTACGACAACGACGACCGTACAGTGCTTCAAAGGGTGCCATTTTGATGCTCTCTTGGTAACTGTTATTATAAGAGAACTCTGCCAAAGGCAAACAGTCATCCCAAGTATCTGCGAAGGTAAGAACACAGGCTCTCAACATGTCCTCCAGCACTTGGTTGACTCGCTCAGTTTGTCCATCTGTTTGCGGATGATATGCCGTACTATGCAAGAGCTTGGTTCCAAGTGAGGTATGGAACGCTTTCCAAAACTTAGCGACAAACTGGGTACCACGATCAGAGACAATGGTCTTGGGTATGCCATGAAGTTTCACTATGTGGTTCTTGTACAAGGTGGCATACGTGGGGACGGTGTAACTGGTCTTCACTGGCAGAAAGTGAGCTTGCTTAGTGAGACGATCCACGATTACCCAAATGGAATCAAAACCTTTCTGGGTCTTGGGTAGTCCATTGACAAAATCCATACTAATGTCGTCCCATTTCCAAGCGGGTACTGACAAAGGTTGCAATTCTCCTCCAGGCTTCATGTGTACTGCCTTGACTCTTTGGCAGGTATCACACTGAGCGACATACCGGGCAATCTCAATCTTCATTTTAGTCCACCAGAATCTCTGCTTTAAGTCTTGGTACATCTTGTTGCTGCCGGGGTGAATAGAGAATCTGGTCAAGTGTGCTTCATCAAGGATTAACTGTCTCAATTCGGGCACCTAGGGAACTACTAGACGGTTCTTGAACCAAACAACTCCTACATCATCGATCCTAAAACAATCAGCCTTTCCGGTCTGGACCTTTTCGATGATGTGCTTGATTCCAGGGTTATCCTTTTGAGCAGCAATGACTTGATCCTTGATGGATGTTTCTATGCTGACATTGTTCAGGCTTCCTTGCGGGATCATTTTGATACCCATCCTTTCAAGTTCATGGCACAAGGAAAGATCATAGGGCTTCGTCGTCAGACAGTTGCAGTATGACTTGCGACTGAGGGCATCGGCAACTACATTTGCCTTACCTGGATGGTAATGTACTTTGAGATCATAATCTTTAATCAACTCAAGCCATCTTCTCTGCCTCATATTCAATTCTTCTTGAGTGAAGATATACTTTAGGCTCTTGTGATCCGTATACATATTGCAGGTGCTGCCTAACAGATAGTGACGCCAAATCTTCAAGGCATGCACGACTGCTGCTAGCTCAAGATCATGGGTTGGGTAGTTTTCCTCATGTCGCTTAAGCTGTCGTGAGGCATAAGCGATTACTCGTCCTTCTTGCATCAAAACACAGCCCAAACCAGTACCAGATGCATCACAGTAAACATCGAAGGGTTTCTCGATATCTGGTTGAGCTAGGACTGGTGATGTAGTTAGCAGTTTCTTCAAGGCTTGAAAGGCTTGCTCACAGGCTGGTGACCAAACGAAATCTACGGAATTCTTCAACAACTCTGTGATAGGCTTGGCGACTCTGGAGAAATCTGGGATGAATCGACGATAGTATCCAGCCATTCCCATGAAGCTGCGAACTTCGCGGACAGTGGTAGGTGGCTTCCAATCCAAGATATCTGCCACTTTTTCAGGGTCAACTGACACACCTTCAGCGGACAGGACATGACCAAGGAATAGAATTCGATCTAGCCAGAATTCACATTTACTGAACTTGGCATACAGCTGGTGATCTCTGAGACGAGAGAGAACGATTCGAAGATGCTTGGCGTGATCTTCAGGAGTTCTTGAATAGACAAGGATGTCGTCAATGAACACGACTACAAATTTATCGAGCTCTGGTATGAACACAGAGTTCATGAGATACATGAAATGAGCGGGGGCATTGGTCAAGCCAAAGGACATGACCAAATACTCATATAGGCCGTATCTGGTGGTGAAAGCTGTTTTAGGAATGTCTTCTGGACGGATTTTTATTTGGTGATAGCCAGATCTGAGATCTATTTTGGAGAACACTCTGGCTCCAGATAACTGGTCAAAAAGAAGGTCAATGCGAGGCAAGGGATATTTATTTTTGATGGTGACCTCATTGAGTGGGCGATAGTCAACGCACAGACGAAGACTTTTGTCCTTCTTCTTTACAAAGATAGCAGGACAGCCCCAAGGAGATGAACTTGGGCGAATGAGACCCTTATCCAAAAGCTCTTGCAATTGGATCTTCAGCTCTGCCAACTCTCTGGGAGGCATCCGATAAGCTCTACGGGATATAGGAGCAGTCTCGGGCTTTAGCTCTATGGCAAACTCAACATCACGGTCGGGAGGCAGACCAGGTAGATCTTCTGGGAAAACATCAGGGAACTCACAGACCACGGGAATATCCCTGACTTCCGGAACACAGGCGGTATTCAACTGAGTGGTTGCTGGTTTTTGAGGCATAGGAAGTTGGAGAAGGAGTTTGGAGGTGCTGTTAGGAATATCCACTCTCACAACTCTATTCAAGATGTCTATCATGGCTTTATACTGACACATCCAATTCATGCCTAAGATGACATCTATCTCTTGATTGCGCAGTACTATCATGGTGGTAGGAAAGACATGTTCCCCCAACATTACTGGTATACTGCGGACCACTTCCTTAGTATTTATCCGCCCTCCAGGCGAAAGTATACAGAAACTTTCTTGTAACTCCCCCATGGGTAACTCATGCTTGATGACAAAAGTGCGACTGATGAAGGAATGCGATGCACCAGAATCGAACAAGACGACTGCAGGATGATTGGCAACAGGGAACCTACCGAGCATGACGGGCTCTCCTTCTGGGATGTTACTGACGGTGGTGAAGTAGACTTGCCCGTGCTTCTTGACAAACTTGCCCTTCTGGACGTGCTGCTGCGGTGCGCGGTGCTGCTGCTGTGATCCTCCAGGGCCTTTCTGTGCATGCTGGGCATTCTTCTTGGGTTTTGGGCACTCGCGAGACCAGTGACCAACTTGGCCACAGTTGTAGCATGGATGGTTGTAAGCTGTTTGAGGGGTGGTGACACGAACACCTGGGGCGTTCGGCTGAGTGGCACTTTGCTGGTTGGCGTTATGGGTGGTGGCCGCGGTACGAACGACCACTTGCTGATGAGGGTATGGGGCACGGTTTTGGTGGTGGCTGGGGTGATAGATGATTCTTGGGCGCTTATGGTTGCTGGAGAAGCTGCTAGACCCAGTCTTCTTCTTCTTCTTCTCCTCTTGGTACTGACGGTTACTTTCCTCCAAAGCGACAGCACGGTCAACGACATCATGATAAGATCCGTTGAGGTTGTTGGATAGACCTCTGCGAATCTTAGGGTGCAGACCCCTGAGAAAACAATCTCTCTTCTTTTCCTCTGTGTTGACGTAGTCGGTGGCATACTGGCTCAGGTGGTTGAACTGACCCACATACTGCATCACTGTGGATTCCTTCTGCTGCAGGGCTAGGAACTGATCAAGCTTCATCTTCATCAGACCTGATGGGATGTGGTGTGCACGGAAAGCGGTGCGGAACTCTTCCCAGGTCAGCTGGTGACCTTCAGGCTGGGCAGCCAACAGGTTGGCGTACCAGGCACTTGCGGGACCACGGAGCTGCTGAGAAGCGAACCGAGGCTTCTGGATCTCTGTGCAGTGTAAAAGACTGAACTTCTGTTCCATGGTGCGTAACCAGTCGTCAGCCTCGAGAGGTTCATCGGCCTTTGTGAAGACCGGTGGTCGGGTTTCAGTGAAGTCCACGTAGGTTGTCTCTTGGTTGTTGCGACGACCACGGTTGCCGTTGTTCTGCTGCCCTTGGTTCTGAGCCATCAGGTTGGCAGCGGCGGCCAAGGCTGTAATGGCATCTGCCAGGGTAGCAGGAACTGGTGGAGGGTTTGGAAGGTTGGCATCTCCGGAACTTCCGGCTCCAGTGCGGGTGTTCACAGGCATCTGTTAAGAACTTGGGAACTTAGCATCCAAAGATTGCTTTTGAACGAAACTGACTGATAAGATTCATTGATGCAAGGGTAGATAACTGATACAGAGGTTCGATAGATAGCCACTATCTGACAAAGGAAATGTACAAGACCAGATACAGACTCGACTAGACAGAAGACCAACTAACGCCCCAAACCTAGACTTAAGGCTTTAGGTGAGCAGATGGCATAGACACAACGAATCTAGTCGTCATCGATGATGATCATCTCTTCATCGTCATCTTCATCTTCGATGATGAGTTCGGGCTCTTCCTCCTCATCTTCAACGTGAACATCTTCAGCAGGTTCCACTTCTACATTCTGGACTGGCTCATGTTCTACTTCAGGTTCCTCCACGACTCCATCTTCTGGATCCTCAGCAACAGGTGGAATCACGGGGTGGAGCTAGTTGTACAGTTGATGTACCTCCTCATGAAGCATATCATTGTACTGCTCAATCTGGGCAGTGTACTGCTGCAGTCCATGGAGCTGGGCTCTAGTTACGTCCTCGCGGGTCCAAGCATCATTGCGCTGCTCGATAGCGCGAACCGTGTTCCGATTGGCCTGCTCCAGGGAAGCTCGTGCCTCATAAAACTCCATGCGGGAAAGATAGAAGTCATGCTCCATGTTCTCCATCTCAGCCTTTAGATTCTTGATCTCCTCCTTCAGCTGCTTGCGGTTGCGGCGGGGAAAGCGACGTCCGTTGGAGGATTCTCCAGTCTCTTCTCCGGTGCGTGGCGCCAGCTGGTGACGCGGCACACCATGCGGTCCAGTCGACTTGCGAGCAGTCCGCTTGATGATGACCATATCTGGACAAGAGGTTATAGGTGAGAAAGGCTAGCAAGAAAAAGGTAAAGGCATACTAACCCAACAGACTTAGAGAGGAAGTTATTATCTTAAGTGATTATGACATGATGCATGATTCGTTCCTACGGAACAAGGCAATGCAACTACTAGGGTAAGGTACATAGGGCTTATACAAGTTGTCTTGCTACTAGTTGCCAAAGACAAGATGAGATGAGAGAAGCAATTTGGACTCAAAATAGTCAAGTTTAGTTTTTTGGACTTAAAAACCTTTTGAAGTTTTCGCAAAAAGATTGCAACGTCGTAGTGAGATGCTCCGATACCACTCTGTGACGTAACGGCCCTAAACCCATGGCCCACTGATCACTATCAAACACTGACAGTCGATCCGTACAGCCAAGAGATTAAGACCTGGTTTCGCCACTGGGCTACATCAGTGCCCGATGTCCGCAGGATCATCTCACAATTCGGTTACAATCTCTTGAACATTTTGACAAATAACATCGGAGTAAATAGCGGAAGACTTAGATAACAATAGTTTTACAAACCAGGGTCCAACATAACATTAAAGTGAAGTTATTACAGACCATAGTTCAAATAGATAGAGTTGGCAGGGTAGCATATGACAACAACTAAAAGATAAAGATACTTCACCCAGCCCGAGGGTGAATAATCACTCATCGGCCTCATCGGCCTCTTCCTGAACAACAGTCATACAGCAGGGTCCAAGGCATACTGAGGGATCTGCCATACCTGCAACATGGGTAAAAGAACCCTGAGTACAAAGGTACTCAACAAGACTTACCCGACTAAAGAAAAGGGAGAAGACTCAGGAATGCAGGCTTAGGGTAGTCAAGGTAAGGCTTAAGCAAGTTCAAGTATTTTGCAGAAAAGCATTTTTGGTAAACCTTATTTTAATTTTGAAAGATTCGGTATTCCTTGTTCCATCATAATCCTTGATTCATTTTACTTTCCAAAACAGACCTAGTTGAGAACCACTCCCTGTTGACAGTCAGTGACTAAGTCTCCATAACCGAGGAGCAGCGTTAATCCGGATAAATAATACTCAGCTGAGGGTCCCTATCCACACTGCATATGTAGCACCCAAGCTTGCATATGCCAACTCGTCTACCACGATTCCTCCAAGATTGGGCCCGGTCCTACGCCACCCGGAAGTACAGTACACCACTCCAATCCGGGACTTTAACCCACCAATTTTCCGCCAGCGACAAGTACCTTGGGACTCTAACCCAAGAGTACAGGTCCTGACACGTGGGTACATGCTACTTCCGCCATCTCTCCACTCCCAGTGCGCGGTTGTCGGTCCAATAAAGGATTCCTCGGAGCCGAAGCTTTCCGTAGTATGTGAATAGTTGCAAGTCTTAGTCAGCAGGCCCCCATACAGGTGGTCCCTAAATTTTCCAGCCAGCGACAAGCACCTCGGGACTCTAACCCAAGAGTACCGGTCCTGTCAGTTTTTTTAACCCTGTCCCGGTCGGTGTCAACTGTTGAGTCCCGGACTACAACATGACGGCACCGTACACAAGGACAACCTCTCCTTCCCATTGACTAGGTACGGATCAGATACTTAGCCAATAGTGGGAGTAAACCAGAAATTCCCATAAATATTCTTAAAGTGATCACACTTTTGAGATTGGCATTTTTATTGCAAATCTATCATATAGCATTGCTAAGCATTTCGCAAATAGTTTTTGAAAAGCGGGTATCGGGTGTATCATTGGTCAAGGTAGATAATGCATCAGATAGGATTTCACTCAACTCCTATCAACCTAATGCAATAATTTAACTCAAAACATTTAAAGAAAACATTTATAAAAGCAAGGTAGGGTTAAATGCACCGGGGCTTGCCTTGGATGGCAAAAAGAGTAGACTCGGGGTAGGTATAAGCGTCGGAGCTCGGGGTTGCCTCGGGGACAGATCCTTCGGTGGCTACCTCGACTTCAGGGCCTTCTTCGTCAACTATACGGATGCAATGATGAATGCTCATGAGAATGCTAGTATGAACAAAGTGCATAGGATAACACTAGAGTATAGCTTTGCAAAGTATGTGTGGTGGTTAAAGTGGTCAATAGATTACTTATCCCTTATTAACAATATTAACAAGTTTATTTAAGCAACTTTTATTAAGCCTAAGTATAGACATAGCAAGGCATCACAAATATCATAGACCAAAGGGTAGGGGTCTATGAACATCAAGCAATCCAAAAGTCACATCACAGGGCATCCAACGCTAACCCTAATCACCTTTTCTATTTTTCCTAATTATTTAAAAAGGTCATTTTACGAAGGTGCTCCAAAAATTACCAAATTAATCACACAAGTTCATTAGGGTACAAGTATATGGCAAAACAAATTTCATAATTTTTGGAGGTCATTAAGGTGCTCAATTAAATCTAGCCATATAATTAACAAAAGGCACTATTCCTTAATTAAAATAAAGCTCAAAAATCAACTTGCTCCAAAAGACTTCAAAATCTCACCAGAGACTAAACATGGCATAGGAAGCTCACAAAAATTTATCTCATGATTTTTGGAGTTATAAATGTTTTTCTAAAAAATCCAAAACCATCCATTTATTAATTTAAAGAGGGATTTCACATTTTTAAAATCTTGCAGAAAAGTCAAGTTTCATATTTTTATAAAATACTACAGGGCATAAAGAGTCAACTGTAAAATTTTCAGAATTTTTGGATCAACACCGAAAATCATACAAAAAGACGAAATAACAGAACTGTTCACATCTTTAAAAAGAAAAGAGCACTGTGCTCGAGTCGGAACGGGCTCGGTGTCGAGGTTCGAGGCTCGGCTGGGAAGAACAGAGGCTGGGCTCACCGAGATTCAGAGGCGAGGCTCGGCGGATTCTCTTTCGGCGGACGTCTCGAGGGTGGCCTCGGCCTATTCGAGGCTTGCGACTCGAGGGAGGTGCGATTCGCCCGAGGCTGAGGCTGGTCCGAGGGCGGGGTTCGAGGGTGTGCTCGAGGCTGAGGCTCGAGACGGTCGAGGGTAGTCGCGACTCGCCCGAGGCTGAGGGTGGCCTTGGGTGCTTCGAGGGGCGTGGTACGAAGGCGCGCTCGAGGGTGGAGACGACCACGACGGTATTCCGGCGATCCGGCGGCTCTGTGCACCAGGCACGGTTACCAGTAGTCGGTTAGGAACGCAATGAATCAAGGAATGAAGATTTAGGGTCAGAGAGGGAAGGATGGAGCGACGGCGGCGAATCCCGTCGATCCGAGACGGCGGCTTCTCGCCGGAGCTGAGGAAGAAGGACTCGCGCTCGGCGGTGGGAGGCGGTAGCGGTGAAAAAGGAGAGCTGGGAAGCTTCACGAACTCAAAGCGGAGCTGCTGGACTAGGTGGATGAGCGATGGAGGCTGTGGACTGTGCTGGCGACGGAGGCGGAGCTGAGTGAGAAGCTCGGGGCTCCGGCGGGCTTATATAGCCGCAGCCAGAGGCCGGTAGAGAGCACGGGGTGGGGTGGATAAACTCGGCGAGAGCGTGCGCACTCGATTGCGCTCTGGCGGGAAGGACAGGCATGCGTGCAGGGCCTGGGCGAAGGCTCGCCGGCGATGGCCACGCGGCGGCGACGCCCTGGGCACTGTAGGGGACGGGAGCGAGGGTCAGCGCTCGCGTGCGTGCGCGGAGGGGACAAGGGAACAGCGGCGGCAGGTTGGTGGCGCGTGGGGAGCAGCCAGGCGTGCGGCGTGCGAGTTGCCGGCGGGCTGGCCATGGCCGGGGCCCCCCCCCTCTACGCGAGGAAGAAGAACAGTAGACTAGGCTAGGGTTTGACTTTTGAGCAGTTTCAGAAATTTGCAAATTTCTCCCAAAATTTGAACTGGGCAACAAAAACTCAAAACATCAAAGTTGTTCAGAAAAAAGAGATCTACAACTTTGTCAATATGAACATTTTCAAATTCCAAATAGTTTTTGAACAATATTTGAAAATAGTAAAGGGAACACTTTTTCAAACTTGATTCAAACCAAAATTACTCTGGATTTCAAACTGAAACTTGAAAATCTTCAAATATGAAAGTTGTTCATTTTGCCAAAACCGATAACTTTGCTATTATACACTTTTCCTGAAACTCATTTGTTTTTGAACTCATTTTGAAAACTGAAAAGGGGACAAAAACTGGAGTTTGATTGAATTTGAAATAACTCAAAACTTTGTACTGAAACTTGAAAACTTGTGAATACCAAAGTTGTTTCTCCTTGACAGATCTACAACTTTGCTTTTTGGACCAATCCCAAATTTTGAATATTTTTGAATTACAAAAAGAGGGATAAAATCCAGGATTTGGAAATCAGGGTTTTGCAAAGGGATTTGAAATCAAATTCTGATTTTTGAACTTTGGCCAACACAATAAAATTTCAAGACACCAAGGAACAAGAATCACACAAAGCTAGGCACAGAGGTGAAATTTACCATTTTGCCCTAGTAGAGAGAAGTGGGCTAATTAGGGTTTTTGCAATAGAGGTAATTCACATAAAATGATACACTTAGCAAAATGCATACACATGAAATCATGATCAAGATGCTTAAAGATGATAATGATGATATGTCAAGTTAATTACATGCTAAACACCAGAGGTGTTACAACGTTTGTGCACCAGGGCAAGTACACCCGGGACATTTTGAAGAAATTCGACATGGGTGAGGCCAAGCCTCTTCCAACACCCATGGCGACCACGACGGCCCTGGATGCGGACAAGGAGGGAGAAGCAGTGGACCAGAAGGAGTACCGGAGTATGATCGGATCGCTACTGTACCTAACGGCGACACGCCCGGACATCCAGTTCGAGGTGTGTCTTTGCGCGCATTTTCAGTCTTCGCCACGCACCTCTCACCGTCAAGCGGTCAAGCGCATTATGAGGTATTTATCCTTCACTCCAGAATTTGGGATTTGGTATTCTGCTTCCTCCACTCTTTCCCTTTGTGGTTATTCCGATGCTGATTTTGCTGGTTGCCGGATTGAGCGCAAGTCCACTTCTGGGACTTGCCAATTTATTGGTTCTTCTCTTGTTTCGTGGTCCTCTCGCAAGCAGTCTAGTGTCGCCCAGTCTACCACAGAGGCTGAGTATGTTGCTGCGGCTAGCTGCTATTCCCAGTTACTCTGGATGATGGCCACATTGCGTGATTTTGGTCTGAGCTTTTCTCGTGTCCCTTTGCTTTGTGATAACACGAGTGCAATTAGCGTTGCTAAGAACCCCGTGTTGCACTCGAAGACCAAACACATTGATGTGCGCTTTCATTTTCGGCGAGACCACTATGAGAAGGGTGATATCGACCTTCGCCATGTCGATACTCATCATCAGTTGGCTGATATTTTCACCAAGCCTTTGGACCAATCGACTTTTGCTAGGTTGAGAGGTGAGCTTGGTGTGTGTTTCCCCTTTTAGATGGGGGAAACATTTTGACTCTTGTATGATTCACTGACTTTGTGTTTTTCAGTTGATTTTGTTTCTTTTTGGTTCTTCATGCATCCTTGCATTTCAGCATACGCTTTTACATTCTGAGCTTCATGAATATAGTCTGAAGAATGTAACTATGCTCTGTGTAGTCTTTGCTCTGATGCTTTATGTAGATGCCATAGCTTATGCTCTTTCTGATCACTGATACATACTGTGAGCTGAGCTATTTTTGAATGGTGAAATTTGATAATGAACTTAAAAACTTGAAAATATTCACCATTAAGATATGCAACTAGCATGTGTAGGATGTGTTGAAGTCACATGTGCTTTTCATATATGCTAGGTAGCTATGTCTCTAGTGTTGAGTCATTCACTTGCTTGGTATGTGATATTCTGTTTAAAATCTGAACCAAGTTAAGTGAATTGAAAAGATCGAGATGGGATTGCTTGTAAGCACCTCACAGTTTCGAGACTGTTTCTCATTGCACTTTGAGTTAAACTTGAGCTGTTTAGTGTATGACCGAAACTGTTGCTTTAAGCTTCTGATTGCTTATGCATAGGCTTCGCACAGTTGGAAAGTTAGGCAATAACAAGCATTCAACCTCTCGCAGTCACATGCTGATTTCTGGACTTGTGTAATTTCACCGCTGCAACTCCGATTAAAATTTGAAATCACAAGTACTTGCTTCATTTTTTAAAAAAATTGGTATCAGCATGATGGTTGAACTGTGCTAGGGGTAGTTCACCTTGTATACATGGTTAGCACTTGTTTGACCTCCTGTCTATACATGTCTGTGCTATTTTGCTGGTGAATACCTTTTTCGGCTAAAAACTGCTCTTGTGCTCTCATTTCAGACTTAGTGATCAGTTTGAGCCTTTGCTAGCATTATGTGCATTCTCTGAGTCATCGGATCAGAACTCTGTCGGGCATCTTTGCACTCTTTTGAGTATATTCCTGAAGCTCCTTACTTTTGACTCATATGCATTTTGGAAGGGGGAGAACTTCTCTTGTTGGTAGGAGAACTTCTCTGGTTGGCACTTTTGTTGGTGCATTTTCTAAGGGGGAGCATTGTTTCTTGGTTAGTGCATTTTCAACTAAGGGGGAGAGATTGCAAATCATTACCCTCCGTTTGAACTAAGGGGGAGCTTTCCTGGTTGTTTGCACTATTTGAGGGGGAGTTTTTACTGCTTCCTGTTGACCGCAACACATTGGTATCGAGCTTTCTTGCTAGTTGTGTTGAGCCTTTGTGCCTCTATCTTGAGGGACTAGCATTTTGCTTTGATATTTTCAATTGGTATTTGCTAGCGGTGTTGAGCCTGTTCTACCTCTTCTTGAGGGCTAGCTTTGCTTTGCTTGGTTGCGTCGAGCCGTTGCCCATGTCTTTGGGGACCAAGTTGTCTTGCTCTTTCCACTTGACCTTCTTCGGCTTTGTTATGCTTTTGGGTCACTTGGTTGAGTTCTCTCTTCTTCTCTTTCTTCCTTCTTCTGCTTCCATTATGATTTGTGTTGGTAGTTGACAATGCACTCATCAAGGGTGAGATTGCGGATACATGGGTGTATACCGAGTCTCTGAGTTGTAACACCCTAGGTGTTAAGCATTCCTTAAACTGCATAATTTTTCATGGCATAAGCATAGCATCTCATCATTTCATATGCATATGTTTGAATAAGTGCTTAAGTCCTTGCATAGTCTCTAGTGTAACCTGGTTTTGCTTTTTGTTTCTAACTTAGTGCCTTAAAACAAAGTTGTAGATCTTGATGAGAGAAACAACTTTGTTTAAAAGCACTTTCTCGGAAAAAGTTGTTAAAATGTGATTTCTTGCATTAGAAAATTTGATTAGAAGTAAATTTCTTTTTTTAAGCAGAATTTGGACTCGAGCCTTAAAGATGATTTGTTCCTTACAAAATTCTAAGCAACTTTGCTTTTAGGACCTTTTCCTAATTCGGCTTAGTTGGGAAGTTTTGGAGCATCAAAGTTTGTAACCAAACTTCATTAGTTTAACCCTAGTAGGCCCGGCCTGTCAGCCTCTTCTTTTTCTTCCCCGCGGACACCGCTGCCTCCGCGCCGACAGAACCACCCGCCGCCGCGAGACCACCTCGCCGGCCGGCCAAACCACCGTCATCGCCGCCCGTGGTTTGCGCCCGAACTCGCCACGTCGCCCTGGCGCTCGGTGCTTGTTCGCCGCGTGGCGCACGATGCCTGACGCCGCCGCGACCGGTCGGGAGCTCCTCCCCGACGGGAACTGGCCAGGTGCAATGCACCCAGCACTTTGTTTCCTTTTACCTTCGCTCCGCCCCGTGCTCGCAACCAGAAGAGCATTTCATTGCTCACTCTCTCCCTCGCTCCACTCCACCCCATCTTCACCAGAGCTCCACGCCGCCGCCCGCCGAACTCCGGCGAGCGATTACTCGCTACTCACCGCACCGCCGCCCGATTCCTCCCGCCATCCTCTCCGTCTTGACCTCCTCTTTCACCTGCCAGGGTTGGTTCCCCCTCTTTCCCTCTCTAGCAGGCATAACGTCGAGTGCTATCCTCGGGTTCTCGCCATGGCTGCCACCATGACCTTCACGTGAACCGCTCATCTCCGGCCAAGCTATCCCAAACCGAGCCATGTTCTAGTCTTCTCTACCGCTGTAGTTGCCTAGGTTTCGATGGAGACCTCTCTTCGCCATGTTTCAGCCGGAACCGAGCCGTGTCGCCGCCATGTCCGCCGTGGACCGCCGCCGTGCATAGCTCCGGGCAATGCCGGGGATGCCGAGGCCCGAAAGTTGCTCCAATAGGTTGCTTAGGACTTGCTTGGGCTAGTGTTAGTCTCGCCGAGCCTTAAGCTCGACAGGGAAGAGCTTCGCCGCCGAGTCGCAGAGCCGCCGCTTCGCCATGGCTGCCGTCGAGCTTGCTCCGGTATCCCTTTGGCTCAGCGCGTCAGTTAGTCGTGTTCGCCTCGCAAACCCGCATCCAGTGATGGTCTCAGCATCACCGGAAGCCTCGCCGCCGACGAGCTAGGGTCAGTCAACGACAACGGCGCCAAACTCCGCCGTTGACCGCCGAGCCTAGCCTCGCCTAGTAGCTTGGTCGTCTGACCAGTGAGCCTCGCCGACCGAGTCAAAGAGAGAGTGTGAGAGAGAAAAAGGGAAAATCTGGGAATAGTAGGCCTCGGCTGAGTCAGTCGAGTGTGCCGAGCGTTGCCTCGAGCCTCGGCTGAGTCAGTCGAGTGTGCCGAGCGTTGCCTCGAGCCTCGGCTGAGTCAAGTCGAGTGTGCCGAGCATTTGCCTCGAGCCTCGGCTGAGTCAAGTTGGGAGTCCGTAGCGTTTAGGATTGAGTTTCTTTTAGTTTGTTTTGCAGAATTATGTAAAGGCTTCAAAAAGTCCTACAAGGCTCATTTTAAGTCCAAATCCTGTGAAACAAATTTTGTTGTGTTCAGCATGATTAGATCTAACTGTGAAAAATGTTAAATGCATTTTGGTGATATTTTTATGTGTAGATTTATTTAAATTAGAAAAGTGCTGATAACTTGGAAAATGTATAACTAATTATGTATAAGTCAGAAAAATGTGATTCCAGTTTTGTTAGGTTTGTATGGATATATAGTTTCAGGGAAAAATATAATATAAGGTTGTTCTATGAATTATTTTAGTAGTAGCTTTTAAAATGGTTAAATATTGTTTCCTTGTTTGTTTTGTAGTAATTAGAATATGAGGAATATAAGCCTGAGAATTTATGCACACTGCTCTTGTGCTAGGAAGTTCAGTAGAAAAATGAGAAATTTGTTGTTTGACACTTTTTGCTAGGGTGTGTAGTTCAAAGCACCTTCCCATGATAGAATTTGTCTTTTTCGTAGAGAATGGAGTTTAAGTCCAAACGGGATGAAATTTGGACCAGGGACTAGATTACATATTGTTAATTTCCAGTAACTTCTGTAGATTTTTCTGAAGCTATCTAGGATGGGTTGCTGTTATAGGCTAGTTTAATTAGATTTATTTTAGCAAGTAATTAGAGGGTAATAAACTCATTAAGTATACTTTGATGTGGTGACAACATAGCTTAACACGTTGAATATGGGAGGTTAAGCAGTTGAGTAGCAGTAGATGACATGTGCTTATCTCCTGGAATGCCTTGTTCCATGTTGCATCCCCATGCATCCCGCATGCATTCGCGTTATTTATTCATGTTATGCATCATGCAGGATCGGTAGTGGAAGTTCAGGATCTGTCACCCGAGGAGCAGTACCAGGAGGAGACGCCGGAAGAGAAAATCCCAGGAGGAGACGTTGAAGAGCTGCCGGAGTGCCGCGATCACCGCCCTTCGGACTTTGAGCGAGGCAAGCCCCGGAGCATTCTAACTCCTACTATTTGCAAATGCTTTACAATTAACCTGATGATGGATGTTGCATTAGGTTATAGGAATTGATTGCTACCATTGATGCATTATTACTTATCCTTAACCACCTGCAATATATCTTGATATCCCTGTTTAGGTCTAGGCTCGTTATATGCTTAGCCCTGCTTAGACCGGTAAAAGTCGGGTGATTTCCTGTCTCCCGCAATAGGTGGATACTGATCATGTTTAGCCTGTGCTATCATGAGATAACCATGTGATAATTAATCTGAGACGGAGGCGGGATGTAAGAGCAGCAGGACATGGGTTCTGTGTGCTAGTAGGCTCCCGTCTGTGTCGCCTAGGACCCGTTCGGGAATGTAACTTCAGTCAAATTGAACGCGTCGATCACTTAACGGAGTAGGTCTGAGTACCTCCCGCGAAGCCGAGTAAGGTTACTCGAGCCGGTGATGGAGATGTTGACGCCTAACACCCAGGGCCTCAGCTGTACCGTGGGCAACTATTCTGATCAACCTGGCATGGTCCGAGGGCAGGCAGGGCCTGATCGACCTGGCATGACCGTGGGCAGTAATAGATTGAGTGACCTGGCACTGAGATAACCCCCGGTGTAGAAGGGCCCATGGTCGTCCCGCGCATTGTGTTCTCGAATCTCCTGATTGGTAGCTTACGACTGCCGTAGCCGGAATGTGGCGGGCGAGTGTGAGACATTTTATCCCCAGCTGGGTAGGAATTGATTATAATCGCCATCGCTCCTGGACAGTGAGCAGTTGACTTTAGATCATCTCCCGTAGAACTTATGGAACTAAAATGGTTATGGAATCTGAAAGGCTATTGATGAAATAGTCACTCTTGATTGATTAATTAGCAAGTGCTTGTTTAGTACAGGTGCAAATCTAGTAAGGTAGAGTTAATGACTAAAAGCAATTGCCAACATCGGAAACTGAGTTTTTACTAAAGCTTTCATGCAAAGGAGTATGTACAGCCAACCCCACTTATATAGCCTACATGATCCTTGGTGTCTCGTTATTTCTGGTTTTGTCAGGTAAGTCTAGCTGAGTACCTTCTCGTACTCAGGGTTTATTTCCCTTGTTGTTGCAGATGACCAGTGCTTCTATGGCTACTGCGAGAACTGGTTGTACCCGGTAACGGGTGATGACTAGACCAAGGGCATGGTCAACACTTATCTCATCTGTTGCTTTTGTGGACCCGGTCAACTGATGGCACCGTATTTATGAACAATCCAAACTTATGTTTTAAAGACTATGTTGCTTCCGCTACTACTATCAAACTATGGTTTGTAATATTATTTCGTACTCCAATGTAAATTGAACTTTATGCAACTGTGATGTAACCCGTGAGCATGTTCGTGGAACAAGTACGATCTTGGCTGGATGTCGTTGAATGATTTGAAATCCTTCGAGATTTCCGGACTACCGGGTTTGTACGAGCTTAAGTACTCGATGATTTCTGCGAGAGCGGAGGTTTTCAGTGCTTAATCTGGTGCAAATTGGTCGGTTCTGTTACAGCTGGCATCGGAGCAGGTTCTGCATTACTGTTCATAGGTGTATTTTAAAAATAGTATTTTTTTTAGGATAAAGCTATATTTGCCAACTTATAGTTATATTAGGATTTGGAAAATCTTAATGATTAAAGCTAAGGTGTGCCAGTGACCAAGTCCGTATGCCCAATAGGAATTTAGGTGGCTATTTAAGTACTAACTTGGGGGTTATGCATCATATTTAAATTCTGTTATTTCTGTCGTCCATATGGCAAGGGTGAAATTATATGGGTGCTATTCCTCGGAATAGTAATGTATGGATCAATTGCCTCTACGCCAAGGTAATAAGTGAGTTGTGAGAGCATGATTGGACAACCGCCAATCTAGGGGAGTGCTTGAATGATGCTGACATGTATACCTGTTGCACACAAGTATATGTGAAAGTATTAATTGTGGGAGTAATACTTTTCTGATGGGTGCATATACTGCTTACGTGTATACCGGGTGTGCACCTAAGCCAGTATTAGATTTCATTTTCAGCAATGCATGATATTCATATTGTGGGCAGGGCTGAAATGAACTTTCTGCAGGTACGCTAACTTGCGAACGTGTAGTACGCTAGTTAACGCTATGAGTGAACGTTGTATGCCACCGTCTAGCCGTTAGATTGTTAGGCAGTGAGGACGTATGTTACACTCATGCATCATGATCATATAATTTTGCATTAATCTTACTTCCTTCCTTACGTTATCCGTCCCGTTCTTAAATAAAAGTTGTTCTCAACTAATTAAAAACTATGTGGATACACTTCTTTCAGATGGCCTGCACTAAGCGTACCGCCCGCAAGTCGACTGGAGGCAGGAGGCCCAATTACATGCTGGGACCCTGGACAGCCGAGTGGTCAGAGGATTTTCTGGAAGAGTTCGGCATGCCTACTCTTTTGTGGAGGGTGCTGCACGTAGTCGGATACCAGGAGGGCCAGGAGACGCAATATGAGTGGCATCGAGTTCAGTTTTCAGAGGATCGCTACATGTACATAGTTGAGGTGGACGTGCCCAGCCGTGATCCGCAGGATCATGTGTGGTGCCGCAGGGTGTTTGCTCTTCAGGGCAGGACTCCTTGGGATGGAGCCAACCAAGTTGCGTACACTGTTCTTCGGGACATCATGGAGGATCATCCAGAGGTAGTTGCCCAGGCCACAGCCGGTGTCTTCCCAACAGCAGATCCGTACCAGTCAGTGTGGCGTCAGCCGGGTGCTACTATGTTGGGGACCAGTTCTTCGGAGCGTGAGCACTGCGCAGGGCCAGCTGGGAGTGCGATGGCTGCACTCATGGCTACCTACAAATGTCTGTCACGTAGCTACGACCACCTGGACCACATCCTCAGTGAGGAGATAGCTGCACATCACCAGGGTCAGGAGGCGCATGCTACAGAGGTCGACCTTCTTACCACTCAGCTAGCTCACATGACCGTTGAGAGAGACCAGGCTCGTCAGAGGGAGCAGGAGACGACACAGCAGCTTAGTGACCAGCAGGGTATGACGACTTTCTTATGCACCATCATGGCCGAGACTGAGGAGTCACTACGTAGTGTTTGTCTCGAGGGTATGCGCACGACTGAGCAGAACAGGCTTCTCAGGCTACAGGTGGGAGATTTGGAGCTGCAACTTCATCATCTCCAGGACTACAATGATCGCCTACATGAGGAGATTCATCGCCGTGAGAATGAGAGGAACCCTATCCTTCCTCAGGAGAACCCGGATTCTCATGCTTCGTCCAGTGGTTCTTCGAACATCTCGAGTGATGATGATGACAACGACGATGATGACGACGGTGCCATTAGGGAGTAGACTAGTTAGTGTTAGCGAGTTTTGATCTTGTCTCATGTCCTAGCGCTTGATCTTTTGGGGTTATCATGTGGATGTAAGGTTGTGTGATGGACCTGTGCGCGTGTGACGCAAAACCTTTGAAAGTCCCGTATGTATGGGCACCTATGGATGTTATGTTGACTTTTGTATGTTTTGTGATGAGCATCTTTTATCATGTGATGATGCGATGTGGATCGAGATTTATTATGCCTCTGCAATTGTTTGGCGAATTCGTTTTCCGAATAATTTCCGTTGGCAAGGTTTATTGTTCTCCGCAATAATGGCAACGTCATTTAATGATTATTGCTATCACTACATGCAGATGACGATGACTCGCAGTGGGGCGGGTGGTAGTGGTGGTAATGATGGTAACAGGGAAAACCGCGATCCACCACCTCCTCCACCACCCACAGCCGAGCAACTCTTCGCTCAGTTCTTGGGAAGTCAACGCAACATCGAGGCGCTTCTGCGAGAGAATTTGGCGCATGGCAATCAATGCCCTGAGCCGAATCAGTACAGCTCGTTCAAGGATTTTCTGGACACAAGGCCGCCAATTTTCAAGGAAGCCATAGAACCTCTAGAAGCAGAAGAGTGGTTGCATACAATGGAGCAGAAGTTTCGACTGCTCAGGCTTACAGAGGAGTTGAAGGCAGAATATGCTGCACATCAGCTACAGGGGCCAGCCGGAATTTGGTGGGGACATCACCGTACCACTTATCCAGCCCGTACACCTGTCACTTGGAGAATGTTCGCGGAAGCTGTTCGCGGGCACTATATTCCGTCAGGCTTGACTTAGATGAAGGTGGCTGAATTCATGAGCTTAACACAAGGAACTCGCTCAGTGACCGAGTATCATCACTTGTTCAATTCCTTGTCTCGATATGTGTAACACCTCTGGTGTTAAAAATGTAATTAACCTGACATGTCATCATCCTTAATCATTAATCTTTGCTTGCCATGCATTTGTGTTGCTTAATTGCTATGCATTGATCCATTTTCAAAAACCCTAAGTGCCCAAATCTCCCTATAAGGGCAAAATGGTAATTTCACTTCTATGTCTAGTTCTATGTATTTCTTATTCAGATTTGTGCTCTGATGTTTTGTTGAGTTAATCAAAGTTCAAAATTCAAAAGAGAATTGGTTTTCCTTTTGTAAAAACCCTAATTTCCAATTTATAGTTTTACCCCTCTTTTATTAATTCAAAAACTATTCAAAATTTGGTGTTAGTTCAAAAAGCAAAGTTGTAGATCTGATCAAGATGAGCAACTTTGGTATTTACAAATTTTCAAGTTTCCATACAAAATTTGAAGTAATTTCAAATTCATTCAAACTCCAGTTTTTGTCCCTTTTTGAGTTTTCAAAATTATTTCAAAAACTAATGAGTTTCAGAAAAAGTGTGTATTAGCAAAGTTGTAGGTTTTGACAAAAGAAACAACTTTCATATTTGCAGATTTTCAAGTTTCAGTTTAAAATCCAAAGTAATTTTGAATTTATTCAAATTTCAAAAGTGTCCCTTTTTCTGATTTCAAATATAGTTCAAAAACTGTTTGGATTTTGAAAATGTTCTTATTGACAAAGTTGTAGATCTCATTTTTCTGCACAACTTTGGTATTTTGAGTTTTTCCTGTGCAGTTCAAATTTTGGGAGTAATTTGCAAAATACAGAGATCAGCCAAAAGTCAAACCCTAGGGACATAGCCCTGTTCATCTTCCTCGCCGTAGGGGGGGGGGGGCGGCCATGGCGCTCGCCGGCGCTGCACACGCCGCACGCCTGGCAGCTGCACGCGCGCCTCCAACCTGCCGCCGCTGACCCCGCCATCATTCTCCTCCCGCACGCGAGCGCTGACCTCCGCTCCCGTCCCCTACAGCGCCCAGAGCATCGCCGCCGCGTGGCCATCGCCGGCGACCTCACGCCCAGGCCCCGACTGCACGCCGTCCTTCCCGCCAGCCTGCAATCGAGTGCGCACGCCTCGGCCGAGCTCATCCACACCATCCCGTGCTCTCTACCGTCCCCGACCGTGCCTATAAAAGGGACCGCCGGAGTCCGAGCTCCTCACTCGTCTCCGCCGCCGTCGCCAGCCCACTCCGAAGCTCCCGCCGCCCAACCACCTAGCCCAACAGCTCCGTCTTGAGCTCGTGAAGCTTCCCCACCCCTCAATTTGGTCTCTACCGCCTCCTATCGCCCGGCGTAGCTCGCCGTTCCCATCTCCGGCGAAAGCCCGACGAGCTCGGGTTCGGGAAATACTCCCTCTCCGGCCATGATCATCCCTCCCCGACCCCTGTTTCATCTTCCTTACTCCCTTGCGACTCTAACCAGGCCCTTGCGGTCTCGTGTTATGCGCAGGATCGCCGGAGCGCCGATCGCCGCCGTGAGCCGTCCGCCGGTCACCGTCGACCATCCTCCTCCGTCCCTTCCCTCACCTCACCGAGCTCCTTAATCGACGCCGGTGAGCTCCCTGAAGCCTCCCATGCCCTTGGTTTCGCCTGCCGAGCCTCGCCTTGCCCGGCGTAGCCAGCGCCGCCGCTGTCTGGCCGCCGGCGACGAGCAGGGCGAGCACTGTTTTTTTTCCTTTTTCTTTTAAAATGTGAATAGTGTTCAGTTTTCATCTTTTTGTGTGATTTTCTATGTTGATCCAAAAATTCTGAAATTTTGATGGTAAACTCTTTATGTCCTGAAGTATTTTAGAAAAATATGAAACTTGGTTTTTGTGCAAAAATTTGAAAATGAAAAATCTCCCTTTTAATTAAGAAATGAATGGTTTTGGATTTTTGGAGAGTTATTTATAGCTCCAAAAATCTTGAGATAATTTTTGTGAGCTAGTTATGCCATTCTGAGCCTCTGGTAAAATTTTGAAGTCATTTGGAGCCAAGTTGATTTTTGAGCATTTATTTAAATAGTTGAATAGTGCCTTTTCTTAATTGAATGTCTGGAATTATTTGAGCACCTTAATGAACTCCAAAAATTATGAAATTTGTTTTGCCATCTATTTATGCCATAATGATCTTATGAGATTAATTTGGTAATTTTTGGAGCAACTGCAAAAATGACCTTTTTAAATAAATTAAAGAAAATAAAAAAAATGATTAGGGTTTATATTGATTGACCTGTGATGTGACTTTTGGAATTGTTTGTTGTTCATAGATCCCACCCTCTGGTCTATGATGTTTGTGAAGCCATGTTATGATGATGCATAGTTTGGTTAATGGTTTTAACTAATATTGCTAAAAGAAAGAAATAATAACTCCATGTCCTTTATAGAAAATTCTTATATTCTTGAATCAGTAGAATTGTCTTGCACCTTATTGTTCATGTCAGCATTCTCATGAGCATACATCATTGCATCCGTATAGTGACCGACGAAGAAGGTACCAGAGTCGAGGCCGCTGTTGACGAACCTACTCCCGAGGCGACCCCGAGCTCCGACACCTACACCACCAACCCCGAGTCCGTTCTTTTTGCTCTTCAAGGCAAGCCCCGGTGCATTTAACCCTACCTTGCTTTTATAAAAGTTTACTTGAAATGTTTTGAGTTAAACTACTGCATTAAGTTATAGGAGTTGTGTGACGACCTATTACTTGCATTATTTACCTCCACCAGAAGATCCACCCACCCTGTTTTAAAAACTATTTGCAAAATGCTTAGTGATGCTATGCAATAGATTTGCAATAAAATACCAATTTCAAAAGTGTGATCACTTAAGGAATGTTTATGGGAATTTGGTCTTACTCCCCGGCTGTTGGCTAGGTATCTGATCCGTACCTAGTCAATAGCGAGGAGAGGTTGTCTGAGCGTACGGTGCCGTCATGTTGTAGTCCGGGACTGAACAGTTGACACCGACCGGGACAGGGTTGAAAAACTGACAGGACTATTACGCTCGGGTGAGATATGACCGAGGTATAGCCCTGGCTGAAAAATTAGGAACCATCCGTTTGGGGGCCTGCTGGTCAAGACTTGTAACTATTCACATACTTCGGAAAGCTCTGGCTCCGAGGACTTCTTGATTGGGGCCGACAACCGCGCACTGGGAGTGGCGAGATGGCGGAAGTAGCTTGTACCCACGTGGTCGTCGTACCTGGAATGAGTGGTGTACTGTACTTCCGGGTGGCGTAGGACCGGTCCAATCTTGGAGGAATCGTGGTAGACGAGTTGGCATATGCAAGCTTGGGTGCTACATATGCAGTGTGGATAGGGATCCTCAGCTGAGTATTATTTATCCGGATTAACGTTGCTCCTCGGTTATGGAGACTCGGTCACTGACTGTCAACGGGGATTGGTTCCTAACTAGGTATGTTTTGAAAGGATAAAATGAATCATGTAAGGATGAAGTTTTGAGAAATGCTTTTAAAACAAGTTTTCAAAAATGCTTTTCTTGCAAAATGCTTGACTTTGCTTAAGCCTTACCTTGACTACCCTAAGCCTCTCATTCCTGAGTCTTCTCCTTTTCTTTAGTCGGGTAAGTCTTGTTGAGTACCCCAGTACTCAGGGTTTGTTACCCATGCTGCAGGTATGTCTGAGTCGCCGATGTGTCCTGCGCCCTGCTGCGTGACCATCGTCCAGGAAGAGGCCGATGAGGCCGATGAGTAAATGTGCACCCTCGGGCTGGGTGTTACATGTATCTTTATGTTAATGTCTTCTGCTACGTTGTCTATTTTCAATTACCCGAACAATGGTCTGTAATAATTGCACTACTTATCTCATTTGAAACCTCAGTTTGTAAAACTAATGTTATTTAAGTCTTTCGCTCTGTTTATCTATGTTATTTGTGAAAATATGAAATGCTGTAACCGAAAGGTGAGATGATCCTGCGGACATCGGGCGCTAATGCAGCCCAGTGGCAAACTGTCTTAATCGTATGGATCATAAGTTCGGCTGTCAGAGGTTGACAGGGACTTGTGGGCCATAGGATTAGGACCATTCCGTCACAGAGTGGTATCAAAGCATCTCACTTTAACGTTGCAGTGTTTTTTGCGAAAACTTCCAAAGATCTTTTGAGTCCAAATAAAATTTAAACTTGACTATTTTGGTCCAAACTGCTTATCTCATCTTGTCTTTAATTGGCAACACTAGTAGCAGGACAACATATATTAAGCCCTATATATGTTACTTAATGCATTACCTTGTTCTGTAGGAACGATTCATGCATCATGTCATATTCACTTAAGTTATCTTAATAGTTCTCTTTAAGGTTCTTGGGGTAGAATACGTATACCTTTTTCTTGCTAGCCTTTTTCTCATCTATCTTCTCTTGTCCAGGCATGGCTCGCCTCAAGCTGACTGCTCGCAAGTCGACTGGACCGAACGGTGTGCCGCGTCACCAGCTCGCACCCCGCGCTGGAGAGGAGACTGGTGAATCCTCCAACGGTCGTCGCTTTCCCCGCCGCACCCGCAAGCAGCTGAAGGAGGAAATCAAGAATCCTGAAGGCTGAGATGGAGAACATGGAGCATGACTTCTACCTTTCCCGCCTGGAGTTCTATGAGACACGAGCCGCTCTGGAGGAGGCCAACCAGAATGTGGTTCGCGCCATCCAGCAACGTGACGCAACTTGGGTCCGCGAGGACGTCACCAGAGCCCAGCTCCATGGACTGCAGCAGTACACCGCCCAGATTGAGCAGTTCAATGATATGCTTCATGAGGAGGTACACCAGCTGCACAACCAACTTCACCCCGTGGCTCCACCTGTTGCTGAGGATCCTGAAGACGGAATAGTGGAGGAACCAGAAATGGAACAGGAGCCAGACGAGGACGAAGAAGTTGAACCTGCTGAAGATGTCCACGCCGAGGACGAGGACGAGGAGGTAGAGCCTGAGCTCATCCTCGAGGAAGAAGATGACGATGAAGACATGATCATCATCGACGACGACTAGACTCGTTGTGTCTGTACCATCTGCTTACCTAAAACCTTAGTCTAGGTTTGGGGGCGTTAGTCTGTCTGTTGCCAAGTCTGGCATGTATCTTTCTTTTCGTATCTTTTCCCTTTATCGGTCTGTATCATCTGTTCCGTCACCTTTATCGGTCTGTTATCATCTGTCAGTCACCTTATCAAGTCATCTGCCTTTGTATCAGTGAAGCTATCTATCAGTTGTTTCAGAACTTTGTCTATGAATGCTGAGTTCCAAGTTGCTTAAACAGATGCCTGTGAACACTCGCACCGGAGCCGGAGGTGCTAGGGATGACCGTCTCCCAAACCCTCCACCTGTCCCAGCTACCCTAGCAGAGGCCATTGCAGCCTTGGCCGCCGCTGCCAACCTAATGGCTCAAAACCAAGGACAGCAGAACATTCACCGTGGTCGCCACAACATCAACCAAGAGACCACCTATGTGGATTTCACCGAAACCCGTCCACCGGTCTTCACCAGGGCCGATGAACCTCTCGAAGCTGATGATTGGCTCCGCACCATGGAGCAGAAGTTCGGTCTTCTCCGCTGTACTGAAATCCAGAAGCCCCGGTTCGCTTCCCAGCAGCTTCGCGGTCCAGCAAGTGCTTGGTATGCCAATCTGTTGGCCGCCCAGCCTGAAGGTCATCAGTTGACCTGGGAAGAGTTCCGTACCGCTTTCCGTGCACATCATATCCCTTCCGGATTGATGAAGATGAAGCTTGATCAGTTCCTGGCTCTGCAGCAGAAAGACTCCACAGTGATGCAGTATGTGGGTCAGTTCAACCATCTGAGTCAGTATGCCGCAGAATACGTCAACACGGATGAGAAGAAGAGAGACTGTTTCCTGAGGGGATTGCACCCTAAAATCCGCAGAAGCATGTCCAATAACCTGACCGGTTCATATCATGAGGCTGTTGACCGGGCAGTCGCTTTTGAAGAAAGCAACCGTCAGTACCAAGAGGAGAAGAAAAAGAAGAAAGCAGGATCTAGCAGCCACTCTGGCAATCACAAGCGCCAGAAGGTCATCTATCACCCTAGCCACCACCACAATCGTCCACCTTACCCTCACCAGCAAGTGGTTGTCCGTACCGCGGCTACCACCCACAACGCCAATCAACAGAGTGCCACCCAGCCGAACGCCCCAGGTGTTCGTATCACCACCCCACAAACCGCCTACAACCATCCCTGCTACAACTGCGGTCAGCTTGGTCACTGGTCTCGTGAGTGCCCAAAGCCCAAGAAGCCTGCTCCGAATGTTCAGAAGGGTCCTGGAGGACCACAGCAGCAGCAGCACCGTGTCCAGCAGCAGCATGTGCAGAAGGGCAAGTTTGTCAAGAAGCACGGACAAGTCTACTACACCACTGTCAGCGACATTCCAGAAGGGGAGCCCGTCATGATCGGTAGGTTTCCCGTTGCCAATCACCCTGCAGTTGTGTTGTTTGATTCTGGTGCATCAGCATTCCTTCATCAGTCGTACATTCGTCTCTAAGCATGACATATCAATTGGGGAGTTGAAAGAAAGTTTCTGTATATTATCGCCTGGAGGGCGTATAAACACCAAGGAGGTGGTTCGCAGCATACCAGTGATGCTGGGGGAACACGTATTTCCTACCACCATGATAGTGCTGAGAGATCAGGAGATAGATGTCATTCTAGGCATGAATTGGATGTGCCAGTATAAGGCCATGCTTGACATTCTGAATAGAGTTGTGAGAGTGGATATTCCTAACAGTACCTCAAAACTCATTCTCCAACTTCCCATGCCTTCAAAACCAGCTACCACACAGCTAAATGCCACCTATGATCAAGGGATCAGAGACATCCCTGTAGTCTGTGAATTCCCTGATGTCTTTCCTGAAGACTTACCAGGTCTACCTCCTGACCGTGATGTTGAGTTTGCCATAGAGCTAAAGCCCGGGACTGCTCCTATATCCCGCAGAGCTTATCGAATGCCTCCCAAAGAGTTGGCAGAGCTTAAAATCTCAGTTGCAGGAATTGTTGGATAAGGGCTATATCCGTCCAAGTTCGTCTCCTTGGGGCTGTCCTGCAATCTTTGTAAAGAAGAAAGACAAAAGTCTCAGGCTATGCGTTGATTATCGCCCACTCAATGAAGTCACCATCAAAAACAAATATCCCTTGCCTCGCATTGATCTTCTCTTTGACCAGCTAGCTGGGGCCAAAGTATTCTCCAAGATTGACCTCAGATCTGGTTACCACCAAATAAAGATTACGTCCTGAAGATATTCCTAAAACAGCTTTCACCACCAGATACGGCCTATATGAGTACTTGGTCATGTCCTTCAGTTTGACCAATGCACCTGCCCACTTCATGTATCTCATGAACTCTGTTTTCATGCCAGAGCTTGATAAATTCAGTGGTCGTGTTCATTGACGACATCCTTGTCTACTCAAAAACCCCTGAACAGCATGCCGAACATCTTCGTGTCGTTCTATCTCGTCTCAGAGACCATCAGCTTTATGCCAAGTTCAGTAAATGTGAATTCTGGTTGGATCGGATACAGTTTCTTGGTCATGTCCTATCCGCTGAAGGTGTGTCAGTCGATCCCGGAAAGGTGTCAGATATTCTGGATTGGAAGCCACCTACCTCTGTTCACAAGGTCCGCAGTTTCATGGGAATGGCTGGATATTATCGTCGATTCATTCCGGATTTCTCCAGAATCGCCAAGCCTATCACTGAGTTAGTAAAGAATTCTGTGAAGTTTGTCTGGTCACCAGCCTTGTGAGCAAGCCTTTCAAACTCTGAAGAAACTGTTAACTACATCACCAGTGCTAGCTCAGCCGAACGTCGAGAAGCCCTTTGATGTCTACTGTGATGCATCAGGCACTGGCTTGGGCTGTGTTTTGATGCAAGAAGGTCGAGTGATCGCTTATTGCCTCACGGCAGCTTAAGCGAACATGAGGAGAATTATCCAACCCATGATCTTGAGTTAGCAGCAGTGGTGCATGCCTTAAAGATCTGGCAGTCATTATCTGTTGGGCAGTACCTGCAATGTGTACACAGATCACAAGAGCCTGAAGTATATCTTCACTCAAAAAGAACTGAATATGAGGCAGAGAAGATGGCTTGAGTTAATCAAGGACTATGATATCGAAGTGCATTACCATCCGGGTAAAGCGAATGTGGTTGCCGATGCGCTCAGTCGCAAGTCATATTGCAACTGTCTGATGATGAAACCCTATGATTCTTCTTTGTGTTATGAGCTGGAAAGGTTAAATATTGAAATGATTCCACAAGGAACTCTGAATAATATCAGAATAGAAACCCCTATCAAAGAGCAGATCATCGCTGCACAGAAAGATAACCCTGGAATCAAGCACATCATCGAAAAGGTCCAATCCGGAAAGGCTGATTGTTTCAGGATTGATGATACAGGAGTAGTATGGTTTAAGAATCGGTTAGTAGTTCCTAAAGTGCCTGAGTTAAGAAAGTTAATCCTTGATGAAGCACACTAGACTAGATTCTCCATCCACCCCGGCAGCAACAAGATGTACCAGGACTTGAAGCAAAGGTTTTGGTGGACAAAGATGAAGATTGAGATCGCCCGGTATGTCGCTCAGTGTGATACTTGCCAGAAAGTCAAAGCCGTGCACATGAGGCCCGGAGGAGAATTGCAACCTTTACCTGTACCTGTTTGGAAATGGGACGATATCAGTATGGATTTTATCAATGGACTACCAAAGACACCAAAAGGTTTTGATTCCATTTGGGTGATCGTGGATCGTCTCACCAAGCAAGCTCACTTCCTGCCAGTCAAGACCAGTTATACCGTTCCAACTTATGCCACGTTGTACAAAAGCAACATAGTGAAACTCCATGGCATACCTAAGACCATCATTTCAGATCGTGGTACCCAGTTTGTTGCAAAGTTCTGGAAAGCGTTCCATGCCTCACTGGGAACCAAGTTGTTGCATAGCACGGCTTATCATCCGCAGACGGATGGACAGACTGAGCGAGTCAACCAAGTGTTAGAAGATATGTTGAGAGCCTGTGTGCTCACCTTCGCAGATACTTGGGATAATTGTTTGCCCTTGGCAGAATTCTCATATAACAATAGTTTATCAAGAAAGCATCAAGATGGCACCCTTTGAGGCACTGTACGGTCGCCGATGTCGTACACCCCTCAATTGGTCAGAGCCCGGAGAAAGGGAATTCTTTGGAGTTGACCTGGTAAAGGATATGGAAGAGAAAGTCAAACAGATACAAGAGAATATGAAGATTGCGCAGTCTCGACAGAAGAGTTATGCTGACAAGAGACGCCGACCTCTGAAGTTCCAGATTGGGGATTACGTGTACCTGAAGGTCTCACCCACTAAAGGAGTTACCCGCTTTGGAGTGAAAGGGAAGTTAGCACCCCGCTATATTTGTCCGTTTGAGATTCTGGAACGTTGTGGGCAAGGGTAGCTTACAAGCTAAGGTTGCCCGATCATCTCTCTCAGTCCATAATGTGTTTCATGTCTCCCAACTCAAGAAGTGTCTCCGAGTGCCTGAACATGTAGTGGAAGTTGAAGGTGTTGAGTTAGAACCCGATCTGTCATACTCTGAGTATCCAGTTCGTGTGTTGGATCACAAAGATCGTGTTACCCGGAGAAACCACCACAAGATGGTACAAGGTCCATGGAACCAGCACTCTGAAGAAGAAGCCACTTGGGAATCTGAAGACTTCTTGGCAAAGAACTATCCTGACTTTCTCGAATCTCTATAGGTGTGAGGTTTCATCCTCTGTTCTTTGTAAGGCGCAGAATCTCGGGGCGAGATTCCTTTTAGGAGGGAGGGTTGTAACACCTCTGGTGTTAAAAATGTAATTAACCTGACATGTCATCATCCTTAATCATTAATCTTTGCTTGCCATGCATTTGTGTTGCTTAATTGCTATGCATTGATCCATTTTCAAAAACCCTAAGTGCCCAAATCTCCCTATAAGGGCAAAATGGTAATTTCACTTCTGTGTCTAGTTCTATGTATTTCTTATTCAGATTTGTGCTCTGATGTTTTGTTGAGTTAATCAAAGTTCAAATTCAAAAGAGAATTGGTTTTCCTTTTGTAAAAACCCTAATTTCCAATTTATAGTTTTACCCCTCTTTTATTAATTCAAAAACTATTCAAAATTTGGGGTTAGTTCAAAAAGCAAAGTTGTAGATCTGATCAAGATGAGCAACTTTGGTATTTACAAATTTTCAAGTTTCCATACAAAATTTGAAGTAATTTCAAATTCATTCAAACTCCAGTTTTTGTCCCTTTTTGAGTTTTCAAAATTATTTCAAAAACTAATGAGTTTCAGAAAAAGTCTGTATTAGCAAAGTTGTAGGTTTTGACAAAAGAAACAACTTTCATATTTGCAGATTTTCAAGTTTCAGTTTAAATCCAAAGTAATTTTGAATTTATTCAAATTTCAAAAGTGTCCCCTTTTCTGATTTCAAATATAGTTCAAAAACTGTTTGGATTTTGAAAATGTTCTTATGGACAAAGTTGTAGATCTCATTTTTCTGCACAACTTTGGTATTTTGAGTTTTTCCTGTGCAGTTCAAATTTTGGGAGTAATTTGCAAATACAGAGATCAGCCAAAAGTCAAACCCTAGGGACATAGCCCTGTTCATCTTCCTCGCCGTAGGGGGGGGCGGCCATGGCGCTCGCCGGCGCTGCGCACGCCGCACGCCTGGCAGCTGCACGCGCGCCTCCAACCTGCCGCCGCTGACCCCGCCATCATTCTCCTCCCGCACGCGAGCGCTGACCTCGCTCCCGTCCCCTACAGCGCCCAGAGCATCGCCGCCGCGTGGCCATCGCCGGCGACCTCACGCCCACCCGGCCCCGACTTCACGCCGTCCTTCCCGCCAGCCTGCAATCGAGTGCGCACGCCTCGGCCGAGCTCATCCACCCATCCCGTGCTCTCTACCGTCCCCGACCGTGCCTATAAAAGGGACCGCCGGAGTCCGAGCTCCTCACTCGTCTCCGCCGCTGTCGCCAGCCCACTCCGAAGCTCCCGCCACCCAACCACCTAGCCCAACAGCTCCGTCTTGAGCTCGTGAAGCTTCCCCACCCCTCAATTTGGTCTCTACCGCCTCCTATCGCCCGGCGTAGCTCGCCGTTCCCATCTCCGGCGAAAGCCCGACGAGCTCGGGTTCGAGAAATACTCCCTCTCCGGCCATGATCATCCCTCCCCGACCCCTGTTTCATCTTCCTTATTCCCTTGCGACTCTAACCAGGCCCTTGCGGTCTCGTGTTATGCGCAGGATCGCCGGAGCGCCGATCGCCGCCGTGAGCCGTCCGCCGGTCACCGTCGACCATCCTCCTCCGTCCCTTCCCTCACCTCACCGAGCTCCTTAATCGACGCCGGTGAGCTCCCTGAAGCCTCCCATGCCCTTGGTTTCGCCTGCCGATCCTCGCCTTGCCCGGCGTAGCCAGCGCCGCCGCTGTCCGGCCGCCGGCGACGAGCAGGGCGAGCACTGTTTTTTTTCCTTTTTCTTTTAAAATGTGAATAGTGTTCAGTTTTCATCTTTTTGTGTGATTTTCTGTGTTGATCCAAAAATTCTGAAATTTTGATGGTAAACTCTTTATGTCCTGAAGTATTTTAGAAAAATATGAAACTTGGTTTTTGTGCAAAATTTGAAAATGAAAAATCTCCCTTTTAATTAAGAAATGAATGGTTTTGGATTTTTGGAGAGTTATTTATAGCTCCTAAAATCTTGAGATAATTTTTGTGAGCTAGTTATGCCATTCTGAGCCTCTGGTAAAATTTTGAAGTCATTTGGACCAAGTTGATTTTTGAGCATTTATTTAAATAGTTGAATAGTGCCTTTTCTTATTGAATGTCTGGAATTATTTGAGCACCTTAATGAACTCCAAAATTATGAAATTTGTTTTGCCATCTATTTATGCCATAATGATCTTATGAGATTAATTTGGTAATTTTTGGAGCAACTGCAAAAATGACCTTTTTAATAAATTAAAGAAAATAAAAAAAAAATGATTAGGGTTTATATTGATTGACCTGTGATGTGACTTTTGGAATTGTTTGTTGTTCATAGATCCCACCCTCTGGTCTATGATGTTTGTGATGCCATGTTATGATGATGCATAGTTTGGTTAATGGTTTTAACTAATATTCCTAAAAGAAAGAAATAATAACTCTATGTCCTTTATTGAAAATTCTTATATTCTTGAATCAGTAGAATTATCTTGCACCTTATTGTTCATGTCAGCATTCTCATGAGCATACATCATTGCATCCGTATAGTGACCGACGAAGAAGGTACCAGAGTCGAGGCCGCTGTTGACGAACCTACTCCCGAGGCGACCCCGAGCTCCGACACCTACACCACCACCCCGAGTCCGTTCTTTTTGCTCTTCAAGGCAAGCCCCGGTGCATTTAACCCTACCTTGCTTTATAAAAGTTTACTTGAAATGTTTTGAGTTAAACTACTGCATTAAGTTATAGGAGTTGTGTGACGACCTATTACTTGCATTATTTACCTCCACCAGAAGATCCACCCACCCTGTTTTAAAAACTATTTGCAAAATGCTTAGTGATGCTATGCAATAGATTTGCAATAAAATACCAATTTCAAAAGTGTGATCACTTAAGGAATGTTTATGGGAATTTGGTCTTACTCCCCGGCTGTTGGCTAGGTATCTGATCCGTACCTAGTCAATAGCGAGGAGAGGTTGTCTGAGCGTACGGTGCCGTCATGTTGTAGTTCGGGACTCAACAGTTGACACCGACCGGGACAGGGTTGAAAAACTGACAGGACTATTACGCTCGGGTGAGATATGACCGAGGTATAGCCCTGGCTGAAAAATTAGGAACCATCCGTTTGGGGGCCTGCTGGTCAAGACTTGTAACTATTCACATACTTCGAAAAGCTCTGGCTCCGAGGACTTCTTGATTGGGGCCGACACCGCGCACTGGGAGTGGCGAGATGGCGGAAGTAGCTTGTACCCACGTGGTCGTCGTACGTGGAATGAGTGGTGTACTGTACTTCCGGGTGGCGTAGGACCGGTCCAATCTTGGAGGAATCGTGGTAGACGAGTTGGCATATGCAAGCTTGGGTGCTACATATGCACTGTGGATAGGGATCCTCAGCTGAGTATTATTTATCCGGATTAACGTTGCTCCTCGGTTATGGAGACTCGGTCACTGACTGTCAACGGGGATTGGTTCCTAACTAGGTATGTTTTGAAAGGATAAAATGAATCATGTAAGGATGAAGTTTTGAGAAATGCTTTTAAAACAAGTTTTCAAAAATGCTTTTCTTTGCAAAATGCTTGACTTTGCTTAAGCCTTACCTTGACTACCCTAAGCCTCTCATTCCTGAGTCTTCTCCTTTTCTTTAGTCGGGTAAGTCTTGTTGAGTACCCCAGTACTCAGGTTTGTTACCCATGCTGCAGGTATGTCTGAGTCGCCGATGTGTCTTGCGCCCTGCTGCGTGACATCGTCCAGGAAGAGGCCGATGAGGCCGATGAGTAAATGTGCACCCTCGGGCTGGGTGTTACATGTATCTTTATGTTAATGTCTTCCGCTACGTTGTCTATTTTCAATTACCCGAACAATGGTCTGTAATAATTGCACTACTTATCTCATTTGAAACCTCGGTTTGTAAAACTAATGTTATTAAATTCTTTTGCTCTGTTTATCTATGTTATTTGTGAAAATATGAAATGCTGTAACCGAAAGGTGAGATGATCCTGCAGACATCGGGCGCTAATGCAGCCCAGTGGCAAACTGTCTTAATCGTATGGATCATAAGTTCGGCTGTCAGAGGTTGACAAGGACTTGTGGGCCATAGGATTAGGACCGTTCCGTCAAAATATGTTCCAGACTTCGTCGACACAGATGCTAAGAAGATTGCTAGTTTCAAGAGAGGCTTGAACACTAAAATGGCAAAGTCAGTGGGTACATCTTCCCGTACCACCTTCAATGACTTCATAAGTGACTGCCTGATTCAAGAGGGTCATAACAACAAGCATGCTGCAAGCAAGGCTAGGAAGAGGACCCTAGAATCTGGACCATCTCAGTCTAGAGGACCACCAGCCCAGCGTTCTCAATACCGACCACCAGCACCTGAGGCTCGTTTCAGGCCGCCTCAGAAGAAAGGACAGCAGCAAGCTCAGCGTGGTCAACGACCATACAAGGTGGCAGCAAGTCAGGCTCGAGCAGGACAAGGCAGCTCAACCGGAGGAAAACCTTCAGTTCGTGGGCCGTGTTACAATTGCAACCAAGAGGGCACTTCGCAAGATATTGCCCCCACCCAAGGAAGCAACAGGCTAGTTACCCCGCACGCCTGCATAATATGACCATTGAAGAAGCTCGTGCAGGAGAACCTGTGACTGCCGGTATGTGTCTCGTGAACCATCATCCTGCAGTTGTTTTATTTGATACTGGATCATCGCATCCTTTCATGAGCAAGCATTTGCACAAAAGCATAATCAAGAAATCTCTGAAATGGAGTTCTATGGTTTCACCAACGTTTAGTGGTGCCTAAGGATAGAGAACTCAGGAATCGGATCATGGATGAAGCACATTTGTCCAAATTATCTATTCATCCTGGAAGTACAAAAATGTACCAAGATTTGCGTCCGAGATTTTGGTGGACCAAAATGAAGAAAGAAATTGCTGCTTATATTGCAAGGTGTGACACGTGTTGTCGAGTAAAAGCTATTCATTTGAAACCAGCTGGAATGCTTCAGCCATTAGCTACCTGAATGGAAGTGGGAAGAAGTAAGTATGGATTTCATCGTTGGTTTACCCACGACTCAGAAGGGTAATGATTCAATTTGGGTAATTGTGGATCGTCTCACAAAGACCGCACATTTCATTCCAGTCAAGACCAACTATAAGGCCCCAGATTATGCAGAGATCTACATAAGTCAGATTGTGCAACTGCACGGTGTACCAAAGGTTATAGTCTCTGATCGCGGACCACAGTTTACTGCACCATTTTGGGAAAGATTGCAGAAAGGGCTAGGCACAGATTTAGTCCGAAGCTCAGCTTATCATCCGCAGACCTCGGGGCAGACAGAGAGAGTGAATCAAGTTCTAGAGGATATGTTAAGAGCCTGTGTTTTATAAGCAAAAGGTTCTTGGGAAAAATGGTTACCATTAGCAGAGTTTGCCTACAACAATAGTTATCAAGAAAGTATACAGATGGCTCCTTTTGAAGCTCTGCATGGTAGAAGATGCAGAACACCGATAAACTGGGTAGAACCAGGGGAACGTCGGTACTATGGTATTGACTTTGTGAAAGAAGCAGAAGAAAAGTTAGAACGATTCAGCAACATATCGCGTCTGCACAATCTCGCCAGAAAAGCTATGCTGATAAACGAAGGAAGCCACTTGAGTTCAATGTTGGTGACTATGTCTATTTGAAGGTTTCACCAATGAAGGGTGTGAAACGTTTTGGAGTTAAGAGGAAGTTAGCACCAAGATTTGTGGGACCCTATCGGATAGTGCAAAGGAGGGAGAAGTGGCTTATCGATTGCAATTACCAGAACATTTAAAGGCTATTTTCCCAGTGTTCCATGTCTCTCAACTGAAGAAATGTCTTCGAGTACCAGAAGAAGAGGTACAACCAGCCCGTATCAAGTTGCAATCCGACCTCACCTACTCGGTGAAGCCTTATCGAGTACTCGATGAGAAAGAAAGAGTAACTCGCGGAAGAGTCGTGAAGCAATATAAGGTATCTTGGAGTGAGCAAGATGATTGGGATGCTACCTGGGAGACGGATGACTATCTAAAGGAGGTGTACCCACACTTTTATAAGAAATAGTTCGTAATCCAAAACTCGGGACGAGATTTCTTTTAAGGAGGGGAGGGCTGTAACACCCTAGGTGTTAAGCATTCCTTAAACTGCATAATTTGTCATGGCATAAGCATAGCATCTCATCATTTCATATGCATATGTTTGAATAAGTGCTTAAGTCCTTGCATAGTCTCTAGTGTAACCTTGTTTTGCTTTTTGTTTCTGACTTAGTGCCTTAAAACAAAGTTGTAGATCTTGATGAGAGAAAAAACTTTGTTTAAAAGCACTTTCTCGGAAAAAGTCGTTAAAACGTGATTTCTTGCATTAGAAAATTTGATTAGAAGTAAATTTCTTTTTTTAAGTAGAATTTGGACTCGAGCCTTAAAGATGATTTGTTCCTTACAAAAGCAACTTTGCTTTTAGGACCTTTTCCTAATTCGGCTTAGTTGGGAAGTTTTGGAGCATCAAAGTTTGTAACCAAACTTCATTAGTTTAACCCTAGATGGCCCGGCCTGTCAGCCTCTTCTTTTTCTTCCCCGCGGACGCCGCTCCCTCCGCGCCGACAGAACCACCCGCCGCTGCGAGACCGCCTCGCCGGCCGGCCAAACCACCGTCATCGCCGCCCGTGGTTTGCGCCCGAACTCGCCACGTCGCCCTGGCGCTCGGTGCTTGTTCGCCGCGTGGCGCACGATGCCTGACGCCGCCGCGACCGGTCGGGAGCTCCTCCCCGACGGGAACTGGCCAGGTGCAATGCACCCAGCACTTCGTTTCCTTTTACCTTCGCTCCGCCCCGTGCTCGCAACCAGAAGAGCATTTCATTGCTCACTCTCTCCCTCGCTCCACTCCACCCCATCTTCACCAGAGCTCCATGCCGCCGCCCGCCGAACTCTGGCGAGCGATTACTCGCTACTCACCGCACCGCCGCCCGATTCCTCCCGCCATCCTCTCTGTCTTGACCTCCTCTTTCACCTGCCAGGGTTGGTTCCCCCTCTTTCCCTCTCTAGCAGGCAGAACGTCGAGTGCTATCCTTGGGTTCTCGCCATGGCTGCCACCATGACCTTCACGTGAACCGCTCATCTCCGGCCAAGCTATCCCAAACCGAGCCATGTTCTAGTCTTCTCTACCGCTGTAGTTGCCTAGGTTTCGATGGAGACCTCTCTTCGCCATGTTTCAGCCGGAACCGAGCCGTGTCGCCGCCATGTCCCCGTGGACCGCCGCCGTGCATCACTCCGGGCAATGCCGGGGATGCCGAGGCCCGAAAGTTGCTCCAATAGGTCGCTTAGGACTTGCTTGGGCTAGTGTTAGTCTCGCCGAGCCTCAAGCTCGCCGGGAAGAGCTTCGCCGCCGAGTCGCAGAGCCGCCGCTTCCCCATGGTTGCCGTCGAGCTTGCTCCGGTATCCCTTTGGCTCAGCGCGTCAGTTAGTCGTGTTTGCCTCGCAAACCCGCATCCAGTGATGGTCTCAGCATCACCGGAAGCCTCGCCGCCGATGAGCTAGGGCCAGTCAACGACAACGGCGCCAAACTCCGCCGTTGACCGCCGAGCCTAGCCTCGCCTAGTAGCTTGGTCGTCTGACCAGTGAGCCTCGACGACCGAGTCAAAGAGAGAGTGTGAGAGAGAAAAGGGAAAATCTGGATAGTAGGCCTCGGCTGAGTCAGTCGAGTGTGCCGAGCGTTGCCTCGAGCCTCGGCTGAGTCAGTCGAGTGTGCCGAGCGTTGCCTCGAGCCTCGGCTGAGTCAAGTCGAGTGTGCCGAGCATTTGCCTCGAGCCTCGGCTGAGTCAAGTTGGGAGTCCGTAGCGTTTAGGATTGAGTTTCTTTTAGTTTGTTTTTGCAGAATTATGTAAAGGCTTCAAAAAGTCCTACAAGGCTCATTTTAAGTCCAAATCCTATGAAACAAATTTTGTTGTGTTCAGCATCATTAGATCTAACTGTGAAAAATGTTAAATGCATTTTGTGATATTTTTATGTGTAGATTTATTTAAATTAGAAAAGTGTTGATAACTTGGAAAATGCATAACTAATTATGTATAAGTCAGAAAAATGTGATTCCAGTTTTGTTAGGTTTGTATGGATATATAGTTTCAGGGAAAATATAATATATGGTTGTTCAATGAATTATTTTAGCAGTAGCTTTTAAAATGGTTAAATGTTGTTTCCTTGTTTGTTTTGTAGTAATTAGAATATGAGGAATATGAGCCTGAGAATTTATGCACACTGCTCTTGTACTAGGAAGTTCAGTAGAAAAATGAGAAATCTGTTGTTTGACACTTTTTGCTAGGGTGTGTAGTTCAAAGCACCTTTCCATGATAGAATTTGTCTTTTTCATAGAGAATGGAGTTTAAGCCCAAACGGGATGAAATTTGACCAGGGACTAGATTACATATTGTTAACTTCCAGTAACTTCTATAGATTTTTCTGAAGCTATCTAGGATGGGTTGCTGTTATAGGCTAGTTTAATTAGATTTATTTCAGCAAGTAATTAGAGGGTAATAAACTCATTAAGTATACTTTGATGTGGTGACAACATAGCTTAACACGTTGAATATGGGAGGTTAAACAGTTGAGTAGCAGTAGATGACATGTGCTTATCTCCTGGAATGCCTTGTTCCATGTTGCATCCCCATGCATCCCGCATGCATTCGCGTTATTTATTCATGTTATGCATCATGCAGGATCGGTAGTGGAAGTTCAGGATCTGTCACCCGAGGAGCAGTACCAGGAGGAGACGCCGAAAGAGAAAATCCCAGGAGGAGACGTTGAAGAGCTGCCGGAGTGCCGCGATCACCGCCCTTCGGACTTTGAGCGAGGCAAGCCCCGGAGCATTCTAACTCCTACTGTTTGCAAATGCTTTACAATTAACCTAATGATGGATGTTGCATTAGGTTATAGGAATTGATTGCTACCGTTGATGCATTATTACTTATCCTTGACCACCTGCAATATATCTTGATATCCCTGTTTAGGTCTAGGCTTGTTATATGCTTAGCCCTGCTTAGACGGTAAAAGTCGGGTGATTTCCTGTCTCCCGCAATAGGTGGATATTGATCATGTTTAGCCTGTGCTATCATGAGATAACCATGTGATAATTAATCTGAGACGGAGGCGGGATGTAAGAGCAGCAGGACATGGGTTCTGTGTGCTAGTAGGCTCCCGTCTGTGTCGCCTAGGACCCGTTCGGGAATGTAACTTCAGTCAAATTGAACGCGTCGATCACTTAACGGAGTAGGTCTGAGTACCTCCCGCGAAGCCAAGTAAGGATATTCGAGCCGGTGATGGAGGTGTTGACGCCTAACACCCAGGGCCTCAGCTGTACCGTGGGCAACTATTCTGATCAACCTAGCATGGTCCGAGGGCAGGCAGGGCCTGATCGACCTGGCATGACCGTGGGCAGTTATAGATTGAGCGACCTGGCACTGAGATAACCCCCGGTGTAGAAGGGCCCATGGCCGTCCCGCGCATTTTGTTCTCGAATTCCTGATTGGTAGCTTACGACTGCCGTAGCCGGAATGTGGCGGGCGAGTGTGAGACATTTTATCCCCAGCTGGGTAGGAATCGATTGTAATCGCCATCGCTCCTGGACAGTGAGCAGTTGACTTTAGATCATCTCCCGTAGAACTTATGGAACTAAAATGGTTATGGAATCTGAAAGGCTATTGATGAAATAGTCACTCTTGATTGATTAATTAGCAAGTGCTTGTTTAGTACAGGTGCAAATCTAGTAAGGTAGAGTTAATGACTAAAAGCAATTGCCAACATCGGAAACTGAGTTTTTACTAAAGCTTTCATGCAAAGGAGTATGTACAGCCAACCCCACTTATATAGCCTACATGATCCTTGGTGTCTCATTATTTCTGGTTTTGTCGGGTAAGTCTTGTGGCGGAACCGTCCTGATTATAAGAGCTCAAGTATTATCTTAGCCAAATCCGTCTGACTTCGACTGATACTTGAACCCATACAACCCCGGTAGTCCGGAAATCTCGAAAGATTTCTAACACCATACATCATACAGGATCGCATCGTTCAAGGATTACATTCGTAAAGATACATCATAGCGAAAATGAAACCGAATTTAAAATATCAGAGTGCGAATTTAAAACGGAGTTATTACAATACCGAGTTTAAAAGTGCGGAAGCTGAAATAAGTTTGAAACACGACCACCACACATGTGGTCCAAATAAAACATTGTTTGATAAAACCAACTCACACAACTCACTCTTTCCTTTTTAGATAATGTGCCACTAGAAGTCTCAGACCAGCAAAAGAAAAAGGAAAGCTTCTGGACGACCCTGCCCTGGGCCTACTCCTCATCACCTTCCACTGGGTAGAGGCAGTGCTTACAATAGCCGAAGTAGACCTGGCCATCTGCAACAACGGGATAAACCCTGAGTACGGGAATGTACTCAGCTAGACTTACCCGTCCAACTGAAAATAAAGACTCCAAGGTATGCAAGGATTTTGAGGTGGAGCTGGGATCTTTTAGTTGCCAAAAGCTCAATTTCAGATAAGAGGTAATTAATGATAATGATGATCTGCCACTTTTAGACCTATTCCTTAATTCTAGGTTTTTCACCTGTACTAGAGCACTCACTTGAATCTATCAATCAATAATAACCATATCCAGTTGACTTATCCACATTTTAGTTGAACCTTAAATCATCACATGGAGTTGTATCGTGGTGAAGCTCGCCATAGTTTCCCACTAACCGGGGAGACGGCGACTCGAATCGAATTCCAAACCACCTGGTGAAAGACCTTTAATACCAGCCCACACTTTCCCCATCGGGTCCATGCATTGGGCAACCGCTCGATGCTTGTTCGTGGTGGTAATCGTCGCGGCTCACAGCACGGACCGCCAATTGGAACCTAGGCGATGGCCTCACACGCGGCAGATCGCAATTTCCATACTAGAGGGCACGACACGGTTGAGACCGGCCGAACAGCTTCTAACCGGCTTTGGGGTCGATGATTACGACACCGAACATATCCCTAAGTAAAAGGGCGCATTCAAGAAATGAACGAGGGCCAACATCGATACAAACCTACACGATCCAACGGACGGACTGCCCCCAAGTTTCCAACTTGGTGCCTTGCCTTCCAGTTGACCGTATTTCATTACTACTCAGGTTCTTTTCCACGATAGCAAATATAGCCAACCGTGATCCGGTAAATACCCATCAGGGTATTTACGGAAACATCCTCAACTATTACTTTTATTCAGCAGGCTAAGCAATCTACATTTATTAATAATCAATAATCAAGGAACGATAATGCAGCAAGTAGGATTCAATCAACTCCTAACCTAATGCATCACAATATAAAAGGACTCAAGTAATTTAATTATAAAAATTGGGAGACTTAGAATGCTCCGGGGCTTGCCTTGGGTGAAGACCGAGGCCTCGTGGGAGGGGCACTCGGGCAAGTTAGTGTCGCTGGCGGGGGTCGACCTCCTCGGCTTGCTGAAGCTCCGGAATCTCTGCTCGGCGTTTGCTTCTGGCTCCTGCTCGAGGCTCCGGAGGGGTCGATCTATTGCATGCGACGAATAATAAATATTTGCAATGCGGGTGCAAGATGTGTGGTATGAGAAGAGCATTTCTTGCAAACCAACAAAACCAACTTGTTGAACCACACTTTTGACATTGAGGTTAATACTTATTTTAATTCATGAAAACAAAATCCATTTATTCACCTTTTTCTTATTTAATAATTCAAAAGAAACTTGGTTGAACTGCAAGTGCACTTTTCTGGACTCAAAAAATCCACGAAAATTCCAGAAGACAATTACACTCTCAAGACTCTACTGAATAAATTCCAGCCAAAAAAATACATAACTGCAGATCAAAAATAAAAATAAACTGCTCAAAAGGTACTTTGAACTAGCTCCTATCCAAAAAGTGTCAAACAGCAGATTTCATAATTTTTCCTGGCTTCTTTTACTCAAAAGCATTCTACTGCAGCAAAAAACTTGTGGCCAGAGCATAAGCATACAAGCCTACACCAAATAACAAATTATTCCCAAAAAACCACTTGAACTACAACCCTACTGGAAAAGGTTGATAAACTGACTCATTCATACTTTTTTCCAGATTCTACTTCACATTTTATGCTTATCAAGAAAGTTCCATGAACAGAAACAATATATTATTTCTTACAAAATTTCCAAAGAAAAACACAGAAAAGCACATTTGTAAAACACTTCAGATTTCTTCACATAACAGATCATGCTTACCATTTTTCTCTTAGCTTGGACATCATAACAAGACTATACTTTTTATTATTTTTTTCAGCATATAAAACACCTTAACATTTATCTTAAGAAATTAGCCAAAAAGGACTTTAAACCCATAACAGAAACTTTTTCCACATAAACATGCATCATATATTTTCACAGGTGTAAAACAGGATAATAATTTACACAAAATTTTCCAGGAATTAACTCAACCAGAAAACTATATAACCATTTATCTTAGCAAAAAGCATATAAACTGGAATAAATGAAAACAGTAAAATAAACTTCTGCCAAAATACTTTTATATTTTTCCATGGTAGATCTACTCATAAACAAACTAGCAAAACTGAAATTTTCATATTTAACAGAGCTACAGATTAATTATAGCAAAATTAACAAACTTAGTTACTGTGCAGAAAACTAAAAAAGAAAAACTTTATTCTAGCCCAATACGGGGCTTTCGGCCCAGTCCAACTAGACCCAACCTGGCTGGAGCGCACGGCGGTAGGTGTGTGTTCGCTCGAGGCCCGGCTCCGACGAGACAGTGCCCGAGGGTTCGCTCGAGGCCTAGCTCGAGCGAGATGATAAAAACAAATGTCTGTCCGAGGCATGGCTCGGAGGTCGTCGAGACGGAAAACAATCGCCCCCCGAGCCCTGGCTCGAGGCTCGGGCGAGAGGAAAACAATCGCCCGTCCGTGGCCTTGCTCGAGGCTCGGGCGAGACGGAAAACTCCCCGTCGAGGCCTGGCTCGAGACTCGGGCGATACGGAAAACAATCGCCCGTCCGAGGCCTGCTCGATACTCGGCGAGACGGAAAACATCGCCCGTGCCGAGACCTGGCTCGAGACTCGGCGAGACGGAAAACAATCGCCCTTCCGAGGCCTGGCTCGAGACTCGGGCGACGAAAACAGGGGAAGGTTGACCGGTCGATTCCTCGCCGACGGTGAGGTCGCCGGCGGGAAGCTAGGCTTGTGAACTTCGCCTCGACGAGGCGCATCGAGTGGTGTAGGTGGTTTGGCTAGCGCACGGCCGGAGCATGCCGGCGGCGAGCGGCGGCGCACGGTGATGGCGGCAAACGCGCGGCTACGCCGTTTCCAGCGGCGGCCGGAGAAATTGGGGAGGCAAAAGCTCGAGTGAACCTAAGGAGCACAGCTACGGGGTTGTTTGGCTTGATTGGCTCCAGAGGAGTGCGACCTTGAGCATGGCCGCGGCGGCCCCATGGCGCTCGGCCGGGAGATAGAGTGAGATAGGGAGGCGGTAGCGTTGAGGTGGATAGGTGTTCTCACCTTGCCTTGACTCGTTGAAGCTCGACGGGAGATACGAGGCTCGGCGAAGGTTCGGGTGGTGTAGAACAATGGCGTGCACTCCCGGTCGTCGATGGCGGCGCGAGAATGGCACTTCTCGTTCTGGCAGTGGTGGGGCTCCGCGGAGTGGAAGCAGGAGCACTGTGCGCTCTAGATGATGGCGGAGTCGTGGTCCCGGAGTTAATCGGCCGGCGGTGGCTCAGTGAGGGCTGGAACGTGGGGAGGCGCTCTCGGCGGTGGCGTGCAGTGGCCAAGGCGAGGTGAGCGCTCGGTCGCAGGCGTTCGCTGGGCAAGAGAGAGAGTGAGAGCGGAGCGAGGTGTGCGCGAGTGAGGAGTGAAAGAGAGAGGATGCGGGTCGCGCGGGGTTTTGGTCGTCGGAGACGCGGAGGCCGATCGTGGCGGGGCCCCGGCGTGGCGTGGCGTCGCGCGCAGGAATGGGCAGCACAGGGCTCGGCAGGCGAGGCGAGCGCGACTGGCGACGAGGATCGTGGCGTGATCGAGCGAGCAACGATCTTGCGGCGATAGGCGAGCGGGATACGGTGCAGCGAAAGCGGCCACGCGGCGCTTGCGCCGGCTGTACGGCACGGGCGTCAGGCGGGCGGCGGTGCGCGGCGCGCGGGCGAGTGCGGAGCGGGCCGGCGCACGCGAGGCGGCGAGCTGTCCGCGCGCGCGAGTTGGGGCCGAAAGGCCAGATGGGTCGAAAGGTGGGGCGCGGGAGAAAATCGTTTTCCTTTTTCTTTTTTCCAAATTCTTTTCAAACTTTGACCATTCAAAACATTTCAAAAACTCCAAACTAGGTTTTGACTCAAATATGACAGTTGCTCAAAATATTTTCTCTACAACTTTCATATAAGACACTTTTTCTGAAAACTATTTTTACAACCTCCACATAAATAAAGCCAGTTTGCAACATAAACTATTTTCTTTGCCTCATTTTTATCTGATAAACTATTTTGAACTAGGTCAAAAACTCCAACTCTATTTTATAAAACTCTTTGCCCAAGCAGAGATCCACTTAAATCATCAAGTCAAATAGAAATCCAATCCAAATAAATAAACAAAAGACAAAAGCACTCTCATGCACATGAAATGATGCAATGCATTGCTTATGCTTCTTAGTAGCTAATTGCAATTCCCTAATGCAGTGCTTGACACTAGGGTGTCACAGCCCTTCCCCCCTTAAAGAAATCTCGTCCCGAGATTTGAGTTACGTACCAATCTTTACAAAAAGCGGGGTATTTACGCGTAAGTACTCCTCGGTTCCCGTCGCATCATTGGGTCCGTGATTGCTCCAAAGAATCTTGTGAGTCTTCACTGTCGGTGACGCGTCTCTCGGGTCTTGGTATCCAAAATCTCCTTGGGCTGCTCGTAGTACTCCAGATCCGATCTGATGGTGACGTCTGGAATCCGAACTTCTTCTTGTTCTGGAACTCGAAGACACTTCTTCAACTGTGATACGTGGAATACTGGGAAACTGTGCTCATCTCTGGGGGTAACTATACTTCATATGCCACTTCTCCCTTCTTTGCTATGATCTGGTAAGGTCCCACATATCGAGGTGCTAGCTTCTTCTTAACTCCAAAACGTTGGACTTTTCTCATGGGTGAGACCTTAAGGTATACATAGTCTCCTACTTGAAATTCCAAGGGTCTTCTTCGTGTGTCGCCTAAACTCTTTTGGTCTGGATTGTGCTACCTTAATGTGTTGCTGTACTGTTTGCACAATCTCTTCCGCATCCTTTACGTAATCCGACCCATAGAATCCTCGATCTCCTGATTCTACCCAATTTACTGGGGTTCTGCATCTTCGTCCATATAAACACTTCAAAGGTGTGCCATCTTTATACTTTCCTGATAGCTGTTGTTATATGAGAACTCGGCAAGGGGTAACCACTTCTCCCATGATTCTCCTGACGATAGAACACAAGCTCTTAGGATATCTTCCAGAATCTGATTTACTCTCTCCGTCTGTCCTGCAGTTTGGGGTGATAGGCGGAACTTCTTACCAACTTAGTTCCTAGTTCCTTGTGCAACTGTTCCCAAAAACGTGCTATGAACTGGGGTCCTCTATCAGAGACAATCCTTTTTGGAACTCCATGCAATCTCAGATATTCTGAATATACAGGTCTGCATACTGATGAGGGCGGTGCGTAGTCTTACCTGGTATGAAGTGAGCCACTTTAGATAACCGATCTACGATAACCCAATAGAATCATTTCCTTTTTGAGTGTGGGAAGACCTGTGATGAAATCCATACTAACTTCTTTCCCATTTCCACTCTGGGATCGATAACGGTTGCAACAATCCGGCAGGTCTCAGGTGTATAGCTTTTATATCCTGCAGCAAGTATCACATCTGGCGACATAGGCTGCGACTTCTTTCTCATCATCTTTGACCACGAATACCTGGTTCTCAAATCCTGGTACATCTTGCTGCTTCCTGGATGGATAGATAACTTTGAATTGTGAGCTTCATTCAGAATTCTTTCTTTCAGCTTGGTGTCTTAGGAACAACCAACCTCTGATTATACCATAGAATTCCCTGCTCATCTGTTCTGAAGTTCAAAGAACTACTACTGGTTTCCATCCTCTTCTTAATCTGACAGATCTCTTCATCGGTCTTTTGTTTCTCTCGATGATGTCACTTCCAAGGTACACTGAAGAGTGATGTTGTTCACCATAACGGGGTGCATAAGGTTAAATCCATCTTCCAAAAGTGGTTGTAGGGAGTTGCAATGAGTCTTGCGACTTAAGGCATCGGCTACAACGTTTGCTTTTCCGGGGTGGTAATGCACTTCAAGGTTGTAATCCTTAATCAACTCTAGCCATCTTCTCTGCCTCATGTTCAGCTCTGGCTGGGTGAAGATATATACTTCAGACTTTTATGATCCGTTAACACATGACATAGGTTTCTCATAAGGTAATGTCTCCAAATCTTGAGTGCATGCACGACGGCTGCTAATTCTAAATCATGAGTGGGGTAATTCTCTTCGTGCGGTCTCAACTGGCGAGAAGCATAGGCGATAACTCTTCCATTCTGCATGAGCACACATCCAAGTCCGATCCGGGATGCGTCACAAAACACATCAAAAGGTTCCTCTAAGTTTGGCTGAGCCAAAACAGTGCGGATGTCAACAACGTTCGCAGAGTGCGAAAAGCTGTTTCACACTCTGGAGTCCATTCGAACTTCTTATTTTGCTGCATTAACGGGTCATAGGCTTGGCTATTCTTGAAAAATCCGGAATAAACCGACGTAGTAAATCCGGCCAAACCCAAAAAGCTGCGTACCTCATGTACTGTGGTTGGGTGCTTGCCAATCCATAACTTCTTGTACCTTGAAGGGTCCACAGAGATTCCTTCCTCTGAAAGGACGTGACCAAGGAAGGTACCTTCTTCAACCAAACTCACACTTGCTGAACTTAGCATACAACTTGTGCTCTATAAGCCGGTTAGAACGACTCGTAGATGCTCAGCATGATCCTTCTCATTTTCAGATATACCAAGATGTCATCGATGAACACTACAACAAACTTATCCAACTCTGGCATGAAGACCGAATTCATCAGGTACATGAAATGTGCCGGTGCATTGGTCAATCCAAGGACATAACAGATACTCATAGAGTCCGTATCTGGTGGAGAAAGTTGTTTCGGTATATCCTCTCTTCTGATCTTAATCTGATGGTATCCCTGACCTCAGGTCGATCTTAGAGAATACTTTCGCCTTTGACAACTGATCAAACAAGACATCGATTCGGGGTAAGGGATATTTGTTCTTTATATTTACGGCATTCAACAGTCTGTAATCCACGCACATCCTTAAAGTTTTATCCTTCTTCTTCACAAAGATAGCGGGACATCCCCAAGGTGATGAACTAGGGCGTATCAAACCCTTATCCAAAAGCTCTTGCAACTGAACCTTAAGCTCTGCTAACTCTTTAGCGTGCATTCTATACGGTCTCCGGGAATATGGGTGCTGTTCCAGGGATTAACTCTATAACAAACTCCACATCCCTATCTGGCGGTAGTCCAGGCAACTCCTTGGGGAAACATCCAGAAACTCACATACTAAGGGATTTCAGCTATCTGCTTTGCCGTGACTTGAACAACACTCCGATCTCATGGGGGTTTCGAGGTAACTTGAACCGAAAGGTAGACCCACTACGAGGGCTAACCATAGAAACTACTCGCGTTGCGACATCAAGGTTTGGACCTTCCGAGAGTTATCATCCAACCCATACCCAAGATTACATCCATAGAAACCTAGACCAGGAATGACGATGGATCCACTATGGCCTTCTTATCCCCGAAGGTCATTTCCACTCCTTTAGCCATTTTTCGCGCGCGAGAGAACAGCTCCGCGGAACTTATTGATATCCCCGGTCTAACTCTCTATCAACTCAAGATTACTTCTTATAACAAATTCTCACTTAAAGAAGATTTGATGCTCCAGAATCAAACAACACAACTGCGGGCATTGATTAACAAGAACGTGTACCAGCGGTGACAGGCTCTCCTTCTGGCACTTCTTCCACGGTGGTGTGGTGATGCACATGACCCGTACGAGGTGGGGGCTGAGTGTACTGCTTCTTTGGGCGAGGGCACTGACGTGACAGGTGTCCAGTCTGACCACAGTTATAGCATGGACCAATCACGTTGGGGGTCTTGGGACCTCCTGCACTTCCTGCTTTGTTCTTATTCTGCATCATGGGAGCAGTGTATGGGCTTCTGATAACTAGACGGGGACGGTTGGTGGTGATCTTCCTCTGCGGGGGTCGGTATCTTGCTCCTGTGACAAGCGGGTGATAGGGGCTCGTGCTCCGAAAGGTGTCCTCTGTTGAGACGAACCTCCTTCTTATCAGCACGACGGCGCGTTCTCTGTCGCTAGCCGGCTGTCATTGGCCTCTGATTAGGCAGTCGCTGACGAAGTCCACTGAAGGTGGTGCGGTGACTGTTGCCCATCTTGGAAAGCATAGCAGCACTCATGCCACGTTTGAAGCTTGCGATCTTTCTTGGCCTCAGTATCAACAAAGTCTGGGGCGTATCGAGCTAGGTTGTTGAAACTGTGGAGGTACTCGGACATAGACCTATCCCCTGGGATAACCTCATGAACTCTGCGACCTTCATTCCATAGACCACTAGGGATGTAGTGGTTGCGCATAGCGGTGGAGAACTGATCCCAAGTGACACGTGCATTTACTAGCAAGGATGCACGGTACTGGGCCCACCACAGACATGCGGGGTCCTTCCAACTGTGGGCGGCGTACTCTGCCTTGAGCTCTTCTGTCAGACGAAGCAGACAGAACTTTTCGGTGATGGAGTTGAGCCACTCACACCTCAGCTTTAGCGCTTCGGTGGCTTCCTTGAACACAAGAGGGCGAGTGTCCAAGAAGTCACGTAGGAGCTGTACTGGTTGGGCTCTGGGCCTTGGCGTTGATGATGCTGTTGTGCAGTGTGTTAGCGATATTGCGGAGGGTGGCCTCCATGTGCCTCTGCATTTCCTCCATATTCCTTTGGCTGCCCCAAGAACTAGCCAAAGAACGCTTCCGGCGTCATCGGCGGCGGTGGGGGAGGTGGCAGATCTCCTGTCTGCTCCCTGCCCACGCTTGCTGCGAGTGTGTGCCGGCATCTGCATATCCTTAATAAGCAATCATTAGGTGATGTTACATTGATCATGAATAAACTACTGCGCTGTACTAATTCGAAAATTTAGCACACGACCAAGTATAATTACTCATTTCCTACAACAACATCACAAAACAATCGCCTGACATTAGACATGCAAACGACAGATTTCCATAAAATGTGCCGATCGAATCTGGACTTTGTCCAAAAGCTTACATGCCATCAACCATTTAAACTAAAACTAGCATGTGTAGGGTGTTACACACATCTTACATCACTTGCGAGCTCCAAGCTATACAAAAGAAAACGTCCCTAACAAGCTAAGCGCTCAGGGGTCTCCAGCGGCGGATGCAGCGTCCTCTGCGTCGACGTCGATCAATCGGCTCGACAGCATGATCCTCCTCCATAGAGGCGTCGGGGACCTAGGACCTCTCCGTCCTGGGGAATCCTGGGCCTCGGTCGGGACCAACCTCGCAGCGGCTGGGACGGCGGCCTCCTGTGCGCGCGTGGTGATGCTCTGATGGACGGCCTCGTGGAGCTGGTCGATGTAGGCCTGCTGTCCGTGGATCATGCTGTATCAAACTGTGTGCTCTCCCTCTCTAAGCTGGTCGCGCGGTGCGGGCCTCATCCCTTTGAACTAAGAGTCGGTAGTTAGGTACATCTGCTCTGCAAACCTGTCCTAGGCAGTGGACTGTGCTGCTGCTGTGGTGCGGGCCATCGTCGCGCTCTAGAGTGAGCTGCTGACTCCTCTCCTGCAACGAACACAACCTCAGCGTCGAAGTCCTCCCTGTAGCGTCTTCCTCTTGCTCTGGGTAGGTGGCTGTGAGGGTGAAGACGCGCCCGAGAGTGCGCCCCAACTCTCACATACCCTAGCAAAGCCCAGTGGCGCTCATCGCAGGTGTCTCACAGTAGAACCTCTCCTCTGGGCTTCCTGTCAAGACTGACTCGAAGTCTGCTTCCAGCGCAATGGAAAAAGTGATCCACGGGGAAACACCTGCCATAGCGCTTGCTAGGTCGGCGGGGAAGCGGGCGAGAATATCCTTCAGCACTAGGTATGCTGCCCTGTTGGCTCCATCCTTGGCACAAGTGCCTCTGGTGATCTCCATCCACCCTGTCCAGTGAGGCTTGGCGGGCAAAGCCTTGACTTTGATCTCCACCATGACCAAGGAATCCTACCCGTAGATCTCCTTCTGCCATGAGTACCTAGGCTCCTGTCCTTCCTCATAGCCCACAGCCTGCAGAATCCTCCAAAGGATAGTCGGCAACCCGAAGTAGGACAAGAACGTCTTCCGGGTCGCTTGGTGGCCAAGCGGTGACGCGGACCTCCTCTGCCCTCCGGTGGCCTTGCGAGCGGTCAGCTTAGTCCGGGCCATCTGTAGAACAAAAGGGTTTCGAACTCTCGTGAGACGGATATTAAGTTGGCAAATTTTATAGAAAAGAGACAACTTTTAATTTAGGGGAGGTAATGTAAATGCATGAAAATAAACATGATGCATGATCGTCTTACGTTCTCACTCACTAATATGAACTCGTAAGTCCTAACGTTCTAGTCGGTGGCAAGAACGATCCCTCATGCGTTATCTACACGTTCTACTCGTCGCATAGTTAGTGTACCTGCTGAAGATTCATTTCAGCCCAAAGCAATTCCCCATGATAAACAATTGAGTATTGGCCAATATGCGCAAAATACATAGAAGCCAACACTAAACACCATGCACCAACATAGAAAACACCCTTGAAACATTGATACACCCCCCGTATGTGTCCGCGTGGAGCTCGCACATACTTGGTATAAGAACTCTCACCTAGACCGACGGTTGGACTGTCATGCTCTCATATCTCACAAATCATTTTATGCATGTTTCGCGATCGACGCTCTCATCTCTCTTTCTCCCGAGAATGGACCAGCAAATAAGATCCAGCATGAAGCAAACCCTGAACCCTGTTAGCAGTTAAGCCACCTGAATCCTAGTATAGGGCTTAAGGACGAGACTGGGCACACTTAGTAATTGAAAATAGTTTTGAAAAGTAGTTTTGAAATACCCATTTTAGTTCGAAAATAGCTCTTTAAACGGAGGTAATCACTTGAACCATGCTCCGATACAAGCCTGTGGCGGAACCGTCCTGATTATAAGATCAGTTTTCTCTAAGATCCATCAAGTACTTCTTGTCCTGCCAAATCCTTCGATCTGTACTGACCACGTATAACTTCCGTAACCCACAGAATCTCAGCGATTACCCTCGTTTCTTGAAAGATCTCGAAGGATTTCTAACACCATAGATCATACATATCGCATCGTTCAAGGATTACATTCGTAAAGATACATCATAGCGAAAACGAAACCGAATTTAAAATATCAGAGTGCGAATTTAAACGGAGTTATTACAATACCGAGTTTAAAAGTGCGGAAGCTGAAATAAGTTTGAAACACGACCACCACACATGTGGTCCAAATAAAAATTGTTTGATAAAACCAACTCACACAACTCACTCTTCCCTTTTTAGATAATGTGCCACTAGAAGTCTCAGACCAGCAAAAGAAAAAGGAAAGCTTCTGGACGACCCTGCCCTGGGCCTACTCCTCATCACCTTCCACTGGGTAGAGGCAGTGCTTACAATAGCCGAAGTAGACCTGGCCATCTGCAACAACGGGATAAACCCTGAGTACGGGAATGTACTCAGCTAGACTTACCCGTCCAACTGAAAATAAAGACTCCAAGGGTATGCAAGGATTTGAGGTGGAGCTGGGATCTTTTAGTTGCGAAAAGCTCAATTCAGATAAGAGGTAATTAATGATAATGATGATCTGCCACTTTTAGACCTATTCCTTAATTCTAGGTTTTTCACCTGTACTAGAGCACTCACTTGAATCTATCAATCAATAATATAACCATATCCAGTTGACTTATCCACATTTTAGTTGAACCTTAAATCATCACATGGAGTTGTATCGTGGTGAAGCTCGCCATAGTTTCCCACTAACCGGGGGAGACGGCGACTCGAATCGAATTCCAAACCAGCTGGTGAAAGACCTTTAATACCAGCCACACTTTTCCCCCCGTCGGGTCCATGCATTGGGCAACCCGCTCGATGCTTGTTCGTGGTGGTAATCGTCGCGGCTCACACAGCACGGACCGCCCATTGGAACCTGGAGATGGCCTCACGCGGCAGATCACAATTTCCATACTAGAGGGCACGACACGGGTTGAGACCGCCCGAACAGCTTCTAACCCGGCTTTGGGGTCGATGATTACGGCACCGACATATCCCTAAGTAAAAGGGCGCGTTCAAAAATGAACGAGGGCCAACATCGATACAAACCTACACGATCCAACGGACGGACTGCCCCCAAGTTCCAACTTGGTGCCTTGCCTTCCAGTTGACCATATTTCATTACTACTCAGGTTCTTTTCCACGATAGCAAATATAGCCAACCGTGATCCGGTAACTACCCATCAGGGTATTACGGAAACATCCTCAACTATTACTTTTATTCAGCAGGCTAAGCAATCTACATTTATAAGTAAGTAACAGGATAACAAGGTGGGTAATAATCAATAATCAAGGAATGATAATGCAGCAAGTAGGATTCAATCAACTCCTAACCTAATGCATCACAATATAAAAGGACTCAAGTAATTTAATTTATAAAACTGGGAGACTTAGAATGCTCCGGGGCTTGCCTTGGATGAAGACCGAGGCCTCGTGGGAGGGGCACTCAGGCAAGTTAGTGTCGCTGGCGGGGTCGACCTCCTCGGCTTGCTGAAGCTCCGAAATCTGCTGCTCGGCGTTTGCTTCTGGCTCCTGCTCGGGCTCCGGAGGGGTTGATGCTATTGCATGCGACGAATAATAAATAATTGCAATGCGGGTGCAAGATGTGTGGTATGAGAAGAGTATTTCTTGCAAACCAACAAAACCAACTTGTTGAACCACTTTTGACATTGAGGTAAATACTTATTTAATTCATGAAACAAAATCCATTTATTCACCTTTTTCTTATTTAATAATTCAAAAGAAACTTAGGTTTGAACTATAGTGCACTTTTCTGGACTCAGAAAAATCCACGAAAATTCCAGAAGACAATTAACACTCTCAAGACTCTACTGAATAAATTCCAGCCCAAAATAAAATACAGAACTGCAGATACAAAAATAACAAATAAACTGCTCAAAAGGTACTTTGAACTAGCTCCTTATCCAAAAGTGCCAAACAGCAGATTTCATAATTTTCCTGGCTTCTTTACTCAAAAGCATTCTACTGCAGAAGAACTTGTGGCCAGAGCATAAACATACAAGCCTACACCAATAAACAAATTTATTTCAAAATAACCCACTTGAACTACAACCCTACTGGAAAAGGGTGATAAACTAAACTTCATACTTTTTTCCAGATTCTAATTCACATTTTATGCTTATCAAGAAAGTTCCATGAACAGAAACATTATATTATTTCTTACATGAATTTCCAAAGAAAAACACAGAAAAGCACATTTGTAAAACAACTTTAGATTTCTTCACATAACAGATCATGCTTACATTTTTCTTAGCTTGGACATCATAAACAGAGACTATACAAATTTTCCCATATTTTATTTCAGCATATAAAACACCTTAACATTTATTCTTAAGAAATCAGCCAAAAAGGACTTTAAACCATAACAGAAACTTTTTCCACATAAACAGTGCATCATATATTTTTTCACAGGTGTAAAACAGGATAATAAACTTACACAAAATTTTCCAGGAATTAACTCAACCAGAAAACATATATAACCATTTATCTTAGCAAAAGCATATAAACTGGAATAAATGAAAACAGTAAAAAAACTTCTGCCAAAAATACTTTTATATTTTTCCATGGTAGATCTACTCATAAACAAACTAGCAAAACTGAAATTTCATATTTAACAGAGCTACAGATTAATTATAGCAAAATTAACAAACTTAGTTACTGTGCAGAAAACTAAAAAGAAAAACTTTATTCTAGCCCAAACGGGGTTTTCGGCCCAGTCCAACTCGACCCAACCTGGCTCGAGCGCACGGCGGTAGGTGTGTGTTCGCTAGAGGCCCGGCTCGAACGAGACAGTGCCGAGGGTTTCGCTCGAGGCCTAGCTCGAGCGAGATGATAAAACAACGTCTGTCCGAGGCATGGCTCAGAGGCTCGGGCGAGACGGAAAACAATCGCCCGTCCGAGGCCTGGCTCGAGGCTCGGGCGAGACGGAAAACAATCGCCCGTCCGAGGCCTGGCTCGAGACTCGGGCGAGACGGAAAACATCGCCCGTCCGAGGCCTGGCTCGAGACTCGGGCGAGACGGAAAACAATCGCCCTCCGAGCCTGGCTCGAGACTCGGGTGAGACGGAAACCATCGCCCTTCCGAGGCCTGGCTCGAGACTCGGCGAGACGGAAAACAATCGCCCGTCGGAGACCTGGCTCGAGACTCGGGCGAGACGGAAAACAATCGCCCGTCCGAGGCCTGGCTCGAGACTCGGGCGAGACGGAAAACAAGGGAGAGGTTTGACCCTCGATTCCTCGCTGACGGTGAGGTCGCCGGCGGGGAAGCTAGGCTTGTGAACTCGCCTCGACGAGGCGCATCGAGTGGTGTAGGTGGTTTGGCTAGCGCACGGCCGGAGCATGCTGGTGGCGAGCGGCGGGCGCACACGTGATGGCGGCAACGCGCGGCTACGCCGTTTCCGGCGGCGGCCGGAGAAATTGGGGGAGGCAAAAGCTCGAGTGAACCCTAAGGAGCACAGCTACGGGGTTGGTTTGGCTTGATTGGCTCCAGAGGAGTGCGACCTTGAGCATGGCCGCGGCGGCGCCCATGGCGCTCGGTCGGGAGATAGAGTGAGATAGGGAGCGGTAGCGTTGAGGTGGATAGGTGTTCTCACCTTGCCTTGACCTCGTGAAGCTCGACGGGAGATACGAGGCTCGGCGAAGGTTCGGGTGGTGTAGAACAATGGCGTGCACTCCGGTCGTCGATGGCGCCGAGAAATGGCACTTCTCGTTCTGGCAGTGGTGGGGCTCCGGCGGAGTGGAAGCGGGAGCACCGTGCGGTCTAGATGATGGCGAAGTGGTGGCCGGAGTTAATCGGCCGGCGGTGGCTCAGTGAGGGCTGGAACATGGGGAGGCGCTCTCCGCGGTGGCGTGCAGTGGCCAAGGCGAGGTGAGCGCTCGGCCTGCAGTGCGTTCGCGGCAGGAGAGGGAGTGAGAGCGAGAGCGAGGGGGGGCGCGAGTGAGGAGTGAAAGAGAGAGGAGTGCGGGCGCGCGGGGTTTTTGGTCGTCGAGCGGCGTACGCCGGTCGTGGCGGGGGCCACGGCGTGGCGTGCGGCGCCGCGGGCAGCAGGGCTCGGCAGTCGAGGCGAGCGGCGACTGGCGAGCGGCGATCGTGGCGTGATCGAGCGAGCAACGATCTTGCGGCGATAGGGCGAGCGGATACATTGCAGGCGAAGGCGGCCACGCGGCGCTTGCGGCCGGCGTACGGCACAGGCGTCAGGCGGGCGTGCGGTGCGTGGCGCGCGCGGCGCGCAGGCGAGTGCGGGAGCGGCCGGCGCACGCGAGCGGGGCAAGCTGGGCCGGCGCGCGCAGAGTTGGGCCGAAAGGTGGGGCGCGGGAGAAATCGTTTTCCTTTTTCTTTTTTCCAATTCTTTTCAAACTTTGACCATTCAAAACAGTTTCAAAAACTCCAAACTAGGTTTGACCCAATATGAAAGTTGCTCAAAATAATTTTCTCTACAACTTTCATATAAACACTTTTTCTGAAAACCATTTTTAACAACCTCCACATAAATAAAGCCAGTTTTGCAACATAACCATTTTCTTTGCCTCATTTTTATCTGATAAACTATTTTGAACTAGGTCAAAAACTCCAACTCTATTTTATAAAACTCTTTGGCCCAAGCGAGATCCACTTAAATCATCGAGTCAAATAGAATCCAAATCCAAATAATAAACAAAAGACAAAGCACTCTCATGCACATGAAATGATGCAATGCATTGCTTATGCTTCTTAGCTTAGCTAGTAGCTTTGCATTCCTAATGCAGTGCTTGACACTAGGGTGTCACAAGTCTAGCTGAGTACCTTTTCGTACTCAGGGTTTATTTCCCTTGTTGTTGCAGATGGCCAGTGCTTCTATGGCTACTGCGAGAACTGCTTGTACCCGGTAACGGGTGATGACTAGACCAAGGGCATGGTCAACACTTATCTCATCTGTTGCTTTTGTGGACCCGGTCAACTGATGGCACCGTATTTATGAACAATCCAAACTTATGTTTTAAAGACTATGTTGCTGCTTCCGCTACTACTATCAAACTATGGTTTGTAATATTATTTCGTACTCTGATGTAAATTGAACTTTATGCAACTGTGATGTAACCCGTGAGCATGTTCGTGGGACAAGTACAATCTTGGCTGGATGTCATTGAATGATTTGAAATCCTTCGAGATTTCCGGACTACCGGTTTTGTACGAGCTTAAGTACTCGATGATTTCTGCGAGAGCGGAGGTTTTCAGTGCTTAATCTGGTGCAAATTGGTCAGTTCTGTTACATGAGTGATGAGTGATTGTCATCTGGGATGATGCGCATGTTCTTTGGCTTGTGTTGTGTAGGTGTCGAGCAAGGATGCAGTGATCAGAGGCAAGGTGAAGGTCAAGTAGAGACGTGCCGTGCCGATGGACCGAGAGTGGCGAAGGGCGGACGTGAGGCTTGGACTGAGGGACCGGTGGCCCGAGGATCAGCTGTGGTGGCTGACAGCCTGGGACAGCGACGAGCGAAGACTTGCGGTCATGTGTTGCCTGAGTCATGGACTTGGGGACACGTGTCGGTGACACGGGTGCACGTTGGTGCATCCCTCTACAGCTTCGGTTTGGTGGTAGAGCCAGAGAAAAACCATCGGGTGGACGATTCAGGTTTGGGCCTCAAAACCTAGGTGCTGAGGGTTTCCGAGTTTGGCCACAAAACTCAGGCTGAGGACGGTTTCCAGGTTTGGGCCTCAAACCTGGGCGCTGCGGGTTTGCTGAGTTTGGGCCTCAAACTCAGATGCTGGTGGGCTGGTTTCCCGGTTTGGGCCTCAAAACCGGGGGTTGGCTGGAAAGGCTAGTTTCCCGGTTTGGGCCACAAAACCGGGGGTGCAGAGCGAGGACGGCACGTGGCAGCAATCGGGAGGTTGCGTCGAGGCAACGCTACGAGTTGTGCAAGCGTGGCCGTCGGATCCACCTACCATCGAGTTGGTCCAGAATAACCTTAGGGTTTAGCTGGTTTGCTCTGTAAGTAGATAGGGGTAGAGTGGGAATTAGGAATAGTTAGAATTAGGATAAGTAGGGGGAGACACCCACCTCCCCATCTGTCTCAGCCATTTTCTCTTTCACTCCTAGGGTTTCCTGTTCTCCCTATTCCCTGCTGTAGCAAACTGAGATCCACACAGAAGAGAACAATACCTCTGTGCCTTTGAATTTTGGAGGAAGTGAGGCCGTAACCTCACCTTTGTAGCGTGTGGTAGCCACACGGTTGCAATTTCGTGGTTGTGATTTGAGATTTGCTTGTGTTCTTCATGGATTACTTTTTGCCACGTTTTTCCCGTCAATTGATCTCTTTGCTCGGTTCATCTTTTGCAAATCCATTTGAACCAAGTTGTTCTAGATCGTGAGGCACTTCTTCCCTCCGAAGATTCACCTCTAACCTCACGGTCTAGGAGATCGAGCGATTTTAGTTTCAGATCAGTTTTTGCTCCCTTGCCCCGAATTCTTCAATTCCTCGATTTGGAGTTAGGTTCGAGCCATGATTCCCGTGGGATAGCTCACTAACATCCCTAGGACTCCTCACACCAAGTCTAAGCCTTAGTGCTTTTGATTCAGAGGAGATCGAGTGATTTCGCGGAAGAGAGCACTGCTGTCGGGGGCATCGGACGCTCGAGTTCTTAGCATCGGACGCTGACTCTTTTGGCATCGGACGCACCGTTGCCATGTGTCAGCTTCTGACATTTTCGAAGGAGCATCGAACGCCATCACCCGACGCTCCGTTGTTCATTGGACGCGCCGGAGTGTGACCATCGGACGCTGAGAGTTCACTGTTCACAGCGTCCGATGGGTGTCCAGTAAGGTTCCCGAGACGCACTATTTGCATCGGACGCGTCCGACGCTCAGACATCGGACGCTGGCCAGCGTCCGATGCAAGTGACTTTGCTCAGTTTCGTTCGCCGTTCGTTTGTTTCGTCTCGTTGTCGGTTTTTTGATTTTCGGCTTTTACGTTGGGTTTCTAGAGTCGTGTAGTGTCTCGCTGTGCTTCTTGGAAGCATCCACCCTACATCTAGGGTCGTGGACACTTACGAGCTCTAGGGTTTGTTCTTACGGGTTGATTGTTGGGACAGTGGCGACAAGTTTCCGAAAGGAAAATTGAAGCTCCCATTCACCCCCCTCTGGTCGCTTTCTGGTTGCATTCTCGGTCCTTCACAATCCATTTGGAGAACTTGTCGATTACGACATAGACGTATCTGAAACCGCCTGGTGCTATTTTGAAAGGCCCGATCATGTCTAGACCCCGACATGAAAATGGCCAAGAGGCTGGTATGGCCTGGAGGTCATGCGCCAGAACATGTGTTTGCTTGGCAAAGAATTGGCATCCTTCGCAGTACTTGACCGCGGCTTTTCTTCGCATCTGCAAGGCAGAGGGCCAATAGAAACCTGCTCGGAACGCTTTCCCGACCAGCGTTCGGGAAGCGGTGTGGTTCCCACAATGTGCCAGCATGAATGTCTGCTAGGATTCGAATGCCTTCTTCTTGAGAAACACACTTCAGGAGTAGTTCTTCTTTTGCATTCTTGCGCATAAGCTTTCCATCTACCAAAATGTACTGCTTACTGCGCCGAATGAGGTGTTCGGCTTCAATCTTATCTTGAGGAACATCCGCACTAGTGAGATATCTTATAAACTGCTCCCTCCAATCGTCACCTGATAGCTGGACTGAAGCAACGGTCTGGTCGATCGGGGTCTGCTCGGCAGTCCTGGATTTTCTCTGTTCAATGGATGGCTTAACCAGGTCTTGGACGAATACGCGTGAGGGATCTGAGACCTGGAAGAACCTATTTGGTGGAGAGCATCAGCAGCTTGATTGTTTGCCCGTACTAGGTGCTGAAATTGTAAACCATAAAATTTTCCCTCATGTTTTCTTATCTGGGCGACGTAAGCGTCCATCTTTTCATTGGTGGTGTCCCAATCTTTGTTAACTTGGTTTATGACTAGAGCAGAGTCGCTAAAGACTTCTAGCCTATTAACTCCCAGCTCGATCGCAATCTGGAGGCCGTGCTGGCAGACTTCATATTCTGCTGCGTTGTTGGATGCCCTGAAATGGATCCGATGGACATAGCTCAGCTTGTCTCCGGAAGGCGAAATAAAGTGTACCCCGGCTCCTACGCCTTCGAGATTTAACGACCCATCGAAGTACATTACCCAGTGCTCGGTGCTGGTCGGAGGGATTAGGGTTGTCATGTCAGTCCATTCAACGACGAAGTCAACGAGCACCTGGGATTTAATGGAGGTGCGACTGCGAAACTCAAGGGAAAAGAGAGATAACTCCACAGCCCATTTTACTATACGACCATTGGCATCCTTGTTACGCAAAATATCTCCCAGTGGGTACTTAGTAACCACCGCGATAGAGTAATAGTCAAATAATGTCGCAGTTTGCAGGAGGTAATTAATATGCATATAACAATTTTTGTACCTGTGGATACCTTGATTTTGAATCGTTGAGTACCTCACTGATGTAATAGACCGGATGTTGCACCTTGTACGCGTGCCCTTCTTCTACTCGTTCCATGACCACGACGGTGCTTACGACCCGGTCAGTAGCCGCTATATAAACTAGCAAAGTTTCAAAGTTTCAGTCAATCGGTGCGGCTAGCAGAGGTGGTGTTGTGAGAAACTTCTTGAGCCTCTTGAAAGGCAATTTCGGCTTCTTTCGACCACTCAAACTTCTTGGAAGCTTTGAGTAACCTAAAAAAAGGAAGGCCTTTTTCTCCTAGACGCGAGATGTAATGGCTTAGAGCAGCCATGCATCCAGTCAGCTTTTGAACATCTTGGACGGTTTTTGGAGGTTTCATTTTTAGTATAGCCTGGATTTTTTCCGGGTTAGGCCTCAGGCCGTCTTTGCTTACTATGTTGCCTAGCAGGATACCGGACGGGACCCCGAAGGTACATTTTGAGGGTTGAGCTTCCACAGGAATTTATTCAGGCCCGCAAAACTTGCGCGTAGGTCGTCTACTAATATAGAGGTCCGCTTTGTTTTTATGACAATATCATCGACATAACCGCTACGAGCTCTGCTCGAATTTCGTCGTCTTCTAAGCATTTTTGAATCGCCCTTTGGTACGTGGCCCCTGCATTTTTGAGGCCGAAGGACATCGTTGTGTAGCAATATGTCCCAAAGGGGTGATGAACGACGTTTTGGGCTGGTCTTTTTCTCTCAGAGAAATTTTGGTGGTATCCGAATAAACATCAAGGAAGGACATAAGCTCGCACCCAGCCATAGAGTCGCGAGTTCGTCGATGCGAGGTAAAGCAAAGGAGTCTTTAGGGCAGTGTTGGTTAGGTCGGTATATCAACGCACATTCTCCATTCTTTATTCTTCTTTTGGACTAAAACCGGGTTGGCAGCCACTCCGGATGATACAATTCTTTTATAAATCCGACAGCTAAAAGCTGGGTGATTTCTACCCTAATAAACTCCTTTTTGTCGCGAGCGAACCGTGGTAACTTCTGCTTGATTGGCTTGGCGGTCTTCGAAACATCTAAGGAGTGCTCGACCAGCTCTCGAGGTACACCGGGCATTTCCGCGGGTTTCCACGCGAAAACGCTTACGTTCTCCCTCAGGAAGCTGACGAGCGCGTTTTCCTATTTGGGTCGAGATCGACCCCAATGCTGCTTTTGCTTGTGTTTTGCTTCTCCTTCGATCAGCTCCACCTCCTTGAAATCCTTGCTTCTGGTTGCCGCGCGCTTATCTTCCTTGACTGGGATAGACTGGTCCTCTGGAGCCACTTTCACCGCGTCTACGCGTGTTTCCTCCATGCAGATTGAGAGGTCATGAGCTTGAGCAGTAGAAAAACTTTCCTTCTCACATTCATAAGCCGTGGAGATGCCTCCCTTATGCTTAAAAACGCCGTTCTCAGATGGCATTTTCAGCAGTAAGTAGGTGTAGTGCGGAACCGCCATGATCTTTGTCAGGGCCGGTCGGCCTAACAATGCATGATAAGACCCTTCAAAGTCTGCTACAATGAAATTAATGTAGCAGATGCGGTGGCGTTCCTTCGTGCCAAACTGGACCGGTAGAGTGATTTGACCCAAAGGCTGGGAAGCTTGGGATGGTAGGATCCCCCAAAAAGGAGCGTCATAAGGTTCCAGGTCACTTATCTTGATGCCAGCTCTCTGTAGCGCGTGCTTGAATAATATGTCGAGGGAGCTGCCACCATCGACTAATACTCTCTCGAATCATACCCTGTCAATAGTCGGGTCAACGACAAGCGGGAAACGACCAGGTCCAAGAACCCTGGCCCACTGATCAGCTCTGCTGAACCAAATTTCTTGGTGTGACCAGGCTAGGTAGTTGGGGTCTGATATCCTCATCGTCACATCGGTCGACGGAGTAGATTGCATGCTCAATAGCTTGCGGACCCTTTATCGGCTAGGATTGCCTCCCCGCCAAATATGGTTCGCACAGACTTTTTCGGCTTCTCTGAAGCCTCCGTGCTTCGGGTTTCTTCTTGGGTCCTGGTCGTCTTCATCATCTTCTTGAGGACCTTTTCCCTCTCATCGCTTCGAAGGGTCATCTTCGGTGTCGGGGATTTGTTTCTTCGAGCCAATGCAGAATATGGCTTTAAACCCCCTGCATTCCTCCATCGTGTGTCCTACGCCCGGGTGTGCCGGGCAATCTTGCTTCAGGATCTTGGAATAAGCTGAATCATAGTTGTGTTTGCCTCCAGCCTTGGTGTTATTAACCTCATTACCCGGTGCTCGACCAGGGTTTGGCTGTCTTCTTCTTTCATCTCGGCTGTCGAACCTTCGGTTAGGGCGGCGATTATCTGCGGATACATGGGTGTATGCCGAGTCTCTGAGTGATGAGTGATTATCAACTAGGATAATGCGCATGTTCTTTGGCTTGTGTTGTGCAGGTGTCGAGCACGGATACAGTGATCAAAGGCAAGGTGAAGGTCAAGTAGAGACGTGTCGTGCCGATGGACCGAGAGTGGTGAAGGGCGGACGTGAGGCTTGGACTGAGGGACCGGTGGCCCGAGGATCAACTGTGGTGGCTGGCAGCCTGGGACAGCGACGAGCGAAGACTTGCGGGCACGGTGTTGCCTAGGTCGTGAACCTGGGGACACGTGTCGGTGGACGGGTGAAAGGTCCTAGTTTGGTTTTGGTAATTGAGTGACAACTTTAGGTGGACTAATGGTGTTTATGTGAGATACACCAGGGATTAGTCCACAGGTACATGTGTGTGAGCACTTGAGCCATGGAGGTGAAATGGCTCGGAAGATGTTGCAAGGCTCACACAAATGTTGATGAGGAGCTTAATGCACATGAAACATGACAGGAGTCATGTGGCTAAGATGGTGAAGATCAAGGCAAGACATGCTTGATGGACCAGTTGCGAAGGTGAAGGGCAAGTTGGGGTTTTGAAGCCGTTGGTACCCTGTCGGAGGCTTAAGCAAGACTTGGTGCCGAAGACCGAAGCGATGTGAAGAGAAGTGATGTCAAGATCAATGGACCATGGAGGCCATGTGATGATATGAAGTGATCATATCTTTTGATGAAGAGGTTGGTGCATGTGTTTGCATCAACACCGAAGAAGATGATGGAATGCGCAAGGCAAAGGTACACTTGTAGGGCATTTCATTTCACCGGTCATAGGTGTGTAGAGAAGATTATGACCGGGTTTAGGATAGATGGGCGTACTATTAAGAGGAGCAAACTTGTTTTGCATATCGGTCGTCATCTAGTGCCACTTGAGCAATCTAACTTTGCGATGTTCCTACGATCGAGTGGTGTGGTAAGAGCAAATGAAAATCCTTTGAAAATGATTGTGAAAATGCTAACACACATGCACAAGGTTGTATACACACTGGTGGTGTTAGCACATTTGCAAATGAGAAGTTGTTGGAGTTGATTTGGATCAACCCAGAGAAGAAAATGAAGTTTTTCTGAGTGTGTGGTCGGTAGTACCGCCCAGGGTGGTCGGTAAGTTACCGCCCATGGGTGCTGCGTGCAACCTTCTCTGTGTTGGGTCTGAAGTGACCTGGCGGTTGTACCGCCATAGGGTCGGTTGTACCGACCCTCGTTAGTACCGACCAGAGGGTCGGTGGTACCGTTGTCCTGAAGGGTTTTGCAGGCTCTCTGTGTTGAGCTGAGTTTGGCCTACCGGAAGTACCGCCATAGAGTTGGTACTACCGACCGTTCGTGGTTTCGAGGTGTGAGGAGTTTGGAGACTCTCTGGAAGTGGCCAGATGTGGCCTGTCGGTAGTACCGCCATAGTGCCGGTACTACCGATCGTTGGTGGCACCAAGGTTTGAGGCAGTCTGGTGCTCTCTGTGTGGATGGAGTTTGGCCTGTCGGTAGTACCGCCATAGAGTCGGTACTACCGACCCTCGGTGGTACCGACCAGTTGGTCGGTGGTTCGATCTGGTCAACGGCTTGTGTAACGGTCGCTTTTAAGGCGGTCGGTACTACCGCCCAGGGGGGTCGGTACTACCGACCGAAGCGTAGAAAAGGGGAAACGGCTAGTTGGCCGCTCCCCTCTATAAATAGGGATGGAGGCCGGCTGTGAGCCGGCTGCTGAGCACCCTAGGGACTCAGTGTCCATAGTTGGGTTGTGCTTGTGAGCCCTCTAACACACATATGCTTTAGTGCTTATCCGATTCTGTGAGAGAGCGATCCTAGTGCGTTGCTTTGAGATATAGCATCGAGTGGCACTAGGTGTTTGAGTTGCAAGCAGGTGTGCTTATTACTCTTGGAGGTTGCCACCTCCTAGACGGCTTGGTGCGTGACTCAGTTGTGAAGCCCGCAAGAAGATTGTGCGTGGCTCCGGATATGCTTTGTGAGGGGCATTGTGCTCGCCCCGCGGGAGATCGCGAAGAGCAACTCTAGTGGAGAAGAGGCGTGAAGAGTGCCAAGTGGTCCAGCCAGATCGAAAGCTAGAGCTCTTGGTGAGCACTCCATCGTGGAGAGAGTTACTTAGGGTCACCACTAGCAAGAGGATCGGCGGCAACCTTGGGCTTGCTTCAACGGGGACTAGCTTGGTGGCAACCAAGTGAACCTCGGGATAAAATCTTGTGTCCCCGTCTCTTGTTGCTCTTATTGTTCTTTGTTCCTTGCATATTACGCTTTGCTTGTGTTCTTCGTGTTCTTCCTCCCTCCCTCTCTCTATCTTAGGTGGGAAGACTCGATTTACCTTTTGGCAAGGAATCAACACATTGGGAACCTACATTCGTCATCTACATCATCTAGGGAAGTGGGGTAATTGCTAGATCTGAGATTGCATCTCACCCACTTCGATTTCGTAGCTCCCTGCAGGTACCCGGTAGTACCGGCCTAACAGCCCGGTAGTACTGGTATCGGTAGTACCGGCCTTGTAGCCTGGTAGTACCGACTGCCTGCTGTTTTGCACTAGCTTGTATTTCAATACATATACTTGTGCTAGTGTTTAGTGGCTTAGTTTGTGTAGCTAAGTTGAGCTCTCTAATTTGGCTTGGGTAGCCTTGTTATTGAGCATTGCTAGTGAGCTTAGGCTTTGTGCTTTGCTTGCTAGATTGCATAGGAGCTCCCCCTTGCTTGAAGTACTAGTTGCATAGGCTTGTGTGACCTTGCTTCTAGAATTGGTTAGGTGAGCTCTACCTAGCCTGACACCTTATTTGCATTGATTAGGATCTTTTGTAAGGTGTCATAGAGTATAGATAGAGGGGTGTAGTCTTGGCTAGACCGATAGTTTTAATTCCACATTTGTTTCGGTTAGCCGCTCCAATTAAGTTTAATTTTTAAAAAGGACTATTCACCCCCCTCTAGTCCGCCATCTCGACCCTTTTCAAGTGGTTTCAGAGCTAGGTCTCTCATTTGTGGTCTTCACAGACCCGAGAGGATGGCGACTTATGGGCTAGACCGATAGTTTTAATTCCGCATTTGTTTCGGTTAGCCGCTCCAATTAAGTTTAATTTTTAAAAAGGACTATTCACCCTCCCCTCTAGTCCGCCATCTCGACCCTTTTCAAGTGGTTTCAGAGCTAGGTCTCTCATTTGTGGTCTTCACCGACCCAAGACGATGGCGACTTATGGGCTAGGCATTGATTGTCCACACATTTTTGATGGCACTCACTTTACACATTGGAAAACTTGGATGATATGCAATTTCAAGTTTATTTGCCCTCAAATGTGGTGGATCATAGATGTAGGCTTTTCTCATGTGTTGGATGAAACGAATCTAACTCAAGCACAAGAGAAATGCCTAGATCTCAAGTGCCAAGCTACTAACATCATTTTTAGATCTTTGCATGATGATATCTTTAGTGAGATCATGGATATGGAGTCCTCCCATAATATGTGGAAGTACCTGAATGACAAGTATGGGAGTGCTCCAAATGATGATGATGTTAGTAAGACCGAGAAGGAGGTACATGAGGATGTTGAGCATGACCACAACATGGTGGTTGTGGAAGATTGCTCCACCTCATGGTCAAGTGATGAAGATGATGATCAATCCACAAGATCACTTGACAAGGATGATGGCTATGAGAGTGATATCTCCACAAGCTCTTCCTCTACACACATTGCTTCATGTCACATGGTGACACTAAGGTATCAATTGCAAATGTGGTTGTTGATTGTGATGATCCAAATGTAGAGCTTGTATGTAGACTCACTAAAGCTTTAGAAAATGAGATGGCTAAAACAATGAAATCGATAAAAGAAAACTCATTTCTAAAGAATGCATGTGAACAACAAAAACATTTACTTTATGTTACTACTTGTTCACATGATGAGCTTAAATTGACTCATGAGGAACTTAGTGTTGCTCATGACAACTTGGTACAAGACCATGCTTTTCTCACTAAGAAGCTTTCTAATATAGAAACTAAAACTAGTGAGAGCTCATCACTTGGGTCAAATGATCAATCACATATTTATGCTAACCCATGTGATGTAGGAAAGAAGCATGTATCCACCTCTTGCAATGATTTATTATCTATGCCATGTTCTTCACATATAGATGCTTGTTCTACTTCCTTGTCTTGTGAGACTAACATTTTGAAGGAGAACAATGAGCTCAAAAGTGAAGTGAAGAACTTGAGCAACAAGTTAGAGAGGTGGTGTAGATCAAAGGTCACCCATGAGCACATGATGAAGAATCAAAGAAGCTATGATGACAAGAGTGACATTGGCTTCAACAAGAGCAATGTCAAAAGGAAGAGATGGGGCAAGACAAGATTTGAAAGAGAAATAAAGAAGCAAGAACAAGAAAAGCTATCTCATTTCATGTGCTATCGATGCCATGAGATGGGACATCTTGCAAAAGCTTGCCCCAACAAGAAGAAGCCCCAAGTTCAAATCAAGAACAACCATCATGATGGTGTCTTGATGAAGAAGAAGAAAACAAGAAGGGTCGGAAGAGCAAGGCATCCAACTCATATCCAAGATGCCAAGATGATGATGAGCAAGAATGAAGAAAAGAAAAAGGATTTGGCTCACATCAAGTGCTACAATTGTGATGAATTGGGCCACCTAGCTTCGGGTTGCCCAAACAAGCTTGAGGAGAAGGCTCAAGCAAACAAGATGAAGCAAGGCAATGAGGAGCAACACATGAGCAAGGAAGAAAAGGCTCAATCAAAGAGAGTTTGCTACTCATGCCGGGAAAGGGGACACATGGCTAATTCATGTCCCCTAGGTAACACTTCTAAGCCTATTTCAATTAATAATTCTATGCTTAGGAAGGATGAAAATGGTACCTCTAAGGCTACTATTGCAACTCATCCTGCTATTCATACTAAGGCATTGCCGAAGTATGTTGCACCTAACTTGAGAGGACCCAAACTAGTTTGGGTACCATCAAAAAGTGGATGAATGTGTGTAGGTACCATGGCAATGGAGACTTGATTCAATTGATTCCATATTGTTCATTATATGATTGAGTCAAGTAACGAAGCTTAGTGCTATCCAAACCCAATGCCAAGACAAAAGAGTGAAGTCCAAGTGCTACAACGAACAAGTGCAAAAGATCAAGTTGTGGTGGTTGATTGGATATATTTGAAGGCTTGCAAATGGTAGATGAAGAAGCTTGCTATTTCATGATCATGAGCTACTAAGGTATATCTCTAGTTGATCATGTTATTTTAGATGCATATGAGATGATTGAATCGGATATATATGCATATGTTGCTTGCTATAAGATGATTGAATGGATTTGATGCTTAGTGATCAAAATTGAGTTAGTTTGAATGGATATGTTCATGAGACTTCTTTTAGTAAGTGATTTGAATGGATATATGTCTTGTGAGACTATTCAAACATGTTAGCTCAAGTTTGATTCAAATTGGTAGAGTATAGCTCAATTGCTCAAAGTTGTTCAATATTGCAAAATATGAGTGAGCTGAGAAGATAGCCATGTTTGAGTGATCAAATCTATTTGGATTGTCTTAAAATTTGGTACACATGCTCTACACTTATGTTATTAGTTCCTATGCAAAATTTATGATTATTGGATAAGATGTACTTTGGTTTTGGAGTAGATCTTGTCAACTATAGTGCAGCAGTTTTCAGCATGTAGTACTATGGAAAGAATTGAAATCTGGTAGCAATCTAGAAAGCCAATGAAGCTCAAATTTTTATGGCTGCTAGAACACTTAGAGAAGCACATCTCCACCAAGTTTCATGGTCATTGGACTTATATCTTGGGAGATATGCATGTTTCATGGAGAAGGACAGAATCTGCCAAAAAAGTGACAATTATTTGATTAATCTAGAGTCATTTTGATTGAAAGGCCCTCAAGTTGGAATCATGTTTATAAGTGATTGAGGGACCTATGTTTGGTTTTGAAATCAGCTAGAAGTATGACAGAGATGTGATCAAGACCAACATCAAGATGAAGAGAAAGATCAAGTCCTAGTATCAAATTGAAGATCTTTTGGAAGAAAAAAAGGACTCAAAGAAGAACTCAAAGAAGGATTCAAAGTCACATTTCAAGAAGAGTTCAATTGGATCAATCAAACAAGGTCAATTCAAGTGAGTATTAAGGATGATTCTTTGGAGAAAGGTCACTTCTCCCTTTTGTAGGGCCTTGCCGCCTTTGGTAGGTTAACCAAGCAAGGCTTGGAAGGCTAACATGGAAGTGGTGATCTAAAGTGTCATTTGAGATGCTTAGTTGAAGATATCAAAAGAGTTGATCTAAAGAAGCAAGCAACATCCAAGATAGATAAGTAAATCATGCCAACTCAAGTGGTATTTATATGCAAGCAAAGGTCAAATAAAGAAGCAAGCCAACCACAACAAGATAGTGCACTTGATCATATCGGTGAAGATTTGATTCTTTCAATTGGTATCTATTGGTCTTCACCATGGACTTCACATTGCTATTTTCGGAGTTGGAATCAAATGACTAACCTCTACTCCAAGATAGCAAGGTATCATTGTTTGTCATATGCATTCATACTATGCTTAGGACTTGATTAGAGCATATAGACATTCTTATGGTACCACCTAGGAGCATTCATGAAAAATCAAATGATTTTAATGCTTATATGATGCCACTATTATTTCTATGCTTTACATGATCTAGTGGTAACATATAACATGTTTATGGGCTTGCAATCCTAGTGTTTAATCTAGAGGATGAGCAATGGAACATTTAACCAACGTGAGTAAGATAACCATTGCAAAATGTGTGAAGAAGCTTACTCTAGAGCAAACCGTGTTGAGTGTTTCATGCAAATGATCTAGGTTGAACCACAAATGAAATGAAACAAACATCTCTCTCTTAACAATTTGAACCTCCTTTATGCAAACCTTTTATGGAAATAGATGACAAAGGGGGAGAAAGTGTAACAAAGATAAAATTAAAGGGGGAGAGACAAAGATAAAATGAAAGGGAGAGAATGAATGTAAAGATAAAATAAAAATGATTTTTGAGCACACAAGTAGGGGGAGCAAGCTCATGAACTTGGTTGGTGCATTTGATATGTGCATAATCATGTGCTTGCTTGCATTGCATAAGTTTTAAATTTTTATATGCATGCTTGTGTGGTGTATGCTAGTTATAGGATTTAATTGATGATTTGATAACTAGCATGTACATGTTGATAGCTAGACTTGTGCTTTTCATGCAAAACTAGACTCTTGCTTTTAATGTTGATCTCACAGGGTTTTCTAGTTTTTATGATGTCTAGCTACTTGTGGTGCTAAGGAAGGTGTACAATTGTGAACTTCATCAATATCACGCTTCAAAGGTTATTCTATACACCTTAGCATCTCTTGGTAGTAATTACTCTCCCACACTTCGATATCTATTCATATGTGCAAGTTTCATTTCCAAACACTCTAGCACGTATGTAGGGGGAGCTAATACTACCATTTCAGGTTTGTGCTACTTGTCCAAAATCCTTTACACATGGTAAAATAGCTTGGGCAAGCAACATGAATCCAAACCAAGTTAGCAATTTACATTCTTGTGAAGTGCTAGCTTGGAATAAGCTTAATTTCCATATCTTTGTAGAGTTGTCATCAATTACCAAAAAAGGGGAGATTGAAAGGTCCTAGTTTGGTTTTGGTAATTGAGTGACAACTTTAGGTGGACTAATGGTGTTTATGTGAGATACACAGGTGATTAGTCCACAGGTACATGTGTGTGAGCACTTGAGCCATGGAGGTGAAATGGCTCGAAAGATGTTGCAAGGCTCACACATGTGATGAAGGAGCTTAATGCACATGAAACATGACATGGAGTCATGTGGCTAAGATGGTGAAGATCAAGGCAAGACTTGGCTTGATGGACCTGTTGCGAAGGTGAAGGGCAAGTTGGAGGCTTTGAAGCCGTTGGTACCGAGTGTCGGGAGGCTTAAGCAAGACTTGGCGCCGAAGGACCGAAGCGATGGTGAAGAGCAAGTTATGTCAAGATCAATGGACCATGGAGGCCATGTGATGATATGAAGTGGATCATATCATTTGATGAAGAGGTTGGTGCATGTGTTGCATCAACACCGAAGAAGATGAAATGGAATGCGCAAGGCAAAGGTACACTTGTAGGGCATTTCATTTCACCGGTCATAGGTGTGTAGAGAAGATTATGACCGGGTTTAGGATAGATGGCCGTACTATTAAGACGAGCAAACTTGTTTGCATATCGGTCATCTAGTGCCACTTGAGCGATCTAACTTTGCGATGTTGCTAGGATCGAGTGGCACGATAAGAGCAAGTGAAAATCCTTTGAAAATGATTGTGAAAATGCTAACACACATGCACAAGGTTGTATACACTTGGTGGTGTTAGCACATTTGCAAATGAGAAGTTGTTGGAGTTGATTTGGATCAACACAGAGAAGAAAATGAAGTTTTCTAAGTGTGGTCGGTAGTACCGCCCAGGGGGGTCGGTAGTACCGCCCATGGGTGCTACGTGCAACCTTCTCTGTGTTGGGTCTGAAGTGACCTGGCGGTTGTACCGCCATAGGGTCAGTTGTACCGACCCTCGGTAGTACCGACCAGAGGGTCGGTGGTACTGTGGCCCTGAAGGGTTTTGCAGGCTCTCTGTGTTGAGCTGAGTTTGGCCTGCCAGTAGTACCGCCATAGAGTCGGTACTACCGACCGTTCGTGGTTTCGAGGTGTGAGGAGTTTGGAGGCTCTCTGGAAGTGGCCAGATTTGGCCTGTCGGTAGTACCGCCATAGGGCCGGTACTACCGACCGTTGGTGGCAACAAGGTTTGAGGCAGTCTGGTGCTCTCTGTGTGGATGGAGTTTGGCCTGTCGGTAGTACCGCCATAGAGTCGGTACTACCGACCCTCGGTGGTACCGACCAGTTGGTCGGTGGTTTGATCTGGTCAACGGCTTGTGTAACGGTCGCTTTTAAGGCGGTCGGTACTACCGCCCAGGGGGGTCGGTACTACCGACCGAAGCGCAGAAAAGGGGAAACAACTAGTTGGTCGCTCCCCTCTATAAATAGGGATGGAGGCCGGTTGTGAGCCGGCTCCTGAGCACCCTAGGGACTCAGTGTCCATAGTTGGGTTGTGCTTGTGAGCCCTCTAACACACATATGCTTTAGTGCTTATCCGATTGTGTGAGAGAGCGATCCTACTGCGTTGCTTTGAGAGATAGCATCGAGTGGTACTAGGTGTTCGAGTTGCAAGCCGGTGTGCTTATTACTCTTGGAGGTTGCCACCACCTAGATGGCTTGGTGCGTGACTCCGTTGTGAAGCCCGCAAGAAGATTGTGCGTGGCTCCGGAGAAGCTTTGTGAGGGGCATTGTGTTCGCCCCACGGGAGATCGCGAAGAGCAACTCTAGTGGAGAAGAGGCGTGAAGAGTGCCAAGTGGTCCGGCCGGATCAAAAGCTAGAGCTCTTGGTGAGCACTCCATCGTGGAGAGAGTGACTTAGGGTCACCACTAGCAAGAGGATCGGCGGCAACCTTGGGCTTGCTTCAACGGGGACTAGCTTGGTGGCAACCAAGTGAACCTCGAGATAAAATCTTGTGTCCCCATCTCTTGTTGCTCTTATTGTTCTTTGTTCCTTGCATATTACGCTTTGCTTGTGTTCTTCGTGTTCTTCCTCCCTCCCTCTCACTATCTTTGGTGGGAAGACTCGACCTACCTTTTGGCAAGGAATCAAGACATTGGGAAGCTACATTCGTCATCTACATCATCTAGGGAAGTGGGGTAATTGCTAGATCTGAGATTGCATCTCACCCACTTCGATTTCGTAGCTCCCTGCAGGTACCCGGTAGTACCGGCCTAACAGCCCGGTAGTACCGGTATCGGTAGTACCGGCCTTGTAGCCTGGTAGTACTGACTGCCTGCTATTTTGCACTATCTTGTATTTCAATACATATACTTGTGCTAGTGTTTAGTTGCTTAGTTTGTGTAGCTAAGTTGAGCTCTCTAATTTGGCTTGGGTAGCCTTGTTATTGAGCATTGCTAGTGAGCTTAGGCTTTGTGCTTTGCTTGCTAGATTGCATAGGAGCTCCCCCGTGCTTGAAGTACTAGTTGCATAGGCTTGTGTGACCTTGCTTCTAGAATTGGTTAGGTGAGCTCTAGCTAGCCCGACACCTTATTTGCATTGATTAGGATCTTTTGTAAGGTGTCATAGAGTATAGATAGAGGGGTGTAGTCTTGGCTAGACCGATAGTTTTAATTCTGCATTTGTTTCGGTTAGCCGCTCCAATTAAGTTTAATTTTTAAAAAGGACTATTCACCCCCCTCTAGTCCGCCATCTCGACCCTTTCAACGGGGTGCACGAGCGGTGCATCCTCTCTACAGCTCGGTTTGGTGGTTGAGCCACAGAAAAACCACCGAGTGGACGGTTTCCAGGTTTGGGCCTCAAAACCTGGGCACTGATGGTTTCCGAGTTTTGGCCACAAAGCTCGGGCAAAGGACGGTTTCCAGGTTTGGACCTCAAAACCTGGGTGCTGCGGGTTTGCTGAGTTTGGGCCACAAAACTCAGGCGATGGACGGCTGGTTTCCCGGTTTGGGCCTCAAAACCGGGGGCCAAGTCTGGGAAAAGGACGAGCGGAGCGGTTGCGGCACGTGGCGGCAATCGGTGAGGTTGCGTCGAGGCAACACTACCAGTTGTGCGGGCGTGGCCGTCGGATCACCAGCATCTTCGAGTTGGTCCAGAATAACCCTAGGGTTTAGCTGGTTCGCTCTGTAATTAGAGAGGGGTAGAGTAGGAATTAGAATTAGGATAAGTAGAGGGAGACACCCTCCTCCCATTCTATCTCAGCCATTTGCTCTTTGCCTTCTAGGTTTTCCTGCTCTCCGAATCCCCTGCTATAGAAACTGAGATCCGCAGAGAACCACACCTCTGTGTACTAGAGATTTTGAGGAAGTGAGATGTAATCTCACTGTTGTAGCGTGTGGTAGCCACACGGTTGCAGATCGATGACTTGATTCGTGTTTTGTTCGTGTTCGTCGCGTTCTTCGTTTCTCCGCGATTTTTTCGTCACTCGATCTCCCTCTCTACTGCGTCTTTGCGAAATCCGTTTGAATCAACTTGTTCTTTATAGTGAGGAGATCATTTCCACCAAAGGAATTCATCTAACTCCTCATGAACAAGTAGATCAGGTTGATTGCGTTTTGGTGGTGCTTTTTCGTTCATACTCCTCCCCTTTCGATTTCCCAGTGATTGAATCGATTTGAGCGGATGATTTCTTGGGGATAGTCTCCTAACTACCTCGTGATCATTCTCTCCAAGTTTGGAAACACAGGATTGTGATTTGATTCGGATTTGGGAAGAGTTGTTTGAGGGGCGAACGAAATCGCCCTCACTGGGAGGTCGCGGACAGTCCGCCATTCCTCTCGCGGACAGTCCGCGCGTCGGGGCCGGCTAGATCATTAGCCTGACTCCGCGCTGTTGGACCAGTTCTTTTTGAACCGCGGACAGTCCGCCGTTGAAACTTGCGGACAGTCCGGGACTTGAGCAGAAGGGTTCAACAACCTTGCTGTTTTGTCCATTTGACCGGCGGACAGTCCGGGATCGGCTGGCGGACAGTCCACAATAGTCGCGGACAGTCCGGGACCCCAGGGCCGGACAGTCCGGGATTTTGCTGAAGCCTCCGATTTTGTGCGTTTGTTCTCCCGGCTTCTTCGCTTGGTTTCCGCACTTCTCGTTTGGCCCTATTGTTCACCTAGGAACCTCTCTAGGTATCTTTGCTACTTGTTAGCATCGGTATTCAGGGACTTCTCGACGTAGGCTTCAATCTACGTTCGGGACTAGGTTTTAGGTGTTGAACTTGTTCCGGTGTTTTTGCAGATTGGCTTGCTATCGCTTTGTGGTGCTGCGCTATGATCCCAGGGATCATCCACCCTCTTCCAAGGGTCGCGGGCATCACGGTTTCGATCGAAGCTTTTGGGGGTTGATTTGTGGGATAAAGGCCAAAGTTTCGAGAGAAATTTTTGTGCTCCCATTCACCCCCCCCCCCTCTGGTCGCCTTGCTATTGCATTCTCGGTCCTTCAATTGGTATCAGAGCGGGTTAAGGATCTTCCACCTTAGGCGGTTCCAGATCCACTGAAGGCGACATGGATCACGGCGAGGGCAAACCGCCGTTCTTCGATGGGACGAACTATGCGTATTGGAAGATACGCATGTCGGCCTATCTGCAGAGTTTGGGTGCTTCCATCTGGGATATTTGCAACTCTGCCGATTACGTGGTCTTGGCTGCTCGTGCTACTCAGCATCAGATTGATGAGCACGATGCCAATAGCCGAGCCCATAATGCTCTTTTCTCATGTCTGAGCATGAGTGAGTTTGATCGTGTTTCTCACCTCGCTACGGCTCGGGAGATTTGGGCTACCCTCATGCATTTCCATGAGGGAACCACTCAAGTCAAAACCCGTCTCTATTAGTCGTTCAAGCGAGAGTATGAGAACTTTCGACACATGCCTGGCGAGAGCATAGAAAGTTTATTCGCTCGCTTTCAGGTGATTGTCAACAGGATGAGGGCTAACAAGGAGCTGTTGCCTTTCGACGATCATGAGAGAGCTCTCAAGCTACTCCATACTCTTGATCGGTCGGTGTGGGATTCCAAGGTTCAGGCGATCATCGAATCACCGAACTATGAGACCCTCACGTGCGACGAGCTCTTCAGTAAGCTCAAGTCCAGTGAGATCGATGCCATGGCGAGGGCTTCTTATGAAAATCCTTCTGGCCCGTCGATGGCTTTGCTTTCTGGCTCTTCTACTAACCCCTCTGGAGGATTTGCACTCTCTTCACTCTTTTCTATCATAGAGGAGCAGCTGGAGTCTTTGGGGGATGACGAGCTAGCTTTGCTCGCCAACCGGTTCTCGCGGTTCCACAACAACCGCATGAACCCTCACCGCGGAGGAGGACGCTCAGGATGCTTTGAGTGCGGCGACCCCAACCACTTCATCGCCAACTGCCCGAAGAAGAACAAGCAAGTTTTTGGCAAGGCAGATCATGGGCACAAGTACGACTCTGGCAAGCGCAAGGAGAAGTACGTCCTCGCGAAGCACAAGCGGAAGGGCGGCTTCAACAAGGAGTACATCAAGACGAAGTACTTGGAAAAGGCCCAGGCTGAGCAGCATGCCTTCTTCGCCACGCTCAGCGACGTCGACGACTCGGATGAAGACTCCGCTTCCTCAAGCGACGACGAGTCCGAGAAGAAGAAGAGGATCGAGGACAAGCTCAACGGCCTCTGCTTCTTCGCCGATGACGAGGGCTTCTGCACCTTGGCCCTCGGCAAGGAGGTCGACGGCGAGATGGAGGAGATCCCTTGGAACGACGACGACGACGACGACACCTCCCAGGTATCTCTGACCCCCGATGAGCTTTCTGCTGAGGTCGAGAAACTTACTGCCGCTCTCCTTAGTCAAGATAAACTACTTAGGCGTGCTGCTAGAGAGCGTAAGGAGTTTAGACAGAAGTGGGAGGACTCGGTGAAGGAGCTTGAGTTTGCCAAGTCCACCGTAGTTGTCTCTTAGGAGAGATGGACACTTGAGTGAGTTTTGCTTTCGGCACAAGAGAGAGGCGCGCCGTGCAAAGGAGATGGACAACCCGGACGTGTACCATCCTTTCCATGATGTACATAGGCCGAATGTTCAGAGGCGTGCTGCTAGGCCTAGAGGTCTAAAACCTCAAGTTCCTAGGCCTAGGCCGTGAGGAGGTCGTGCCCGGCGGGAGCCTGCAGTTGTGGGCTATGGACCCCGTGGCGGTGGCTTTGTAGTTGAGCGTTTTACACCACCACGTTTTGAGTATCGCGATGGACGCTCCTCTCTTAGCGGACCACGTTTTCCTCTACGTGGTGATCGCTCTTCCCGTAGGCGTGCTAGGAATGGTTTTTCTGCTAACCATTGTTTTGAGCAGCCAGCCCAACACTGGTATTCTCCCTACTTCACTAACCCTAGTGTTGGACCGTATGCTCACCCTATGTCTTTTTATTGATATAGGTAAAATGATTGGAGAACGTTTGGTTGGTGGATTCCAGATGTTCGAGGCACATGACCGGAAATGCCAAGTGGTTCTCCAGTCTTTGTCCAGTCGCCGGAAAGGAGTTTATCACCTTCGGCGACAATAGCAAAGGTAAAGTGTTGTCTCGTGGGTCGGTGCGAGTTAATGAGCACTTTGTGTTGCGTGATGTTGCTCTTGTTTCTAACTTGCATTTTAACCTTCTTTCTGTTTCGCAACTCTTTGATGACGACTATGAGATTCGTTTTAAGCCGAATCTCAGTCGTATTTTGGATCCTCAGGGCAATCTTGTTTGTGCGATTTCGCCCTTTGGGAAAGTCTTTCGTGCAGATTTCTCGGAGTCGTTTGGAATTTCTCATTGTCTTTTGGCTGGACCTTCCTCCTCTGATCTTTGGAAGTGGCATATGAGACTTGGTCACTTGAGCTTCGACTTGCTTGCAAGGCTTAGTTCACTTGGCTTAATCCGAGGATTGCCCAAGTTGTCCATGGAGAAGGATCTTGTTTGCCATTCTTGTAGACATGGGAAGATGGTTGCCGCTCCCCACCATCCAGTGACTCAGGTCATGACTAAGCGCCCTGTAGAGCTTTTGCAAATGGACCTTGTTGGTCCAGCTCGGGTGAGCCCGGTTGGGGGGAAGTGGTATGTGCTTGTTGTTATTGATGACTTTTCGAGATATTCGTGGGTCTTCTTTTTAGTTGAGAAGACCGAGACTTTCTCCTTTGCTCGCAATCTGATTTTGCGTCTTCCGAACGAGTTCCCTTTGAACTCGATGCGAGCTATTAGGAGTGATAATGGTTCCGAATTCAAGAATTTGGATTTTGAGAAGTTTTGTAACTCTTTGGGTTTAGAGCATCAGTTTTCTTCCCCCTACACACTGCCACAAAATGGTGTTGTTGAAAGGAAAAATCGAACCCTTGTAGAGATGGCCAGGACGATGCTCAATGAGCATAGGACTCCTAGGCGATATTGGCCCGAACCTATGAGCACTGCATGCTACATTTCCAATCGCATTTTTCTCCGAGCTTTCTTGAAAAAGACTTCTTATGAGTTGCATTTTGGAAAACTGCCCAAGGTGAGTTATTTTAGAGTCTTTGGTTGCCCCTATTTTATACTTAAGAAAGGCAACCTGGATAAGTTTGAGTCTCGTTCTTCTGACGGTGTATTTTTGGGTTATGGCACTCATACTCGTGCATATCGTGTACTTAACCTTGATACTAACTGAGTCATGGAGACATCAGATGTCAACTTCGACGAGACCATGGTTTGTCCTTCTTCTCGTTTTGAGCGTGCAAGTGATCATGAGGTTGGTGAGCCTCTCTTTGATGACGAGGATGAGGGTGCTGAAGGTATGGATGATCTAGCACCCCCTCCACCTGTTGTGCCGTAAGGAGCGGCTTCTACTATGACTCACGGCCCTGACACTTCTTCATCTTGGGGGCCGTGGGATCCGCCACCTCGAGCGGTACCATTTGTACCCAAGGAGGCGCCAGCTGCTGTTGAGGGGTGAGAACACAAGGTTGATATGTGCCCTTGTGGTTCCCTTCCTGAGTGATGAGTGATCGATCAACGGGCAACATGTCTCTTGGCTGTGTTGATGTGCAGGTGCGGAGCTCGGGCAGTGGTCGAAGGTGTGGTGAAGGTCAAGTGGGGACGTGTCGTGCCGACGGACCGGGAGCGGTGAAGGGCGGACGTGGAGCTTGGACCGACGGACCAGGAGACCTGAGGACCAGCTGTGGTAGCTGGCACGTGGCGTTGACAAGCAAGAGTACATGGGGATGTGCGGTGCATCGGCCGAGTGGGAGGAGCCCGGCGTGGAGGCTGGACATGCTCCGGCATCGGTGCTGGAACTCGGGGTGTGCGAACCACATTCCGTCTATGGCACGGGTTCGGTAGCTGAGCCTCGAAAAGCTACCCTCGACGGTTTCCGAGTTTGGGCCTCAAAACTCGGGGTGGCCGTTTCCGAGTTTGGGCCTCAAAACTCGGCGTGGACGGTTTCCAGGTTTGGGCCTCAAAACCTGGGCTGCGGGTTCTGAGTTTGGGCCACAAAACTCAGCCTGAGGACAGGTTTCCCAGTTTTGGCCTCAAAACCGGGGGAAGGCCCAGGTTTCCCGGTTTCGGCCTCAAAACCGGGGGGAGGTCCGCAAAAGGGACGGTCGACGCGTGGCGGCGTGGAGAGGCTGGCGCGGAGGCGAGGCTATCCACGAGGTAGGCGCGGCGGTCGACTGGGCGGCACGTGGCGGCATCCTGAGGCTTGCGTCGAGGCGAAGCTAAGGATGAGGAAGGCGCGTGGCCGTCAGATCAACTATCAGCAGAGTTGGATCGGGATACCCCTAGGGTTGGCCGCTTCGCTCGTGTATCTAGGGGTAGTAAGGGGATTATTGTTTTAGGCTATAAATAAGAGAGGCACCCCTCCTCTCCCTCTATCCTTGCAGTCATTTGTTCCTGAGCTCTCTCTCTCTAGCCCTCGCTTAGGTTCTAATCATACCTCGCTGCAAGCGATCCGCAGAGACGAAATCATACCTCTGTGTATTTGGATCTTTTGAGGAAACGAGACCGTATTCTCGTTGTCTCCTCGTGTGGAGGAATTTCGGCTGAAATCGAATCGTGTTCTGTGTTCTTCACGTTTTGTTTTTTTTTCATCTCTTGGAGATTTGCCTCGTTCTCCTCCTCTCCACGAGATGATTTTGATTCCACTTGAATCAGTTTGTTCTTGGTCGTGAGCCCCATCTTTTCACCGAAGGATTTTCTCCTATAACCTCACGAATCCATAGATCGGGTTGATTTCGTGTTCGTTCTTCCTCTTTCTCCCTTTCCGGTGTTTCTCGGATTACTCTGATTGACTTGGATTGGTGCGATGATTTCTTAGGATTAGCACCCCAATACTTGAGGAACACCTGGGAGAAGTTTGATCGAACCCCCTTTTGATTTGGTGAAGTTCCGATCGATTTGCCTTTTCACCCGAGCAGAATTGTGCTTTCTGTTCATCCGCGGACAGTCCGCCCTCCAGCGTGGACAGTCCGGGATCGGGGCTGGGTCAATTCAGTCAGGTGCAGACCCCTGACTGTTCACTGTCGAGTGAACGGCGGACAGTCCGCGGTACAAACCCGCGGACAGTCCGGGACCTGTCCAGCAGACTTGCAGGACTGTTGGTTTCTGCGTTTTTTGCCGGCGGACAGTCCGGCTCCTAGTCGCGGACAGTCCGGGACTTAACGGCGGACAGTCCGGGACTCTGACCGCGGACAGTCCGCGAATCTGCAGTTTGTGCTGTTTTGCTCCGGCTTTGGCAGTTGGTTTTGGGGTTTCTCCGGAGGTTCCGCTGTACCACTAGGACATCTCCTAGGGTATCCACCTACTCGTAGGTCGTGAACTCTCCGGTCGTTTAGTCTTCGCTTTTGGGGTGATTTCTGGGACAAGGGCTATACAATTCACGAGTTGAATTTGAGGCTCCCATTCACCCCCCCTCTGGTCGCTAATCCGGTCCTTCAATTGGTATCGGAGCCGGTTAAGGATCTCTCCTACCTTAATCGGTTTCGGATCCTAAGGGCGACATGGAACGAGGGAATAGCAAGGCTCCTTGGTTCGATGGAACGAACTATCCCTATTGGAAGATTCGGATGCGTGCTTATCTCAACAGCATCGGATCTTCTGTCTGGGAGATATGTGAGAACGCTGAGTACGTAGTCCTTGCGGCTCGTGTGGGTCAGATCCAGATTGACCAACACGAGGCCAACTCCAAGGCTCGTAATGCTCTTCTGGCCAGCCTCTCTTTCCTGAGTTCGAACGTATCTCTGAGCTTGAGACGGCACGAGAGATCTGGGTGAAGCTTCAAAGCTATCACGAGGGGACCGCTCAGGTCAAGACCAGACTCTTCGAGACCTACAAGCGAGAGTACGAGAACTTTGTTCAGTTGGAGGGAGAGACGATTGACGCTATGTTCGCTCGTTTCCAGACGATCGTGAACAAGATGCGTGCCAATCGGGCTAACCTACCCTATGACGATCATGAGAGGGCTCTCAAGTTGCTATACGCCCTGGATCGGAGGGTATGGGAGGTGAAGGTGTCGACCATCATTGAGTCTCCTGCTTACGACACCCTCACCGTGGACGAGCTGTTCAGCAAGCTCAAGTCCACCGAGATCGATCACCTGACTCAGGCCAAGCTGAAGAACCCATCTTCACCACACCATGGCTTTGGTCTCAGGCACAGGTGGATCGACTTTCTCTGCTGACGCTTCACCTCCTCTTGTTGCTTTGTCTTCTTTGCATACAGTCACGGAGGAGCAGTTGGAGGCGCTTGGAGACGACGAGCTCGCCCTCGCCATCACCCGGTTCTCGCGGTTTCACAACAACCGCCTGAATCGCCGGCGTGGTGGCGCACGCGAGGGCTGCTACAAGTGTTGGCGAACTGCCCCAAGAACGACAAGAACTTCCCCGGCAAGAACCGCAACTTCAGGCGCAAGGGCAAGCCGGAGAACAAGGCCGGGAAGAAGAAGAAGGTGGCTTCTACCGCCAGGAGGACATGGAGAAGGCTTTCGACGCCGGCAAGCGTGCCTTCCTCGCCACTATCGGCGATGGCGAGAAGACCTCCGACGGCGACTCCAGCGACGACGAGTCCGAGCACAAGATGGAGGATCGCTTCAACGGACTCTGCTTCTTCGGCAAATCCTCCAAGGCTTTTGCACCATGGCCTTGGATGAAGAGACAGCAAGCACCAGGCAGAGGACGACGATGACGCCCACGACGACGACGACAGCGCTTCTGAGGTATCAAACTCTTCTGAAGTCGATCGTCTCATTGAGAGCGGGATAGGTTTGCGGATTTAGTCCTAGTCCTGGAGAAGAGGCTTACAGAAGTTTTCCAAGAGCGCGGTGAGTTTAAGGCTAAGATGAAAGAGGCGCGTAAGGAGCTTGAGTTCGCTAGGTCCGAGGTGAAGGTAGCCGATGTGGAGGAGTGTGAGGAGTGCACGATGCATATGACAAACTTTGCCACCCTGCAAACCAAGTATGCCTCTTTGATTGAGGTGTATGATGAGCTGAAGAGTAGGCTAGACTTGGTGGGTGATTGCAAAGAGTGTCCCTCCCTGAAGGAAGAGCTGGAGGAAGTGAAGGCTAGGTCTTCTTTGCTGGGTGCGTGCAAGCTTTGTCCTAGCTTGCGAACTGAGTTGGCAGGAGTTAATGCCAAGCTTGCTGAAGCCTTGAAGGCCAGCTCAGTTAGCACCTTGTCCGCTCCATGTGAGCGATGCGTGGGGATGGAGCTTGAGATTGCCAACTGTCGGCATGACAGGATGCAAACCGAGGAGGAAAACACATACCTTCGGTCCATCCTGAGTTGGGTGTCATGCAGTGAGCCGCAGTTGGGCATGATGATCAGTCAGTTCAAGAGGGGAACTGATTGCTCGGGAGTAGGCTTTACTTCAGGTGGGAAGGCGCTAGTACCTTTGGTAAGATCGGTGAGTTTAGCGGAGTGAACCCGAGTGAGAAACCATCCGCTATCCCTAAGCTTACCAAGATCACCCCACCTGAGCCTCCTAAGCCTATCACCAAGGATGGCATCCTTGATGAACCTCCCAAGGCTCCACCTCGCAAGCAAGTGTGGGTTCCAAACCTAACCATCTTAGGAACACACTTGACACCCTTCCTGACGTCTCTAGTGATCCCCTTCCGAGAGGCAAGCAGCCAGCCAGAGTGAACAACCCTCGCAACAATAGGAACCAACAACCCAAGAGAGTGGTGAGGTTCGAGTGCGAGTACTGTCACCGCGAGGGTCACCTAGCTGAGTTTTGCTTTCGGAGGAAGAGAGACGCTAGGAAGGAGTTGGAGCTGAACAACCAGGCCAGGCACCACCCTTTCCATGGTGTGCAAGGTCGGGGAGTTCAGAGGCAGGGCGCTAGACCTGGAGGAGCACCCCCTCAGGTTGCTAGGCCCCAGGCAGTAGACCACAGGGTGGTGGTCGTGCCCGTCGCGGTTCCGGTCGTCCTCTATACGATCGTGAGCCGAGTGTAAGAGGTTTTGCTGCTCAGTCCCATAGCGGACCACCTTTTCAGTATGGTGGTGATCGCTTTGCTCAGATGGGACAAGGTAGGTCAGTTTGGAGGTTTTCCGTTCCATAGCGGACCACCCTTTCAGGTTGGTGGTGATCGCTATCCACCCATGGGACGAGGACAGTTTGGTGTTGCTGCTAACACTTTTTCTGGGCCTATGACACAGCACTGGTATCCTTCTCAGTATACTAACCCAGTGTTGTGCCATATGCTCACTTCCTTCCTTCCTGCCTTTCTATTGATGCAGGAACTTCGGTTGAGAACATGTGGCTCATGGATTCCGGGTGTTCGCGCCACATGACCGGAAAGAAGGAATGGTTCTCCAGCCTTAGCCCCCGTGATGCACAAGGAGTACATCACTTTCGGGGATAATAGTAGAGGTAAGGTTGTTTCTCAGGGAGCTATCCGGCTCAATGAGAACTTTGTCCTGAAGAATGTTGCCTTGGTTTCTAATTTGCATTTCAACTTGCTTTCTGTTTCGCAACTTCTTGAGGATGATTGTGAAGTGCGCTTTAAGAAGGGTTTGAGTCGCGTTTTAGACCCTCGGGGAGATCTTGTTTGTCGGATCGTCCCTTTTGGCCGTGTTTTCAGAGCCGACTTTTCTCAGTCTTTCGGCTCTGCTAGGTTTTGATGGCTGGTCCTTCTTCTGATTTGTGGAAGTGGCATAGGAGGCTCGGTCACTTGAGTTTTGACTTGCTTGCAAGGCTTAGCTCACTTGGCCTAATCCAAGGATTGCCCAAGCTTAAGTTTCAGAAGGACCTTGTTTGCCATCTTGTCGTCACGGGAAGATGGTTGCTGCTTCTCACCCACCTGTTAATCAGGTGATGACAAAGCGACCCGGCGAGCTTTTTCACATGGACACAGTTGGTCCAGCTCGGGTTTGCTCAGCGGGTGGGAAGTGGTACGTTCTAGTGATCGTTGACGATTTTTCGAGGTACTCTTGGGTGTTCTTTATGGAGGGTAAGGATGAAGCTTTTTCTTTGCTCGTGATCTGATTCTGAAGTTGAAAACTGAGTTTCCACCTGATACCATTAGAGCTATTCGTAGCGATAATGGTACTGAGTTTGATAACTCTCAGTTTGCTTCTTCTGTTCTTCTAATGGAATCGAGCATCAGTTTTCTTCTCCTTATGTCCCTCAGCAAACGGTGTTGTTGAGCGCAAGAACCGGACCCTTGTTGAGATGGCCAGGACGATGCTCGATGAGCATAGGACTCCTAGGCGTTTTGGGCCGAGGCGATCAACACCGCTTGCCATGTTTCAAATCGCATCTTTCTTCGTGCTTTGATGAAAAAGACTTCTTATGAGTTGCGTTTTGGACGGGTACCCCAGGTGTCTCATTTTCGGGTGTTTGGGTGCAAGTGCTTTATCCTGAAGCAAGGCAATTTGGACAAATTTGAATCTCGCTCTGCTGATGGGGTGTTTCTTGGTTATGCTTCTTATTCACGTGCTTATCGAGTTCTTAACCTTGAAACTAACCGGATAGTGGAGACCTGCGAGGTCACATTCGACGAAACTATGCCTTGTGTTTCTTCTGCTTTTGATGTTGCAGGAGAACAGGAGATGGGAGAGACCATCTTTGTGGAGGAGCAGGAGAATGCCGATTGGGGTGATCCCGAGCCAACTCCACTGGCTGCCCCCGTCGACCCTGCGACGACTACTTCAGCTCGAGGACCCGATCCCATGACTTCTTCTTCCTGGGGTCCTCTTGAGCCACCTCTCCAGCGAGCACCCGCTGCACCTGAGGGAGCGACAATCTGGCGAGGGGGAGGCGACTTCGGCGAGGCAAGCGCCCCGAAGCGTTCAGCAAGTTCACCCCCCGCGGTAGATGATCGGCGGCATCGACCAGCGAGTCACGCGGTCGCGAGCGTATGAAATCTCTCACTTTGCTCATTCTGCATTCGTTGCTTCTTTTGAGCCCAAAGATGTTGGACACGCACTTTCTGATTCTAACTGGGTCAATGCCATGCATGAGGAGTTAGAAAACTTTGAGCGAAACCAAGTTTGGACCTTAGTGCCACCTCCACCACAATGCCACCCTATAGGTACCAAGTGGGTTTTCAAGAACAAAGAGGGTGAGGACGGGATGGTAGTGAGGAACAAGGCTAGACTAGTAGCTCAGGGTTTTTGCCAAAAGAGGGAATAGACTATGAGGAAACCTTTGCCCCTGTAGCCCGTTTAGAAGCCATTAGAATCCTTCTAGCCTTTGCTGCTTCGAAGGGTTTTAAGCTTTACAGATGGATGTCAAGAGTGCCTTCTTGAATGGGTATATAGAGGAAGAGGTTTATGTTAGGCAACCCCCTGGCTTTGAGGATCCCAAGTTTCCAAACCATGTTTATAAACTTTCAAAAGCTTTGTATGGTTTGAAACAAGCCCCGAGAGCGTGGTACGATCGTTTGAAAACCTTTTTACTCTCCAAGGGTTTTAAAATGGGACGGGTCGATAGAACTTTGTTTCTCCTCAAGCAAGGCAACGATACCCTGTTAGTCCAGATTTACGTGGATGACATCATCTTTGGTGGCTCTTCTCATGCGCTTGTTGCCAAGTTTGCAGATACTATGAGCAGGGAGTTCGAGATGAGTATGATGGGGAGTTGACTTTCTGACTTTCTTCCAGGTTGCAAATTAAGCAAACCCGAGACGGGACATTTGTGCATCAAGGAAAATACACGAAGGATATCCTGAAGAAATTCGACATGGGCGAGGCCAAGCCTCTTACGACGCCCATGCCGACGACTGCGGCGATGGACGCGGACCAGGACGGAGAGCCGTTGACCAGAAGGAGTACAGAAGCATGATTGGCTCGCTTCTGTACCTGACGGCAACGAGGCCAGATATACAGTTTTCTGTGTGTCTGTGCGCTCGTTTTCAGGCGTCCCCTCGGACTTCCCACAAGCAAGCGGTCAAGCGCATCATGAGGTACCTCCGATACACTCCTGAGTTCGGACTTTGGTACTCCTCTTCTTCGACTCTTTCGCTCTGTGGTTATTCCGATGCGGATTTTGCCGGCTGTCGGCTTGAGCGCAAGTCTACTTCTGGGACTTGTCAGTTTCTTGGCTCTTCTTTGGTTTCGTGGTCTTCTCGCAAGCAGTCGAACGTAGCCCAGTCTACTACTGAAGCCGAGTATGTTGCCGCTGCTTCTTGTGCTTCGCAGCTTTTATGGATGGTTGCTACATTGCGTGATTTTGGTCTAGATTTCAGTCGGGTCCCTTTGCTTTGCGATAGCACTTCTGCCATTAGTGTAGCAAAGAACCCTGTTCTTCACTCCAAGACCAAGCACATCGATGTTCGCTTTCACTTTCTTCGTGATCACTATGAGAAAGGCGACATTGATCTTAGGCATGTAGACACCCATAACCAGGTTGCGGATATTTTCACCAAGCCTTTGGATCTCTCAACTTTTGCTAGGTTGAGAGGTGAGCTTGGTGTGTGTTTCCCCTTTTAGATGGGGGAAACATTTTGGTTGTTGTAAAATAAACTGACTTTCTGATCCTTTTTGTTTTTGGGTCTTGAGTCTTTCTTGTTTTTGCTTTGGCTCCGATTCTGACTTCATCATGCATACATCTTTTATTTCAAGCTTCATGTCTATATTCCTTAGAATGAATTTATGCTCTGATTAGTGTATGCTTCGATGATATCTGATGATGCTTGTAGCTTAGGCTCTCTTTGATCACTTTACATTTTGTGAGCTAAGCTATTTCTTTCAGAATGCTGAACATGTCTAATGAACTTAAAACTTGATACATGTTCACCATTGAGATTGGCAACTAGCATGTGTAGGATGTGTTGAGGTCCCTTGAGCTATTGCATATATGCTAGGTTGCTATGTCTCTAGTTCTGAGTCTTCACTTGCTTGGATTGTCCATATTCTGCTTAAAATGAACCAAGTTTTAGTGAATTGAAAAGATCGAGATGGGATTGCTTTGTCAGCACATCACGGTATCGAGACTGTTTCTCATAGCACTTTGAGTTAAACTTGAGCCGTGTAGTGTAAGACCGAAACCGATGCTTTAAGCTCCTGATTGCATATGCATAGGCTTAGCACGGTTGGAAAGTTAGGCAATGACAAGCTTTCAACCTCTCGCAATCACATGCTGAATTTGAACTTGTGTAAAAACCGCTGCAAATATCTCCGATAAAATCTAAAAAACAAGTTTATGTTTCACTCTATAGCATGATGGTTGAACCTTGCTAGGGGTAGTTCACCTTACATACATGTTTAGCACTTGTTTGACTTCCTGTCTATACATGCTTAGTGCTAATTTGATGGTGAAACTCCTTTCTAAATGGCTTAAAACTGCTCACTAAGCTTATGCATTCATATCTTGTTTTCGGTGATCAGTTTGAGCCTTTGCTAGCACTTGTGTATGTTGCTATGTAGTCGGATCAGCACTCATTAGAGCATTCTTTCACTCTTTCGAGTATATACCTGAAGCTGCTAACATGCATTTTTGACTCATGTGCATGTGCTTGACTCCGATAGGCATGACCTAGCTCCTTTGACTTATTTGAGCTCTTTTTCCTTCTCTGTTTGATTGCAAATTGCCCCCAAGGGGGAGAATTGGAGAGAATGTTCTTGTTGTGGTGACAATTTGCAATTTGTGCTTCACTTGTTGAGGGGGAGTTCTTTGAGTGAGGGGGAGTGTTTCTTCTCTGCCTGCTCTGAGTTGTTTTGGCTGATATCGATCTTTTCAACTAGTTGCGTCGAGCCTCTGTGCCTCTGTCTTGATAGACTAGCTGTCTTCATCTTGTTTTAGTGGTTCTTGATTGGTATCAAGCTTACTGCTGGTTGTGTTGAGCCTCTGTGCCTCTTTCTTGAGGGACTAGCAGTAGTTGCTTCTTACGCAGTCTTCATTTGGTGTTCGAGCTTTCAGCTAGTGGTGTTGAGCCCCTTCTGCCTCTTCTTGAGGACTAGCTTGCTTCTGACTTGGTTGCGTCGAGCCGTTGCCCATGTCTTTGGGAACCAAGTCTTGTGCTCTCATTTTGATCGAGTTTTGCTTCTTGATGAGTTGTTGCTCCGATCTTCTGCTTGGTTGTGTCGAACCGTTGCCCATGTCTTTGGGGACCAAGCTTCGCTTATCTCGAATTGTTCTTCTTTGGCCTTTTCTCTGGCTTTTGGACATTTCGAGTGAGTTTTTCTCCTTCTATCTAATTCTGCTTTCTTCTATTCTGGTTACGGATACTATGAGTTGACGATGCACTCATCAAGGGGGAGATTGAGAACACAAGGTTGATATGTGCCCTTGTGGTTCCCTTCCTGAGTGATGAGTGATCGATCAACGGGCAACATGTCTCTTGGCTGTGTTGATGTGCAGGTGCGGAGCTCGGGCAGTGGTCGAAGGTGAGGTGAAGGTCAAGTGGGACGTGTCGTGCCGACGGACCGGGAGCGGTGAAGGGCGGACGTGGAGCTTGGACCGACGGACCAGGAGACCTGAGGATCAGCTGTGGTAGCTGGCACGTGGCGTTGACAAGCAAGAGTACATGGGGATGTGCGGTGCATCGGCGAGTCGGGAGCATGCCGGCGTGGAGGCTGGACATGCTCCGGCATCGGTGCTGGAACTCGGGGTGTGCGAACCACATCCCGTCTACGGCACGGGTTCGGTAGCTGAGCCTCGAAAAGCTACCCTCGACGGTTTCCGAGTTTGGGCCTCAAAACTCGGGTGGCCGGTTTCGAGTTTGGGCCTCAAAACTCGGCGTGGACGGTTTCCAGGTTTGGGCCTCAAAACCTGGGCGCGCGGGTTTCTGAGTTTGGGCCACAAAACTCAGCCTGAGGACAGGTTTCCCGTTTTCGGCCTCAAAACCGGGGAAGGCCCAGGTTTCCCGGTTTCGGCCTCAAAACCGGGGGGAGGTCCGCAAAAAGGACGGTCGACGCGTGGCGGCGTGGAGAGGCTGGCGCGGAGGCGAGGCTATCCACGAGGTAGGCGCGGTGGTCGACTGGGCGGCACGTGGCGGCATCCTGAGGCTTGCGTCGAGGCGAAGCTAAGGATGAGGAAGGCGCGTGGCCGTCAGATCAACTATCAGCAGAGTTGGATCGGGATACCCCTAGGGTTGGCCGCTTCGCTCATGTATCTAGGGGTAGTAAGGGGATTATTGTTTTAGGCTATAAATAAGAGAGGCACCCCTCCTCTCTCCCTCTATCCTTGCAGTCATTTGTTCCTGAGCTCTCTCTCTCTAGCCCTCGCTTAGGTTCTAATCATACCTCGCTGCAAGCGATCCGCAGAGACGGAAATCATACCTCTGTGTATTTGGATCTTTTGAGGAAACGAGACCGTATTCTCGTTGTCTCCTCGTGTGGAGGAATTTCGGCTGAAATCGAATCGTGTTCTGTGTTCTTCACGTTTTGGTTTTTCATCTCTTGGAGATTTGCCTCGTTCTCCCTCTCCACGAGATGATTTTCGATTCCACTTGAATCAGTTTGTTCTTGGTCGTGAGTCCATCTTTTCACCGAAGGATTTCTCCTATAACCTCACGAGTCCATAGATCGGGTTGATTTCGTGTTCGTTCTTCCTCTTTCCCCTTTTCGGTGTTTCTCGGATTACTCTTGATTGACTTGGATTGGTGCGATGATTTCTTAGGATTAGCACCCCAATACATTGAGGAACACCTGGGAGAAGTTTGATCGAACCCCCTTTTGATTTGGTGAAGTTCCGATCGATTTGCCTTTTTCACCCGAGCAGAATTGTGTGCTTTCTGTTCATCCGCGGACAGTCCGCGCCTCCAGCGGCGGACAGTCCGGGGATCGGTGCTGAGTCGATTCAGTCAGGTGCAGACCCCTGACTGTTCACTGTTGAGTGAACGGCGGACAGTCCGCGGTACAAACCCGCGGACAGTCCGAGACCTGTCCAGCAGACTTGCAGGACTGTTTGGTTTCTGTGTTTTTGCCGGCGGACAGTCCGACTCCTAGTCGCGGACAGTCCGGGACTTAACGGCGGACAGTCCGGGACTCTGACCGCGGACAGTCCGCGAATCTGCAGTTTGTGCTGTTTTGCTCCGTGGCTTTGGCAGTTGGTTTTGGGGTTTCTCCGGAGGTTCCGCTGTACCACTAGGACATCTCCTAGGGTATCCACCTACTTGTAGGTCGTGAACTCTCCGGTCGTTTCGAGTCCTCGCTTTTGGGGTGATTTTCTGGGACAAGGGCTATACAATTCACGAGTTGAATTTGAGGCTCCCATTCACCCCCCCCTCTGGTCGCTAATCCGGTCCTTCAAGGGGGATGCTACTCAGTTCGTGAGCGCCCACGACACCTCCAGCGCCAGCACCCGCCTCAACAGATTAATCGACAAGCATCCGCGAACGTGTCACTCTCAGTCAAGGTCACAACAAATCTCTCACTTTTGCTCATCTGTCATTCATGCTTGATTTTGACCCCGAGATTTGGCATGCTTTATCTGATCCAGATTGGGTCTGCCATTCCTGATGAGTTAGAAAATTTTGAAAGAAATCGGGTTTGGGTTTTGGTTCCTTTTCTCCTGAGTGTCACCCTATTGGACAAAATGGGTTTTCAAAAACAAACAAGGAGAGGATGGCCATGTTGTGAGAAACAAGGCAGACTAGTAGCCCAGGGGTATTGTCAAAAAGGAGGGGATAGACTATGAGGAGACTTTTGCTCCTGTAGCTCGTTTGTAGGCGATTAGGATACTCTTGGCTTTTGCTGCATCCAAAAGGGTTTGAATTTTTTCAATGGATGTCAAGGTGCCTTCTTAAAAGGCTACATAGAAGAGGAAGTATATGTGAGACAAACCCCCCGGTTTCGAAAATCCCAATTTCCAAACCATGTTTTTTAAACTTCACAATCTTTGGATGGTTGAAACAGCCCCTAGAGCCTGGTTGATAGGTTTGAAAACCTTTTGGCTTGCTAGGGTTTTAAAATGGGATGTGGTAGATAAAATGCTCTTTCTCTCAAGCAAGGCAATGATACCCTCTGGTCCAGATTTACGTGGATGATATCATTTTTGGTGATTCTTCTCACGCTTTGGTTGCCAGTTTTGCAGGACACTATGAGCAGGAGTTTGAGATGAGCATGATGGGCGAGTTGACGTTTTTCCTCGGGTTGCAAATCAAGCAATCCCGAGAGGGACGTTCATGCACCAGGGCAAGTATACCAAGGACATTCTGAAGAAGTTCCACATGGGGAGGCCAACCCCTCTTCCAACACCCATGCCGACCACCAGCCCCGGATGCGGATGTGGATGGAGAACTGTGGACCAGAAGGATACCGGGAGTATGACCGGGTCCGCTGCTGTACCTGACGGCGACACGCCCGGACATCCAGTTTGCGGTGTGTCTGTGCGCGCGATTTCAGTCGTCGCCGCGCACTTCTCACCGTCAGGCGGTCAAGCGCATTATGAGGTACTTATGCTTCACTCCAGAATTCGGGATTTGGTATTCTGCTTCCTCCACCCTCTCCCTTTACTGTTTTTCTGATGCCGATTTTGTGGTTGCCGCATTGATCGCAAGTCCACTTCTAGGACTTGTCAGTTTATTGGCTCTTCTCTTGTATCGTGGTCTTCTCACAAGCAGTCTAGTGTCGCCCAGTCTACCACAGAGGCTGAGTATGTTGCTGCGGCTAGCTGCTGTTCCTAGTTGCTTTGGATGATGGCCACTTTGCGTGATTTTGGTCTGAGCTTTTCTCGCGTTCCTTTGCTTTGTGATAGCATGAGTGCTATTAGCGTTGCTAGAACCCCCGTGCTGCACTCTAAGACCAAACACATTGATGTGCGCTTTCATTTTCTGCGAGACCACTATGAGAAGGTTATATCGACCTTCGCCATGTCGATACTCATCATCAGTTGGCTGATATTTTCACCAAGCCTTTGGACCAATCAACTTTTGCTAGGTTGAGAGGTGAGATTGGTGTGTGTTTCCCTTTTAGATGGGGGAAACATTTTGGACTCGTGTAATATAAACTGACTTTGTGTTTTCTTTTGGTTTCTTCATGCATCTTTGCATTTCATCTTGCATATTTACATTCAGAGCTTCATGAATATAATCTTTAGAATGTGGCTATGCTCTGTATAGTATTTGCTATGATGCTTTATGATGATGCTTGTAGCTTATGCTCTTCTGATCACTAATGCATGTTGTGAGCTGAGCTATTTTGAATGGTGAACCTGCTTAATGAACATAAAACTTGAAATTGTTCACCATTGAGATATGCAACTAGCATGTGTAGTGTGTCGATTCACTTGTGCTTTTCATATATGCTAGGTTGCTATGTCTCTAGTTCTGAGTCATTCCTTGCTTGTCTGTTCATATTGAGATAAATTTGAACCAAGTTAAGCGAAATTGGAAGATCGGACGGAGGGACTGCTTGTCGCACATCATAGTTTCGAACTGTTTCTCTTTGCACTTTGAGTTTAACTTGATCTGTGTAGTGTATGTCCAAAACTGTTGCTTTAAGAGTTCTGATTGCTTCTGCTAGGCTTCGCACAGTTGAAAAGTTAGGCAATGACAAGCTTTCAACCTCTCGCAATCACATGCTGAAATTTAAACTTGTGTATTTAACTGCTGCAACTAACTCCGATAAAAATTTGGATACACAAGTCTATGTTTCACTCTATAGCATGATGGTTGAACTGTGCTAGCGGAAGTTCACCTGTATACATGTTTAGCACTTGTTTGACTTCTGTCTATACATGTTTGGTGCTATTTTGATGGTGAATACCTCTTTGGCTAAAACTGCTCACTTGCTCACATGTTCATATTTCGCATTTAGTGATCAGTTTGAGCCTTTGCTAGCATTATGTGCATTTAATGAGTCATTGGATCAGCACTTTGTCGAGCATCTACATATTCTGTCGACTATACTCCTGAAGCTGCTAACTTGCATTTCTGACTCATATGCATTCTGGAAGGGGGAGTTTTGCTTGATGGTGCATTTTCAACTAAGGGGGGGGAAAATATTAACAAATCATGAGTGCCTTTTATGTTCAACTAAGGGGAGTTGAACTAAAGGGGAGATTTCCTGGTTGTGTGTACCATTCGAGGGGGACGTTTTCTCTTTGCTGCTTTTTCGAGCTGGGAATAGTTGGTTCGGAGCATTTTTGGTAGCTAGTTGTGTTGAGCCTTTTGCCTCTTTCTTGAGGAACTACACCTTTTGATCTGTTATGCTCTTCGGCTGATTTCTAGCTTTCTTGCTTTCTTCGGTTGGTATTGAGCTTCCTCGCTAGCGGTGTTGAGCCCGTTCTGCCTCTTCTTGAGGGCTAGCTCTGTTTTGCTTGATTTCAGTTGATTTTTCAATTGGTATCGAGCTTTCCTGCTAGCGGTGTTGAGCCTGTTCTACCTCTTCTTGAGGGCTAGCTTTGCTTTGCTTGGTTGCGTCGAGCCGTTGCCCATGTCTTTGGGAACCAAGTTGTTTTTGCACTTTCCACTTGACCATCTTCGGCTTTGATATGGCTTTTGGTCTTTGGTCGAGTTCTCTCTCCGTCTTCCTTCCTATCTCTATTCCATTATGATTTGTGTTAGTAGTTGACAATGCACTCATCAAGGGGAGATTGTGGATACATGGGTTATGCCGAGTCTCTGAGTGATGAGTGATTGTCAACTGGGATAATGCGCATGTTCTTTGGCTTGTGTTGTGCAGGTGTCGAGCACGGATACAGTGATCAAAGGCAAGGTGAAGTCAAGTAGAGGTGTCGTGCCGATGGACCGAGAGTGGCGAAGGGTGGACGTGAGGCTTGGACTGAGGGACCGGTGGGCCGAGGATCAGCTGTGGGGGCTGGCAGCCTGGGACAGCGACGAGCGAAGACTTGCGGGCATGGTGTTGCTTGGGTCGTGGACCTGGGCACACGTGTCGGTGGACGGGGTGCACGAGCGGTGCATCCCCTCTACGGCTCGTTTGTGTGTTTGAGCCACAGAAAAAACCACCGATGGGACGGTTTCCAGGTTTGGGCCTCAAAACATGGGCACTGATGGTTTCCGAGTTTGGCCACAAAACTTGGGCTGAGGAGGTTTCCAGGTTTGGTCCTCAAAACCTGGGTGCTGCTGCGGGTTTGCTGAGTTTGGGCCACAAAACTCATAGGCGATGGACGGCTGGTTTCCCGGTTTGGGCCTCAAAACCAGGGGTTGGTCGTGAAGGCTGGTTTCCCAGTTTGGGCCTCAAAACCGGGGGCGAAGTCCCGGAAAAGGACAAGCGGAGCGGGGGCGGCACGTGGCGGTGATCGGTGAGGTTGCGTCGAGGCAACGCTACCAGTTGTGCGGGCATGGCCGTCGGATTACTAGCATCTTTGAGTTGGTCAAGAATAACCCTAGGGTTTAGCTGGTTCGCTCTGTAATTAGAGAGGAGTAGAGTAGGAATTAGAATTAGGATAAGTAGAGGGAGACACCCTCCTCCCATTCTATCTCAGCCATTTGCTCTTTGCCTTCTAGGTTTTCCTGCTCTCCCAATCCCCTGCTGTAGCAACTGAGATCCGCAGAGAACCATACCTCTGTGTACTGGAGATTTTGAGGAAGTGAGACCGTAATCTCACTGTTGTAGCGTGTGGTAGCCACACGGTTGCAGATCGATGACTTCATTCGTGTTTTGTTTGTGTTCTTCGCGTTCTTCGTTTCTCCGTGATTTTTCCGTCACTCGATCTCCCTCTCTAGTGCGTCTTTGCGAAATCCGTTTGAATCAACTTGTTCTTTATAGTGAGGAGATCATTTCGACCAAAGGAATTCATCTAACTCCCCACGAACAAGTAGATCGAGTTGATTTCATTTTCGTGGTGCTTTTTTGTTCATACTCCTCCCCTTTCGATTTCCCTGTGATTGAATCGATTTGAGCGGATGATTTCTTGGGGATAGTCTCCTAACTACCTCGTGATCATTCTCTCCAAGTTTGGAAACACGGGATTGTGAATTGATTCGGATTTGGGAAGATTTTGTGAGGGGCGACCGAAATCACCCTCACTGGGAGGTCGCGGACAGTCCGCCATTCTCCCACAGACAGTCCGCGCGTCGGGGCTGGCTGGATCAGTACCTGACTCCGCCGCTCACCGCACCCCTGGATCTACTCCTGAACCGCGGTTGGACTCACGTTGTGCCTGGTAGTCCGACTTGACACACTTGCGCCAGAGATTTCTGTTTGTTTTGTGTTGGGGACAGTCTGGTCCCAGGGCCGGACATCCGGGATTTGGGCTGAAGTGTCTGGTTTGTGTTTGTTTCTCCCGACTTCTTCGCTTGGTTTCCGCACTTCTCATTTGGCCCTATTGTTCACCTAGGAACCTCTCAAGGTATCTTTGCTACTTGTTAGCATCGGTATTCAGGGACTTCTTGATGTAGGCTTCAATCTACGTTCAGGACTAGGTTTTAGGGGTTGAACTTGTTTTAGTGTTTTTGCCGATTGGCTTGCTATCGCTTTGTGGTGCTCCGCTGTGATCCCAGGGATCATCCACCCTCTTCCAAGGGTCGTGGGCATCACGGTTTCGATCGAAGCTTTTGGGGGTTGATTTGTGGGATAAAGGCCAAAGTTTCGAGACAAATTTTTGTGCTCCCATTCACCCCCGCCCTCTGGTCACCTTGCTATTGCATTCTCGGTCCTTCAGAAAGCAAAGCCATTGACGGGCCAGAAGGATTTTCATAAGAAGCCCTCGCCATGGCATCGATCTCACTGGACTTGAGCTTACTAAAGAGCTCGTCGCACGTGAGGGTCTCATAGTTAGGCGATTCGATGATCGCCTGAACCTTGGAATCCCACACCGACCGATCAAGAGTATGAAGTAGCTTGAGAGAGCTCTCATGATCGTCGAAAGGCAACAACTCCTTGTTAGCCCTCATCCTGTTGACAATTACCTGAAAGCGAGCGAATAAACTTTCTATGCTCTCGCCAGGCATATGTCGAAAGTTCTCATACTCTCGCTTGAACGACTCGTAGAGACGGGTTTTGACTTGAGTGGTTCCCTCATGGAAACGCATGAGGGTAGCCCAAATCTCCCGAGCCGTAGCAAGGTGAGAAACGTGATCAAACTCACTCATGCTCATGCATGAGAAAAGAGCATTACGGGCTCGGCTATTGGCATCGTGCTCATAGATCTGATGCTGAGAGACACGAGCAGCCAAGACCACGTAATCGGCAGAGTTGTAAATATCCCAAATGGAAGCACCCAAACTCTGCAGATAGGCCGACATGCGTATCTTCCAATACGCATAGTTCGTCCCATCGAAAAACGGCGGTTTGCCCATGCCACGATCCATGTCGCCTTCGGTGGATCTGGAACCGGCTAAGGTGGAAGATCCTTAACCCGCTCCGATACAAATTGAAGGACCGAGAATGCAATAGCAAGGCGACCAGAGGGGGGGGTGAATGGGAGCTCAAAAATTTCTCTCGAAACTTTGGCCTTTGTCCCACAAATCAACTCCTAGAAGCTTCGATCGAAACCGTGATGCCCACGACCCTTGGAAGAGGGTGGATGATCCCTAGGATCACCGCGAGGCACCACAAAGCGACAGCAAACCAAAAGCCAAAAGCACCGGCACAAGTTTGATCTCTAGAAACCGAGTCCCAAACGTAGATTGAAGGCTACGTCGGGAAATCTCCAAATACCGATGCTAACAAGTAGCAAAGATACTTAGAGAGGTTCCTAGGTGAACTAAAAAGCCAACCGAGAAGTCCGGAAACCAAGCGAAGAAGCCGGGAGAGCAAACGCACCAAATCTCAACACACAGCCGATTCCCGGACTGTCCGCCGGTACGGTCCCGGACTGTCCGGCTCAACCGCAGACTGTCCGCGGGAGATGGCGGACTGTCCGCCGGCAAAAATCCCAAAACAGCACTGCTGCTGAACCTCCCTGGTCGGCTCGCGGACTGTCCGCGACCGACTACGGTGGACTGTCCGCCGGTCAAATCGAGTCAGCACAGCCGAGCCGCGCGACCACTGCTCGGTCGGAGCCCGACACGCGGACTGTCCACGGGCACAACGGCGGACTGTCCGCGAGTGCCCAGAGAGGGCGATTTCGGTCGCCCTCAACTCAAATCCTCCCAAATCCGATTCAAATCAAAATCCCTTGATCCCAACCTTGGAGAAGATGATCAAGATGTAGTTGGGAGACTATCCCCAAGAAATCATCCGCTCAAATCAACTCAATCACTGGGAAATCGAAGGGGAAGGTGTATGAACCAAAAAAGCACTACGAAAATGAAATTGACCCGATCTACTTGTTCGTGAGGAGTTAGATAAATTCCTTCGGTGGAAATGATCTCCTCACTATAAAGAACAAGTTGATTCAAGTGGAATTCGAAACGATGCAGTAGGGAGGGAGATCGAGTGACGGGAAAATCACAGAGAAACAAAGAACGCGAAGAACACGAACCAAAACGCGAATCAACACATCGATCTGCAACCGCGTGGCTACCACAGGCTACAACAGTGAGATTACGGTCTCACTTCCTCAAAATCTCTAGTACACAGAGGTATGGTTCTCTGCGGATCTCAGTTGCTACAGCAGGGGATTGGGAGAGCAGGAAAACCTAGAAGGCAAAGAGCAAATGGCTGAGATAGAATGGGAGGAGGGTGTCTCCCTCTACTTATCCTAATTCTAATTCCTACTCTACCCCTCTCTAATTACAGAGCGAACCAGCTAAACCCTATGGTTATTCTGGACCAACTCGAAGATGCTGGTGATCCGACGGCCATGCCTGCACAACTGGTAGCGTTGCCTCAACGCAACCTCACCGATTGCCGCCACGTGCCGCAACCGCTCCGCTTGTCCTTTTCCCGGACTTCGCCCCCGGTTTTGTGGCCCAAACCGGGAAACCAGCCTTCACGACCAACCCTCGGTTTTGAGGCCCAAACCGGGAAACCCGCAGTCCATCGCCTGAGTTTTGTGGCCCAAACTCAGAAACCCGCAGCGCCCAGGTTTTGAGGCCCAAACCTGGAAACCGTCCTCAGCCCGAGATTTGTGGCCCAAACTCAGAAACCATCAGCGCCCAGGTTTTGAGGCCCAAACCTGAAAACCGTCCACTCGGTGATTTTTCTGTGGCTCAACCACCAAACCGAGCCGTAGAGGGGATGCACCCCCCGTGCACCCTGTCCACCGACACATGTCCCCAGGTCCACGACCCAGGCAACACCGTGCCCGCAAGTCTTCGCTCGTCGCTGTCCCAGGCTGCCAGCCACCACAGCTGATCCTCGGTCCACCGGTCCCTCAGTCCAAGCCTCACGTCCGCCCTTCGCCACTCTCGGTCCATCGGCACGGCACGTCTCTACTTGACCTTCACCTTGCCTTTGATCATTGTATCTGTGCTCGACACCTGCACAACACAAGCCAAAGAACATGCTGTAACACCCCTGGTGTTAAGCATTAATTAAAATCCTAATTAATATGTTTAGTATGCATAATCATCTGGCATCATGGCATAAAAGCATTTCATGTTTTAAGTATAATTGTGATGCTTCACATGCTTTAATATAAGTGCTGCATGATCTTGTGTGATTTACATAGTATTGTATATTGCATGAGAGTGTAGTTAAGTGTCACATAAAAGGATAAGTAGAAAACCTTAATTTTCTATGCTCCTTTTTATGCCCTTTTCTATAAGTCAAAAGGTATGTCAAATTTCAAAGTGATTTCAAAAGCAAAGTTGTAGCTCTTGTTGGGATGTACAACTTTGGTATTCAAAGTTTTCAAAGTTTCTGTATAAAAGATTGAATAAATGTGAAATCTTTCAAACCCTAAATTTTACCCCAAACTAGATTTCAAAAACTAAAAAGAATTAGAAGTTGGTCCTTTACTCAAAGTTGTAGAGGAGATTAAAAGAAACAACTTTTATTAAGATAGATTTTCAAGTTACTAAAGAAAATCTGAAGTAATTGGGAAAACAAGTTTGATTTGGTTTCAAATTGAAAATCAATTTCTAAACCTAGTTTTATTCCCTTTTGTGTAGTTTCAAAATTAAGCACAATTTGGATATATGACCAAAAACAAAGTTTTAGATAATTTTATAAGGAACAACTTTTATATTGGTGAAATTTGAAGTTGTTCAGAAAATTCAAAAGTAAATTGGAAACTCAGTTTGGTCCAAATTTGAATTTGAACTCCACTTCAAAATCTAGGCCAAATTTGACTTTGGTTCTTTAAGCAAGTTTGTAAAGCACAAAATTTGGAGCAACTTTTGTTTTAGGAGTCTTTGTCGTGCAGTACAAAAATCAGGAGTAATTAGAAAGGGGGTAAATCTGTTCCTGTAGCTACAGGAGGGGAGCTGCATCTGCCGGAGCAGAGCATGGCCGCCGCGTGCGCCGCCGCCGTGGCCTGGCTGCCTCTATGTCGCTCCGCGTGTCCGGCCACGCAGCTAGTTTCCTGCTTGCTTCACCTAGTGTGCTGGCGAGCTCTGATGAGCCTCTTATTCTCCCATCGTCCGCGTCCGCCACCTCCTCTCTCTCTTCCTCTGTTTCTTGGTCGAGCTCCGGCGAGCTCGATCGCCGCCGTCGCTGCGTCCCTGTACCCTCCATCTCCCAGATAGCTCCGCCTGAATCCCTTGCTTCCTCTGAGTTACCTAACCCGAGCCCTAGAGCTTCGAGTCGCCGTTACCGGGGTCTTCTTCCCCACGGCCGATAGCCCGCCGCAACGAACAACTCCGCCATGGCCAGCCTGGCTCGGAGCCTCTCCGGCCAAACCAGTCACACCAAAAGCTCCGTGGTGCTCTGCTGATCACGGTCGGCCCATTAGTTAGGTCGCTACTGCCTTGGTTTGGTCAATCTGCGCGACTAGCCATTGGCGCAAGCTCCGCCATCGCCGTCACCATGGCCAGCCTTGGTCTGGTGCTTCGCCAGCGATTCTAGTGCGCGCATCATGGTCGAGATGAGTCCCTAGGCGTGTTGCGTCCCTCAGTTTGGTCTCTATCGTGTTGTCTTGGTCTGTCCGCGTGGCTCGCCGTCGGTGCAAGCACCGCCATGGCCGCCATCGTGGACCGAAGTGTTTCGAGTCGTTTTTGTTGGAGTTAAGGTGTGCAGCGTGTTCGCGAGGAGTGCGGGAGTGCAGTGCTATCGGAGTTTGGGTCGCTACCGAGCCCTAGAGGTCGGAACGCCGCGTCGCCGCCGTTCTCGCCATGGCCGAGCTGCCATGGCTGTCGCAAGCGCTTGTCCGTGTCCGTCCTAGTCCATATGAGGGGTGGGATCGGGGCGCCACGTCAAGAGGTAGGGTTTGGAGTCCTTGCCGGCGCCAGAGATCTCGCCAGTGAGGAGGCCGGAGGGCGGTCAACTCGGTCGAGCGGCCGGTCAAGGCCATTCGGGCCTTTGGCCTGGGCGTGGGCGTGAAGGAGAAGGGCCTGACGGCTGGGGCCGGCTGTCAGCGAAAGAATAGGGTTTTTCCTTTTTCCAGTTTAGGTGAATAGTGTTGTGTTTTGTCTTTTTGATATGTTTTTGTAGGAAGCTCCAAAAATTGTGAAAATTTTTTGTAGATTTCCCAAGATGTCTAGTATTTATGAAAAATATGAAATTTGAGTTTTGATCAAATTTTGAAACTGATTTAAATAGGTCCTTTTATTAATAAATGATCTTTGATGATTTTTGTAGGCTTATTTAAATGTCCAAAAATCATGAAACTATTTTTGTCACTGTTTGTAGCATAAAAGGTATCTCCACAAAATTTTGAGCTCTGTTGGATAAAATAAGTTGTTTTGCTATTTCTATGCTTTATTTAATCATTTAAATGTTTATAGTTTAATTTAATCTGCAGGTTTAATTGTTTGTCCAAAAATTGTTGTATTTGTGTTGCAACTGTATTTTATATAATTAACCATCTCAAAAAGTTTGGGGCTCAATTTAACCAAGTTTAGACTCTTTTTCCTATGTTTTCTTTATAAAGAATTGATTAATAGAGTTTGTTTAAGTAATTAGGTAATTAAGTGTTCATAGGAGTTATGGTTAATCTTTGCCTCTTCAATAGTCTTGTGTTTGATGGTTATATTTCATGCATTTAGTTGATCAAGTTTGACTTGTTATAGATCAAGTAATGCATTGATTTATATCCATGTTAATATGGCTGCATAACCAATGTTTGTTTATTTACTGTTTCCACTTAGAAGAATATGTTTTCGGTAAATAAGTTGTATACAAAAGTTGTTGTAAACTTCTATATTCCAGCTTGTCCTAAAATTTCATGATTTTTAGGCCAGATAGATTAGGAGATATAGTTTTTCTAAGTCAGTAGAACAGATCTGCCCTACCTTTTGGACAGATCTGTGGAGATGAGCAGTTTCAGCCTTTTAACTAAGGAATCACCTACTGAGTATAATAGAAAAGTTTTAGAGTTTTTCATATGCTTTCTAGATTGTTAAGGATCACCCTTTTGGTAACCCAGAGCTCCAGTTATAGCTGTTTGAAGTTGGGTTAGCAAATCTGTCCTAGCTCTGGACAGAAATGCTTGTCCCAACTGTTTGACCTAGTTGCCTATAGAATCAACCTTGGGTGATATTAGCAAGTTTGTAGACAATTTAATAATCTTTTTAAATTGTCTAGGATCACCCCTTTTGGATCTAGGTAGCTCTGGTTATGGCTTGATTAGCATAGAACATATAATCTGTCCAAATTTGGGCAGCAGGTTTTACATCTTGTGTGACTTTAGTTATTGTTTGAAGACCATGGGACACCTCTCATCTTGTGATCCTATGGCTTGAGTGATGTTTTTTTAATGAACCTTAGCCATCCTTAGTTATCTTCCTAAAGGTTCTGGTGGAAGTTGTATGTGTAGCTAGAAACTCTAGTTGGTGGGTTACAAGTTGGTTTTGTTGGTTTGCAACTTTACCGCGAAGGAAAGTTATACTCGACTTTCCTTATCTTGTGTTAACCTCTGTTATGCATTTGAATTGTCCTGCACCTTAGCATGCATTCCATGGCATCATACTAAGCATATATCATTTATCTACGTGTAGTATTCGAGAGTGAGAAATTTGGAGTGATCAAGCTCGGATCAAGAAGGTCCAGTTGAACAAGCCTCGGAAGGAGATCCTTGTTGGACAAGCTTCATCAAGAAGACTTAACTTCTAGATGAAAGAACTAACCTTTGTGGATCATTCTTGGATCCTATCTTCCCTGCAACAAAGGCAAGCCCCGGTTCATTTAACCATTTCCTTGTGTTTACAATTACACTTACTTTCGATAACCTGATGCATTAGATGTTTATCCAATAAATGCTTTAAAACTGTTGATGCACGATCAACCTTGATATTGATATATCATTCCTTGCTACCTGCTTTATGCAAATGATAGAAATGCTTAGCCTTGCTTTATGAAGCTTTTGATAAATGTTTTTGATACTTATCGTTTTGGAATGATAATGAGAAAGAATGATGGTTAAGACCAGACGGGCACATGCATCGACCCTTGGATCGATGTATGGTGACCCGGATGTGTCGGTTTAGGGTTAACCGTTGTTGGCCTGCTAGATTGAGAAACTGTGAAGTACCGATCATATGCTACGGTAAGCTCTGCCTTGGTGGTTCTTAAATGAGAACGGCTAATCGCGCACTGGGAGTGGAGAGATGGCGGGAGTACTAGCTACCCTCGTGGGTTAAAGTCCCGGATGGGAGGTGTACAAGTACTCTCGGGTGGCGCGGACCCGGTCTTGTTTGGAGGATCCGAGGTTGGGGTTGATATATGTGTGATCAAGGGTCTACATATATCGTATGATCGTGGAAAAACTCCCAGATCTAGTTGAATCGGTTCGAATCGTCGTGCTCCTCGGTTAAGGAGACTCAATCTTCTGACCCACACCGTAGAATAAAAATGGAACTGGTTTAAGAAAGAATGATAATGACCTTTCACTAGTGTTCACTTTCAGTTCTTACCATGTACTTAATTGAATAAGTAAAATTTGGATCTAGGATTACTTTAGTAAGCTTTTATGCAAATGAAAAGTACTGTTGAGCCTACCCAAACCAGCATACCTGTTCCTTCTCCTTTCTTGTCGGGTAAGTCTTGTTGAGTACCTTTGTACTCAGGGTTTGTTAATTCCCTATTGCAGGTTTCTTAACAGATGTTGTCGATCACGATCATGTCACTGGGCTCGACGTGATCTGGTTTTTCTTTTTCTCCAACTTAGGTGCTTTCCTAAGTGTGGTTCTGTAATACTATTCTGCTTCCGCAATACCGGTTATATTTATGTAAAAAGTAACTTTTTCATGATTTTGTAAAGTCTGTCTCTCTTGCTTCCGCACTCCGACGTATTTTGTGTCAACTGTTGTAATGTTGTAATTATTCCCCCGAAGACAAGACGATCCTGTAACTCGTGGATGATTTGGGTTCTCTCGGGACACCCGACAGTTCTTTCCAGTGATTTGTTTCATTTGCACTGTCGTTGGGCTCCTTATGACGATGACGTGTGCAGGTGGGTGTGACACCCCAATTTTAAGAACAAAATTGGAGCACAATATATGTATGTCAGGATCAATTTTCATACATATATCCACATCATAGTAAATATCAAAACAATGCTTTATTAATATATCGAACATTATTACAAAAATGACCCTCGGGTCTGAAAGAAAAGTCCAGACTCTCAGTCTAACTCTAATGTAGACTCGCGGAAACTGGATGTCATCTCCACAGGAAGGTCGACCGAGGGCTGCGCCATCCGAGTACAGGTCGTCTGGGTCGAATCCACCGTCTTCTGGTTACAAGTTGTCGGGGTCGTATCCACCGTCTTCGGGGTACTCCTGCTCCGCGTCGTAGACTCCAACGTCTGGGTGGGGTAGCAGGGGGTTCAAAGAGGAAGGGTGAGTACATCGAAATGTACTCCGCAAGTGTAGAAAATATATGCTTATGAGGCTATTAACAAAGGTAGGCTGACTCTGTTTGACTCAAGCGCCTAAAGCAACACATCCTATTAAATACTATTAAACCTATGCACCTATTTACTAGGTTATAACCACAGTCTCCATCTGTAACAGTAACCACACTCGGAGTCGCACCGAGCAAACCACACTCAGAGTCACACCGAGCAACCAACACTTGGAGTCCACTAAGCAACCACACTTGGAGTCACACCAAGCAAAACCCACACCTGAAGTCCATCAGGCAAACCACACCTGAAGTCCATCAGATGACCCGAACCAGGCCGTTACAAGGAGTCCTATGTGTATTAGTTCCATACGTCACGACATAGAAAGCTACCTTCTATAATAACACCAGGTCTGCGCCCGAGCCTGGGAGTCACTCCCGTACCAAGCAGTAACCCGCGTAGAAGAAGCCTCTGTACCCATGTCATATGAGACTAATAACCACATAAGGCTTCCCTAACGAACCAGAACCAACCCACCAGCTAATCTCGAAGAAGTCCAAGCCCGCTCGTGACCGTGAGCACGGCTGATATATCAGTTTTAATACTCTGCAGAGTTCGCACATCTTTACCCATTGAATGCATCTTGGCCCCTAGTGGGTTTCGGTGATTGGATGAAACACAAGACTAGTGTGACTAACGTGCGTTTTGCAGAAACAGGGATGAGTTAGGTCACGGTAATGGCGACGATACGAGCATATGGAGTTCATGTCCCTTGGCGATGGAAATCGTTTTGGTTTTCAAAGGACGGACGACAAAGACGGTGGTAGGCTAGGCTAAGTGTCACATAGTGTTGGAGGACACTTAGGTAGTCTTAGGTCTTTGTTTTTCCTTTGGCCGTACTATAAAGAGGGGTGTGAATCAGTAGCTTGACCTAGATGAGTCTATTGAGGTAGGTGTGGTGCACACTTGTTATTTCATAGCCCTAGGTAGCTCAGAGAGATGCCTTATGTCTGAGGAACAAAAGTCGTTAAGACCGCGTCGCGATCCGAGTTGATCTTGCCCTTGGTATGGGCATCGGATGCTTGTTGAGTGGGCATCGAAGGCTCCGATGCCCATCGGAGGCTCCGATGCCCATCGGAGGCTCCGATGGTGCCACATCGGATGATCCGGTGTCACTGTTCACTTGGCTGTGAATTGTGAATGGCATCGGACGCTGCCATCGGACGCTGAGGGCCAGCGTCCGATGGCCATGCAGAGAGGTTCCAGAGAGGTCTTTTCGGCATCGGACGCGTCCGATGCAGGGGCATCGGACGCTCTCCATAAACATGTCTGACAAGAAGGTACAGTAGACCGTTGGACGGGGTCATCGGAGCGTTCGATGCCCCCGAAAAATACCTGTCTTGTGCTGTTTTTGGATGGCCGGGTTGGGGGGTATATATACTTCCTTCCCTCCATCCATTTGAGTGTTCTTGCCATTTCCATCTGCTGAGAGACACCTTGTGAGTGTGAGAAAGAGCAAGATCCCTAGTGAGGTTGAGTGATTTGCTAATTGTGAGAATTAGACACCTCCTAGTGAGAATTGAGTAGCAAGTGTGCATCATCCATCTCTTTGGCCTTGTCTTGGGCAGTGAGTGTTCTAGCTTGTTACTCTTGGTGATCGCATCACCTAGATGGCTTGGTGGCGATCGGAGTGATTGGTGATCATCCGGAGGCTTTGTGGATGACCCAAGCATGTTGTGACCGGTAGCGGCGATTCACCGGGCGGAGTGGCAAAGAATCAGCTCGTAGTGAGCACTTGATCCTTGCGCGGATCAAGGGGGAGCGATACCCTTGCGCGGGTGCTCCAATGAGGACTAGGGGGGTGTGCCGACACCTCGATACCTCAGCAAAAGATCGTGTGTCATCTCTACTCTCTTTACTTCGCATTTACTTTTGAGCAATTCAATTCGCATTTACTTGTTGTTCTTTCATGAATTGAATTGCCATGCTAGAGTAGAAATGGTGTGTAGAAAAGTCTGTTGTGTGGGTGATTCTTGTTCACACACTTCTAGGCACTAGGGGGTTAATTGGCTTGATAGGTTTTAATCTTGCAAGACGTTTTAGAAAAAGCCCAATTTCACCCCCCCCCTTGGGCATCTTGATCCTTTCAATTGGTATCGGAGCCTCGTGCTCTCGATTTAGGCTTAACCGCCTAGAGTTAAGAAGTCCGGGGGTGATGGACCACCGCCCATGTTCGAGGGAGACGACTTTCCATATTGGAAAATCTGTATGGAGTCATACCTAGAAGCGGTTGATGTTAAATGCCGTGATGCCGCTATCACCGGCTTTGCCAAGCCCAAGGAAGGCACGAGCCTTACTCCTAATGAGGAGGAAAATGAGAAATGGAATGCAAAAGCCAAAAACATCATCTTTAGAGGCATTTGTTTGACCATCAACATTTGACCCTAAAGTCCACCAAAAAGGCATGAAATGTAGTCAAATAGGTTTCAAACTAACCAAATTCCACATGTCCATAGAATTTATTTGAATGCAGGATTTGAACCAAATTTGGACATATGGACCCACCAGAGGCCAAGCCCACTCAGCAGGGCCCAAATGGGCCTAAGGGGTGGCGCCCCGCCACCCCTAGGTGGCGCCCCGCCACCTCTAAGTGGCGCCCCCACTTGGATTGGCCCAAGTGCCACTCCCTACCATGTCACCGATCCGTGTGACCTCCCCAAGGCCAAATCCTGGCCCTTGGTCACTAGGTCAGTGGCATCGGACGGCTCAGGGAGGAGTGGCGTGGATCAAGGCTGAATGCCGGTTGCTAGGACATGCAACCGACCTCCAAACCGCCTTGGACAACCACCTGGATGCCGTTGAAGCAGAGGCGGTTCATCCAGCGGCCAGGGGACTGGTGGCCGCCAGTAGGGGGTGGCGCCCGCCCGCCACCTGACCTAACCCTAGGTCGGTTGGCTGCCCACTATAAGAACCCCCCTCACTCATTTGGGCTATAAATACCCCCCTGGCGACACTACTTCATTCGTACCACAACACAACACCAAGCAATAACCCACACAAGAGAAGCAAAGCAAGTAGAAGCAAGCAAGTGAGAGCTCAGAGAGCTTAGGCAAGTAGGTAGCTAGTAGAGCAAGGCATCTTTGCCCTCGCGGTAGCGCTGCTCAAGGCTTAGCTCAAGAGTAGAGGCATGCGAGTGATCGGTTCTGGAGCTGGGAAGAGTCTTCCTTCATCTCCAGTTCAGGTTTTGCTCTTGTATCTCAAGCACTTTACTATATTCTAGTTCATCATTTCAAGTATTAGTTTATTCTACTTATCAGTATTGAGTGGTATACTTGATTGATTGCTTGAGTGCCTAGCTATCCTACAGATCAATTCACTTAGTCATAGTATTTAATCTCTAGTGAGCTTAGTGTTTGATCTTTGCCAATAGGTTGCTTAGTTAGTTTAGTGTTTATCTTATTAAGTCAAGTGTTTGCTCTGACGTCCGCAAGGGTGTCTCTATTCAAAGCTAGGGTAGAGATAGTTAGAATATAGTTAAGCGTGGTGCTTAGTTATAGACTTACCTTCAGATACGGCTGGACCCCCCGATAGCTGTGGTAGCAAGCAGGTGGTGACAGCCCTGTGCGCCTTGAATTCCACCACGTAGTTGGCCCAGTTTAACAGTAAGGCTCGTTGTGCTAGCGTTCAACCTAAGTAAGTGGTAAAGGCTAGTACGCCTCGATACTTGACAAGATAGGAATAAAACTATACTCAACTTAGTTGCTCTATTGTCTTTTGCCTGCCTTGCTTCGTAACTATCTTGCTTCGCAGTTATCTTGTTGGTAGTTATCTAGGAGTAGTTAGGAATTAGTAATAGTTAGTTATCCTTAGTTATCCTATTCTATCACCTATCCATCCACCATCCACCTTACCTTAGCCATCCATTTCATCCTTACCTATCCACCCATATATTCTTTCTAGCAGCCTCTCCTCTCTTCTCTTCTCCCTTTTCCCTTTCTCTTTTCGTCGACTCTCATCCCCTCTTGACTCAACTCATACACCACCCTAGCCTTCCCTTGGGATCAAATAAATCGACACCTGGTACTCCCAGGCGAAGTGCTACTACGATAGTTCTGTGCGCTTGCAGAATCTCCTCCTGGTAGATTGCATTCTCTCTAGCTAGCTCCTACTAGTGTCGAGATTGACAACCCCACTTGGCATTAGTAGATAGCTGCTTTAGCTCCACTCCTTTAGGTATAGTGACCGGTCTCGCTTCAAGCATTTCCGACGCCGTTGCCGGGGATAGACTCCATAGTCTACTCCTAGTAACAACGTTAGCAAGTGCCAACAAGCATTCCTGGGCCTTAGGGTTACCGGGGATAGTTGCCTAGCACTATCTTTAGTGAAGCTAAGAACTACCAACAAGCATTTCTGGCGCCGTTGCCGGGGAAGGCAATCGGTGTATCAGTTGAGTCTATGTCGAATTTATCTTCGCTTAAGCTCCGCTTAGCGAATCCCATCTTACCCCCCATTCTTTCTTTCCTTAGTCCTTCTTATCTTTTTCCTTCATCTTCTTCAACTTCTTTCTTTCTTATCTCGTTCTATCTTCACGATGGCCAATAAGACCATTCGTGAGTTTTCTGCTCCTTCTCCCTGCGCGAATGTAGCGATAGGACCAGACGTGATCGATGCCAACCTCAATTTTGAGTTGAAACTGGCTCTGATCACGATGGTCCAAGCTAGCCTGTTCTGTGGCAAGGCTCATGAGGATGCCAATGCTCACCTCCAATAATTCTTGGAGATTTGCGGCACATTCACCATTAAGGGGATAACCCAAGAAGCCATCCGTCTTCGTCTCTTTCCTTTCTCTTTGCTAGAAAAAACGAAGCAATGGTTCTATACTGATCGCAATGCTGTAGACACATGGGACAAGTGTTCCAATGCTTTTCTCGCCAAATTCTTTCCTATGGGCAAGACGAATGCTCTTCGCAACAAAATCTCCAGCTTTACGCAACAAGCCGAGGAATCTATTCCCGAGGCTTGGGAGAGGTTGCAAGAGTATGTCGCTGCTTGTCTGCACCATGGTATGGAGGACTGGCTTCTGTGGATCCAGAACTTCTACCATGGCCTAACCCCACTCTCTAGAAGCCATTTGGATGTCGCCGGCGGCGGTGCATTCTTTTCTCTGAATGTTGCAGATGCTAAGGCTCTCATAGAGAAGATGGTGTCTAACCAAGGATGGAATGACGAAAGACTGCAGCCCCGTAAGCGAGGTATGGATTCCCTTAAGGAGGCCGACATGATCGTGGCCAAGATGGACTTGCTGGCAAAGAAGCTGGACAGCTGTGAGAAGATGAACCAACAAGAGAGTGTCCAATCTCTGGAATCCTACATGACTTGTGAAGTCTATGGAGAAACCGGACATTCTGGGAGCCACTGCCCCGAGCTACATGAAGATTTGAACTTCATCAACAACAGTAACGGTTTCCGTCAACAGAATCAAGGATGGAATCAATGCAAACTCTCAAATCTCAAGGTAACAATTCATTCCCCCCCTCTCTAATTTTCATAATTCTGATAGTCTCTCATTCTTGAAAAATTTAGTTTACTCACAAGGTAGAACTACTGATTTCTTGAATAAGAAAATATCGAATGATAAAGCCCTTGAGAATATAAATGCTAAATTGGAAGATTTCTCTTCTGCTCTGAAAAATCAACTTAGCTTTAATAAGATGTTAGAAACTCAATTAGCTCAACTTGCTGCTATCATACCATCTTTTGAATCTGGCAAAATTCCTGCTAAACCTGACATGGAAACTGCAATATGGTTGAAATAAAGTATTTTAACTATTATGAAGATCAAACCATGACTGTTAAAAAGGGTGATCCTGGTAGTCCCATAATTAGATGCTCAATCTTTGGTGAAGTCTTGAAAAATGTCATGTGTGATTTAGGATCGAGTGTGAACATTATATCTAAAGATTTCTATGAAAACTCGTTCTTTCCACCCATGTCATCATCCACATCTGCCTATGTTGTGCTAGCTGATCAATCCACTTGCTATGTAGAAGGAATAGTTAATGATTTACCTGTTCATATTAGAGGCTCCTATGTTCCTGCTGATTTCATAATACTAGATATGGGAAATAGGAAAGATGTGCCTCTAATCTTAGGTAGACCCTTTTTGAACACTGTTGATGCTTGCATATATGTGGGGAGTGGTAAAATACAAATGACATTAGGAGGGAGGAAGGAAATATTCTCCTTCTCCCGTGGTCCCGCATATGCCGCTAACATGCAGGATGCAAAGCCCGTTCGTACCTAGAAGAGGCGCCGAAGAACAAGGTGGAACAGAAAGAAAGAACCACCCCTCCTGAGTTGTGTGATTCACATGACAAAGGAGAGCTGCCAAAAGAAGAAGAACCCGATGGAGTACTTAGAGGAAGCACCCAAGGAAGAAGATCCACCCGATAAGGATGAAACTCCATGGACCTAAGGTATGGTTTTACTTTTAATTTTTCCCTTCAATTTTCCCTTTTTTCAAATAAATAACATATGTCATGCATGTAACTAAAAAAAAATCACAGTTATCATTAGTTATATGCATAGGTATATGTTAACTTAGTTAGAACAATAAAATATCATAATAGGATAGTTTCCTTTTTCACAACATTAGATAGTTTCCCTTTTAATAAAATGAGAACAAGAGCTCCGACTGAGACGAAGAAGATCTTTTCACCAAGCAAGAAGCCAGCTTGGGGAGACTCCCGCTCCAATAAGGTATGTCTCAAGCCTACACTTTACATTCAGTTCTTAGATTCTATATCTTTTGAATGTCACATGCTTGCCTAAATAACCACTCCATGAATAAAACTGATAATATCTGCTTAAACAAGTTGAAACCTGAATAAGATTTGAAATATGTCATGCAAATGCTATATTGTTATGATTTGAGTAACTGGTCTTATCTAAGTTGTAGCTTTTGTGGGTTGCACATGCTTTAACTGAAATCATGCTTAGTGAATAAAGTTAGTAAGAAATGGAGTAATTCTTTAAACTTGCTAAGGTGAAATTAGGACCTAATCTGGAGGATTTCTTTTAAAAATTATGAAAACCTTGCTAAAAGTTCCTCCTAGATTTTATCCCATCCCACCACCAGCCAAATATTTGTTAGTCATTAGTCAAAACCACAAAGAGCTTTGTTTGTGTTGAGCTTTGTTAGACCTCATAGATCTTAGTAGAGAAGCTTGTCATATCTTTTGAATCAAGATTCACGTACACCCACCATAAATTGCCTACTTTCCACTTTTGAAGTTTGCAACCACCAAATAAATTGCTTATTCTCTACACCAGAGATATGCAATACCCTGCCAAACATCCCATTGCTAGCCTTATGCTTATTCCTACACTGAGAATATCTCCTCCCCCCCCCTTACTCATTTCTGAAATCCTTTCCTATAGATGTCTGGGAAATCTAGAGCTAAAAAAAGAGAGAAAGGAGAAAATGAGCAAAGTAGCTCAAGACAGGACTATGTCCTGAAAAAAAAAGTGAGCAAAGTAGCTCAAAAGAGGACTATGTCCTAAGAAAATGTGAGGACACATCTTTTGTGTCTACTCACTATGTATCCAAAAAAAAGAGAGAGAGGGAGAGAATTATCATTAGCTCTAGACCCCAGAAATTAACTAGGAAGGATTATGAAATATCTCTCTATACACTTCCACATAACCACACATGCACATCTTGATCTTGATCAATTTTTATGATTTGCTGCTCCTTATGATCTGAGTGTCTAGCTTAGCAATAAACATCAGGCAATTTGCTCATGGTTCTTAGCCTACCTATATCTCCACATATCATTCTTTAGAAATAGGGGAGGCTACATTTGGCCTAAGTGAGGATTTAAACACCATTGAGTGATTGAGTGAATCTTGGAGGACTTAAGCAAGTTGTTATCTTTTGAAAACCTTGAAAAACTTCGAGACAGAATCCTAGTCAAACCTAAGCAAGATAAAAGTTTCCTATCTACTGCTTTATTTCACTCTTGCATGTTTGAAGTGAAAAGCTATAAGCCCCACATTGCTATGATTTATGATATATGCTAAGTTATTTCTCACTATACAATATGCACTTGCAGACATCTTAAGTTGCTATCCATTTCATGCTCAATGCTTAAACTGCATTGTTGCTCGAGGACGAGCAACAGGTTAGCTTGGGGGAGCTTGTTGACGGTCCTTAAACACCTGTTTTACCATCAACATTTGACCCTAAAGTCCACCAAAAAGGCATGAAATGTAGTCAAATAGGTTTCAAACTAACCAAATTCCACGTGTCCATAGAATTTTATTTGAATGCAGGATTTGAACCAAATTTGGACATATGGACCCACCAGAGGCCAAGCCCACTCAGCAGGGCCCAAATGGGCCTAAGGGGGGTGGCGCCCGCCACCCCTAGGTGGCGCCCGCCACCTCTAAGTGGCGCCCGCCACTTGGATTGGCCCAAGTGCCACTCCCTGCCACGTCACCGATCCGTGTGACCTCCCCAAGGCCAAATCCTAGCCCTTGGTCACTAGGTCAGTGGCATCAGATGGCTTAGGGAGGAGTGGCGTGGATCAAGGCTGAATGACGGTTGCTAGGACATGCAACCGACCTCCAAACCGCCTTGGACAACCACCTGGATGCCGTTGAAGTAGAGGCGGTTCATCCAACGGCCAGGGGACTGGCGGCCGCCAGTAGGGGGTGGCGCCCGCCACCTGACCTAACCCTAGGTCGGTTGGCTGCCCACTATAAGAACCCCCCTCACTCATTTGGGCTATAAATACCCCCCCCCCCCCCCCCCCCGCGCACCCTACTTCATTCGTGTACCACACAACACCGAGCAATATCCACACAAGAGAAGCAAAGCAAGTAGAAGCAAGCAAGTGAGAGCTCAGAGAGCTTAGGCAAGTAGGTAGCTAGTAGAGCATCTTTGCCCTCGCGGTAGCGCTGCTCTCAAGGCTTAGCTCAAGAGTAGAGGCGTGCGAGTGATCGTTTCTGGAGCTGGGAAGAGTCTTCCTTCATCTCCAGTTCAGGTTTTGCTCTTGTATCTCAAGCACTTTACTATATTCTAGTTCATCATTTCAAGTATTACTTTATTCTACTTATCAGTATTGAGTGGTATACTTGATTGATTGCTTGAGTGCCTAGCTATCCTACAGATCAATTCACTTAGCCATAGTAGTTAATCTCTAGTGAGCTTAGTGTTTGATCTTTGCCAATAGGTTGCTTAGTTAGTTTAGTGTTTATCTTATTAAGTCAAGTGTTTGCTCTAACGTCCGCAAGGGTGTCTCTATTCAAAGCTAGGGAAGAGATAGTTAGAATATAGTTAAGCGTGGTGCTTAGTTATAGACTTACCTTCAGATACGGCTGGACCCGCGGATAGCTGTGGTAGGAAGCAGGTGGTGACAGCCCTGTGCGCCTTGAATTCCACCACGTAGTTGGCCCAGTTTAACAGTAAGGCTCGTTGTGCTAGCGTTCAACCTAAGTAAGTGGTAAAGGCTAGTACGCCCCGATACTTGACAAGATAGGAATAAAACTATACTCAACTTAGTTGCTCTATTGTCTTTTGCCTTCCTTGCTTCGTAACTATCTTGCTTCGCAGTTATCTTGTTGGTAGTTATCTAGGAGTAGTTAGTAGTTAGTAATTAGTTAGTTATCCTTAGTTATCCTATTCTATCCACCTATCCATCCACCTTACCTTAGCCATCCATTTCATCCTTACCTATCCACCCATATATTCTTTCTAGCCTCTCTTCTCCTCTCTTTCTCCCTTTTCCTTTTCTCTTTTCTGACTCTCATCCCCTCCTTGACTCACTCATACACCACCCTAGCCTTCCCTTGGGATCAAATAAATCGACACCTGGTACTCCCAAGCGAAGTGCTACTACGATATGTTCTGTGCGCTTGCAGAATCTCCTCCTGGTAGATTGCATTCTCTCTAGCTAGCTCCTACTAGTGTCGGGATTGACAACCCCACTTGGCATTAGTAGATAGCTGCTTTAGCTCCACTCCTTTAGGTATAGTGACTGGTCTCGCTTCAAGCATTTTTCCGACGCCGTTGCCGGGGATAGACTCCATAGTCTACTCCTAGTAACAACATTAGCAAGTGCCAACAAGCATTCCTGGCCGTTACCGGGGATAGTTGCCTAGCACTATCTTTAGTGAAGCTAAGAACTACCAACAATGTACATCATGGAAAGGATGGTACATATCCGGATTGTTCATCTCCCTCGCACGGCGCACCTCTCTCTTGCGCCGAAAGCAAAACTCACTCAAGTGTCTATCTCGCCCACAGTGCTCACAATGGTACCTCACCGCTCTCAAAGGGGTTGTTGGTACTCACGGTGGTGGGTATGGATCACTTTGCCCTTCTGTGGCATAAGCTCCTCCTGGATGGGTGGCATGGTGTCCAACTTATTTTTCAGGTGGTTGGGCTTGGGATGCCAGGTCTGCTTCTTGGGTGGAGCTCTCGGAGGTTCAACAAACACACCATCCTTGGTGTTGGGCTTGAGAGGCTCTTTGGGTGGAATCTTTGTAAGCTTGGGAGTAGTGGTGGAGTTTGGCTTCTCACATGGGTTAAGACCACTCGACTCTCCAATCTTACCAAAAGATGAAACATCAACACCCTGAAACATCAACACCTCTTGATTATAAATATGATGTGACCTAGCCAATGATTGCCAAATATGTTTGCACTAATCAATGTATGCTATGACTTGTAATTAGAATAACTTAGGAATGTTTCTTATTAATACCTGTTCTAATCATCACTTGCTAGGTAGTACTGTTCTAGGATTATCTTTGATTGATCTGATCTCTGTTATCATTTATCATTATCATTATCATTTACTCTGTGATCTGATCCCTGTTTGGAGTAATAAGTGTGCTATCAGTCTTGTTCATTAGTGTGTGCCACATTGAATGCTGTTAAGTCCTCATTAATAATAATACCATCATACTTTGAATTGATTAGTCTCTAGGCTAAATATAAATAACGATACCTGAGACTAGCTTGGGTGAAATGCTTCTACAACGGGTATATTTATCTGTGCGCTTGCGGGTAAATATTTATCTTTCAATCCAGTGGCCTGATATAATTACATTGCTAGCTTCATGTTGGGGATGACAACTTGACATTAAGTGAAGTTAGTAGTGTCTCGCACACACTTTAGTGCCTTCACTAGATTATTATTTATATGGTTCATTCTTAGAGTGATTCCATTAAGGAGTGTCAACAAGCATTTCTGGCGCCGTTGCCGGGGACCACATCAATTCAATTAGGGATGGTACCTTGGGTTTTTCATTAAAATCTTTATGAACACTGATAGGACATTGCATTAGCAGCATTTAAAACGGTAGCTAGAACATATCATTTTACTTACACACATGTGATAATGCACTGATTATTTATTTTTACTCAAACAGGCTTACCCTGGCTTTGTTTATCTTTTTATCTTATGCAGGGTGTAATGTATGACTGGTTTCCAACTTCCGAAAAACTACGTTGAGGATCCCGAAGCTTTACTAAAGAGAACAAGACGCAAACTTAAGAGACCCTCACCACCACTTCCAGAAGTTAGCCAGATAAGAAGAAGCTTAACACCAGTGTTGGACACCATGGCCGACAAGACACTCCGCGAGTTCTCTGCACCAACCACTGCCAACATCAGGACTGGACCAACAGTCAATGTAGGAGACAACGGATTTGAGCTCAAGACAGCTTTGATCAACATGGTGCAAGCTAATCAGTTTTGCGGAAAAGCACATGAAGACACAAGCGCTCATCTCCAACACTTTCTGGAGATTTGTAGCACTTTCACCATCAAGGGAGTCGAAAGGGAAGCCATTCTACTTCTCTTGTTCCCATTTTCACTTTTGGGAAAAGCAAAACAATGGTTCTATGCCAACAAAGACAAAAACACCTCGTGGGCAATCTGTTCAACTGCCTTCCTAGCAAAGTTCTTTCCAGTGGGCAAGACGAATGCCCTCCGTGCCAAGATTTCAACTTTCCAGCAACAATACGACGAATCAATCCCAGAGGCTTGAGAACGCTTTCAAGACTACATATCAGAATGCCCTCACCATGGGATGGAGAATTGGCTACTCATGCAGACCTTCTACCATGGGCTCACTTCAAGTACCCGTGAGAATGTGGATGTCACTGCTAGAGGATCATTCTTATCACTCACTATCAACAATGCTACTACACTCATTGAGAAGATGGCCTCTAACCAAGGATGGAATGAGGAACGCTCTCAACCACGCAAGAGGGGAGGAATACATCAACTAAAGGAAGTAGACATGCTGTCTGCCAAACTTGACTTACTCATGAAGAAGTTCGATGAACACTCTCCCAAGAAAGAAGACGTCAAGCAAATCTATGAATCTCGCATGACATGTGAAGAGTGTGGAGGCACTGGTCATTCAGGGAGCAACTGCCCTGAGATTCAAGAGGATGCAAAGTACAGCAACAACAACACCAACTATCGTCCTCAACAAGCTCAAGGATGGAACCAACAATGAAGGCCTAATTACTCTGGTAACTACTCAGGTAACTACCAAGGTAATACATTTAACCAACCACTTTTGAGAGAGATGATATCTAATCAAAACAAGATTATTGATAGTATGTGTAAGAAGATAGCTTCCAATGATAAACTGCTTGAAAATATTAATACTAGAATGGATAGCTTTACTTCTACCATAAAGAATCAACATAGCTTTAATAAGATGATAGAATCTCAGTTATCAGCTTCAGTCCCTATGGCTGAAAAAGGTAAGATTCCCGGAAGTCCGAAAGAGCTAGAGACTGCAAATCTTGTAGACATTTTTGATGCAGGACATCTCATACCTAGACCATCGAGGGAATGGATGGATGACTCCATTGCCCCGAAGAAAGGAGATCCAGGAAGACCTGTCATTCCAATCCACATTGGACCTAACAGTTTTGAAGAAGCAGTCTGCGACCTTGGAGCAAGCGTCAACATTATGCCAAAGGTAATATACGAAAAAATTCATGGTGCACCTCTGTTATATACAAGTATGTGTTTGCAGCTTGCAGATCAGACATTGTGCTACCCATTGGGAATTCTAGAAGATGTCTGTATACGAGTGGGACGCTCGTATGTGTGTGTAGACTTTATGATCGTTGAAACAGGTGGAGACAATAGAGCACCCATTATTCTTGGACGCCCATTCCTAAGCTCAACCAAAGCCATCATCTACGCGGATAGTGCCAAGATCTATTTCACAATCACAGGCAATAAAGAAAGATTCAGCTTCAAGAGCCGTACACTCACTACCCGAGTCCACCCTCAGATGCCCTATGAAGACGCAAACACTATATTATCAAAGAAGAAGAATAGGAACAGAAGAAGGAAGAACAAGGCTACACAACCGCATCAAGACACAGTATGGATGGTCAACTCTATCCGAACATATGTTGGTATAAATTAACGCACACTCTACTTTATCCGCAAGCGCACAGATAAAATCTACCGATGTAGCACTTCACCGGAGTAACCCAGTTTTAATATCAAACCCAAAGAAACGGATGGTGTTAAGTCTCAAAGAATATAACCCCTGAGTAGCTAATAAGGACGGAGAAGCTAAAAGCATAGAGGGGATCACTAAGGTTATCTAAATCCAACTTAAGAGTGATATGCTTATGTTATTCTTAGTGGGGAAATTGCCATAAAAGGTCACAAACAGAGTATGATTCTTTTATGCAAATGTATAATCCTACCGAGCCTACACACGGGTAAGTGGACTATAGAAGAATCAACAAGGCTATAAGAGTCACCCTTGCGAACAACCACTACAACCCGGCGTATAGGAGGCAAAAATGAGCTATCAAGTCTAAGCACCACGCTTACACTATCCAACTACTCTAACTCTAGAGCGACTAGAATTAAAGTACTCAAAAGAGAGTCATTAAACCTTAAGAATAATAAGAACAATAGCTCAAACTTAAATATAGATGTTGATTACCGAAACAATCGTTGAAGCAAGTTGACGAAGAACTTGAATCCACAGGTACAAGATGAAGAAGTTGATCCGACAGGCCGGAGCTCCTTCTTGATCTCTTCCTCTCTCTCTCTCTTTTCTAGTTCTAGAATAAGACTAGGTTCTAATCCTACTAGAGGGGTATCTAGTCTTCTAGTTGAAAGCTAACTCCTGAAGTCTCTTCTAGGGTTTCTAATTGAAGTGTAGTCTTCTGAAGAGGGACCTTCTGTCTGACCTGGGGTCCGGGGGCCTGTTTATATAGCCCTAAGGGATCAACCGCAATCGTTGGATCAAACCAACTTCACGTAGGGCTGAGATTGGTCCTCAAAGGCGGTGGAAGAAGATTCCAAAAGGGGGAGGCCGGTGGCGCCCAGGGTGGACCGACCGGTGGGCCTAGGGGACCGGTCGGTCCCACAGGTCAGCCTCTTGTGGTGCCCTGCCTCGTGGTGTCTTTAGGTGTTCTCTAGAGTCTTCTGGAAGGTTCCTGACTTGACGAATGCGTTATCTCCCGTCGGTTTCCTTCTAGGGAAAGCAATTGAGGGCTGTTTCCCGGTTTAATCCCTGCAGATTCACAATTCACCAAAACTCGTGGAATTCACTAGTTTTAATCCCTATACTAAGGTGGAGTTTATATATTCATCCATTTTCATGTTTAATTGACCTTTAATAATAAGAGTTAATTAGTGTCAACAATAGAATACGACCACCTTCTTCCATCACCATACCTCACCAAGAGAGATGACCTAGGCGTACCCACCATTGATTGCAAGATCGAGGGAAGTACATTCCACAAGACGTTCTGCGACATCGGTTCAAGTGTCAACATAATGTCTAAGGTAACATATGAATACTTATATAAAAATAGACCTATGTATCAAACATATGTGCAGTTGCAGCTGGCGGACTAAACTTATCGATTTCCAGAGGGAATAGTAAAAGATGTGATGATCCAAATTGAAGACCACTATGTTCCCACCGACTTCATAGTACTAGACATGGGAAGAGAAGACGATATTCATATCATCCTAGGAAGACCCTTCCTCAACACCACTGGCGCCATCATCTACATGATATCTGGAGAGATCCACTTCCAGTTCCCAAGAGAGAAGGTACGCTATTACTTCAATAGTTTTGCCACTAATGTGAAGGAAAAGAAGAATCACTCAAGGAGGAGGCGCCGCACATCCCAACGCAACAAGAATCGACCAATCAAGGATGGATGGGCTGACTATGAAGGAGAAGTCACCAGGAGTGAAGACATCCCATTACAGGAAATAAAAGACGATGAAGTAAAAGAGACAAGTCCACCAGTCAAACAAATGTGGAAGAAGAAAGAGAGTTCTACTGACGTGCAATCATCGAGGTCCTCCTCAGGATCTGCTGATGCACCCAGGAAGAATGAAGAGCATACAAGGAGTCTTGTTCGATAGACTATAAACGTCGAATCCTCGCCGAAAGGTAACTCGGTAATTATCCATAATCATTAGCATTACATAATTAGTAGATTTAGCATGATCATTTTACTATTAATATCATATTTACTTCTTAGCAATTATATCTGCATTAGAAAACAAAATAAAAATACGGAAAACTCTAAGCCCCATGAGAGTATTACACTTTCTGTGGAGGCATAAAAATAATAAAAATAATACATTTGCATATTTACTTCTGCATTGCATACATACATCCATAAAATAAAAATCCAAAAAAGAGATACTACGAAACACTGCTTAGTGGAAAGGAAGAACATAAGTAATCTTAAGAGCTTTAAGACAACAAGACAAATGGAGGAATGTTTATCACTAACGCTTAATCAAGTTCCACTTGTTGTGTTGTCTATCTTTGAATTCAGCAGGAAGAGAAGAAGAGATGGACTCAAGAAACCAGTAACAGTCTACTCGTCTTCTGGAGAAAAAGACCACGTCAAGATCCAGCTTGGGGAAAGCACCCTCAGTTATCACGATAAGTATCACGGCTTTTTATTACTATTAGTTCGGTTTAGTTAGATCAGGTTAATAAATGTAGAAACCCATAAAAAGATAAATAACTATTACAAAACCAAATAAAGATATTATACAATGAATAAATATCTAGGTGGATATAAACTTAATTTTGCTCATGATGAAAATGATGAACAATTTCTCTGCTGTAATCTCTTTTAAGTACCTACTGTTCGAACTTAAATTTTTGTGAGTTTTAAACAAAGTTTTCTGAATAAAATCTGAACCTGAAACCTGTGGATAGCAAATGCTTGATCTAAAGTCTAGATAATTGTGAGATATGATATAAAAAGGTTTGAGCTGATGTTTATCTAATTCCTAGAGATACTAGAGTTCTGGAGATTTACACTTTGAAAAGATTAAAAACACATGATGAGATCTTGTATGACATAACATGAATTCCTACCCAGAGCCATTAATATGATATTAAGATAAGGCTACTTGCTTTGTTCTAAGTTTTTAGTTATGGTTGAGAAATTTATCATGCTCTAGAGATCAAGAATGTTTTATTAAAAGATTCACTCTTCCAAAGTAGTATTGTGTTAGAGGCATGGGACTATGCAAAAGTATAAAAGGAGGAAATAAAAAGGGACAAGTGTCCGACTACCTCAAAAGAAAAAAAGGAGTTATGATAAAAATATGAAAAAGGAAAAAAAGAATGATAGCCCATGTGATGAGGACATCAACACCAGCGATACATCCTCTCCGACACAACCTATAGCTGGTCCTCTTACTCGTGCTCGTGCTCGTCAACTTAATCATCAAGTGAGTTCCATGATAAGCTCTTGTCCATCTTGTTTAGACAATGGAAACGCGTGCACTCTTGTTTTGATTAGGAACCAAGGAGAAGACCGAAAGGGAGAAGGACTCGCGCTAGCTGGATTCGGACTGCAGCAAAGCACCAACTTGTGACCGCCACCACGGTTGCATACGGATTCGGATTCAGGCGCTTCAGGACTTGTTGGAAAGCTTATCAAGTTTACTTTCATATGAATCAAGTCTCACGTCAATATCTGTTCGGCAGCAGCGGCAATGATCCAATTACCGTCGACAGGTCTTGCTGTCCAGGGTGCTGCGTCACCTCATTTTGGGCTTATGGCCCATGTATCAAGTTGGGTCCATTAGGGACGCGTCCTAGGGTTGGAGGACGACCCCAACACCCTCCTAGTCGTCCTCTCCTCCTCTAATACCCCCCATAGCCGCCACAAACAGATTGGGTTTTGTTTGGATCAAGTTTAGCCTTAGCTACTTGCTTGTAGGCGCGCGTGCAAGATCAGCCGCCCGTCTCCTTGTCTTCGGAACCCCATTGTTGATTAAGATTCAGTTTGAAACCTTCAATTTCATCTTGCAAATTCAGTGCTTGTTTCCTCGTTCTTGCTAGTTCTTCGATTGCTTGCAGGACGGGAGCCCTAGGGGCTGGTTGTCGCGCTCCACAAGATCGTGACGGCTATTGGACGTGGTGTATCGGTTGCTAAGGCGCGGTCTTGAGGGCTGTAGTCGGGCCGTGAACGTCATCTCCATCCACCAATCGAGTTATCCCCGTTTCTCATCGAAAGATCGGGCAAAAACCCTAGCGGGTTCGCATCACCATGGTCCCTCTAATTACAATATGCCAGCAAGAGATGACAAATTTCAAATGTTCCAAGTTTTTGATCTATGAGTATGATATCTTTCTCCCTAACTTTGAACTTTGACTTGGTAAGATATGCTTTTCACTTCTTAAAGCTCCAGATATATATATTCATAGAAAAGAAGGAAAATGCATCAGTGAGGAATCATAAAATATAAAATAAAGAGCGATTTGAGAGTGTCATACAGTGGAATCTCTGATTTTTATTTTGAAAATATATAAAAACTCCAGAATGAAGGTTGATCAAAGAGTTAGAGATTCAATGCTTAACTTGATTGTTCTATCTTTCAATTGTTTAAAGATTTAGGTGAAGGCAAAAGCTCCATAGTTAAAGGTAATATGAGAAAGTCAGAATAGTTAACTCTAATCCAAGGGAAGATTTTTTGTTTGAATATATGTACCATTGAGATGTGAAAGCATAGTAGCAATTCCTGATTCATCATGAATATTTGCTAAGGGACTAGCAAAAGGTAAGATTGGGGAATTGTTGACACTGGTTATCTATCATAATTAAAGGATAAATAAATATGAAAAGGGCAAGAATTTGATCACCAACAAAGGTTTAGGGTTTTAACTGACAATATTCCACGAGTTTTGGTGAACTATGATTCTGCAGGGACTAAACCAGGAAATCGACACCGATAGCTTCCCATAGAAGGAAACCGACGGGAGATAACTCCACCGCCACGTCAGGAAGTTTCTAGAAGACTCCAGAGGACACAAGAAGACACCAGGAGGTCGACCACCATGAGAGGATGACAAGTGGGACTGACCGGTCCCTCGGTCCCACCTAGGGACCGACCGGTCCCCCTTTGGGGCCTACGGAGTCTATCTTCTGGAAGGTTCTCCCACCGACCTCTAGGATGCATCTTAGCCGTACCTTAAGTCGGTTTCATCCAACGGCCACGGTTCATCACCCAGGGCTATATAAACAGCCCCAGACCCCCCTCTCCAGGGCATCAGACATCATCGATCAGAGCATCAGGCATTACAAGAGAAGGAGATCAATCGGAAGCCCTAGAACTACATCCACCTAGAATAGCTAGATAGAATATGATTAGAGGAGGCAAGCTTCGCTTGGATTCCTGATCTAGTCACGAGAAGGCTCGGTAAACCCAAGATCTTCTCTCTTGTATTAACATTATGGATCTATTTCATAAAAAGTGTGTGTACCGAATTGCTCCTTTGTATTCTTTTGTTCATATAATCAGTTTTTGAGGTTGCCCAAAAAAAAAGAAAAGAAAAAAAGAGAAAAGAGTCAAAAGAAAAGGGGCTGTTTTTCATATTGATTTTAGGTTTGTTCCACCTTGTTTTCAGGGGTGTGCTGTGGTTTTCCTTTGTGTCCAGGCTCGCGTCTCTAGCACGGTCTAGCCTAGGACCAGCACAGTACCGTCGTCGAACGTTTATTCAGCTCGCCTTTATAACTAACGTGCTGCTAGTTCGTTCCTTGTTTCAGCAGCCCACCTATAGCTCCACATACTCTACAGCTTGACAGGTCTTGTGCCGCAGCACCGATACACTTCATCCATTGCTGAAGTCTTGTTGGTAGACGACCCCTCCTGTCAAGCAAGGTAAGAATTGGTAAGAACTTGTGTAACAAGTTGAGTGTGAGAGACTTGCTATAGCTACATCCTAGTAGTTGTAGGGCTTTTATTTTTTCACTTGCCTTTCTTGTTGTCTTTGTTTTTGAACCATGACAGGGGGAGATGATGACAACGAAACACTACATACACCTCGCACTAAGGGCATCATAACAACATTTGAAAGGAAGGTGAAGCTGCACACAGAGGGACTTGATACTGACTTGCAGGTGACAAATGAAAAGCTGGGGCAGTTGGAGGCTACGCAGATGGCCACAAACAACAAGCTTACAAGTTTGGAGGAATCCGTTGCTAGTGTGGACAAAAGCCTTGCTGCTCTTCTAAGGCGATTTGATGACTTCCACACCGA